>CM063186.1:52992705-54339372 GCA_031835075.1 Saguinus oedipus | reverse complement strand
GTCTTTTAAGAAGTTTACAAACATTTGTCAAGTGCAACAAATCTTTCCAGGTATAAACTTGAGGTACTTGTGACTGTTAGTGCATCTGTTCTCTAGCATGTGGCGTTGAACCAGGTAGTTATTCTCTGTTGCGCTCTCCCTTGTTAGCAGAAGCTTGTCATTGTACTCAATTGGAAACCATTTTGTTACATTTTTTTTTTCAAACACCCTATCAGTACAATAAAAGGATCCCATTGACCAGATATCTGACCTGCTGTACTTTACTTTTTTAATGTGATGATCAGACTTTCTCTTTTCTACAGAGCGTGAGCAAAGTCTGGATCAGGATTGGCTGTCATGTCTGCCATAAAAGGCACTAAAGAGACTTCAGCAAGTATTGTCTCTCATTCCAAATATTTTCTAGTAATGTTTCACTCAACTTATAATGCCTTTATAATTTCATCCTCTAGAGTACTAAACTTATACAAATTATTTCTATTTAAAAGAAGCCATTTCTAAGCATTTTAAATTAACATGGAGAACTATGAAATTCATAAAATTAGGTAAAAATAGAAAACAAGAAACATAGAGAAATCTAATTGATGCCATATACTGAGAGTTTACAGTGTAATCTCAATACATTTCTATTAATATTTTTATTAAATTTCTAAGGTAACCTGATCCAAAGGTTTAAATATACATTTTAAAGTGTGAAAGATGTGAATTAATATTATTACATATCAACAACCTGCTGTTCACCTGTCTGTCCAGTCTTAATGCCATATAATACATAATTATACAAATATACAGATAAGTTAAAACCTTGCCTTTTTATAAATGCAGCCAAATAACAAAAGAATAAATTTACAGCAGAAAATCTGCACCTATAAGCTAAGAAAAATATATCTATTAACTGTTATTTATTTCCTATGGCTATTTTATAAAATAAATGGCATTTTAATGATAACCAACTAAAGATCTAAAATAATATCACATTGCCACAAGACTACTAGATCAATTAAGAACAAAGATATAAAACAACCTTGGGCATTTAAACATACACACAACCACAGGCATATAAATCCCATTAAATCACAATATTAAAACAACAGCAGCAAACTGTTCCACTAAATCCTTGGAGGCAATTTAATGGAAAACCATTATAAATCTGTATAATATTCCCCACTCAAATTCAAACAAACGACAGAAGGAAACAAAAATCGCTGTCAAACCATTTCCCTCATTAAAAAAGAATAGAATACAAAGATTCCTAATAGCATTAGGAGAATATACCCATTAATTCAAAGCCCAGAAACTCTGCCAACCTTGATGTGCTTATCACTAGCCTTGAGCTGGCTTTGATTTCATGAGCAGTATGTGCATCTGTTTACAGATTAAACCTGAGCACAAACTCATTTATTGGTAGATTGGTGAACTTCAATTTTCCTTTCCATCTTAAGCCATTATTAACGACAGAGCTTCAAAACACCCTATCAGTATAATAAAAGGATCCTATAGACCAGACATCTTACCTGCTGTACTTCACTCCAGGATTTTAAATTTAGGGTCTTTTTCTTTCTTGGAGGATATGCTATATACGGAACCAATGACAAATTTCAGGCAAATGGACAAGCCAAAATCCATTTCTAAATCAGTACAACTGGAGTGAATTCTAATAGTACTCATTTATTCTAATTCTGCTGCTGAATGTGTAGACTTCCACAGCTCAGGTTGAGCAAAATTGAGCTAGGCTGTCTCAAGATGTCTTTCATGTGAGTAAACTTAGCTCATGAACCCTTTCTTTCACAGAGGAAGACTTCCTTGGTAAACACATTAAGTGCCTCTATTTTGTCATTTAAAAATGATTTAAAATCATCTGAATGACATCTAAAATGTACTTCCTTACCAGAAAGTCTTCTTTCACCTAAGGAACAGCCAGTCTTTGAAGCATAGTTAAGAAATAGCGTTTTATTTAAGGACAAAATTATGCTTTGCAGAGAATGTATATTTTTAGCCAAATAAGAATCTACAGCAGAAAAAAGAATTCTGGCTTTTAAAGTAACGTAAGTCAGTAAAAACTAATTCATCCACTGTCAAACATGGCTACATCTTACTTCATTTTATTTGTAATATCCCAATGTTTTATTAAAGTACATATGATAAATGGCCTGTTAATATTTTACAAGTTTCTCTCATTCTTTAACCTTAAATAAAAATGTTAGCATTTCAAAGCTTTTCATAGTTATACAAAGACAGAAAACACTTTACCTCACATTTTAAGATGCATTTAGATGGTAGTAAAAGTCAAAAAGTCTTGGGATTAACTTTTCAATTCTAAGCAACTAACTACATTTTAGGCATGAAATATCTCCAGGTTAAAACTGTTTTAATACCATCAACTATTGATAAATTACAGTTAAAGTAGCAGTAGTGATTAATGATTTGAAAAGAATCCTTTCGATTTTGCTCAACTTTCTAGAAAATGCATTTATTTCATCTACATACAAGATGGTAAGACTTCGACGGGTAGATCTCCCTAGAATAGTGTCAAACTGTATGTCTTCCCCTTCTTTCTGACTGTGTCTAACACCCTTAATCTGATGATACCATCACAGGATCAGAGCTGATGCCCAAAGCTCTATCGACCAGAATAGTTGGAGGGATATGGTGGTTTTTCACCCTAATCATCATTTCATCCTACACTGCCAATCTGGCTGCCTTCTTGACAGTAGAGAGAATGGAATCTCCCATAGATTCAGCAGATGATCTGGCAAAGCAAACCAAGATAGAATATGGGGCGGTCAGAGATGGATCAACAATGACCTTCTTCAAGGTAAGAAGCTGACAAAGTGTTTTTTCATCATTATCTGATATTTTGGGTAGAGGATAAAAGAGTCTTTCCAAAAGAAAGGAAAAAGAAAAAGATATTGGGCAATTTTTTAAATGAAATACGATTTATAATTACACAATCCCATTATAAGGAACCCCTGGAGCCTCAGTCAGTATAAAGCAATTTCTTTGGTCCTCAAGTAGGTGTCATTTACGCCACCCCAATTTAGTGTATTCGGATCCATAGATCAATATCTTCAATATCCCCCCTTGCCTTTACACCAGAAAAAGAAATGCCATTTTCTGAATAAAATCTAAGCACTCATTAGTCAATCACTCATTTGTAGAACCCACAAAATAAAGATTCCTTAATCTAAAATTCTGGTAACCAGAATGCTTGAATATCATTATTTTGTTTTTTCTGTCCTGTACTTGTTGAGACAGAAGCAGATGATAAGAAAATGTGTTGATAATGAAATTTTGTTAGAGAATTAAGAAGGAAAAAATCCCAGGAGACTCTGGTCTAATATTGAGTCTGCATTGATGAAGGACAGTGTTCCCAGTCATGCCTGAAGCTTTTCAAATTGTCTTCTGAGGCACAAAAGAGAATTAAGTTGGATGAGTTTAGTTTACATGTCAAGGGCATTTCATTGTTGAGGTCTTTTTAATTACTTACCCATAGTAATGAAGCTGATTTCTGC
The DNA here is from genome assembly GCA_031835075.1 of Saguinus oedipus. Taxonomy (NCBI): domain Eukaryota; kingdom Metazoa; phylum Chordata; class Mammalia; order Primates; family Cebidae; genus Saguinus; species Saguinus oedipus. The sequence continues at coordinate 54,335,863 of CM063186.1, read as the reverse complement.
CTCGCTTTTGTAGGAAACCTTAGTACTTTTATTATCAAATCTCAAATACTCTAATTCCCATGAAAAATAGATTTGAATAGATCCAATAGGTGTAGAGATCATGAAGTTCAACTCTTCACTTTACTTATGAAAAGAGCAAAACCTTCAGACGCTAAATTATCTGTTCTAAGTCACATACCTAGTCTATAACAGAGAAGGGGATAAAATTAGTGGAGGTTAATGTCCACGTGAACAAAAGGAAAACAACAGTTACAACCAAAATAATCTCTAAAAACACCCTTGTCACAGATTCACATTCAGATTACCAAAAATGTAGTTGCCACCTCAGCACCAAGTGGACTATTTTGGGGGTATTTTTAAAAATAATCCTTTCCTTTCTATTATTTCCACTGAGCTCAAAATGAACTCTGTTTTTCTTCTTTCATTCATATTCCTTTTTAAACGTTGTTTATAGATTTAGGAGGTATACGTGGCATTGTTTTTACATGGATATAGGACTTTTAGGGTTTCCATCACCAAAATAATGTACATTGTACCAATTAAGTGATTTCTCATCTGTCAGCCCTGCACCCTCCCACCCTTCTGAATCTCCAGTGTCTGTTATTCTATGAGTGGACTGTTTTGACTCGTGAAAAATACTAGCTTAGAAACAAAAACTAAGGTTAGAAAAGTACACACTTCTTTGTATAACAGTATTGCTTCACAAAAACAGGAATTAACCATGCAATAAAATTTGACGTTTAATAACAATAATAAATAAAAAGGCATTGTTTTAAAAGTAAACTACATCTAAAGTTTTATCAAGATGCAAAGTAATAGAAAAAGGAGGACTGACTTTTCTTCCATGTTAAAAAAAAGATTTTTAAACATTTTTTATTTTAAGAAGTGTGTCATTTATTTAATGTGTGTGTAAAGCATGGTGATTGTTTCTTCTTTGGACAGTGATATTCTAAGGACAAATGACATTAAATATATGGCTTTGCAAGCTGCTGAAAGTATTTTCCTAAAATCAATATTGTGAAGAGATACAAGATACCCCAAGCTAGTGATTCATCATGGTCCTTGTCAGAAACCAGGAATGTCACTTGCAAGGCTCACAGGACAAAGGGGGCACTGCCAAGGTAGAATTTGGTATATCTGAAAAAATATCTGAGATGGTTTACCTCATTCAGCAATATCAAAGAGTTTTAAAGGACCAGGAAATGGGCTAGCAGAAGGCAGAGAAGATTCTACTTCCTTCTAGATGTATACTACAAATGTAAGAGAAAGAGGCTGTGCTATTCCTTGAAAAAGCAATAGACCTGACTTTGCTACTGTACACAGGGATCTATGCACAGGCTATATATCCCTTATCTGAAATGTTTCAGACCAAATGTGTTTAGAATTTGGGATATTTTCAGATATTGGAATGTTTACACATATATAATGAGATGTCCTGGGGACAGCACCCAAGTCTAAACACAAAATTTATTTGTGCATCATATACACCTTGTGCACATAGCCTAAAGGTAAGTTTATACAGTATTTTAAATAATTTTTTACACAAAAAAATTTTGATGGCATTTGACTGCAACCTATCCCGTGAGGTTAGGTGTGGAACCTTCCACGTGGGGCACCCTGTCAGTACTCAGAAAGTTTCAGATTTGAAATTTTTCAGAATAGAGATGTTCATCCCATACTTACAAAGTGTCTCTTAAGCTCATTTTTTTTTTTTTTTTTTTTTTTTTTTGAGTCTCGCTCTGTCACCCAGCCTGGATGGAGTGTAATGGCGCGACCTTGGCTCACTGTAACCTCCATCTCCCAGGTTCAAGCGATTCTCCTGCCTCAGCCTCCCAAGTAGCTGAGATTATAGGTGCACACTACCATCCTCTGCTAATTTTTTTATTTTAATAGAGACAAGTTTTCACCATGTTGGCCAGGCTTGTCTTGAACTCCTGACCTCAAGTGATCCACTTGCCTCACCCTCCCAAAGTGCTGGAATTCCAGGCATGTAACTCCTGTAATTTGGCTCCACACTGGGTCCCTTAAGCTTACTTTGATCTTTTGTTTCTCATGCCCTTCTTTAAATATAAAAAGAGATGGTTCTCCTTTTTCCTGGCAGGACACCAAATGACTACATTAAGACATGCTTGGATAATGCACTTCCACAGAACAGGCAGGTGCTATGCTCACAACTGTTGCTCCCTGAGCATTTTCTGAGAGGCCTCCTGCTTTCTCCCTGGTCCTGAAAATAAGGCATCAATAAAAGTCTTCTCTCAGGTCATCAGGCAAATGACGAAAAAATAAGCATCTCAGAGAGGAAGAATATGATGATAGTGCAAACAGCGCCAATGAAAACAGCAGTATGCACTGTGCATTAGCCCTGAGCCACACATTCCTTTTCTAAATGCTTTACCTGTATTACCTCATTTTATCTTTACAAAGGACCAGTTGAGATAAATACCAATATTATCTCCATCAATGAGGAAAATGAGGCACAGAGAGGCTAGGTAACTTACCCCAAAGTTACAAAGCTAGCAATGAAAGAGCCAAGATTCAGCTAAATTCAGAGTTCTAGAAAGTCAGTTCCATGATGGTAGAGACTTGGTCTTCTTTGTATGCCATTACATCACCAGAATCTAAAAGAGTGCCAGCCACATAGTAGGCATTCAGAAAACTATGTTTTCAATAAGGGAACGAGTAAACTCTGAGAAAGGTGGATTTCTATCAGAGAGAGGGAGGGAGATTGAATGAAGGAGCAAAGGAAGGAAGGAGAGAGGGAAAGAGGGAGGGAGAGAGAAGTGGATGGATACATAGGGACCCACACAAGAAGAGACACTGTTGCCAAGTTCCTCTTTTTACAAGTTAGCTTGTGGCCGAGCAACCCAGTTTACCGAGAAGAAATTTATTTGCGAAAAGAGAAGAAGGACTAAATCCGATTTAGTTTTACCCTCGAGGATGGTAAGCTGTCAGAAAGCGTCAGAGGAATGTACACTCAGGTTCTTAAGCTGGATTATTCCACAAGGGAAAGAAACATTTCTGCTTTATTCCTCTCAGGGTAGTTCCACCCTAAATCACTGAGTGACAGCAGATGCAGTGACAAGGACTCAGTCCTGACCTGGCTCCACATTAACATGCTTCACCTCTGCTTTGCCATCAGGTCCTCCCTCCTCCAGCACTTTCTGTCTCAATCAAAGACAGTAACCTCTCTTGGGCTGTAGAATGAATAAGGAAAGCTACATTTGCCTAATCTAACCTGGAACACCCTAATCAGTTGTTGGAGCGCAAGCCATTCACTATAATGGGTCCTGTCTCCACTCAGTCACAAGGAAACTTCTAATAGAAAACATTTTCTCATCAGACACAGTGTAATTTAAAATGTTTTTGCTCTCAGGAAAGCAGTATTCCTCTGGCAGCACCCCAATGATAGAAACCTGTCCTTTTACTGTCAAGTTCATTTAAAATCATTTTATAGCCAAAGGATGGCCAGTTGCAGGAAGGAAAGGGATTCAGACATTATCAAAATCCATGACCAAGCAAAATACTCGAATGCCTCACATTTGTTCTCTGGGCCACAAGCAAGGGATGTGCTTAGTGAAGTTTACCTTTGAAATGTGTGGCCAGAAGTTGCTCACTAAAATTTCATTCAAAATCCATTGACTTTTTCTCCTAGACTTGGCTATTCTTGCAGACAGCATGACGCTCCAGATTTTGGATCTGAGGTGTTCAGTTCTCAACATGAAAAAAAATCAAAATTTAGTTTTTAAAAATAGCTCAGGTGAGATTCCACTATCTACCACCTGAACTCATATAAGGCTGAAGGAATAAGTGGAAATTTTTTAAATAAGTGCTAGGTCGAGCTAAGACATGACTGAAACAGGAGGCAGCGACAGTTTTCCTTCATTGAGTCAGTCATTGATGAAACAACAGAAATCTTCAAGGACTGTATTTACACAAGAGAATAGGATTAAATCATAAATTCAATTCCACGTACTCTTACAAAACTTTAGATGAACATCCTGAGATTCTATCTGACTTTGTCCATTAAAAAAAAAAAAAAGAGATGGCTGGGAGTGGGGGCTCACTCCTATAATCACAGCACTTTGAGAGGCCGAAGTGGGCATATCACAAGGTCAGGAGTTCAAGACCAACCTGGCCGATATGGTGAAGCCCCATCTCTACTAAAAATACAAAAATTAGCTGGACATGGCACCACACACCTATAGTCCCAGCTATTCAGGAGGCTGAGGAGAAGAATTGCTTGAATCTGGGAGGCAGAGTTTGTAGTGAGCCAAGATCATGCCACTGCACTCCAACAGGGCAAGACTCCATCTCAAAAAAAAAAAAGCAACTCTACGTTTCATGGCCACAAACCCTCAGCTAACGATGCTTATTAAGTGTTACATTTTCACAAGGTCATCAGCACTCTGGATTGTTCTAAGCACTATGGAAAATATAATAGCCTATTTCATTCAAAGGGCCTCAGGTACCACAAGACCAATTAGCTGGACAAGGTTAAAGCGAGGCAGAACATTTCATCAAGTGCCCAGGTACTGTGGGAGATGTTTTGAGAAATTCTTCTCTGAATATGAGGCAATCAGCATTAAGTTAATTAATGGACAATGTTTATAGGTCAGTGTATTAATAATTCAACACTCTAGGAGATTTTTAAATAAAATCCCTCTCATTTCTATTGAGATAATACTAATTAGTAATCCAATATTAACTTTATTGGTTTCTCTGTTCTCTGCTGATGAAATTGCTTGGTCCTTTCAACTGTTTCAGAAGCGTGAAGAGTAAAGGCTTTCCTTCACTCCCAACTCCCTGGAACCACCAGTAGCATCTTAGAAGGTACAAAGATCAGTCAGTTCATGGCCACACTCTGTGGACACAACTTGGATTCAGCTTTCCCAGGGACTACATGACCTATTTCCATCTTTTATATCCAAGACAAATGACAACAATGACATCCAATTCCAACTTTTTCTTTCAGAAATGGTAAAATAAGATTCTGGTTTTCTCTCTCACAAAAGTTAGAAATGTACAAAGGCTCTGTTCTTTCTTGTTGGAATTCTATTAATTACCTTATGGGATAATAAGATAGTCCAAAATTTGGTCTCACAATGATAGTGTAGCAAGTCACATTTTTTTCTCTCAGATGAAGAAAGGGTAGTCACAATAATGTCCAGAAACCACAGGAGACCTGAAAGAATGGAATTCCCAGTGACCCTTGTGAACCATCATTGAAGGAGGATAACGGTTTTAGCCCATGGATCAGAGATCAAGAATACCAGCTAGCCTTCTCAAGACATATAACCAACATCATATGCTGGGATATAAAGTAAAACCTACAGAAAAGTGCTTTTGATGGCAGGATCTGGACCCTGACAGCCTGGGTTCTACTACTTGTAAGTTATGTGGACCTTGGCGAGTTGCTTAAACTCTCTGTACCTTGATTTCCCAGTCTTTAAATTGAGGGTGATATCTAACTCAAAATTATTCTGAGGATTTAATGACTTAATATAGGTAATATGTTTATACTACCACTTAGCATACTGTAAGCAATAAAAACACTAGATATTATTGTAACTATCACTAATAATATCATCACCATAATTATTCAACCCTTACCTTTAGCTATTAGTGCTATTTTTTCAATCTCTCTAGATTTATAAATATTTCGGTTTGGTCTTTGTTCAGCTTCCTTATTGTTGGTCGTCTCTGCACTGTCTGCCTTTTGTTAAAGGCCAGAAAAGTCCAGAAGAAGTGCTAGTGCCCAAGAACTCAAAGAGTTTTGAAGGCCTGGCCAGACAGCAACCCTTGGCCTTGGAGGCCCTTCTTGAGCACATGCATTGCATTTGCAGAAGAACCACTTCCCAGATGGTAGGTAGGCAAAAGATGGTAAGGCCACTCTTAGAATGCAGACAAGGAACAGAGGGAGGCAATTCAGTTTAATTCAGTTCAACTTATGTTTTTTCAGGGTCCTCAGTGTGGCTGGTACTGAGATTGGCACTTAGGAAGGGAAAAGGTATAAAATCATGAGCAAGACATGAAGATCTGAATAGCAATATAGAGACAGGGTGTACGCAGACCTGTTAAATACAATACAATATGTGGTTGCATTGTGCAGAAAGGAAGTAGTGGCAGAATTTCTTGTGAGCTGAATTAGCTATGAAATATTCATGTAAGAAATACTTCTCAGTAGAAGCTTGCCTTGTAACAAATCACTGTCCTCCCAGACTCAAACCAGAGGATTACACAGATTAAATCATGACTTGGTCTAAAATGACTTGGATAAAATAGGTTTTAAAAAGTCATAAAAGACTTGTCATTTCTGGCTTTCATGGTCTAGGGACTTTGGACCAGCAGTGGGAACAAGGGACTCTCTAAACTTTATCATCTCCTTCCAGGGAGTGGTTAGGTGCTGTCATCAACCCAAAAGACCTTTCAAAGAAGTTACTGAGCACTGCACCAGTGGAAGTAAAGCAATGAGCCATTGTGGGGAGACAGATTTCATACAGTTATAACCATTTCAGGAAGCACAAGATGAAAGCTATTTCTCAAATACTCTGCATAGGAAGCCACTCTTCACATAAGAATTCCTAGCTTATGTTTGAAAAATCAAGCCAATTTTACCATTGGTGCCAGAAATGTTAGGTCTCTGTAGGTTAAAAGTGTATTTGTTTGGGAAGAAATCTATGAGGTCATTTAACCTTTTTCAAAGACTGGCATATTGCCTGTAATAGACCAATCTTTTAACTCTAGACAGGAGAAAAACATGAAAAATATTTTAGCAAATGTGTTTAAATCCCACTGAGAGAATTTTCTAAAGGGAATCCATAAATTTTTAAAATGTTGGAGAATCAGCAAATGTCATAACTTTTCATCAAATCAAGATAAAGACATAATCAACTGCAAAGTTCATATTATACGCATTTGAAAGATAGAGGCCCTAACTATACTATAAATATTTTCTTCTGATTATCTTCCTTCAAAGTGATTTTTGTAAATTAAATCATATTTTCAAACTAGCATGAGAATTTATTATTCAATAAAATAATATATTAATCATATATAAAAGAAATGGTTGTTTTTAAGGCAACTATTCACCTCTGATATACCCATTTCACAAGTATGAAGTTCTACATAGCTAATTTCTATGTCTTTGGTTAATTTTTAAGAGTTGTCTTAAATCGGGACTTGCCTAAAGTAAAAGTAAATTGGAGATTTTAAAATATAATTGTTTGTGATATTTCATTTGTTCAAAATACATATATTTACCACATTTATAAGATCACTTTTGATAAGATAAAAAATAATCAAATATCAATAACTTATTTCTAATGCATATTTAGGTGTTTAGAGTTATGAATAGATGTAAAAATATAAACACAGATCGACATATAAAATCTCAGCCATATTAGTCTGAAGTAGAATTGCATGATTATTGATTCTACTGAAAAATGAGATTGTACATCCTAACTGTTAAAGTCTTTTAATAACTGGTGAAAGAAATAATGTGACAAATAATGGTTATCTCAATAAAAAAGAAACATTAGAGGGATATTTTATAAAATGGAGATTCCATCAGGCTTAAGACCACACTACACCCCAGAAATTGCACATACTTTACATTGTGTGGTGGAAATCCTGCAATTAAAAACAGTGAAAATATATGAAAACCAAAATACTGTTAAAGAAACAATATAAACAATAGTCACATTGTTTTCCAGGTTCCAACTGTTGCACTTTCTAAAACACTGTCTAAATTTTTGTCTAAACACATGTAAGCTATTAAAAGTCAGGCAAATTGATTCTGGACATTATATGATGAGTACAAGACTTGCAACAGCCTTGGCTATAGTAGAAAGATCCCACAGCTACTTATTTCAATTATTTCTTTAGAAAATTTGTTAATTCTGTTGAAACATTAGCGAAGTCATGAGTTTAATGTTCTGTATATTAAAACAGACAGTTCATTTCCTGTTGGTTAAAAACACAAACTCTGGAACCAGATTACTGGGATCAAATCCTGGTTTCCTCATTTCTTTATGTGCTGTTCTATTTCCTCATCTGTAAAAAAGAAATAATAATGGTACCTATTTCATATGATTACCGTAAGGATTCACTTAATCGATATATGCAAAGTGCTTAAAATATTGCTTGGTACACAGTAAATAAACACTGCATGTGTTGGTTGTTATTACTGTTTTTAGTAAGTATTTTTAACTGCCTGTAGACCTTACAAATTATTTCCCAGTGAGTGTTTAACTTGAATGTATTATAAGAAAAAAGGAAATAAATAATGCTCATCAAACACTGATGCAGCAACACTCCCTTATAACAGATTTCAGATGAAAAATACTTATTATTTGCCAACAATGTTTCATCAGCATGAGGACAGCCACATAATCAGGTTTAACAGATAAAATGAATTTACAGATGCCTCTCAGGATTAGGAAGAAAAAATCCTGGATGATTTCCGATGTAGTAAATGAGGCTTTTTCAGTTTTAGCAACTTTTGCTAAGAAGCTCAGAAGACATTCCAAATATTCTGATTAACTTTTGACATATCTAGTGAAATAAGAGGCAATCACTCTTTCTGTTTTTGAAACATATATTATTTAGAGTGATTTAGCAGGCTGGCTAAGATTATATGTAATTTAGAAATATAAAAACACCCAGGCTGTCATTCTAACACTTTGTGTGGTCTTTTAATATGTATGATAATTTTTCATGAAGTATAATTCTATTTTTAAGAATTACTAAGATTTGAGACTTAACCATGAAAAAAAATCTCTTGAGAGGGAATACTCCCAAAATTCTACTTTTTTATCTAACAAAAATTAAACATTACTGAGGATGGCATGGCAGTGGATGGAACTCAGCAGTAAAAAAGAAAGAGCCCTCAATTCTGTGCTGTCTCCTTCACTAACCATCTGGGACCTTCTGTGTGTTATTTGCTGTCTCTGACCTCAGGATCTGCATATGTGACAGGAAGGGGTTGGTTTAGAGAGTAGAACATGGTGGTTGAAGCATCTCCTTACATAAAACTTGTATAAGTATGACATCCTCCTTGCAGCTGCCCAGTGCCCTTGCACTGTGCTTGGCTGGCTACAGTGGCTCACACCTGTAATCCTAGCACTTTGGGAGGCTGAGGCAGGTGAATCACCTGAGGGCAGGAATTTGAGACCGGCCTGGCCAACCTGGTGAAAACCCATCTCTACTGAAAATACAATTAGCTGGGCATGATGGCAGGTGCCTGTAATCCCAGCTACTCAGGAGGCTGAGTCAGGAGAATCATTTGAACCCGGGAGGCAGAGGTTGTAGTGAGCCAAGACTATGCCATTGCACTCCAGCCGGGCAACAAGAGCAAAACAACATCTCAAAAAAAAAAAAAAAAAGAAAGAAAGAAAGAAAGAAAAGGAAAGGAAAAAGAAAACTCACTATCCCTTAAGGTGCTTGAGCTATCTACAGATACTTCTACCTATTTAAAAAGTCATTCCTTAGCCACATTCTGGATCTTCCTGCAAACTCTAAGTTCCATAGCATCTCAAGTAGCCTAGAATTCTAACTGAAATACAATAGAGCCTCACAACAGCCAACTTTCTAAATGATGAAAGAGAGCTCTAAATAACAGCAAAACGCTGCGCTTTCTGCTCCCATTCTGTTTACCATGACTGTGCTGGAGTGAGAATAGCAAGGGGTCACAGGAATTTATAATGATTCCTGTACCTTCAACTTACCAAGTCCCCTACCAAGTAACAGTTTTCTGTCAGAGAGAAGATTCTGCCCTCCCTGCTCAAAGGCATTCATGCCAACTAGATTTCCCCTGTAGCTCCCAGGGAGAGGTCAGGCCTAGAACAACCTTCTCCTCCAAGAAGGAAGATGTGGCTGTTGTTGGATTTAAATACGTGATCTCTGTGCCCACAGAGCAGTGCTACTCACAGTGTAGTGTGAAGAGCATGCTGGCTTAGGAAACATTTTGTTACTAAGCTGTGACAGGAAAAGAATACTGAAAAATTAAGTGTTTAGAAATGTTGCAGATATTTAGTGCAACTGATGTTGACTAAACTCATGACCTGAGATCAGACCCCTTGCATGCTGTTGAATACTCACAGGGCAAGTCTTGTGTGTTATGACCTACATATTCATCCCGTGCAGAAGGACCATGCCTAGGTCTGCCATGGATTGAAAATAAAGTTCTTCACTTCAGATAACTTAGGTTTAGAGTTGAATCATGTCATTCTTTCCCATACCCTTCAATTTCCCCGATGAATTAAAGAACTCCCCACACTTTCTCCACTTACCATGGACGAACTGAACGTTGGCTTTGTTTTTGACTTCCATAAACCTCCAATTAGTTTTCTAACGATTTACAACACTTATTTAAAAAAAAATCTAAATACGATAAAAAAATAAATGTTATTTATGAAATGTTTCTATGTGAAGGCTGATTCCTATTTTGTATTAATATAAAACTAACTACCAACCCACTCCAAGGAATCATATGAGAGAGTCCCTGAATAATAGCTGCATTTTCAAATGTAGATCAAATAAGATTAAAGTCATTCTCAAAAGAATTTTGGCAATATAGACATCCACCTGAACCAAATCAGCATGATACAGTGGAAAGAACATCGAATTAGATATTGGGAGTCCTGGAATCCAGAATTAGCTCTGATATTAACTTGCTTTGTGACTTTTTGAAGTCTCCAAGCTTGCTGAACCAAAACTTCCTCCTCTGTGAAAGTAGCAGTTTGTATGATCTGATCTCTAAAGTCTCTGACAACTTTAAAATTTTATACTTCAAAGAAAATTATTTTCCCTTAAGGTAGTTTCCTGATGGAAGAATAATTTTCCCAGCAATGCATTTACTGCCAAAAGATAGACTGACCTATCTGCACTTGTATGAGTAGCTCTTTTATTAGAAGTTTAGCATTATCAGACTTTGCAAGGCTGAAATCACACACCAAATGAAGTAGTAACCCTGACCCCCAAAACACGCCTTTGTCATGGGCACATGAGCTCTAATTTGCAGATATCTCTGGGGCTGTGGCGTAACTCACAGGGGCCCAATATGACAAAATGGGTCCCATAAAATTCCAAATATCTATAAGGTACTGTTTATTGAATTGTTATTTGTCTCAAAAGACCTTTCTCAGGGGGCTTTTCAGATGCCTAACAATCTGAAATAAAGCCATCTGTCCTCCCCTAACTCATAAACCCTATGGTATTAACCGAGGTCCTAAATAGAGGTTGGAATTGAGTGGCCCCCAGGAACACTTGAGCATGAATAACCATGATAGAGTTGACTCCACGGGTATTCCATTTCTTGCTTATGGCCCCAAAACATGTTTTAAGCTTTCCTGCATTCCTGACATGATGCATGCTGTCCCTGCCAAGGGATCTGTGTAATGTGCGTGAGCACTGCATATAATTGTGATAACTGGGGTTAGCTTAAAAATACCAATAACGTCTTTCATCTCTGAAATAAGGATGGAGGAGAATACTGATGCAAATGAAGACAAATTCAGAAAAAAAATGGAACTGTATGGAAATTACAGAGTAAAATGCAAAATATCTAATCATAGATCACTATTCAAAAGAATGGAAAATTCATATTTAAGCAATATGAAAATGTAGGCAGTATACTTTAGCAAAGAAAGTAAGATAATGAGGCAGTGGTACATATGTATATGTGCATATATTACATAACATATATAATTTATTCCTGAATCTATCAAAAAGCTGAAGAATATGAGAAAAGACAAACATTTAATAGAAAGCTTTGAAATAATACATTCAGTCCTCATTATCTAAAATATGATTGCAATTAAAATTATATATCTAAAAAAGCATATAAATACAGTATGAAGATTTTTCTTATCTAAATTTTAATTTTTCTTATCTAAATTTTAATTTGAAAGGGAGCATTTACATTCTAGGTTTTCTAGAAAAGAGAAGAGTGAATGACAGTTTTTCCACAAATAAAGCAGAGGAAGTCAGTAAATCACCCCAGGGCTAGGAATGCTGGATCAGGGATTGAAACTTACATACCTGGAAACAGCAAAACAGTACCTGCTGGAGTTGAGTGATTGCAAGGAAAATGGATTCAATGAACAGAGGCCTGGAGTGAGCTAGTCACCCCTTAGCCCAGTGGGCCATGATGGCTTGTTCTTAAGTGGCCACAGTTCATTAGGCAGGTGCTATTATTGATACCAACGTTCTTTCTTCCCTAACTGAAAGCAACAAAAGGACCTTGCACCAATGTCTTACATCAATCAGTCAAGGTCTCCCTGCAATAGCTGCTTCAGTGCCTCCAAATGCTGTCCAATAGTGAGTAAACTGGGCTCTTCTCAGCTATAAAACTGAAGCCTTGTGATCATCAACCTTGATTCCCCCACCTACAGAAAAAGTGTCCTCCCCATCATTATCTGAACCATTGAGACTTCGAATACCTTTCGGTCATATTTTTCCAGCCCTCTTCTGCTGGTGAGTGTGCTTTCTTTCCCTGCAGAAATCAAAAATCTCTACCTATGAGAAGATGTGGGCTTTCATGAGCAGCAGGCAGCAGACCGCCCTGGTAAGAAACAGTGACGAGGGCATCCAGAGAGTGCTCACCACAGACTACGCACTGCTGATGGAGTCCACCAGCATTGAGTATGTGACGCAGAGAAACTGCAACCTCACTCAGATCGGGGGCCTCATTGACTCCAAAGGTTACGGAGTGGGAACGCCTATTGGTAAGAGGGGCAGACGTGAACCAAGACTGCGATGGAGAATGTCAGTTACCATTGTGGAAGGAAATGGGCTCAGAGTTCTTTATTCCAAATTCTGAGAAGGCCTACAATGCCTTTAGTGAACAGTGGAAATATCCATATTGATCAGAGACATAGCCTGAATTACAGATTCCCTGATATTTAACTTAATATACTTTAACCAATGTTTCTTTCAAGTTTTACCAATGTACGTTTAAGAGTATATAGATTTTATTATTTCACCCCCAAATATCTTAAACAGAATATGTTTCTAATTAATCCTCTTCACATTGTTTCCTTCAATACCCATATGTGCCTATGTAATGTATCTGCCTTAAACTAGAAGAAAGCTGATTCTGCATATGGAGAGCAAAAGTTAGAGGACTAGGGTTCCATAACGATAGATGGAAAAAGCAGGGCTGTATCAGTCAAAAGCAAAAGGATAAAGATGAAATTATAAGTAATCTGCTGAGGCAATGCAATCAATGACAACTATGTAAAACCTCCAAATTCCTTAGTTCCATGTCACTGCTCTCCTAGGAATATTACTCCCTAGGTAAACAGACCCATATAGCAATGAATTCTTGTATGTCTATAAGAGACATGAGTAGAATTCAATGGGTAATTAGTGATTTCCTCTCCATAGAAAACTCTCTGTCTACTGTTTCCCTCTCTATAGAAAACTGTATCATATAAGGTTCTGGTATAGTGGGAACCTGCTTTTCTCAAGTGAGTCATTGGTAATTTGTTAATAAGCATTCCAAAAGAAAGGAATCGGGGACTGTCTAGACTACTGGGCTGGTCCAGAAGTCATAGCTAACAGTCAAGCCAGATCATTAAGGACCTGAGGTAGATTTGATTTGCTTGTTTGTGTTAGTATCTTTGTTGTTCAAATGGGATAATCCAATTTGACTTTCCACATCAGGCAGGGATCACAAACTGAAATGTTTACCGATGCCAAGCAGATATAAGTGAGCGAAGCATGCTTGTGCCAGGAGGTAGTAAGGAACAGTAGCAACTATGGAAAATTACAGATCACATGACTTACCTAAAGGAGACAGCTGCCTTTCAGGTCAGATAGTTGTAGACACGTAAGAGTTTGAGAAAAAGATTGTGGAATATTCCATTTTCCAAGAAAAAAAAAATCCAGATTTCAAGAGAACTCTCCTAATGTTTTTATTTAGCAACAAATTCATTAAAAAAGAAAAAGCTGTACTTCATATATTCAACTTTTAATTAATATGAATATAACTAATCAGATAAAGTTCAACTATCTTCCACATTTACCATGAATACACAGCAAATTTGACTTTCTGCTATCTACCTGGTATTAGAAATATGTGCTATGGTTAACTTTATTACTATTATCATGTCCTCTAAATAAATTTTCTGCGGAATGATTCGGCTAGAAGATTTACAGCTACCTTCTTGCTTCTTTATTTCCAATAACATTTCCTCATGAAAATACTAATATTGCCAGTGATGTGTATATTTTTCTCCAAGTGGTAAGCTCTCCTATAACTTAGTCAACATGTTTTGTAGGAGGCTCAGGGGATCATTTTGCACTGGCTTACAGGATATTATGCCCTTTTTGACTTTAAAAACAACGTCCTATTTTCCTAACCAAGCTTTGATAATAAAGGTGAGGGAAGTTAGATGCTATTTTTTATATCTCATCACTGCTGATTTTAATGGGCCATAAATCAGACAAGAACACTAAGAGTAGGTCCTTTTGCCTGAATTTTTGCAGAATCAAGACCCTCATAGAGGAGTAACTGTAGTTCTTTAATAGAACTATCTCTAGACTAAACTATAAAGTCAAAAATTGTACTTTCATCATTCTATCTCCCACCTCATAACCCTACCCCATCATATTTCAACACTCCTTTTTGGCACCAAAATTCCTGTCTGGTAATAATGATTTAAAATAACAATGTGTATCACCCCTCCTGAGAACGTTTGCACTTTAACATGAGACTTTTAATTGGCCTCCATTTTACAGCATGGAATATAACTTGAAAGCTAAAATTTCGGATAGTACAGTGAGTGACGCAGGGCTGGGGGGCAGGAGGGAACAATGCACTTCTTCCTACCACTTTCCTAAATGAATGCAGCACTTTGAAAATCACTGCCTGCTTTCATGTGAATGAAGCTGACCTAGTGATGAGTACCACTAATATTAAATATATATTTTATATATATGAAATACAGAGAGATCCAAAGGTACCCATTCAGTCTCCTTTTGGCCAACCTCACCCAAGTTCCAAAGTTGAAAAGCCTTCCCCACTTCCTAGATGAAAAGAAATATACTCCAGGAATTTTTCATAGTGTGGTTATAAACCTGTCATGCTTTTAAACCAAAAACAAAGAAGGAATAATTGGAACAGATGGCAGACCTCACAAAGAATACATCCATTGAGAGTACAGCTGTTGGAAAAATTTGTGAGATGCTTCTTTTATGATGAATTGACTCTTTACAAAAGATCAGTTGCTATTCAGGAAGATGTGTGAAATATATATATCAAGTGACATAATAAATAACTTCCAATGTCTTTTAGTTCGTTTAAGCAACAACAACAAAAACTTGAGTTAATATATATTCAGATATTAAAAATTCTCTGCACACTTCTAGTCTTGTCCTGACTAATTCCCTTATGGTTCCAAACCCTGTCCCACAGTCAAAGATTGGCAAAGTCACAACACAAAATTGAAGACTTTGCCTCTTAGAGACACGCAGGACAACAGCTCTGGAAACTTACCTCCTGAGAGTTTTAAAATAAAACTCTTAGGCCGGGTGCGGTGGCTCACGGCTGTAATCCCAGCACTTTGGGAGCCCAAGGCGGACAGATCACGAGGTCAAGAGATCGAGACCATACTGGCCAACATAGTGAAACCCCGTCTCTACTAAAAAAAATAAAAAAAATTAGCTGGGCATGGTGGCACGCACCTGTAGTCCCAGCTACTTGGGAGGCTGAGGCAGGAGAACTGCTTGAACCTGGGAGGCGGAGGTTGCAGTGAGCTGAGATTGTGCCACTGCACTCCAGCCTGGTGCCTGGCGATAGAACAAGACTCTGTCTCAAAAAGGAAAAAAAAAACCTCTGAGAGAACAGCAAGAACATTTAAGGTTTGAACAGGTTACCGGGAGGCTGGAAATTATCTTTCTCAGAGACCAACTTTAAACAGAAATCAGATTTCCATCTGTCTGAAATGTTTTAGGTATTGCGCAGCCTGGAGGCAGAAGGAAAGCATCAGTCAACATTTACTGAGCACTCACTGTGTATGCTGCTAGGGTTATTACTGCAACCACTAACATAAGAATCATTCTTATACTCTTTAAAGCACTTTCATGTACATTAAAGCAAAGTGCTCCTAGTTCACTTAATTGCTCACCTGCTATGGGTATATTAATGGTGCTAATTTTTACATTAGCCATTATTCTCTGGATATTTAAGCAAACAGCCAGTATCTTTTAATTTAGCTTTCAATACACATTTTTTTCACCAAAAACTTATACTCTTAACTGACAAGCCATATTCTCATTCCAAAGCATTTTGCTCTTCTTTTGAACTTGCTTTTGAATACTGACAATTATTTTAGAAAGTCTCATGAGGACAATTAATAACAAATGACACAAATGTGAACCTTCTGTTTTTCTAACTCAAACCATGCCATAGGACATAAGGCATACGTAGGGGTGGGAGCAATGGTATGGGACATTGTCATGAAAACAACACTGAGAAGTAAGAAGTCAGGAGACTTGAGTTTGATTCTTGGCTGTGCCAGCAACTATCAGTTTCACTCATACTTTCAGGTCCTAAGTTTCTTCCATTCTAAAATGGAATGTGTACTGAAGTGTAAGTAGACTGGACTGTATTATTCCTAAGATTTCTTCTAGTCCTAAGATGCCTCATTTATCAATGCGCTTCCACCAAGAAAGACTTTAAAGTTTGCAAATAGAGAAAGCCAGGGTGTACTACTTTTCTACTGAGTAGAAAAAATGCTAATAATAGTTCTTCACATTCAAGGAGAGATTAAGTAAAAAAAATTACTTTATGTCTTCCTTTGCATTGATTGACCAAAATCCGGTATTGAGAATCTATGTCTACAGATAGATGTTGGCCCTGTCTACCCCATACACAATTAAAAGTTCAGTGGCATTACTAAAAGATAGAGAACAAATAATATCAATAAAGTCCTTGTAAATTTTCCAAACCTAACTGAACTTTGTAGGACATTTGAATTATTCAAAACCTACTCTTAAGTTTATCTTAATAGTGCATCAATCAGTATGTACTAAACAACATCTGCAAATTTTCAGTGCCTTACATATTAAATGTTAATTTCTTGACATTGTCACAGTCCACTGTGTATTGAAAGAGAGGCTGTGCTTTATGAAATCAATCCTGAGACTCAAGTTCCTTCTATTTTGTGGCTCCATGATTTCTAGAGACTTGAAATCCTTTCCTTCTTGCTATATATTTTGAAAAAGAGAGAGAACCAAAGATCATGTTGAAAAGACATCGCCTTAGTTCCCATTGGCTAGAAACCAGTCACATAACCAAACTGAACTGTAAGGGAGAGTGGGTAATGTCTAGTTACTCCCCTCAGAAGAAGAAATGCCACTGCTGGTCATCCAGCCAAGCTCAGTCACAGACCTAGGAAAAAGTAAGATCTAAATAATTGTTAAATTAAAAAATGTATCCACAATATCTACAAATTTGGAAAGTAGAAAAGGTGGCTTCATTTCTTTATAAGTAAAGCATGACAAGCTGCAAGGTGGTCATCCCATAGACTGACAAACATGTGTCCGACCAAAATCAAAGACAGGCACTTGGAAGAAAGAGGGGTTGGGGCAAGAACGTTATGCTGAATGGGTTGGCTAAATATATATATTCAACTGGTTACAGAAGGAGCTGTGAATGTTCATAAAGATGATCCTGACACATCCATATTTGACAAAAATACATGTAATATACAATCCATGCTCCCTTTAAGGTGGAGCTTAACATTTAAATGTATTATAATTAGGTTCTATACGTCAAAATGTCTTTCAGGACACAAGGGCATGCAAGGACACAATCTCTTTAATCCGACCAGAACCAGTCTAAGGTTGGTGGTCTTCTTATCTGGAGAAAGTTACTGAAATCAGGATCTTGTTTGATGAAAGGTATAGCTGATAGAACAGGGGTAGGGAGTCAGTGTCTGTGAGGTAGGTGAACTGTAATTGTTTTAATATTGCTCATCTCAAGGCCAGTACTTGTTTGCCTCCTTGAGAAAAAGAAAAGCCTCATGGCAGTTGGAATATAGGTTATTCTTTAAGCGCAAGGCTGGGTGACTTAACCCTTGTCTGGCATGGCCTTTGATCCTCTTTATAATTTGGTATCTTACTGCCACAAACAGACTGTTCTGTCTGACCTGCCATCCTGGTATAGCTACAAACTAAGTTTTTAAGGTTTTTCTGGGGTCACTTTGGTCACAAAAGAGGGTCATTCAGTCAATGGGGGCTTAGAATTTTATTTTTAGTTTATACAATGAAATCTCTTGACATGGAAAAGACTCATGATGATCTCACCTGAAACAATACATGTTGTAGAATTCCTAGCTTCACTTCTCCTTATTTAAAAGGAGCAAACAGTCAGGGTCAATGTTAATCTCAATATGTCAGCTATCTCCTTTCCAATTATTTAGCGCCTTCAAAATATAGGATTGAACTTTCCTGCCCCTTGCAAGTCAATGTGTGGATCAGGGTTTCACAACTGCCATAATGTAATTATCACTAAGATGATAACTAAGAATACTTCTTGATGTCTTCCTCAACATTTTGATGACCAATATCCAAATGACTTTACTTCCAGGCTCTCCTTACCGGGATAAAATTACTATTGCTATTCTTCAACTCCAAGAAGAAGGGAAGCTGCATATGATGAAAGAGAAGTGGTGGCGTGGCAATGGCTGCCCTGAGGAAGACAGCAAAGAAGCCAGTGCTCTGGGAGTGGAAAATATCGGGGGTATCTTCATTGTTCTGGCTGCCGGACTGGTCCTTTCTGTATTTGTAGCTATTGGAGAATTCATATACAAATCACGGAAGAATAATGATATTGAACAGGTGAGTCATCTTTTTCTAGGACTGGGTAGTTCATAGTTTGCATTATCTGTCTTAAAGTTTGGGGGTTTTAAGGATGTTTGCTCTTTTTTTGTAATAGTCTATTGAATTAGATGCCAGAAGAGCCATTTTTGAGTTAGAGCAAAGAGCCGTTGAATCCCTGCCAGGTGCTGTGGGCACTGCAGGTCAATCATTTATTAATGACGAGGAAAGGCCTTATACACTAAATCCAATTAGCACTATTTGGAATGACAGTGCAGAAATTCCAAACTCAGTTAATTTTTGAACAGTTGTTTGCTCGTAAGATAGAAACCCTAGATGGAAAAAGGCAAAAATAAATACAAAATTGGAAAAGATATAAAAAGATATTTAAAAGAAATGCTTCCAGCCCTTAAATATAGATTCTGAGCACATGTGCTAATGCAAAACAATTTATATAAATAGGTAAAAGTTGTATTATGAAATTGAACACTTATTTGTATCAAAGTAAGATTTGTAAAAGGATAGTTCACTCCAATTTTTTTTTGCCAGGACTATAGTAAACAATATAAAATGAAAATCCAATGTATATGAGACTTTATTTTTCTAAATTGTGTTTGAGATTATAGGATTTTAGTAGTTGACATTTTTGCCTATTACTTCTGTTTTTGAAGAAAATCACACTATTTTTGAAAGAAATCAACTTACACTCTTCTGAAAAGCTGATTGTGATTTAAGATAATTCCTTCATAACCATACTAGAATAAACAAAATACAAAGCTTATGGCCATGATTGTGAATCAAGCTCCCCATTCAATGTTTAAATATTGTTAGAATTTCAAGAGTATGACTATTAATAATAGAACCAGTGTAATGCTCTGCTGTCATCTTGAAATTCTAAATAAGTTTTGAACAAAGTGTCCCACATTTTCTGTTTCCACTGGACCCTGCAAATTATGTGGCTGGTTCTGATTAATAGATCCACTTTCTTTAAGTGGAAGCCTTTCTTAAGTGTCCAAAACTGGGGATGATTCATTATACCCTGGTTTCACATGAAAATATTCCCCAGAATTACAAGGTAATTCTGACAACAATGAACATCCCTTTCTTAAGCTCTATTATAAGAAGCTGTTCTTTTAATTAAAAGGGAGAATGAACTGATCTGCTTTAACTTTCAATTTGCTCTTGAGGTGTCTTGTTTTATGCAACTAATTTAAAAAATAAAAACTTGTATATATGATGCTTTAATGTGCTTTTCATAGTTGCCAGCTTCATGTGATTTAAATTTTCATTTAAACATTCATTCTTGCTTCTGATTTATTCATTTTCCTATATTTTTTTCTCATTTCTTTTGCATGCAAGGCTTTTTGTTTCTTTTATGGACTGCAATGTAAGCAAACCCATCCAACCAACTCCACTTCTGGAACCACTTTATCTACGGATTTAGAATGTGGCAAATTAATTCGAGAGGAGAGAGGGATTCGGAAACAGTCCTCAGTTCATACTGTGTAATCAGTTTTAAAAAAAAGGTGTGCCCAGTAGAAATTGTTTCTGCTAATTGGTGTTGTTGATATTTGTATTTGCTAAGCATAAATAGCCACAATTCTCTACTCCTTTAGGATAGCAAAACTCATGTGTTCTAGACATTGAATTGAATGCACCAGAAAGAGACTTGCACTGTATGTTAAAGCAGGGGCATATTAGGGGTATACAGACTCCTAGAAATGTGTATTTACGGGAATTGTCTCTGTCCCAACTAGCCATCTTAGTTCTATTTTCATGCATTAGAAATAAGTAACTCTTTCTTCATGAAAAAGGAAATTTAGACTTTCAACAGTGCAAAGCATGAAAACAAAATGCAAATTCTGTGGACTTCTTTTCATCGTTGTGAACTTTGTTGCCTCCTCTTTCTCCCTGCCCCATACATTGTGTAGATCTGCATATTTTCAAACCACCTGAAACTCTTACCTTTTCAACAATACGTACATAACTCCATAACAATGTTAATTTTTTAATTCAAATTCGTCTCACAATGTAAAATGTATTATTTACCCAAAGACTCAAAAGTGTCTTAGAGTTTAGAGATTCAAAAACCGCAATCCACAGAAAGAAAACTAAACTTGAAACCTCTGGTGTCACAGAAGAGCACTACCTAAGTTGAATACCACTCTTGGAAACACAACACAGTCAAGAATAATTCTGGGGCAGAAATTCATTAACCTCAAACTCTTAAATAACATTGACTTGTAGAGTTTAATAGTCTCCTGTAGGTTCTGAGTCTTAAGGAACAGTGATATTTTTCAAGCCATATAGTATTTCTTCAAAGATCCCAGCAAAGTCCTAAGCTATGTACTAATTCATAGCATCTTCTATTTACCACTCACTTGCTCCCTTTCTTTGCATTGATGAGCATCTTTCCACAAGATGTTACTTCACTTCCTTCCCACTAACCCAAGATAGAGTGGTTGTTCTTGGAGCAATCTTTCCTGAACATCAACACTTTCACAGTTGTTTCTTTGTATCCATCACCATTATTAATTTATTCCATTATCAAAGTATTCTGGGGAAAAGAGAAAGAGGGAAAAAATAAAGGAAAGAATGTCCATACACATTAGTTACAGATCTCTGTGGATTTATTTTCCATCTGGATTCAAAGTGCTGAACATAATTCCCATGCTAACTCAACCTGGTGATATGAAAACAAAACCGATTGCACATTTAATTTGTTGTGACAGAGAATATCTGATGATTTCTCTAGGTTCATTTTCCCTCCCCAGTGAATAGGAAAATTGAAGATGTGTTTCATCTTTTCTCAATATGAGATCAGTTGGTCTTTATTCTTTTCTTAATGGGATTACCTTTTGGCACATCAAGCGATCCCCTAAAGCCCATTCCTTGAAGTAGAGATAGGCCATCTGTGCAATCATATAGCATTTTACCATCTCTTTGCTTAGCTTTAAATGGCTCCAAATTTTGGAAACCACAGGCCTCTCCAATCAATTGTGTACTTCTTTAGAAAAGCATATTCAGGAAAGTTGACTCTTGTCCTGATTGTTTCTCAGCCTTGCTTCCTTCTTTAAAGAACTGTACTCAGAAGAAAATATCATAAATTGCACTAACAATATTTTATTGTTATTAGACTAGAAGCAACATATTATTTGTCCCAAGTCAGAGTTCGCATTTTCATAATCAATAGAATCAGATGTTGGGATGAATATGACATTATTCTTAGTTTCATATTTCATGGATTCAGTATCTAGAAACCACAAATTTTATAAGTTTGCTTTTCCAAAGACAATTTAATAAACCAAAAATGCTATCAAAAGAGTTCAAATGTGATTAATGAAGGATAGACAATCATAATTAATAATAACTGACAAAATTTAACTTCCTGCAGAGACTATTATTTAAAAGTGTAATTCAGAGATTTGAATAAAGAAATTATCTCTTTCAAAAATTAATATTTGTATACCACTTTAGATTGTATAGTACCTAATTCTAATATTTCTATAGTATTTTATAGTTTTCAAGATGTTTTCACATATAACATTACATTTGATCTTTTCAACAATTTAAATTTAATTTTACTATCAGTCATTGGCCTGCAGTTATAGATTTTAGAAGCAGAAGAAAATATTCTAAAACAGCCAAACTTAGATTCAAGTTCCAGTAGAGCCACACACTGAATAACTGTAGGCAGGTTACCAAATTTCTCAGTCTTGATTTCTTAAAATGTAATAGTGAGACAAAATTTCTAGAGTATAAAGTTTTGTATGGGTGTTTTTCAAAATGGGTTCAATTGGCAAATGTTTCTCAAATAAAATTTTTATAGTTAAGTAACCCATGGAGCTTCACTCTAAGTGTTCCTTTACTACATGCTATCTCAGTGTGCTTCACAAGTTTTTGTTCATTGAGAATTTTCAACAAAGCAGAAAGTATTCAGCACTTCTCAAGCCAATTAGATTGCAGATTTTTTCCCCCACAACATCTTGACAGACCAGGGTTCCACAGATCATCCTCAAGGGAACACAGGCATGATCATGTGAATCTCATCCCATAAGAGTGTACAAAACAACTTGCATTGCGCTTGAGACATAGTAGCCACTCAATAAATAATTGTGTATCCTTTGGAGTAAACTTCTAAGCCTCAAACTTCATACTTGTAAAACGAAGGTAGTATGGCCTTTATACAATTACTATGACAACTAAATGAAATCATGGCATAGAAAATGAGCTAATTAATATTATTATTATATTATATTAATATAGATCAGTTAAGAACTGTTGGTACCTTCTGGAGAAACTAAGTATTGCTCTGGTCACATGGGCAGTGACTGAAATTTATCAAGCATCTTAAAATGCAATCTAGTTTTAAAAATTCATTTTCTAATTTAGAGGCTCAAACTCTAAGAGCAGTTTTTTCTGGTAGAAGCCTTATAAATTAATGGCAGAGGTCATTGCACTCAGAAGAAAGACCCAAATTGGTAATATGTGAAGATCTGTAGTGGAAGTTCTGGACCTCATCTCTAGAAATTCTAATTTAATTAGTCTAGTGTTGTGGCATGACAATGGTAATTTTTTCAGATGCCCAGTTGATTTTAATGTACTTGAAGAGGTACAAACCAATAAGCTAAAGTATAATCTTATGTATGTAATTAGAACTCAATAGATGATTGCTGTTGATTGCTTGATTGATTGCAGAGGTAGAGCCACTAATTCTATGCAATATATATAACACATGTTTGGCATTCAATCTGATAGACCCTTTCCACTGAGAATTCAGGGGAAAAAATGCACATCTTTAAGATGGAAATTTTATGATATTCAATTGATAATCTTTATGATTAGTTGTAAAACTACAGAGCTAGACCAACTCAGAATTATCAAGTAGACAGTTTATTGCTCTCTCTGTGCCTTTTCCTCCCTGGAGAAAACTTCATTCGTCTCAAGTACTTCGTTTCTTCACACTCTTCTTTTTTTTGAGATGGAGTCTTTCTCTGTCGCCCACGCTAGAGTGCCATGGTGCCATCTTGGCTCACTGCAACCTCTGCCTCCTGGGTTCAAGCAATTCTCCTGCCTCAGCCTCCTGAATAGCTGGGATTACATATGTGCACCACCATGCCAGGCTAATTTTTGTATTTTTAGTAGAGACGGGGGTTTTGCCATGTTGGCCAGGCTGGTCTTGAACTCCTGACCTCAAGTGATCTGCCCACTTCAGCCTCCCAAAGTGCTGGGATTACAGGCATGAACCTCTGTTCCCAGCCCACACTATTCTCTTTCTCCTTTTATAATGGTTCTCAACCAGTTCTTGCCATCGTGTCAATGGATGCTAAGATCACAGTGACCCTACTAGGAACCACTGCATTTCAAGTGAACTATGGAACAAAAGACTTAAGTGTGAAGAAAAAAAAAAAAAACACCTTTCAAGCTTTATGTTTACATCATTAGTTCTCATGCTTTGGTGTAAATCAGAACCACAGAGGGAAATTTTCTAAACTACCATTTACAGGCTTTACCCCCAGACATTTCTCCTCAGTAGGAAGAGTCCAGGAATCTGCATTTACAATGAAGCTTGAAAGTGAATGCCTAAAACTATTGTATACATTAGCTTTCATAAAAATTAGCTTGAACATAGCAGTTTTTTCCCAAATTAAGTAATGTACATGACTCTTTCTTAAAAGGATCTCGAATACAGGGGGTTTGGTGTTTTTTTTAATAGCTTTTCTTACATATTCTTTTCCAACAATCCTAACTATAGTTGCATTATTTAAAAGTAGATAGTAAACATGAATTTCTATTAAAACTAGCTTGAATATAGCAGTTTTACTAGTTTAATTTCAGATTAGCTGTTGAGCATGAGTTATTGTTAAATAATAACAGGTTTTCTATGGATTATACTTTGGAAAATATTGTTTAAGCTTAGGAGAGAGCACGGAGATATTAAAAGTTTGAACAAGCAGCCAGGAGTGGTGGCTCACACTTGTAAGCTCAGGAGTTCAAGACCAACCTGAGCAATACGGTGGGCCCTCATCTCTATAAATCAATCAATAAACAAACAAACAAAGATTGAACAAATGCATCAACAGCAATGAAACGTGGTGTTGTCTAATTTGTTTCCTAATAAATTTGCCTCAAACCTAATGATATAAGGGGAAAAAAATTAAACTATTTTGTTTTAGACTAAAATTATAAATTAAATTATTTTACAGAGTTTTTCCAGCAAAATTGAAACTATTTAAGGAATACATCATGGGTAGGAATCTTGCCATTGGAAAAATCAGCTGGATCATATGATTATAAACCTATCAAAGAGAAATTATTTCCAAATACCTCACTGCATTTGACTAGCATTATATTATATTCTGTATGAGCCATCTGTAGCAATGCAGTACTATAATGAATCCCAATTAGTTTGCAAGCACATGACCCTTTCACCTCAAGGTCTATTTCCTAGTAAGCAGTTTAGAAAGTGTCTGAACAGCCTTTAACAACAAAAGGAAAGCAAAGGATTCTTACTTATTAGACTATTTGCTAAACATCTAACAGTGCCAAGTGGCATTATTAATTAACTCTTGTAGATTATAAAAAAAAAAAATTCTGCTCGATGCTGCAGTTTTAACTAGCCTTTAGGAACCATCTCATTATACTTCTCACAGTTATGGAATTTTATGTCCATATGCGCAAGCGTATTAAAATCATTTTTGCTTTCAAAATTCTCCCTACAGAGGCTGGTATTACAGAGAATGGGGTTCTACCTTAAATTTTCAAAGAATTCCTATTTGCAAAGATATGAGCATTCTTGTGATAGAAAGACAACATTACAAACGCAGCGTGTGAATGTGAAACCCTAGAGAATGTGACCTCTGTTGTTGTCAGCCCAAATACAGCTAATGGCCCAAAGTACACAACAATATGTATCCATGCTGCAATGTGTACATCCAGATAGACACAAACATGAGTGAGACCTGGATGATGGAATGAAGTCACTGTATTCCCCCTAGCAACTAAAATATTTTAATTTAACTTGACCAGAATTGCTTTCTCCCCAGTTTTTCAACTGAATGGAGGATTTAGACCTAAAATATTCAAATAATCTGATTTTTCAATCTCAAACACGAAAGCGGTCCTAATCAGTTTGTCTTGACCAGCCACAAGAACCAAGAAATTACTGTCCTTTGATAACCCACTCAGCCTTGGTATTTATCTTTCCTCAGTATTCTTTGGCACCATTATCAGATGCTTCCAAGCATCTTCAGTTCTATCTCTCCTGTAGTCTGATCAACTTATTTAGCAAGTGATTTCGAAAGTCTCTTTAATTAGGTTATTTTTGTAATCGTGTGAAGAGGTTTCCTTTGCCTGGAAAGTCAAACATTCATTAATTATTAGAAAAGCCAGGATGCAATTAACGTTTCTAATGTACAAGCTGGTGTTGTCTATCAACAAAGCAAACTCTGAACGATGGGCATGACCCCTAGACACGTGACCCCGGAATCACATGCCAAGAACTCAGGTCTCCACACTGGTGCTAAAGGGCCATGTGTCTTTGGGCAAGTCATTTTCCTTCCCTCAACCTCAGTTTCTTAATCTGTGGAATGAGGAGATCGTATCTGAAGTTCTCTTCCAACCACAATATTGTTTGAATCTCACAGAAAAATGGGAAGGAAATAAAACCACGGAAGCAGTGATAAAAAGAGATTTTTGTTTCTATATTTCTTCATATGGTTGTGTCTCTCTCTTGGACACATGAAATTCTTATTTCTGTCAGAATGACTGTGCCCTGCCAGTACTTCAAGGCAGAAAGGCCTGTCTTGGATATAGAGAAAATGGCCCCACGAGCCATCGCGATGTCAAGAAGCAAGAAGGTTCCCATCCAATGAATCATAAGCAAATCATTACAGACAGAGTGAAGTTTACAGAAGTAGAATAGTTCTTGACCTTGATGAGCCTACAGACCAGGTAAAACAAAACAAAAAGGAGACAGGTACCTAGGAAGCTATTTGAAGCTGTAGAAATGAATATACATTCACAAATCACAAAAGAGGATGACAAATGGAACGGGACCACATAGGAAGACTCTATTCTGCAAGTGTAACTTAGTATTTCTTCTAAAAACAAACAAGGAGAAATAAAGAAAGAGGACAGCATGCATCTATATTCTACTGGTTTTATCCCTACCCTTCTTTCTACCATCAACTATGGGAATTTTATATGAATTGCTCCCAAACTAAAATGAGTTAAACTCTTAGCTTTTGAGATGCTAAGTAGTCCTTGCAGATTTGTGGCACAGAGGAAGGTCTTGAAAAGCATAGTTTTTAATTGCAAGATCCAGATGTTTCATTGAATATAAAAGTTGTTGTAATTAAAAAATTTATAATTGGCAAGAGCCAAAACGCAAAAGGCTAACATTGGAGAAATTGACATGATGATGTTTTAATACCTTACTTTCCTACCATGAACAGATTCTGACCACTAGGAAAGAGAGAATTGGAGGAAAGTCACAAAGGTTAGATACTACCTTAATCTATGAGAGGAGGCTATACCTCAGCCAATGACCATCTCTGAACCAAGTTCACACTTGGGAGGATGCAGGAGAACAGAAACCACAGAAAACTTAAAAGGGAATCCTGGACATAAAATGCCATTTTTTTCCTTCACAGGGTCAAGGCCCAGGAGGTGGTAAGACTTGTAGAGATATTTTATATCCAACAGTTTCCTGAAAGGCAGAATAACAACATGTGGGCAGTGAAACTATGGAATGCTTCATAGAATCTTCCTCAATCTCAGAGAATGCCAGGGAAAATAGCCAAACATTCATGGCTCTTCTCACCCAACAGGCATGTAGAAGGGCTGAGAGAACCAGTACACTGGAAGACTTGGTATTAGAGCTGAAAAGACAGAGTATGTGGATGCAACATGGAGACAATGGTCATCTCAGAGGGCACAGCAGAGATAGTGATCAGTGTTCACGACCTAGTAGGATGTCACATCCCCATAGAAGCCAACAGGACAGAGGGTGGCCTTGGACTAGCTGATCCTGGGCCCTCTAGACACCTCTTTTTATCCCAGATGACCCTGTGAAAAAAGAGAGAAGGGAGGTGGGGGGAGGCTTGCATTAATAGAGACATTAACCAAAAGAAAGCATTTTAAACCAAAAGTGAATTGTCTTGAGTTGATAAGACCCACTAGCAAAAGGGGAACCTCTAAGCTAAGGTGAGTTCTGTTTTTTGAAGTAGTATCACATAATTCGTTTGCATATCCAAGCTTGTAGCTTGAGAAAAATGCATTCCCACTACCACGGGCATAAACTGGTACCCTGAAAACTCTGTGTGTAGTGCATACATGCACTGTGGACAACTAACACCCAACATCACAGACAGTTTAGCTGAAAGTCAGGGCCATTTCCCTGTAGAGAAAGGGCATGCAAAGAATTTCTTGGAAGTTTATTTTATGGCCCTAATTCAGCCTCTGAAATGAGAAAAAGGAAAAAAAAAGACCAAGCCCTCACTATGAGGTGAGGGAAAGTCAACCCACACAGAATCCTCTCAGGCCTTCAGTGCAGTAAGCCAGAGTAAGGCCAGAGGGCCAAGGCACAAAGCCACATTGGCCTCTGACAGTGACTCTAGAGAGGAGAAATGCACTGTGTAGTTTGGATTGAAGCACAAACCCACATTCCTGCCATTTTTAGCAAGGAGAGTTGTTTATTTCCTGGTATACAAGGCCCACTGGAAGCTTCTCACTGTAGGACTCTCTCTCTGCTCTTGGTTATAGCACTGGAGTGGGCCACATTTCATGCTCCCTTTTATACCGTCAGCCATTTGTGTGTCCTTTCTAGGGCAGGAAAATGTTTTAGCTGCTCTGGCGCACCCTTGGGAAGCCATGGGAGTCTCAGAGGACAGTTTCAGGTTGGCCTGATGGCATACCCTGCTGACACTTCTCTGCTTCATTAACTGCCTCCTCCAAGAGCCTGAGACAGAGACAGGGCTCTGATTACCCTGTGTTCTCAGGTTCCCATGCCTATTAGGCTGCTTTTCTTATCCCACCACATGGGAGTTTGCCCCGGAGAAGGCAGAGGAGGTGCCCCTCCTCATATCTCCCTCAGCATCTATACTCTCACATCACCTGGTTGAACTTTTCTCCTTGAGAGCAGCTACAGACAACCCTTTCTTTACACTCCATCCTCAGTCCTATAGGCCAAGTCCTGAAGGCTCAGGATATTTGATATTTAATGTCAAACTTTTACAATTCAAAGTGTCTGCACTTTCCTTGTTTCAAGCACCTGACTGTTGTAATTAATAGCTTCAAAGATGCAGTGTCTTCTATAGATTCACAAAAGCCCATTTAAAAGCTCAAAGCTCCAAATTTGAGTCTATTTCTTTCTACATCATCCCTATCCTGAAGGTAATGCATATAAAAGCCCTTTCTATAACTTGAAAAGTGAGAAAAAGGACTGGGATTCAGAAGAATTGGAAAAAAGCACACAGATGAATATCAAAATATTTCATTGCCTCAATGTTAACCCCACTTTTCAAAGTTTTCCATGACTTTATCCCTAATATTATAGGAAGATGAACTTACACACCCCTACTTGTCAGGAATTTGCACTGGATAGCCCCAAGTGACACCCCAGGTGCAAAACTTTTTAAGAACCACCATAGCATGTGTATAGCTATGTAACAAACCAGCACGTTCTGCACGTGTACCCCAGAACTTATACCCCAGAATCTATAGGGATTATGTATGCCATTTCACAATATAGTATTTATTTTATTGAGAGAATAGGGTTTCTAAATGAATTCTTTAAAGATGAACAATAGGAGGCACACTTACGTATCTAATGTCATGGAGAAACTCTGTGTCCCTCGTCGATATATTTTTATGGTTTGAGGAGCTGAGATAGGAGAACAAGGAATTCTAGGGCATGTATTCGTGCAAACAGAGAAATTTAAACCTAAGATCTGAGATGGTAAAGGTGTTGGCATCTGGTCCCAGGTGTGGGAACAAAGATGAAACAGAGCAGAAGAGTCAACATGGAGGTAATGAACGCATGACATTAACAGACACAGAGAAAAGGAGTTCATGAAGTCTGCATGCTATAGCCAAAGGAAGGGAAGACAGGGGCTTTCGAGAATTTCCTAGCGGGAGCCAGTTTTAAGCATTAAAGGGGCAAGAAAATGGGCCAGGCAAGATATGGCTGCTGGGTCACAACTGGGGATTAGGGTGGGAGACCACACTTGTAAGTTTTACTTCAGTGTCTAGATTTCCTTTGCCCCAACATTCTTTACACGGGCCCAAGAAATGAGAATCAGCTTTCTCATTAGCTCTTAGGCACAAATTAACATAACCACTATTCTGGAAGCTAATATAGTGATCAACACTCAACCTCTAGGATTCACTTTTTTTAAATTCCAAGGATGGGTGCATAACAGATGGCCCACAAGTTGTGAATGAGCCCAGAAAATAGATCAAACTACAGGAAATTGTACTGCCTTTGCATAATTAGTGGGAGATTATTAAAGCCTGAACTCTGTTCTTAGATCATTAATTATCTTGGAAAGGAATGAAACCAGACTGCACAAGTCTCTACTTAGCAAATGCCTAAATAGGATTGCTCTGTTCCTATTCCTTAAAGAGTTTCCTGAGTATATCCTCAAACCATCGTAGGTTTGCTCCTATACTAGAGCTTAAAGTTAATAAAATGTTAAGAAAGTGAAGTCTTAGTCCTTCATTTTAAAAAAATAATCATTGAGACACTGGATCCACAGAACTACAGCAGGAATTTGACCAAGACAAAAAAAAATGGTAACAATAATCCCATTATTTTTCAGAAAACTATTTCTTTAATATTGTACATTTGACTGAAATTGTCTTTATAAAAATAATTCAAATCATAGCTTGCTTTCAAGTTATAGTAGGTCTATACATAAAACGCAAGGTTTTAATCTCTATAATGACAATAATATTACCTACATCCTTTTTCTTCCATGTGTAATGTGAAAATTTATCAGATAGTGTCACAGAGCACTTCAAGTGCCTTTGAATAAGAAGCCTATTAAAAAGAGAACCCCATATAAAATGTAAGATTTGTATTGTACTATTGACTAGGCCAGACCTTCTGAAAAATAATTCCTCAGAAAAATCCTTAAGGATATAAAGCATCCAAAGTAGTTCTCTTAAATGTTTACCTATACCTCCTATACCTACTAATGAATGAAAGAAGTGAATGTATAAATCTACAATGAGAAATCAATCTGACATTCACAATCTGATGTCAAGTTTGCAACCAGTGTGAAAGCCAATTCCAAACAGTCTAGTTTTTTTTTTAATTCTACAATTCAAATCCAATTCTAACCTAGAGCTTTTACTATAACTTAAGGGAAAAAAAACTGTTCCCCTGAATCATTTTTTGTGAGGCAGAGTATTTTAGGTTCAAAACAAGAAGAATTTTATTAGTCCTTCCCACCTCTTCCAGAGCAACATTTGCAACAGAAGGATAAAGGTGTAAAGAGAAGATATAATTTATATTCAGGTTCACACGAGCATCAGGAAATTAAACATTTGAGGTTAATTCAAAGGCTGTGCCATGAAGTCATCAATTAAAGAAACAAACCAAAGGGGGCGATAAAAGAAAGCAAAGAAGGCAGAATAGGGAAGAAAAGGGGCTCCTCAGGGACACACCACAAGCGCTAAGTAATCAGAGAAGAGGAGTGACTTTCTGCAAAACTGACAAACAAGCAAATCTCTCTCCTTCTAAAACCATGAGTTTTAGTTGAAGTTTCTATTGCAATCTCTACTAAGCTAACTTGTGTTTGTCCATTTCCTTTCCTCTGAAGGAAAGGTCTCTCTCTCTCTCTCTCTCTCTCTCTCTCTCTCTCTCTCTCTCTCTCTCTCTCTCTCACACACACACACACACACACACACACACACACACACTCCATGTTATTTTTGGATAGTGTCAGACACAGCATAAACAGCAAGAACACACTTTATTACTATAAATTCATTTGTAAATGAATTTTTCTGTCAGACATCATTGTAAAGATTCATTGTATTAATAGATGGTTCACAAGCACAGAGATGCAATGTTTTAAATGGCCAGGGATTGCAGTTAGCTTTCATTTCCTTCTGATGTTGGAGTGCCTATGTATAGAACGCAAGACAAGCAGTCATAATGCCTGTAACTCCAGAGACAAAGAAATATGTTATGGACTGGGCAAAAGAAGTGGTAATAGGCATTGAAAATTTATGTTTTAAACACAGATGGGAACTATTTTAACTAAACACTGGTATAAGCAACTCAAAGGAATTGCTGCGTAGACGTGCATCAGGTGACTCCAATTAAAACGGTGTCAACCTTTGCATTGTATCTCTCCCATGAAAAAAGGTCAGTGAGTGGCATAGAGTTAAAATATATACTATGGTATATAAAACTTCAAAGAAAGAGCA
Source organism: Saguinus oedipus (assembly GCA_031835075.1). Lineage (NCBI taxonomy): Eukaryota > Metazoa > Chordata > Mammalia > Primates > Cebidae > Saguinus > Saguinus oedipus. The sequence continues at coordinate 54,303,598 of CM063186.1, read as the reverse complement.
TACTTAAAATATGCCAGCCATTGGACTGTTTTACATACATTTCATTGAATTCTCATAATAGCTCTATGAAAAGGATTTTACTGTTGTCCCATTTTACAGATAAGGAAACTGAGTCCAAGAGAAAATAGACGCCTTGCTCAGTGTAACCCAGCTAGTAGGAATTATAGCTGAAATTAAAACTTCTCATTCTGATACCAGGCACCAATTCCAAACTGTAATTAAAAGTCACGTGTAGATTTATTAAAATTGTGAACTCCGACATATTTTTAATCCAGGCCCCACATCCAGGCTACTGGGGGACTCTCCAGTCCACAAAGTACCAGGAAACACTACCTGAGTATCCTGCCTCCATTTGCACTACATTGAGTAAGGCAGTTAGTTGAATGTCATTATGTTTGATCGTTTCTCATGAGATTAGGGTTTAGGAATTTAAACCAACATGCTTTAAAATAACATTTCTATGGCTCTGTGAATATGAAAAACCCCAGCCAACAAATAGAAGTTTTAGAAAGCTACTGTCATATTGGTCCCAGTTTAGAAGCTCAATCTTTATATGTATCTTTAACTCCGAGACTATAAAAGGCAAATTAATTAATGAATATGAGCCCCTCCCAAGCCGCTCTGTGCTGAGAGATGACCTTCACAGTTTCATTTCCTGTAGATCCAAGAATGTGTGGTTTACTCAAGCTCATGGATGGGAGAAGCCTTAAAGGTCACCTTTTCTTGTGACTACAGCAAAAACTTGGAGGCAGAAAGGTCAGCCCCAATATCTTTCCGTTTTCTTTTTGACAGTCAGAGACAAAGTGAGAATCAAAAAGAAATCATTGTTTACAACCAAAGACCAAGAAAGCAGACCACTGATAAAACTGTATTTAAATTTGCCCTCACATGAGCAGCAAGAAATAAATATTTGGAATTAGTCAAGAGTAAAGATGTTTGCTGTACTTTAAGGCAGTCTAAAATCTGGGGGAGGATTTCCTTTTTAAAAAACATGAAGTTAATTGAAACATATTGTTTAGATAAGATCTATGACCACTCCTCTACCCAAAACAGGGAAAAAGGTTTCGATGAGACCTTCCTCCTTGTGTGTCATGTGTAAGCCACACTAGGAGGTTCATTTTGGCGATTTCAATGTAAAATGAAATGAGATGCCTAAAATCAAATGCTTGAGAGTTCAAGTAAAGCAGAAAGATTGGAATTTCTTAACATAATAATTTTTGGGAAAATGATTCACAGAAGTTATCCATAGTGATAAAATATTTTAAATTAAGACTCAATGTGTAGGTGATTTCTAGTGAAAGCATTGGGTTTGGACAGTCCAGATATATTGGGTTCAAATGCAGGCTTTTTCTCTTGGGTAAGTTACTTGATATCTGCAATAGTAAATTTCCCCATCTATAAAAAGGGTATAATATGTAATAAAATTGGCGAATTTCTTGACAGTCTTCTTTCTTCCTTCCATTCTTTCCATTTTAATCCCAAAAATATTTCTTCCATTGAAATATATTTCTAAGCAAAGTTTGCAAAACTCTGATACAACACTATGCATCACAATTACACTATAATAATTTGCTTTTAGTAGCAACACATAAGTTTTATATGGTATAATGTTAACAAATTATTATATCTCATTCATGATACATAGACATGATGCTTGACTCACAATTTTTTAACTTTACAGTGGTGTGGAAGTGATATGCAGTCTGGGCAAACCATAGTTTTCATGCCCATACAACCATTCTGTGTTTTACTTTGAGTATAGTATTCAATAAACAAATTATATATAGTCAACACTGTATTATAAAATGGGCTGGACAGATCATTTTGCCCAACTGTAGGCTAGTGTAAATATTCCATGCATGTATAAGGTAAGCTAGGCTAAACCGTAGGTTAGGTATATTAAATGCAATATCTCCTTAATAATATTTTCAGTGTACAATGTGTGTATTGGGACACAATCCCATAGTAAGTGAGAAGCATCTATACTTGCTATAACATTTTTGATGTGTAGTTCATTAAAAATTTTCTGATTTTTTTGTGTGTGGCCTGACATCCCTCTCAATTCATTGAAGCCATAACTTACCATTTGAAAGAAAATTAGTACACATGACATGAGTTTTTAATATTTCGGTATTATAAAAATGGAAGTGAAATTCAAATCCTATAAACACGTATGCTTAAAAGAGATAAAAAGTTTTATTCAAAGAACCAGTTTTCTAAGAGATGTACATCTCATAGGCCAATAGTTTATACCCAGAACCTAAATTCTAGGTCTGGTTTTGAAATCAAGTAGAAAAAATTCAAAACTACTACTTTTCTAAACTACATCAAGTCCTTTTTGAACAAAAAGAAGTGTACATTTTCAAACGCACATGTTGCCCACTGATACACAAGGACCACAGTAGATATTTAGTACTTTGCAAACATAGGACACAAATTTCTTCCTGTAAGGAAGTTAAAACCTGGACAAATCACCTGGTAACACATTGTCATTTGACTTTGAACCATCCATTTTGTGTGCTAAGATTAAAAAAGTATGCTTGCAGCTCTATAACCTTTACCAAAGGCTTTGTTTTTTAGTGGATTTTTTTTTATTGTGGTAAGAACACTTGAGATCTAACCGCTTAAAAATGTTTAGGTGTTCAATACAATATTAAATATATGCACAATGTTGTACAGAGGTCTCCAGAACTTACTCATCTTTCAGAATTGAAAGTTTATACCCATTTGAGCCGCAACTGCCCCTATTTCCCTTTTTTCTTGCCCTTGGCAACTATCATTCTACTCTCTGTTTTCATGACTTTGAATATTTCAGATGCTTCATATAAGTGGAATCATGCTGCCTTTGTGCTCTTACGCTGGCTTATGTTACTAGAGGAGGTTTTAAGAGTGACCTCATCAAAAAGAAAACTACTTTTTAGAAGTTTCTCGAAGCAGAACTTTATAGAAATTTCTCTGAGCAGGAATTTATCACTCAAAGGTTTTATCTTGGCTAGAAAAGTGACAGCCAATTATGTTTTATTGGTCCATTTATATACTATGCATGAGAACAGATATAGCATAATTGCAATGGAGATTATATGTATTGTCTGTATATGTAGAACATTTTTCAATCATAATTCCATTTTCCATTTTCTTTTGTATTATGCCATTGTCTTTGCTGTGCAGTTCAGTACCACATTATTTTTCATTTCAACCACAGCTGCGTCATTGCTGCTGCCAGAATCTCTGTTTTTTGGAGAAAATATACAATTTAAAATTGTTTTTTTTTTCTTTTTTTTATCAGAAAGGAAAGTCATCAAGAATTAGATTTTATTTTAGGAACAAAGTAAGGTTTCATGGGAGAAAAAAACAAAGCCTTGGTGTAGAGAAGGTTTGTTCATTTTCTATAGCATTACTGACGTGTCCGTATGCCTTGATAATCCTATCAGTGTTTGGATCATCTCAGTGGGGGAAATGACTTAATTTAATTCTATGTTGGTGTCTCCGCAAAGGTAAGTTATCTATTTTGAGAGCCCTGATTTTTCTTTAACTGGGTAGTTTTATACTACTCTATTTGTGAATGAAATCCCAAAGTTCTGTCCAACTAACTTGCTAACTCAGTTTCCCCAAATAGAAAAGTTGGGTGGCCAGCGGGTGGAGGAGGAGGTGATGGGAACTGACCAATTGTGACAGAGCTTCCTTCAGGTCAATATCTTGTGTTCATAAAAACCTAGGCAAGAGGCAGGTCAACCCACATGGGATAGGTTTGATTAAGCTGATGGTCTGTATCTCATCTTCCTTAGTGTCTCTCTTTCAACGCCATCATGGAAGAACTGGGAATCTCACTGAAGAATCAGAAAAAAATAAAGAAAAAGTCAAGAACTAAGGGGAAATCTTCCTTCACAAGTATCCTTACTTGTCATCAAAGACGAACTCAGAGAAAAGAGACTGTGGCGTGATTGAAGGAAACACCTGTAGGAAGGAAAAGGAAACACTCGCTACAGATTTTTGGAGAAAGGATTTCTGATGAGTGTGTGATGTGTTTCCATATATCTATATCCATAACTCTGATTACGTATACAGATATAAGAAATACAAAAGTTTAAAAAGCTCACATAGATATGACTCGGGAAGTGACACCAGTTCTTTTAAAATGAATTTGTGTCCTCACTTATTTTGCATTTTTTTCTTTTGCCCCAAAAAATTGCAGTGTGTGCTTTCTAAATAATAATAAAACAACAGGGTTTTTTCCAAAACAAGTTGACCTTGGTTTGTTCCCATTACTTGCTCCCATTGGCAAATGTATGTTTGCCGTGTGTCGCAGTTCTGCAGTTTGTATTTTGAAAACTCTTCTTACCAGTTTAGATAGACATAGTCATTTTGGGTTGAGTTTTAAAAATTACTTTTAGTTTATACCAAGTTACCTAGTTGCTATGGTAAAGTTAACCTATTTATCTTTGTGTTCTGAAGTCTAGTTTTATAAATAGTTTAAATGATACTCAGAACATTAGTGAGGTGTGCCAGAAAAGGATACTAAAAGCAAAAATACATTCAAAAAGTAAAAGTGTTCACCACATGATGGGGATCATTCTAGGTTCTGGGGATCCCATGGTGAAGAAAACAGATATGGTCCCTGTATGTATACATACCTGAGACTGGGTAATTTATAAAGAAAAAGAGGTTTAATGGACTCACTGTTCCACATGTCTGGGAAGGCCTCACAATCATGACAGAAGGCGAAAGGCACATCTTACATGGCAGCAGCCAAGAGAGAATGAGAGCCAAGCAAAAGGGGAAACCCCTTATAAAACCATCAGATCTCATGATAATTATTCACTACCATCAGAACAGTATGGAGGAAACCACCCCTGTGATTCACTTATCTCCCACCAGTCCCTCCCACAACACATGGGAATTATGGGAGCAAAAATTAAAGATGACATTTAGGTGGGGACACAGCCAGACCATATCAGTCCCTGTTCTCACATAATTAATTATAAAATGAAGAAAAAAAAAAACAGTATATTACTCAAAGCAGAATTAGAATCTCCTCAGAGGAAGTCCAAAGCTGAAGAAGCCCTCAGAAGTATTTAACTGGGGCTGGGTCAAGAAGGACTTCCTGGAGAAGAGAATAGCTCAAGTAAGATTTGAGGGATGACTCAGACATTGTCAGGTAAAGGGAGCCAGGCTGAAGAAGCAGTATATTAGAAGGCATGGAAAAAGAAAGAATAGGGCTATAATGTTAGAGGAAAAGTGAGTTTGGTGTTGCTAAAATATAAGATGCAAGGTGCAATAGGCCTGATAGGTATCAGTCACTCTGGCACAGAGTAGAGAAAGAATTGAAGAAAAGAAGACCAGAAGAGAGAAGAGGGGGAAGTCACCCCAAAGATTCTTTCAGTAACTGCACCAGAGCAGAAGAGAGACCAGATGAAGGAGGTAATTTTGAAACACAATCCAAACAACCAGGGATTCAGAAAGTGGTCTCAAAGAAGAGCAGGGTCAAGGAAAACTCCAGGATTCAGGGAGATGGGAGGAGGGCTTGACTGGAAAATTGAGGTGGCATTCATCATGTTGGGAAATAATGGAAAGAACTAGGTATTAGTCAATATTTCATATAACTGGTTGGTTTCTTCAGGATTATTCTATAATTCCAGAAAACTTATAATCTATTCCTCCAAAGTACAAAAATACTTTGAGGCACCCAAGGGAAAAATAACCTTTAAAATGGCAATGACTATAACAGATATCAGACAAAGGTTTTGCTTGATTGTAATCAATATTCAGATTTCAGATCATTCAGAATTGAAGTTGACAACAAACAGAAGAAAGTTGTTCATAAAAATGCATTAGGAGGCTCAAATGAAACATTTACAAACTGAGCATGATGACTCTGACCAGCCAAAGATGGTTTCGAATGATAACATATTAGAAGGAGGAAATACAAAGTTTATTCATTTCACTAAAAATTACATCTGAGGCATTCTGTTTTACATTTTCTAATATTTTTCCTATTTTTATGTTTTTCTCTTACTTTAGAAAATATTACTGTATCTTTTCACATACTATTATAGAAATATGTGAGAAAAGAAGTACATCAAACTCTGATGCCTAAAATATATGGTGTATCAATCTGGTTTCTGGATATTTTAAGATCCATCAGCCTCTTTCCTCTTCATTTACATATAACTAAATTTTCATTCAATACATATAACACCTGAATAAACAACTGTTAAAAATTATATTGAGAAACCGTAGAACAGGACTTTTTTATGGCAACTATTAAATGCAGTACATAATCACCTTCCTTTTCCCTGATATTTTCATTCTGAAAGTACATTTGGCACATATAAATGTGTCCACATTTGTGTGTGCATTTTTGTGTTTTAGGGTGAAGAATAGAGTAAACTAATTGGTTCAGAGGAGAGAAGAAAGTGTAGAGTATCTGGAATCCCATCCAGAAAAATTCCTGGTAACAACCATTAATCTTGGAGATTTTCATCCCATTCACTAAAGAACAGTGACTCATGCAGAGTTATATAGAAATCAATGGCGAAGTTAATTAAAAACTAGATCTAACATTTCTTCCTTCAGCAATCTCTTGGTACTAAAAGAAAAAGATCACCCAGGTGAGATATTCAGGGAAACAAATGGAGGTCAGTGTTTTGAAAGATTATGTTCACAGTTAAGATTTAGTTTCCTTTCAGATTTCAAATTTGGACTTCATCTTTATTGTAGGAGAAAAGGGAAGACCCCACAGAGTTGGAGATCTATTGTGGGGCTCAAAGTTTTTTATTCTTAGCCTAAAAGAAGCTGCAAGAAGACAGACATAAGGAGAAAGCAGCTTAAAGAAAACTAGATGAAGATAAAATAGGACTAGCTTTTCTTTCCCCCCTCTATCTCAGCAGGTATGGCTTTACTTTAACCCTTTGCTTTAAACAAAAGGACTACATGGGTTCTTAGTCAAGAATCTCCGAAAATTGTTGTTTCATAGAAGGAATAATGTAAAAGGTAACAGTGTTGGCTCAGGGAAAGATATCCCTAGGAGCTATCCTTGTAGCATGATTTCTAAAGAAAGTAAAGTTTACCTTTTCTAAAATGTATGGCCCACCAGATGCCCTCCAACATCAGAGGGGTCATGGCTGCATTAAAAACTGGAGCATTGGCTGAAGGAAGTCCAAGTAACAATTGACTTAGTTGATGCTTTCAGCCTAGAAGAATGAGAAGAAGACAAGCATTAACTGGTCAAGCATGTCCAAAGGAAAAAGCAGCAAATGTATGCAGGCCTAGAGCAAGCAAAGTAATGGAACATCCACCGAAATGACCTTTGGGCATGGGGAAGAGGCAATGAAAGGAGAGGCTGGGACCTCAAAGGTACACTAAGTTCTCAGTTTTATTCAGGTCTAGTTCTGTATAGGAAGGGAAACTTTTTCCGGTTAGACTGTATTTTTTAAATAATAGCAATGTGGAAGAAAGAAACAGGGGGAAATAGGAACAGTAAATCCACCAGAGTGGAGTCAGACCTCCTATGTTTACGAGTAATAACTCCAAGTCCCATAAGCCTTGGGAGTAAAATGACCAGCATTAAACCATCCTGACATGTGAGCATCTAGAAATCCATAAACAAGCAGGCTAGCTTTGTTGGTGAATACACTCCTAGTCGTCTAACAGGTACACTGGAGAGACTCGTGTTTAAGCTTTACCCATAAAATATCCAATTAGAGAAGCTTCTTCCAGTTCAGACAGCCTGCTTGGTGAATGACTTTAAAAAAGGATCTGTGAGCAGGTGTTGTCTGGTATGTTTGTTTGTTTGTTTGTTTACATTTAGATCCTCTTCTTCCCTTTCCCTCACCATTTACCATTTTTTTCTTTATTGGGAGAGTGAGCAGACATTCTAGGTTGCCCTAAACAGTTCTGCATTAAGCCTAAAATCAAGACGTTCTATAGGTTAAACACTATTGTCTCTCTCAAAAGTGTCCCAATTTGGACGATAAATCATAAGACATTTTATTCATTGGTCTTCTAGCTTTCTTCTCTTCCTGGCAGCCATGGAGTTCTACTAATAAAGTTGAAACCTTCACTGATGAAGATTTCCAGAGGAGCCAACAGAAAACAAAGAAAACCCACACTGCATCGCAGTAATCCAGGAGACCCTGAGGAGTCAGAACGACCTTGACATTTCATCTGGACTGTATGAGAAATATATACATATATAAAAATGCATATGTATCTTCTACACACAAAAAAAGAAAATACATTGTCTTAGTCTCATTTGGTATATGCTCTCAACAGATTATCAAGGTCAAATCATCAGGTAATACTAACAACTGTAATTTCAGCTATCATTTAACAAAGATGTACTAAATCCAAGTGCTTTGCATGTCCTTCACATTTGCTCATGTAATGCTCATAGAAACCCTAAGGTAAATATTATGTTTTTTAAAACTGAGGTTCCAAGAGGTTAGACAGCTTGCCCAAGATCCCTTTACTATAAAGTGGCAAATGGTACAACACTACCCTCCACCTCCCCACAAACCAGCATCAAAACCAGACCCCACTCCCTGCTAAGCCTTAGAGACCAAGTACTATTGACCAAACCTGTATAGACCCTGGTCATACGTGATCTCAAGTGTCCTCTCAGCCTCAGTTTATGAAGCCGGAACTCTGCATCATCATTTGCACTACACAAAAATAAACTGCAAGAAAAGACATTAGTAGCTGACCCAAGGATAGACTGCCTGTTCGTTAAAGAACCAAAATATGACTTCAATCTGTCAGAGTCCAGAGCACGGGCTCTTAACCAAGCATGTTACAATATTACTATTTTTGTTTTAATGTAAATTTTGACTCAATTTTGAAAGAACTATCCATGGCGTAATTAGTTGCCTACCACCATCACTTAATAAAATAGATGAAGAGATAGCTATCAGTGTTTCCTGGATATAATATTTAAGCATACCAGTGCATTGCCAAGGCACTTAGGTAGGAAAATGTCATTTCTAACCTTAATATTTAATAAAACAAAGTGTCCACCATTTAGTCTGCAGACTAGTTGTGTTACTGATTTATTCCTTCTCATTCCTAAGGCAAGCCATTCAAATCATACTAAAAACATATGGAAGTCATGTTGTGATAATTCCTGTGAGTAACTCAAATTTCATTGTGTTTCTAACAGTCTCATAGGAGACCATTATATTGTAAACTTCCAGCTGATTATAAACTTCTAGAGGGATTAATCTGCATATTTCTTTTAAATTCCAATCACTCTATATAAATTGCTCCTCCTCTTGCATACAGTAGGTAATAAACAAAGACTTACTGAATAAAGAATGGACAATCTCTTGAGCACACACCACATAGACACCTGCCACAGATTTTGAACAAGATATAGTCCCTGCCTTTGATAATATTAGAATTATTCAATTATAATTATTAATAATTATCCAATTATTCAGGTCACATTTCAAATCTGAAGCTTTGTGGAAAACTTGATTTTTATAAATCATGATTGTGGATGTCATTGAGTTTTCCTCAGATTTGCATCTCCATCTGCCCACAAGAAATACATACTGGTAAATTCTCCAGTCAGAGACCAGGAAAGTCTAGCAATTTCAGGGAAAGAAAGCACATATGTACAAGATAAAGATTTTCAGGTAACCAACATTAGAGAGAATTTTGAATGCATTCATAATGTCTTCAGTACTTGTGGATTTCTCATTAAGCTACCTCCAGAACATCTCTGAAGGGGCCGCTGTTTTTCTTGTCTTTATGATGAATTCTGTACCTAGAGCAGCAAATTAAAATGAGGCCATTTTTAATAAAACCATGCCAAGATTTAAAAGCAATTTGGTGGTATTAAGCATAAAAAACCAAATTACAATGATAAAAGAAACATTTTCATTGAAGTTCTAAAAAAAATGACACTCAAAACTCCAGTGTAGAAATAGAACTATGTCTACATTGTCTCAAGGGAAAATAACAAATGACAGCTAGAATGTTCAGCTAATCATAACAAATATATAATTAGTTTTGACCTTTTCATAATATCCCAACAAATATAGTGATTTATAAGCATGCATGTTGCAAATGAAATTAATTGCAAGGGTATTTTTCACTGAAATGTTTAATGATCTCATCATACAGATTTCCTGGATGATTTCCTTCTAACTTCTTCTGAAAATTAGAAGCCATGCAACAGGTTCATTTTAGTGAACCAGAACAATCTAATATCTCCATGGGTACCTGGCTCACGTTTTCCCATTTTAACCTTTATCTTTCCTCCTCTCCCTTCCCGCCTCCATCTCTCCAGATCCAAACTTCACTTAAAGACCCAACGTCAAATGCCACTGACTGCATGAAACTTTCCCTGTTTTTTTTTTCCCATGTCTTTTCAATGATCTTTATCTGACTTTAGATGGTTTGATATTAAAGTTATTTGGTTCATGTTGGCAACTGGTATAAGCATTTTGTTTCACATCCTAATCAGCTTTTCTACCACCACTCCCAAGTGACTGGCTAACACAATGCAAGACGAATCCAATCTGTGCAAGTCGACCCAACCAAAGCCATTAAATTACCTCCCAAATTCTCCTGAAGAGAACTTGGATTTATAGTTTCCCTCTCTATCTCCCTTTTTATATTTTGCAAATCTTATTTTCTCCCAAAACAAATAACAAACTTTGCAAGTTCTCAGAAACTCACAAACACATCAAATCTTCCAAGCAAGAAGGATCTATGTCTGAGGAGATTCTGTTAAGATGGAAGTGTCTGCATTTGCCTTGGAAATTCTCAGAAGTCATTTGCGAAATAAAAGATAGAAGCCTAACCCATACCCTAAGATCATACAATATGTTAGTAGAGGTACTTACGTGCCCACAAAATGTATTTCCTCAAACATTCAGGACTAACAAACTAAAAAGAAAAAGAAGAAGAAAGGAAGGAGGAATGGAGAGAAGGGAAGAAGAGTAGGCTCCTAGGATCAGTTAAGGAGCAGATAGCTCCATATTTATAAGAGTGATAGACTGGCATATAGACATGGGTGGATCCATTTCTCCACTGAGAAGGAAAAAGGAGGGGCTCATGCTGTAACCTGAAGGAAATAGATGGGCACTGTATTGGATCCTCCTTATAGTAATGATAAAATGCTAACATCAGTTATCAAAGGTTGCTAATGCTGCCTCCATGAGAGTTACAGGGGTTCTAATTTGTCTGAGATGGTTTAAATAGTGTGCCTCTTTAATACAAAAAGATGAGCTGTGAGATCCACCAAGCACCTAGCCAGCTTTATTGTAAGGTAGCTTCAAGTAAGGTAGCTTTCTAAACAATGCACAAAACACACAGCCAGGTCCATCTTCAGGTTTACATCACTGCAACCATTCTCTTGCTGCCTTTCCCTACTCCACAACCCGTAAAAGCAGAGATTTACCAAGGGCCAAGAATGAGAGTCCTTCCACATTATTCACCTATCAGAGAGTGGTGCCTTTTCTCTATAGAGGAGGGAAGGATGTGTCCCAAGCACTATCACCAATCACATTAAGGTAGCTCCGAGCAAATTTGTCTGAGAGAATGGGAGATCTTCAAGCAGGAAAGATGAGGATTTTACTTCCCCATAGATGGTTCTGTAGCAAACTAGCTGAGATGACCCCATGCCCATGATTCTTCAGCATGAGGACACATGGGAACAGTTTTGTTACGTGCATAGAATGAACAGCTTAATCAGAAGAAAGAGCTAGAGCTCATCATGAATATCTTCTTTCAAACTACCATTTTTACAAATGCGTTATTCTTCACTTCAGATCTTCCAAATGACACATTATTACCCTTAATCACAGGATTGATAGAAGCCACAGTGGCATTTTCCACCTCACATGTATTCTGAGGATGAGATTATGGCCCCAAGGCAATGGGTTTTCCACTCCTGAGCTGTGCTCTAAAAAACTTCAATCCAAATCACATTGCCTTTATTGTTAAAAATTATTTATGCAGCTATGAATCATGAAAGGGTGGTAATTTTGCTAAGCTAAGAATAAATAGATTCTTTCTTTTACTGAGAGTATAACTAGAATGTTGAAGAGTTTTAGTGAGAACAGGGGAAATCGATTTATGATCAAAGTAGTATTAAAGCTCTGTTTTTCTATGGGTATGATTTGGTGTCAACTCTATAGATGACTATCTAAAAGAGGTCATCAGCTCAGCTTACTTTGTTGGTTTTCTGAGACTTTTAAGGGAACTTGACAGGAGATACTTCAGAAGCTGGCTGGAGTGCTGTACAGTGTTTATTGGTCTCCAGGGGAGATTTTTGCCTTTATTTCTCCCAATGAGATCCTTTCATTAAGCTTGGATAGACCACTTCAGTCTTTCAAAAGCCAGAAGTAATTCTGAAATCTGGATTTTATTCTTTCATTAACACATTTTTTTATATTTAGGCAAATCATACAATTGTCTCACCTGAACAACATGCCAAGAACCCAGTGTCACAGTCAGTGGGACAATGGAGACAGTGTTATGAAGACCTGTTCCCTGAGTTGGGGGTAGGCCCAAGGGTAGCAACAATGGGAATCTGTGACTAGCCCTAAGCTTGAAGGAGCAAGGGGAAGGGGCAAATACCAGAATCTTCAGGCTCCCTTAAAAGAGGGCCACCCAACAGGAGCTATGGCCTGAAGTAGTGAAATGCATCCATTGGAAACATGAGGTCTTGATGAGATGAAGCTCATAAAACCATGAATTTCACTTGATATATCTTGGCTCTGTGTCCTCACCCAAGTCTCATGTCGAATTGTAATCACCAGTATTGGGGGAGAAACCTGGGGGAGGTTATTGGATCATTGGGGCAGAGTTTCCTTTTGCTGTTCTCATGATAGTGAGTTAATTTTCACAAAATCTGTTTGTTTAAAAGTGTGTAAGTCTGGGTGCGGTGGCTCACGCCTGTAATCCCAGCATTTTGGGGGGGCAAGGTGGGCAAATCACCTAACATAAGGAGTTTGAGACCAGCCTGGACAACATGGCAAAATCCTGTCTCTACTAAAAATATAAAAATTAGCCAGGTGTGGTGGTGTGTGCCTGTAGTATCAACTACTCAGGGGGCTGAGACACAAGAATCGCTTGAACCCGGGAGGCAGAAGCTGTAGTGAGCCAAGATTCTGCCACTCCACTCTAGCCTGGGCAACAGAGTGAGACTCTGTCTCAAAAAACAAAAAACAAAACCAAAAAAACGTGTGTAGCATTTATTCTTTCACTGTCTCTCTCCTACTCCCTCATGTTAAGAAGGTGCTTGCTTCCTCTTCACCCTTCCACCATGATTGTAAGTTTTCTGAAGCTTCCCAACCATGCGTTCTATACTACTTCTGAAACTGTGAGTCAATGGGACCTCTTTTCTTCATGGATTACCCAGTCTTGGGTGGTTCCTTGCAGTAATGTGAGAATAAACTAATATAGAAAATTGGTACCAGAGAAGTGGAGCATTGCTAAAAGATATCTGAATACATAGAACCAACTTTAGAACTGGGTAATGGGCAGAGATTGGAATAGTTTGCAAGGATCAGAAGAAGACAGGAAAAGGAGGGAAAGTTTGGAACTTCCTAGAGGCTTGTTGAATGGTTTTGATCAAAATTCTGATAGTGATATGGACAATGAAGTACAGGCTGAGGAGGTCTCAGAGGAAGAAGAAGAACTTATTGGGAATTGGAGTAAAGGTCAGTCTTGCTATGCTTTAAGAAAGAGATGTGGCATTGTGCCCCTGCTCTAGGGATCTGTTAAACTTTGAGCTTGAGAGAGATGATTTAGGGTAACTGGCAGAAAAAATTTCCAAGCAGCAGTGTTCAAGATATGGCCTGGCTACCTCTAAAAGCCTATGCTCATCTGCATAAACGAAGAAAACTTATATTTAAAAGGGAAGCAGAGTATAAAATATTTGGAATATTAGCAGCCTAGCTATGTGATATACAAGAAAAACTTATTTTCTAGGAAGGAATTCAAACTGGCTGCAGAAATTTTCATAATTAAAAAGGAGCTGAATATTAATAGCCAAGAAAATGGGGAAAATACCTCCAGGACATTTCAGAGACATTTGCAGCAGCCCCTCCCATCACAGGCCTGGAGACCCAGAAGGAAAAAATAATTCTGTGGGCCAGGCCTAGGGCCCCCTGCTCTGTGCAGCCTCAAGATATGGTGTCCTGCATCTCAGCTACTCCAATTCCAGCTATGGCTAAAAGGCACCAAGGTCCATCTCAGGCTATTTACTTCAAAGGGTGCAAGCCTCAAGCCTTGATGACTTCCACGTGGTGTTGGGCCTGCAGGTGCACAGAAGGCAAGAGTTGAAGTTTGAGAGCCTCTGCCTAGATTTCAGAGGATGTATGGAAATGCTTGGATGTCAAGGCAGAAGTCTGCTACATGGGTGGAGCCTTCACAGAGAACCTATACTAGGGTAGTGTAGAGGGAAAATGTGGGTTTGGATCCTTCACACAGAGTCTCCACTGGGGCACTGCCAGTGGAACTGTGAAAAGAGGGCCACCATCCTCCAGACTCCAGAATGGTAGATTCATCAACGGCTTGCACTCGTGCCTGGAAAAGCCACAGACACTCAACACCAGCCTGTGAAAGAAGCCATGGGGGCTGTACACTGCAGAACAATAGGGGTGGAGCTTCCGAAGATCTTGGGAGCCCAGCCCTCTCACAAGTCTGACTTGGAAGTCAGACATGGAGTCAAAGGAGATTATTTTGGAGCCTTAATGACTGCTCTACTGGGCTTCAGATTTGCATGGGGCCTGTTTTGTTTTGGCCAATTTCTCCCTTTTGGAATGGAAGCATTTACCCAATAGCTGTACCCCCATTTTTTTTTTTTCTTTTTTTTTTTTTTTTTTTTTTTTTTAAAAAAAAAGACATTTATTCAGCGTCACGATCAGACTATTACATTTAGCAATCAACAGCACGGGTGCAAAAAAAAAAAAGAAAAAGAAAAAATCTACATTAAAACCCTTTGTTGGAATGCTTTACACTTTCCACAGAACAGAAACTAAAATAACCTGTTATACAATTAGTCACAAATACAGTCCTCGAGTTTTTTGCCCATACACATGAGTATTTGTCTAAATCATGTCTTCTTTGTAGCAGCTAGGCCCTGCCACCACTGTGCTTGGCTGAGTTCACAAATCTGTTGTAACCTGTAGCTTCCCTGTCACTTCTCTGGCTCTCCTCTCCTGCTAAGCTTTGTTTCCTAATTAAAATCTTCTGCCACTGCCATAGCTACTGCTGCTACTGGAACCGCCATAGCCACCTTGGTTTCGTGGTTTGGCAAAGTATTGGCCGCCACCACCATAGGGGCCAGAGCTTCTGCCTCCAAAGTTTCCTCCCTTCATGGGTCCAAAATTTGAAGACTGATTGTTGTAACTGCCAAAATCATTGTAGCTTCCACCACCTCCAAAATTGCCTCCATCATTACCAAATCCATTATAGCCATCCCCACTGCCACCATATCCACCACCACCACGGCTGCCACCAAAGCCACCACGACCACTGAAGTTTCCTCCACGACCGAAGTTGTCATTCCCACCGAAACCACCTCCACGACCACCACCAAAGTTTCCAGAACCACTTCGACCTCTTTGGCTGGATGAAGCACTAGCCATCTCTTGCTTTGACAGGGCTTTCCTAACTTCACAGTTGTGGCCATTCACGGTATGGTATTTCTGAATGACAATCTTATCCACGGAGTCATGGTCGTCAAAGGTTACAAAGGCAAAGCCCCTTTTCTTGCCACTGCCTCTGTCAGTCATGATTTCAATCACTTCAATTTTTCCATACTGTTCAAAATAATCTCTTAGGTGATGTTCTTCAGTGTCTTCTTTAATGCCACCAACGAATATTTTTTTCACAGTTAAGTGGGCACCTGGTCTTTGTGAATCTTCTCTTGAGACAGCTCTCTTTGGTTCCACAACTCTTCCATCCACTTTGTGTGGCCTTGCATTCATGGCTGCATCCACCTCCTCTACAGTTGCATACGTGACGAACCCAAAGCCCCTGGAGCGCTTGGTGTTTGGATCTCTCATTACCACACAGTCTGTGAGCGTTCCCCATTGCTCAAAATGGCTCCTCAGGCTCTCATCGGTTGTTTCAAAGCTCAACCCTCCAATGAAGAGCTTCCTCAGCTGTTCCGGCTCTTTAGGAGACTCTGACTTAGACATGATCGCAAGGAGAAGAGAGACTTTAACGATGCTGCTTCGGCGGCGTCCACGGGCAGAAAGGACTGTACCCCCATTTTACCTAGAAATTAACTAATTTGCTCTTATTTTACAGGCTCATAGGCAGAAAGAACTTGCCTTGTCTCAGATGAGATTTTGGACTTGGACTTTAGAGTTAATGCTGGAATGAGTTGAGACTTTGGGAGACAGTTGGAAAGGCAAGATTGATTTTGAAATGTGAGAAAGACATGAGATTTGGGAGGGGGCAGGGGCAAAATGACATAGGTTTGGCTCTGTATCCCCACCCAAATCTCATGGTGATTTGTAATCCTCAGTGTTGGGGGAGGGACCTGGTGGGAGGTGATTGGATCATGGGGGTGGATTTCTCCTTTGCTCTCTCATGATAGTGAGTTCTCATGAGATCTGGTTTCTTAAAAGTATGTTGCATTTACCCCTTCACACTCTTTCTCCTGCTTTGCCATGTGAAAAAGGTGCCTGCTTCCCCTCTGCCCTTCTGCCATGATTGTATGTTTCCTGAGACCTTTTCAGTCATGCTTCCTGTACAGGCGGCAGTATTATGAGTCAATTAAACCTCTTTTTGTTTATAAATTACCCAGTCTCAAGTAGTTCTTTATAGCAGTGTGAAAATGAACTAACACATCACTCTTTTCCAAGGCTCTGACCCCAATACGGGGTCATGCCCCATATTGGCTCAACCTAACCTAACCCATATTTGGATCACTGGTCAAGGGAATCCAGTGATTCTATCCCTAACTGTCAACCTCCTAGAACAAACTGCAAAATTGATATGGTGGTGAAAACAAAGAACTAAAATTCTTCTTTTCTATTAGGATTTATGTGGTTCCATCAGTATTAAGTACTATTTAAAGCTACAATATCATCAACACAAAATTCAATATGTCTTCTGAAATCTACTTTAATGCATATAGAGTCCCTGATATTATAATTTGCTTCTGGGAGAGAAAAGAGGAGTAAAATAAAATCAACAGAAGGAATTCTAGAAGTGGAAGAAGGAACTATGTTCACGGTTCAGAATTTGAAGTTAGGTAGAACTGGGATATTTATTAAATAAATAAAGAAATGTATTCAAGCTCACATGTATAGTAAGCTCAGCAGCTTACTATACATGTGAGCTTGAATACATTTCTTTACTTCTCTCTGGACCTCAGTTTTCTCATATCATCAGTGAGACTATTAAGGGTACATATGTCATGCCTGACAAAATATTACTTTTTAATTATTACTATTATTATTTTTAAGTTAGAAGTTAACATAAAGTGAAAGAAACACCTCCATGGAATCTCTATCTTGTTTCAAAATAAAATCATAGAGGAACAATGGGCATCCATGAGGTTCCCTTATGTTACTCGCAGTTAAAATACAGTATTCAGTGGCCAAAAGACCTGCATGCTATAGAATCATATAAAATGATGTTTCTCCAAGCTCTCATAAAGACATCTCATGTTCAGTGTCATCTTTAAATTGCAACACCCCTTTTTGGAGGACATCAAAGCCAAATAAGCTGCGATCTGGCTCCAAAGAGCAAGAAGTTCTTATCCTAAGCTTATAGTATTCCCAAAGCCCCCAAATGTACCAATATGTGGAGCATATCTGGTCCTTTCAGCAAATTTCTCATCTAGGGTTCTGCCATAAAACAGATAACACACTAAGGAATTAATAAAGAGGGTTTATTAAAGTAACTATTGACAGAAGTAAAGGCAAAATTTAGGAAAACCAGTAAGGGCTGGCATTAACATCTATAAGCCAAAACGGGTAGCTAGAATGAATGATGTTTCCATAAAAGAGACCAAATAGAAGTTGTGTCTATCACTAGAGGAACATGGCTTCTGTTGACACCACTTTAAGATGGGAAGGGGGAGTGGTATATAATATTATGCAATTGGGCTTCCCATTGGACAAACCTAACTAGAAGCCACAGGGCCAGAGAATGTGAGTGAATCGAACAATCTGAGAGGTCAGGTTTCTTCCAATATGCAAGAAGTGGGGCAAGAAAATACACAAAATAAATCTGCAGGGATTATAAAGAATCACTAGCACGAGCTCTGCAATATCAAATTAAAACTAAGACCACATGCAAAATTATTCATAAGAATAAGATTTAAGCCACATTCAGACCCAGAGGATTATTACCATTCTTGAGAGAACACCAATGAATAAAAAATGCCCAGCATGTTTTATAGGACTTGTTGAATCACTTGGTCAAAAAGCAGAAAGGACTTTATAATGTTCTGCCTCTTTAGCAGATATTTCAAAATATTCTGGCCTGGGTTTCAATGCCATTCCAGAGCCCAAGCTCACACCAGGTCTTAAGTCTTACAGCTGATCCATGTCTTTTTTATTCTCTACTAAAGTATTTGAGAGATATATGACTTGAAACTGAGCCCAAACTTTCTTCAGCCAGTTGGCACTGTAACTGGAAAAACTACTCTTCGCATATATTGTGCAATAGACACAAGAGTAATATCCATGACTTTTGTGGGACTTCAGCAAATAGTCCCTGAAAATGCTGACAGTAGAGAGTCCATCACCATAGCTAGTATTGGTCTCTGGCTTTTTTTCCTATTCAGCCCACCTGGCATCCAAATATAGTTTTTCTGGAAAACCATCTCGTTGTTGTAGCTACCTGAACTAAAATGTTAGTAAGCCTTTCTTTTCATAACAGTAATGTGGGTGATTTTTTTCCCTCTTCTTACTTCTCTGAATGTTTCAACATTTTCATTATTTAAAAACGAAACATTAACTTTTATAAAAAACTGAGTCTCAATGTTTCAAAATCTTGCAAAAGCAGTTTATGTAAGTACCTAGAAACTTTTTATGGAGAGAGATGGAGGATTAAAAAAAAGATTTAAATTAGTCATGGGCCTCTTTTTGTAGGCATAATTTTCAGTGGTCCTGCATTCAGTGGCAAGAACATTTGCATTATCTTTGAGGGTCATAATACATTATAAACAATCAGAGTTTATCCCAGGAATGCAAGGAGTTTTCACATGTAAAGTAGGCTAGTGTAACACCACACATGCAGACTTAAGAAAAAAAAGATATATTGTTATCTCAAGCAAAATAAAAGCACTGAATAAAGTCCTGTTTCTATTATAATATTTTGAAAGTCTCTGATACAAGAAAAATCAGAAGAAATTTCCTTAACATAATAGATTAAATACTAAAATCTAAAGACACCAAACATTATGTATATGAAAATTTTAAATGTATTTTCATAGGAAGGAGAACAAAACAAGGATATTCATTAATAAAGCTAATGCTTAGTCTAGTACCAGAGAGAAGAAATTATAAGAAAAAAGAGAGCATGCATAAGGATTATGAAAAGAGATTAAATGTTATGATGTGCATGTGTTGTGATAATCTACCCAGACAAAACAACAGTCTTAATAGACTATTAAAACTAGTAATAGTTTATCATGGCTCCCAGATATGCAGCCAAACTACAAAAATCAATAGCATTGTTCTACACCAGCAATAACTACTTATAATATATAATATAAACAGGACCTTATTCATAATAACAATAAAAACTATGAATGGTCTTAAAACTAAATTAACCAAAAACTCTCAAGAACATAATCAATCCCATTTTAAAATGCTAATAAAGGACATGGAAGGTGAGTTGACTAAATGAAAACTCACCTTTAGTTGACTAAATCCAAGCTCCTGGATGAAATGGCTACATTATAAAGATCCGATGGTCTCCAAATTAGTCTACAAATCTGACAGCAACCAAATCAAAATTATAGTGGTATTTCTTTTAACAGGCTGGATCAACATGCTCCAATATTTACATAAAAGAACAAAGACCACATGTAGCTAAACCAGCCATCTCAGTCATTTTAGTGTTGCTATAACAGAATACCTGAGGCTGGGTAATTTATTTTTTTTAAAAAAAGGAGGTTTATTTGGCACATGATTCTGGTGGCTGGAAGGCCCAAAGGCATGGGACTGGCATCCAGTATCTGGATGAAGCTTCAGGTGAAGGCCTTGTACTGAATCAAGTGGAAAGGCGAGCAGGCATGGGCAAAAAGGTCAAATACAAGGAGCAGTCTTTCTTTACAACAACCTGTTCTTGTGGAACGAATCCATTCCTACAAGAACAAGAACTCATTCACTCCCGAGAGATGACAATAATCTATTCATGAGGGTTCCACCCCCATTACACAAACAGCTCACACCAGGCCCTGCTTCCCAACACTGCTGCACTGAGGACTAAGCCTCAATGTGAGTTTTGGTGAGAACAACCATATTCAAACCATAGGACCAGCCTTTCAAAAGAAGAGGAAAGAGGAAACCTCATGCACCTGATATTGACATACCTCAGAGCCACAAAAAGATCAATCAGAATAGTATTGGTTAAAAAAAAAAAGACTAAGTTAACCAATAGGAAAGAATAGAGCTCAGAGACAGATGTACAAATACTTGGGAAGTTAATATTTGACAGGACTAGAACCATAAGTTAGTGAATGAATAAAGGACAGATTGCTCAATAGATGATGCACTCATAAATGTTCTAACCACAAAAATGATAACTTTGTGAGGTAATGCATATGTTAATTAGCTAAATTTAGCCATTCCACAATGTACACCTGTTTTAAAACAGCATTTTGTATATAATAAATACTACTTTATCTGTTACCTTTTTAAAAATATTTTAAAACACACAAAAATAGATGGTGTGGTCGAAAATGACTTTTTATATGGAGAAAATAAAATTGACTCCCTACTCAACAATATTGCAAGGACAGACTCTCACCTGAACCCAACAGTTTGAGGCCAGCCTGGGTAATATGAGATTCTATCTATAAACAAACAAATAAACAAAAGAAGTAGAACTCTCCATGTCAAAGGTGTGACCTATGGGGCTGGAAGTGGTTTTAATAAGCATTTAGAATGAGCATAAATAGATCAATTCAATTTTACCAGTATTCTTCAAATCAAGGAAAGGACATGAACTACAATGAAAAAGTGAGCAAAGAATATTGCTAGGCAATTTACAGAAGTGAAAACCCAAGGGTTTATAAGAAAATATGAAAAGATGTTCAAAATCAATAGTCATTGAAAAAAATGTAAATTACAATAGCAATGATCTATTTCTTTACACACCTTAGTCTTCCAAAAACAGAAACTGAAGCATGAAGTATAGACAAGATGTGAGGACACAGGCATCTTCATACAATTTTACCAATCCAGAGTACAACTAGGATTGCTTAGTCTGTGCTTATCCTGTGGCACAGCAATTCCACCCCCTGGGTTTAGAAACTAAAGACATTGTCACACAGATCCACAGAGTATAAAAAAGGGGATGTTCCCTGAAGCATTATTTTTGATGGAGCGAGCTAGAGGCAATATGGCTATCAATTTTTGACACAGGACTTACATATGGAAGAAACTGCTGGCTTCTCATCAAGCCGTTTTCCTCTTCCTCCAGGATATACACCAAAAGCATATTTCTCAGCATCCCCTTGAGATTAGGTGTAAATTCATGACTACATCCCAAAAAAGAGAATATTTGGCTGGAATGCAATAAACTATTTACAGTCTTTGCCAAAAAAAAAAAAAAAAAGCCTCTCCAGTGCAAATGTCCCTGCTCTTTCCTCCTGCTCACTGGCTTGAAAGGAGATAGCCCTGGAGCAGCCTTGGGATGCATGTGATGAAACTGCAGTACCACAGATGGAAGGAGCCTGGGTCCCTAAATTACAGGGTGGAGGGGAACTCCATGTTCTGAACTACAAATTTTGTTTCAACTTTATTAACTGATTAGATGGTTTGGTGAGCCCCTAAAATTCAAAAGGTTTAGCAATTACATATTTAATCTTTCCTTAACTAATATAAGAGATACAATATGGTGGATAAAAACCATAAAATATTATGAAGCAATTACAGGCAATAAATTTTATATAAAATATGTAAATTTTATTATAATATATATGTAAATCAGATGTGGATCTTAAATATAGAGTATTTAGTGGAAAAAAAGTGATATATATTAATTTTAAAATATACACATACCACCCTGTTCTTTCCCGTTTCTCCTTCATGCGGTTTGGAATGCGAATGTGAAGACTGGGGTTTGAGCTGCTCTCTTGGACTTTGAGAATGAAAACCAAGACTAGAGATGGTAGTGTATATCCTGATCATAAGTTTCTAACGACATGATGGAATCATCAGACCAACTGGAAATTATTTTACAAGAAAAAAGAACTATGTTGTTTGGTAAATTATCTTCTCATAAAACAATACACATTTTTCAGGAAGGCACACAAGGAAAGGTTACACATTAAACATGATATAGTGTTGGCCTATAGGGGGATAAAGAAGAGGAGAATGATGGTGAGTTTAGGATAAAAAGAAATCAATAAGTGTTCTATGGAATGACGGACTAGATCTAGAAAGTGGCATGCATAGACCAATAGTGATAGTGTAATATGAAGTGAGACTATGATCAATTGTATACCCAGTTCCCAAAAGGATGAAAAAGGCTAAAGAAATGCACAAACAATGTTGATAACAACAACCATCACTCTAACTTTTCATCTCTAAGGCCGGCAGAGGTCTCAAAAAAAGAATTTGATGCATTTACCATTGCCCCAAAACTGATTCTTCTCAAATGCTGCTCAACCCCACAGAATTTAGGTCAATGTAAAGGATTTTGTATAAGGTCGCAGTAGGAAGGCCACTCAGGAGTCAAGATGGAGCAAGAATCAAAGGACAAAAAGGAGATCACTTCTGCTGCCTGAAGAAATTCCCCTGAAACTCTTACAAAGAAAATGCTAAGCAGCCCACAATCACACCTTGAAATGGGCTGACATACCAGTTCCAAATTGCTGGCAAGGAGCATGGCAGTTCTTTGCCACGGAGCCTAAGACTCTTGTGAATTAAAATAGGTACTAGGGCACCACTGAACAGTTACGAAGTTGTGTGAATTGATCCTGCACTCGATACTGTAGAAGAAAAGAAAACAAATCAGAGAGGTCAGAAGCATACACATTCACACACACCTAGTCCCAAGCAGCATTAGATTACCTAAGAGTGTCGCAATTAAGGAGAATTACCATCCCTTTTAAAACTGTAATCATAGCCATTATGTATCATCGGGCTGAAATCAGTTCCCTGGGAGATGTTCTGATTAAGTGAATTTCCCAATTAAGCCCGTCCCAGTTGAGTGGAGCATACCATTCTGATTAGATTCCTAATTTACATAGGAGGCTTTATATTATGTAGAAAGGGAAGAGGGGAGTTGAGGAAAATCCTCAGCCTCTGAAATGTCTCCCTGTGCAATTTATCCCTCCAACAACAAACCTCCCATCTCTGAGGAATGGAAAGCAGTTACTAACCAAAGTCATTCTAAACCGCTTAAATAAAATATGAATTGTCCCTTGTGGAACCACATCTGCCCTTCAAGAACCATCAGAAACATCACAATTGTCCTCTTATGGGATAATCCCTTTCACGGGTCAGCAACAGACAGAGAAACATAGAGGGAAAGCGTGGCCCAGTGTCCAGAATGGGACCCATGCAGTCTTTCATACCTTTTAAAAAATCTTTTGCAGTGTACTTTGCAGCAAACTCAAATGAGTAAATAAATGCATGAGAAATGAGTCGATAGATGAACAAATGACTCTATTACTGACAATCAGAGCCAGATATAAAGTTAAAGCATATCACCGTTACACTCACTGACAGCACAAAACCACAAAATCAGGAGTAATCTTTGTCTCAAAACTTCATGGAGGCCAGATGTGGTGGTGTATGCCTGTAATCACTTTGGGAGGCTAAAGCAGGTGAATTGCTTGAGTTTAGGAGTCTGAGACCAGCCTGGGCAACATGACGAAACCCCATCTTTACAAAAAAAAATATAAAAATTAGCCAGGCATAGTGACACATGCCTGTAGTCCCAGCTACTTAGGAGGATGGATTGAGGCTAGGAGGTCAAGGCTGTAGTGAGCCGTGATCACGCTGCTGCACTGCAGAATGGGCAACAGAGTTAGACTGTGTCTCAAAAAAAAAAAAAAAACCTCACCAAAAAACCTGAAATTTGAAAATATATTTGACTTATTTGTTAGCCAAATCACTTGAACACAGTATCAAATGAAATTACAAACCTCATAAATTCTCCTTTAAAATAGTATTTTACAGAACTTGCTGGACAGGCTTAACTATGGTCCTATGAGGAGATAGCAACTACTATGGCTTTGAAACTGGCACCTAGTCTTTTCAATCTTCACTGCCCTCATCTGCAAAATATATTACTGGATTTAAGTCAGTTCCCAGGGAAATGTTCTGAACAAATAATTTCAGAGGTGAAGTCCAACCCTTACATCCTGTAGGTCAGAAGAAGTCAACCACAGGGAAAAGCAAAGTCTTTGGAGTTGAAATTCTCAGTCTCCCAAGCTCTAGTTACAGGATGTGAACAAGTCACTTGAACCTTCCAAGGTTTACTTTTTTTCTCTAAAATGTAACTCTTAAGGCTGGGATGACTTTTTGAAGGAACACACATAAAGAGCAAGGCCCATTTCAGAGGCTCCCCAAATCTGATTGTTCATCTAGAAGACGAGGATCATTACAACTAATCCATAAAGTTTTGTGAAGATTTAGCTCAGTAACATAAGTAGAATCTCCCTTTGACTGTACTATATTCAACAAGGTAGAAGCAGAAACTAACTCTATTTCTTTCTTACATCTAAATGGAAAAGTGCCCATCACTCATTTTCCATCATTGTGTGATATCCAGCTTAGGCAGATCTCAGAGTTGTTCAGGGGATATCTGAGTATTAGAACAATACATTTTGCATCCAGTCCAATCTAAAGTGACATTTGTCTCTTGTCCAATTAGAACTTTTCCCTTCCCCAGCTTGGGCTCCAAATTCTGCTCTGCAACAGTCCTTTCCCGTGACTCTACTTTGCTCTCCTGCTCCTTCCCCATCACTGTGCTATTTCTGGAGATATCAGGTGGGATGCAGAAGGAAGAGACAGCAGAAGACAGCTAAGAGGACAAACTTCTATCTTGACAAGTGTTGCTTTCATCAGGTGTTGTGTGCTCACTTGTAAGCAGATGCCCAAAGGCTGACTTTTTCTAACAGAAAATTTTAATGAATTCTTCAGAGTTCCCTCTGTATGAAGCTCCTGTACTCTGCTGAACTCTGATCTGGGAGATACCTTATCTAGTGACTGCTTCTGACTCCTTTTTTAGGCCTTATTCCAAGGTACATCCAGGAAAGTTTGTCACCTGGAGTTGCCTCTACTTGGAAGAAGCTTCTCCTCACCCAGCTACCATCCAATGCATCTGCAGTAGATGCTGCAATGTGTCACCTACATCCTCCTTTCAAGACTGAATGATGTAATGATATATTTCCCCAAGTGGTGGGACTACTGCTGGCACTCAGCTCTCAGGGATTCTTCAATAACTGCCTTAAATAAGGATAGACGCCTTGCCTCAGGTCACCCTGGGCAACCTGCCTCCAGTGACGAACAAACGTGAGTACAAAAGACCAGATCCTCCAGCTTCGTTCTTTTTGCTTAGGATTATCCTGGCTATGCAGGCTCTCTTTTGGTTCCATACGAAGCTTAAAGTGGTTTTTTCCAATTCTATGAAGAAAGTCAATGGTAGCCTGATGGGGATAGCATTGAATCTATAAATTACTTTGGGCAGTATCGCCTTTTCACGATATTGATTCTTCCTAACCAGGAGCATGGAATGTTTTTCTGTCTGTTTGTGTCCTCTCTTACTTCCTCGAGCAGTGGTTTGTAGTTCTTTTTGAAGAGGTCCTTTACATCTTTGTTAGTTGTATTCCTGGGTATTTTATTCTGTTTGTAGCAATTGTGAATGGGAGTTCACTCATGATTTGGCTCTCTGTTTATCTGATATTGTTGTATAGGAATGCATGTGATTTCTGCACATGGATTATGTATTCTGAGACTTTGTTAAATTGCTTATCAGTTTAAGGAGATTTTGGGCTGAGACGATGGGTTCTTCTAAATATACAATCATGTCATCTGCAAATAGAGACAATTCGACTTCCTCTTTTCCTAATTGAATACTATTTATTTCTTTTTCTTACCTGATTTCTCTGGCTATAACTTCCAATACTATATTGAATAGGGATGGTGAGAGAAGGCATCCTTGTCTAGTGCCAGTTTTCAAAGGGAATGCTTCCAGTTTTGCCCATTCAGTATGATACTGGCTGTGGGTTTGTCATAAATAGCTTTTATTATTTTGAGATACATTCCATCGACACCTACTTTATTAAGAGTTTTTAGCATAAAGCACTGTTGAATTTTGTCAAAGGCCTTCTCTGCATATATTGAGATGATCATGTGGTTTTTGTCTTTGGTTCTTTTTATGTGATGGATTATGTTTATAGATTTGTGTATGTTGAACCAGTCTTGTTTCCCCAGGATGAAGCCTACTTGATCATGATGGATAAGTTTTTTGATGTGCTGTTGCATTCAGTTTGCCAGTATTTTGTTGAAGATTTTTGCATCAATGTTCATCATGGATATTGGCCTGAAGTTTTCTTTTTTAGTTTTGTCTCTGCTGGGTTTTGGTATCAGGATGATGTTGGTCTCATAAACTGAGTTAAGGAGGAATCCCTCTTTTTGTATTGTTTGGAATAGTTTCAGAAGGAATGGTACCAGCTCCTCTTTGTAGATCTGGTAGAATTTGGCTATAAACCTGTATGGACCTGAACTTTTCTTGGTTGGTAGGATATTAACTTGCTACCTGACTTCAAACTATACTACAAGGCTACAGTAATCAAAACAGCATGGTACTGGTACCAAAACAGAGACATAGACCAATAGAACAGAACAGAGGCCTTGGAAGTAACACCACACATCTATAACCATCTGATCTCTGACAAACCTGACAAAAACAAGCAATGGGGAAAGGATTCCCTGTTTAATAAATGCTGTTGGGAGAACTGGCCAGCCATGTGCAGAAAGGACCCCTTCTTGATACCTTACACTAAAATTAACTGCAGATGGATTAAAGATTTAAACAAAATACCTAACACAGTAAAAACCCTAGAAGAAAACCTAGGAAAAAACATTCAACCATCATTCTCAGTAAACTGACACAAGAACTGAAAACCAAACACCACATGTTCTCTCACTCATAAGTGGGTGTTGAAGAATGAGAACACATGGGCACAGGGAGGGGAATGCCATGTACTGGGGTCTGTTGGGGGCTAGGGAGCTAGGGGAGGTACAGCAGGGGTGGTGAGGTTGGGAAGGGATAACACTGGAAGAAATGCCTAATGTAGGTGATGGGGGGATAGAGACAGCAAACCACCATAGCATGTGTGTGCCTATGCAACAATCATGAAAGATCTACACATGTACCCCAGGACTTAAAGTACAATAATAAAAAAAAAGACCAGTTCCTTTGCCCCAGCTTGGGACAACTCTAAAGGGCCATTTCAGCTTCAGAGCTCCTGATGGCATCAGTTGAGAACTTCACTCAGACTGTATCACAGCTACTTTCTCTCTCTGCCCAGTTCTGCCTTCTTCTCTTCCCTGTTGATCACAGGAATGCTTCCTGATAAACTGCCCACTACTCTTCATTTTATAGCGTGCTTCCCAGAGAAACTGACCTACAACAGGACCCACTTAAACAGTTGGAAGTAGGAGTAGGAGATGTGTGTTTGACCTGGATGCCACTAAGTGCGGCTGATTGCACACCTTGTTGTGATTGTGGCTGAAAGTCATAATAAACGCTGCATCTGCAACTTAGGATTTTTTTTTTCTTACCCAAGAAAAAGTGAAGAATTTATCTATTGGTTCCCTTCCCTCAGTGGCCAAAGTTCTCTTCTACAGAACAATAGCTGTCCTTTCAATAACTTTCAATTTGAAATGTGTGACCACCAAATTTAATGTTAGAATTCTTTGCCATCTGGAAGGGATAAGAAACAGGATTATTTTTAAATGCATAAGCCGGAGTATTTTGTCTTCTGAATTTGGGTTGAAAATAAACATCACTTATAACTAATTTATATTTATCTTTATCTTGTCATACACAGCTAAAATAAACAAGTTGATTTATATTCTTCCCATGTGAAAAATACACTCATGTCCTTTTAAGACCACTAAGATATTCTCAGAAGTGTCACCTATTATGGTATGCAGCTCAAGCTAAGGTTCAAGATCCCCGAATTTTAGTCAGGTCCAGGGGTGAGTCTCTCCAGGTATATTCCCTCAGAAGCAGCACACTGAGTACTATTTCTCTCGGTATAAATATCTGTTAACTAAAGAGACAAATTCTCAACTTCTCCATCCATCTTCAATAATACAATGGTGATATATGTATAGGCTATTCCAACAGACACCTTCAAAAGAGGGAAAATGGGATATGTAGAGCAAACACTGATCCATAGCAATTCCGAAATCTAGTTGGGAACGCATTGTCAATTTATTGGTTAGAATTCAGTTTATTGCCTTGAGCTGATTCTCACTGCTCTTTGCTGTGCCTTTTTTGTTCTTGGTTCTTTCTTCTGGCTCACTCATCCTTTCCCATAAGAAAGTATTGGCATTTCCAATTAAGGAGATTCCTCAATCTGCTTTCTGTTCACAATAATTCGGGAGTATAAAGCCCTTTCTATATTTTGTACTGCTTCTGCCACTTTTAGTCCAAGCTGCTGTTTCTACCATTAAAACCCTCTTTACATTCTGTGGGCAATCTATGACTGTGTTACCCACTCATACCATTAGACAAAAGCCACAAACACAAAATCTCCTCAAGATGAGCCCCTTTAGACCTCAGGTTGCCTGTAGGACTATTGTGGAAAATACCCTTAAGATTTTTGATAAGCTCTGTTTTTGAAGAGAGAAGATCTAATAGGCACTGCTTTGAGATCTTTGAAGCCTTTTGCATGTCTGAGAGATTCTCTTATACATTGCCTTAGAAGGAATTTAAAGTCTCACCCTGGAAATAATATTTGGTCTGAAGCTGTGTCTTAGCTTTAGAAGCCTTTGCATCCGGGGAGGATTAAAAACCACTTTATTTTTAAATCTGTATGCCCCACCTCTTTTATTTATCTTCTAGTTTTTTATTGAAAATTAAACATGTCCAATTGTGACTCATTTCTTTTGATCCTCAGTTTATCATACACAGCCAAAAGAAAGAAGTTGGCACTTTTAATGTTCCACCTGAAAATCTGCTTGGCCAAATCTACCAGTTCATTAGATTTATTAGGCAAACAGTGTTTCCAAACCTCTCGCCTCTAGGTAACAAGGGTCTCTTTTCCTCCAACTTCCAGCAACATTTTTGTCAATGTCCCTTAATCCGTTACTGAAAGACTCTTTGAGGGCCACCAAACTTCTGCTATTAGTCTCTTCACAGACATTACTATAGCCTCCCAATCGCAGTACCAAAAACCTATTCTGTTATCTATTGCTCAGTAACAATAATTAACCAAAACAATGGCCAAAAATAATAACAATCATCTATTTTGTTTACAGAGATGGAAATTGACTGGACTTAGCTCGGCAATTCTCACTCAGATCTCTCTGTGGTTTAAATCAGACAGTGGCTGGGGCTGACCTCATCTCAAAAACTTCTTTACACATGCCTGAAACCAGTACTGGGAAGACTCAAACAGCTGGGACAGGAACTTCTGGTCATCCTTCAGGAGAAAGTACTCTCTCTTTCTCTCTCTCTCTCTCTCTTTCTCTCTCTCTCTCTTCCTCCCTCCCTCTCCCTCTCTCTCCCTCTCCCTCTCTCTGTGTGTGTGTGTGTGTGTGTGTGTGTGTGTGTGTGTGTTTTCAATAATTCCCAAACCCATTTTCATGTTCAATACTTTGCTACAATGACTCACAGAATTCACCAAAGCTGTTATACACATAGTTATGGTATATGTCAGCAAAAAGACACAGATTAAAATCGGCAATGGAAAAAGGTGGTTATGGAAGAGTCTAGAAACACCAAGTGAAAGCTTCTAGTTGCCCTCTCCCGGTGGAAACATGGAGATAGTACATAATTCTTCCAGCAATGATGTGTGGCAGTATTCACAAAGTATTGCCAACAAAGGAAGTTCGCTCAAACCTTGGTGGCCAAAGTTTGGCCAAATGTTTTCATTGGGACTTACACTGGCTTGACAGACCATCCACATGGCTGACCTCAGCTCTCCAGCCCCTCCAGAGATCAAACTGATAATACAGCCCAAGGACTACTAGCATTATTCACATTATTATTAACCATCTGGCATGGCCCAAAGCTTCAGGTAAACAGAAACACTCCAGAGGGTGAACAAGGGCCAAATCTTCTTTGAAATGTGAAGAGTTTGAACAACTACACCTGTGGAGTTCATTCTTTATGACACAATGTCTTTTCACATTATCTAAGAGTAGCCAGACTACAAATATGGGCTGAAGACTCCCAGAACTAGAGTCACAATAGAAACCAACAGCAGCCATGGGGCACCATCTAGCCAAGGCCTAGAAGTCAGTTACACCACATAACTCTGCTTCATTCTATTCATCAAGCCAATCACGAAGGCAGCCCATGTTCAGGGGATTGGTTCATAGACTCCACTTCATGATATGAGAACTATCAAAGCATTTCTATCCAGAGTTTTTTAACCACCACAGATGGAGACCAATACTCACCCACAAAGTAACAGGAAAAGTCCTTCCTGTCTCTCCTGACTACTAATAAGAATTATTTCCTTTTTTGCCTCAACCTGAAGAGAATGCACCTTCAAGTAAAACAGAAATAAACACAAAGAATTCTTTAATCAAGACAAAAATATAAAGCCTAGGCTCAAACATAGGAACTTCTCTTGGCCATAAGAAGCTTTTTTGAGTGACTTTGATCTGCTGCCTGCTGTGGAGGAGGCAACCATGGGACCCCAGAACCCCCTAGGAGGGCCTGATGTCATGGTGGTCCCTTTCACCAGGTTTGCCTGGAGGAATTGCACCTGTTCTTAAAATCTACTCACGACACCCCCTTTCTTTTTTTCTGTTTTTTTCCTCCTACTTCAAACCCTGTATATACAAGTCAGTATGAATACTCTTCTAAATCCTCTTAAAGAAACAATATCTATGCAGCAAGCCTGATAGATGTCTTTGAAAATATACTTGTTTCTATATGACACAGGCCAAGTCTTTTATGACCTTGTTGTTTCCTCTCATGAGAAATTTTTTTTTCAGTTGAGACAGAGTCTCGTTCTTTTGCCCAGGCTAGAAGCAGGGCTGCAATCTTGGTTCACTGCAACCTCCGCCTCCTGGGTTCAAGGTGTTCTCCTGCCTCAGCCTCCCATGTAGCTGGGACTACAGGCACATGCCACCATGCCTGGCTAATTTTTTTTATTTTTAATAGAGATGGAGTTTCACCATGTGGGCCAGACTTGTCTCAAACTCCTGACCTCAGGTGCTCTTCCCACCTCGGCCTCCCAAAGGGCTGGGATTACAGGTGTGAGCCACTGTGCCTGGCCTCCTCACATGAGAAATTGATTTTTAACTTATTCCATTCAACATTTTTTCATTTGGCCTGCCACCTTAATAGCAGACTTTTAGAAATTAAATCTTCTTTTATAAATGAACTCAAATCTCTCAGAAGGCAGAAAAATTCTTGGCCTCAGAAAAAAAGCATGAAATTGCCAATCCACCGAGCCTGTTGCCTAGCTCCAGCGTGGGTTCCAACCTCTTTCCGTAAGAGGGAATTTCTGCAGGTGGTCTGTGATTCAAAGAATAAAAGCTCAACTGTTCAGAGAAACATCCTGCTCATTCACATCCAGCTCCTGACTGGAGAGCAGTAGCACAAGTGTGCCAAGGAAAAACCAGTCTACAGAAATGCTTATCCAGCTCACAAAGCCAGAAAGTGGTGAATCATTAGGAATCCCTTGCAGATGTCTCTCTCGCAAGGCACTTCCAAACACAGCCACCTAACGATGAAAGGCACAACAACCTTGGCCTGACATCCTGCTGAAAACCAGATTATCATCGTGGAGAGGGGTGTTTGCAATGGTCATCACGGCTTAGAAACTCCTCCTAGGTAGTTACATCACATTCCTGAGGACACGGTCAAAGTTATATTCAAAGTGAACAGGTGCAGAGTATGTAAAGGGAGAAATAGAGCCAAGGAAGTTATTTTTCTAGGTTTCCAATAAATGTGGCCTTATTTGCAGCATAAAGAACACTGCTGATGTTTAAAACACAAAATGATTTTGAAGTTTAATTTAAATTTCACCCTCCTGGCTATTTGTGTTTGTATTTCACTTCACTTGAACAATAAAGTAGCTTGGATGGTTTGGGGCATGCGGTTAAGCCTTTTAATTTCCTGGCTCTCATGCACTACAGCTCACACAGCAGGGTGACTGCCCTTAGCACAGAAGCAGAATTTTGAAATTGTTCATTGATATCTTTGGCCTAACATCAATACAATGTTTTGTGTACACATCCTGTTGTCATATCCATCTAACCAAACTCTGATGACATCTAAGTCCCCCAATACTGTAGCAACTGCTCTTACCTTCTGTTAACCACCCCATGATAACCTGTAGATGGGAATTCCTCAAAGATTTGGCCCACATTTTAAACAGAATGAAAGGCAGCACTGGAGAAACTCTAAATCCTTCCACGCTTCGGAATAAATGATTTATTTGCTGATGATAGAAGTTAGCATCTCAGGAAAATATTTTCCAAATAATAAAAAAGTTATTTTAAGTGTTCTGAGACTTCTTTTTCTTTTCCTTTTTGGTAGACTGGGAATCTTTAATCAACAAGAGTAGCTTCTTGGAAGCAGATCTGTGTAATCAGGAGGCAACTGTGCCATTAATTTACCAAGGTGTGAATCAGCCTAAGCATGTCCACCTTTTCTTTGCCATTTGATTGTATGTTCTTTCACACTGATTCATCTCCAGACCAAGTTCCTTCGTTCTGCCTGATTTTTAAATTAGCAGAGCTTAGAGCCTGGATGATGGAGCACTCCCATCCTAGATGGGGAAACCCATTTCCCAAGAGTAGTATCTTCAAATGCAGACATTCACACAACTGCTTTTTATCATTAATTGGGTCAAAAGTGCATGACATATGGAAAAACAACAGAGAATATACTACCTCTATTTTTCTTAGATGGCACCCAATTTCAACATGTTGTTATTGAGAATTTATAGGTAAAAACTTTTATGGAGCTCTGGCCACCAATCTGGTAAGTGCACCGCAGTAGCAAAGATTGATAAGTACTGGCTCTCACTCTTCAAGGAATTTACATTGTGGCAGGGAAAATGGAAGAGGCAGAAATGTA
This sequence comes from Saguinus oedipus, assembly GCA_031835075.1. Taxonomy (NCBI): domain Eukaryota; kingdom Metazoa; phylum Chordata; class Mammalia; order Primates; family Cebidae; genus Saguinus; species Saguinus oedipus. The sequence continues at coordinate 54,270,157 of CM063186.1, read as the reverse complement.
CACAAATAATAGAGTTGGTTGAAAATAATAAAGGGAGGAGCAAGACGGAGGAATCTGGGAGCAAGTGGATGTTAGGGAGCCTAGCCAGGATCTGGAGGCTGAGAATAAACTAGACCAAAGAGGAACTATTTTGAAACTGAATCTCAGCAGTTTATTTTAGCTTCAAATCCATTCATGGATGTGAAGATAGAAGATGAGACAAGATCGGGGAAAGACATTACATACCTGGCCCTCCAAATAGGAAAACGTCATACCAGCCTGCCTTCCATTGCCCTCAAGTCATCATCTAGGAATAAGTTACAAAACTTGAGGAGTCTAAGGTCAGAGAGCAGCAGACTACAGCCCACTACCAGTGTTTGCTAAGAACGGTTTACACATTTTACGTTTAAACATTTATAAGTGGTTGAAAATATCAAAAAAAAATCTCATGACACATGCAAACTATATGAGATTCAGTGTCCATAAATAAAGTTTCATTGGAGCACAGCCACACGGATATCTTTGCATATCGTTCATATCTGTCCATGTATGTCAGCAGAGTGAAGTTGTTGCAATGCAGCTTGTATAGCCTGCAAAGCCTAAAATATTTACCATGTCATTCTACAGAAGTTTGCACAATCCTGCTCTAAATGGTACAGTCTGTAAATGTCCTTGCATAACTTACAAAGAGTTGCTGGCAGAAAATAAAGGTGATTCTTATTATATATGTTGAGACCCAACAGCAAATAAATCACAGTGTCTATCCCACTCATTGACTCCTTTTTACTTCCTGTGCAATAAGACAAAATTGGCTAAAATGTCAGTAGTCTCTGAAATAATAAATGCTATCATTCAGATGATAGACGGTGATTGCTTTCTATCTTCCCAACAAAAGAAGCCAGGAAAATGAGACTTAAGTCAGTAAGAATTTGAGATACATCAAAAGAAGAATGTCCTCACCGATAGGAAAAAAGTTATACATGGTGATGAAAGAAGGTTGCCATTCATTTTATCTGCATTGCTATAACTTCCTGCCTCTCCAACTCAGAGCATAATATAAGATCTCATTACTTAGAAAAGGCAAATAAATTTGGTTCCAAACACTAAGCATGAGGCTTTCTGTTGCCTCTGACTTCTGAGCAGGGTTCTGGATGCAGGAAAAAGATGAGGAGGACCCCCCACTAATGTGGCCTGATCCTGCCCACAGAGCTTGTCAGGCTTTCTAAGGAGACTGAAATTGATGCTCCTTGATGCAGCCTCCTCCGTGCCTGCCTCCTGGTGTAAGTGCATGTCAGCAGACTCCAACAAAGGGAAGCAGAAGCCAGTCCACCTCAGTCAGATGTGAACATTGCCACTTATCATACAGCTGATGGGAGGCTGATTAATGGCCCTCAAAGAGATCCAGGTCTTAATCACCAGACCCTGCAAATGTCACATTAGAGACAAAAGGGACTTTCCAGATATGATTAAGAGAACATAAGCGGAGATGGGGGAGATTATCCTGGATTACCTGGGCAGGTCCTAAATGTAATTGCAAGTGTCTTTACGAAAGGGAGGCAGAGGAAGACAGAATTATAACAGAAGAAGTAGGCAGTGTGACAACTGAACCAAGACACTTCAGGGCTGGCTTTGAAGCTGAAAGGAGGGGTCATGAGCCAAGCAACACAAAGAATGCAGCTCTAGAATGATGAGAACACATGGACACATGGTGGGGAACAATGCACACTGGGGCCTGTCAGGGGTGGAACGGGGGAGGGAGAGCATCAGGAATAATAGCTAATAAATGCTGGGCTTAATAGCTGATGGATGATCTGTGCAGCAAACCGCCATGGCACACATTTACCTGTGTAACAAATCTGCACATCCTGCACATATATCCCTAAACTTAAAATATTTTTTAAAGAATATTTAAAAATGGTTAATTTACAAAAAAAAAGAAAAAAATAACAATTCAGCTCCAGAAGAGAGAAAAACAGGAAAAGGTGTTCTATCCTCGAGGCTCTGGAAGAAACATGACCCTGCCAGACCCTCAATTTCAGCCCAGTGAAAATGACCTCAGCCATGAATCCAAGGCCTCTTCCCAAGGCTGGAGTAACAATGTTGAGAACACTCTCAGTGTTTGGATACTTTATTATTTCTACCGTGGGATGAACAGCTTTCTATCAGACTCATCACAGTATACTGACCTATGCACGAATGATCAGACTTGGGGCCGTGAAGCTATTCTTATGCCCAAGGAACCTGGTCACATCAGGCTGTCGACTCCTCCTGCTCTAGAGCCCCAGATACAGGGCTTTCCACATAGCGCCCTGTCCTAATATCTTAATAAAAACATAGAGTCATTAAAAACTCTTGGGAAGTTGCATACATATTCTCTTACTCCTCTACAGTAAATGAGCTGAATCACTAACACCAAATTCAACCATTAAAAAGAATATGCATTCTTTAACAATTTTTCTATACTTTATCTTGTTTTATTATTGTTTTTGCTTTGTTTTTGTTGTTTGTTTGTTTGTTTGTTTGTTTGTTTTGAGATGGAGTTTTGCTCTTGTTGCCCAGGCTGGAGTGCAATGGTGCAATCTGGGCTCACTGCAACCTCCACCTCCCAAGTGCAGAGTTTCTCCTGCCTCAGCTTCCCTAGCTAATTTTTTTTTTTTTTTTTTTTTTTTTTTTAGTAGAAACAGATTTCCACTATGTTGGCCATGTTGCTCTTGAACTCCTGACCTCAGGTGATCCACCCACCTCAGCTTCCCAAAATGCTGCGATTACAGGCATGAGCCACCAAGCCAGGCTGGTTGTTTCTGTTTTGTTTTGTGTCTTTTTTTTTTTTTTTTTTTTTTTTTTGGCTTGTATTCTCCTAGGATTTCAAAAACATAATCTCAGGATATCTCTTCTTCCTTTCCTTCCATACCTGTTGCTACGTTTATGCTGGGGGTGGGGTGTGGCTTACTTGGTGCTGAAGTGTTGGGATGACAAGGGCAGGGGAAGTCTTTGTGTCCCTAGTGGTCAGTCCATCTAAGAGCCTTCAAGATGGGTCCCACTTTTTATTTTCTTTTTTGAGACAGTCTCGTTTTGTTGCTTGGTGCCAGGCTGGAGTGCAGTGGCGCAATCTTGGCTCACTGCAACTTCTGCCTCCCGGGTTCAAGAAATTATCCTGCCTCAGCCTCCCAAGTAGTTGGAAACACAGGCACACACCACCACGCCCAGCTAATTTTTGTATTTGAAGTAGAGACAGGGTTTCACCATGTTGGCCAGGATGGTCTCAATCTCTTGATCTAGTGATCCCCCGCCTTGGCCTCCCAAAGTGCTGGGATTACAGGTGTGAGCCACCACGCCCGGCCTAGATTCTTACTCCCATTCTTATCAACAGGGCTTCATTCATGTTCCATGACTAGGGCTCTCTGCTAGTTCCCTGCCATGCCTGAAGGCACAGAACTCATTCCATTGCTTGCTGTGGCTGGCTGGTGTCTAGAAATTTCTATCATCTATCTGTGGGCTACCTGTCTGGCCTTAAATTACAGCCATTCTGTCTCTGGGAACTTCTGCCTCCTCAGGGCAGCTTTCTCTCTCTTGCCCCACAAATCATTGTAGGGTTTTGCAGACTTCCTACTGAGGACTGTACCCCGAAAGCATTGTTCTAAGCACCACCATCATTACTAACCATCTGGGTTCTTCATTTTCCCAGAATGGGATCCGTAAGGCCAATACTTTTTCATGTGAGCGGCTACAGAGGAGGCTGCCATCCTGCTCTCAGTTTTCTTATTCTCCATTCCTTTGTGATGTGTGTGACAAATTGCAAAGATAGTTGCAATTCCTCACCCCTTCCTTCCCATTGCAACGTGTCTTCATAGCTCCTCCCATCAAAGCGAAAGTTTTTTCTCCACTAGGCTGTCCTTGCAACTTTCTTTTGTCAATAGAATATGGCAGAACTAAGGCAGTGCCTGTTGGGATGCAGGCCTGAGGAAGGCTGCACATCTGCCCATTCTCGATGCAGGACTGAGGAACGTTGCATATCTGCCCATGCCCTTCACCATGTGAAGAAGCCAAGGTTAGCCCGCTGGATGATGTAGGCACAGGACGTTTTTTTCCTGGCCCCGGCCAACTCCCAGACAATCCCTAGACAAAGGAGGGAGGCCACGCACTGTAATGAAGATGCACAAGCTAGCGCTGCCACAGTCAGCTAAGGCTGTCTCAGATCAGTGGAACTTGGGCAACAGTAAATAACGTTGTGTCAGTCACTCCATTTTGGAGCGGTTGGTCCTACAGCAAAGCTAACTGATAATATTTTTCATAACATTTTGTCTTTGCCTCAAATCCTCTGAATTTCCCTAAGGCATTACACTTCTGAAACATTTACCTCTTCCTCTCTCCCCTTAGGCAGTAAGCCCGGAGCCAACGATCTGAATGAATTATAGTCAGTGGAAGGTAAAAGATGAAATAAATGGAGAAAAAATAAGCAAACCAAACTTATCACACCCCAAATATTTCTGCCAAGTACACTCTACCTGCGAAGGACTTAGTGCCGTAGATTGTGAGAGCCCATCATTCTCAATCTCATTACAGTTTTCTTCTGTAGCCCAAAGCATCTATAATTTGTTTAATTCCTACTCTTCTGTATGCACAGTCATGTAATCTGTTGTAGACACAGCCTCAGGTATCAGTTAGCTTTGATTCTGAGTTATCATTCAATGAAATTTGGAAAGTTGCTCCTCCCCTGATATTTCCAAGGAGCACTCACATTGGCTGACCTAATCCGGTAGGTCTCTTGGGGTTAATTTTGTCAGGAAATGTCAGTTTCCCAAATGCCTATTAATTCCTGCTGATTTTGACCCATAACTCTCCCCTCCAAACACACACACACACACACACACACACACACACTTCCAGTGTTACCCAGAGTCTGTGCACTTTAGAGTCAATATCTTTTACACTTTAGTTTGCTGGTCAGTCACACCAGCTTCTAGCATCACCACATCTTGAGCCCATAACCAAATCTTCCCCACTAACATTCTTCAAGCCTGGACACAGTTCTCTCTTAACTCTCTAGAAGAACAAGAAAAGATTTAAAAGGCAGCCTCAGGAAACAGGATATTCACTCCGTTGTAGGAAATAGCTCAATCCCAGCCCCTACATTTAACCATTCATGGAATAGCTTTCTTGACTTTCAGTCTACAAGTTAATTTTTTGAGCTGCTCAAAAAAACAAAAGAAAAAGAAAAACTGTGTAGACTGTTCAACCATTCTTAGTCCCATGTGGGAGACAATAAGTAAAATAAGTTAATGGAGGGAGGGGACAGCTTCTAAAAGTCCCCTTTACAACACAGACCAGCTAAAAAAAGACTCAATTTACACAGGCAAACAGCAGAATCTGGATGGTGGCAGACAGAAATGTCAAGTTTTTCTCTTAAGAATCACAGATGACTACAAGTCTTCCATTTACAGAGCTTAAGCAACCCCTCCAAAGAAGACATTCAACTTTGAAAGATTTGTAGGTTATTTTCTACAGGAACTTAAATTAACAGTAACTTCCACCCTTAAAAGGCAATTCTCTGTCTATATATTTGAAAATGATATTTTTTCTTCCCCAGGCACCCCACCGTGGAGTTTATTTTTTGTCAGTCTTTGAATGTGAGATGCAGTTGTTTTTGCCTGGGATGATTGAAGGGTTATTCTGCCTTTAAGCTATATATTAATCATTTTATTCTCTGGTTCCATAATTCTGTGCCACACATAAAATATTGTCAGTATTGACTTGCCACTGAAGAGGACAGCCCTACCAATTATAGAGAAAAGTAGTTCTCAGTCTCTTCACTTCTCCATTTTTTTTTTTTTTTTTTTTTTTGAGAAGCAGAAAGTGAGAAATAATTGCAGAAAACGTCCCATCAAGGTAGTGTGAGACATACCTAGGACTTGCGAGTGGCACCATTACGATTTTTTTTTTTTTTTTTTTTTTTTTGAGGCAGAGTCTTACTCTGTCACCCAGGCTGGAGTGCAGTGGCAGGATCTTGGCTCACTGCAACCTCCACCTCCCAGTTTCAAGCAATTCCCCTGCTCAGCCTCCCTACTAGCTGGGACTACAGGTGTGCGCCACCATGCCTGGCTAATTTTTTATTTTTAGCAGAGACAGGCTTTCACCATGTTGGCCAAGCTGGTTCCGAACTCCCAACCTCAGGTGATCCACTTGCCTTGGCCTCCCAAATTGCTGGGATTACAGGCATGAGCGTCCACAGTGGTCACCATTATGATGCTTTATGTTTCTTACCCACTGAACAAAACTGCCTTCTTCCCTTGAACATGAAAGGGACAGAACACCTTTGGAAAGGTGTATCATCTTCCAGTCTCTTCAGAAAAGGACACCCTACACTTCTCCTACTCCTAATCTTCAGTAAGTGATGATGAGCCATTGCCCCTGCTACAGCAGATTGCTACTTGAAAAAATTTACTTACGGCCAGGCACAGTGGCTCACGCCTGTAATTCCAGCACTTTGGGAGCCCGAGGTGGGCAAATCATGAGGTCAGGAGATTAAGACCATCTGGCCAATATGGTGAAACCCCATCTCTACTAAAAATACAAAAATTAGCTGGGTGTGGTGACACACACCTTTAGCCCCAACTACTCAGGAGGCTGAGGCAGGAGAATCACTTGAACCCAGGAGGTGGAGGACACTGCACTCCAGCCTAATGACAGACTGAGACTCCATCTCAAATAAAAAAAAAATACTTTCAAATTTAGATCATTTCCACAAAGAAAGAAAGAACATTTTCATGCTAGATGTATTATCTCCCAGAACACTATGCCCTTTTAATGGAAAGGAAACCCAGCTGGTGTTCTGAAGAACAGAATCTTCAGTGGTCTGGTTGTTGAATTACAAATCAAAATAAAATAAAAGATCTATATAAATAGATATTACAAATGACTAATGAACAGAGCCTAAAGGCAAGATACATCAATAGCTTGGGAAATGCCCACGTTTCTGCTTTTCAGCGTTGTTGGAAATACTATTAAGGACATTATGTTCAATTTTGCTTTCATCATTTGCTTAATAAAAATGCATGGTGTGACATTCCCATTTATTTTTCTATTCTGAGAACATTAAATCAAGAGCATCTCCAGTTTCACCCATCACCTAAAGAGTTATTTATCTGTGACTTTTGAATATAGCATTACATGTTTTTATCTAGTATAAGATCTTCCTTGCAAAATGTACTTAAAAATAGGACTGTAAGGTAAACAAATAATAACAGTCATCAGGAAGAAATGAACTGGTGCTAGGCAAGGAAGGAGAAGATAATCTCAAGCTGAGTCCTCAAAAAGAAATGTGAAGCTAATGAGGCAGACACATAACAACGGGGTGGGGGAGGCAACAAACGACCAGTGTGACCGAAAATATTTCTGTGTCAATAGGATCTTTTCCGAGAAAGAAAGGGAAATAAGAAAACTTTAAAACTGACAGCCACATCTTTTTATGCATAATGAAGAACCAAAGAACTTGTCTTCACAGGAGAAGTACTGATAATAAAATGAAAATTAAAAATGAATAATTTAGCAAAGATAGGATGCCAAGCAAAGGTTATCCTGGACACAGAACATTTTCAGCAGCCTTCTCCCATTCTCTTCAACATGACTGTCAGTCTACATACAGTGACCTGAGAAGTAAACTCAATAGACGCCTTATGGCTTCTTGCAAGAGTCTTTCATCATCTTTGCCTGTGATCTCTCTTCATATGGTAAAAAAAAATCTATAATGGGTCAATATCATTCCATTCACCATGACAGCATCTTCAGTTCCTCTCCATAGGGAAAGATGGACTGGTGGCTTTGTGGCTGACCCTTTATTACAAGGATGTATCATGTGTCTCCTATGTAAAATGGAAAGAATTTTACCAATTATATGAATTGTTATTACTGTAACCTCTCCCCATTTGCCCCATTAAACACTTCTTGGCTTGGTAGTACATTAAGAGCCAGAATATGATAACCTCTGCCCAGCTCCCTTGCTGTGAAAGGGCACTAAAATGCTCAGGTCTGACTCCACTTTTCCTCAGGATATCTGGGTTGGTCATTTTTATTCCTTCCATCCTACTTAACCATGCCACACCCTGGATATTTGCAAGAAGTTCTGATCGTGAATGATGGAGAGAGATTATAGAACCTAAAATGGGCTGCCCATTTGTCCGCCCACTTTTTCATTTCACAGGTATTTACTGAGCACTTCTTTTGTGCCTGGAATTGTGTTTGGAGCTGGGGCATAAACCTGAGGACTAAGGCAGCTCACTCAGATGAAGGAGTATCCCGGCTATAAATTATTATGATAATGTGTTGGGTGCTTTCGGAGATGTGAACTGTAGGCACCACCTTCTCAGAGCTTCCAGAAAACAGCAGAGGCTGCTACAAAGTTTGGACAGAGGGGTCACAGGTCTATCTAAACTTCCCTAGTCTGCTATAGTGACCCCTATTCTCCGTTCTTCATTGTTTTCTTTGAAGAGCGCCCAGGCTCCCACCATCTGGAGGAGGGATAAGCGTTGCCATGGCGCAGAGCTGCCCCTGCAGCCCCGCCTGCGCCCTGCTCTCTGCTGCCCCCTGCAGGGCCTGAGGTAAATGGGCTCATTTATTCGCAGGGACATTTTCTTGAACCTTAAAACATCCTCCATCATTTAGGAAGCAATTCCTGAATTCCCAACTGCCACCGGAGGGAAGCAGAGACAGTAACCCTGTGCCAGAATCTCTACAGGGGCCCCGTGACTCCCCACATCAGCCATGGCTGTGTGCCGAGTTTTTTATCTCGGGTATGAACGGGAAGTCGTTGACAAGCGACCAAGCCAATTTCACAGCTCCCCATGAGAAAACGTTTTTCTGAACCCCACTACCATCCTGTCTCTGGGCCCACGGACACTTTGTTTATCTCTTCTAAAAAGTGAAAACATTAAAAAAGAGAAAGACAGAGAGAGAGAGAGAGAGAGAGAGAGAGAGAGAGAGAGAGAGAGAGAGAGAGAGAGAGAGAGAATGCTGCCACACGGGTTATTCCTGTTTTTTCAACTAAACAAGCCAATCGTTTACGTGTCTCTTTCCTGCTTAAAAAGGAGTAAAGAATACACCAAGGGTGCAGATATGGTGGGGCTGGAGGAGGCCAGCTTTTGGGGAGAGCACTGACTGCCTGTGGGGGAATGTGTCCCCCGTTCAGAAAGGTTTTCCCTCAGTCATTGCCCATTCACCGCAGCCCTTGAGAAGAGACCCCCCACAGACCAAGCTGGTTAGGCAGACACTACAGCTCTTTCTTCATTTTCTCCTGATTGGTACCAGCCCAAGAAACACAGACCCTGTGTGTTTCCTTCACAGTGCGCTCCCTATGTCCCCAGTCAATTCATTAGCATGTTAGTGCAGGAATTTTTGCTCAGTGGTGCATTAGAAAAGACCATGGAATATTGCTATTTCTAAAATTATTTTCTACTTTTTTGTTTACTATTTTTTTCTCTTTCTTCAGTCAATCCCTCAAATTCCCCCACCATCCACATTCACCCAGGACTCCCGACGTTCATATTTAGACCACCTCTCACCACAGGCTTCAGAGGCTGTTTGCTCCTGATTTTCCAAATGAGGCAAAATGAAACTTCAAGCTCACAACCAGCAGCCACTCGACGCATGCTTCTGCACACATTATGCAGATGTGCTTTTAATCTTTCTTATATCTTTACAAGCAGACCCTCCCAGGCTTCTGCAGTTTAAGAGAACAGATGTGGTTTTATTAAAATTAGTATCTCAATTTCAATAGCTCTAAGTCCCCACCTGCTTGATGGCAGCACCAAAGGGAGCCCCTCAGAGCCTCCTCTGCTATTCCAAGCATTTCAGCGTGGCCATGCAGGACAGCAAGGAAGAAATCTGCTTCTGGACTTTGATTTCAATCTCACCTGCTGTCCACTTCCTATAGTGAAGAAGGCGTCTTGGTGAGGTATCACTCCACAGCCTTTGGACCCTCTGAGAGAAAAGGGGACATAGATCTTTCCACTGCAACTCTGGGTAACATATTTCTCACTTGGAAGCCACCCCCAAGGTCCCAAGCTGTCTTCATAACACTAGGATCATGGTCTTAGCCACCTTTTCCACTTAACTCCTGAAGTTGATCTGCTCATGCCTGGATTCACAAGTCCTTAAGCTTCTGACATAAGCTACCCCTTTATTAGGGTAGAGAACTGGCTCTAGAAAGGGATTAGGACACAAATGTCCCCACCCCTTGCATACCCTGATTTATTATTTTTTTCTTTTTTCTCCAGTTGCCTTTGTCCCTACAATAGGATGAATCAAGTCTTCTCAAAAGATATATCCAAAGCAATGTAACTGGTCATCAGCAGATGAATGGATAAAGAAAATGTAGTATATATACCAAATGGAGTACTATTCAGCCATAAAAAAAATAAGATCCTATTATTTGTAACAACATACACGGAACTGGAGGTCCTTATGTTTAGTGAAATAAGCCCGGAGTAGAAAGACAAACTTTAAATGTTCTCACTTATTTGTGGGAGCTAAAAATTAAAACAATTGAGCGCAGAGAGATGGAGAGTAGAACGACAGTTACCAGAGACTGGCAAGGGTAGTTGGGGTAAGGAGAGGGGGTGGTGAGTGGGTATAAAATATAATTAGATAGAACAAATAAGATCTAGTGTTTGATAGCACCACAGGGTAACTACAGTCAACAACATTTACTGGACATTTGAAAATAACTAAGTATAATTGGATTGTCTGTAACACAGAGAAAGGACAAATGCTTCAGGCAATGGACACCCTATTTACCCAGATGGGATTATTGCACATTGCATACCTGTATCAAAATATCATATACCCCATAAATATATGCACATACTCTCTGCACGCAAAAATTAAAAATTAATAATTTTTAAAGCTATGTCCAATTCCTAACCACTGGTACACATGAATGTGCCCACATGAAAATAGGTCTTTCGTAGGTCTTCACAGATATCATTAAGAATCTTAGAATGGGATCATCCGGGATTTCGGTTGCACCCTAAATCCAATGACTGGTGTCCTTACAAGAGAAAGGAGAAAGAGATTTTAGACACAGGAAGGGGGAAGACCATATGAAGATGAAGAAGGAGATTAGAGGGATGCTGCCACAAGCAAGAAACACCAGGAGTCAACAGAAACTGGAGGAGGCAAGAAAAGATTCTCCTGTAGAGCCCAGAGAGAGTGCAGCCCTGAACACACCTTCCTTTAGGGCTTCTGGCCTCCAGGACCATGAAAGAATGCTCTTCTGTCATTTTGACCCATCAGGCTTGTGGTAGTATGTGGCAGTCCTATTCTCTCAGAGGGTCCAAAAGCCGTGGAGCAATGCCTCATCAAGACTCCTTCTTCAAGGCCGGGCGCCGTGGCTCAAGCCTGTAATCCCAGCACTTTGGGAGGCCGAGGCGGGTGGATCACGAGGTCAAGAGATCGAGACCATCCAGGTCAACATGGTGAAACCCCATCTCTACTAAAGATACAAAAAATCAGCTGGGCATGGTGGCGCGTGCCTGTAATCCCAGCTACTCAGGAGGCTGAGGCAGGAGAATTGCCTGAACCCAGGAGGCGGAGGTTGCAGTGAGCCGAGATCACGCCATTGCACTCCAGCCTGGGTAACAAGAGCGAAATTCCGCCTCAAAAAAAAAAAAAAAAAAAAAGTTTCCTTCTTCAGTACAGGAAGTGAACAGCAGGTGAGGATAAAAATCATAGTCCAGGAGCAGATTTCCTCCTTGCTGCCCTGCATGGCCACCCTGCAATGCCTGGGGTAGCAGAGGAGGCTTTGAGGGGCTCCCTTTGGTGCTGCCATCAAGCAGGTGGGAACTTAGTGCTATTGAAATTTACTTGCGGGGCCCAAAGTGGCTCCGGCCGGATGTCGTGGCGTTTGCGAAGGTGAGGCCAAGAGTTCAAGGCCAACCAACCTCAGAAACCTTACAAGCTCTCAATGATTGGCAAAAAAAAAAAAAAAAAAAGAAAAGAAATTTACTTGCTAATTTTAATAAAACCTAATGAAAATATAGCTGTCATCCCACTACTGAAGCCCCAGCCTGTCCTATTTATTTCAGTGAAAACAAGATTAAAACTCAGGCAAATAGAAACTGGAGTAAAAGGTGCCCCCTAACCCCCTCCAGGAACAAACAACTGAGTCCTAGCTGAGCACAGTCCTGGGTTCATCTGGTGTCTTCTTCTTGAAGACCATTTTGTTGACACTCCTTAAAACTAAACACTATATTTCTTAGGGTTATTACTGCTAATCTTATAGACACTAGTTAGACAATATGTGAATAGACTTAAAATGAATTTACTTAACTCTACCACTCACTTTGCAAGTCAGCATACTCTCCCCTGCCCACCAACAAGCAAAACAATCGATTCATAAGTTGATGATTGTAGAACCCACAATTCCAATAGTTTATGTCTAGCTGCCCAAGACAAGGATTATTAGGTCATTCCAGACTTCCTCACTCAGCTTTCTAGTTGACAGTAGGCCTCTGTTCTCAGGCCGCTCTCTGGAACAAAAACATATCTGAATTCCTTCCAACCAAAAATAATAATAATAAACAAACAAAAATAATAACCTCTGTCTCTCCACCATGTTCCTCCCTTATCTATTACTCTCTCCCCCTTGCCATATAGAAGAGACAATCTTCTTAAAAGATAAATAATCTTTGGGGCTATGGTTAAAAGCACTCATTGTGGCTTTAGACAGACCTGTGTCAAGTCCCGGCTGTGCAATTTAGCATGTTATTCTCTCCAGCTCCTGCTTCTTTCTCAATTAAAAGAGGAAGAGCCACAGAGTTATGCTACAAGAAGACAGTGACACGAGGTGGTTGTAGAACTGAGTAAACAGAAAGGACTTTAGAGGATAAAGGGTAATGAGTCTCTGTACAGCCCAGGAAAAGGATAAAGAGAGAAGGATTTGGAGTTAAAGAAAACACATGAAGGACTCTTAGACCTCTAGCTGGGCCAGCAAGGGACTGTTGCTCAGGCATCAGGAAATGACGAGTTGACTAAGCAGCCACTGATACAGGCCCCACCCATGACATCTATATTCCTCTTTCATCACAGCACAAGCACCCAGAACCCGAACTGGCAGTGCCAGAGACAACAGCAGGTACTCAGAGATGACCTACTTCCTGCATCCAGGAAGCAGAGCCCATGGTATCCAAGGGCAGGGGATACCATGACCAGATGTCCAGAGTGTATTTGGGCAAGAACCCAACGTGGCACATTAAGTATACTACAATAACAGAGAGACTGCTCCTTAAAGCAATCCACACCCTGATGTTTCCTGGGTGGTGATGAGCGGGTTTGTAAACGTGGGCTCCCTAGGAATTCCCAATGTCCATATACAGTCCACAGTCATCATATTGATATAATTAGGTACCCTATGTGAAATTACTCTTTTATTCTCTAGCAAAAGCAATTTTAGCATCCCTTTATGTGGACGGGAACAAAACGTCACCTTGGGCCAGATATTAAGAGGCCCTTTGAGTTTCATAGATGAATGACAGGCAAGCCCAGAGCACGTCATTTGCCCCCCAGTCTGCTATGCTTGACGTATGTAAAATATATTCTTTTATGTCAACTATACTTTCAAATATAATACGGTGTTATTTTTAAAATGTGTAGTTTACATGTATTCTTGATATTTCTAGGCAGGTATAGAAAAGAGGAGATAGAATTCGTGATACACAATGAAATAGATCACCAAGGGTAAAAATTTTACAAATAGAATGGATCACAGTTCCTGAAGACAGTAATTCTTTCCTACGTGCTTCATGAGCTTTTTAAGAGGATTAAAATCAAAATGAGATCAGAGAAATAAAAACACAGTCAAGATTTCAGAAATTGAAAATAGCACTATCATTATTATTTTTAATTAAAGTAGTTTATATGGGAACTACATACTTGAGCTGCAAACTCAGTGAGCTGGCCCTCAGGTGCACAGAAAAGTTCTAATTAACATTTTAATAATCATCTTATTACAGGTTGAAGGTTTCTTAATAGTGAAATAACAAATGGCCATGGTAGTTGGATTCTACTACTCCCAGATTTCCCTATTCTAGTCCCTGTTCCCCCAAAACACTCTCAACACAAACACATTCACACACACACATACTCATGCACTGTACAGGTTTCCTGGGCATTCGCCTGTCTTATGAGGGGAGACCTAAAGATAATGCCTTGGTGAGTTTAGAATCTCTTTTTGTTTGTTTGGTTGGTTGGTTGGTTTTGAGATGGAGTTTCTCTCTTGTTGCCCAGGCTGGAGTGCAATGACTCAAACTTGGCTCATTGCAACCTCCACCTCCTGGGTTCAAGCAAAATTCTCCTGCCTCAGCTTCCCAAGTAGCTGAGACTATAGGTGCCAGCCACCATGCCTGGCTAATTCTTTTGTATTTTAGTAGAGATAGGGTTTTACCATGTTGGTCAGGCTGGTCTCAAACTCCTGACCTCAGGTAATCCACCACCTTGGCCTCCCAAAGGAGTTTAGAATCTACAACAAGAAAAGAGAAAACTTTTTGTCTTATTATAATCTCTTTGAATAAATTTTTGAATGTATTCCTTTGTCTGTTTTTCAAACTAGCACAAATCCCATTTTACCTTTTCTATCGGTTTAAAAAAAAAAATCAAAGCACCTCCCCAAAAAAATAAATCATGATGGATGAAAAAAGGCACCATGATGTGACTGTTGTACATGGACCAGCCTGTCAACAATGACCACAGTTCACCTGAGAGTAAGATTACAAAATCACAACCAGAAAATGACTTTTATAATCAGCCTGCAAAGCTAATGCCCAATATGTGGTATTTTCTGCTGAAACTCCTGGAAATCTGCCCACATGCTGGACATCTGCATTTGAAGACCCCTACTAGGAGCTAAATTTATCTGCTGTTTAGTGTTTTATAGATGTAAAAGAGCTAAGCAGAGAGTTTTAATCTAAGGGAGGATATTTGATGAAATAAAAACTGGTTAAAAAAAAAAAAAAAAAAAAAAAACGACATCAGAGAGGAGAATGGACAAGAAGGTTTTGCAGATCCTCCAACTTCCTAAATGTCTATCCCTTCCAGACTTCTTTCCCGAGTTTTTCTGCCACTAATCTGAACTCAACATGTGTCAGATACAGAGGGCATATGGAAATATGATAAACCAGATTTCCACACATTAGGGAACTTGGAGTCTATTTGGAGAAGTAAGACTAGCACAGGAACAATTAGTTCTCAAAATATATCATTTAAATGCAGAATTTGGTGAATTTTAAGTGCCTTAAGATATCACCAAAAGGAATTTCAATGTGAACTCCCAGAGTAATCTGGAAAAGCTTCAAGATGAAGTGAGGGACATCAGATGAGTCTTGAAAACTGGGACGCCTCTAGATCCCTTGCGGACAAACATAGTAATTCCCAGGCAAGGGGAATAGCACAAGGCAGGACAAACAGCCATTCTCCAATTTTAGTATGCCTGAGTGTTACCTTGGGAGCTTTCCCATAGAAGATGGAATCCATTAGAGAGATAGATTAGAGACATAGAGTGATAGACAATTTAGAGATAAGGAGATGAAATGGGTGAATAGAAGATAGAGATACATGAAATGGATGGGTAAATAGATATATAGATAGAACTGAAATTAATACATAGATGGGGGAAAAAGAGAGAGAGAGAGAGAGATGGGATGGACAGATAGATGATTCATAGATAGCTAGATAGACAGATTTCACTCTGACCCATTGCCAGCAATTCTAAATCAGAAAGCTTTCAGAGAAATTCCAGAAATCTGAATTTTTAACAAGTTATCTTCCACATACCCATATGAAGAAGTGAACCATAAGCCATCCTTTCGAAAACACTGGCCTAAGTCTGGCAGCTTCACTTTCCTTTACAACAGGGAGTACAAAGAGACATTATTAGTTGAGATAAGCTTGCCCCCAAGATAGTTTTATTAATACAGTACTTCCACGTTTTTAAAGTACTGTTATACGCCAGGCATAGTGGCTCAGGCCTGTAATCCCAGCACTTTGGGAGGCCAAGGCAGGTGGATCACCTGAGGTCAGGAGTTTAAGACCAGCCTGCTCAACATGGGAAAACCCTATCTCTACTAAAACTACAAAATTAGCCAGGCATAATAGCGGTAGCCTGTAATCCTAGCTACTCAGGAGGCTGAGGCAGGGATAATTGCTTGAACTGAGGAGGCAGAAGTTGCAGTGAGCCAAGATCGTGCCATTGCACTCCAGCCTGGGCAACAGAGCAAGACTCCGCCTAAATAAATAAATAAATAAATAAATAAATAAATAAATAAAGTACTGTTATAAATAACTGTGAGTTTATTTCAAATACTAAAAAGATAACTATTTTATTTCCATTTTAAATTTCTGGTACCAAGCATTAAAAAAAAAGTTTTGTGACTTAACCAAGAAAACAGCTAGTTATTGGCAATGGGACCCAGTTCTCCTGACAACTAGATAAACTCATTCTACTAGCCTTACTGACTTGTAGTAATTGTTTTGCCCTAAAATGGAAATTCTTATTTTGGCATCCATTCAACTAAAGAAACATATGGTGTAGGTGGCCTTATATTTAAATACAGGATGCTCCACTGTATTTTCCAAAACTCAAGCCATATTTCTCATTCCCAACATATATATATATATATATATATATATATATATATATATATATATATATTTATTATTACATTCATTTCACAAATGTATTGAGCTACTGCTACATGCCTGATCTGGTTTTAATTTCTGGGGATAGAAATGGTCCTCTCTTAACAGAACTGGCCTTTAACAGATAATTATAATTTCTACCCACTGGTAAAATATAGGGTTCTATAGGGAGTAAACAAAGGGAGTTCGGGAAAGTCCTATCAGGAGCATCACCTTTAAGATATAAAGGATGGCCAGCAGTTAAGTAATAAATAAGGTCATCTATGTTTCTGTAAGACAACACAGCATGTTCAGGAAACTGAAGGAAGAGTTGATGGCTACAGCAAGTGAACAAAAAGAAGAGCATTTCATGAAGGTAGACAGTTTGGTAGGGCAGGACTACTGACTGTCCCACACTACTAACTGCCATAGAGATCAGGAGATACATAATCTGAATTGAGTTTTGAAAAAAAAAAATTACTTCTGCATGGTCTGCTTTACAGAAGGGAGTGGGTTAAAATGATTACCAGGAGTCTAATTATGAGGTCATTGCTATATATATGTATATATATGTGTGTGTATGTATGTGTGTGTGTGTATATATGTGTGTGTGTGTATGTGTGTGTGTGTGTGTGTGTGTGTGTGTATAATTGCACTTTAGGTTCTGGGGTACATGTGCAGGACCTGCAGGATTGTTGCATAGGTACATACATGGCAATGTACACTGCTGCCTCCATCCCCATCACCTATATCTAGCATTTCTCCCCATGTTATCCCTCCTCAACTCCCTACTACCCTCTGTCCCTGCCCTAGTTCTCCCCACAGACCACAGTGTGTGATGCTCCCCTCCTTGTGTCCATGTGTTCTCATTGTTCAACATCCACCTATGAGTGAGAACATGCCATGTTTGATTTTCTGTTCTTGTGTCAGTTTTCTGAGAATGATGACTTCTGGATTCATCCATGTCCCTACAAAGATCACAAACTCATTGTTTTTTTATGGCTACATAGTATTCCATGGTGTATACGTGCCACATTTTCCTTGTCCAGTCTATCACCAATGGGTATCTGGGTTGATTCCAGGTCTTTGCTGTTGTAAACAGTGCTGCAATGAACATACATGTGCATGTATATTGCAAGCCATCTGAGAGAAGCAGTGGTAGCATGGAGTAGGATTGTGGCAGTAGGGAGAAAAATAGTGGATGTATGGCAGAGCTGTTTAGAAGGCAGAGCCAGCAGCAGTGGGGTTTGGCTGCAAGATGAAAGAGAGGGAATAGTCAAGGGTGACACCAGATGATTGACAAGTGGGAGGATGGTGATTACCATTCCCTGAAACAGGAATAAATGGAAAAAGAGCAGTTTTTGAAGGGGAAAGGAGAAGAAAAGAAAATGAATCAAGTTTGAGATAGGTTAAATTTGAGTTGTCTGGAAACACTCTAAATGGAAATGTTCAATAGACAATTGGATATCCTAGCGCGGTGCTCCAGAGAGGCCTGGGTTAAGGACAAAGCTGTAGGAACCATAAGCATGGGAGTGAGTGAGACCTTGGAGGAAAGAATGTGGGGTGAGAAGACAAGAGTGCTTAGAAAAGGCTCTTCAGGTGATCCAACAGCCAAGGGTTATGCAGAGATGAGTGACATCAAAGGACACTGAGAAGTCATCACAACAGGAGAAAATCAAGGCTAGGATGATACCACGGATGCTGATAATAGCATGGGCACATTAATGACAAGTTTTCTTAAGTCATCATTAAAACATCTATATTGGTCCATTTTCACACTGCTATAAAGAACTTCCCTGAGACTGGGTAATTTATAAAGGAAAGAAGTTTAATTGACCCACAAATCCACATGGCTGGGGGAGCCTCAGGAAACTTACAATCATGATGGAAGATGAGGCAGACACCTTCTTCACAGGGCGAAGAATCTCACCCAGCAGTGTAACTGTGACATTCTGATCTCTTAATTTTTTAGGTACTGGCAAAACATACAAGATTCACTGCAAGACACTGAAAGAAAATATAATACTGTGTCTAAAAATACAATAGGGGATTGCAAGTAGCCCTCCATGACTCTGAAGTTGATCATTGAGTTTGATCATCATTGACATGCTTGGTTTCTTCGCTTGCTAAATTTTGGCAATTATATTCAACAAGGTAAACTGTCTTACTATGTGATTCCAATGAGATCCTTCTCCTCCTTGGAACCAGTTTTTTTTTTTAATTTCAGCAAGAGAGAAGGGTCAATTTGGCTAAACAGGTTGACTAATTCTTGTTTCCCTTCCCTGTGTATTTTAACAGAACTATTGGGCTTAAATGGACAATCTTTCCAGAAAAAGAAGGTCAGTTCTTCTGAAACAAGTAAATGAGAAAGTAAACCTCCAGACAATTCCTACATTTTGCACTTGTTGACAGAGGAAGTTCTACCCTAAGATGGAGAGTATCATGGGAATCTTCTCCTTCTGTTCCATCTCAATCATGGGTTTGAATACAAATATAAAATTCTAGTATTTGTGTATAATATTTTTATTGTGTATTCAAGAGTGTCCCACTCCATATAGCCATAGAGCTTTGTAGGGCAGTATTGGGTTCTTAACATGTTCTCTTACCCCGGGTCACTTCAGTTTAGCAAGTATCAATTAACGAGTTTCCACTGGATACAAAGGACAGGAAGGAATTCTGTAAATGATATGAAGATGTATAAAGATTGAAAGGTAGAGAAAAGCCCCAGAAAGATGTATAAACACTTCGAGCTCTTGAATCAAACCCTATGTCTTTTTGGACTTTCAAAAGCTTCTGAACAATGGCAAGAATCCTTGCTAAATTATGAAAAATCTGGGCCATAACCCCAAATTCACAGGAGGCTGTAACTTACCCCCAAGAAAAATGCAATGAGAACAGAGTGTGGAGGAGACACTGATGCTTAAAACTCAGAAACACATAGAACTAAAAGTCATGCTCACAGTCATTGTATGTTCACTGTGTAGCAGCAATCATGCTAAGTGTGCTATATAAGTAACTGCATTTTAACCTTACAAACAGCCCTGCAAGTGTGCATTTCTATTTTCACCCCACTTTGTAGATGAGGAAATTTAAAAGTTTAGATGTTTAGAAGTTTAGATGTTTAGAAGTTTAGATGTTAAATAAATTATCCAAAGTCACAAAAATCATTTAGTGGTAAAGCCTGGAATTGAACCCAGACCCTAGATTCTAAGCCCCTGCATGCAATGACTGTCTTCCTGGTCTCCCTCTTTCTCTCCAGCAACCTCAATCCAGCCTTACCCCAGAGCCCTAGCCAGTTATAGTAGACATAGTGCCTGTGGCTCACAGAATATTAGGGATCCACAAAAATAATTTTATTTCTTCTAAGTCAGAATATATTAATCTAATAACAATAAATATATGATAATAAATCCAGCCTGAATTGTGTTCATCTATATATCAACATAATCATAAAATATAAAATTTATTAGTTTATTTATTTTTATGAAAAAAGGGGACCTCCAAGGCGAAAGTGCCCACTCGAGGCCCAGAAAAGTCAGAATTTGGCAGATACCATCTTTCTGACAGAGGGATAGAAACTTCACACTCTCCCTTTATAAGCCCCTTCACTGAAGCTAATTTTTCCTCTCAAACATAATAAAAGAACAATAATCAATACTTCTATAGCTTCTACAATATGCCAGGAATGCATCTATGAGCTTTATATACATTCTTCACAAACCCCTATGAAGAAGCTGCTACTACTGTCAGCCACAGAAAGTATCTGAGTCTCATGGTACTAAAGTAGGTTAGCAGCGGCGAATCCCTGAGGGTCTGCAGCAACTTCAGTTCTTGCCTCCTCAGAAGGAAGAATTTGAATGAAGGGCAGAAGGAGAGACCGAGGCAACTTTAGAGAAGGGGACAACGTTTATTTAAAAGTTTGGAGCAGGAACAAAAGAAAGTAAAGTATACTTGGAAGAAAGCGAAGCAGGCAACTTGAGAGATCAAATGCCCTGTTTAACCTTTGACATGGTGTTTTATGCGTTGACAGACTTGCAGGGTCTTGCATCCCTTCTCTCCTGATTCTTCCCGTGGGGTGGGCTGTCTGCATGCACCATAGGCTGCCAGCACTTGGGAGGGGCCGCATGTGCAGTGTTTACTGGAGTTGTACACATGCTCATTTAAGGAGTTCTTCCTTTACCAACTGAATGTTCTAGAAGGAACATTCTAGGGATATTTTGCCTCTTACTGTGCATACTTGAGCCCACTTGCCCAACTCCTGAGATCTTACTGGGAAGCTGCTGATCACCAGATTTAGGTGTTTCTATCTATTGAGACACGCCCTTTCCCTGGTGGCAGCTGTAACCAATTATTATTTTAGAGACACAGGTAACAACCACCTGACCATCACCTTATAGTCACCTGACATTCCTGGTGGGCACAGAGGAGCCCTCACCTGCCCTGTTCATGCCTGAGTAGCTACTGTAACTATACTAGCTACTGTAACATTATTATATTTCCATTTTATTTTATCATTATTATTATTACTGGCTCCATTTTAGCAGAAGGTTATTTAATATTTCTTTGAATCACATCCCACCCACATTAAAATACCAAGATTCCCTTCAAGATGGGTCTCTGGCCCCAGAATCCTCTCAGAATGGTTTTGCTCATGCAGGCATGCAATCATTCATATATTCACTCCCTTAACATGCCTATCTTAAGAAAGGTGCTCTACAAGCCTCTGTAAATACCAGAAGGGAAGATAAAGTGTCTCTAACTTGCTAACATTCTCACCCTAATATTATGATTTAAAATGCATCTCCTGTAGAGTCAGCAATATCTGGAATTAGGTTTTGGTTTGCTAGACTTTGGCTGGTAGACTTTCAGTGTTTGTGTGTTTGTCTGGAGAAGGGTGAGATTATGGTGTGGAAATTAACTTCACTTTTGCCAGTGCATAAAGTCCAAACAACCCTCTCCCAGAAGTGTCTACACTATTTAATAGAGAGTTAACAGGAAAGTACGCCAGAGGATTCATTTAAACACAACTCTTCGCTAAACTTTTAAAATGGAACTGATATGAGC
Organism: Saguinus oedipus; assembly: GCA_031835075.1. Taxonomy (NCBI): domain Eukaryota; kingdom Metazoa; phylum Chordata; class Mammalia; order Primates; family Cebidae; genus Saguinus; species Saguinus oedipus. The sequence goes on along the minus strand of CM063186.1, from coordinate 54,248,452 downwards.
AATAACACGAACATAAAGCATTATTCAGCTTTCAGCACGACACGAAAACCACCTCATCTTTCTTCACAAAATGGTTCCCTCTGTCACTAATAGCATTCACAATTAGATCAGTTTGACAGTCAACTATTTTTACTTTTCAAGCACAGATCAACGGCACACCCTACCTGATATCATTAAGATAACCTGAGGATAACTAGCCATCCATCAACGAAGGGAGAGATCCATTATTGTGATTAAATAAAGCAACCAAGCTGATTATTAAAATTCCAACCTCTTCTCCCCCACCTCACAGCTCCCTGTTGCTAAAACATTCCTTCCCAGAAATAAATACATTGCCATATATCTAATTTCCTTTTTTCACTTTTTTAATTTTGCTGTTGAAACGTCAACACTCTTCTTCGAGTAAATTAAGTAGTTCAATGAGTAGGTCCCTCATTATTGCTTTTAATAATCAAGAGTTCCAACCTGATTTCCACTTGCATCTGCTTTTACAAGCATTTTTATTTTGTCTCTAGTTAGATACTACTTGACTGAATGATAGTGGACTCTTTTTCCGTAACAATGCATATTTTAAATGTTTCAATATTATTTGCAGGAAACTTTTACCTTCCCAGCTGACTAATTATCATATTTAACAAAGCGTTTTTTATGTGAAAGCGAACAGCACAGCAATTGCCATCATTTGCATGCACACTAAAACTAGCACTGGGAATGTGACCTTCATTTAGGCATTGAATAATGTTCTCTAAGCTTTATCCATCCTGCCTGCTAATCACCGCAGCTACAACACAGTTCCGTGTTGGGCAACTGAATTGTTTTTGTAAACAAAAAGTAAATTGTCTATTAGTGCGTCTACACATTTTCTTGCATCAGAGAACTAACATAAGGAAAGGTCATTGAAGGAGACAGACAGGGTTCCAATTAAATGTTATTGGTGGGTAGGGGGATAGAGTTCAGTGATAAAGAAAAGTATTAAGCTTTTTTTCCCCTCTTTGTTTGTGGCTTTGTTTGGGAAATAAGGGCTATAATAACAGAGTTAAAACTCCCCATCAAAAGCAAAGCAAGGACCTGCTAAATCGATTTTTATATGTTAAAAAAACAAGGTAGATCTACATTGCTGATACGGAAAAATAAAGATATTGAGTTATAATGCATAAATATGGAGCTATTATCACAAATCCAGCAGGAGTATTTTAGACTTTTAAGGATCTCCTAAAAGGCACAGGAAAGAGATTTGAAAGTTCTTATAATTGAAATAAATCCTTTTACATGATTACAAGGCAGATCTTAGGCTACTAACAAGAAAGGAATCTTAAAAGGGAGGGGATGGTAAGAGTGAGGAAATTCTAGTCCACTGAACTCAAAAACCACGCGTCCTACAACAGCTGCCATTAAATAAATGTTCTAGATCTATAACAGTTCTATCCCTGGTGACTATTTGCATGGTAAATGGATAAAAGCACAGATTTGGAATCTCTTATTTATGTAGATCAGAAGGGAAAGAATAATGCCCAGAGGTTTACACACTCCATTCCAAAAAAGAAAATCATATATCAGCAAATATACAACAAGGAACCGCTTAAAATTCTGGTTTCATTAATCATCATATGCATTTGCTTTTCTATCCCAGTTCTTTGCAAACTTCAGTGCATACACACACATTAAAAACACATATACGTATGTTTGTATGGTTTTTTATATAGAATATATATGTTTGTCTTGTGTTTGGCTGGTAGGCTTAACTGATTAAAGTCCTGTTCTAACGAGGCTGATTTAAGTCCTGTTTTTCTGACTCTGCTTTTTGGCCAGGAATAGCATTCTAATTTCTGATTAGCCAAGTTCCAAAGGCACACACTGAGTCCCATTGAATCATGGGAGCAGTTTCCCCCATACTATCCTTGTGGTAGTGAATAAGTCACACAAGATCTGTTGGTTTTATAAGGAGTTTCCCCTTTAGCTTGGCTCTCATTCTCTCTTGTCTGCTGCCATGTATGACATGCCTTTCACCCTCCACTGTGATTTTGAAGCCTCCCCAGCCACGTGGAACTGTGAGTCTGTTAAATCTCATTTTCTTTTTAAGTTACCCAGTCTCAGGTATGTCTATCAGCAGTGTGAAAATGAACTAGTACAACAGGGGACTGCATTATCTTCAGTGGGGTTTTCAAAAATAAAAGGCTGCAAAAACCTGATAGTTGAGGATGGCAGGTCAAAGTAGGTAAGCCAAAGAAGTTTTTTCCCAAAAGTCCACCAAATCAAGAAGGGCTTGGAGGATTTGAGGGACCTGAAGCCAAGGAAGCAGTTGGTATTCAAAGACCCAGTTGTGACCAGGCACGGTGGCTCACACCTGTAATCCCAGCACTTTTGGAGGCCAAGGTGGGCAGATCACCTGAGGTCAGGAGTTCAAGAGCAACCTGACCAACATGGAGAAACCCCGTCTTTACTAAAAATACAAAATTAGCCGGGTATGGTGGCACATGCCGGTAATCCCAGCTACTCAGGAGGCTGAGGCAGAAGAAACGCTTGAACCCAGGAGGCAGAGGTTGTGGTGAATGGAGATTGCACCACTGCACTCCAGCCTGGGTGACAAAAGTGAATCTCCATCTCAAAAAAAAAAGGAAAGAAAAAAATCCAGTTGTGACTTAAGATACCATCACTAATCTTAGCAATACTACACAAAAGTCTACCCATAAAACTGATCCCTCAGTGTTTGCAGATCCCATGGTAATCTCTGGAGACAAAAAATTCTGCCAAGGATCTTGATAGCTAAAAGGAATAGCAATACGTCATTTAGGAACTTGCTATATCCAGAATAGCCTCTCACAGATGAAGGTCAGCTGCTAAGAGGCATAGATAATTTAACTGCCCTGTTGTCTCGAACAAGGAACTGGCAACATCAATTACAAAGGCTCTTTACCATCGGAGTGAACTCATTGATGCCAAGAAATTTGCCTTCATGTTTTTTCAGCTTGGTCTACACATAGGAAGGTCATTGACAGAGTGTTACCAGCTGCTGAGGAGTTCTTCAATGCCTTTCACAGGAGCAGCTTCATCCCCAAGCTATACTGAGGCAATGCCAAGGTGATAGGTTAAGTAAAACTTGAAGAGGTGATGATGATTAGTACAAAACCAGGAACATACCAGTTTGTCATCCCAGCAGCCTCAGCATGCAGCCGCCTGTGAGCTGTGAAGGAAAGAACGAAAGAGGGTAAGTGGTGGATGGGATTCCAGTGTGAAAGAACAGCACAGCAGAAGCAGAAGCATTGGAAATCTAACTCCACTTCCGATGCTAGAAGACCTAGACATAAAATATAGGGAGCTGTTCTTCCATAATAAAAGAAAAATCCAAATAACTGAATAAGGCAACTGAGTGAAGCAATTAAATGTGATGCTTCAGGATAGACATCAAGGCCATTAATAGCAATTAATGACTTTTGTTTGTAGTATTATGCATGGGGTATTGCAATTTCCACATAGTAAAATGATCTATTTTTCACTTCATTAATCAGAAAACATGATCATCGTGATCAAAAAAGTGGCCTCCTTTTACTTCCCGACCAGGATTTAACTGCAAGGGCTCACAATGAGGTCTCATTTTCTCAAGATTTAATCGCAGTTAAAAGATGTACTACAGCCCATTAGTCGGTAGGCTATGGATTATTATAATAAATACTTAAAATCACTTATCAAAATAAAGAGCCAAAGCACACTCTGCCATGCAGTGGGCCTGATTTTTTAATCAGAGTCTCTCACTTGCTAATTGGAAGTACTCAGAACTCCAAATGACTTGTCTTATCATTGGTGAGAATTAAAAAGGTTTATACACTGGAGATATTTTAGCACTTTTCCCAACTAGGTCACCCTCATTACACTAGCTTTGAGGCTTCTCTTATATTTTCTTTCTTATGTGTCAGTTCAAGAAACGGGCTTTCAGAGACAAGTACACTGACCCTCTCAGCCAATGATCCACTAAGTGACTATTCCACATGTAGGCGCTTGCTAGAGGGAAAGAAAATCAATTTATTCCAGAAGTTTATTGAAGCTATTTTATTGCATTTATTTTAACAATGTACCAAACTTGGGCCTGAAAAACAAGTTGGCTTATTTTGTGTATTTATTTATAAGGTGAATTTATTTATATACTTATTTATAAGAGTGTATTGAACAGGTATCAGACTGATTAGAAGGAGTGAGGGCAAATATGTTTGCTTGTTTTTAAAATTGTTCTGGAAGCTCCTGAAACTGATAAGCAACTTCAGCAAAGTCTCAGGATATAAAATCAATGTGCAAAAATCACAAGCATTCCTATACACCAATAACAGACTTAAAGAGAACCAAATCAAGAACGAACTGCCATTCACAATTGCTACAAAGAAAATAAAATACCTAGGAATACAACTCACAAGGAATGTAAGGGACCTCTTTAAGGAAAACTACAAACCACTGCTCAATGAAATAAGAGAGGACACAAACAGATGGAGAAACATTCCATGTTCGTGATTAGGAAGAATCAATATCGTGAAAATGGCTATACTGCCCAAAGTAATTTACAGAATCAATGCTATCCCCATCAAGCTACCACTGAATTTCTTCACAGAACTGGAAAAAAACACCATGAACTTCATATGAAACCAAAAGAGAGCCCACATAGCCAAGTCAATTCTAAGCAAAAAGAACACAGCGGGAGGCATCACACTACCAGACTTCAAACTATGCTACAAGGCTACAGTAATCAAAACAGCATGGTACTGGCACCAAAACAGAGATATAGACCAATGGAACAGAACAGAGGCATCGGAGGCAACACAACATATCTACAACCATATAATCTTTGATAAACCAGACAAAAACAAGCAATGGGGAAAGGATTCCCTGTTTAATAAATGGTGTTGGGAAAACTGGCTAGCCATGTGCAGAAAGCAGAAACTGGACCCCTTCCTGACACCTTACACTAAAATTAACTCCAGATGGATTAAAGACTTAAACATAAGACCTGACACCATAAAAACCCTAGAAGAAAATCTAGGCAAAACCATTCAGGACATAGGAGTAGGCAAGGACTTCATGACCAAAACACCAAAAGCATTGGCAACAAAAGCCAAAATAGACAAATGGGACCTAATCAAACTCCACAGCTTCTGCACGGCAAAAGCAACAGTCACTAGAGTGAATCGGCAACCATCAGAATGGGAAAAAATCTTTGCAGTTTACGCATCTGACAAAGGGCTGATATCCAGAATTTACAAATAACTCAAACAGATTTACAGGAAAAAAAACAAACAAGCCCATTCAAAAATGGGCAAAGGATATGACCAGACACTTTACAAAAGAAGACATACATGAGGCCAACAAACACATGAAAAAATGCTCATCATCACTGGTCATTAGAGAGATGCAAATCAAAACCACATTGAGATACCATCTCACGCCAGTTAGAATGGCGATCATTAAAAAATCTGGAGACAGCAGATGCTGGAGAGGATGTAGAGAAATAGGAACACTCTTACACTGTTGGTGGGAGTGTAAATTAGTTCAACCATTGTGGAAGACAGTGTGGCGATTCCTCAAGGACCTAGAAATAGAAATTCCATTTGACCCAGCAATCCCATTACTGGGTATCTATCCAAAGGACTATAAATCGTTCTACTATAAGGACACATGCACACGAATGTTCACTGCAGCACTGTTTACAATAGCAAAGACCTGGAACCAACCCAAATGCCCAACGATGATAGACTGGACTGGGAAAATGTGGCACATATACACCATGGAATATTATGCAGCAATCAGAAATGATGAGTTTGTGTCCTTTGTAAGGACATGGATGAATCTGGAGAACATCATTCTCAGCAAACTGACACAAGAACAGAAAAAGAAATACCGCATATTCTCACTCATAGGCGGGTGAGAAAAATGAGAACACATGGACACAGGGAGGGGGTCTACTACACACTGGGGTCTATTGGGGGGAATGGGGGAGGGACAGCGGGGGGGGCTGGGGAGGGATAGCCTGGGGATGAATGCCAAGTGTGGTGAAGGGGAGGAAGGCAGCAAAACACACTGCCATGTGTGTACCTATGCAACTATCTTGCACGTTCCGCACATGTACCCCAAAACCTATAATGCAATAAAAATTTTAAAAAAATAAAATAAAATAAAATTGTTCTGGAATGATAATGAGGTTGGGAAAATATCATTACATCCAGAGTACTGGACCATGTACCTGCCCAGAATATGTCTCTGAGTCACACAAAATAATGGCAGCCAACAATGAATAGAGCAAGGGCCACCTGAGAGAGGACGAAAGGAATAAGAAACCTTAATAGAGGGGATAGGAGCACAGAGTGAGCAGTGAGCAGCAATCCACTTGAGGAAAATATTTATTTCCTCTGAGGGCAAAAGGGGGAAATTGTGAATAAACCTTAGCAGCAACAAATGGTGAAGGGAATCTGTAAGCCAGGTCATGGGAGAGTGTACCTACCCCCTCAACCACAGCGTCTTCTCCTGCCTTGGGAGAAGGCCACTGGTTGGTAAGTGCAGGGATAAAGACACCAAAGGCTAACTCTTCACTTTCAACAAGCTTTCCGTTTGAAGTTCTAAAGAGCCGCAAACCTCACAGAACCCACCATCTGCCCGGTCTTTGGAATGAGGTCAAAGGTAGCCCACTCTGTGGGCTGAGATAATTGCTTCTTCAGGCTTAGTTAATTAGGACAGTTGTTTCATTATCAGCCAAGTTCTTTTTATACATACAGCCCACATGAATTGAGTCTGAAGATTCATCTCAGAAACCCAGCCAGGGCAGGAAAACCCAAATAATGCTCAGCAATATTCTAGTTTTTAAAAATGTTGAAAATGAAATACAAAGTCTTGGTTTTATGTAGAAAACAGTAAAACATAAACTCACACATTTAAAGGAATATAGTAAATGAAAGAAATACTCAAGGAAAGAATTTGGCAACATTTTTATTCTTTCATTTGAGCATGAATATATGTAAGTTCCTTCTTGTTGACTAATCTGAAGTTACTATATTCCTAACCACCCTCGTGAAGTTGCTCATTTATGGACACCCTTTCCCATCACATTCCACATGGAACAACTACAGTTATAAAAAGGACAAATAAAACGGGGGAAGTAGGCCGGTGGCTCACACCTGTAATCCCAGCACTTTGAGAGGCCAAGGTAGAAGACTGCTTTAGCTCAGGAGTTTGGGACCAGACTGGGCAACATGGCAAAATCCTGTCTCTACCAAAAAATACAAAAATTAGCTGGGCATGGTGGTGCATGCCTGTAGTCCCGGCTACTTGGGAGGTTGCGGTGGGAGAATCGCTTGAGTCCACGAGGTCATGACTGTAGTGAGCTGTAATCATTCCACGGTGCTCTAGCCTGTGTGACAGAGTAAGACCCTGTCTTAAAAAAAGAAGGTCGTGGCCGGGCGCGGTGGCTCAAGCCTGTAATCCCAGAACTTTGGGAGGCCGAGGCGGGTGGATCACGAGGTCAACAGATTGAGACCATCCTGGTCAACATGATGAAACCCCGTCTCTACTAAAGATACAAAAAATTAGCTGGGCATGGTGGCGCGTGCCTGTAATCCCAGCTACTCGGGAGGCTGAGGCAGGAGAATTGCCTGAACCCAGGAGGTGGAGGTTGCGGTGAGCCGAGATCACGCCATTGCACTCCAGCCTGGGTAACAAATGTGAAACTCCGCCTCAAAAAGAAAAAAAAAAAGAAGGTGGTGGGGAAGCAACTACTGTCACTACAGAATCCAAACGGAGTGAGAAATTGTCAGCAGAACACTGCCTGTGGGAGTGAGAAACACAGAGCCTTCTGTCCTTTTGTGTCCATCCTCTGATTACTCTTGTCTGTAATTGTGTCTTGGTCTTATGAGTTAGGTTTGGTTATAGAGTTTTTGCCATGATTCTACATTCGTTGTGTCTTAAGAGACTCAGGAAAGAGGAAATCCCAGCATCAAACTTTAATCCAATATATTAGGTTGGTGCAAAAGTAACTGTGGTTACTCTTGCATAACCACATATACATAACTCTTGCCATCACTTTTAATGGCAAAACTGCCGCTACTTTTGCATCAACCTAAGAGTAAGTACTCTCACGAAGCTTCTTTCTTTCCCCTCAAAATTGTCCTTCTCTTCACTCGACAGAGCCAAAGATTAGTTCTTATGTTTTTATTGCTGATAATTCTTTTGCACCCCAAATCTACCTGGACTTTCTCATATTCCTCAGCACTGTTGACTTACGCATTTGGGTATGAACGAGACTTCACTGAGCATGAGTTCTCTCTGTTCCCACAAAACTTTTTATATGTTTCCATGAAAACACTCTGTTATCCGTGTACTTTAGCGGGCCTTTTTATTTTTCTACATCTCTCCTCCATGAAGCTATAAGCATCTTGAAGACAGAGACTCTGATATGAAAGCAAAGCACATCCTCGACCATAGCAGGAGCTTACTAAGTTTAGTAATGAATAAAAAAATAAATCGCAAAATAAGTTATAATGAATAAAAAAATAAATCGCAAAATATGGAAGATGGGAATCTGACGGCTCTGTCTTCCTTCACTTAGATGTCTTTCCTACTTCTGGCAACCAGCCACTGGAGACAGTGATTTGATTATACAACTATATTTATTATCTCTGTCATTATCAATTTATTTGAATGCATCCATTTCTTTACTCATAAAAGTAGGAAAACTTAGGATTATGTGTCCTTAAGGATTGTTGCAACCAACACATGCTTTGGCTGGTTAAACTCTACTCTTTCAAGATAAAGAAAACAAAATCTGCACGACTGCATTCTTCTTAATAGTGTAAGAACCTGGAGATTAGGGAAAACTTTAGGAGTGGAAATATGAATGGGAAATGGAAACTGTTCATTCACATGGATTGATCTCTAAAGTTAGAATATCTGGATTCCACTTTACCACATACTGGTCAGTATGACTTTTGGCAAGTTACGTAATCTCAGTTTTTCACACTGCTAAAATGGAAACAAGAATAGACTGAACCCAACAGGACTCTTACAGATTTCAGCAAGATAAAGTGTGTCCAGGGCTGGCAAGTGCTGAGCTCCCCACTACTCAGCATGGGGTCTTATTACTGCTATTATGGAGCTGTGTCAGTATTCCTCATGTCACTCAGAGAAGGCCCCTCCAAAGAGACACAAAGGGGTATAAACCCAAGTTTATTCTTCATCTCACCATATAAGCATGAACACCCACTGGCTACTCTCCTTTCACTACCCAGAAAACCTTTCTGCACATAATGCAAACTGCATCATAAACTCCAGGAAACACCAGCTTTCAGCACGTAGGTAAATTACCTACGAGCATAGTCATAACCTCCATTGCTTGGGTTCTAGCTCTGTCTGTGGGTCCCTCGGTCTGCTATTCTGGCCCATGCCATGACAATAGCTACCAATAATACTAATATTTATTAAGTGCTTATGATGCACTTTACAAATTTTCACTTATTTAGTCCTCAAAACAACCCATTAAAAAAGATGATTATTATATCATCAGATGACTAACCTATTATTCAATTAGGAAACAAAAGCAAAGAGAGGTCACATAACTTATCCAAAGTCGCACTATAAATTAACTATATTAAAAGATGTATCAAAATTTTTTTAAAAAAAAGAGAGATACATTAAAATAGAAAAACAGGCCATGCACAGTGCTCTTGCCTGTAATCCTAGCACTCTGGGAGGCCCAGGCAAGTGGATCACCTGAAGTCAGGAATTTGAGACCAGCCTGGTCAACATGGTGAAACCCCATCTCTACTAAAAATACAAAAAAATTAGCCAGACATAGTGGCATGCACCTGTAGTCCCCTGTAGTCCCAGCTACTCAGGGGGCTGAGGCAGGAGAATTGCTTGAACCTGGGAGGTGGAGGCTGCAGTGAGCCGAGATTGCACCACTGCATTCCAGCCTGGGTAATACAGTGAGATTTTGTCTCAAAAATAATAATAATAATAATAATAATAGAAAAACATAGAGGGAAAGATGCATTAAAATAAAAATTTTAAATTGTGGCAAATTGCCAGCTGGTCCAGGTATCTTGTCTTTCAGAAAAGTTACTCGATTTTACCAAAGTAGTTATAAACCCTTTGCAAAAACTCTGGAAAAGATCTAGAAATTCATAAGGTAGAAAAAATTGTGACTTTCTGCAATTAAAGTTGAGCAAGCTTAGATAAAGTTCTGTGAAGGAAGAAAGGAAAAATGTGAGACGTAATGAAGTTCCTCTTTAAAGTTTCCTTTCTTTTTAAAAAATAAATCATAAGACTGCTAACAACTCTTTGTTAAATCCTATCCTATGTAGCTGTTCGACATGCCATGCTTACAGGCACGTAGTACTTTCTATGTCCTTGTACTTTAACCAAAATAACTGTGCTGGACGTGCTCACATGTCCCAGCTCCCCATTGCTTTTACCTGTTTAGAAAAGTTTCAAGTCGTTAGCCCATCAGGTTTTAGTTTAAATTGTGCAGTCTGGTTTCAGCCAACGGATATCAGACACAGCAGTAAGGACAACCCCAAATGCATAAAGAATAAATATGTCTGCTTTCCTTGGTTTGTTGCACTCTCTGGCAAAATGGCTAGCAAGAGTATCCTTCCTGCAGTCCAGGAAGTAAAAATTACATTGCTGAAACATCCTTTGTCTCAGTGCTAATTTTTCTTTGTGGCACTGAGTGTCTGTTTCCAACAAAAAAGAAGGAAGGAAGAGAAAAGAACAGAAGAAGCAGATCAGGGAAGGGAAATAACCATAATTAAACTGCTAATGATGTGTAAGGCATCATTTCAGAAACATTTCATTTGTATGACTTGCTAACACTCCAGACTCTTTTGTCTTTCTCTCTCTTTCCATTGTGTCCATCTGTGGAGATCCCAATGGAGTCTCTTTCCATTGTGTCCATCTGTGGAGACCCCAACTTTTGTCTTTGCATTTAAGCAGCCAAGTCATGCTTTAACCTTGAATTTGTCTTCAATATGTGTCCCTTAACTTGCTGAAGAGACCATTGAACATTGTTACCCCAGCCCGAATGACCCATGATGCTCTCTTCCCTTAACCACCACCCCTTTCTAAGCAATTCCTCCCAAAGTTCAGTCCATTTAGGTCCCACCTATCTCTTGAATCTGGCCACTAGTCTCCAGGCCCTTGTCCTCTCATCCAAGTTCCTCTCTCTCATGCCAGGATTTGCATGTCCACCTGTTTGCTCCTGTGGCATCCTGGACACCGCTTCAGGTGTCAAGCAATAGCACTCACATGTGCTATTGCTACAGCAACAGGGCTATTTTCTTTCTTTTTTTTTTTTTTTTGAGACAGAGTCTCACTCTCACCCAGGCTGGAGTGCAGTGGTGCGATCTTGGCTCACTGTAACCTCTGCCTCCCAGATTCAAGTGATTCTCCTGCCTCAGCCTCCTGAGTAGCTGGGAATATAGGCACCCACCCCCATGCTCAGCTAATTTTTGTATTTTTAGTAGAGATGGGGTTTCATCGTGTTGGTCAGCCTGGTCTTGAACTTCTGACCTCGTGATCCACCTGCCTCTGCCTCCCAAAGTGCTGGGATTACAGGCATGAGCCACAGCATTTGGCAACAGGGCTATTTTCAATGTCTAAACCCATTACCGTCTCCTGTATCAACAACAGCTCCTCAATTGTCACGGTTAATATTAAGTGTCAACTTGATTGGATTGAAGAACGTAAAGTATTGTTCCTGGGTGTGTCTGTGAGTGTGTTCCCAGAGGAGATTAACGTTCGAGTCAGTGGACTGGGAAAGGCAGACTCACCCTCAATCTGGGAGGGCACCATCTAATCAGCCGTCAGCACAGCCAGAATAAAAGCAGACAGAAGAACGTGGGAAGACTAGAATGGCTAAGTCTTCTGGCCTTTATCTTTCTCCCATGCTGGATGCTTCCTGCCCTCGAACATCAGACTCTAGGTTCTTCAGCTTTTGGACTCTTGGATTTACATGAGTGGTTTTCCAGGGGCTCTTGGGCCTTTGGTCATAGACTGAAGGCTGTACTGTCGGCTTCCCTACTTTTGAGAACTGGGGACTCAAACTTAGCCACTACTGGCTTCTTTGCTCCTTAGCTTGCAGGTGGCCTATCGTGGGACTTCACCTTGTGATCCTGTGAGCTAATTCTCCTTAATAAATGCCCTTTCCTATATACTTCTATCCCATTAGTTCTGTCCTTCTGAAGAACCCTGACTAATACACCAGCCCTGCCATAGCCCTCAGGGTCAGCCTGTCCTCCTCAGCCTCATTTCACAACCTCTCCCTCCAGCTGTCTGTGGTCCATCCTGCAGAATCTTCTTTGCATTCCTTGGACACACCATGCTCATTCCCACTTCTGTCCTCCGTGTGGGCTCAATCATTTCCATTAACACTCCCCTTCCTTTCCCTGGTCAATGTCAACTCATCTTTCAGATTTCACCTTCAGTCTAACATTTTAGGGAGGCCTGGCCTGACCATCTAGCTGAAGCAGGTCTGTGGTTGTTTGCTGTGTTTCCACAACGTGTTTTTTCCTTCTGAGCCCTTCCCTTCAGTCTGTGATTATACATGCCCTCCTTTGGGTGTTTTGCTTGAAATCAAGGTTTGTTTTATCCACTTGACCATATGTGCCATAAGCTCGGGGACCACACCTGGTTGTTCTCATCATGTCACCCAGCTGGACCTGCAAAGAGTGCCACATGTGCAGTATCCATTGCCTGAACAAATGATTCCCTCTAAAATTCACAACAAAGCTCACTGTTGTGCCTGAGGACATACAGCAAGTACAGCTACAAACATCAGGTCCAGCATTAGAAAGTGGCTTTCTAAGTCCCTAGGCCACCAACCTTTCCAGGCAATAGCTGACTTCCATTTCTAAAGAACCAGAAAAAGGTAATTGGTTTGCAAAATCAAAATTTGTTCTGGGTGCTACCGTGCCCTCATAAATGAAATTTTGTTATAAAAGAAATTAACCTATTAGAAAACAATTTTGGATAGAGTCTAATTAAGCAACTTTCTACTCCCCTTACTCTCCCCCAAAAACCACACCATCTGGTACAAATCAAGAGAACACTCACCCTGCTAATGACATGTCCAAACATAAATAATGAGGGCTAAATGGTGACAGGAAAACAGCGTCCTCTGTCTGATGTGAGTCAGGATTTTTAGAAAGTCTGCATGAGAAAACTTTTCCAGGAAAAAGTAACAACAGCTTTTCATTCTCAATGTGTCAGTCAGTGTTTGAACTAAAGGAGAAAACTAAGGAAAAAAATACCTCGAAACCAACAGAGATTCCAAACTGCTTCAGCATAGATACAACTAGAATATCTGATATTCAGAAAGCACCACACAAGTTGACCTCACGGAGTCAAAGAGGGCTCTACCACAAAACCAACAGTGTCAGGGAAAACAAAGTTTCCACCAAAAGCAGGAGCAGGCAATTTTCTAGGGGGCTGGACCAAATTAAAAAAAATATGCTTGTCACACAAAACCACAGGGTCCCAAGGGGCAGCAAGCCTAAAGCAGCATTCATGGACGACTGTCACCAAGTGGCCACTTCAGGTATTACAGCTACTTAAAATGTTTTGGTTTTGGTTTTTTTTGTTGCTGTTTTTTTGAGACAGAGTTTTGGTCTTGTTACCCCCACTGAAGTGCAATAGCAAGATCTTGGTTCACTGCAACCTCCACCTCATGGGTTCAAGCGATTCTTCTGCCTCAGCCTCCAAATTAGCTGGGATTATAGCCGTGTGCCACCACGCCCAGGTACTTTTTTATATTTTTGGTAGAGACAGGGTTTGACCATGTTGGCCAGGCTGGTCTCTAACTCCTAACCTCGGGTCATCCACCCACCTCGGCTTTCCAAAGTGCTAGGATTACAGGCGTGAGCCACTGCACCTGGCCAAAATGTTTTAATTCCCAAGATTCCCCCAGAGAAAACTACCTGTGGAAATACTCAAATCTAGAGAGCATGTCCTGGGATTTTTTATTACTCTGCCTAGCACACAGTCATTTAATAAATTAAATTTTCCCCTTGAAAAGTAGGTAGGGAGGCAAAATACAGCTAATAGTTGGACATATATGTCTCATAAAGTGTAAATTTATTTTTGTTCCCCCACTGTCCCTTAAAACGTATTCAGTTGGACTGGTTCTTCCTCTGCTCCAGGATGAAAATCCAGGGAGCTCAAGACTTTTCTGGATATGTAAAACATTGTCACAAATTAGTAACTAAAATGATTGGTCCCACGTACTTGTCTGAATTTCAATCTGTTGTTAAAAGGTGAGTCCACTCCAGCTTGGGCCAGAATCTAGCGGGCAGCTGGTGCTGGAAAAGGAGGGCATATATTCTCTCTTCCTAGTTTATTAAGCATTTTACATTCGTTTTCCATTCTGCGAGTTTCAGTTTCTGACTCCTCTAAGATTGAGTATCCAAGAGAGAGGAGGAGATGGGAAAATTCTAACTTCATAAGTAGCTTCTCTCCTTGGTGCTTTTGTGGATTCTTGAGAGACTCTGCCACCAGAAGTCTCTCCCCTGTATTTACTCAGGCTGCAGGCTGTGGACTGAATTGTATCCTTCCAAAATTCATATTCTGAAGCCCTAACCCTCAATGTAATGGTATTTGAAGACGGAACCTTTGGGAGGTGTGTAGGGCTAGGTGGGATCATGAGGTGGGGCCCTCACGATGGGATTAGTGCCCTTATATGAAGACATCAAAAAGCTTGCTTATTCTCTCTCCACACATACACTGCATGTGGATGCAAAGAGAAGGCCACTGTCATCAAGTGAACAAGAGGACCCTCTCCAGGACCTAGTCATACTGGCATCTGATCCCAGACTCCTAGCCTCTAGAACTGTAAGAAAATACATTTCAGTTGTTCTATCAAACAATATACCCATTCTTTGGCATTTTGCTGGGGTAGATCAAGCGCACTAAGACACTGGGTGAGCATGTCTTTATTCTGACCGTAGGTTTGTGCACTGTCATTCCTCATCGGCCCTAGGAATGCATTGATACCAGCAGCTCCTCGCTGCTGAGATCTTTTTGCGATTCCAGGCAGCCTTCCTGGCCAAAACCCCAAGAGAATTGCATGCCAGCCTTTGCTGACATAGCCCATATCTGGACCATGAGAAAAACCCCTGCATTCTTTGTCTTAAGACAAAGGGACAGAAACCAGCCCTAAGGTAACTGCAATTTCTTTTTACTTCTGCCCCAAGAGTGACTGGCCAGCCTGACTCTCATCTTGTTAATTTGCCCTGTGAAAGTCAGATAATCCACTGAGTGCCCAGCAAAATTCCAGAAAGCCCTCCCAGTAAGCTCCCTAAAGCCCCATGTCATGGTTAATTTCATGTGTCAACTTGGCTACACCAGAGTACCCAGATATTTGGTCAAAACCGTCTACATGTTGCTTTGAAGTCATTTTCAGATGAGATTAACATTCAAATCAGTAGACTTTTAAGAAAAGTAGATTAACCCTCCCTAATGTAGGTGGGCCTCCTCTAATTAGTTTAAGGCAGTAATAGAAAAAAGACTGACCTCCTCTAGAGAAGAGAGAATTCTGCCAGCAACCTTCAGACTCGAGCTGTCAAAATCAGCTCTTCCCTGGATCTTTCGCCTACCCTCTACCCTGCAGATTTTGGACTTGCCAACCTCTACAATTGTGTGAGCCAATGTGTGTGTGTGTCTATATATCCTACTGTTCTGTTTCTCTGGACAACCCTATTTCAACCTCACTAGTGACTTGAGGACAGGGAGGAAGCATCCCCAAGTTTATCCCCAACCAATAGTTGTCCCCAAAGATTCTTTTCCAAAGCCCTTCTCTAGAAATCTTAAGACATCTCTCACTAGGCTCCAGGTGAGAAGGAAACACCCCCATTGCTTCCCCTGGCTGAGAGTGAGACTTAAAGTCAACCCTCTCCAAGGAAGCATTTTTCCCAACAATCTGTAAACACCATGGGGGTGAGAGATCTCAGTATCCCTCCTGGGTCTTGGCCCCAATTCTCTACAGTATGGTCTGGCCTCAGGACAGCGTCTGTCCTTCCCACATCCTCCTCACTGAGTGGACTCTTATCATTGTTCAGGGTGGCAGTGTGCCTAGTCCCAGAGAACAAACAATGTTTGGTGTCACAGTGCTGAAGTCACTCTGCAGAAGCAGAATGGACATCACCCAAAATTTGGTTCTGATGTTGAGACTGCTGACACCATACACACACCTAGCGGGTATGGAATTATTTATTAGTCACAAAAGGAGACTTTCTCGGGGGAATAGGGAAGGCTCCAAGCAGGTCTGAAATGGTTTGAGAGAGCTGGGAAAGGAGACTGGAGTGGGGTTTGGGGGCAGATGGGGCTGGCGTGAGGGTTACTGCTCACAGAGGGAGCAGGGAGGCCTAAAGGATGTTAGTAACATCAGAAATGGAGTCTGAGTCTATTAAACACAGCCTGAGGCAAGGGCTTGTGTGCTACTATTTTGTTGGGGAGTCTAGTTCTGAAAAGCAGGAATTAAGTCACAGATCAAGCAGGAAGGATGGAGAAGAAATGCAGAAAAGATAGGAGGTGGGTAGAGCTGGCTATTGCTTACAGGGATGCCGTATCAACCACTGCTCCCAGGACAGTTCTGTCACAGACAGGAGGGCAAAGCTATCCATGAATTTTAAACTTCTGCTAGTCAAAATATATCCCATGGGTAGTTCAAGGCATTAATAGAAAAAAAGACTGACTTCCTCTGGAGTAGAGAGAATTCTGCCAGCAATCTTTAGACTCAAGCTGCAAAAATCAGCTCCCCCAAACCTCCAGATTGTATGCAGGGGGCCCCCAAAGTAAGGGTCTGTTTTTATCTCTTGCCCTGGTGGCATCAGGGAAGTCCCAAGACATGAGATGGGAAGGAGAGTGTGTCCAGGAAATGTTGTCAAGGTGGGTCTAGGACAGCACAATGGGATGGGGCAGCCACCATGGCAAGTCCATGGGCAAATAGCAGCTATGGCAATTCCACAAGTGTCCCAGCTGACACGGGCAGAGGCAGTGAAAGATGCTCTGACTGACGTGCTAGCAGGGGTCGAGATCTGGAGGGAAGCACACACAGAGCCCCGGGCAGTTGGTTAGGCTGGTCACAGCTGTCTTGTTGCCTTCGTTCACATGCTCCTTTTCCAGGCTTTTTTGCAGTTTACAGGAAAGGGTGGCCACGTCACAAGGTTCTACCCATTAAAATGAAAATGGAAGTCTTTGGGAATGATGTTTCTTCCGATGGAAGAAAAGAGCCTATCAAGAAAGTCTCCTTCTCTCTTCTCCTGCTTCTTGTCTTTGAGTACCATCTTGACGTCAAGAATACTGCAGCAGTTCCGCAGGCATCTTGCAGCAATGAAGTAACTCTAAAAGCCTGCAGATGGAGGATGATGAGCTAGAAGGATGAACACAGTCTCTGTCCTTACTGACATGACTGAGCTGCTGCCTTCTACCTGGAAGCAGCTATGTCTGGATTGATTGTTATGGAAGATAATGATGTACTCTTGTTAATCAGATTTTCAGTTGCGAGGAATGTATTTTCACACTCGTTAGAAAGGACAAGCAATGGTGTGCATGCAACAAAAGTAAACCCCCAAGTACCTCCAAGCCCCATCTTGCATGAAGCTAGAGACACACATAGGCCCCAGTGTATGGCCACTCTTATTGGCGAACACCATTCTGCCTTGACTCCTGGGGAAGAGACAGAGTAAATAACTTGGTAAATATTTGACCTTCAAATAACCTTGAGTGTAGATGTTTCTACTTGACAGAAAAGAGGTGCTATGTCATTTTCATCTCATACCATATTTGCTAGTATTTTTAATACATTGGCAAATGAACCACATCACCCTCCTCATAATATATAAAGGGAAGAGGAAGATGTAGCAAAAGGCCGAATTATAACACCAATAATAATAATGAGGAAAACACTACTAGTTCATGAGTTGCACAAAATTCCAGAGTTAAAAAAAGTACTTGGGTGCTTGCTTTTATCGTCACACTGGATCATGGGTGATCTGGGGGTTTTGCCAGAGTGGAGGATTTGTGTATTGACAGTTCCTGACTTTTACGTATTGTACTTTCTCTTAACCTTCACTTTCATGCACTCTGCATTGATCACCCTAAATCCACTTTTATGTAACAGACAGGGACTCTCCTGCCTCTACTGCTCAGTGATAAAGTGGCATTGCACCTGCCCCCCAACAGGTCAGTTTTACCAACAGCACCACCTAGATCAAAAGTTTGCCAGAGCATCTGGAATACTATTATACTGCAGGTGTTACATTATGCGTTAAATAGGAAATATATATCAAGAGTTCCAACACTAAAGACAAAAAGCAGAGGCCACCTCAATTCGAACTATAATCAAATAAATATGAGACTCAATTTACATGAAGAAAGCAGCATGTATTTAGCCTCAAACTGTATCTTTACTTTTGTATGAAAACAAGTAGGCCAGGCGTGATGGTTCACACCTGTAATCCCAGTACTTCAGGAGGCTGAGGTGAGCGGATCACCTGAGGTTGGGAGTTCAAGATCAGCCTGACCAACATGGAGAAACCCCATCTCTACTAAAAATCCAAAATTAGCCGGATGTGATGGTGCAGGCCTGTAATCCCAGTTGCTTGCGGGGAAGAGGCAGAAGAATCACTTGAATCCGGGAGGTGGAGGTTGCAGTGAGCTGAGATCTTGCCATTGCACTCCAGCTTGGCAGCCTGGGCAACAAGAGTGAAACTCTATCTCAAAAAAAAATTAAAGAATTTATACAAGATACTAGGAATATATTAAATATTGAGGTTAAAAGACTAGAAGAATGTGTAATTTTATAATTTTTCATAATACGTTGGCAAATGAACCACATCACCCTCCCGCTCATTATAAATTTATTATTCTGTCTCTATAAATAGATCTTAAACATATTTGTAAATATTCTTTGCCACTTAAATAGGGATGCCTATACTATACATTGTGCTCATCAAAACCTTTGATAAAAAATATAATATACCATCTCATTATCTTCACCCAAATATTCACAGTTAAATTTGGTTCTACTCAGACACATGCTGTATTTAGAAACCACAAAAGAGAAAGACACAGGTCTTTCAGTCATTTCTTTCTGCTTCCCTAATAAGAACTTCTACTTGTACAGAATACAGAATAGGATATCAGCCCCTCATGAGCAACTAAGGGACCCCCAGTGAGTCAGTGTCTGGCCTTAGCTGTGTTTTCCTTCTAACAATCCCCCAGGAGAATTACACACAGAAACCAACCTCTGATTGATTATGGACCAGTGATCAGGTCATTACCACACTATCTCTGTTATTTACTAATAACTGTCCTCAGCCTTGCACACCACCATAAATTCAGCTCATTAGGAGGATTCTTGGAGCACCCACTTGTGCCTTCCTGATCCCAGAGATGGGTCATTTATCCATAGGCTGCCTGCATTTTGCCTTCTGCCTCCAAATACTCTTTTCTCAAAAGGGTCAAAATAGCTTTCATTCTCATACAAAGTCCACATCCCATACACTCCCCTTTCTGAATGACTCAGAACTTGAAACATGTTTGTTTAACTTAAGCCCCTTCAGTCCATTTACTTCTTTACTTATCTCTTCCCTGCACTTATTACGCACCTGCCTTTTAGTAGCAGCCATTAATATTCTCCATCAATGATCTCTTTCCTAAACCTAGTCTCTTGGAAATTTCTTCACCAAGACTCTCCTTTGAAAATACCTACTCCCAAAGTTCTACAGTCATCTCTTTGAACACTTGGAGAGGGAAAGGGAAACAACAATGAAAGCCTGCACAGAAAAGCAGAATTTTCTCTACTACAGTCTCCTCTTGCCTTCCTACTGCTATTAAAGATGTAAATTGGCCAGGCGCGGTGGCTCACGCCTGTAATCCCAGCACTTTGGGAGGCCAAGGTGGGTGGATCATGAGGTCAACAGATCGAGATCATCCTGGTCAACATGGTGAAACCCCGCCTCCACTAAAAATACAAAAAATTAGCTGGGCATGGTGGCGCGTGTCTGTAATCCCAGCTACTCAGGAGGCTGAGGCAGGAGAATTGCCTGAACCCAGGAGGCGGAGGTTGCGGTGAGCTGAGATCACGCCATTGCACTCCAGCCTGGGTAACAAGAGTGAAACTCCATCTCAAAAAAAAAGATGTAAATTTTAACATGTTGGACTGGAAGAACAGATAAGCTCCAGCCAGCCTCAATACCCTAAGTTTAACTTTGATACCTCAGTCAAAAATTTACAAAGGGAGCATCCCTTTAAACTATCCTGTCTCCAAAACACTTGGACTAAGGATTAAAAGCCCATTCTGCTCAGGGGCCAGAGACATGGAAGGCCTCTTTAGGTGAAAGCTGTATCTCTAGTGACCATTTTCCAAACAAATCTTTAGGCTAGTACTGGGATAATATATTTATAGAAATAGAATATTTAAAATATAAATTTTGTTGAACGATTGGACTACATGATCATTGTGGCTAAAGGACTTAAAACATTGGCCCTAAACTCAGAGCAAATTCAGTTCTGTTCTACTCAATAAATATTTGGTGCCTTTATTTCCTGGGCATTGT
This sequence comes from Saguinus oedipus, assembly GCA_031835075.1. Classification (NCBI taxonomy): domain Eukaryota; kingdom Metazoa; phylum Chordata; class Mammalia; order Primates; family Cebidae; genus Saguinus; species Saguinus oedipus. Next base: position 54,227,873 of record CM063186.1, on the reverse strand, counting down.
GCTAGGCTCTGAGGACCCAGAGATAAGTAAGTTATGGACCAAACTCTCAAAGACTCTAACTGGGTAATAAGATACACTTAAATCATTATTCTGTATGACTGAACACTCTCCATTGTCTTCATAGCACTTTTTCAAATAGTAATTATACATTAGTTTGCTTACAGGTTTACTATCCGCCTCCTTTACTAGGCCATTTGCCCATTGTGGGGAAGGACCATAACTAGTTTGTGACTGTGAGCTCAGCACTAGTACAGAAGCCCATCATATGGCAGACACCCAATAAATGTTTTCTACGTGGAAATGTATGCATATATAAAATTGACAGAAAGCAACAGTTTTCATGGTATACAAACAGCAACACTTAGAAGATGTAATGGAAAAGAATCGTTTATAATGGCAAAAATAATTCTAAAAAGCACAAAACACCAAAGAATAAAGCTATTAAGAAATATGTAACCATGTGCAGTGGCTCAAGCCTGTAATCTCAGCATTTTGGGAGACTGAAGCAGGTGGATCACCTGAAGGCAGAAGTTCAAGACTAGCCTGGCCAACATGGCGAAACCCTGTCTCTACTAAAAATACAAAAATTAGCCAGGCATGGTGGTGTGCACCTGTAATCCCACCTACTCAGGAGGCTGAGGCAGGAGAATCACTTGAGCCTGGAAGACGGTGGTTGCAGTGTGTCAAGCTCGCACCACTGCACTGCAGCCTGGGTGGCAGAATGAGACTCTATCAAAGAGAGAGAGAGAGAGAGAGAGAGAGAGAGAGAGAGAGAGAGAGAGAGAGAGAGAGAGAAGGAGGGAGGGAGGGAGGGAGGGAGGGAGGGAGGGAAGGAGGAAAGGAGGAAAGGAGGAAAGGAAGGAAGGAAGGAAGGAAGGAAGGAAGGAAGGAAGGAAGGAAGGAAGGAAGGAAGGAAGGAAGGAAGGAAGGAAGGAAGGGACAATGGGAAGAAAAAAAATGGATATATTTCCAAAAGACAAAGACATCAAGTTTGTAAATGCACCAAAACTTAATATGGTAATGATGCCAATTCTTTCTAAGCTAATTCATAAATTTAACAATCCTAAAAAGAATACTAAAAGAGAAATTTTGTTCTAGAATTAGATAAGCTAAATCTAAAGTTCATGTGGAAAATAAACTAGTAATAACCAGGAAATCTCTGGAAAAGTCTTAGAAGCCAATGAATACATTACAAAACTTCAATAAGTAAAACAACATGATGTTGAGACATATGTAAATATACTAAAGAAGAGAAAATAAATTACAGAAATAGATTCCACTTTATATGGGAATTTAGTGTATAATAAAGGTGATATTCAATCTGTGGTGGTGAAGATGAACTTTAATGTGTAATGTTGGAACAAATAGCCTTCACCATAATGATATTGTTGGATTCATATATCACACCATATTCAAATAAATATTCCTAATAGGATTTAGGACTTAGATATAAAATATTATAACATAGTTTAATTTCTTCATATATTTAGCATGGAAGAGACCTTTATAGCTATGACTCAAAAATGAGAAATCAAAAGAAAAGATTGTAAGTTCAACCATATAAAATTTATAAACTTTGCATTCAAAACATCACAAGGGCAAAGCAGAAGAAAATATTTCCAATTAATGTCACATAGAAATGTAGAAGTAAAAACTTAATGGAAATATAGACAAAGAATATGAACAGACAGTTCACTAAGAAAAAAACACAGATGGCAATTAAATACATAAAAATACTCAACACGTTTATAGACTTGCGTATGTTCAATCAGCCTTGCATCCCAGGATGAAGGCTACTTGATCATGATGAATAAGCTTTTTGATTTGCTGTTGCGTTCTGTTTGCCAGTATTTTATTGAAAATTTTTGCATCAATGTTCATCATGGATATTGGCCTGAAGTTTTCTTTTTTTGTTGCATCTCTGCCTGGTTTTGGTATCAGGATGATGTTGGTCTCATAAAATGAGTTGGGGAGGATTCCCTCTTTTTGTATTGTTTGTAATAGTTTGAGAAGGATGGTACCAACTCCTCTTTGTACATCTGGTAGAAATTGGCTGTGAACCTGTCTGGACCTGGGCTTTTTTTGGTTGGTAGGCTACTAATTGCTGCCTCAACTTTAGCCCTTGTTATTGGTCTGTTCAAGGTTTCAACTTCTTCTTGGTTTAGTCTTAGGAGAGTGCAAGTGTCCAGGAATTTATCCATTTCTTCCAGATTTACTGGTTTGTATGCATAGAGTTGTTTGTAGTAATCTCTGATGGTAGTTTGTATTTCTGTGGAATCAGTGGTAATGTACCCTTTATCATTTTTTCTTGCATCTATTTGATTTTTCTCTCTTTTCTTTTTATTAGTCTGGCTAGCAGTCCATATATTTTGTTGATCTTTTCAAAAAAACTGGATTTGTTGATTTTTGAAGGGTTTTTTTGTGTGTCTCTGTCTCCTTCAGTTCTGTTCTGATCTTAATTATTTCTTGTCTTCTCCTAGCTTTTGAGTTTTTTTGATCTTACTCCTCTAACTCTTTCAATTTTGATGATAGGGTATTGATTTTAGATCTTTCCTAGCTTCTCATATGGGCAATTATTGCTATGAATTTCCCTCTAGGCACTGCTTTAAATATGTCTCAGAGATTCTGGTATGTTGTGTCTTCATTCTTGTTGGTTTCAAAGAACATCTTTATTTCTGCCTTCATTTCATTCATTGTTTATCCAGTTGACATTCAGGAGCCAGTTGTTCATTTTCCATGAAGTTGTGCAGTTTTGAGTTAGGTTCTTAATCCTCAGTTCTAATTTGATTGCACTGTGGTCTTCTTAATAGATGCAGAGAAGGCCTTTAACAAAATTCAACAGCCCTTTATGCTAAAAGCCTTCAATAAACTAGGTATCGATGGAACGTATCTCAAAATAATAAAAGCTATTTATGACAAACCCACAGCCAATATCATACTGGAAGCACTCCCTTTGAAATCTGGCACTAGACAAGGATGCCCTCTCTCACCACTCCTATTCAATATAGTATTGGAAGTTCTAGCCAGAGCAATCAGGCAAGTAAAAGAAATAACGAGTATTTAATTAGGAAATGAGGAAGCCAAATTATCTCTATTTGCAGATGACATGATTGAATATTTAGAAGACCCCATCGCCTCAGCCCAAAATCTCCTGAAACTGATAAGCAACTTCAGCAAAGTCTCAGGATACAAAAGCAATGTGCAGAAATCACAAGCATTTCTATACACCAATAACAAACAGAGAGCCAAATCAAAATTGAACTCCCATTCACAATTGCTACAAAGAAAATAAAATACCTAGGAATACAACTAACAAAGGATGTAAAGGACCTCTTCAAGAGAATTACAAACCACTGTTCAATGAAATAAGAGAGGACACAAACAGATAGAAAAACATTCCATGCTCATGGTTGGGAAGAATCAACATCGTGAAAATGGCCATACTGCCCGAAGTAATTTATAGATTCTACACTATCTCCATCAAGCTACCAATGACCTTCACAAAACTGAAAAAAAAAACCACTTCAAACTTCATTTGGAACCAAATAAAAGAGCCTGCATAGCCAAAACAATCCTAAACAAAAAGAACAAAGCTGGAGGCATCATGCTGCCAGACGTCAAACTATACTACTATGTCTCTGTTTTGGTAGTACTGGTACCAAAACAGAGACACAGACCAATGGAGGCCTCAGAAGCAGAGAACAGAGGCCTCAGAAGCAACAGCACACATCTACAATCATCTGATCTTTGACAAACCTGAGAAAAACAAGCAATGGGGAAAGGATTCCCTGTTTAATAAATGGTGTTGGGAAAACTGGCGAGCCATGTGCAGAAAAAAGAAACTGGACCCCTTCCTGACACCTTACACTAAAATTAACTCCAGATGGATTAAAGACTTAAACATAAAACCTAACACCATAAAAACCCTAGAAGAAAACCTAGGCAAAACCATTCAGAACATAGGCATAGGCAAGGACTTCATGCTGAAACACCAAAAGCATGGCAACAAAAGCCAAAATAGACAAATGGGATCTAATTAAACCTCAAAGCTTCTGTGCAGCAAAGGAAACAACCATTAGAGCAAACTGGCAATCAACAGAATGGGAAAAAATTTTTGCAATCTACCCATCTGACAAAGGGCTAATATCCAGAATCTACAAAGAACTGAAACAAATTTACAAGAAAACAAACAAACCCATTCAAAAGTGGGTGAAAGATACAAACAAACCCATTCAAAAGTGGGTGAAAGATACGAACAGACACTTTACAAAAGAAGACATCTATGAGGCCAATAAACATATGAAAAATGTTCCTCATCACTGGTCATTAGAGAAATGCAAATCAAAACTACATTGAGATACCATCTCACACCAGTTAGAATGGCAATTATTAAAAAATCTGGAGACAACAGATGCTAAAGAGGATGTGGAAAAATAGGAACACTTTTACACTGTTGGTGGGAGTGTAAATTAGTTCAACCATTGTGGAAGACAGTATGGCAATTCCGCAAGGACCTAGAAACAGAAATACCATTTGACCCAGCAATCCCCTTACTGGGTATATACCCAAAGAATTATAAATCGTTCTCTTATAAAGACACATGCACACATATGTTCATTGCAGCACTGTTTACAATAGCAAAGACCTGGAATCAACCCAAATGTCCATCAACGATAGACAAGATAAAATTTGGCATATATACACCATGGATTACTACACAGCCATAAAAAAATTATGAGTTCGTGTCCTTCATAGGTATATGGATGAATGTGGAAACCATCATTCTTAGCAAACTGACACAAGAACAGAAAACCAAACAATGCATGTTATCACTCATAGGTGGGTATTGAACAATTAGAACATGTAGAGACAGAGAGGGGACAATTAGAACACAGTGACACATACTGTGGTCAGTTGGGGTTGGCTAGGGAAGGGACAGCGGGGGATGGGGAGGGATAATGAGGGGAGAAATACCAGATATAGGTGATGGAGGGATGAAGGAAGCAAACCACCTTGCCATGTATGTACCTATGCAGCAATCCTATATGATCTGCACATGTACCCCGAACCTATAATACAATTTTAAAAATCATATTTCAGAATAAAAAAATTCCTCATAATAAAAAGAGTGCATTTTTATTTTCTCACAGTGATGGAAAGATTCTTATGCTGATCCCATAATCTCCGCCCCCTGGTGTTAGGGCCTGTACAATCCTTCCCTTGGGTATGGCCACCTACGATTTGCTTCTAATCAATAGAATATGCCAACAGTTACAGGGTGTTACCCCCTGGACTAGGTTTTATTGTTTGGCAAATGTGCTGGGATGACACTCCCATTATTAGGCTACATGGTATAAGATTCCACCACCTTAACAAACCATAGCAAGGGACTCTCCTACTGGCCTTGTGGAAGCCACCTGCTGTGATGTGAACCGTCTATGGGGAGGCTCATATGGCCAGGAACTGCAGACAGCATCTGATTGCTGAGGGCCTCAGTCCTACAACCATAAGGAACTGACTTTTGCCAATAACCACATCAATTTGGAAGAGAACTCTCAGCCTCAGATGAGACCACAGTCACAATCCACATTTTGATTGCAGCTCCTGAGACCCTGAGCAGAGGATGCAGCTAAGTCATGCTTGGGCTCCAGAACCACAGAAACTGTGAGATACTAAATGTGCATTGAAGTTTATGATTATTTGTTATTCAGCAATAGAAAACTATGACACTTGTCAATTATATTGGCAAAAATACAAAATATACAACATTGTGTTGCTGAGTATGCCCATGGGCTCTCTCATATGAAATGGTTCAATGCTTATGGAGGAAAATCTGGCAATGTCTAGCAAAGTGACAGTAACATTTGCCCTTTGGCCCAGCAATCCCACTTTTGGAAAACTACCTATGCTTTCATACATATGAAATAACGCATGTACAGAATTTTTCACTAAAGCATTCTTTATAATAATAAATAATGAAAATGATTCAGTGGTTCAACAATTGAGAATTGGTTAAATTATCTAGGACCATGTATGTGATGGAATACTATGCAACCATAAAAAAGGAATGGGGGAGATATTATGTAATGCTATGGAAAAATCTCTAGGCTATATTACTAAATGGAAAAAAGCAAAGTTCATAACAATATCTGTAGTGTACTGCCTTTGTATAATGAAAATTTATCTATTTGCATCAAGAAACAATGGAAGTTTAAAAAAATTAAAAATGGTTACCTGTGGAGAAAAGAAAGAAACAAAATGAATAGGAATAAGACTTCTCCATTGATACCTTTTTCATTGTTTGTATTTTTGAAACATACAAGCATCTTACCTACTAAAAATTAATTAAACGTTGAAAGTTGTTGAATGAAGGGATATAAGAAAGCACTGTGTCACAATGGACATACTCAAGATGTAGAGATGACACAGAGAAGGAGGGACAGACTGAAGTTCCATGTTGGTCTCCACTTTAGTCTTGGTCTGTTGTCATATTTACTTTCTGCTCCCAAGGAAGAATCTAGTGAGCTGATTGGGACTTATGGCCATCAATTTTATTTCAAAGGAATAAGTTAGAAGTTTTTTTTCTCTTTGATATTAGTTTGAGATGTTATTAAATAAGACCTATGATACTGCCTAGATAATCTAAAAAAAAAAAAAAAAAAAAAAAGGTTTTAACTGTGAAGTGCCCTGCTAGCCACAGATCACTTAGCGGTTTTCTGGATAGACTCACCTTTTTTTTTTTTTTTGACATGGAGTTTCACTCCTTGTTGCCCAGTCAGGAGTGCAGTTGAGCGATCTCAGCTCACTGCAACCTCCGCCTCCCAGATTCAAGTCATTCTTCTGCCTCAGCCTCCCAAGTAACTGGGATTACAGGTGCTCACCACCACGCCTGGCTAACTTTTGTATTTTTAGTAGAGATGGGGTTTTACCATGTTGGCCAGGCTGGTCCCAAACTCCTGACCTCAGGTGATACACCTACCTCAGCTTCCCACGGTAGGGATTACAGGCGTGAGCCACCACAGACTCACCCTTTTTTCCCTCCAGCTTCTCTTTCCAGACAAATTAACAAAAGCTTCTTTAGATCCTGGATTTAATTTCTATTATGTGAATGTAACATGTACCTTTACATACACTATCATTTAACTCTGAAGCTGCAAAAGTTCCTTAGATTGTTTTCAAGTTCCTAACTACCAACTTCTGGTTTATGTGAAGTTCATTACTCAATGAAGGGGTGAAGAGAAAGTATTTAGGACTGGATCCACTGTCTTTCAAGGAACTCCTACAAATGTGTCTAGAAAGATGAATCATTGTTTCTGTGAGTGATTTTTACTTCTATACACTAAGCATTAAAAGAAACCTGATGGTTTCAGTAAGCAGACCAGGCTGTCACTAAAGCCTGCACTATATGAACCCAGATTCTGCATTCCCTAAAATGGGAGAACATTTCAAAAACTCACCTGTTCCTGTATTCACAGTATGAAAGGAAACATTCAGCTCCATGAGGTGCTGAAGAAACAGAGATGATTGGTTCAACGAGACTACAGGGCAGGGAGAGCTCTCATACAACTTATTACTAGGTTACATGATAGTAAGTCCTATAATAAAGATGACACAAGAACAAACAAGATCAAATTTATAAAAAATATATTAAAAATAGAGATAGCAAAAGAATGGGAGGAAATCTACAAAGCACTTCCCATAGAAAACAGTCACAAAACTATGTAATATTATTACATAGCATTACTGTTTTGACAAGATAACTGAAATCCCAGCAACTCAGGAGGCCAAGGTGGGAGGATTGCTTGAGGCCAGGAGTTCAAGGCCAGCCTGGGCAACATAGCAAGACCTTGTCTTTACCAAAAAAATTTAAAAATATTATCTGGGCATAGTGGCACACACCTGAAGACCTAGCTACTCAGAAGGCTGAAGTGGGAGGATCACCTGAGCCTGGGAGTTCAAGGTTACAGTGAGCTATGATTGCGCCACTGTACCACAGCCTGAGTTACAGAGCACAGCACTGTCATTTGTTGTTGTTTTTTCTGTCTTCCTAGATAAAAATTATGTTTGTGACACAACCAGCCATTAGAGAGAAATGATTAGCTATTATGCTTCTCAGTGGTGGTTAGCAATGGGCTATAATTATTCACTTCTATTAGAAGCCATTAACCATTAATTCTAGGTATTAGAATTTTGAGAACAGCTTGAGCAGATTGATTCCTAGGTTTACATTTAAAATAGATGTAAGAGAGAGAGAGAGAGAGAGAGAGAGAGAGAGAGAGAGAGAGAGAGAGAGAGAGAGAGAGATGATAGATAGATATGTATTTCTGAAACACAAACTATTAAGCTATGGTCGTGATTACTGAATGGCCTTCAAATCCTTTGGAATACATTGTTCCAGAACCGTGTTTTGTCTCTGTCTTGCCTGATGCAAGTTTTCATTAAAACAGAATATCAGACTTCAGGAACTTTAGTCACTGTCAAGAAGGAAACCAAGACCCCGGACCAAGACCCTTTACTCTGTCTTTGTCGTGTGAACTTAAGCAACAGATTTAACCTTTTTATGGCTTAGCATCCTCATCTGTCAAATGAGAAAAATGCTACCTACTTCATTAAGATGTTGTAAAGATTAAATGAGTTCATTACTGTTAAGCACTTAACTGTCATCATCATCATCATCATCATCATCATCTCACATATAGGCAGCACTGTCCAGGTAGATGAGGTGATTTGTCCAAATTATACAACTAGCATTAAACACACAGAAGAACCCAGATCTCTTGACAACCGTCCTGAGTTCCTTCCACTGTGCCATGCTGCCTGTACTGTTCTATACTACACAACACTTTCTGATGCATGCAGTCCTTATCAGGTACATAACTTATGAAGGAAATAACTCAGAAAGGAGAAGGCCTAAAGAGGCCTTTCTAGAGGTCTCAAGGCAAGGCCATATAGGCCAATGTGGCTACTGAAACCAGACACTTCAGTGTCACTATTGAAGTCCTTGTATCCAATGTATCTCCCCATTTGCTGCTATTCCTTAAATTCCTCTTATATAAGGAACAAGTTTTCATTGCATAATAAATGTATAAATAATATTGTTTTATTTATGAGTAACCACATACTGGCTTATATTTATATTACTCATATCGCAACCTTACTCTAAACAATTGAAAATAAGGTAAAATATATGAACATATAATAATATTTGTGTAACACATAAGAACATAAGGGTATGAGCCATGAAGGAGGGATTGTTGAGGTGAAAAATGAAATGGTACACAGTGGATGCTTTGGGTATCAAAATCAAACTTAATTTTTCTCACAATTTTCAGGGAGCCAGTAGGAACATTTCCTAGGATGTCACAGTGAGGAACGGAGTACACCTCCACCAAAAGCCATTAAATATGAGATTAATGATGGACAATTCACGTGAAAGGCAAAAACTGCTTGTTTCCTTCTGTGAAACACCAAGGCCATTCCAGACCCAAATCAACCTCAGTCTATAAAAAGAAAATGGTCCCCGTGGGGCCCCTGCAGGAGAGACAACAAAACATTCTTATGTTACATCTCCTCCAGATCACTGTGGGCTTTCAGGAAAAAAAGGCCCTTGTACAGATATGTTTTATAATCCAGATTTTTACACAGCATGAAAGGGGAAGAAGAAAGGAGCCATTCACAAATTGTCCATCTATTCCTGTATTCTGCAGGAACAATACTTTGCTTCCACATGAAGTGCTTTCAACATAATTCCTCTTTATATTAGAAGTCAAAAGTATAAAGGCTACCTTGACTATACAACCTTCACGGAAATCTATATATTTAACTTCAAATGGCTTTTCTTTTATTCCGATGTAACGTTTGAAAATCATGTTGATGCATTTTATAAAGAATCACACTGGCTAAAAAGCATAGCAACAAAAACAATTCAAACATAAAATCTCATTTTTAAGTTCTTAGCTTTAAATATGCATCAACAGAATGTGAGCAGTTATTTTCTCCACATGGGTCTTAAGTACTATACGTTGGCAGACCACTATTACTGAAAAGTGGACTTGGTTATTTTCACACTATCTCTGTCACATCAAAGCTTTCCCTCTTTTGCAAGAACCAGTTTTTTTTCTGCATGGCACTTTTTCCCCCTGCCACTACATAGAACGCTCTGAAGCACTGATCAATTAGAGAAAATGTTTTAATGAGAGAGATTGATTTAGTCATGTATGTGTTATCTTTCTCTTTTCTTGACCACATCGTCCTCTGGGAATCCGAATGCTAAGTTGTAATTGGGAGTTTATAACAGATTTGAAATTACACCGAGAACTTCAGCCCTACCAAACTGCTTCACGGCAAATTATCGCTTACCACCTAGCCTCAGATACACATATACCAGAGGGCATGCATATATGCATGTATAGGATGGCAATTTGCTGTACTTTAAATTTGTTCCTTTCTTCTCACCTTCAAATCACCCATTTCCTAGATGGAATGCATTTTTCTAGATGAAAGCAAAAAACTCACGGATGAAATGAGTACTATTTCACTTGCCTCACTAGTCGAAGGAGCCAATTAATACATGAGAAACATCAGCTGGTTTAAAGACATGTGGAGTGCAGATAAAGACTAAAGAACCATGGAGTCTATCAAGTAAAGTGCCAACTCGAAAGGACTGCAAAGAACTAGACGTCTAATATGTGTTTGATAGACGGCTAAGGGTCAGCTTCCTGACATTGTAATTTATTCAGGAGCAATCTGAATTTTCTAAGAGAATATTTATAATAAATTCCTACTGGTAGACTTCAAGCTATTATGGAAGACATTAAGGTTTTTTTTTCATTTTTGTGTCCATTACATTGCATCATGTAGTTTATCATTTAACTTTGTCTAAATCCAAGCTTGACTGGTTTGTCTATGTTCTACATAATTGAAAAAGTATTGGGATTAAATGAGGTAGATTCTCAGATGTGCTTCCTGAGTTATGTTGGGCCAGTAGATACTGGAATGGAGAGCGAACGTCTTTGACTTTGTTGTGATTCCATTGAACCCGACAGGATGGAGACAGGGAGCAATAATCACTTTGCAATTATCACAATCTGATCTGGAAGTCTCAACCCCAGCCAGTTCATTAAAGGAAAGCAGACTTCTTCCGAAGCCTTAGTTTTTCTTTCCATTATCAATCAGGGGAAGAATAAATGAGATTTAAAATGTAAAGCAAAAAAAGGACTGATTAGTAAATCAACCAAAAAAAAATAGGATCTTTGGGAGAAAATAGTTTTTACAGACATTCCAAAAGAGTGTAAAATAAATATCTGAGTATAGAGATATAAGTATATATACACACACTGACATTGACATGCATGTTTCAGTAAACATCAAGATTTATTATGCCTTTGGAAACTATTGACTAATGGGAAAGTCAATATATCTTGATGTTGACCACAACAAAATCAATAATTGCTTGATAATTTACCAAGACTCGTGGGATTTAATGTACTTGATAGCTATGAAGTTATTCAAAATTATTATATTTTCTCCCAGGCATACTGAATAAAGAATCTAATACCAGCATTAGACATTTGCAGCCATACCTTTTTGTCACCCCCCACACCCCACCTTTATTGAATGAATGAAGCAAGTGAAACATCACCTTTTGCAGAATTGTGGGTGACAACTCTGAAATTTGAGCAAGGAGAGAAAAGTAACAGAAAGACACCTCAGGAAAGACAACACTCATTAGAAGACTGATTCAGTGTCACAGATGAATTTGGACATCTGTGCCTGGGAATTAAACAGCAGTCCCCTTCTGATAAATATAATTTATCCACTTTGTTAGGCCCCAAAATTGCCTTATATCGATTGTATGTTCATCCTCTTCTAGTTTCCCACTTATCTCCAGAGATTAGTAAATGCAGGTTATTCAAACGCCATGCCTATGTAAAATCCAATCCAAAGGGACTTCAGTGGCAAATTTAGGGGGAAAAAAATGCTGGTATACTTCCTGTCCTTCTTTAGGATCCCTTCAGTATTTGTTTCTACTTAAAAAAAGCAGAAGTAAAAAGATGGCCAACACTCTGCAGTGCAGACACAATGATTTATATAGGCATCCAGACAAAAAAAATGCCTATCACTCACAAAAAGAAAAACATCATGCTGGCCTGTAGATTTATTCACCATAGCAAAGAATGCCAGGTGATGATGGAATAATGTCGATTAAGTTCTAAGGGAAAGAAAATGTTTCCCCCAAGAGACAATTCTCAACAGCCAAGAGGTTATTCACATAGAAAGCATCAGGTAGACATTCTTGAACATAAAAGGAACAAAGGAATAAAAAATCGACAAATCCCTTCTTAATGATCATAAAATCTAGCCAACTAATGGATGAGTCGAAATTTAAAATCTGAGAATGAAAAGTCATGGTAACAGAAGAGGTGTTAAGCATTTTATTCACTGCACTATGTTTTCAGCTTTCCTGTTTGTTAGAATGTATTCATACTAAAAAGTTGGAGAAAAAAATGATTAAATGAAATAACACATTAATGGTATACATGCTAGAGTATCATACCAGGAAAATACTATACCACGTATGGTACTAGTAAGTGGTATACATGGTATACTATTCCATGGTATAAGACTATATCATGGTTTAAGTATTATACATGTTTTGCAAATATGATTAAGCTGAGTCGTAATATGAAGGCACTATTTGTGTTACTGGGTGGTGTCTGACCTCATCCCTTAGCAGTGCCACTAAGGATAGGTGTGGGAAAAGTATTTTTCAGCAGCACTCCACCCTGCCATGGTGTAAGCAGATGTGTATCTGAAATCTAATTCTAAATTATAAAAAGACTAGCTTTGATAAGAGGAAAAGTTAAGAACCTGTAACAGCATCAGAGCCTTGGGATGGGATGAGACCATCAAAAGGACCATTATCCTACTCAGTAATACTAAAAAAAGTTATTATTAAAATATTAAAATACAGCTTTGTTAATAAATTTGTGGTGCTCCCCCAGAAAAAAAAATAAGAAAGACATGGTCTCTGTCTTTTGAGATATTGTCTGTTCTCATCATTGTGCCATGTAATGAAAAGATTATTTCACCAAATACCAGAAAGCTGAGGTTATAGTTTAATATATTTGGTTATCCATAGATATAATATACAACATATAAATTGAATAAGAAAATATACGTGTGTTGGGGGCATCTGTTGAAATCATCACATGCATAATTTCAACAGATGCCCCACACACACATATTTAATAAAATTTTATATCCAAACCAATATTTTTAAAGTAATAAAAATTACTTTACTATAATTGTTTGTATTAAATTGAAAGTTGGAACATATGTGGCATTCATTTTAAATACAAGAAAAGAGTAAGGATATCTATTATCAGTATTATGTTAATCAGAAAATTTTTGGTTTTGAGAAACAGAAACCCACTAGAAATAGATCACAGAAAGAAGGGTTTATTGTAGTAGAATCTAAAACCTAAAGGGAGGCTGGGCGTAGTGGCTCATACCTGTAATCCAACACTTTTGGAGGCTGAAGCAGGAGGATCGCTTGAGCCCAGGAGTTTATGATCAACCTGAGCAACATATGGAGACCACATTTCTATCATAAATTTTAAAAAATTAGCCGTGGTGCCTAGGACCACAGGCGTTGTGGTGCATGCCTGTGGTCCCAGCTGCTTGGGAGGCTGAGGTGGGAAGTTCACTTGAGCCTGGAAGGTCAAGGTTGCAATGAGCCATGATAGTGCCATTGCACTCCAACCTGGGCAACAGAGAGAGATCCTGCCTCAAATAGTTAATTAATTAATTAATTAATTAATTAATTAATTGAAAAACCTAAAGGGAAAACTGCTTCTCACAAGAAGTTGAAAGATAACCAAATGGCTCTTTCTGAGTCTGAACGTTCTCTTGGATTGGTTTTTGTGGGTTGGTGTGTGTGTGCACCTGTATGTGTGTGCACATGTGTGTCATATATGTGTGTCTCATATGTGTGTGTGAACTCAGTCTCAACAGTACATGACCTTATAGCTCCTGACTCCTAATCTGCTGGTTGCTGGCTGGTAAATGAATCAGCTTTCCCTAAGGCATGTGCCCATTTTTACCCAGTCATAACTGAAGGGTTCATATACTGCTGAGCTCGCAAGCAGAACAGTTAGAAAGGGAGATTGGAAAAAAACAGCAAATTAATTATGTCTCTTCTACAACTGTTTCCTAATATACTTATAATAATAAATATCATTAAGATTCAAATAAGATGTAAAAATAATATTGGGAACTAAGAAATCATTGTGCACGATTAGAATAATTACATCACTAAAAGAGTCGAATAAATCTGCTATTAGAGATAAATTACCAATTAGAAACAATAAAATAACAGGGAAATGAAAAGATGGAACATCCAAAAAGTTAATAGAAGTTTTATACCCTGTAAAATAAAGCTAAAGCATAATAATAAGAGATCTATCCTCAAGAACAGTAAAGTTAGCAATATTCATGGAAAAGCTTAATTAAAAGCTAACAGAACTTTTATCATGAAAAATGTTAAGTAGAAAATATAAAGGAAAACATTAATAAATGAAGTTATAATTTAAACCTTGATAAAGAGATTAATATTTCTTCAAAGTTAATTTGTAGAAGTATTACCATTGCATTCAAATTCTCAATAGAGTGGGGTGGAAAAATTACAAAATTTTTCTAAAATCAATTTTAGAAAAGCATTTAGAATAATTGGAATATTATAAAAATATTGAAAACAGTATCACAGGTTTTTAAAATATAAGAAAAGCCACCCAGTCGTGGTGGCTCACGCCTGTGATCCCAGCACTTTGGGAGGCCAAGGTAGGTGGATCACCTGAGGTTGGGAGTTCGAGACCAGTCTGACCAAGATAGAGAAACCCCATCTCTACTAAAAATAAAAAATTAGCCAGGCATAATGGAGCATGCCTGTAATCTCAGCTACTCAGGAGGCTGAGGCAGGAGAATCACCTGCACCCAGGAGGTGGGGAGGCGGAGGTTGCAGTGAGCCAAGATTGCACCATTGCACTCCAGCCTGGGCAACAAAGCAAAACTCCATTTAAAAAAAAGAAAAGCCAAATATTACTTTAGGAGAATTCAGTTGTATTAGATGTTAAAACATATTATAAAATAACATTTATAGAATTAACAAATTCATAAAAATTAGAATAATTAAAATATTGATTATATCTGCAGACAAATAACTTTTCTGAAGCCTAAAGTACCAAGCAAAATCGCAAGAAAAAAATGACAAATTTAGATTTGTAAAACTTAAAACTGCTATTTTAAAAACTCAATTGATAAGGAAACCTTAGACTATGAACAATATTTTATATTATATCAAATAGTTTTATAAAATATGATCTCATTAAAATTTATTTTACAAGGCAAAAATGCCCTAGCATTAAAATTGAAAATATGTAACAATTTGTACAAGAACACAATTACATTTAAACAAACAAATGGAAATGTGTTCACTCTCACTAAACATCAAAGATTTCACATTAAAGCAAACCTCAAATACTAACATGTACCTACAAATTAGAAAACACTTTTGGAAATACCACACAGATTGAATAAGGATGTTATCACACTAGAAATTTTCTGCGTGATTTGTACATTGCAAACTGGTACAACTGGTTTGGATGGCAATGTTACAAAATGAACACCAAAGGCCATTTAAAAAAAATTTTTTTTCCTCTTTACCACTCCCAAGAGATAAAGGAATGAGCACAATCTCCATTTTTGTATGTGTCGCTTTAAAAGTATTTAAATAGGTTTGGGGGGAACAGGTGGTGTTTGGTAACATGAACCAGTTCTTTAGTGGTGATTTCTGAGATTTTGGTACACTCCTCACCCGAGTAGTGTACACTGTACCCAATGTGTAGCCTTTTATTTCTCACTCCCCTCCCACCCTTTCCCCTAAGACCCCAAAGTCCATTGTATCATTATGTGTCTTCATCCTTACAGCTGAGCTCCCACTTGTGAGTGAGAACATACAATGTTTGATTTTCCATTCCCGAGTTACCTCACTGAGAATAATCATCTCCAATTACATCCAGGTTGCTGCAAACACCATTATTTCATTATTTTTTATGGCTGAGTGGTATTCCATGGTGATATATACCACAATTTCTTTATCCACTCATTGATTGATGGGCATTTGGGCTGGTTCCATACATTTGCAATTGCTAATTGTTCTGCTATAAACATGTGTGTGCAAGTATCTTTTTTTGTATAATGTCTTATTTTCCTGTGGATAGATTCCCAGGAGTGAGATTGCTGGATCAAATGGTAGTTCTACTTTTAGTTCTTTAAGGAATGGTAAGAACACAATCTTTGAGATCAAATAGACATGGACTCCATTCTGATATACTGCAACTTTACTATCTTCATTGATTAAAAACTGATAACTACAATTAAGATTTCTACAAAGATCAAATAGGATAATGACACTATAAATGCATAGCACTTTATAGACACTAAATAGATCGTACTACCTATGTTTTTTCACCCTGTCTCCCTTATCCCCATGAAACATACACACAAACATGAACACACATGCACATATAAACATATATATAAGCAGAGAAAATTTAAAGAAAATAAAATAATCTAATCAAACAAAGCTTTATACCTTGAGAACAGAAGGGAAAATGGCATGCCATTCCTGTACAATGCCTAAGCCATTAAAAGGGATTGGAAGTTTTCCAGCTACAAACTTGGCCATCTGTATTAATCCATTCTCACACTGCTATGAAGAAATACCCGAAACTGGGTACTTTGTAACGGAAAGAGGTTAAATTGACTCAGTTCTGCAGAGCTGGGGAGGCCTCAGGAAACTTACAATCATGATGGAAGGGGAAGCAACCATGTCCTTCTTCACAAGGTGGCAGAAAAGAGAAGTGCTGAGCAAAAGGGGGAAAGCTCCTTATAAAACCATCAGATCTCATGAGAACTCGCTATCACAGGGGCACCCCCATGATTCAACTACCTCGCACTTGGTCCCTCCCATCACATGTGGGGATTATGGGAACTATGATTCAAGATGAGATTTGGGACACAGCCAGACCATATCACCATCTGAAGAAAATAGGATCCAAAGCGGCCCAAAGGCATAGGGAAATCTGGCATATTCCTGGACTCCATCTAGGGAAAGAAGCCTAGGGAGAGAAAGCCCTCTTAAAAGCTAAAAACTATTACACAACAGGGTCTGAATGATGCTTTGAAGGCGTAATTCATCAGATCATGTATGCTCTAAACTGGCTTGCATGTATACCCCCTCTAACCAGCAGATTCATTCCCAAGAGGAAGGAGAGACCAATTATAGAAAAAATCATTATTTTCCTCTGTACATGAAAGTTGTAGAATGAGTTGATTTTGTAGATGTTGCACATAAAAGCACTTTTTAAAAAAACTAAAGGGCAATCCAGTTTTAGAAATTCTCACTAGACTGGGTTTTTTGCTCTCCTGTCTGTATTTTTAGATTGACTCTGTGAAGGTATCCTACCTTTGCTGGGGTTAACATCTGTTTAACAATCTATAGTTCTTCAATATCAGCTGTGAAAACCATATTTTTCAAAATGAGTTATTAGAATCTGGAAATTATAAGATTATTAATTATTATGTCTAATAATTATTCATGTTATTATTTTGGAAAAGGCCAGCCATGGTGGCTCATACCTGTAATCCCAGCACTTTGTGAGGCCAAGGTGGGAGGATCTCTTGAGCTCAGGAGTTTGAGACCAGCCTGGGCAACATGGCAAAACCCCATCTGTACAAAAATATTAAAAAATTAGTCAGGTGTGGTGGCCTGCACCTATAGTTCTAGCTACTCAGGAGGCTGAGGCAGGAGGATCACTTGAACCAGGGGAAGTTGAGCTTACAATGAGCCAGGATCAAGCCACTGACTCCAGACGGGGTAACAGAGTGAGACCCCATCTCAAAATAAAATAAAATAGAAGCAGTAGCAAAAAAATTATTTCTTTCTAAAGGCCCTAACTTATAATCCTCTTTTACGGTATATAAAGCCAGATTCTGAAAATCACATGGGTTCACACATTATGAAGAGGGTCTTTTCTCTTGGTTTATATCATCTTTTGACTGCAGTTACAGACTCTCCATCTTGAATCCACTGCTGGTTTTTCAGCCACTGTTGTTGCTTCAGTTTTCTCTTCCATTTCCTAATTGCTTACTCATTTCTTCATTTTATTTATAGCTCTATTTTTTCCCACACTGTTGGAATGATTTCTAGTCGTACCATTCACTCTTTCAAATATTTGGGAAAAAAATCTCATTTTCTATAAAAATAACTAACCTCAAAGCAATTCATTTCATTGTCCAGGACTTTCTGCTATTTTTAAGACCTTTTCACTTTATTCATGAGTCTAAACTGATTCATCCATATAATTGAGATTTTAAGCTTTTAGGTTGAGGACTACAATTTCCCAGTGATATTTTCAGTGCTAGGTAGAAAGTCTGTGCTGAAATTGATGTTCTTTCTTTAAAAAAAGAAATGTTAGCACTTACTTCACCTTTTAACTTAGGCTGCAGAACTAAAGAAATGAGTTTATATTCTTTAAGGTGGGAAGGACCTTAATAACTGCCTCAAGTGACAAACTATAACAGGAAGTAGATTTTTCTACAAATGGATTTCTGCTTAATAAAATCACACATTTATGTAGATCAATACAGGGAAACCATTATGTGTGAGTATACTACATTCAAAACGTTCTTTTGTTCATTCTAAAAGTAATATATGCTCATTAGGGAAAACAACAGAAAAAAAGAGGGAGGAAAAAAAACCAACTATACTCGCACTAAGCAAAACAATATAAATGTTAACACTTGGTGGAATGACTTTCTTTACTCATTTATCTAAATGGAATTTGGGGTTTTGTTTTATTCCTTTTTCCTTTTCCTTTTTAGGTAATTATGATCATTCTATATATGGAACTCCTGTATACAAACATTCACCACATATAATGAAAGTACCTTGCTTTCTTAATATTATGGCATGACCATTTCTCCTATTTAAATTTTTACAAAAGCATTTCAAAACAATTATATCTCATCAAGTGCTGATTCCTGACCTTATTTATTTTACCATGTTAAATAGTTACCAATGACATGTTAAAATGGTTACCAATTTTTACTATCACATTAAGCTAGAAAAGAATATCCCTAAACAGAAAGCTTTTTCATTTGATCTTAGTTTCCTGGGGTAAATTTTCAGGAATAGAGTTATTAGTTCAAAGACAAGAAACATTTGAAGGTTTTTGGTATACATTATCAAAGTTTTTCCAAAGGACTTGCAACAATTGGCACTCCCCTCTACAAGGCACCCTTAAGTTATTGGCAGTAAGCAGTCTCATTAAAAACAACTCATGTTTGTGAATTTGCTGGAAAGAAACACTATTTTCTTCTGATCTTAATTTGTAAGACTCTGATCACCATGGTGTGGAAAATGGTTTCATATTTGCATTTATTAGCTTTGCTCATCTTTTATGACTTTCTAGCAATGATATTTGCACATTATCTATCATGATTTTAAAGTTTCCATTATTGATTTCTGTGGTTTTTTTATAAGAAAGAAAATGAATGTGATTCACAATTGATTCAAAACAATGTCCAAAATATTTGCCCTTTGATTTTTTTATAGGCATAAGTTTTTATTTTTATAGTATTTACAACTATCTCTGCCCTTATCGGTTTTCCATTACTTTTAAGTTAGTAAATCTTCCCCTAAACAGAGATCTGATAGTTTTCTTCTAAACTTTCAAATTTATATGGTTATTTCATCAGTCTTTTTTATTCTTGTAGATTTTTGGGGGGTGTACAGTAAGAGGTAAGAATTCAAAGATGCTCCTTTTTGTAAACAGACAACCAGTTGTCCCAACACCACCTATTAAATATTATTTTCTTTAACCATTAGTTTGTGGTGCCTCCTTCAGCATATGTTGCAGCTTACCTATCATAGAGTCCATCTGAGCTATCTGGTTCTAGTGATTATCCTACATCAAGCCCACACTGCTTAAAGTATCTAAGCTTCATAACAGTTCTTAATATATGGTACAACTCCACCACTCATTAATATTCTTTCTAAGAAAAAAAATTTTAATTTTTTTAAAAAAGTTTCTCTCAAAAGAATCCTATCTGGACTTTGAATTATAATATTAAAATGATTAATTAATTTGAGAAAAGATAATTTTTTACTATTTAATCCTACCAACTGATAAAATGTACATCTTTCATTTGCTACAATTTTACTTTTGGCCATTAGGTAATCTCTTACAGTTTTTTTAATTTTAAAAAATTATTTATTATTCAGATTATTTTATTTATTTATGTTTTTTGAGACAGTTTCCCTCTGTCACCCAGGTTAGAATGCAATGGCACTGTCTCAGCTCACTGCAACCTCTGCCTCACAGGCTCACATGATTCTCGTGTCTCAGCCTCCTGAGTAGCTGAGATTACAGGCATGCACCACCATGCCCAGTTAATTTTTGTATTTTTTTTTTTTTATTTATTTATTTTTTTTATTGCATTATAGGTTTTGGGGTACATGTGCAGAACCTGCAAGATAATTGCATAGGTACACACATGGCAGTGTGTTTTGCTGCCTTCCTCCCCCTTACCCACACTTGGTATTCATCCCCAGGCTATCCCCCCCAGACCCCCCCGCTGTCCCTCCCCCATTTCCCCCAACAGTCCCCAGTGTATAGTAGACCGCCTCTCTGTGTCTATGTGTTCTCATTTTTCTCACCCGCCTATGAGTGAGTATATGCGGTATTTCTTTTTTTTTTTTTTCTTTTTCTGTTCTTGTGTCAGTTTGCTGAGAATGATGTTCTCCAGATTCATCCATGTCCCTACAAAGGACACAAACTCATCATTTCTGATTGCTGCATAATATTCCATGGTGTATATGTGCCACATTTTCCCAGTCCAGTCTATCATCGATGGGCATTTGGGTTGGTTCCAGGTCTTTGCTATTGTAAACAGTGCTGCAATGAACATTCGTGTGCATGTGTCCTTATAGTAGTACGATTCACAGTCTTTTGGATAGATACCCAGTAATGGGATTGCTGGGTCAAATGGAATTTCTATTTCTAGGTCCCTGAGGAATCGCCACACTGTCTTCCACAATGGTTGAACTAATTTACACTCCCACCAACAGTGTAAGAGTGTTCCTATTTCTCCACATCCTCTCCAGCATCTGCTGTCTCCAGATTTTTTAATGATCGCCATTCTAACTGGTGTGAGATGATATCTCAATGTGGTTTTGATTTGCATCTCTCTAATGACCAATGATGATAAGCACTTTTTCATATGTTTGTTGGCCTCATGTATGTCTTCTTTTGTAAAGTTTCTGTTCATATCCTTTCCCCATTTTTGAATGGGCTTGTTTGTTTTTTTTCTGTAAATCTGTTTGAGTTCTTTGTAAATTCTGGATATCAGCCCTTTGTCCGATGCGTAAACAGCAAAGATTTTTTCCCATTCTGATGGTTGTCGATTCACTCTAGTGACTGTTTCTTTTGCCGTGCAGAAGCTGTGGAGTTTGATTAGGTCCCATTTGTCTATTTTGGCTTTTGTTGCCAATGCTTTTGGTGTTTTTTAGTAGAGATGGGGTTTTGTTATGTTGGCCACGCTGGTCTCAAATTCCTGGCCGCAACTGATCCGCCCATCTTGGCCTCCCAGAGTGCTGGGCATAAGCCACCATGCTTGACCCATTTGGTCATTTATACTAATTTCAGATTTGTGATATTTATGCACATGGACATTCTATTTTATTATACTGTGTAACCTAAGTACTTACAGGATTACCAAGAAAATCTAACCAATTATGTTTATGTTTAACTTATATTTAGCCTCATTATGTACTCTTTTATAAAATTTAATATTTTTCCTTTTGTGTTTAAGTCTTCTAATTATATAATTATATATATTTAAATATCTAATTATATAATATATATATAATATTATAATTAATTAAATATATTTGGCTTAGCCCATTATTTGGGCATAGCTCTTTAGGACTGATTCCCAGGAATAAAATTCTTTCTTCAAAGAGAAGAACTATTTGAAAGCAAATCCTCATGAGGAGTGTGAAAGGAAAATAAATCTTGGGAACCCAGAATCATGAAGCCAAAGGGAAAGGTCAATCTGGGAACTGCTTAGGGCAAACCTGCTTCCCATTCTAGTCCTAAAATCCATATATCACACATGGATTATAATCCATATATATGTAAATAAACATACCAATTAAATACATTAATATAATGTAACCCCAATATATTTAAAGTTTCCAATACTATCACTTGCTTCCTCTCTTCATGTATTTATAACCCCTTACATATGTTTAATATTTCACTGTCCTGACAGGACATTGCAGATTGAGAGTTAGATAATCCTGAGGTTACAAGTTAATTCATTTAATGAGAACTAAATTTTTAGGTGTTCTTGAAAAGCTAGTTCTTTTAAATAAGATCAATGATTAGTTTCCATAAGATGTGAAGTATTCTGGCATAAAATAAAAGATTATTTGTAATTCACAAGCTCCATATTTAAAGAATGCTTAAAATGAAACCCATTCACAATGTTACATGTAAAGTGCCATGTATTGGAACCGTAAATGAATTCTCCAAATCTATAGTACAGTTACAAAGACTTCTTTGAGCACTTGCATTGAATCTAACAGACTGACACGCTTACTATTAGATGTTAGATGATAAAAATATGCAGTGGGTAGGAACTTGTGAAAAAATACTCTAATTGATCATGAATTGTAACATACACAAAATTACTATGGGTGATACCACATCAAAATTAATTTTAGTAATCTTGATATAAAATCGAACGTGTTTAAAAAAGAAAAGAAAATATTCTGGCAATGGTATGGGCCAAACATGAAAAAAAAAAATGTAAGTGGAGGTTGAGATAGACCAGAAAGTTAGTATGTGTGGTAAACTTGCAGTGCTGCTGAAGGCAGCCACCAGAAAGTAAATGTAAAGATACAAAAAGTCACAGAAGGGAATTAGTCTAGCCAGAGAAAAGAATGTGAGAAATACAGACTTAAGAACGAGGTCTTTGGTGGGATCCAACAAATGATTTGTAGCAGAATGTTAAAATGTGAACCTTCCTGCCTCATATTTTCACCTGAGACCCTAAATTCCCTCCCAAGGACCCTACGTGTGGCTATAACCAGTTCTAACAGCCTTTGCCAGTCACCTGCCCCCATAAGAGCATGTTAGGAAAAGCTCTTAAAAAAGATGAAAATCTTTGAGCAAAATGCTTTTTCATTATTTGGGCTTAGTTCCTTAGGACTGATTCCCAGGAATGAAATTATTTGTTCAAATGAAAGAACTATTTGAAAGGGAATCTTCATGAGGAGTATGAAAGGAAAATAAATCCTGGGACCCCAAAATCACTAAGCCAAAGGGAAAAGTCAAGGTGGGAACTGCTTAAGGCAAACCTGCTTCCCATTCTATTCCTAAAACAGGTAGCTACTAAGATAAACTCGATGGCTACTAAGATAAATTCAAAGTCATCCCTCCACTCACTGCAATAAATGCATGTCTGACTGCCTACTTAGGAAAGACCAGTCAGAAACTCAAAAGAATGCAACCACTGGTCACTTACATACTATGACCTGGAAACCACCCCCACCACCCCACTTAGTGTTATCCCGCCCTTCCGAACCAAACCAATGTACATTACAGATATTGATTGACGTCTCATGTCTCCCTAAAATGCATAAAACCAAGCGGTCCCCCAACCACCTTGGGCACATGTCATCAGGACCTCCTGAGACTGTGCCACAGGTGTATCCTGAACCTTGGTAAAATAAACTTTCTAAATTGATTGAGACTGTCTCAGATATTTTGGGTTTACAGGAGGCTGAAGAAATTGGAGATGAGGAATGTGTCCAGTGTTCTGTGTTGTGGCACTTCCCTTCCTCATCTGTAATGAAGAGAAGATGGCTTTAAGGGAATCAGATGGAGGACATGTGTCCCTTCAACTTCCGGGATGGTACCAGCCTCACTCTTAGAAAGTCCAAAGGAGAGAGAGTACCTGAAGCAGCCTGCCTGCAACAGAGCCAAAAGGCAGGATTTATTGGTGTCAGATGTATGTCTAGAGTTTAAGATGACAAAAGTGATAAAAGAGGCTAGATGTAGACAGTCAGATCCAGGATCTGAGGGGAAACAGAAAATAGCCAACTAAAAGAGGAAGCTCCTTGCCAGAAAACTGGAACTGGAGGTCCTCAGGGAGGACTATAAGAGAAAGAGGCAGCTTCGGACATCTGCCACCCCAGCCCCACCAAGCCAAGCAGAGAAATAAGGCCTTCTCACCCACTCACCAAGACCCTGCACCACTACAGTCTTTAACCCTGGAGAAACAGAAAGCAGCATGGGCAGTGTGTGTGGGAGGAGTAAAAGAGCAAGACAAGAAAATAGAGATGAAAGGCAGTCCCCATGCTCTGCCCCATAAGAATGGGCCTTGTGCCTGGAACACTTCCTTCCCAAGTTCCAGGCTCAGTGTGTGCTCCTTTATTAGTCTTAAGCATGTGTGTCAATGGCCCTCAAACACACCCCCAGCTTTCAGTATTTCAGGCCCCACCAGGGAAGGGTCAACGTCCTCCTACTGCGGCACAAGATGGGTATGCAAAGGCCTCTTGCCCTGCATTGGCTGCCAGAGGATCCCACTAGCCATGCAAGACTCATGTATATTATTGGAGCTGATCTCATCCTGACTCTTCTCTATGTGAGTAAAAGCGTTGCTCAAGCTAGTGCTTGACAATGTTGCATTTTCCTTGGCAACTCCAATACTAAGATACAGTGGGCAGAAGTGTTTGGATTTCTGTTACAGGTGACTGGCATTATAACGATCTTGTCTATTCTCTGGATAGTTGGAATCTTCCCCTTGCATTGGTAACTGGTACGTGGTGTTCTGCTCAATAGTAGGTTTACAGACGATGTCAAGCACAAACTGGAATAGGGAAGAAGTCTTAACTTGAATAAGCAATTGTGTTAGACTTTAGTGAATATTTTAATACTAAAAATCACCAGGAGAACTATGAGATCAGCCTGGCATGTCATCCAGGGTTGGTGGGGGGAGGGGGAGGGAATTACAAAATACAAAAATTAAGAAAGAATTAAGTTGCTTTCTCCATTTCATAAATGAGTTAGAGAACTGATTAAGAGGGTGAGAGAGCCAGCTAGTGAGAGTCAGTTAGGTGCATCTCTTTCCAATTCTGAGTTCCATGCATCACATTGAGATTTTGAAATTGATCATAGTGGTAGTATTTACACCAGAGAAATTGGCAAATGCCTCAAATAAGGTTTTTCTTCTTCTTCTAAGAGTAAGTTGTTAAACATTTACCAGCACATCACCAGAAAGAACCTTTCTTCTAAAGTTCAGGTGGCCTGTAGAAAACTTTTAAACAGAACCAAGGATTGGAACTAGGAACTGAGGCAGGAAATAGGGTCTAGAGGCAGGGAACCTAAGGATTTCTAGAACGAAATTAGATGGAAAAACATCAACCTAGCCTTCTAAGTCCAAGTAAACAATTTTGAAACTCTACTTGAGCAATGACAGGAAACATCCTCTTCATTTGCATACGGCATACACCAAGTAAATAACTTTGCAACATCGCTTTAGCCTCTCTGCATAGCCTCTCTGCATCAGGTAACTAAGGAAAGTCTCCAGAGGGTATTTAAACTCCAGAAATTTCTGTAACCAGGCCCTTGAGCTGCTTGCTCAGCCTGCTCCTACCTTGTGGAGTGTGCTTCTGATTTCTTAAATCTCTGCTTTTGTTGCTTCATTCATTCTTTGCTTTGTGTGTTTTGTCCAATTCTTTGTCTAAGACACCAAGAACCTGGACACCCTCCAGCAGTAATAGAACCAGTAAATAAAACTGGTATCCCCCCCAAGTATTAAGGCTAAGGGAGGAAATAATAACCTAAAAATGTATCCAAAGATGATCACATTATAAATGCCATTTCATCTTTGAACATGCCATTTAGACTAAGGTCAGTAAAAAAAATTAGCCTAAAGTTTATTAAAGGAGTGCTAGAAAAATTAAAAAACAGGAAGGCAAGACCAGCACAGTCCAGGGACAACAGGACCAGACCTACTGAACCTTAGCCTGTGACTTCTGAGCATCCCCAGCAAGTGCCTAACATAGACAGGATTAGGGGGGAAAAAAGAAAATACTAACAAAAGAAGTAGGAAACAGTCATAGAAGGAATCTAGACAGGAGGCTACCAAAGTGTATATGTAGCCTTGTTTGCAATTCAGAGAATTCTAGAAACCATCACTGTATTAGTCTGTTTTCACACTGCTGATAAACACATACACTAGACGGGTTAATTTATAAAGAAAAAGAGCTTTAATGGACTTATAGTCCCACATGGCTTGGGAGGCCTCATAATCATGGCAGAAAGTGAAAGGCACATCTTACATGGTGGCAGACAAGAGAGAATGAAAACCAAGTGAAAGGGATTTCCCCTTATAAAACCATGATCTCGTGAGATTTATTCACTACCACAAGAACAGCATGGGGGAAATCACCACCATGATTCAATTAATTCCCACCAGGTCCCTTCCACAATATGTGGGAATTATGGAAGCTACAATTTAAGATAATATTTGGGTGTGGACACAGTCAAACCATATCAATTACCTCAGTATATTTTTGAGATTCATTCTCTAAGATCAGTTACTTTTGTCAATCTACATATGTTTTCCCATAGTTCTTAGCAATATAAATAAATAACAGTGAAAGAGAGTTGTTAGGTGTGCCTCAAATACAACAGGGAAGGAGGAAGCTAAGAAAAATATATACATAAGAGGAATATGAGGAGGTAGCTGGGCAGAGGAATGTAAGCAAGTGCAGTTGGAAAAGAAACAAGCAGGAGCAAATATCTGAGGGACTGGCAAAGTAATTCTCTGGCAGATTAGCCAGCAGGAAAGTTCCAAGGCCCTCATGATTTCTCTGAAGTTTGGGATCAATATCATTCACAGGAATGGTTTTTCTTAGAAAATACACACTCCCACATCAGGCATCTCATTAACTTGTGGATTTGCTACAGATTCCTTTCTCTGCTCTTATGATAATTTTTAAGCCTCTGAACTTTATCTTATTGCTAGTCGTGATTTGATGTGGAATTATAAGCCCCATTAAAATGATTTAAATCTCTTAGAAATGACCAAAACTGCAGTTCTCCCTGTGATAAGACAGTTATCACATTTACACCATAGAAGATAATGATCATAATTGTCCAGAGCACCTAAACAATCCCTTGCTTGTGCATAAATAAGTCTTGGTATAATCCATCCTTCAGGGATGCTAATCATTCTGTCAGAATCATTGTTGGTTTTGTATTTCCCCAGCAATGATGAACCATCTAACTTAGATCTTATTTCCCATAGATGTCATATTTTCTATGGACTATAGATGGACGATCATAAAACCTTAGTGCTGAAAGACAATGTAATTTAACCTGTCAATTGTATAAGTAACCCAACACTCAGAAGAGAAATTAAGTGACGTATCCAAGATCATAAAGTTCAGAATTCCATTGACCTAGTCCATCAGTTAAATACTTAACACTTGGTTAATTCAAAAAGTGATAAAATTCAGAGATGCCACATGTTGACCTACATGCATTCTATTTTTCTATTCCTGCATTAGTGTAACACCTCTTTGTAATGACCAAAATAATAAGTCTATTAAGGTACAGATAGGTAGTTGCATGTTTATGTGATTTACAGTATAACAGAAAAGATCCACAGCTGTTAAAATCCCTAGTCACGTGCCCTGTTGTCTGGAAGCCCACAGGGAGCTATCCATTTCTGTCAATTTGTCATACTTCTAAGTGATACGTATCAAGACCCTTGTCTGCTACTGGGAAACTCACATAACTTTTTTGACTGTTGGTTTTAATATCTTTTTTTATAATATTGAAAACAGACATTTAAGCTACCCCCCAGTTATCAATGAAACGGGAATGATGCCCAGATAGGCAAAAATAACAATAATTATTCATCCATTCTAGGATGCCCATCAAAGGTCATCACAAGCAGCCAAAGAATCTGTTCTCTTTCCCAGGAAAAGGAGCAAGGCATCTGCATCCCATCCTTCTTCTGCTGGAAAGGACAGCTAAATTTCCATACCAAACCAGGAGAAACTTGATATTATTAATATTATTTTTAAGACGGAGTCTCTGTCATCCAGGCTGGAGTATAGTGGTGTGATCTGGGCTCACTGCAACCTCCACCCCCTGGGTTCAAGAGATTCTCCTGCCTCAGCCTCCCAAGAAGCTGGGATTACAAGCAACACATCTGGCTAGTTTTTCTATTGTTAATAGAAACAATGTTTTACTATACTGGCCAGGCTGGTCTCGAACCCCTGACCTCAGGTGACCTGCCCAACTTGGCCTCCCAAATGGCTGGGATTACAGTGATATTATATTCTAAGATCTACCACTGAGTGAATTCCACAGTCAGCATCAACAAGATTATCAGAGTATCTCTCAGAAGTCAGAGAATTGGAAATAGATTCCCAAGAGTATTACTCCTAGGAGAGGTAAATTTTAAAAGAATAAGGTTGGCAGGGAAAGGATCAATGGCAGACCAAAATCCAGAGAGGTAAGATTTGAGAAAAACCTTTGGATATCCATAGGGCATAAAACGGGTGTTAGGAGGCTCTAAGGTACCAAGAAGGGAAAGGCTTTGGAAGAGGAGCTAAGGCAGTGCTACTTTTCCATTCCTCTAACTGCTGGCTTATTTTCTTTCATGTGTGCTATAATTTGAGGTTTTCATGTGGACTCCACCCCTTCTCAGGTAGCTTTCCTCTGAAAGGCATACTTTATATAAGCAGCATTTTCTCCTGTCCTTCAGCAACAGCATTCATCTGTTAACCACTCAGCTCCGTGGTAGGCTCTCAGGGTGGCTCTCATCGAACACACAATTATCCACTCCAGCTGCCATGGATGTGGCATTAATTTCTGACTCTCTGAGATGAAAATTAGATTGTGTTCCAAGTTCTTAGGAGTGTAACACCAAACAAATGACTGGAGTGAGTCTCAATCAATTTAGATGTTTATTTTGTCAACACTAAGGATGCATCCAGGAAAAAGAGACACCAATCCCCATGGAATCTGTGGCCCATACTTTTTCCAAAGAGGACTTTGAGAGTTTCAATACTGAAAGGGAAAAAAAGTGGGCAGTGGGAAAGGGGAAATAAGACAAAAAGAGGGAGGATATGGTCATATTCTTGTGATGCTTTCTTTAGGCTCACCGAATCCTCATATGAAAAGGAGGGGGTAGAGGGAACAGTCAATTATGTATTCATCTCACATTCAGTAAATCTGCACTTTACCTAAGATAAAATAAACAGAGCAGAGGAAGAAGTCAAATATGCATTCATCTCAGGGTGGACAGGAATGATTTTCAGTTTCCTCTTGTCCCACATTGTGAAGATAAGCTGTTCACTTATACTGTCAGAGTGAGAGAGGCCCCCTGCAGAAACATGTGGCCTCCTACCCTATAACTATTTGTTTAGGAACACAAGCAAAGGTAGTTTTGTTGCTGTTTGTGTGTGTTTGTTTTGCATGACTCGACCTCTCAACTTAACTTTTCCCTTTTGGCTTAGTGAATTGGGGGTCCCGAGATCTTATTTTCCTTGCACAGCAATTTACCTGACATTGCTAAGTGATTGATTCCCTGGCAATCAAGGAATTTTACATTAAGTCTGAATCTTTAATTAATAGTCCATGGAACCTCCCTGGGACCCGCAGTCATTTTTATGATATGCTAAAATTAACTGCGATCCACCTGTCCAACTCTCACCATGTGCTCAGAAACCAAAGGGCAGGCGACTTTGCCATCCAAGCACACGCTCCTCAGCTGCCTTTTTGAGGCTTCATTGCTGACTTACTGAGAGATAAAAGCTTTTGTCTTCAGCATCTCCCCTGCCAGGTTGGTGATAAATTTACTAGTGCAAATTACCATCCAGGACAATACTGCAATTTCACTTTGCTAGAGGCAGATGATTTTCTTTTTAAAGGTGAACCAGCTCCTAGTTCCTGAAAACAACTTTTTCTCCTCACATTCAGCTTTCACACATTTGCAGAAACTATTATTAACGGATTTCTTTTTCTCACTCCTCAAGTCTATTACAAGGCAATTGCTGAATACAGAGTATATTCTGTTCCCAAAACTGAAAATAAGAGCAGACTGGTGCTCCTGGCCCTCAGAACCATTCTTTCACCCTTCCTGGTACCCTCCCTCTGAGTACAGTTCATACCCTCTGTAATGGCTTTCTTGATGTCAACCGGGTAAGCTGTAGTCTCCAGGTATTCAAACAGTGATCTAGCTGTTGCTTTGAAATGATTTTTCAGATTTAAAGTCCCTGTTCAGTTAACTTTAATTAAAGGAGATTATTCTGGATAAACTGTGTGGGCCTAGCTTAGTTGGAAATCAGGCCTGAGCCTTCCTTGTGAGAAGGAATTCCACCTGCAGACAATAATTTTGTCCTATGCAGTGGAGATCATTCCTCCCTACTGGTCCTGCTTCTCTGGGCAAATGCTAAGTGACACACCTTCGTACTATACCACACCCAGTCCCACTGGAAACATCTTTCTGGTGACCCCTGCTTTGGACTTCCCTTTCTCTCTTCCTTTAGTCAAATTTTCTTTGTATGCCACAGTGATGGTATTCCTTGGTAAACAAAAAGCTGGGACCTGTGACCTAACAATAGATATTTTTTATTGTTCTGTGAACATGTTTAAACAAACTATCTTATCAGAGTATACATATTAAATTCTGTTTAATTATGAATACGATGGCCCAAATTTATTGAAAGGAATAAAATTACTTGAAATTGGTATATCAGGATATTTCAGGGCACATGATCACCACAACTGTACCTAAATCAATAATCTTCCCATTAGAAATGAATATTATCCCATTTATGCTAAAGTGTTAAAGGTCCTTACACTGGACTTTTATACCATGCAAACATAAACTCTTAAGTGTAATGCATCTCATAATGTATTTTTATTTTTACAGAATTCTTCAAAAGCTATTACTTCATAATCAGTGTTTCTGATAATGTGGTTCTCTGACCAGCAACGTAAGCATTATTAAAAACTTATTCGAGACAGAAATTTAAATTCTCATGCTCCACCCAAGATTTGAATCAAATGAATCTCTGCAGGGGTCGAGGGGCAGGGGTTCCAGCAATCTGTATTTTAACACTCTAGGTGAGTCCAATGTCATCTGAACCACTTCCTTAACCTGAGAAAAGTCACAGTACTAGGAACACAGGGGCTAATTTTGAATGACAGATTTGTGGGCAGTTAATTAGTTAAGGTATTTTTAAAAACTGGAAATATTTGTTTGTAAAAACAACCATCAAAAATGAATTAATTATACGAATACTGGCATCTACCACCAATTCAGCAAGTTCAACATGTTGGAATGCAGGTGAACAGGCAGCCCCGGCACCAGCCCCAATGCTTATAAAACTTCCTTGTAGAGCACAGCCCCTAGCAACTCAGTTCCCATCTCCCAACAGTTATTTCGCCTCAACTCAAACTATGAAATTTCAGGTATTTGAAACGAGAAGCGCTTAGCCTAAGCCAGGGATTCATCACTATAACTTACCTGACAGGGTCACAGAGTAGAAACACAGCTGTTCATCCACGGGTCAACGTTGCTACAGGAAGTTAAAGAGGCATGAACCGGGCAGGAGAGGGCTCTCCCCGACCCACTAGGAGTGTTGGGTGATGGTTCAGCAGTTATCACGTGGCCTCTCTAAAAGCGATAAATTGGCAGCCAGCGCAAAGAAGAGGCCATTTCCTGATGGTCCACACCTGTTGCATTAAAGCGTTAGTTGAACGCAGGTGCCAGGGAGTAGCAAAAAGGGGCTTCCAATAAAATCTCAGGTATTGGGCAAGTGAGCCTGGGGAATGCACATTAAGGGACAACACGGCCAGTATCACCTTCTGGGGACACGCCCCTGGAAAAGGGAAGAGAGCCTCAGCTGGGCATGCGAACAACTTCCTAAACACACTGCCGGTGCTCACTGAGCATAAGGAACGCACTACACGTGCGGGCAGGCCACCCTAAGGGAAGAGTCGTGGTAAAGGGGCCCGCCTACAACACCCTAGAATCAAGGTAAACACTGCACTTGACCTCGGTGACCCGCTTGGGTCTCTTCCTAGGGTCCTTTCCTGTTCTAAAGTTTTGTTTTTTTTTTTTTTTCTGAGACGGAGTCTCACTCTTATTGCCCTGGCTGGAGTGCAATGGCTCAATCTCAGCTCATCGCAACCTCCGCCTCCCAGGTTCAAGTGATTCTCCCGCCTCAGCCTCCCGAGCAGCTGGGATTGCAGCCGCCCGCTACCACGCCCGGCTAATTTTTTGTATTTTTAGTAAAGACAGGGTTCCACTATGTTGGTCAGGCTAGTCTCGACCTCCTGACCTCAGACTATCCACCCGCCCCTGACTCCCAAAATGCTGGGATTACAGGCGTGAGCCACCGCGCCCGGCCACTAAAGCCTTTTTACATAAACTTTCACTCCGCTGCTCTGAAACTTGCCCCAGCCTCTTTTTCTGCCTTATGCCCCTCAGTTGAATTCTTTCTTCTGAGGAGGCAAGGATTGAGATCACTGCAGACCCATTCGTTGCCAGTAACTGGGATACCTTCCACCGTTCATCCTAGAGAAGAAGAAAGCCTATAAGCTAATCAGCCACCCCAAACCGTAACTACCAGGAGTCGTCCTGAAGTCACGTTGATGCTCCTCTGCTGCATGGACTACAGGTGTGGCTATGCTTCCTCAGCACGACACCAGACGGTGCTACTTCCAGTCATCCTTCCTGGATGATTTAAAATGTCATCTCCGCCGGAGAGCCCTCCATGACCCTTTGAGTCTGGGCTGGCCACCATCTCTCATGCTCTTGTAGCAGTGATCGGGAGTTCACATGAGCTTTTATTCCCTTCAGACCCTGCCTTTGCCTCCATTCCCTTGCCATATCATTCCATCATACTCTGCTTGAGAGTTTCTAACAAAGATAAACACATGTAGAACATAGAGTTCTAGGTCATAAAAAAGGAGATTTCAGTATGTTCACACGAAAAAGCTTGAGCACATTAGTAAACTCAGTAGACAAAGGCGTTCTACTCTCTGGACAAAACTGGAATCGGCAATGTATTTGGAAAAAAAGGTGTGAAGTGCGGCTCTGAATATAGTTACCCTTTTCTTCAGAAACTGAGAATAATGTGTATATGTGCCTAGACGATATTGTGAAGTGTTAACTTGTAATTCTCCCTCTTTCCCTGAGACCCCTCCTCATTCAGGCTGCTGAGCAGGAGCATTGCCTGAGCCATGTTCCGTGTTGTCATCCCAACAAACACAGAGAGCTATGGGATCACATTTTAGCTTCTTAAAAGTTTCTTGGCTGAGGCTGGGCATGGTGGCTCACGCCTGTAATCCCAGCACTTTGAGAGGCTGAGGCAGGCAGATCGCCTGAGGTCAGGAGTTCAAGACCAGCCTTGGAAACAAGGTGAAACTCCATCACTACAAAAATACAAAAATTAGCCAGGCATGATGGCGGGTGCCTGTAATCCCAGCTGCTTGGGAGGCTGAGGCGAGAGAATCACTTGAGCCCAGAAGGCAGAGGTTGCAGTGAGGGGAGATCCCGCCATTGCACTCCAGTCTGGGCAACAGAGCAAGAATCCCCACACACACACACACACACACACAAAAAAAAAAAAAAAAAAAAAAGGAAAAGAAAAAGTTTCTTGGCTGAGCACAGCAGCTCATGCCTGTAATGCCAGTACTCTGGGAGAATGAGGTGGGCAGATTGCTTGAGCCCAGGAGTTCAAGACCAACCTGGGAAACATGACAAAACTCCATCTCTACAAAAAATACAAAAACTAGTCAGGTTTGGTGGTGCACATCCCAGCTACTCAGGAGGCTGAGGTGGGAAGATTGATTGAGCCCAGGAGACTGAGGGTGCAGTGAGCTGAGAGTGTGCCACTGTACTCCAGCCTGGGTGACAGAGTGAGATCCTGTCTCAAAAAAAAAAAAAGTCTTTTTTCTGTCATCATCACCCGCACCCCACCATTTCCCATCCCCAGAATAGACAAAAACCTCTTTGTCTGGAGGGGAGACAGGTGAAAGATACAAAACAATTGAAACCATTAATCAACAAAAGGAGTTTTAGTCACATGAGGCAGTGTGAGAGGGATGCGGAAAATCTTAATCCACGCTTAAAAGAGAAACAGAGCGGTGGCTCAAGCCTGTAATCCCAGCACTTTGGGAGGCCGAGGCGGGTGGATCACGAGGTCAAGAGATCGAGACCATCCTGGTCAACACGGTGAAACCCCATCTCTACTAAAAATACAAAAAAATTCGCTGGGCATAGTGGTGTGTGACTGTAATCCCAGCTACTCAGGAGGCTGAGGCAGGAGAATTGCCTGAACCCAGGAGGCAGAGGTTGCGGTGAGCTGAGATCGCGCCATTGCGCTCCAGCCTGGACAACAAGAACGAAACTCCGTCTCCAAAAAAAAAGAGAGAGAGAAGAGAGAAAGGGAAGCAGCAATGAACGGATGAAAGATAAACCAGAAGAGAAGAGAAGTAAGAGAACAACAGATCTTAACCCCCTCCAGCCCTTGTTTGGGCTCACACACAGCCTCCCAGGAGAGCTGTCCCACAGGAGGCATAACGGGTCTGGCAAAAGCAAGTAAGCTTGCCAGCAGCTCTCCCAGTAAAACGTCCAAACACCCTCAAACAACAAAGAAAAAAGCAACATGGAAAACTGGAGAAACAGGAACCAAACTGAGGAAATCTGAGTGTGTGGACCTCAGATCAGAACCTCCTACTTGGAATATTCTCAGAAGATGACCACAGGAATTTGATTTCTCTCCTTGAATTGATGTTATTTCTAGATGTCTGGAATTTCCAACTTAACCTGAAGTCATTTGTTTGTTATTTTTTGTGGTTGTTGTTTAGATCCCACAGATTTGGCAAGATTTTCTTTAAAGTGATGTATCCAGGCCAGGCAGGGTGGCTCATGCCTGTAATCCCAGCGCTTTGGGAGGCTAAGGTGGATGGATTACCTGAAGTCGGGGGTTTGAGACCAACCTGGCCAACATGGCAAAACCGCATCTCTACTAAAAATACAAAAATTAGCCGGGTGTTGGTGGCACATGCCTATAATCCCAGCTACTCAGGAGGCTGAGCCAGGAGAATCGCTTGAACCCAGGAGATGGAGATCATG
This sequence comes from Saguinus oedipus, assembly GCA_031835075.1. Taxonomy (NCBI): domain Eukaryota; kingdom Metazoa; phylum Chordata; class Mammalia; order Primates; family Cebidae; genus Saguinus; species Saguinus oedipus. The sequence continues at coordinate 54,192,569 of CM063186.1, read as the reverse complement.
CACTCCAGCCTGGGCAACGAGAGCAAAACTCCATCTCAAAAAATAATAATAATTAATTAATTAATTTAATTAAGTGACATATCCAATATCCAATGCCATGAGTATCTTCAGGTTGTTCTCTCATTGCCTTTCCTCTGCTTCTTTCTTATTTTCTTGCCTTTTCTCTCTTCCCTCCCCACTTGAATGTTCTTGTCGTCCCCTTTTATTCCCAGTTTCTTATGTCAATCACATCTGGATATTCAAACTCTCTGAACTGGCCTCCTATTTGGGTAAAAAAACAGGATTAACTATCATTCTCTCTTTTTTTTAACCCATGTTTTAGAAACTGCTATTGTATAATAGCATTGTTTGTTTATTCTGTGTCTTTAGAAAGTCTTTAAGAGTAAGACCATAGGAATCAGAATAAAGAGCCCTACTTTCCAGCCTCAAACTGCTGTTTCTTTCCTTTCTTTTTTTTTTTTTTTTTTAGACGAGTCTCACTCTGTCAGCTGAGAAGGGTGGATCACCTGAGGTCAGGAGTTCAAAACCAGCCTGGCCAACATGGCAAAACCTCATCCCTACTAAAAATACTTCTGTTTCTTAAATAATTGGGAAGAACAATTTTTAGTCATTGGTCTCCCTATCTGTAAAATTAATGAGTTTGGATAAATTTCCATTAAGGTTCTTTTCAGTTGTAAAATGCTGTGATTCTTGATGGAAAAAAGACCCATATTTAAACTTAGGTTATTTAAAGAAAAGGAATTAATTTTGTTTCAGGCACCAGCAAAGATTCTTCTATTTTGTAAGAAGAAATAATAGAAAACACTCATATCAGGTATTCATTCAAAATGATTACAACTAAAAATATGTTCTTCCTTATTATCTTCTGTTTTACCTTTCTCACTTCCTTTAATGTGTTAATTTTTACACCAATGGAGTTTTTTCCCATGCTTTCTTCCTTTTTCCTGGCTGGTAAAATGGGAAGCTGGTCCAGTTCAGCAGGACCCTCCTCTACACATACTAGGACCCCCTGTCCAGCTTCTCTGAGACATCATCTAACACAGTTCACTGTCTTCACCTTCTACTCTCATTTCCTCATCTCCACAAGGCGCTGCCACTGTTCAGTCATCTGTCTCTCCACTGGTTCCCATGTGACCTTCAGATAAGCAAAACAATTTCTTAGGTGTCTTTATGTCTCTAGGCCCACAATACTTGAAGTAGATGTGCATCTAATAACTAATGATTGAATAAGTTAATTATAAAAATGTATCTAACATGCTAGATGAAAAATCCTGAAGGAAACTTAAACATGTTTTGCTAAGTGAAAGAATCCAGTCCAAAAAGTCTACCTACTGTTTGATCTCCACTGTATGACACTCCAAAATGACAAAATTATGGAGACAGTAAAAAGATCAATGGTTGCCAGAAACTTGGAGAGAGAGGGGAAGGGAAGAATAGATGGAGTCCAGGGGCTCTTTAGAGCAGTGAAACTATTCTGGTGGATATGGTGGATACGTATGATGATACATTTGACAAAACCATAGAATCGTACAAGGAGTGAACCCTAATGTAAAGTATGGTTTAGTTAATAATCATGTATTAATATTGGTTTATCAATTGTAACAAATGTAGCACACCAAAGCAAGAAGCCATTAAATAATAGGGGAAACTGTGTTAGGGATAGAGGAAGTATGTGGGAATTCTATACTATATGCTCCATAATTGTAAGCCTAACACAGCTCTAAAAAGTAAAGCTTATTAAGTCTTAAAAAAAATGAATAAGCCCCCATTAGTCTCTCCTAGGTCACTTGGTTTTGTCTGAGTAAACTTTTAACTTGGAGCAGGTAAAGACAGCTAGATAGGGTCACGCAGCTCATGCTGACATTAGAACTAGGTATCAGGCCTGCTACTTTTCTACCTAAGTAGGTTTCCTATAGCTTACTTGCTTTTCATTCTGGTCTTATTTAACTTTTAGTTGTTTTTTTATCATCTAGTAGCTTTTACCTCTTTTTTCACAGCTTTTCCTACAACCCGGCTATTGTTTATATCATTATCTTGGCTGTGTCACTAATTAGCAATTGATTTCTGAAAATTTAGCTTGACATCAATAAATGTGGTTCCTAAGTAGTCAATTAGAATGAACATCTCCCAGGGATTTATGGGGTTATTAAGTCTGGAAGGTAATCTTGGTGAAGGCATACATTAAGACCCCATATCCCAGGAGGATTATCTGCAGTGACAGCAATGGGAGGTGAACCTGCTCAGCCAAGCTGTGGAGTTCAACACCAGGCTGGTGAATCTATCTTCCCGAGACCTCATGCTGTCGCAGCCAGGAGACTTATGCTCTAATTATGAGCCCCTTTTTTTGCAACCCCTCCAGCTTAATGGGTTTCACATTCTCTTCAAGTCTAATGTCCATTTTAAAATTGACTATTATGCCATTATCTCTCAGGTTTGGGGGGACTTGTTTCTTCCTAGGGAGTTTTGCAATGTATCTATTGACCTGCTCCTGACTAGTGCATTAAAGAGAGCTCTTCTTCAATCTTTCCTTCCCACAAATGAAGTAGCACTTTGTTCTCTTAGAGAAGCTCTTTTTATGGAACTGCATTAATCACCCACATAAACCCACCTCCTCTTGCATCCCTGTGCTTGTTTTCCTGCTTTCTGAAGCTCTCCCCAGTTGGCAATGAAAGGAAGTGCAGACAATGAGCTGCAGCTTCTTGAAGGGCAGAGGCAGACTCCTCTGTCACCCTCCGATGAATGATTACAAGAACTCATTGTGCAGGGCAATGAAGAATGTTTACGTTGATACAATACCTGGTCTTTAAAATGTCTTTGGATGACATACAGCAGGAAAAATCAACACTGCCACTTCAGCTGTGATCACTGAGCAGGAGCATCAGATGTACTCACTTCAAATTAAATCTCTCTCTTTCTCAATCTTTCTCTTTCTGTGCAAGCCTATGAGAAAGTGGATAAGACAAGGGCAAAATATGAATGATTTATTTTAAATAAAGGGACAATCTGTAGGCTATCTTCCCTGGACAGTTAACAAAACTCAGTCAGTGAGTACAATGAAAACAGAATTGTTGAAAGGTCATTTAACAGGTAATAACCATCGTTTGTTATGGTGGTAGTTTAAAAACTCACCTATTTAGGTTTCACATAAATGCTGGTGGAAGATAGCACAAGCCACTAAAAAACATTTTCCAAGAATATTTATTGACATGAGATGTCAATACACCCCATCAGAACAGCAAAAATAAAAAATAGTAACACCACCAAATGCTGGTAAGCATGTGGACAAACGGATCTGCCATACATTGCTAGTAGGAATGCAAAATGAGACAGCTACATTTATACTATATAACTGGGTGGTTTTTTAGACTTGTCCGTTTCTTATTCAATAAAAAATAAACAACTAAATACATATTTACCATATAAACCAACAATCACATTTCCGAGAATGTATCTCAGATAAATGAAAACTTCGATCCACACAAACCCCTGTACACAGTGTTCACAGCAGCTTTATAGCAAAGATACAGAAACCACCAAGGTGTCCCCCAATGGGAAAATGGTGAAACCAACCACGGTCCATGTCATGGAATACTACTCAGCCATTAAAAGGACTGAACTATGGACACATGCAACAACTTGGATGACTTTCATGGGTATTATGCTGAGTAAAAAAATCCAATCTCCAAAGGTCACATACTGTATGATTGCATTTATGTAAATTCTCAAAGCAATATTAGAGAGATGAAGAACAAAATTCATGGTTACCAGAAGTGGTGGTGGGTAGAGTGACCGAAGGGTATAAAGAATTAGCATGCATGAGATCTTTATGGTAATGAAATCGTTCTGTGTCTTGACTGTGATGTGGTCACACAAATCTATATATTAATAAAATGATACATATTGCACTGATGCCAATGTCCTGGCTTTGGTATTGTACCATAGTTATACAAGGTGTTACCACTGGGAGAAAATGGGTGACACTGTACTATTGTTATATAAGATGTCACCACTGAGAGGAAATTAGTGACACTGTACTATAGTTATATAAGATGTTATCACTGAGAGGATATTAGTGACACTGTACTATAGTTATATAAGATGTCACCACTGAGAGGAAATGGGTGACACTGTACTATTGTTATATAAGATGTCACCACTGAGAGGAAATGGGTGACACTGTACTATTGTTATATAAGATGTCACCACTTATAGAGAGTCATGAAGCTTCTCTCTACTATTTGTGAATAAATGATTATTTCAAATATAAAAGTTTTAAAAGAATATTTAATAACATAAGAAAATGTTGAAAAATTCTATTGTTTTAAACATAAGCAATACATTGACCACATATGCAGAAAAATTATGCATACTTATACACCACCCTCAAAAAGTGCTGGAAAGAAAAACTCCCCTACTGGTGTGTTAGTAATTGTACCTAGAGAGCAGAATTTAAATGTTCTGTTTCTTGTCTGTTCTTTACATAACTCCTACAATGAACACATATTAATTTTATAATCAGCGCTTAAATTTTTCCTTCTGCTCCACTAGAAGGACAAGCCTTTTGAAAATAGTAAATTATATATGCTCTGCTAAAATCAATGAACTAGAACTCATGCCTGAAAGGAAATTGCAGAAGTGAAAGTAATCACCCAAGAGAATCAACTAGTTCCTTCACGTAAAAAAGCAGACAAAATCTTACTTTGTTTATAAGGGCTTTAATTGTGTGAGGTACATTTTTTCTTAGCTAATACAAGTCCAAAATTAACAAGACTACCAAATACCATGACTATAACATTTAAATCAGATAGACTAATTTTATAGCTACCAAAGCAATGGTGTTGATTTATTTGGGATGTATTTCCCTACCTCAATAAGTTAGCAGTCAGAAAGTGCGTGCTACTCATTACGTTTAATGTAAATCATTCATTAATGCCTCTAGAAGAAGACTAACCATGTGCTTACTGGAAAATTAACCTGAGATAAACATAAATGTCCAGGTCTTTATTGACGTGCCTTATGTTTTGTAATCATTATGAAGCTGTGCTCCTGGCTATCTATCTATTCTCTCCCTGTGAACATCCTTGCTGTTCATATATAACAAATTATTCCTACTCTTTATATTTAATGCTTAATGTTTTTACTTTTAATAATCTACATTTGTGAACTTACTTTTTGTAAATATTTCTAAAGTAGACTTCCCACATATCCTGGATAAGTTTAATGACAGGAGATAACTGGGGTATATGATTTTCTCCAACTGTTTATGAAAACAAAGAACAGTCTGCTTATTATTCAGCTGTAAAGCCTCTATTCATCAAAAAGGCATTGATTTCACATATTTGACTGAAATAATCTTTAATTGTTTTAAGTCATAAAACAAACGCCATCCCAATTATAATTTCAAGATAGGCTAACAATCAAAAGAAATACAGCACAGAGTTGAAATTTTAAAAAAAATGTTTAGTTTCATCTCATTTATTTTATACTTGAATAACAGGAATGCAAACAAGAAAAATACCCAAACAAGTACAAACAAGGAAAAATTCCCTAATATCAACAGACATTCAAAAGAAAATTTTGCCATTGTTGCATCATAGAAATAGAAACAGATGTAAATATGAATATCTTAGTTGGTAGGATAAAACAAATATACACATAGATACAGGCAGCATGGTGTAGAGAAAAAAGGACAGAAGGCACAGACTCGAATCCCACTCCCAGAGTCCTCATAGTTGAGCAATGGTCAAGTTCAGGGTCATACCAGGAAACCTTTCCATGTTGGGTTACAGCCCCCATTTAGAGCTGACCTCCTCTAGCCAGCACTGCTACATCCCAGAGACACCCAAGTTCTTGGTGCCGTTTAGGCCTGTGCTACACCGTTGCCATCAGAGCTCAACTGAGTGTTGTGCATTTTTTAAAGCTACTGACTCATATCCGTTCTATACTTGATGCCTCTCATCATCCCTGGAGTGAAGTGGTAGACCCTGGGGCTCGTGCTCATCTCAAGGGTCCTCTCTTTCCATGCCCCCCCTTTTTTTTCCAGTGTGTATATCCATACCTGCAAAACACAATTTATTATATTCACATCCTTGTTACCACAGTACAAGATGTAAGCCATTACACGTCCGGTATTATAGTTGAGGCTAATGACTTACAGACTTATAGAAAATAAGAAATCTGTCTACAGTTACACAGTTTCAAAGCCGGAAGGTCTGGCTCAGGCACTGATGGTGTGTGAGTTCTGAAGGAACAAAGCAGTTGTCTCAGTCCATACATCTGGTAGTGGTGACATGTGAGGTGGGCTGCATTTGGTTGCAGATTTATTTCCATATTTGCTGCTCCTTGCATTTCACTTTTTTCTTTTTCTTTTTGAGGTGGGACTACAGGCACATGCTACCACGCCTAGCCAAATTTTGTATTTGTAGTAGAAACGGTTTCATCGTGTTAGCCAGAGTGGTTGGTCTTAACCTCCCGACCTCGTGATCCCCCTGCCTCGGCCTCCCAAAATGCTGGGATTACAGGCATGAGCCATTGTGCTCGGCCACATTTCACTTTTTGACTCAAATGAATTCTTTTAATCAATGACATCTCACTCTAGTTACTTCATTTAGTTCATTTTTTTGTTTTGTTTTGTTTTTTTTCTTTTCCTTTAAAAAAAAAAGATCCTATACAGACAACTCCAAAAGTTGGTGAGATGAGGAGCAACAGGAACTCTCATTCATTGACTGATGGGAATGTCAATGGTGCAACAATTTGGAAGACAGTATGGCAGGTTACTACTGATGTGAGCATATTCTCACTATAAATTCCAATATTTGTGCTCCTTGACATTGATCTAAATTAGTTAAAATTTTATCTCCATAAAAAACGTGGACAGATATTCATAGCAGCTTGAATGAAAGTTGTTAAACCTGGGAAGCAACTGAGGAGCCCTTTAATAGGTGCAGAAATTATTACACTGTGGTACATACAAACAGTAGAATAGGATTCAACACCAAGAAGAAATGAGCTATTATGCCATGAAAAGGCAAAGAGGAATCTCAAATGCATATGACTAAGTGAAAGAAAGCAATCTGAAAAGATGACCTACTATAGGATTCCAACTATATCACATTCTGAAACACAAATATGGAGACACGGATCAGAGATTGGCACAGGTTATTGGGGAGGGAAACATGAAGAGGGAGAGCTCAGAAGATTTTCAGGGCAGGGAAATGATTCTGAACTCCTTTGGAAACTTCTTTTTATTTCCATAGGTTTTGGGGGAACAGGTGGTTTTTGGTTATATGAATAAGTTCTTCAGTGGTGATTTGTGAGATTTTAGTACACCCATCAACAGAGTAGTATACACTGAACCCAGTTTGTAGCCTTTTATCCCTCACCCCCCTCGCATCCTTTTCCCAGAGTCCCCAAAGTCTTTTGTATGTTTCTTATGCCTTTGCATCCTCACAGCTTAGTTCCCACTTATGAGTGAGAATATACAATGTTTGGTTTTCTGTTCTTGAGTGACTTCACTCAGAAGAATAGTCTCCAAGTCCATCCAGGTTGCTGCAAATGCCATTAATTTGTTCCTTTTTATGACTGAGTAGTATTCCATGGTATATAAGTACCACAATTTCTTTTTTTATTTTTTTAATCATTATTATACTAAGTTCTGGGACACATGTGCAGAACGTGCAGGTTTTTTACATAGGTATACATGTGTCATGGTGGTTAACTGCACCCATCAACCCATCATCTACATTCGGTATTTCTCCTAATGCTATCCCTCCCCTTTACCCCATACCTTAACAGGCCCCGGTGTGTGATGTTCCCCTCCCTGTGCCCATATGTTCTTATTGTTCAACTCCTATTTATGAGTGAGAACATGCAGTGTTTAGTTTTCTGTTCCTGCATTAGTTTGCTGAGAATGATGGTTTCCAGATTCATCCATGTCCCTCCCTGCAAAGGACATGAACTCATCCTTTTTTATGGCTGCATAGTATTACGTGGTCTATATGTGCCACATTTTCTTTATCAAGTCGAACATTGATGGGCATTTGGGTTGGTTCCAAGTGTTTGCTATTGTGAACAGTGCTGCAATAAACATACATGTGCATGTGTCTTTATAGCAGAATGATTCATAATCCTTTGGGTATATACCCAGTAATGGGGCTGCTGGGTCAAATGGTATTTCTAGTTCTAGATCCTCGAGGAATCACTGCACTGTCTTCCACAATGGTTGAACTAATTTACACTCCCACCAAGAATGTTAAAGCATTCTTGTTTCTCCACATCCTCTCCAGCATCTGTTGTTTCCTGACTTTTTAGTGGTCACCATTCTAACTGGCATGAGATGGTATCTCATTGTGGTTTTGATTTGCATTTCTCTAATGATCAGTGATGATGAGCTTTTTTCCATATGTTTTTTCTTTGCATAAATGTCTTCTTTTGAAAATCCCACCCCTCTATTAAATCTCTTCTAATATCCTAACTAATAGAGAGATGTGATACCAACCAAGCTCTGCTGGGGACCCACCACATAGGTATTCCAATCTCAGGTAGTTCTATTCACCCCAAACACCAGGTGTAGCTCCACCTTCTGAGACCACACAGAAAAAGCTAAATTTCTTTGCATCATCATTATCATCCTCATGATTGCTAATGTCTTGGTCCTTTATTCCTATACTAAACACTCTGCTAAAAACTCTAAAGGCATTCCTCATTTGATCCACCTAAGAGCCTCAATCACCAGGTACTAATATTTTGTTCCATTTTACACGATAAATTCAAGTTCAGAGAAGTTAAGTAACCAGCCTAAGACCACAAAGCCAATGAGTAGCAGAACCAGAATTTGAACCCTCCACTCTCAACTATACATCACTTGCTGCATGTTAAGCAACAGCTTGGTTGCCTCCCTGAGCCTGCTCTCATGCAGATTAAACATTCTTGTCTTCAAAGCAAAGAAATCATGAAATCATGACATTGTTTCCAATGCAATAACCATTATGATATTTCCTCAGAGATCCCAGTTAGAATTCTATCCAGTGTGATAACTGTGAGGACATTTCCTCAGAGATCCTAGCTGGAATGCAACAGTTAACTCGAATGGCTGGTGGCATTCAGAGCATGGTGAAAAAAGCAGAAAGAGGAATGTACAAGAGTTGTATGTTTGCAGTGTCAGAGCTGAAGTGGAGAAGGCAGTGTCAAATTACCCACAATCCCACTGCTCAAAGAACCCTGTAGTGCCCTTGTCTTCTTTCCTTCTTAACATTTCAAGAGTTACAGAAGTATCTCAAAGAACTTTCCAGTGTCTGTGACAAAACATTCTCTGGGCTGTAAACTCCTCAGAGTGTAAACACTTTGAGAGTAAGGGCCATGCCTTACTTAGCCTTGCATCACATACACGTTTGATTAAATCAGGGGAAAAAAATCAATAAGCAACAAACTACACACAGAACCAAGAAAAAAATCAGAAGTAGACATTGATCCAACCTCACTGCAAAAAGTTATAAAGCACAACTTGTTTTAGTTTAGGTTCCCCCTAAGAAATAAACTCTGAGTTGAAGACTTGGTGCGAATAGTTAATTCGGGAGTTAACCTCGAAAACAGAAGAAAGGAATGGAAACAGTGAGACAAAAAAGGAGAAAACATCAATAATTGGTGTCTTAATGAACTGGATTAACACTGTGGGCAGCTGTGCAGAACACTCTTTAGAATTGTCACACCATGTGATGGGGGTGGAGGTATTACTCACCTTAGTTGAGGGTTGCCTCTGAGGGTGTTAACTCCCTTGAAATTTTGTGTCATGCGTCATGCATGAAAAGGGTTAAGCAGGCTCCTGCAGTTTTAGAGAAGGCAACTTAGAGAGATGCCCTCACACAAACGTGGTGAAGGTCCCTGGCAGTGGCCTGTAGGGGCAGCTGTTCTGGATTAAAGAGACTGAGAACATATGGCATCAGTCATGGTAAATCACAAGTTTCTGCACTAGCATCTTTATGTAAGCTGATTAAAAGAAACTACGGAGACAAGTGTGGTGGCTCATGCCTGTAATCCCAGCACTTTGAGGGGCTGAGGTGGGCAGATCACTTGAGATCAGAAGTTCAAGACCAACCTGGCCAACATGGTGAAACTCAGTCTCTACTAAATATGCAAAAATTAGTTGGGCATGGTGGTGCATGCCTGTAATCCCAGCTACTAGGGAGGCTGAGGCAGAAGAATTGCTTGAACCCAGGAGTCAGAGGTTGCAGTGAACTGAGATCACGCCACTGCACTCTGGCCTGGGTGACAGAGCAGGACTCCCTCTGAAAAAAAAGAAAAGAAAAGGAGGAAGAAGAAGAAATGATAGAGTAGAACGTCTCCTGTGATCTCGGACTTTGAGGTGAAGCTCCAAGCTGAGTACAATAAGCATCACAAAGCGTGAAACCAAGAAACCAGCGGACACTTCCCCATTTGTGGAAATGCAGGTTCCCATACAGAACAGGAGAGTATCTGTATCAATTTACCAGGGATGTCATAACAAAATAGCACAAACTGGGTGACTTAAACAACAGAAACATGTTTTCTCACAATTCTGGAGTTTGGAAGTCTGAGATCAGGAGACTAGAAGGGTTGCTTCTCCTGAGACCTCTCTCCTTGCCTGGCAGGTATCCCTCTTCTCCCTATGCCTTCACTTGGTCTTCCCAGGGACCCAGTCTCCTGTTCTTAGAAAGGTGCCAGTCATATGGATTTAGGTCCTACCCTAATAACTTCATTTTAATTTAATCAGTTTTTTTAACAGACCCTATCTCCAAATACTGTCACATGCTGAGGTACTAAGGGTTAGGAATTCAACATGTGAATTTTGGGGGAACATAGTTCAACCCATAAGAGCATCTCACCCCCAGCTATGGGCTTGTTAAGCGATTGCAAAAATTCTTAAGTCCCTAAAGAAGGATACGGTGGAATTGCTCTCTAGAGAGCATGACATGGATAAGCTAGAATTTAGGGGTTTATCTGAACATGGAAGTTGGTGCCTGCCTCCTGCCAGAGAATGTAGACAGTGAGAGGCTGGCAGGAGGAAGGAAAGGAACAGCAGAGGCCTCCCGTGTTTGGAAAGGCAAGGAACCATGCATTTCCTGTGGGTTTGGTGAACTTGGGAAGGGAGCCATGTTGATGGGATGCAGCACACTAAGCAGTACCATCGGAGGCTTGGAAAAGGCCAACTGGGTATTGCACCTCTTGAAACCCTGTGCAGAGCCCACGTGGAGCACACACAAACCACGCTGCACCCCACAAATGAGCCAGCATTTGGAGGCCCAGCACACACACTATCACCAGCCAAGAGAAACCGTAAATATCCTGAACTGAGTAAAAATGCCTTTTCCCCCTCTCATGCTAACCCCTGCTTCCCAGCTATGAAGGAGCCAGAAGCAAGAAGTGGGAAGAGAAAAAAGGGAGAAAGGAGTTGCATAAAAAGAAGATCACACCTCTTGCCTAGCCTAGATCAGACCTGAGCTGAGGGAAGGGAAGAAGCTCAGAATTGGATTGAGTCTGAAGTTTTTATTTAGACTGGGCTGTTTAATTCAGACACAGTGACTCTTTACAAAATAGGACTTGTCTAACAAGTCAAAAGTACAAGAAAGCTATGCGATCTTCCTCAGATCCATTCAGAGATAAGGAAAGGAGATAAAACAGACCACATTTAAATGCAACAGATGATGAAAAATTAAATCATTCCCTAGTTCTATCCCCGCTCAGTCTAGCTCACTCAATAAACCAACAGCACTTCATGTTCTCATGTTTCGATGATGAGTGGGGGTGGGGGGAATTCTGAACTGGCCTCCTTCCCAGAAATCTCCTCAATTATTTTGTACCCTGTTATCAAATTAACATTCTCCAGCCACTACTTCTATCTCATTATTCCTCTGACTCCGTGGCCTAAGGGATAAAGCCCACGGTTTTCTTCTTGCTCCTAAAGACTTTCCCCACCAATGCTCACATCCAGACATCTGATGATTCTTCTTTCCCAGGGAAAACCACATTCTGATCTTAGTGTTTGGGAGGGCCACCTCGTGGTTTTCCATGAGTCCTTTCATTGTGGCCTGGGAGGTTTTGAAATAAAGATTGTACCTCAGTGACATGGATCAAAGAACCCAAACCATCTACCTCCTCACTCAACCATAAACCTTGTCGGTTGCTGTGTATGAGGAATCAATGGCTCTCCCTTGTCCCAGCTTTCTTAAAGAGTTCATGCTACCACCATGCAGAGTCCCCCTGTTCTTGTATCTGTCATTTCTCATGCTATGGGACTGTACATCAGGGCCTCATCATTATTCTTTTTCGTATACCTGGACCTTACATAGGAACTCAAAGTCTAGCTCTTTACATTTCTTTTAGTCTTCTTTGATACTAAGTGAGGCAAAAACAACAAAAGAGAGATAATTTAGGCTATTTTATTTTACATTATTGAGACAGTGTTTTGTTCTATTGCCCAGGCTGGGGCAGTGGCTTGATCAAGGCTCACAGAAGCCTCAATCTCCTGGGCTCAAGAGATCCTCCCACCTCAGCCTCCTGAGTAGCTGGGATGACAAATGGGTGCCGCCTCACCAGGCTAATGTTTATTTTATACAGACAGCAGTCTCCCTATATTGCCTAGGTTGTCCTCAAAGTCCTGGGCTCAAGTGATCCTCCCCGCTCATCCTCCCAAAATGCTGAGATTACAGGTGTGAGCCACCCTGTCTGACCCATGTAGGCCTTTTTAAACAACCCTGAGCTTCTCAAGTCCCTACCCTCCTCCCACATAGAAGAAAGAAAAACCTAAATGATTACATTTGATTTCCAGAGGCCACATAAAACTGGACTCTCAAAAATTCAATGTGCTTAGGAAACTCTTGGACAGGTTATCAAAGCCCAAGTAGCAAAGTCCCTGTAGAGTTTCTTGGACTTTTACATTTTCTTGCAACAAATAATACATTTAAAGGTCAATGGATCTCATTCTTTATCAACCAAGAAAATATACTCGCAGAATCTCAAATCCAGTCTAGAGTTAAGATCAACATATCCTTTTGTTCTGGTCCTTTCATTTATTTCTTTAAAATTGTCTTATCGTTACTATGCAAGCTTGTATCTGAATTACAGCTTTTAATAAAGCAATGACACTTTTATTTCTCAGATGCCTGATGACCATATTAACCTCCCCTCATTTGAGTTATTAATTACACGTTCTGTCCACATCCCTTTGGTGTGGCTTCCAAGGAGACAGTCAGAAGGCTTCTCGGGAAGGGAAGGACATGTTTATTGTTGGCCCTGTGGGAGTGTTTGCATAATTACTGGAATGATTAAAGAGGTGTTTTCTAAAATAGACAAGCATACCAAGTTTTAATATGTTTCATGACAACGCATATGACAAGAGTGCATGTTGTACCTGATATAGGACCCTGAAGGTCGTCAAAATAAATAAATATGTGTAGAGGCACCAGAATGAATTCAGTCATGGGCATAAACAGAAACTCCAAGGGGAAATGAGCTTTGATTCTTGATGAGAGAATTGTTTGTGATCAGAATAAGGACAGCTATGTAGCAAAGGTGACGAAGAGCCTGGGGACATGAAGTCTTAAAGAGTTTGCTCTAATCCCATGTTGTAAAGACGGCTTAATGTGAGGGAGGGGGTGGCAGGAAGAGTTTTGATGAATCCTGAGATTGGAGTTAAAGCTTTTCTAATTTGGCTCACCGGTATTTAATCTTATAACTGTGCATCCTTAATCAAAACTCAGAGGGAATCTTTAATCTTGTGTGTATAAAACGAAAGATGATTAGAGCCTCCGACCTGCCTGTGTGTTCCAGCTATTTCTTTCTTTTCCATTTCCTAGGCTCTTCACATCTCCCATCAGTCAGTATCCTGAAATTGTAGGAGAATAAATATGAAGAACATACTCATTCATTCATTTTTTCTTTTGGTGGTTAATGGGCATCTATTATGTGGTAGGTATTGTTTTACATATTACTATAGAGCATGAACAAGACAGACACATCTATTTTTACAGACTGCATTTTAGAATCTAACTAGGATTTTTTCACCTTTTCTTTGCTAAGAAAGCAAGTGCAAGTGATGCAGGAAAATAAATATGCTTTTAAGGAGTAAATAATTCTGTAGAAAAATTCTTCTGTTTCAGATGACTGCAAGGTGCAAATTGTTTACTGAAGAAATTCATCATACAGCTGGTAAAGTGTTTGGATTCTGTTAGAAGATTGAGAACAAAGTGATAAAATGCATCATTCCAGCATCACAGGATTTTGATGACCAGACAAAGGCTTTGAATCATGTCTGATGTATTTTTTTAATGCACAATAAATAGGACTCCCGGGCCAACTCCCCTGACCTACACTACATCCTAAGCAAGACCTTTATAGAGAAACGTCACTGGGGGAAACCTTTTCCGTTGATAGAAATCCTAGCATATCCAGGTAATACTTCACTACTATTGCTGCTTTTTTTTTTTTTTTTTTTTTTTGAGACGGTCTCGCTCTGTTGCCTAGGCTGGAGTTCAGTGGCGTGATCTTCGCTCACTGCAACCTTCGCCTCCCAGAGTCTAAGCGATTTTCATGCCTCAGCCTCTGGAGTAGCTGGGATTACAGGTATACACCACCATGCCCAGCTAAATTTTGTATTTTTACTAGAAACGGGGTTTCACCATTTTGGCCATGCTGGTCTTGAACTCCTGACCTCAAGTGATCTTCCCACCTTGGCCTCCCAGAATGCTGGGATTACAGGTGTTAGCCACTGTGCCCAGCCCTATTACCACTTTAAAAAGCTTTTTATTTTTAAGAATATTGTTAAAACCTTTCCATTCTTCAGCTTCCAAATTCAATTTCAATAGAGGGATCAGATTTCAATGACCAACAATTGACAGAAACTACCCAAAAAATCCACATCAATGAAAATACTAAATTCCTGAGAAAGCATTACTCTGCCACGATAACCAAAATAATGATTTCTATAAAATACAGATTTTCAGGAGTGAGAAGGAACACTTTCCATTTTTGAATGGGTTTTCTGAGTTGAATCATAAACAAAAGAATAAAAGCCTCTGTATTCCCCCAAACCCCTGCCTTAGTCTTTCTTCATTAAATAATGAGTCTGATACACAGGATCTGATAAAACCATCCCTATAAACTTTATAAAATTCATCAGGAAAGAAGGGAGGAAGAGCAGGGAAACTAAATGGAGCTCACAGCAGGCTCAGTGTTCACCGCTAGGCCAGCTGCTCTCTGACCTGCTTCCTCCTGGTTGTTCAGAATCACGTAGACCCTGAAACTGCCTTTGCAAAAGTTACAACTGAGGAAATTCTGACAGGGAAAGAGATCAGACCTAACTGACTCCATCTTGCTTCTAACCATTAAGCTTTCCTTGTTCCTTCCTGGGTATAGGCCAAACTAACTTTGGGAAAGAATTCCCTTCATGGTTTGACTCTGAAACAAAATTAATAGTAGCCCTTTTTCTAAAAAAGACCCACTTCTTGCCTGGAAACCAGTCTACCTTTGCAGGACTAACAAATTAGCTACAAGATTAGAAATTAAGGTTTAGGGGTCATGCAGCCTCTGGCTCCAAGAGCCTAACACTCTCCAAATTGCTCCTAGGGATAGTATCACTATTGTAAAACCTAAGATCAGTGATCGAGATATTTTGCAGACCCTGCAGTGGAGGATCAGTTAACACCACCCAGACCCATAATCTGGTTCAACGACTTCTGCCATCCCACCCAGGAACAAAAGACAGCAAGAAAACCTCACTTTAACCCCCTATGATTCCAACTCCGACCTGACCAATCCACATTCCCCACTTCCCAAGCTCCTACCCACCAAATTATTTTTAAAAACTTTCATCCCCGAATGCTCAGGGAGACTGATTTGAGTAATAATAAAACTCCAGTCTCCCATACAGCCAGCTCTGCATGAATTAGTCTTTGTCCATTGCAACTACTCTGTCTTGATAAATCGGCTCTGTCCAGGTAGCAGGTAAGGTGAACCCACTGGGTGGTTACAACCTGTTACAAGATTATACTTCCCCTTACCTGCTGTATAGATAACAACATGAACATTCATTATAAGATGCTAAGTTTTGCATCTGAGATGTTTTTTCAGGTCCTGTGTATGAATGAAACTGATGTCAGCTGATCTGAAGGACCCCACAAGATTCTGACTTACTGAAGAAGCCTATGTGATTCTGAGGCCTATGTGATTCTGAGTTGCCACATCTTGATGATTTCATACCCCTTACCCTCACCAATCAATGGCCCCCATTTTCCAGCCCTTCATACTTCATGATCCCTTTAAAAGCCCCCACCCAGAACTCCTCCTCCTCCTCCTCCTCCTCCTCCTCCTCCTCGGGGAGATGGATTTAAGGGTCTCCTCCCATCTCCATTAATGCTAAGTGCCCTGCATCCATTAAACTCTTTCTCTGCTGCAAACACTGCTGTCTTCGTGTAATTGGTATGTTACTGCACAGCGGACATACAAACCTGTTGGTCCTATAACACTAGCAAGAGTACAGAACATTGAAATAACACAAAAAGAGTAGTATTCTGCACTCAGATTTACTCTATCCACTGTAATAAGACATTTGGGCAAAACTCACTACAGCAAAGTATTAAGTGAAAATATATACAACCAACAGGATATTTTATGTTGACATGGGTGTATGTAAGAGCATAAGGAATAGCAGGACTGTTTATTAACTTGAGTTAAAAGCACTTCCTCTTTTCAGCTGACCAAAGAGAGAGATATGCTGTAGCACCAACACCAAGCACACTGATTTTTATTTATTGCTTGTCTAGAAGACCTTTTGTTTGTGTGGAGGAGGAATATTAACTGTGTATCAGTCACACTTCATTTGTGAGAGAATTTGTACACTAAGAACATGTACATAAAGGGGGGACTAAAAAATATTAAATCAAAAACAGCTTAGAAAACACAAAAGACAAGAAACCACAGTGATGTTACAAAAACAAGTCCTCACTTTGAACTTGACTGCCCAAACAGTAGCCTATCCAAACCAGGAAGAGAGCAAACTACAGGACAGAACTGAAAGGATCCTGGACCTCAGAAGAAAAGGAAGAGATTCTTACAGCACTTTTTCTTTCCCAACGTTATCATTCTGGTATAGGAAAAGAGAAGTGAAGTCAGAAGCAGCAAATACTGTGGCGCTTACAGCCCCTTCTGATCTATAGTCCCCTATTTGGCATTCAAATGATTCACTTTCTCTACACAACTGAGTGGCTCCCAATCTCTTTTCTATATAAAAATTTATTTCATAATATCTGAGACACAGAAAAGGAAATGAAGAATAATATAAGTACCTATGTACCTATCAACTAGTGATATGGTGGATGTTTGTATCCTCCAAATGTCATGTTGAAATGTAATCCCAGAGCCAGGCGTGGTGGCTCACACCTGAATTCCAGCACTTTGGGAGGCTGATGCAGAAAGATTGCTTCATTTCAGGAATTTGAGACCAGCCTAGGCAGCATAGGGAGACCCCATCTCTACAAAAAAAAATTTTTTTGAGAAGGAGTTTTGCTCTGTCACCCAGGCTGCAGTGCAGTGGCACAATCTCAGCTCACTGCAACCTCCACCTACCAGGTTCAAGGCAATTCTCCTACCTCAGCCTCCTGAGTATCTGGGATTACAGGTGCATGCCACCATCTACAAAAAATTTTTAAAAGCCAGGCATGGTGGCTCCCACTAGTGTTCCCAGCTACTCAGAAGACTGAGGGATGAGGATTGCTTGAGCCCACGGGTCAAGGATGCAGTGAGCTGTGATTGTGCCACTGTACTCCAGCTCGGGCAATAGAAAAAGATCCTGTCTCAAAAAAAAAAAAAAAAGAAAGAAAGAAAGAAAGAAAAAGAAAAGAAAGGAAGGGGAGGGGAGGGGAGGGGAGGGCAGGGGAGGATGTGATCCTCAATGTTAAAGGTGGGGACTGTTAAGAGGTATTTAGGTCATAGGGGTAGCTCCCTCATAAATGGTTTCCCAGTAATGAGTAAGTTGTCACTCTCTTAGTTCACACAAGAGCTGGCTGTCAAAAAGGGCCTGGTATACCTCCTTCTCTCTCTCTAGCTCCCTCTCTGCCATGTAGCATACTGTTCCCCCTTAGTCTTCCACTATAAGTTAAATCTCACCAAGCAGATGCTGATGTCATGCTTGTACAACCTGCATAACCACCACCAAGTTCCTCATCTCCATCTGAGACCACCTCAGCATAGGCTTTATTATCCATATCACTAACAGCATTTTGGTCAAAGCTATTCAACATATCTCTAGGAAGTTCCAAACTTTTTCACATTTTCCTATCTTCTTCTGACTCCTCTAAACTGTTCCAAATGATAGGTACAGGATATAGGAAACTACTGGGTAGAAGAGGGCAGTTACTCAGCAAAGGCCCCACCCTCAAGCCTTGATACCCAGAGTTATAACTGAGAACAGGCATTTCTGTTTTCATGCCCAAAAACTTGCCTTTAGTCCCACCATGCCCTCCTATCCTGTACCCACATAAATCCCAAACCCCAGGATCCATGGCCAGATGAACAGAAGAGCATAACAGTAATAGAATGGCACCACAGAGAAGGAGAGAAGAGAAGGAATGTCTGAACATCAAGAGGAATTCAGCTGGGGATGGCTGGAGAGGAGATCAGCCACTGGACAGCCAAACTCCAGGGGAACATTATCTTCCCACTCCAACCCCTATCCAGCTCCCCATCCATCCCACTGAGAGCCACCTCCTCCACTCAATAAAACCCCTGCATTCATCCTTCAAGTCTGTGTGTGACCCGATTCTTCCAGGATGCTGCACAAGAGCTTGGGATACAGAAGGTGGTCACATTGGCCCTCTGCCCTTGCAGAAAGGCAGAGAGTCCACTGTGCTTGTTAACACTTAAGATATTTGTGAAGAACAAGGCTAAAAAAAGTGCACTGTAACATGTGTTTACTGGGCTTTGGGAGTCACAGATGTCCACCCCTAGAAACTGCTGTGGCGCTGGAGCCCAAAAGTGCTCACCCCAGTTCCTGTACCTGCCCATCTGTGTGCTCCCCATCCCATAAGGGGTTTCAGCTCATAGCAGCTGAACAGAGAGCAACACCCCTGTCAAATATCCTGTGAGGGAAGTCAAGGGACTCTTGTTTCACAACCTCTGCCTATTACCCAGTTCCAAGGTTGCTTACACATTTTCGGGCACTTTACAGCAGCATCCCACTACCTGGTACCAATTTACTGTATTAGTCCATTCTCACACTGCTAAAAAGACATACCCAAGACTGGGTAATTTATAAAGGAAAGAGTTTTAATTGACTCACAATTCAGTGTGGCTGTGGAGGCTTCAGGAAACTTACAACCATGGTAGAAGGGGAAGTAAACACATCTTTTTTCACATGGTGCCAGCAAGGAGAAGCACCAAGCAAAAGGGGGAACAGCCCCTTATAAAACTATCAGATCTCATAAGAACTCACTATCATGAGAATAATCACCCCCATGATTTAGTAACTTCCCACAGGGTCCCTCCCATGACATGTGGGGATTACAGGAACTACAATTCAAGATGAGATTTGGGTGGGGACACAGCCAAACCATATCAGTGGTACATAGCAGGTGCATGTATTGCATTGTATACTTTGAACTTTCATATGTCCTTCTTTTATTTTTTTTTTTTTTTTTTTTTTTTTTTTTTTTTTTTTTTTTTTTTTTTAAATTTTTATTGCATTATAGGTTTTGGGGTACATGTGCAGAACGTGCAAGATAGTTGCATAGGTACACACATGGCAGTGTGTTTTGCTGCCTTCCTCCCCCTCACCCACACTTGGTATTCATCCCCTGGCTATCCCCCCCAGCCCCCCCCGCTGTCCCTCCCCCATTTCCCCCAACAGTCCCCAGTGTATAGTAGACCGCCTCTTTGTGTCCATGTGTTCTCATTTTTCTCACCCGCCTATGAGTGAGTATATGCGGTATTTCTTTTTCTGTTCTTGTGTCAGTTTGCTGAGAATGATGTTCTCCAGATTCATCCATGTCCCTACAAAGGACACAAACTCATCATTTCTGATTGCTGCATAATATTCCATGGTGTATATGTGCCACATTTTCCCAGTCCAGTCTATCATCGATGGGCATTTGGGTTGGTTCCAGGTCTTTGCTATTGTAAACAGTGCTGCAATGAACATTCGTGTGCATGTGTCCTTATAGTAGAACGATTCACAGTCTTTTGGATAGATACCCAGTAATGGGATTGCTGGGTCAAATGGAATTTCTATTTCTAGGTCCCTGAGGAATCGCCACACTGTCTTCCACAATGGTTGAACTAATTTACACTCCCACCAACAGTGTAAGAGTGTTCCTATTTCTCCACATCCTCTCCAGCATCTGGTATCTCCAGATTTTTTAATGATCGCCATTCTAACTGGTGTGAGATGATATCTCAATGTGGTTTTGATTTGCATCTCTCTAATGACCAATGATGATGAGCACTTTTTCATATGTTTGTTGGCCTCATGTATGTCTTCTTTTGTAAAGTGTCTGTTCATATCCTTTGCCCATTTTTGAATGGGCTTGTTTGTTTTTTTTCTGTAAATCTGTTTGAGTTCTTTGTAAATTCTGGATATCAGCCCTTTGTCAGATGTGTAAACTGCAAAGATTTTTTCCCATTCTGATGGTTGTCGATTCACTCTAGTGACTGTTTCTTTTGCCGTGCAGAAGCTGTGGAGTTTGATTAGGTCCCATTTGTCTATTTTGGCTTTTGTTGCCAATGCTTTTGGTGTTTTGTTCATGAAGTCCTTGCCTACTCCTATGTCCTGAACGGTTTTGCCTAGATTTTCTTCTAGGGTTTTTATGGTGTCAGGTCTTACATTTAAGTCTTTAATCCATCTGGAGTTAATTTTAGTGTAAGGTGTCAGGAAGGGGTCCAGTTTCTGCTTTCTGCACATGGCTAGCCAGTTTTCCCAACACCATTTATTAAATAGGGAATCCTTTCCCCATTGCCTGTTTTTGTCTGGTTTATCAAAGATGATATGGTTGTAGATATGTTGTGTTGCCTCCGATGTTTCTGTTCTGTTCCATTGGTCTATATCTCTGTTTTGGTACCAGTACCATGCTGTTTTGATTACTGTAGCCTTGTAGTATAGTTTGAAGTCTGGTAGCGTGATGCCTCCCGCTGTGTTCTTTTTGCTTAGAATTGACTTGGCTATGCGGGCTCTTTTTTGGTTCCATATGAAATTCATGGTGGTTTTTTCCAGTTCTATGAAGAAATTCAATGGTAGTTTGATGGGGATAGCATTGAATGTGTAAATTACTTTGGGCAGTATAGCCATTTTCACAATATTGATTCTTCCTAACCACGAACATGGAACGTTTCTCCATCTGTTTGTGTCCTCTCTTATTTCGTTGAGCAGGTGTTTGTAGTTTTCCTTAAAGAGGTCCCTTACATTCCTAGTGAGTTGTATTCCTAGGTATTTTATTTTCTTTGTAGCGATTGTGAATGGCAGTTCGTTCTTAATTTGGTTCTCTTTAAGTCTGTTATTGGTGTATAGGAATGCTTGTGATTTTTGCACATTGATTTTATATCCTGAGACTTTGCTGAAGTTGCTTATCAGTTGCAGGAGCTTTTGGGCTGAGGTGATGGGGTCTTCTAGGTATACTATCATGTCGTCTGCAAATAGAGACAATTTGGCTTCCACCTTTCCTATTTGAATACCCTTTATTTCTTTTTCTTGCCTTATTGCTCTGGCTAGAACTTCCAGTACTATGTTGAATAGAAGTGGTGAGAGAGGGCATCCTTGTCTAGTGCCAGATTTCAAAGGGAATGCTTCCAGTTTTTGCCCATTAAGTATGATATTGGCTGTTGGTTTGTCGTAAATAGCTTTTATTACTTTGAGATATGTTCCATCAATACCAAGTTTATTGAGGGTTTTTAGCATAAAGGGCTGTTGAATTTTGTCAAATGCCTTCTCTGCGTCAATTGAGATAATCATGTGGTTTTTGTTTTTGCTTCTGTTTATGTGGTGAATTACATTTATAGACTTGCGTATGTTGAACCAGCCTTGCATGCCCGGGATGAATCCTACTTGATCATGATGGATAAGTTTTTTAATGTGCTGTTGCAATCGATTTGCCAGTATTTTATTGAAGATTTTTGCATCTATGTTCATCATGGATATTGGCCTGAAGTTTTCTTTTCTTGTTGAGTCTCTGCCAGGTTTTGGTATCAGGATGATGTTGGTCTCATAAAATGATTTGGGAAGGGTTCCCTCTTTTTGGATTATTTGGAATAGTTTCAGAAGGAATGGTACCAGATCCTCTTTGTGTGTCTGGTAGAATTCAGCTGTGAACCCATCTGGACCTGGGCTTTTTTTGTGTGGTAGGCTCTTAATTGCTGCCTCAACTTCTGACCTTGTTATTGGTCTATTCATAGTTTCAGCTTCCTCCTGGTTTAGGCTTGGGAGGACACAGGCATCCAGGAATTTATCCATTTCTTCCTGATTTACTAGTTTGTGTGCATAGAGTTGTTTGTAGTATTCTCTGATGATGGTTTGAATTTCTGTGGAATCTGTGGTGATTTCCCCTTTATCGTTTTTTATTGCATCTATTTGGTTGTTCTCTCTTTTCTTTTTTATCAGTCTGGCTAGTGGTCTGTCTATTTTGTTGATCTTTTCAAAAAACCAGCTCTTAGATTTGTTGATTTTTTGAAGGGTTTTTCTTGTCTCTATCTCCTTCAGTTCTGCTCTGATCTTAGTTATTTCTTGTCTTCGGCTAGGTTTTGAGCTTTTTTGATCTTGCTCCTCTAGCTCTTTCAATTTTGACGATAGGGTGTCAATTTTGGATCTCTCCACTTTTCTCATGTGGGCACTTATTGCTATATATTTTCCTCTACAGACTGCTTTAAATGTGTCCCAGAGATTCTGGTACGTTGTGTCTTCGTTCTCGTTGGTTTCAAAGAACTTCTTTATTTCTGCCTTCATTTCATTGTTTATCCAATCAACATTCAAGAGCCAGTTGTTCAGTTTCCATGAAGCTGTGCGGTTCTGAGTTATTTTCTGAATTCTGAGTTCCAACTTGATTGCACTATGGTCTGAGAGACTGTTTGTTATGATTTCCGTTGTTTTGCATTTGCTGAGGAGTGCTTTACTTCCAATTATGTGGTCAATTTTGGAGTAGGTGTGATGTGGTGCTGAGAAGAATGTATATTCTGTGGATTTGGGGTGGAGAGTTCTGTAAATGTCTATCAGGTTTGCTTGTTCCAGGTCTGAGTTCAAGTCCTGGATATCCTTGTTAATTTTCTGTCTGGTTGATCTGTCTGCTATTGACAGTGGAGTGTTAAAGTCTCCCACTATTATTGTGTGGGAGTCTAAGTCTCTTTGTAAGTCATTAAGAACTTGCCTTATATATCTGGGTGCTCCTACATTGGGTCCATATATATTTAGAATCGTTAGCTCTTCTTGTTGTATTGATCCTTTTACCATTATGTAGTGACCTTCTTTGTCCCTTTTGATCTTTGTTGCTTTAAAGTCTATTTTATCAGAGATGAGAATTGCAACTCCTGCTTTTTTTTGCTCTCCATTTGCTTGGTAAATCTTCCTCCATCCTTTTATTTTGAGCCTTTGTGTATCTTTGTGTGTGAGGTGGGTTTCCTGAATACAGCACACTGATGGGTTTTGGTTTTTTATCCAATTTGCCAGTCTGTGTCTTTTGATTGGTGCATTTAGCCCATTTACATTCAGGGTTAATATTGTTATGTGTGAATTTGATACTGCCATTTTGATGCTATCTGGCTGCTTTGCCCATTGGTTCATGTACATTCTTCATTTTGTTGATGGTCTTTAGCATTTGGTATGCTTTTAGGATGGCTGGAACTGGTTGTTTCTTTCTATGTGTAGTGCCTCTTTCAGGAGCTCTTGTAAAGCAGGCCTAGTGGTGACAAAATCTCTGAGTACTTGCTTGTTCGTGAAGGATTTTATTTTTCCTTCACTTATGAAGCTCAGTTTGGCTGGATATGAAATTCTGGGTTGAAAGCTCTTTTCTTTAAGGATGTTGAATATTGGCCCCCACTCTCTTCTGGCTTGTAGAGTCTCTGCCGAGAGATCTGCTGTGAGTCTGATGGGCTTCCCTTTGTGGGTGACCTGACCTTTCTCTCTGGCTGCCCTAAGTATTTTCTCCTTCGTTTCAACCCTGGTGAATCTGATGATTATGTGCCTTGGGGTTGCTCTTCTTGCGGAGTATCTTTGTGGTGTTCTCTGTATTTCCTGGAGTTCGGTATTGACCTGTCTTGCTAGGTTGGGGAAATTTTCCTGGATAATATCCTGAAGAGTGTTTTCCAGCTTAGATTCATTCTCTTGATCACATTCTGGTACACCTATCAAACGTAGGTTGGGTCTCTTCACATAGTCCCACATTTCTTGGAGATTTTGTTCATTCCTTTTTGTGCTTTTTTCTTTAATCTTGGTTTCACGTTTTATTTCATTGAGTTGATCTTCAATTTCTGATATTCTTTCTTCTGCTTGGTCAATTCGGCTGTTGAAACTTGTGCATGCTTCACGAAGTTCTCGTGTTGTGTTTTTCAGCTCCTTCAATTCATTCATATTCCTCTCTAAGTTTTCCATTCTTGTTATCAATTCCTCGAATTTTTTTTCAAATCTTTTTTCAAGGTTCTTAGTTTCTTTGCACTGATTTAGAACATGTTCTTTTAGCTCAATGAAGTTTCTCATTATCCACTTTCTGAAGTCTGATTCCGTCATTTCGTCACACTCATTCTCCGTCCAGCTTTGTTCCCTTGCTGGTGAGGAGTTTTGGTCCTCTGTAGGAGGTGAGGTGTTTTGGTTTCGGGTGTTTTCCTCCTTTTTGCGCTGGTTTCTTCCCATCTTTATGGATTTATCCGCCTGTCGTCTTTGTAGTTGCTGATTTTTCAATTGGGTCTCTGTGTGGATGCTGAGATTGTTGATGATGAAGTATTTTTGTTACTTAGTTTTCCTTCTAGTGGTCTAGCCCCTCTGCTGTATGAGTTCTGAGGTCCACTCCAGGCCCTGTTTGTCTGGAGTATACCTGTAGCAGCTGTGGAAGAGTGAGGGATGATACCAGTTTCTTCTTCTGCTGTCTTTGTTCCAGAATGATGCCCGCCAAATGTCAGTCTGATTAGTCCTTCTTTTGCGGTGACTCTTTGGATATACAGGGGTCAGGGAGCTGCTTAAGGAGACGGTTTGTGCTTTATAGTAGCTCCAGTGCTGAGCTGTGAGCTCCGTTGTTCATTCAGTGTTGTTGGGAGGTTGTTTATGTCTGCTGTAATAGAACTCATAAAACACCACCCTTTTATTTCCCCCCCTTATATGCACTGTTTCAGGGAGTTGGGGCTTTCTTTATGAGTATCTGTTGCACTGTCCTGCCCCACTAGGTGGCAGTCTATTCACTATTTGCCTGCCGGGGCTCTGACCCACTCGCGCGGTTCTGCCCTGTTGCTGCTGGGCTCCCTTCTGCTGTGGAGAGCTCCCGTCTCCTGGGAGTCTCTCTGTTATGGCAGGTTGCCTCGGCAACGGCAGGCTGCTTCGGCCCTGGGCGGTGCTTCAATAGGGGCGGATTGTGTCAGCGGTGGTGGACGCCCCTCCCTCACCGGGCTGCACCGTCCTAGATGCCGGCAGCAAAACTCTCAGCGCCAAGCATCTCCAGTCATTGCCCTGCTTGTCCCTGTGAGGGTGGGATACGCTGAGCCCGATTACCCAGCTCCCTGCCTCAGAGTCCGTCCTCTCTCTCTCTCCCTCCCTCTCCGCGAGCTTAAAGTTCGACTCTCTCACTGGCGCCCCAGGAGCCTGCCGATAGGGCACTGGGATCCGTGCGATCTCCCGTGCCGCTGCCCACTTCACCGGCTCATATCACGCTTCCCAGGAAACTCCCAGGAAACTCCTGGTCTGGCTCACTGTCCAAGTCCCGTTCCATCAGATGGACGCGCCAATCTGCCCTTCAAACTCTCAGATTGCTGGTTTAACAGGGCGCCCAGACCAGTGAGTTCCGTGCCGGGTCCTGCTGCGGCGCCGGCCGAAGCGGCGCCGGCCGAAGCGGCCGCGCCAAAGGACTGCGTTAGCCGGTTTTACTTTACTAGCGTCCTGTGGGACTTTCAACGCTCTGTGGGCTAGAAAAGTCCATCCGAGAATGCGGCTAGGACTCACCCTCTGCGCCGTCACTGAGAGCTGCAATCCTGAGTCGCTTCTACGACGCCATCTTGCCGGGTCCCCCCTCCTTCTTTTATTTTTTTAACTTTTAGTCTACTTTGTATGTTTTTAGTTTTTATATATTTTTATTTATTTGCTTTTTCAAGCAACATTATGTTTATGAGGTTCTTTCATAAATGTATTTGGCTATAGTTCATTTTCAGTATTATATAGTATCCATCATATGAACACCATGAGCTAATCCACATTTCTGTTGGGTATTAAAGTTGCTTCTAAGTGTTTGCTACAATAAACCATTTGGCTCTGTCTCCGTGAGAATATGGGCAAGCTGTTCCAGGGCATATTTCTAGAGTAAAACCTGCTGAGTCACAGAGGAAATGAATTTCCAACTTTACTAAATGTTGCAAAATTGATCTCCAAAGTGGCTACACAAATCTACATTCCTTGTGGTGCATAGGAATTGTTATTGTCTTATATCCTTGTAGCCATTTGGTATTGTCAGATTTTAAATTTTCTGCCAATATCATGAGTGTGAAATTATATCTCACTGTGATTTCATTTACCATTATCCAAATTACTACTGGAGTTAATACTTTTCAAATCAGTATTTGTAATTTATTACTTCTCATCTGTGAGATTCCATGTTCTTTTTGAGGGGGCAACTGCTTTTTGATAAGGTTTATTGTCCTTTTCTTATTGATGTGCAGCATTTCCTATATAAACTAGATATTAATCCACTGTTGATTATGCATGCTGCAAATGTCTATCTCTTGTTCATTCTTATTATGATATGTTTTGATGAACAAAAATGTTTTATGTGGTTGGTGTTGTCAATATTCATCTCTATAATTTGTATGTTTCTCATTTTATTTATTCCCTGTGCTAAAGTTTTGAAGATATTATCCTTTATTTTCTTTTAACTTTTTAGAGTTTTTAATTTCACAGTCAGATGTTGACTGAACCTTGAGTGCACATCCCTAGGAAGTGCAAAGCAGCATGGTATAGTACTTGAAAGCATGGAGTCCAGAGGCAGTCTACCTGGGTTCCCTTCTCAGCTCTGCCACCTTTTAGCCTGTCATTTAACTTCTATGTACTCCATTTTCCTAATCTGTAAATAGGTACCTATTCATAGGTAAGAGTAAAGTTGCAATTAGAATATATAAAACCTTTTAGAATAGCACCTACTGAGTGCAGTGGAAGGGATTACTCCTATTATATGAGCTCTAGTTTTATTTTTGTGTGTGGAGAGCCAATTTTCCCACTCCTACATGTTATCTAGTCCATCTCTTTCTCACTGATTTAACAATGCCACTTATATCGTACATCAGCTTTCACGTAGGTGTTGACATTTTTCTCCGTGTCCTAGTCTTCCATTGGTTTGTCTGTCCTTTAGAGAAATCTCAAGTCTCCATTTAAAATTTCCTAGTTTCTAAAAATCCCTGACATTATCAGTCCTGCTTCTTCTTTCATCTACACTCGCATCTCAACAAAATCCTTGTAGCCGTTAGTGAACCCTAAAGGAGAAGGTTTCCTGTGAGTTTCTGGGGCTGCCATAAGAATGTACCACAAAATTGGTGACTTAAAACAACAGAAATATATTGTCTCAGTTCTGGAGGCTAGAAATCCAAAACCAAGGTGTCAGCAGGGCCACACTCCCTCTGAAATCTGTAGGGAAATCCCTTGCCTCTTCCTAGCTTCTGGCGATTTGCTGTCACTCTTTGGTGTTCTCTGGCTGATAGCTGTCCAATCCCTTATTTTCACATGGCATTCTCCCCGCGTCTCTTCTCTTCACATGAAGATCTTTTCATAAGGACACCAGTCCCACTAGGGCCCACTCTACTTTAGTCTGACCTTGTCTTAGCAAATTACATATGCAACTTCCCTATTTCCAATTAAGGTCACATTCGGAGCCACCGTGAGTTAGAACGTCATTTGGGGGCGAATACAAAATTCAACTGGTAACAAAGTCAGAGCTAAAAAATACTAATTTTGAGCTTTAATGAAAGCTTCTAATCCTCTCCTGGACGTCGTAATTTACCCCCGATGATCCTGCCATACCGCTTTCTAGTACAGTAGTTTAATCCTCTTGGATCCAGATGCACTAAATCTGATTTTAAAATAAATAATTGCAAACTTCAAATTCTAACCAACTACCTCCAGAGTTTGTAAGAAATGAAGATTTTAGAAGCCTACCTCCAGAGATTCTCATTCAGTGGTCAAGTTCATCAGTGCTAATGCAGGTAGTCAAGAGACTGTACTTTGAGAAGCACTAATCTAGACAGAAGTGTTAATGTCCCCTAAGGAAGGGGTAATTGGTGGAGCAGCCAGCCTCATCACTCAGCTCTCAGGCTGGTCTAAAGGTCTTGGAAGGGGCTGTCTAAGGAGAACTTTGCTCTGCCATGATAAGTAGTCTGGAAAGTGAGATTAATACTACTTCACCACTTAAAATCCTTTCCTTAGAGGATCGTTTAATTGAACTGGTTCCCATGTTTAATTAGCAATTCAATTGTGTCTTCAGTTTTTACAGGCTACAGATTCCCTCAAGGTCTAAAGTATGACACTGCAGGAATGTATTCCACACTTGGAGCAACGATTGCTTTTTTTATTTGGAAAAAAAAAAAGACAATAGCTTGATATTAAGAGCCTAGTATTTGCCAGGCATTTTTGGCACTAGAAATATAGCACTGAACAAAACCAACCCTGTTATCACAACGCTTTTATTCTAGTGGATGGAAAGCAATTGAAAAGTGAGGTAAATTAGTAATATACGTGCAAATTCTGTGATGATGGAGATTTCTGACTGTTTAATTTGCAACCCTGGGACCTAGAATGGTCCTTAGCACTTAGTAGATGATCAACAAATATATATTGAATACCAAATGCTGATAAGCATAATGGCAAAAAAATAAAGTAGGGAAATGAAACCAAGAATGTGGGGAGGGTGCAATTTTAATAGAAGAATCAGGGAAAGCCTCATAGAAAATGTGTCATTGGGGTAAAGTTCTGAAGGAAGTGAGGATGCAAGTATTGTGCACATATCTGGGAAGAAGGAAGCCTTAGAACAGCATCCTCAAAGGCCCTAAGATGGGAGCATACTTCTGGTTCAAAGAACAGCATAGAGAGAAAGATGGAGGAAACAGAAGTAGGAGGGTGGAAAGGTAAGGAGTGCAAGGGGTGGCCAGATGTGCACTGGGATGTCTTGGCATTAGCTTTAAGATGGAAAGGCATTGAGATTTTTAAACAGTGGAGTAAGGCTGAGGCGGGAGGATCACTTTAAGTCAGGAATTTAAGACCAGGTTGGGCAACATAATAAGACCTGCCTCTCTTCAATGAAAACTTAAAAGTTAACTGAGGATGCTGGTGTGTTCTTGTAGTCCTAGCCTCTTGGGAGGCTGAGGCAAGAGTATCACTTGAGCCCAGCAGCTAAAGCCTGCAGTGAACTATAGTTCAGCCTGGGTGAAAGAGCAAGACCTTGTCTCAAGAAAAACAAAACAGTGGAGTGATAGAAGCTACTTATATTTTAACAGGTTTATTTCAACTGCTGTGTTGAGAACACTGAAGAAAACAAGGGTACAAGCAGGAAGCTATTGCAAAAAATCCAATGAGAGGTGAGAATGTCTCAGACCAAAATGGTCACAGTAATAGGATGAAAAGGGGTAAGATACTAGGTATATTTTGAAGGTTTGGGCAACAGAACTTGCTGATGAATGGGATGCTAGACATGAGAAAAAGAGAGCAAAGATATAGTCAAGCAAGGACATGGAGGAACTGGAACTATAATCCACTGCTTGTGGAAATGCAAGATGGTACAACCACCTTGGAAAACCATTTGGCAGTTTCTTAAAAATCTACACAATGCACCTACCCATCCAGACATGCCACTCTTAGGTGATTTATTCAAGAAAAAAGAAATCAAATATCTGCACAGAGACCACTACAGAATTTCCACGGAAACTGTATTCATAATAGTCAAAAACTTGGGACAACCCAAATGTCCGTCACATGAAGAATGCATAACTGAATCATGGTGTGTCTATATAATGAAATATTAATCACAACACAAAGAAGTAAGCTACTATTTCACACAACATGAATGAATATCAAAATATTCACTCTAAGTAAATGAGGCATAACAGTATTACATACTGTATAACTCCATCTATATAAAATTGCAGAAAATGTAAACTAGTCATGACGAAAAGTAAATCAGTGGTCTCCTGCAGACAGACTGGAAGGGTGCAATGGGTGAAAAAGAAAGATAGAAATGTTCTGTAAATTAATTGTGGCAATGGCTTTATGGGTGTATACCCAAACTCATTGAGTTATACACTTTAAATGTTACAGTTTGCTGGACATATATGTCATAAAGTTGATTTTTACAATTTTTAAAAAGAATAAAGTCAGGGTTTTAGCCTGACTATACACACACACACACACACACACACACACACACACACACACACACATATATATATATATATATATATATATATATATACACACACATCCAATTATATGCCTAATCCAGAGTACTTTTTCCTTTAGGACTAAGGAGAAAAAAAAGGGTTTGGGTAGCCCAAAAGCTTCTTGATCTGATAAGCAACTTCAGCAAAGTCTTAGGATAAAAAAATCAATCTGCAAAAATTACAAGCATTTCTATACACCAACAATAGACAAGCAGAGAACCAAATAATGCATGAACTCATTCACAAAGAGAATAAAATAACTAAGAATACAGCTAACAAGAGAAATGAAGGATCTATTCAAGAAGAACTACAGACTACTGCTCCAGGAAATCAGAGAGGACACAAACAAATGGAAAAATATTCAATGCTCATGGATAGGAAGAATTAATATTGTGAAAATGGCCATACTGCCCAATGTAACTTACAGATTCAGTACTATTCCCATTTAACTACCATTGACATTCTTCACAGAATTAGAAAGAGCTACTTTAAAATTCATATGAAACCAAAAAAGAGCCCATGTAACAAAAATTTCTAAACAAAAAGAACAAAGTTGGAGGCATCATACTACCCACACAAACTATACTACAAGGTTACAATTACCTAAACAGCATGGTACTGGTACAAAAACAGACATATAGACCAATGGAACAGAATAGAGATCTCAGAAGTAAGACTGCACATCTACAACCATCTGATCTTCTACAAACCTGACAAAAACAAACAATGGGGAAAGGATTCCCTATTTAATAAATGGTGCTGGGAAAACTGGCTAACCATTTGCAGAAAACTGAAACTGGACCCAGTCCTTATACCTTATACAAAAAATAGCTCAAGATGGATTAAAGACTTAAATTTAAAACCCAAACTATAAAAACCCTAGAAGAAAATCTAGGTAATACCATTCAGGACATAGACACAGGCAAAGATTTCATGATGAAAATGTCAAAAACAATTGCAACAAAAGCTAAAATTGACCAATGGGATCTAATTAAACTAAAGAGCTTCTGCACAACCAAAAAAAAAAAACTGTCAGAATAAATAGAAAACCTACAGAATGGGAGAAAATTTTTATAATCTAACCATCCGACAAAGGTCTAATATCTAAAATCTATAACAAACTTAGACAAATTTACAAAACAAACAAACAAAAAACCCAATTAAAAAGTGGGCAAAGGACATGAACAGACACTTCTCAAAACAAAACATTTATGCAGCCAACAAACATATGAATAAAACCTCAACATTATTAGAGGAATGCAAAAAGCTCGACATCACTAGAGAAATGCAAGTCGAAACCACATTGAGATGCCATCTCACACCAGTCAGAATGATGATTCTCAAAAAGTCAAACAACAACACATGCTGGCAAAGCTGTGGAGAAATAGGAATGCTTTTACATTGTTGGTGGAGATGTAAATTAGTTCAACCATTGTAGAAGGCAGTGTGGCAATTCCTCAAAGACCTAGAACCAGAAATACTATCTGACTCAGCAATCCCATTATTAGGTATCTACTCAAGGGAACATAAATCATTCTATTATAAAGATACATGCATGTGTATGTTCATGGCAGCACACAATAGCAAAAATACGGAATTAACACAAATGTCTATCAATGATAGACTGGATAAAGAAAATGTGGTACATATACACCATGGAATACTATGCAACCATAAAAAGGAACAAGATCATGTACTCTGGGGAACATGAATAGAGCTGGAAGCCATTATCCTTAGCAAACTAATACAGGAACAGAAAACCAAAAACTGCATGTTCTCACTTATAAGTGGGAGCTGAACAATGAGAACACATGGACACATGAAGGGAAACAACACATACTGGGGCCTGTTTGGGAGTCAGAGGGAGGGAGAGCATCAGGATAAATAGCTAATGCATGAGGGGCTTAATATATAGGTGATGGGTTGGTAGGTGCAGCAAACCACTATGGCATATGTATACCTGTGTAGCAAACCTGCATGTCCTGCACATGTGTCATGGAATTTAAAATGAAATGAAATTTTTTAAAAAACAGCTTGGGGCCTTGCAAACAATATGAGACTAAGGAAATAGGGAAGAACAATTATAGACTCAGAAACAGAGCCAATCTCTGAAAATTATCTACTGAAAGAATTAGAATTAAGTTCTAGGAAACTGAGTGCTTTCAACGAGCCACCAGACAGCCTGGCTTCTTCAAAGAGCCACAGAAAGTGAATGGGTTGACGTGAATTCAAGACGAGATTAAAAGATTAAATTCAATTAAATCTCAAGCTGAGATTTTAAAATCATAATAACTCACTAATAAAAGGAGGCAGATGTTGTGCACAGGAAGGGCCAGAGAAGAGAGACTGCAAGGCTAATAGCAGAGAAAAAGAGCACATGAAAAGCAGATGTCACCATGACAAATCAAAGACCAAAATTTGGTGGAGGGCAAATTTCAGAACCTTTTAAAAGAGAAGGAAAAAACAAAGATGTAAGTGATGAGCAAGATGATGATCTTGAAAGAGAGGTTGGAAAATCAACTAATTAATTTAGTGTCTTTCTTAGGAGAATACCAAGATAATTCTTAGGAGAATACCAAAACAAAGCAGTAACGAAAATCATGAACAAATAAAATGTTTTTGAGCTGAAAAAGCCTTAAGTGTTCAAGCAAAAAGACTCACTCCCCATGATCCACACAAAATAGATGAATATAAAAATTCTGCATAAAACATTCTGAAACTGTTTTATAACTGCAAAACAAAAAGACATCTTGTAAGCATTCACTTGGAAAAAACCTGGTCACAAGAAAAAATGAAGTCAAGATGATCTTATACTTGTATACAGCACTAAGTTTCAAACACACAAAATGTTTAGAGTTTTGAGGAAAAAATGTAGAACCTAAGAATTTTCAATTCAGACAAAGGGAAAAATATTTTTAAACACTTAAGATCTTACATGAGGTCTTATAACAATACCTTTCTTAGGAAAAAATAACCTAAAGATGTCTTTAAGGAAAGAAAAAGAAAGAGGCCAGGCACAGTGGCTCATGCCTGTAATCCCAACACTTTGGGAGACCAAGGCAGGCAGATCACTTGAGGCCAGGAGTTCAAGACCAGTCTGGCCAACATGGTGAAATCCCCTCTACTAAAGATACAAAAATTAGCTGGGCTTGGTGGTGCCCATCTGTAATCCCAGTTACTCCAAAGGCTGAAGCCTGAGAGTTGCTTGAATTGGGAGGCGGAGGTTGCAGTGAGCCCAGATTGTGCCACTGCACTCCAGCCTGAGTGAAACAGCAAAACCCTGTGTCAAAGAAAAAAAAAAGAAAGAAAAATTAAGATTACAAGCCTGAGAGCATTGTATTAGAAAATAAATAGTATCAAGAACTAAAATTGTCCCTGTAGCAAATTCAGTCTAAGTAAGTATTATTATAAACCCAAATATAAATGATACAAAGTAAACATAAAAAGAAGAAATAGAAAATATATATATAAAATTCTTATAAATAATTTAAGAGTAACTACATGGGTTGTATTAGCAAAGCGTAGCGTGGCAGAAGACAAATATAAAAGTGCAAATGTATGCTACTTTGATGAGGAAAAATGATCAAATTCCTTGTTAACTAAAGAAAAATGTGTTAAAGAATGTATTTTTAAAATTTAAAGTCAATTACTAGAAGACTCTGAAGAGAGTATTTAACTTCCAAATCATGAGAAGGTGAAACAAAGAAAAGATTCCTCAAAATCAGAAGAGATAAGACAATGAAAACTGCGAAGTAGAGTAAAAATGCAAACTATAAAATAACATGCTATTGAAATAGCTAAGATAAACTAAATCAATAGTGGCTTTAAAACATGTGGTTTTGTTTTCTTATCTAAAAAAAAATCCAGAAGTAGATCATTTTGTGGATTGTAAGCATGATGACTGGGTTTTCACACTCATGTGGGAGACGTGCCTCCCTCAAACCTTGTTACATCATTGGCACGTTAAACATCTAATGTGAAAAAAAGGGGAGAAAGGTCAGAAGCAAGCGGTCTAGGAGGACTTAGAAGTTCCACAGGGTCACTGGGGACCCCAGATATATTGAGCTTTCTGCATTGCTATCCTAGTGTGTGTGGTTCTTCAGCAATATGGATTCTAGAGCTAAAAATATGATGTCTGAAATTTACCTTGCAGAAATGAAAAAAAAGAAAGCTACATAATCCCTACTCTCCAAGTATACTTTCTGGAAGTTAGACCTATGGCTTCAGTCTTCATCCATTATTTGTAACTTAGTCATATGCCAAACATTCCACAAAAGAGCATGAAAAATGAATAACGACCATTCTGGAGGGCCCTCTGGTCTTTGAGCAGCTAAAAATTGGAGTGTCCCATCTACATTCAAATAATTTTAGAAGATCAAATTAGGGAGAAAACATGTGTAAAGAGCAGTGTTCTTGAGAAAACCCAATTAACATCATTTCCACTTCACTTTTTACACCACAATCAATTTTCAACCATGAAAAAAATGAAAGCAGGTAAGTGCTAGAAGAAAATGATGGATGATTATTTTCATAATATTAGGCAAAAAAAGTCTTTAAGTTTTAAATTAAAACTTTGATATGTAAAAGATTAAATATGTAATCTTTCAACATCAAAAACATAAAGATAATGAGAATTAAAAGTAAATGAAGAGCTGGGAAAATAGACTTAGACCAAAAAGGATAATGAAATTAGCATTATCATATATAATGAGAAAATAAAGTCATATATCACAATGGCAATGTTTCTATAACTTATAAAGAAATGTTATAAATCAAGTAAAAGCTGAACACCTCAATGTAAACATACATATATATAATAGAAATATACATTAAAAACTTATATATAAGTTAAGGACATGAATCAATTTGATAAACCAAATACAAAAATGGCAAATACAGGTTCAAGAAAAGTTTTTACTTCACTAATAATCACTGTAGTTAAAATTAAAATAATGAGACACTATTATTCTCATACAAATTGTCAGCATTTCAAATACATGATGCCAATGATGGCAAAAGCACTTTGAAATAGGAAATATACCACTTAATATTAGAAAAGCAATTTGGCAGTAAAATCCCAAATCTCAAAATTATGTAATGATCATTGACCCAGCAAGTCCTAAGATTTCAGTCTACAAAATATGTTAGATTATACATAATATACATCTCTAAAGATTTATAAAATAGTGAAAAATTGGAAAAAGCCTATGTCAAATGACTTTCATTAAAATAAATGTGCCCCCAAAGGTGTCCCTTTTATTTCATCCAAAAATGCCCTATACTTTTCCTATAAAATTAATTGCATTATATGATTTTCAATCTACTTGTACAAAAGCATGCTTATTTTGATTCTGCCTAGGAACATAATTGTACCCTCTGGTAGATGGAAGCACCTTGAAAGCAGGACCATGTTGTCTTATTCAACAGTGTATTCTCGAGAACCAGGCTTGAGTCTGTAAACAGTAAGAATTCAGAAAACGTTTGCACTAAAAACAATAATGTAGAATTATTTTATTCATACAACAAATGATTACAGTGTACCATGTGCCAGACACTAAGTTAAACACTAAGATTTGAAAGTGAACAACATATTCTTGACTCTCATGAAGGTTACATTTGCTCTAATAGCATGGACTCCTTGGGAAAACTAGGAGGCAGCAGCAACCCCTTTCCCAGCCCTGTTCTTCCAAGGACTCCACACTAAAGCCAGTAATTCAATTAAGAAACTTAAAAACTGGCAAATGAAAAATCTTACAACTACTATAGTAATCTTCTTCTGTCTTTCTGTGTATGTGTTGTGTGTCATGTTTATATAAAAGACCTCCAATTAAATGGCTTAAACAAAAATAAGTGCTTAATACATACTTAAATATTTTTAAAGCAAAATAAAAATCGTAATGCCTTTTAGTTCACATAACTTCAGTAATCTTTGGGAAATAAAAAATAGATTTAAAAATTATTGATAAAAACATTTAGTCTAAATTATGCAGGTTAGATATTAGGTTTGCTAAATGCTTTAAGGTCATAAACTGCTCTTTAACTTTTAAAAATTGTTCAATTTACCTACTTTAAAGCCATTAGATTCTAATATCAGGCCTAGGGACATGTATAATTAGCCATGTCCCCTAGTTATACAAAGAAGATTATAAAGAAAGATTTTATATAAGAAAGGATCTTGTATAGTAAATTGTTGTCCTAAAGTAAAATGACTGGTTGTTTAAGGGACAGATGTTTAGGGCAAATCAAAAAGCCCAAGAATGTCTCAGATGATCTGTGTAAGTCATGAAAGGATTTGTGAAAGGGAATTTCTGCAAGAAATATTGTACAATTCAAAGGTTGTTAGGCCTCCTAAATGCCTCATAAAATGCCACTATGACTCTTAATATACAACTTTTCTGCTTAAGATAAGGCTGAGGAACATGTGGAGTGAGCCACACCCTGTAGCTATGCTGGAGAGTCAGCTCTTATATACACTTCTGCCTGGTGTGTTCCAGGCTAGGCTTCACACCTGGTACACAATTAAAATTGCTTACTAACTAGGTTTTCACCAAAAGTAAAAGTAACTGAAAGTTAACATTGTAACATGTAATTGAGAGGATTGAAGAAACAGTTTTACATGTAAGGTGTGAAAGGAAAGTAGAATCTACTTTTGGTAAAAGATTAGAAGTCATGGAAATGTGGATTTTTTTTTATTTTTTTATTTTTATTTATTTATTTTTTTGCCTAAAAGGTTAAACAATCGTTTTAAGGTATATAGAATAAAGTGAAAGGTTTGAACAGTTGTGGAAGGTTTGTAAAAATATTAATTGTAAAAAGAGATTCTGTGTGTGGACATTGGCTAAACTAAAGGGATATTATTCCATTTTTCTATAAATTAAACATTGGAATAAAAGCACAACAGGTTATGATCAGCTCTTTAACAAAAACTTGTAAAGGGTTACAAAAGGTTTATGAAAATTTTACCTTATGCTCAAACTGATTAAGATTGGATAGATTTATTTATAAGGTTTTATTAAGAATTGGGCTTGCCATCAATAATGCACTAATGTAACAGTGACGTTTGACTTATTTGGTACTAAAATCATACAGGAAGCACTGTCAAATATAAAATGGTGTTTGGTTTTCTTTGGGCTGTATTGGTATGAATGTGTTACTGGTATATATTTCAAAATTATGGGAAACTCCTATAATTCTGATATGACTTAGTGTACATTATCAGTAATCATTATAATTGTTACGTAAAATCATTGTATGCCACAGAGGTAACAAATTTCCTTGTCAATTGTTTCTTTGTGGCTGCCCTAAAATATTTTGTCAGCCAGGGACAATTGTTACCTTGTTTTAATCCTCTTTAAAAGGTAGTTTATAATCAATTATAGAACTCTAACAGGTGTTCTTAAATGTAGGTTTTTCTGATAACTTTGGAGATTGTAATATCAGAATAGAGAAAAATAACTTTCCAAACTCTCACGGACAGTTAAAATATTCATAACTATCAAACAGAAATTAACTACAAGGACTAAACTGAAGAAGTCTAATCTTTTTAACTTTGCTTAAAACACTGCTGATCCTTTGTTTTGTCTTTCTGAATCAAGAAAACTTTTCTTTTGAGCTATTTACCACTTTTAGCAACTGAGTAATATATCCTCCTGTGAACAAAACTTGGAGCATATTTGTTTCTCTACACCTGATTTCTCCAAAATTTGGAAACTGTGAGTATTCTTAATTTATGGCAATACAGTTATTTGCATAACTGAAATAAGGATCTGTCTTATTAAGAGGACACAATTGGATAAATTAATTATTTTACCAAGGCTTTGGCTAGAATGGCAGGCTTTCCTTTAAGGAACCAAACTTGACCTTTAGAGCCAATAAAAGCTCTTCGGGGAACTAGCTTCATACCTTGCCTGCACAGTCCCTGAACAGTAAAGTATGTCATTTTCTCACAAGTCCATAAGTTCCAAGCTATCTTGGGACCTCAAAAGGAGAGGAATTTACCCAACTCATAGGTATTTGAGGTTATAGAACCATGGCTCAGCTTTTTAAGTCGTATCTAAGATTCCTTCTATGGAACAGAGTTCCATCAAAGTAAATTTTTAAAGAGCTTATGTGAAAAATAATTATTCTTTCTGTGCTTTATACAAATAATCAGGCCAAGTAAATAAAGCAAATCATTCTTACCATGATTTGTCTTTTGTAAAAAGGGAAAACTGGAGAGAGAAATATTATGTTTCAAAAACTATGGTATACTTGTTATTAGATTCTAGTCTCATCAGTTGTTTTTAAATTTGTTTCTGCAACTTAGGCTAATCCTGCTTCTTCTTGTAAACCAATCAGTGATCTCTGATTTTGCTCAGAAGAAACAAGAGCGATGGGTAATGTAAAAATCTGGATCAGTATTCTAATTGTGGGCACATTACAATCAACTAACAAGCCCATACCAGCTTAGTTTCAACTGTTGTCCAGTTCATGAAAAGCCTTCTAATTTAGTTTATTTGTTATAACTTTACTTATTTTGCTTTACTCCTTTGGAATATATTGCTGTTATACTCTTTGTGTAGGAATACAGAATAAGCTTACTCAATGTTTTCTTAAACACTTATCAATCTTCCAAATAGTACCTTTTGTTGAAACTCAAGAGTTACTTATGAATGGACCTTACCATACTGATGCTTTCTGACTGAGCTCCTCTCTTCTCTGAATGCAAGAGACGTTTGTTGTTAGACAGGCATATCATCACCCCTATTCAGCATGAAGAAGCTACAGAAAATGAATCTTTGTCCCTCTGCAACCCTTAGGATTAAGAGTTCTCTTATAAAAGAAAGGGGGAAAGTGTCAGAGGCATGTGAACCAGAGCAACTCCATCTTAAATAGGAACTGGGTTAAATGAGGCTGAAACCTAGTGGGCTGCATTCCCAGACAATTAAGGCATTCTAAGTCACAGGATGAGATAGGAGGTGAGCACAAAATGCAGGTCATAAAGACCATGCTGGTAAAACAGGTTGCAGTAACGGAGCTGTCCAAAACCTACCAAAACCAAAATGGCCATGAGAGTGACCTCTGATTGTCCTCATTGCTACACACCCACCAGTGCCATGACAGTTTACAAATGCCATGGCAACATCAGGAAGGTATCCTCTATGGTCTAAAAAGAGGAGGCATGAATAATCCACCCCTTGTTCGGCATATCATCAAGAGATAGCCATAAAAATAGCAACCATCCGCTCTTGGAACTGCTCTGTCTATGGAGTAGTCATTCTTTTATTCCTTTACTTTCTTAATAAACTTGCTTTCTCTTTGCAATGCAGACTTTCTCTGACTTATTTCTTGCGTGAGATCCAAGAACCCTCTCTTGGGGTCTGGATCCGAACCCCTTTCCTGTAACACATTCATTACAGAAAACAGCAAAAAAACAAAGACAGCCACACATCACATGATGACATTCCAGACAGGCCACTTATACAACAGCGGTCCTCTAAGATTATAATATCGTGTTTTTACTGTACTTTTCCCATGTTTATGTACATAAATACCATTGTGTTATAGTTGCTTAGAGTATTCAGGGCAGTAACAAGTTGTATGGGTTTGTAGCCCAGGAGAACAGGCAATACCACATAGGCTAGGGGTATAGTAGGCTATACCATCTGAGTTTGTCTAAATACACTTGTGATGTTAGCACAATGACAAAAATGCATTTCTCAGAACGTATCCCTTTTATTAAGCAACACACAATTATCATAAATATTTACATAATGTGAAAATAGCTATGAACATAATCATCAAGAAGACAAAATAGAAAATAACTGAGGGACACTCATTTTAATTACACCAGTCAGAAAAAGCTTCAACATGGGCCAGGCTCACACCTGTAATCCCAGAACTTTGGGAGGCCAAGGCAGGCAGATCACTTGAGATCAGGAGTTTGAGACTGGCCTGGCCAACATGGCAAAACCCTATCTCTATTAAAAATACGAAAGTTAACTGGGCATGGTGGTGCACACCTGTAGTCCCAGCTACTTGGGAGGCTGAGGCAGGAGAATCACTTGAACCTGGAAGGCAGAGGTTGCAGTGAGCTGAGATTGTGCCACTGCACTCCAGCCTGGGCGACAAAGTGAGACCCCATCTCAAAAAAAAAGAAAGAAAAAGTTTCAACATGACAATATTTAAGCTGACTTCCAATGGATAAGAAGTTACACATGGCAATAGTGGGGAGAAAAACATTTTAAGCAGATGTTAGAACAGATACAAACAGCCTGAGGCAGGAAGCTTTGAGTATGTTTGAGTAAGAGTGACTCTGATGTAGTGAGTAGCATAGGCTAAGGCTGGAGAGATACCAGGAGACAGGATTTGTAGAGCCATCCAGCACTTGTACAGAGTTTGGATTTATTATATATATATATATATATATATATATATATATATATATATATATAATGAAAGCCACTGAAGGTTTTAATGTAATGTTTAATTTATGTTCTTGCTCATAATGTGGAAAATGGATTGTAGAGGAATACATGTGAATTGAGAGACCCATCAAAGAGGCGTTGACATCGGGCAGGTGAAGGATGAGCCGTGGCCAGGGTGTTCACCACAGAAACAGAGAAAAGTTGACAATCAAGGTATTTTAGGAGGAACAATCAAATGGAGTTGCTGCACCTGATAGACAGGGGTTATTGGAAAGGGAAAATCGGGACACTCAGATTTCTGAACTGAGAGACTGATGGATAATGCTGCCATTTATTGGCATAGGGCAGGTGGAGGAGGAATTGATTCATGGAGGGTGAATGAGAAGTTCTATCTTGGACATGTTTAATTTGAGATGTTTGTAAGACATCCAGGTTGAACTCTCAAGTGATCAGAGCTGGATATGCTGCTCAGAAAAGTTGGGTTGAATGTATAAACTTTGGAGTCTAGAGTCATAATAAGATTTTTTAAAGCTGCAAATTAATGAAATCACCCAGTGAAAAATGGTAACAGGAGAAGGGAAGAGGACCTAATACTGCCAACACTTAAAAGAAGGAATAGGAGCTGGCTGAGAAAGCTAGCTGGGAGAAGCCAGTGAGTTTGGAAAGCAGAGAAACAATGGCCTGACAGATGATAACCAAGAGAAGAGTATTTCAAGAAAAAATGGCCAACTCCACCCAATGCTGCTGAAAGGGTAAGATGAAGACAGAGAAGTGTACATTGCATGTGGCTATGTGGATTTCCAGTGATCCTGAGGCAAGAAATTTTAGTACAGTGATGGGGATGGAGAGGAGCCAGACTGGAATGAAAAAAACATGAGTTAAAGAAGTGGAAACGACATGGTTAAAAATTCCTGAGAAGTCTGGAAATGCAGAATAATACAGAAATGGATGGCACCTTCAGGGAGACAGGGAACCAAGGAAGTGACTGTTTTTGTTGGTAGTGTTTTTTATAAGATAGGATTAGTAAATTAGAATATGGTTACAGAAATGATCTGGTAGATGATGGGGGGAAGTTGATAAAAGAAGGGAGAGATAAACAGAGTGAAATGGTTTGTTTGTTAAGATGGAGTCTTGCTCTGTCGCCAGGCTGGAGTCCAGTGGCAGTGATCACAGTTCACCACAAACTCCACCTCCCAGGTCCAAGAGATTCTCCTGCCTCAGCCTCCCGAGCAACTGGGACTACAGGCACGTGCCACCACTCCCGGCTAATTTTTTGTATTTTAGTAGAGACAGGATTTCATCATGTTGGCCAGTGAAGTGTTTTTAAGGGTCAAAGAGCATTGGATGCAGAGAAGAGGAGGGACTGGACTTTGCTAAAAGAAAGAAAATGCCCTCCCTTGTGCCGGGAAGAAAGAAGGTGGCAATAGCTGCAGATTAGTTTATATTAAGTTTTTATTAAGAATGCTAGAGTTATCATCTGAAGGTTTTTACTTCACTGAAGCATGGAACCAGGTCAATAGCTGAGTGAGGACAAAAGAGGGAAGGGTTGGGGAAGGGTTTGAGGAGAACATATGAATAGTTCTGGGAAACACAAGAAAGTTTCTGGGTCCTGATATGAACAAATGGGTGCCTGTGGAGGCTTTAAATCATCATATAAAGGAAACAGTTCAGTTACATCATCTCCAGTAACAGACACAGGTGCAGAGGCGATGAGGGTTGAGGTTTGGCTAGACACGTGCAATGAGGCTCAGGGGAGGGGTGGCTGAAAGCACTTCTGTGGGAGTGATTACAATGACAGCTTGAAGAGCATTTAATGATATATATAAGAGAAAAACAAGAGAGGGAAATTTGACAAAATTTATAAAGGGGAATGTTTTTGAGTGGGAAGAATACAGGTGATTTTCATTTTCATCTTTATGTGGGGCTTTATTCTCTAAATTTTCTACAATAAGAATATTTTAATTCTAAGTACAGTTGTATTTCAAAAATAAACAAAATAGTAGGAAAGCAGTTATACACTGAGTTTAAGAGCAATGCTATTAAACAACATGTAGGCAAATTTAGCATCTGTTGCAATGGATTGTCAACTGAAACTCATTGATTGAAATATACTAATTATTTTAGATATGT
This sequence comes from Saguinus oedipus, assembly GCA_031835075.1. Lineage (NCBI taxonomy): Eukaryota > Metazoa > Chordata > Mammalia > Primates > Cebidae > Saguinus > Saguinus oedipus. The sequence goes on along the minus strand of CM063186.1, from coordinate 54,149,418 downwards.
ACAGTATATAAAATATTTCAGTATATTAACACATAACATATAAATATATGTTAAATCTGTAAATTCATAATTATATCTTGAAAAACAAAAACCACACTAATCATTTTTGGCTATTGCTGGGCTCATTGTTCTGAAATTGGATACCTAAAGGTACAGAATGTAACATTTATCTTGCCTCTCATTTATGAACTGTGCTACAGGCTAACCAAATAGATGTGAGGGAAAGTTCCACTCCACAGAAAAATTCTAATTTAAAAAGAATGATTATTAGAAAAATAATTAGAAAAATGTCATTTTGCAACCCCTACGGAGAAAATGAATTTTGGCAATAATCGTAAATGGTATTTGATGGGAAAATTGATAATGGGTGAATGATGACATCTAAACCCCTCAACCTTAGCATCATGAAAAGTAGGAGAAATGGACATTGGGTCCTGTTGATTTGAATATTGCCTGTAAAATATTCTTGCCCCCTGAAAAAGAAAAAAAAAAAACTAAATTTAATTGTGTTTCTGGACTTAACTACCAGCTAACAAAAAATATGGGGCATATAGAAAGTAGGTAACAATACCGCAGGATGCAATCCCCTGAGACCAGGATGTGAGAAATTCAACAGGAAAAAATGACGTATTTTCAAAAAATAAATGGCTTGAAAAAAAGAGGAAGAGAAAGTGTTAAATAATAATAGAGGATTAAAAGGTATATCAACCAACGTTAACAAAAGAACTTATAAGGGTCCTGATATGAACAATTGTGCTATTAAAAATTGTTTTGAGACAAGGCAATTTGAACATGGACTGATGATATTTAAAATAATAATTTTGTTAAGTATGGTGATATTATTGTGGTTATATTTTAAAGCCCTTATCTTCTAGAGACTCATACTGAAGTGTTTACCAATAAATTAGTGAAGTTCTAGCCATTTTAGACCAATTGTTCCAGATGTGATTGTTAACTTGCTAGACTGTTGCCAGAGAGAGTATCTGATCCCCTCCAACTCTGACTTAAAGCAGTCTGGTGTACTGGGCTGTTTGTTGGAAACAAGGGGTTGGTTTTTTGGGTGGTTAGGGTAAGCTGTTCTATTTTTATATATGGTCTGGCCATTGCCTCGTATACGCAGTCTCTCATTTCCAAATCATTATTTAATGTGCCACTGAGATATTGGTATGATTCAGATTTAGAATAGAGAGTCTCCCTCTATGGAAATGTAGGCCCCACAGCCAGGGGAGGCTTCACATAATTCCACTTGTATGAAGGCCTAGGCACATGGAGACAAGCTGAGAGGATGTGGTAAGAAGCAAATTGGAGTTAATAGCTGCCAGATAGAGACCAGGCCACAAGGAAACCAAGAGTGGGGACTGACTAAACACAATTGGCAAAATAGTGACAATTATTGGGACTGAATTCATGGTCCCATCGAGTTTTATTATGCTATTCACTCTCTAATTCTGGGTATGCCTAAAAATTTAGTTAATAAAAAATTTAAAACAGAGTTGAAATGAAAAAGATAATGTACCATCAAAATCGAAGGAAGTGTTAAGACCAGAGACCTATAGAGTGCTTTCAGAGCGTTCGTCGCCTGCAATTTTATGTATCAATGTCTGCCAGTGTTCTGTTGGACTGATATTTGCCTGTTTTCAGGATAAGTTCCAGAGTATGATCACTTGAGCAATCCAGCAACTTATGAAGAACTTCCTGAATTTGGTAGAGAAAGAAACAGGTTGCTAAACTCACTGAAGTGCCCACCCTCTTCATTCTTTAAGCAGGTGAATGACTATGATGGGGTTTAAATTCCCAGCTAATTACTTGCACATGGCACAATAGCAGCAGATCTGAAAGTGTGGTTCTAAGACCAGCAGTATCAGCATCCCCTAGGGACTTACTATATATGCAATACATTCTTAGGCCCTATTGCAGGCCCACAAGAATCAGAAACTCTGGGCACAGGGCCTAGCACTCCAAGTTATAACCAGCCCTCCAGTCAATTCTGATATACAACAAAGCTTGAAAAACAGAGAAGGGATTCATGTCTACAGAGAACAGGCAGATCTAGGGGAACATTGTAGCTCCTTTCAATCCATAAAAACCTAAGATGAGACGAATATAAGATATTCTCATTTTACACAAGAGGCAGGGGAATAATGAATAAATACAAAGATATAAGTCAAGGTGAATTAACTGGAGAAAAGGGTAGGGAGGAATAAGTCAAATAATACAAATTAGGCGTTAAGTGACTTATTGTTTCAGCGTACTCATCTTCCAAATTGAGTCTAATATAAAATGGGCTTGCATTTAATCAATTTGTGAACAAGTATTCATTGAACACCTTTGATGTCCACTTCTTCAAACTACACCAAGCAATGGAGACACCCAGAAAGGGAGTATTTGCAGAATTCTCTGAAGGATTTACAATTTAAAAATCATAATATGAGTAATATGCATATGTATAAAGGATACTATGGTCAACTCTAAAGTGATTCCTGAAAAGTTAGAAAATACAACATTATTTCTACAGTATTTCCTTCTCTACCTCTCTCTGCCTAGAGTTAAGAATAATGAAAGTCTTATTCCTTTAATTTTAGAGGAATAAATAAGAAAAACATATGCAAAGACTGTGGATTTATAGTCTGCATTCCAGTGCAAATGGGAAGTAAATTATTGTTAAATTTGGATTCAAAACCAGGTGTGCTTCATACAGAGCTTTACATGTTTTAGGTCATGTTGTAAAAGAAACCCATGGGCTCCACTGCTTTGCACAATCTTTGAGGAAAGAATTTCTAGAATGAAGATTCTGGAGTACAAATATGTGGGTAATGTTTCTAAGTTCCCAAAATACATGATTTCTCATAATTAAAATGCCTAGCATTTTTCTTGTACTTTGATTTTTATTAGATTGTAAAACTGGTGGGATCATTATTCATGTTAAAAAGAATTATTTTCACGTTTTAAGCTATAACTATATTTCAAACTCTCTTCATATTGTTTTAATTGTGATGAGACTGTAGAGCATTTATAAATGTAGAAAAAAGTCACCCAGATCATAATATTTCAAATATTCCCTGCATTCTTTTTAATTAATAAACCCGATGCCATCTTTTGCAGAAATAACTGCCTTAAGCTTCAGAAAGTTTTCAGTTTGAAAGTAGCAAAGTTCAACATTTTAACAGGAGTTGTTTTATTAATACTGTAAATTTCTGTGGTGACAGGAAGAATTGGAGAAGTGACCCACAGAGGAGATTTAAAGCATCCTGAAAAACAAACACCTCTTAAACTTTTACAGAATACAACATTCTTACTTTTTACTTTGTATTTTGTCACTTAGCTAACGGCCTTTATTATTATTTTGATCATCTAAATATAATTGATTTTTGTGGAAATTAAACAAATACAAACCAAAGGAGAAAAGAAGAGTCTATTTCTTCAGGGCTTGCTATAACAAGGGAGTTCAGCATCAACTAATGGGCAAAACAACCAGCAAGTTTCAAAATGGCAGGATCAAATTCACACATAACAATATTAACCTTAAATGTAAACGAGCTAAATGCTCCAATCAAAAGACACAGACTGGAAAATTGGATAAAAAGTCAAGATCCATCAGTGTACTGTATTCAGGAGACACATCTTATGTGCAAAGACACAATAGACTCAAAATAAAGGGATGGAGGAAGATTTACCAAGCAAATGCAGAGCAAAAAAAAAAGCAGGGGTTGCAATCCTAGTCTCTAATAAAACCGACTTTAAACCAACAAAATTCAAAAGAGACCAAGAAGGGCATTACATAACGGTAAAAGGATCAATGCAACAAGAAGAGCTAATGATCCTAAATATATATGCACACCCAATACAGGAGCACCCAGATACATAAAGCAAGTTTTTAACAACCTACAAAGAGACTTAGACTCTTACATAATAATAGTGGGAGACTTTAACACTCCACTGTCAATATTAGAGCAACAAGACAGAAAATTAACAAGGATATCCAGGACTTGAACTCAGATCTAGACCAAGAGGACCTAATAGACATCTACAGAACTCTTCACCCCAAATCCACAGAATATACATTCTTCTCAGCACCACATCACACCTACTCTAAAATTGACCATATAATTGGAAGTAAATCACTCCTCAGCAAATGCAAAAGAACAGAAATCATAACAACCAGTCTCTCAGACCACAGTGCAACTAAATTAGAACTCAGGATTAAGAAACTCACCCAAAACCGCACAGCTACATGGAAACTGAACAACCTGCTCCTGAATGACTATGGATAAATAATTAAATGAAGGCAGAAATAAAGATGTTCTTCAAAACCAATGAGAACAAAGACACAATGTACCAGAATCTCTGGGACACATTTAAAGCAGTGTCTAGAGGAAAATTTATAGCAACAAATGCCCACATGAGAACTGAGAAAAGATTTAAAATTAACACCCTATCATCACAATTAAAAGAGTGAGAGGAGCAAGATCAAACAAATTCAAAAGCTAGCAGAAGACAAGACATAGCTAAGATCAGAGCAGAACTGAAGGAGATAGAGACACAAAAAAAAACCTTCAAAAAAATCAATAAATTCAGGAGGTGTTTTTTTGAAAAGATCAACAAAGTACATAGACCACTAGCCAGACTAATAAAAAAGAAAAGAGAGAAGAATCAAATAGATGCAATAAAAAACAATAAAGGGGATATCACCACTGATTCCACAGAAATACAAACCACCATCAGAGATTACTATAAACAACTCTATGCACATAAACCAGTAAATCTAGAAGAAATGGATAAATTCCTGGACACTTACACCCTCCCAAGACTAAACCCAGAAGAAGCTGAATCCCTGAATAGACCAATGCAAGGTCTGAAGTTGAGGCAGCAATTAATAGCCAACCAACCAAACAAAATCCAGGTCCAGACTGGTTCACAGCTCAATTCTACCAGATGTACAAAGAGGAGCTGGTACCATTCCTTCTGAAACTATTCCAAACAACACAAAAAGAGGGAATCCTCCCTAACTCATTTTATGAAACCAGCATCATCCTGATACCAAAACTGGGACAGACACAACTAAAAAAGGAAATTTCAGGCCAATGTCCATGATAAACATCGATGCAAAAATATTCAATAAAATACTGGCAAACTGAATATAACAGCACATCAAAAAGCTTATCCATCATAATCAAGTAGGCTTCATTTCAGGGAGGCAAGGTTGGTTCAACATATGCAAATCTGTAAATATAATCTATCACATAAACAGAACCAAAGACAAAAACCACATGGTTATCTCAATAGATACAGAGAGGCCTTTGACAAAATTCAACAGCCTTTTATGCTAAAAACTCTTCATAAACTAGGTATCAATGGAGCATATCTCAAAACAATAAAAGCTATTTATGCCAAACCCACAGCCAATATCATATTGAATGGGCAAAAACTGGAAGCATTCCCTTTGAAATCTGGCACTAGACAAGGGTACCCTCTCTCACCATTCCAATTCAACATAGTATTGGAAGTTCTAGCCAGAGCAATCAGGCAGAAAAAGAAATAAAGGGTATTCAATTATGAAAAGAGGAAGTCAAATTGTCTCTATTTACAGACAACATGATTGTATATTTAGAAAACCCCATTGTCTTAGCCCAAAATCTCCTTAAGATGATAAGCAACTTCAGCAAAGTCTCAGAATACAAAATCGGTGAGCAAAAATCACAAGCATTCCTGTGCACCAATAACAGAAAAACAGAGAGCCAAATCATGAGTGAACTCCCATTCATAATTGCTACAAAGAGAATAAAATACCTAGAAATGAGATCCAAGATGGCTGATTACTAGCAGCTCAGGATTGTAGCTCCCAGTGAAAGTGCAGAGAATGAGAGGATGCCACTTTCTGACGAATTTTTGTTGCTCACAGACCAGGAGATTCCCAGCCAAGGAGCCCCACAGGTCGCCAGTGCAACTCTAGTGCCGGCGTGGCAGTTTTGCCAGCACCCCAACAGCAGTTCTTGGTGCAGAGTAAACAGGACTGGGTCCCCTTTTGGTCGACGTTTGGAGCTCCAGGAAGGCAGGGTCGCCTATTCAGCTGATTGAAAAAGGGACTCAAGAAGGAAGCCAGACCAGAGATTCCTAGGCAGAAAAAGCACCATGAAACTTACCACCGCTATTTTAGCTGGTGCAGTGGGTTGCTCGGGTTCCAGTGCTGGGAATCAACAAGTTGGACGTCTACTCAGAGACCTAATTTGAAAGTCAGTAATTACAAAGATGACAGGTGGATAAATTTACAATGATGGGAAGAAACCAGCATAAAAAGGCTAAGAATGCCCAAAATCAGAATGCCTCTCCCTCTACAAGGGATCACAGTTCCTCATCAACAAGGGAACAAGGCCTGATGGAGAACAAGTGTGTTCTATTAACAGAATTAGGCTTTGGAAGGTGGATAATAAGAAACTTCTGTGAGTTAAAAGAATATGTTCTAGCCCAATGTAAAGAAACTAAGAACCTTGAAAAAAGGTTTGATGAAACCCTAATGAGAATAGACAATTTAGAGAGGAATATAAGTGAATTAATGAAACTGAAGAATACAATATGAGAACTCTGTGAAGTATGCACAGGTTTTAACAGTCGAATTGATCAAGTAGAAGAAAGGATATCAGAGGTCAAAGACCAACTTAATGAAATGAAATGAGAAGACAAGATTAGAGAAGAAAGAGTAAAAAGGAATGAGCAAAGTCTCCAAGAAATATGGGACTATGTGGAAAGACCTAATTTACGTTTGATAGGTGTACCTGAATGTCATGAAGAGAATGAATCCAAGCTGGAAAATATTCTTCAGGATATTATTCAGGAAAACTTTCCTAACCTAGTAAGGCAGGACAATACTCAACTCCAGGCAATACAGAGAACACCACAAAGATATTCCTCAAGTAGAGCAATCCCAAGACACATAATTGTTAGATTCACCACGGTTGAAATAAAGGAGAAAATTCTAAGGGCAGCTAGAGAGAAAGGTCAGGTCACCCATAAAGGGAAGCCTATCAGACTCACAGCAGATCTCTCAGCAGAAACCCTACAAACTAGAAGAGAGTGGGGGGTCAATATTCAATATCCTCAAAGAAAAGAATTTTCAACCCAGAATCTCATATCCAGCCAAACTAAGCTTCATAAATGAAGGAAAAATAAAACTTTTCATGAACTAGCAAGCACTCAAGAGATTTCATCACCACCAGGCCTACTTTACAAGAGCTTCTGAAAGAAGCACTATACACAGAAAGGAACAACCAGTATCAGTCATCCCAAAAACTTACCAAAAGGTAAAGAGTATCTCCATAATGAAGAATCTATCAACTAATGGACAAAATAGCCAGCTAGCATTAAATGACAATATTAAACTCACAAAAATCAATATTAATCCTAAATTTAAATGGATTAAATGCCTCAATCAAAGACACAGGCAAATTGAATAAAAAGTCAAAACCCATAGGTATGCTGTATCCAGATTTATCTCATAAGCAAGGACACTCAAAGACTCAAAACAAAGGGTTGGTGGAAGACTTATCAATCAAATGGAGAGCAAAAAAAAAAAGGGTTGTAACTTTCATCTCTGACAAAATAGACTTCAATGGTAACAAAGACTAAAAGAAACAAAAAAGGACATTACATAATGGTAAAAGGATCAATGCAACAACAGGAGCCAATGATCATAAATATATATGCACCCAATATAGGAACACCCAGATACATAAGACAAGTTCTCAATGACTTATAAAGAGACTTGGACTCCCGCACAATAATAGCGGGAGACTTTGACACCACATTGTTAATATTTGATGGATCAACGAGATAGAAAATTAACAGGGACATCTATGATTTGAACTCAGACCTGGAACAAGTAAACTCAGTGAATATTTATAGAATTCTTCACCCCAGGTCCACAGAACATACATTTTTCTCAGTATTACATTACACCTATTTTGAAAGTGACCACATAATTGGAAGTAAATCACTCTTCAGCATTTGCATAGCATTTCACAGACTTAAATGAAATATTGGTTGGCTGTTTGTTATTTTATTCCCTTATTCCTTCCTGTCTCTACTGTTAAGCACAATTATTGGCATAAAAGAGTTTTTAATACCTGTTTATAGACTGCATTCCAGCCTGAGCAATAGAGCAAAACTCCTGTTCTCTCTCCCCCTTTCTCTTTCTCTTTCTTTCTAATAAAAAAAATACCTAGAAATACAACTAACAAAGTATGTGAAGGACCTCTTCAAGGAGAACTACAAACCACTGCTCAAGGAAATAAGAAAAGACACAAACAGATGGAAAACATTCCATGCTTATGATTAGGAAGAATCAATAGTGTAGAAATGGGCATACTGACCAAAGTAATTTATAGATTCAATGCTGTCCCCATCAAGCTACGATTGACCTTCTTCACAGAACTGGAAAAAAAAAAACACCTTAAACTTCATATGGAACCAAAAAAGAGCCCACATAGCCAAGACAATCATAAGCAAAAAGAACAAAGCTGGAGGCATCAAGCTACCTGACTTCAAACTATACTACAAGGCTACAGTAATCAAAACAGCATGGTACTGGTACCAAAACAGAGATATAGACCAATGGAAAAGAACAGAGGCCTCGGAAGTAATGCTACAACCATCTGATCTTTGACAAACCTGACAAAAACAAGCAATGGGGAAAGGATTCCCTGTTTAATATATGGTGTTTGGAAAACTGGCTAGCCAGGTGCAGAAAGCTGAAACTGGACCCCTTCCTGACACCTTATACAAAAATTAACTCCAGATAAATTAAAGATTTGAACATAAGACCTAAAGCCATAAAAATCCTAGAAGAAAACCTAGGCAATACCATTCAGGACATAGGCATAGGCAAGGACTTCATGATTAAAATACCAAAAGCAATGGAAACAAAAGCCAAAATAGAAAAATGTGATCTAATTAAACTTAAGAGTTTCTGCACAGCAAAGGAAACAATCATTAGAGTGAACCAGCAACCAACAGAATGGAAAAAATATTTTTGCCAGCTACCCATGTAACAAAGGGCTAATATCCAGAATCTACAAAGAACTAAAACAAATATACAAGAAAAAAACAAAAAACCCCATCAAAAAGTTGGCAAAGGATATGAACACACACTTTTCAAAAGAAGACATTCATGTGGCCAAAAAACATGAACAAATGCTCATCATCACTGGTCATTAGAGAAATGAAATCAAAACCACATTGAGATTCCATCTCATGCCAGTTAGAATAGCAATCATTAAAAAATCTGGAGACAACAGATGCTGGAGAGGATATGGAGAAATAGGAACACTTTTACACTGTTGGTGGAAGTGTAAACTACTGCAACCATTGTGGAAGACAGTGTGGCGATTCTTCAAGCATCTAGAAATAGAAATACCACTTGACCCAGCAATCCCATTACTGGGTATATACCCAAAGGATTATAAATCATTCTATTATAAAGACACATGCACATGTATGTTCATTGCAGCAGTTTATAATAACAAAGACTTGGAACCAACCCAAATGTCCATCAACAATAGACTGAATAAAGAAAATGTGGCACATATATACCATGGGTTACTATGCAGCCATAAAAAATGATGAGTTTGTGTCCTTTGTAGGGACATGGATGAATCTGGAAACCATCATTCTCAGCAAACTGACACAAGAACAGAAAACCAAACACTGCATGTTCTCATTCATAAGTGGGTATTGAACAATGAGAACACATGGACACAGGGGGAGGAACATCACACACTGGGGTCTGTTGGGGGATGGAGGGCTAGGGGAGGGATAGCAGGGGTTGGGGAGATTGGGGAGGGATAACATTAGGAGAAATACCTAATGTAGGTGACGGGGGAATGGAGGCAGCAAACCACCATGGCATGTGTATACCTATGTAACAATCCTGCAAGATCTGCACATGTACCCGAGAACTTCAAGTGAAATTAAAAAAAAAAAAAAAAGACAAGGAAGTCAGACATAATCAGTTGCATTTTGGCCAAGAACTCTAAGGCAGGCAGAGTGGAAAAGGCTTACAGTGAAAAGGGGGAAGGCTTCCTGCATGCCCTGATTGCAGGCAGCTGGTATGGGGAAGCTGGGGGTCACCTAGCTAGAAACCTGCATCCTATTGCATATTTGCCTTTCTCTGGTTGGTCCTAAGGTGAAAATGGTGACAGAAATTCAGAAAGCTGTCAGTCATTTTTCAAGTCCTGGTCATTTTAGATCAATTGTTCCAGAAGTGATTGTTAACTTCCTAGACTATTGCCCTAGCTAGTATCTGACCTCCTCCAAGTCTGACTTAAAGTAAGCTGGCTTCCTGGACTGTCTGTTGGAAACAAGGGGTTGGTTTTCTGGGCAGGTAGGTGTAAGCTGTTCTATTTTTATATATGGGTCTGGCCATTGTCTTTGTACATGCAGTCTCTCATTTCAAAATCAATTATCATTTACTATGCCACTGAAATATAGGTATGATTCAGATCCAGAATAGAAAGCCTACCTCTGTGGAAATTTAGGACCCACAACTGGGGGGCTACACATAATTCCACTTGCATGGAGACAAGCTGAGAGGACATGGCAAGAAACAAATTGGAGCTATCAGCTGCTGGATAGAGACCAGGCCACAAGGAAAGGTTTGAGAGCAGATGCTTTTCAGGAATCCAGGGTAATGTAAACGAGTAAATCCAGCCAACTCTAGGGCAGGGAACAAGAGGGGAGACTGGGAAATGAAGAATGCCTGCTTAGCCTCAACGCACTCAAACACATATCATATTTCAAAATCACTCTGCATACCAAACAAAACTAATCTACGGGAAACATCGCCCAGACGCCTGTCTGTTTGGGCTCCTGCCCACTCTGATATTCAGCCAGTACTCAATGGTTTGGCCATACTAATTGGTCAGTTACCGATTTTATCAGGCACCCAAAACAACTGCTTATTAAATATGCATTTTGAAGGTCACCCCACTCCAAAGGGAAAGAGTCAGGGCTACCCGTCCCTCACCCCACCACTGGTGGTTGCCAAGAACAAATGATTCGGGATGTAGTTTTCCAAGTATGCTGACGTTTGCTTCCTGTCTAGGTAGGCACTAGGTAACTTGTGTCAAGCTTTATCTGAGTTGGGAAGTCACAAGAACCTGAAAGATGGAATCAAAGCAAAAGTAGCCCTGATGAGAAGAAGCTACTCTTCCCTTGAGAAGGGAGAGCCACAAAAGAGCTAGCAATCTCAGACTCACACCTCCATGTTAGTCACCTAAGTGGACCGGAGGGAGAATCACTGGGGCCTTTAGCTATGAAAGAGATATATCAACATAGTGGTCAGAGCATCAGGAAGGAAGGCTGTGTAGATCACAGGATGGAGAAGATAAGAGGGCACTGAGCCCCGCCCCTGTTCAAAACGTCATGGCGACAGAGGTCTGATGGATATTTCTGGATGGTGTTCAGGGCAGAGGCACTGTCTTTACCACTTCATATAGTAACAAGGCCCTGCACCCTTCCACGGTAACTTTTATTTTCTGAGATAGAGTCTCCTCACTCTGTCACCCAGGCTGGAGTGCAGTGGCACAATCTGCTCACTGCAACCTCCACCTCCCAGGCTTAAGCGATTCTGCCGCCTCAGCCTCCTGAGTAGCTGGGATTACCGGCATACACCACCACGCCCAGCTAATTTTTTTATATTTTTAGTAGAGACAGGATTTTGCCATGTTGGCCAGGCCAGTCTCAAACTCCTGACCTCAGATGATCTGCTCACGCCCAGCCTTCCAGGGCAACTTCTACTTCAGGTTAAACAAACAAAAACAACGACAAAGCTGAAGGCGCATTTAATGTACATGTGTTTACCAGCTGAATATTTTACAATAGGTAATCCTATTTCTATGACAAACTAACAGATTCTATTTAAAAAACTTCAAGAATTTGCACTTACATGTAAGTATGGTGAGTTATTTACTAAAATACTAAAATAACCAAATAATATAGACACAGTTTTACAATACTTTTTTAAAAAATATATTAGAAATCCAATAAATTCTGGGATTTCTGCAACTCAACTCTTACTGACGGTAAATGTAATATGAATTTTTTTCAAGTTACTTTTATTTAATCGAAATGCATTATATACCAAAATGCCTTGCCTGGTTCTGGAAAATGAATGCTACTCTCCTAACTTTGTGCATTTTTAATTTCTGCTCTTAACTCGAAAATATCTACTTGGCAACAATGATGCTGCTGTACCGTGGGCCAGATCACCCTCAAGGTCACAGGCATTTGTCCCATCGGACAGGCTTCTCTTGACACACCTGGCAGGTGCTCAGGCACGTTTACAGCCATTTCAAAACTTCAGTTCCAGAGCCTTTCAGCTTAAGTCTTCACACGTAGATAATATGGATCTCTTGTCTGCATACAAGGGGTGTTGATGGGACTATTTTCGTTATTACAGAATTGGTGATGAAGACCCAGACTCGAGGGCAAAGACACATCAAGAACCTCTTATTCTGAAGAGAGCTCCCAACAGCTGGAGGCCTCATACTCCCTGAAGACTTTTTAATAGGTTGGACATAACCAGCTCTGTTGCTCCCAACTATCCCCAGGCCCCCTCATTCCCCTACCCCATGCAGACAGGAGATTGTGAAGAGTGGAGAGAAAAGCAGATGCATTTTGTTGGGTCATCAGTACAAAGCAGAGAGTCATGATGTTTTCCAGGAAGGAAGAGAAAAATGGAAGGGAGGTACTCATAGATGTTGGGGGTGTCAGAAATGAAAGAGTATGTCTTGATCTACAGTGGGATATCCGCTTATGAGCAAGGGAGTTTTTAACTTAGATGACAGAAAGGGGCCAGCGATGGGAAGCAAGCCCTTCTGCTACTCAGTGTTACAAGGAAGGCTGAGTTTCCTATGGCCCAGGGGGACACTGCAGAAGGCAGCTGGGCTTGAGCTGTCCTCTTGTACTCAAAACAAGAGGGCCACCAACAAGGTGGCCGTCCTAGAAACAGGAAATGGCAGGGTGCGTTACTGCTGGCAAAAGCTGGAGTGGGACTCAGAAGGCTGAGCTAGAGCTGATCTCTCACGTTAGAGAACTGGGCCAAACCTAGGAGAGGAGCCTTTCCCTATCCCTGAAAGGCCTATGCAGAACCCAGATATGTACCCCAAGAAGGAACCAGCCTGGGACGCCCACCATCAGTGAGCACTCCCAAGGGGTCTATCTCAGCGAAAGAAGCAACAAGCAAGAGAAAGCTGTCACCGGGAATGAGAGCTTCAGCCCTTTCCATCCGTCTTCCCCATTCAAAGAGAAGAGTGCCTGAGAGAGGTGGGTAAGGAGAGAAAAAACAGCCCACCTTGTCCTCACTCTTAAGTCCCCATGGAGAAGCATGAACAGGGCTCTGCAGATGGGGGAGGAGATACAAGGGAATCTACTGGATCTGAAATGGATTTTTTAATCTTCACTGGCTTTTTATAAATACTCTGAAGTGGCTTTAAAAATGTATGAAACTGACTGGGCGCGGTGGCTTATACCTGTAATCCCAGCACTTTGGGAAATCACGGCAGGCAGATCCTGAAGTCAGGAAATTGAGACCATCCTGGCCAATACAGAGAAACCTTATCTCTACTAAAAATACAAAAATTAGCTGGGCATGGTGGTGCACACTTGCAGTCCCAGTTACTCAGGAGGCTGAGGCAGGAGGATGGCTTAAACCCTAGAGGTGGAGGTTGCAGTGAGTCGAGATCACGCCACTGCACTCCAGCCTGAAGACTGACCGAGACTCTGTCTCAAAAAAAAAAGTATTATGAAACTTTGTGTGTATAGCATAGAATTTCCCAAAAAAATAAATAAATAAATGTTTTCAGGGCTCAATTTGGAAAACGTGTCCTTCTGCAGCAAGGCATGTGGCCCTGAGGTCAGGGAAGCACAATGATAAGCCAGGAGCATCTGGGAAGTGACCCCAGCCAAGGGTTTAAATTCCAGGACACTCTTTCCTTGAACTTCTGGAAAAGCAGAATGAAGCAGATGGGTTTAAATTCTTTCTCTAGGCAGGCACGGTGGCTCACACCTGAAATCTCAGCACTTAGGGAGGCAGAGACGGACAGATCACTTGAAGTCAGGAGTTAGAGACCAGCCTGGCCAACATGGTGAAACCCCATCTCTACTAAAATTACAAAAATTAGCCGGGCATGGTGGCACGCACCTGTAATCACAGCTGCTCAGGAGGCTGAGGCAGGAGAATTGCTTGAGCCCTGGAGGTGGAGGCTGAAGCGAGCCAGATCATGCCACTGCACTCTAGCCTAGATGGTAGAGTGAGATTCAGTTTAAAAAAAAACTTCTCTAATAGTTTCTCAAACATTGTAATAAAATTTGGTTCAGCTTTAATATCAAGTTTGAAATGAGTAACGGGCTGGGTCACAAAATAAAAGAGATAAAGGGAAGCTTCCCCATGTTCAACCTCCCTCCACCCCATTCTCACCGCTAGGACCTTCCAGAGATGGCCACAGTGCCTCAGAAGGTGGCCTGTGCCCCAGGCCCCACTAGAAGGAGAGTGAATAGGTACCTGCTTTGACTCAGTGTTATGGACTAAGTGATATGTCCCTCCAATAATCATATGCTGAAATCCTAACCCCCAATGCAATTGTATTTGGAGGAGGAGCCTTAAGAGGTAATTGAGTCATGAGGGTGGAACTCTTATGATGGGATCAGTGACCTTATGAAAGAGTCCCCAGAGAGCTATCTTCTCTCTTTCTTTCTTTTTTGATTGTTTTATTTTATTTTGTTTTTTGAGAACAAGTCTCACTCTGTCACCCAGGCAGGCACTGGTGCAATCTTGGCTCACCACAACCTCCACCTCCCAGGTTCAAGCGATTCTCCTGCCTCAGCTTCCCGAGTAATTGGGATTACAGGCACACACCACTATGCCCGGCTAATTTTTTGTATTTTTAGTAGAGACAGGGTTTCACCAAGCTGGCCAGGCTGGTCTTGAACTCCTGACCTCAAGTGACCCACCCTTCTCAGCCTCCCAAAGTGCTGGGATTATAAGTGCTGGGATTATGGGTGTGAGCCACCATGCCAGGCTCTTCTCTCTTTCTGAGGACACAACGAGAAGATGGCAGGCTGGGACCCGTAAGAGGGTCCTCATCAGCATCTGACCATGCTGACATCCTAATCTTGGAAATGTGAGAAATAAATTGCTATAATTTCTAAGACACCCAATCTATGGTACTTGCTGTAGCAGCCCAAACTGACTCAGACCAAAGGTCAACTCAAAGGTCGATGGGGAAAAAGCAACCTAGCAAGTAAGTAGTCAAGAGGACGTTGCAAGAGCAGCCATGAGAAGACTCCCCACCCTGCTCCCCACCTCAGTGGACTCACTAGAGCCACAGCTCTCAAACTCCTTGTACCAAAATCCAGAGGAAAAATACACTTTACGTCATACCCCTATAAACATGTACCTGCATAACTGATTAAAGTTTCATAACATAATATTTCTCACTATGTGCAATGCACACTGATATTTCATATTCTGTTTTGTTCCTTAAATGCTGGCCATGACCTACACAAATTGATCTGTGGACCTTAATAGTCTCTAATCAGCAGTGTGAACAACTCTCATTAGAGGGAAGAGGAAGGGGAAAACTTGGGTTGAACAGGCATGAACAGCAGCATTTCTTCCCCCTGAGATATGCCTCCCATATCCACAGCCCCTTTTTTTCAACATACCAGGATCCTATATCCCTGATTACCTACTTTCCAGGTGAGTTATCTCCTCTGGAGTTCATACCTCTCCACTGGTTCTCTTAGGTAACTACTTCATATGGTTTGGCTGTGTCCCCATCCAAATCTCATAAATCTCATCTTGAATTACAGCTCCCATAATTCCCATGTGTCATGGGAGGGACCCAGTGGGAGATCATTGAATCATAGAGGCCATTTTCCCCATACTGTTCTTGTGGTAGTGAATAAGTGTCACAAGATCTGGTGGTTTTGCAAGCGGTTTCCCCTTTCTCTTTGGCTCTCATTCTGTCCTGCCTGCTGCCATGTAAGATGTGCCTTTCACCTTCCACCATGATAGTGAAGCCTCCCCAGCCACGTGGAACTGTGAGTCTATTAAACCTCTTCTTTGTTTATAAATTACCCAGTCTCTGGTATGTCTTTATCAGCAGTGTGAAACAGACTAATACACTACCCTCAATGACTTTCTGATTTTACCCATTGTACATGGATTGGACTCCTCAAAGCTAACTCCATTCATGAAATATTTTTCAAGCCCTACCATACCCAGAATGTACAAATTGTCCCTGGCACCTTCTTGACAAACACGTCTGAATTACAGAAAACGACAGTAATAATGCATGTCAGAATTATGTAATGTGAAGATGTGTCAGTCACGGTCACTGCTACCAGCTCTATATCTCTTTATCTGTAATCCTCATAGCCATCTGATACATAAGGTCACATAGCTGTTAAGTGGTGGACTTGAGCTTTGAATCCAGGTGTTCCTGGGAAACTTGCAGATCATAGAGAAGCATGAACACAAAGGATAAGTGTGGCCTTCCAGTGGTGGGGGCAGGGTGTCATGAGACACAGCATTGGTAGGTATTATGCAGAGTCTCTTTCACCACTGGTAGAGGAATCTGTCTAAACCAAAGAGTTCAAACGAAGAAACCTCCTGCTTTCTCACAAAGACATGCTTCTGTCCATTGTGCTACTGGGCTTTTCATCAGCCCTGAGGAATGAGAGACTTTTGTGGGGGCTCTTGTTTCTAGGCATGAGAGCAGGGGAGAGACTGAAAAGCATCTGACATTCCCGGTGTCCCATTCTCTAGACAAGAAAGAACACTAATAAGGGCCTAAATACCTGTCCAAAGGCTTCAGTCACAATCCCTACTTTGTAAGCCAGATCTTGGGAACATTTCATCACATAAAACTAAGAAGAAAGATACATATCATGACAGCATATGGATTTGTTCACCCTCTTCCACCATTTTCACACTTTAAGGATTTTAGGTCTGGGGTCAGTTGGAGTATTGTGGAGGAAAACCTTTCTCAAGGGCAGGGCTGTCATGTTCTCATGGGTCCCAGGGACTGGTTTTCAGGCTCACTAGTTTAAGGTGAGTGGAGTGGTTTTTAGAAGTGGAGGATGGTAACAACCCTAGGTCATTGATTTACATCGTACTGTAATACACTACCTTTTCCATTCCACCAGGGGGCACCATTCACATAGACTTCAACAGCAGCGGCACCAACAGGACTACGAAGTGGCGGTACTGAGAAACATGCTTGAGACCATCACATGTACCTGAAAAAAATATATCAAATAAATAAAATTAATGCTCATATGATTTCTTGGCGTCCAGGGAAGTCACGGCAAAGGTGGAAACTGACCCTTACATCACTTCTTCCCTCTAGATGAGTAAGCATCAGCTACATTTTCTGCCCCATTCTATGACGTGTCTATCCTGACCATCCACCTATGATGGGCAGAGTCTTTTCATATGTGTTAGTTTTAATATTAGTCAAGACTTAGTCTCAGCCATTCTCTATTAAGTGCCTTTGCAGATATCTGATGTCATCCCCATTAATGTAGCTTTTCATGTCAGATTCAGCTCTGAGTTCACCTTAATGCAGTGGTGGTTCTCACAGTGTGGTCCCCACATCGACTCATCAACATCACTAGAGAACTTATTAGAAATGCAAATTTCTGGGTCCCAACTCAGACCTACCTACCGAGTCAAAAATCTAAGTGTGGGGCCTGCAATCTGTGTTTTTACAAGCCTAATGCAATACTAATTAATGCTAAAGCTTGAGAATCACTGCCTTCATGCACAGTTTCCAACCCAGATGACACTAGAAACACCTGAGACTTTCCAAAAATATAGGTGTCCTGGCTTCTCCCAGAGCCACTAGGGTGGTGGAAACAAATGTCACAATCAAATGGATCTGAGTTTGAATTCTGGTTTTGTCACTCACCGTGTGCCTCGTGGAGAATCCATCTTCTCATCTGTAAAGTAAAAGTCGTGGACCTGCCTTGTAGGAATTTGTTGGAAGGGAAGGTTCAGCAAATGCCTCATAGAGAAATGGACACATCGTATGTCTTCTTCCTTGGCCTCCATCACAACTAGCCTCTTATTTACCCGGCCTGTGAGGGTACAGTTCTCACCTTGCGCCAGAATCGCTAGAGGAGAATGATTTGCTAGACCTGATTTCTGAAGTTTCACAAATGGACCAACATTTTCACAGTCGTTATTGGGATTTTGCCACAAATCTGTAGCAACACTCCCCTGAGATCTGACAAAGCTATTTCAAATTCTAGATCGATGAGGAGGGGAGTTCAGATGAAGCCGGGTTTGCCAGCTGAGATCATTGTAATTGTTCAAATTGCTCTCGGGAGCTAGATCAGATTCCTGCTGATGCCAAGGAAGCAAAGAATGAAAATAGTTGCCTAAAAAATAAGAGGCACCTCCTTAAGTTACCTGCCACATACAGGTTTGTTTTTCCTTAATTATCTGGGTAATTCCTTTGGTTCCTCCACCTGCCTTTACCAAGAGACGC
The DNA here is from genome assembly GCA_031835075.1 of Saguinus oedipus. Lineage (NCBI taxonomy): Eukaryota > Metazoa > Chordata > Mammalia > Primates > Cebidae > Saguinus > Saguinus oedipus. The sequence continues at coordinate 54,130,873 of CM063186.1, read as the reverse complement.
CTGACCAGAAGAGCGAGGAATAAAAAGTACCTGTGGAGGCTGCCCGCTGACTCAAGCTGCAGGCTGTCCATCCCATCACAGTAGCTCCTTAGTTGTCAGTGGGTTGTTTCTGTGAATGCCCCCTCCATCAGAAACTAATGAGGTTTATCTAATTAATCTAGATCCCTACTCTTGTGGAATTGTGGACGGGTAGGGGGAACCATGGTTAAATGCTAAATTGTCAGCCTAAAGTCAAATTCTTTTATTTAAAAACAATAAGCAGAATGACTTCCTAAAATAAAAAATGGAAAAATTGTTAAGATAGAGACCTCCAGGTTTTGCCAAGGTGCAATTGTTATACCAAAACTGTATCAATTATGGTTTTTGACAATTAAGTACAAATCAAAGTTCGTCCAACACACCGTCTGAATTAGTTTCAGTACAATGTGCATAGACAGCTATCGCTAGAGTTACTGAATATTATGGGAAAAAATAGAGGCAAAAGTGGAGATTGCAGCTGGTAAGAGTTAACAAAAACACCATTTGTGTAGAGAAAAATACATTTTAGAGGAGTATAAATATACTGCTTGGCATCAACATAAAAGGCCAAGGGCAAGTCAAAGAGTAATCCAAAAGGCTCACAGGTCTTCAGACTACAGAAATCCCCTATTGATGGCACCATGAGGTCCAGCCTCCCACATACTACTTCCTTAGTGTTTGTGGGGGAAAAAAATCCCATTGTATAAATTAGAATAGGCCAGATTATGCTACAGTAACAAACAACCCCAAAGTCTCAGTGGCTTACAACCACGAAGGTTTACTTCTTTCCCATTGTACTAGGGTTTTCCAGAGAAACAAAACCAATAAGGGATTTTATAGAGACAGAGATAGTGATATGGTTTGGCTCTGTGTCCCCACCCAAATCTCACCTGGACCTGTAATCCCCACGTGTCAAGGGCTGGACCAGGTGGAGGTAATTGGATCATGGGGGCGGTTCCCCCATGCTGTTCTTGTGATAGTGAGTGCTCACAATATCTGATGAGTTTAGAAGCATCTGGCATTTCCCCGGCTTGCACTCACTCCATCCGCTGCCCTTGTGAAGAAGGTGTCTGCTTCTCCTTTACCTTCTGCCATGATGGTAAGTTTCCTGAGGGCTCCCAGCAATGCAGAACTGTGAGTCAATTAAACCTCTTTCCTTTATAAATGACCTAGTATCATCAGGTATTTCTTCATAGCAATGTGAGAATGGACTAATACAGATGGATTTATTATGAAGAATTAGCTCCCTTGATCATGAAGGCTAAGAAGTCCCATGCTCTGCCATCTGCAAGCTGCAGACCCAGGAAAGCTGGTGGTGTAGTTTGGTTTCAGATCCAAGGCCTGAGAACTAACGGGGCTGGCGGTGTAAGTCTCAGTTTGAGGGCAGAAGGAGACTGATATCTCAGCTCAAACAGTCAGGCAGAAGAAGTGAATTCTCCTTCCTCCACCTTTTGTTCTGTTCAGGCTCTCAACAATTGGGTAATACCCTTCCATTCAGGGAAGGACAATCTATCTTATGGAGTCCACTGACATAAACACAAATCTCATCTGGAAACACCATCACAGACACCCAGAAAAGTGTTTCCAAATATTTGGCCACTGCATGATCTAGTCAAGTTGACACATAAAATTAACCAGCACACCCACATAACACGTTGAATGCAAGTGGGGTCTTGCTTTGATGCCCTCCCAAAACTTCACTCTAAGTTCCCGGATGAAGGAGCAGCATCCAACTGGAATATTATCAGGCCCAGGGTGAGAGAAGGGAGACATGGAGAACAATGCACTGGTTCCCAGAAATGACACGTTTCTCCTGCTCCATTTCATCGGCCACAGAAAATCAAATGGCCTCTCTTGAGTTTGGCAGAGTTGAAGAGTAAACTCCTTCCATGGGAAAAGATGAAGGAAAAGTAAAATATTTGGCAAACAGAAATACAGTCTACCATGCCGATGGAATTCTTATGCAGTCCACACAACTTATTCTTGACGTCTGCTCCGAGACTTCCCCTCCGATCACAGCTGAGCATCTTCTTATCACTTTTTCAGGCAAGTCAGGCTCTTATTTTATCCAAGGAGAGTTGCAGGTTCCTCCTTTCATTCCCAAAAGTACAGCAAATATCTGGATGAACATTTAAGACAATTTCCTGGAGGCTTGAGAATAATGAGGAGAATTATAATGGAGAAAAAGAAAAATACAGCACTGGATATGAACTATCACTGGTCCTAGAGTTGAGTCCATCAGTCATGCCTCTCCACTGGCTTTCTCTCTGCTTGGCCTCCCCCAGTCCACCAGTTCCCATGAACCACCAGTTCCTAGGGGACATTCTCCAACCCCACTTATCCTCACTGCAGGAAGGGCATTATCCACCACATCCTCACCCACAGGCAACATCGTCATAATCCTACAAAGATGCAATTCTGCACATGACAAATTCAGCCTTTGATAATTTTATTCAGAGCTGTTTAAGATGTCTGGCTCAAGCTTCTTGAGTCTAGAATATACTTTTGGATTTGCGTAAATGAAGGTTCCAGTGAAGAATAATTTTAATCAAAGATGACGCACGTCTCCTATCTGAACAAGAGAAAATTACAGGTATATTTTAAATGGCTTTTTTCTACTGCACACGAAAAGGAAATGGTTGCGTGGGTTTGTGTGTGTTGTATGTGTCTGCATGTACAAAGTGAGAGTGGTCATATATAGTCTGAATGTCCAGGTAATTTTGCATTTTGTTTTGCTTTTGCACTTACTATGTCATAAATGGATTTTGATATTTTATATAATTTTCTTAATTAACACAAAGACTACATAATATTCCACCCTGATAAGCTAACATAATTTGTCAAAGCATTCTCTTAATTTAGACATGTCCCTTAATTTATTATTGTGACAGCTGTCATAAATTGTTTCATGCATATGAACATTTGCTTCTGTAAGATAATTTTATTGAAGTGAATTCCTAGGGATAAAATTCATGAGTTAAAAGTAGGGATGTTATTGCCTTGTGCTAACTGTTTTATATGTCTTTCCCAATTTACACTAATTATGTGTAATTTTTACTGCAAATTCATTAACATATTTATTTGAAACTTATGTGGTTCAGTTTAATTTAATAAACTAATAACGTGTGATATATAGGTGATAATGTTTATTTCCAATATGAAAGGTTTTATCCCCCTAAAAATCAACCTAAAAAGCTTTGCATTGGGATAGGGACAGCAACTTTTGATATAAAAACCCTCTGATCTAGAAAAATAGTATAGATGGGTCATAACTCTTTGGTGGCAAGTACCAGAAATGCAGTTTATACTAATTAATGCAAGAAAGAAGAGATTGGAGGAATAGTGGAGTAGCCTACCTCATAGTTAAAAAAAAAAAAAAAGCGATTAACCAAACCTCCCAAGTGCAGCAATTTAAGCACAGCCAAATATGTTATTAATAACTAGAAAATGATCGGGACCCTCTGCCATCCTCGCTTCCATTGCTTCTCTCTAGACTTCGCTTTGTCTTCTCCTATCGGAGACAGATGTCTGCGTGTGGAGCTCACTCCTAGCAGCTCCATGCCCAGAGAAGAAAAGGGCTGTTGTATTGAAGGACTGGTCCAATTCTTCACCCTTCCACGTATCCACAGTCCGGCATGTCCTCCTAGTGCGCTGTGTATGCTTGTGCCTTGAGTTTGTGCTTGTGAGTTTGGCTTGTTTTGGCCAATGGCATAAAAGTAGAAGTCATAATATGACCCTTCAGAGCCTAGGTCCACGTGATCTTTCAGGTTCACATTTCCTCTCTTGCAGAATATTCTCCAGCTAGTCTGCTGCAAGGTTAAAGACTGACTTAATCTGTTTTTACTTTGCTACCAAATAAAAAGCATGCCTGCAGCTGGGCAGTTTATAAAGGAAACAGTTTATTTGGCTCACAGTTCTGCAGGCTGGACAAGCATGGCGCTGGTATCTGTCTGCTTTTGCTGAGGGCTTCGGGCTGCTTCCACTCATGGTGGAAGGTGAAGGGGAGTCACGTGGTGTGAGAGGAAGCAGGAGAAAGAAAGAGGAGGAGGTACCACACTCTTCAAAAACCAGCTCTCAGGAGAACACACTCTCATTCCCACAAGAATGGCACCAAGCCATTTATGAGGGACCCTCCTTCGTGACCCAAACACCTCCCCCCAGGCCCTGCCTCCAATATTGATGATCAAATTTCAACATGATATTTGGGGGGCTCAGATACCCAACCCATAGCAAAGACATATGCAACAGATATGCAAACATGCAGTGTAGACTAGAGACATCCTTAAATCACACCACCCACTGCCAGCCTAAAGACACAGGAGGAAGCCCGCTGAGGACAGTGGAGCCCACTCAGCAGACCTGAAGATGTGTGAAGTAAGTAAATGCTCACTGTTTTAAGTGATTCTGATTTCATGGTTCTTTGTTATGCAACAGTAGCTGATTAATACAGGGGGCACCACTCTTCTAGCTCTAGTTTGAAAAGTCTCAAGAAAGAATACTCTGGGCCAGTTGCTATCAAAGGCTGGTATCTGTCCCCAAGCTGTCAGATGGCTTACGAACACAGAAATGGTGCTTGCTGGCTGTCAGAGAAAATAATAGCTTTCTAATCTGGAGTACACAGTGCTTTTTTTAAGAGGCGGATTTAAAATACTCCACTCATTCATCTTTTTGAACATAAAAAGTGAATTTAGTTATTACAGTAAATAATAATAAAATGGCATGTATTTTAAATCTGTATATCGTAAGAGAGTGAAAAGAAAGAAGAGACAGGAAAAGAAGAACAAATGAAAAGCAATATTTGCCAAAACTCTGAGAAGGAGCAATAGTTCCTTAGGCTAAAAACTATTTAAAAGCATACTTTCTAATAAACATACTTTAACATTTATCCAAGTCAGAAAACAATAGAATTTTTGGAAGTATCATTTTACCCCAACAGAGAAAAACACCAACTGTTTTCCCAGGAAGTAAAGAGTATTTTCCCTCAATTCACAGGTATAAATGTTGCATTCAGTGTCTTTTTATTGCCATCTGGTTACTAGCATCAGCTTCCAGGCGGAGGATTAGAATAAACTACGATTTAGTGCCAAATGCAGAGGGCTCAGGCAAACTGAGCCAGTGGAAGATACAGAAGGAAACGAGCTAGAAAAGGGAGGCAAAGGAGAAAAAAAAATAGTAGGCTCAGAACAGGGATCAAAAAATCACAGCCAGAGAGTACAAACAGGAGAGCGTCACCTCTATTCTGATTCCAAGGGTCTTGAAACAAACTCAGGGGGTAATCTTCAGCTAGCCACACAGAACACAACAGGGCAGAGAGACCTGACATATCCGACAGCGGCTTCCGATGTTTGCTCCAGAGGAACCTACACAAAATCAGTGCAGAAAATAACAAGATCCACAGGACTGAGGTTTGCAGGAGGGAAGGAGATGCCAGCTCCTGCCTTGGGAAGAAGCACAACAGAAAAACCTATGCACCCAAGAAAGGCAGGCAGAAAGGGGCTGGGCAGGTGGCCCAGCCTCCCTGGGAAGGACATTCTAGGGATTGATTTCTTTCAGTTACAAAGTAGCCAAAAACTTTTTAAGGGACAGGGTCTCACTCTGTCACCCCAGCTGGAGTGCAGTGGTGTAATCATAGCTAACTGGAGCCTTGAACTCCTGAGCTCAAGCAATCCTCCTGCCTCAGCCTCCTAAAGTGCTATAATTACAGGTATGAGCCACTGTGCCCAGCCTGTTTCTAAATTTTATTATTTGACAAGGATTGTTCTATTGATATACTGTCCCAGTGGCCTCTGCTTGGTCCCAGAAGGAACTGAAAACAGCCTGTAGATGACGAACTTGGGAGAAACAGCTGGTATATGGCTGGAACAAAGCAAAGACTGAAATTTAGGGGCCCTCTAGGATTCTGCTGCTGAAGACTTTAGAAATGATGTTACATCTTTATAATTAGAGGCATACATTGATCCAACTTTCAATATTTGCAGTAGGAAATGGGGTTAAGATCTAAATGGTCTCCCTTGCGTAAGCAGTCATGACATCTATACAGGAGTGTTTCCCCTTGCTACAAATTCATAAGAACAATGGGCAATGTTATTTTACCTATGACAAATTCGAATTTACAAACAGGTAGTACACCATAAGTATGTTATTAGGTAGGTTGAACTCAAAAGAACGTATTACTTGAGAAATAAAGAAACGCATAGTAGATTAAGTTTTCAGGCTAGACCACAAACGTAGTTAAAAGCCATACAGTGGTAGAAATGGTTTAGGTTTTTAATGCCAACTGGAATACATTTTTAGCATGGGACAATCACAAATAGGCTTAAGCACATTGCTGTGAACAAGCTGAGAATGTGAACCATCATTTGGCCTGGTTTTCATTAGAAAATATAATTCAAATTGCTGGCAATTGTTGTGGATGCTCGAAGAAGTTTTGTTTTTGTTTTTGTTAGCTGTTGCACTACCAACCAGAAACACATCTCTACCTCCCCGTTTCTTTATTTCCATCTCCAGTGCAGCATTTAGAATTCTTTGGGTAGCAAGGGACAGAAAATCCAACTCAAACCATCTCTGTAAAGCAAATTCATGGGTTCAGGTAACGAACTGCTCAGGTGCTTCAGGGAAGGCTTGATCAAGAGGCATAAGCACAAGCCCTGGCTCCCTCAGATCTCTGTTCTTTTATTCCTCAAGCTCCACCTAGTGACTTCTCAAAAGGTACTAGCACTTCTCTCATGAGCACAGCTGCCAGCCTAATATATTTATATCACACTCAGAATGCTGTCTCTCAGTAGGTCCCTGGTGAAGGCAAGAGCTTTTTTTTCTCAGTAATCCCGGAAAATCTCTTCCCACAGCTTTAAGGGATTTTAGCGCCACTCTGTACCTGTGACTCTGGTCAGAGAGTAGGATTGCCTGAATGATTTAGTTGTGTAGGACTGGGGCTATCATGTATGACTGTGCAGGTTGTGCACTGCACAACTTCAAGTTCACTATACACATTTATGACAATGCTGTTGTGTAGTCGTCTGTTCTCATGCTGCTATTAAGAAATACTCCAGATTGCGTAATTTATAATGAAAAGACATTTGATTGACTTACAGTTCTGCATGGCTAAGGAGGCCTCAGGAAACTTACAATCATTGTGAAGGCACTTCTCAGGACAGAAGGAGAGAGAATGAGTGCCAGCAGGAGAAAACCATCAGATCTCCTGACAACTCACTCACTATCACAAGAACAGCATGGGAGAAACAGCCATGATTCAATTATCTCCCACCAGGTCTCTCCCATGACTCCTGGGATTATGGGATTACAATTCAAGATGAGATTTGGGTGGGGACACAAAGCCAAACAACATCAAGATGATACCCCTTAGAATTATCTGATGCAGAGATCCCATTTGGGACCCACTTCTAGAGATGGGGGTGGGATTCATATCACGTATAACACATGGTTTGTGAATTAGCGAGGCCACTCTGAGCTGGGTGAAGAAGGCTATAAAACATGCTTGGGAGGAAGCCAGTAGAAGCCGACTACTGCCAGACGGCAAGAAAGTGGCAGGGCCAGGTTGGGTGCTGTGGCTCATGCCTATAATCCCAGCACTTTTCGAGGCTGAGGCGGTGGATCATCTGAGGTCAGGAGTTCGAGATCAGCCTGGTCAACATCGTGAAACCTCGTTTCTACTAAAACTACAAAAAATCAACCAGGCATAGTGGCAGGTACCTGCAATCCCAGCTACTCAGGAGGCTGAGGCAGGAGAATTGCTTAAACCCAGGAGGCAGAGGTTGCAGTGAGCCGAGTCCATGCCACTGCACTTCAGCCTAGGTGACACAGCAAGACTCCATCTAGAAGAAGAAGGAGGAGGAGGAGGAGGAGGAATAAGGAGGAGGAGGAGGAGGAGGAGGAGGAGGAGGAGGAGGAGGAGGAGGAGGAGGAGGAGGAGGAGGAGGAGGAAAGAAAGAAAGAAAGTAGCAGGGCCCTGTGCCTTTTCACACATTCCCTACCATGAAATAGGAACCCTAGATAATTACAGAGAGAACAAATCAAAGTAACTTGAAAAATGCTTCATTCCACCTTTGAGTCCTAACGTGTGAGTAAAACACACAAAATACTCATTCTCATCCGTGTCATTATTTACAGGTTTCAGAGTGCTTTCTGTGTCAGCCCTTCACCTTCACAACAGCAGCTGCAGGGACAGCTGGCGGATAAGATTACCCCCGTTGGAGATGTGAAGCAAGTCAAGGCATCTCCCTGCTCAGGTGGAACCCATCTCCCGCTTACTGCCACGGAAACACCCTGCTTACCTGTGTGCTATGAGAGGGAAATCCTGTGAAATACGATGAGAGTGGGCAGGAAAGTTGATTGACAGAGAGGCCAGGGGAGAAAGCACAGAGGGAGAAGAGGAGATTCAAGGCAAGGAGAGGAAAGCTTTGGAACAATGGCAGCCACCAACCAAAAGTTCCGAAGTGGTTCGCTAGGGCTGCCGTAACAACGCACCACAGGTCTGGTGCCTGAAACAATGGAAAGGTATTCCCTCACAGTTCTGGAGGCTGGACGTCCAAAATAAGACATCAGCAGAGTTGGTCTGAGGCTGTGAGGGAGAGTGTTCCACGGCTCCCTCCTAGCTTCTGGGGATGGCGGCGATCTTCCGTGGTCTTTGGGTTGGAGATGCATCTCCCAGTCTCCGCCTTCCTCTCCACGTGGAGTTCTCCCTGTGTGTGAGCCTGTTTCCAGCCTCCCCATTTTAGAAGGACGTCAGCCATACTGGATTAGGATCCACTCTAAAGGTTCACCCTGAAATGACCTTGTTTTTACTTGGTAACAACCCTATCTCCAAATAAAGTCACATTCTGAGGTAGTGGGGGTTAGGATTCTAACACATGAATTTGGGGGGCACACAATTAGCTTCAAAACAGTCACTTCAGAGCCGAGCGGAACTATTCAGCATTTAAAATCTGGCTAATCCAAATCCAGGTGAGCTGTGAATGTAAAATACACACCAGATTTTTTTTAATAATGAATGTACAATATTGTAATAATTTTTATATAGATTACCTGCTAAAAGTAATATTTTGGATATGTCTGGTTAAATAAAATATATTAAAGTATTCAAATTAATTTCACCTCTTTTACTTTTTAAAATGTGGTTGCTAGAAAATTTTAAACTTCACACGCAACTTGCATTTAGCTCACTTTATATTTCTATTGGGTGACACTGATCTAGAAACAGAAATTCAGAGTCTTTGACATTCTGTGAGAAGAGTCTAGTCACTCTGTGAGAAGAGTTTCTGAAATGTCCACATTGTTCTTCCACAAGGATGGCAAAATTAAACATTCAATTCATTGGATGGAAGTGACATATAGTATGTGGTAAATATCAAACTTTACACCTGTGCAACCAACTCTTAATTTTAAACAATTTCTCTTAGAACCTAAGTGGCAGATATATTTGATCAATAAGAATCACACTTCATTTTTACTACTAAGATCTCAATTTGGAACAGGTAACCCAATATCATCTCGTAAGAGTGGCTTTTGTTTAAAGCAATCACCTTTTCATTTACCTTGTGTGAGAAAAACAAGGCTTCGTATCAAGCGCGACTCCACTAATAATTACATCAGAATGGCATGGGTCCTTATTAAAGATGGCATACAAGCCAGATTTTGCATATGCTTCGCGCAGATAAATCATGAGCTCTGTAGGGAAGTTATGTAAACAGAGATGCGTTTTTGCTTTTATGAAATACACTGGGTTATAAATACTCTGACCTTGTTTATATAGGCAGCTGGTTTGTTCACTTAATGAAGACATTAATTTGCCATTCAGTTTGGACTGATTGCTTATTAGCTGCTCTCTCCTGACCAACAGCTCTGACTTACAAACCCCGTCTGCAGATCGGATCGTAGGTAGTGGTGTGCTGCCATCTATAGCTGGAATGAGAAAAATAGCAGGTGCAGCAAGATCTGCAAAGCCACGCTATAAGACTTACAGCGCCAAAACAGCCACCGTTTTTTTTAAAGTTAGAAAAGAAATACATTCCGAGGCCCACAACTATGGCTCTTTTCCCATGTTAAAATCATTGTTAACATATTGATTGATTTGCAAGCAAAATAACTTAGATAAAGCAAGCTGTATAATATCCCAACTGCAAACCTTAACCCAATTACTGTTGCTGGAGCAGGTGCAAAAATATCTGCAATACTGATAACTCAGATGGTACAAGACCTACTGTAATCATTTTCCAAGTCCGCTACTGCTTGCCTTCGCCCAGAATTCGTGTCCGGATTTCTTTCTCCTACTCCAGGCTGCCGCCACCAGCAACAACCAACAAACATTTTTGGAGACCCTCGTACGTTTCCAGGCATCGTCCTACTTGAGAAGCAGCGCAGATCAAACGAATCTCCTGCACTTGCGATGCTTACGTTCTGGTGGAATGAGACAGTTGAACACTAGACTAAGTAAACAGGCTCATTCTATGTTGCAAAGGGGGCAGGCATTATGGAGAGAGAAAACAAGAGGGCAGGATATGGGGATTGGAGGTACAATGGTAGGAAGGAGGAAGGATGTGTTTTTTTTTTTTTTTTTTTTTTGAAACAGAGTCTTGCTCTGTCACGCCACTGCTGGAGTGCAGTGGCATGATCTTGGCTCACCGCAACCTCCACCTCTTGGGTTCGAGCAATTCTCCTGTCTCAGCCTCCCAAGTAATTGGGATTACAGGTGCGTGCCTCCACAGTCACGTAATTTTTGTATTTTTAATAGAGACAGGGTTTTGCCATGTTGGCCAAGCTGGTCTTGAACTCCTGACCTCCGGTGATCCACCCACCTCGGCCTCCCAAAGTGCTGGGATTATAGTCTCGAGGCACCGTGCCCGCCGGATGCAGTCTTAATGAGGGAAGTCAGGGGAGCCTCACTGAGAGGATGACAGTGGGACAAACGTCACATTTCCAGGAGTTCCCAGGAGAGGATAGGGGCCCAGGAATGAGGCCAGAGGGTTGAGGAGGAAGCTCATTGTGGAAGGCCTCTGAGGCTGCCGACAAGATATCAGCTTTTAGCTGAGTAAAATATCACTTTTTGCTTTTAGATATCTGCCTGATGGACCCCTAGGTTTTGTGAACTCAAAGTATCTGAGACAGGTCTTAATTACTTTAGAAAGTTTGTCTTGCCAAGGTTAGGGATGTTGCTGTGACAGCCTCAGGAGGTCTTGGGTACATGTACCCAAGTGGTTAGGGCACAGCTTGGTTTGATGCATTTTCGCTTGATTTTATACATTGATAAGACATCAATCAATATGCATAAGATGTACATTGGTTTGGTCCAGAAAGGTGGGACAATTTGAAGTAAAATCTTCCAGGTCAGAAGTAGATGAGACACGAAAGGTTTCATTCTTTGAGGTCTTCAATCAGCCTATCACTGAATACCTCTGAGGTGAGATGGGTAGAGGAATATTCACTTAGTCTGACTCAGTGAATCTGCATTTTTACCTAAACAACAGGGCAGAGGAACCAATGAGGCATGCATTTGTCTCCTGTAAGCAGAGAGATGATTGTGAGTTCTGTCTGTCCTCCATCCTGCCCCTGTGAAGATACGCTGTCAATTCATATGGCCTGGACGAAATTCAACTGTTTTAAGGTAAAGACCTTGAGGCTCAGAAGGAATTTCTTGTGGGCAAATTAGAGTGAGGTGTGTAGCTTTTTCTTTTCTTTGTGGCTGTCTTATTTAGGAATAAAATGGGAGGCAGGTTGTCTGATGCAGTTCCCAGCTTGACTTTTCTCTCTGGCTTAGTGATTCTGAAGTCTCGAGATTTATTTTTCCTTTCACAGTTTTTCTCATTTTTTTCTTTGTTTAAAATCATGTTTGATAGTTTTATGGTTGCGGTGGTGGTTGTTGTCTCAAGATTCATGAGTATTCACAAAATTTTAATAAATAACCATGTTCGCCCAGATGGACTTCTTTTCAATATGTTTTATTCACAGAGAGATTTCGATATATCCGGTTAAAATCATACTGCACATGTAAGTCACTTGCTTCCATGTTTAGCGTCTATCATGAGCATTTTTCATGTTATTTATTTCATGTCTATTCCATGTTTACCATAAACATTTTGTTAGCTAAAAACTCATAAAAGGACAATCATTGTGTCAAACTTTTGAGGTTACTGTGAGTATTAAGTGAAAAAGTTATAAAAAGAGCTGAGTACGGTGTCAAATCTTAGTTTGAGTAGAGATACAATATAGTGTTTTGCTTTTTTCCATTTCTAAAAGTTTATTCAAAATTGTTTACTAAAATCAATGCTATGATGGACATCTTGCTATAATAACAAATTTTATTTTATTATTATTTAGGATTAAAAATAATCCTAAAAATTAGGATTATTATTCCTTAGGATGGATTCCTTGCATACAATTAGTAGGTCAAAGGTTATGGTTAGTTTAAAATGTTTTAAATAAAATATCAAATTGCTTTTCCAAAGCATAAAAGCTATTTTAAATACTACCCTCCTTGTGTTAGAATGCCAGTTTATTCCCCCTCATTTTTTTTGTTTTCTACTTTGATATATTTTTTACTTCTTTCTATTTAGCACCTTTTACTTTTTTTTTTTGAGACGGAGTTTCGCTCATGTTACCCAGGCTGGAGTGCAATGGCGCGATCTCGGCTCACCGCAACCTCCGCCTCCTGGGTTCAGGCAATTCTCCTGCCTCAGCCTCCTGAGTAGCTGGGATTGCAGGCACGCGCCACCATGCCCAGCTAATTTTTTTGTATTTTTAGTGGAGACGGGGTTTCACCATGTTGACCAAGATGGTCTCGTTCTGTTGACCTCATGATCCACCCACCTTGGCCTCCCAATGTGCTGGGATTACAGGCGTGAGCCACCGCGCCCGGCTACTTTTTTTTTCTTTTTTGTTTTTTTGTTTTTGAGACGGAGTCTGACTCTGTAGCCCAGGCTGGAATGCAGTGGTGTGATCTCAGCTCACTCCCAGGTTCAAGCAATTGTCCGACCTCAGACTCCCAAGTAGCTGGGATTACAAGTGCCGGCCACCACACCTGGCTAATTTTCGTATTTTTAATAGAGATGGGGTTTCACCACGTTGGCCAGGTTGTTCTCAAACTCTTGACCTCAAGTGATCTGTCTGCTTCGGCCTCCCAAAGTGCTGGGATTACAGGTGCGAGCCACCATGCATGGCCCACTTTTTACATCTCTAATGAGAAATAATGATAAAAATCTTCAAGAGCATTTTTAATCCACACAAGCTGCCTCCAAAGTCCCTGAGTTCCTGGTTACTGAGTGCTCCTGTTTTCTCTTATGTACTCTGCAGGCCCATGCCTGTTGCTCCTTTGTCTTGCTGTAGCTTTCTGTTCTTTTTACTGGATAGGGTCAAATGTGTAAAGATGAAAGGTATTAGCCCTTTAGTTGTTGTTCGGATGACTCTTAAATCTTGAGGCCAAATTGGTTTTCACTCTCACCCTGAATTGCTAACATCCAAAAGTGCCTTGCCTGCCCCACCCATGAAGGAAAGGGCAGAGAAAGAGACAACCCCAGTGGCCCCTCCCTCTCCCCTGCCTCGGGGGAAGAGCATCCCTGCTTCCCAGTCACTCCAGCAGAAAGGAAAGGGCAGAAGTGAGGGGTGGATGCCAGGCCACAGGCACCAGCTCTCAGGGCGTGTGGGGACTAGGTGAGTGGGAGAAGCAGATCACACTGACTCCACTAGATCCAGTAGGAGGAAACAGAATTGGTCTCTGGAAACTTATCTCACGTTCCCCTGCGGTCTGAATGTATGTCTCCCCAGCGTTCATACATTAAATTCCTTATGCTCAAAGTGATGATATTTGGAAGTGGTTCCTCGGGGAGTGACTGGGTCATGAGGGTGGAGCCCTCGTGAAGAGGCTTGAGAGAGACCTCTTGTCCCTTCCAGCATGTGAGGACGCAGCAGTAAGGCACAGTCTATGAACCAGAAAGCAGGCCCTCAATAGACACTAAATCAGCTGACATCTTGATCTTGGACTTCCCAGCATTCAGAGCTATGAGAAATAAGCTTCCGTTGTGTATAAACTACCCAGTCTATGGCATTTTGTTATAGCAGCCTGAACAGACTAAGATGCATGCCAGCCCGGGTTCCCGTCTCCTCAGCCTGTTACAATCTACATGGGAGGTGAGGGTCCTCAAAACAGTTGCATGAGAAAACACTATATGATTAGATGGTTTAAAGAGCAAATTACACATCCACACTCACACATTGCACCCTACATTTACAACCTCTCACTCTCAAACACACAGGCATTCCGGACACCACACACACACACACACACACACACACACACACACACACACATATATATATACATACACATAGGCATTCCTTAAATTTTATCTGTCTGAAGGGAAAATAAATCTTGGGACACTTAAATCACTGAACTAAAGGGAAAGTCAAGCTGGGAACTGCTTGGGACAAACTGCCTCCCATTCTATTCTGTCACCCCTCTGCTCACTCAGATAGATACATATCTGATTACTTCCTTTGGAAAGGCTAATCAGAAACTCAAAAGAATGCAACCACTCATCTTTCACCTATCTGTGACCTGGAAGCCCCTTCCCTGCTTGGAATCTTCTGGCCTTTGCTTCAAGTCCCGCCTTTCCAGACCGAACCAATGTACTTCTTACATATATTGACTGATGTCTTATGTCTCCCTAAAATGTGGAAAACTAAGCTGTGCCCCAACCACCTTGGGCACATGTTATCAGGACTTCCTGAGGCTGTGCCACCGGCCCATCCTCAACCTTGGCAAAATAAACTTTCTAAATTAACTGAGACCTGTCTCAAATTTGAGGGTTTCTCATTTGTATGCATATTTTATTTGTATATATACTTCAGGCAAGCTTTTTCTTCTCACACAGCTTCAAAAGTAGACTGTATGTCAAAGGCATAAATGTAAAGCTTTGGCCCAAATCTTCCTCTTGAGCAGAAGTCTTACATATCAACCACCACATGAGAGCCACATAGCATGCCTCACCTGCAGTACACTCATCACTGAATTTAACAATGGCTTTGACCTCGTGTTCCACAAATCTGCCAAAGCAGGTGTTCACCATCTCACTGAATAGAAACATCTTCCACTCTGTTGTTTAGGAAAGGAACCCAGGGATCGTCTGTGATTCCTTTATCCTTTTTAGCAGCTCTTTTTCTACCTCAGGCCAGGCACCTCTACCATGTTTCATGAATCTGGACACTGTTTCACTTTCCCACAAACACAGCAAAAGCCAACGTCAGAGGCTAAGACTGGGAAGAGCCAAACTGCTCCGTATATTCCAGGGAGAGGAATGTGGGAACCCTGAGGCCAATGAAGGAGTAGAATGGAGGAAGGAAGCTGGGGGCAGAATAAGGCTTGGAGCATGACTTTGGGGAGCCTGTGATAATCCCCCAAAGGGAGCGGAGGATCTTATCACAGGTCTACCTAACAATGTTCACTTTCAAGCCGTCTGTATTGCTGTGATATAAATACAGTATTTCCCAAATTTTCAATAAAGCCTACTCTACTCATAAACATCTAGTGCCAGAGGTGTATAAATTATTCTTTCACTTATTTATTTTTGTGGAACTAAAGGAAGTGGTCGAGTTTAAGGTTTCCATCACCCATGTGTAAAACAGAACAAGGCAAGTGAGAAACTGAACAAATTTGACGGAAGCAGGCACCTAAAACAGAGTGACCATGGGACTCTAAGCCAGTCATGCCACTAATACTCACATTTACACTCCAAGAATCTTCCCTTACCCACTGTCCCAAATTAAAGAAGCATTAAAAAAAAAAAATGGTGGTGATTGATTTGAATTTCCATGGGGTACAAGTAGAAGTTTGAGTCAGTCTTACTTTGATCTCAAGAACCAGAAGTCCCAACATGGAAGACATACATATAAGGAACTTCTGTCTGAGAGACAGTAAGTAGTTTTCCTTTGGCTATACTATGGCTAAGCATCAAAACCTGGCTTGAAAACTAGGTCTGGGCCAGGAGCGGTGGTTCACACCTGTAATCCCAGCACTTTGGGAGGCCGAGCGGGTGGATCACTTGAGATCAGGAGTTCAAGACCAGCCTGGCCAACATGGTGAAACCCTTTCTACCAAAAATACAAAAACTAGCTGGGTGTGGTGGTGCACGCCTGTAATCCTAGCTACTTGGGAGGCTGAGGCAGAAGAATAGCTTGAACCCAGGAGGCAAATGTTGCTGTGAGCCGTGATCACGCCACTGCACTCCAGCCTGGACAACAAAGCGAGATTCCATCTCAAAAAAAAAAAACAAAACAAACAAACTGGGTCTGTCTTCACTGTAGGTTTATGCTTTCCATTCCTCCCCGCAATCCCTGTACTTTCTGAAAGGGCTTGGATTTCTGCCTGATCATTGCCTAAATTTGTGTAATTCCTTTGGTCCTTAAGTGCATACTTCACACTCACCCTATTTTAAGTATGCTGGCAGCTGTCTGCTCTCCAAGACTCTAGTGAACACAAGATCAGACTATTAAGTGCTTATACTAGGAAAATTCTCCTCCCTTATCTTAGCAGCTACGTGCTCTACACCCCATTCCTGTGTCAAACTCCATCCTTGATTCCACATTAAGGTTCCCTCCCAGATGTTACTGTTTAGCTGAAACGGAGCTGTCTGAGTAGATACCCGAGGTTCTCAGGATGGTATGGAACACTTCTTGGCACATCAGATTTTCCATGGAACCCTGAAACAGACCCCTCAAATTATAAGATGCTGAGAATAGTAGATGAGGTCTTCTAAAACCAGAGTAAATGCTCAAATGAGATGAAAACACAGTGTTTAAAAAAAGTTCTTCAGAAAACCTTATTCCTAAGGTTTTAATAGTAGTCCTGTGCCCAGCAGTTAAGGCTATCATTTAAATCAAAGCAAGGGAAATGTAAGCATGATTATTTCACATGAGATTAACAGTTCAAAGCAGAAATACTGTCAGTTTCTGAGGTGGACCAAAGAGGTATTACATTAGAAAGCTTAAGTTAGAATGGATATTTTCATATAGTGTGCTGAGTATTACTAACAGGATCTCCTGGCGAGAGATTAATATCACATAGGAAAGCTGCATATCAAGATGGTATCTGGAAAATTATTTAGGTCCAGTATCCTGAAAGAAGGAAATTAACTGTTTAGGAAACAGCTATTTTAACAACTGTTCAGGACAGTGATTAAGAAGAAACAAAGAGTAGAGAAGGAAAATAGTGTCTGCTTCAAAAGATGGCTGCTTGGAAATGAAAAGGTAATGTGCTGTCCTCAATTTTTAAAATCCTTTCCATGATCTTTGCATTTGTACTTTAAGAATGCAGATCACAGAGATGAAGAAGAGGATAAAGAAGTGTTTGCAGTTAAACACAAGGTCAGCCTTGGCTTTTAAACCTGAACCTATGTAGTGGAGTCAGCGGATGAGTGGGCAAGTTCATGGCTTTCGTGGGAGTCTGCTCCTCTTCTGGGGTACCTTTCTCTTTTCCTGCAAGCTTTTCAAAGCCCCCAGACTCTGCTTCCACATAATTCCTTTCTACATTCTTCCCTTCACGTTCTACACTCTAGCCCTGGAACACAATCTTCCCTCAACCTCTTTGCTCCTTTCCTCCCTGCAGAGATGGAGTGTGCTGGCTGATCGATAAATCTGAAAAGAGTAACTGGTTGTCCCCTGCCCTGCATGGCCATTCTTCCTCTCGGGATGTGTCTGTCTCCAAATCGCACCACTTGCACTCTGCGCCTCACACCACCATGCTGATTAGTGAAGTTTAAGTGCTGCTGTGCTGCCCAGAGGAAAATCTCACTTCACAGAAACTACAGGTGGAAAAGTAAGTTACTTCCCTCTGAGAATAAACAACCTGATAAGGTCAACTTGCCTCATTCTGGGGTTTGCACTAGGCTCTCACGCTAAGCTACTCCTTTATCAGCAACTGAGGTTTTGTTTGGGTTTCCCATCTACCATTCTTTTATTTTAGCTCTGACATTCTTCATAGCTCAGGAAAGGAATATGCAATGTTCCTTTGGAAACCTAACAACTGGTGGGGCAGCATTGTATAGAGACTCCGAAAAATCAAAACCAGAAGAGCAGAGTTTGGGTAGTAACAGATGCATGTGATTGGGAGTAACAGACACTTGTGAACCATGGGGTGTGGTAGAGGCCAGGACATTTTACCTTCTGTCGTGTGTGGACGCTTGTATTAGGCCAGGTGGGTTTTTACAGTAGTGACATTGGTCTGGGTAAGAGGTTCTAAAGCAGGCTGTGAGCGTATTGAATCTAGAGGGTCACTGTGGTGTCTCTCCTTAGAGAATGACTTTCTGTGGAGTCCCAGCAGGTTTCCTGAGGCCTTTGGAGAGGCTGATGGGCATCTTAAGTGAAAGACGCAAGGACTTCAGAAGAGACATGTGGTGCTTCTCAGAGGATGGTGCAATTCCTTCAGGGACTCAGGAGTTTAACTGGCTCAATACCAAGAGTCTAAGTGGCTCAGCATTAATAATGAGACACTCACAAGATTATCACAGCATTTGCACCACCTGTTTCTAAATCAAGCCAATCCCCAGCCATGCAAGCAGTTGTCCAAGAAAAGTCATGTTCTCAGAACACAGTACCTGGTGTGCCCAAAGGCTGTGGAAGATACTCAGTGGTATCTGAGGCAAGGAAAATCGATGGAGAAAATCCTCACGTTAGCTTCCCCCAATGCCTGTCAGTCAACGCTGACACTTTCTGGAATGCACTACCCATGATTTTTTTTATTTTTTTGAGGGAGTCTTGCTCTGTCACCCAGGCTGGAGTGCAGTGGCATGATCTTAGCTCACTGCAACCTCCACCTCCCAGGTTTAAGCAATTCTCCTGCCTCACCCTCCCAAGTAGCTGGGATTACAGGTGCCTGCCACCACACCTGGCTAATTTTTGTATTTTAGTAGAGGCGGGGTTTCAGCATCTTAAGCAAGCTGGTCTCAAACTTCTGACCTCGTGATCTCCCCACCTTGGCCCCCCAAAGTGCTGGGATTACAGGTGTGAGCCACCATGCCAGGCCACTACCCATGATCTTAAACCCAACTGGCAGAAGGTCTCTCCACACTCACCATGGACTGCAAGAGGCCCTAGAAAGTGGGTGCAGCATGGCATAAAGTAAATGTGGGCAGCAGCCTGTGAGTCCCTATCCATCAACAGCAACATGGCAGTTTCACAGGGACAGACCCAGGGCCAACAAGTGCTTGGCAGAGCAGACGGCCTCAAGATGCCACTGCTGCAATTTCCAGGGGAAAAGGAGACTTAGGTATAGCTGGGAAAAATAATCGGTACTGATTTTCACCTATTTTCAAGGCAGCAGGGTTCCAGCGTACTACAGAGTGCTAGTAAGGTTTTAGCTTCTAACCGTTAACACCAGGCCAGCGTGGCCCTCGGTGTATCAGACACCCCAAATTCCATTCTGCATTCAGGCGCAAGGAGGGAACCATGAAGGGACCTTGGATCCACGTGGTCCATCTATAGTTGATTCTGGATTGCTTAAATCTATGTAAAGATAGATTTAAGATGCATCCTCCATCCCTAGAGGGCAACTTTCTTAGGCCTAAATATCCACTGTGGCTCAGGCCTGAAAACTCCTGTACACAGGGATGTGGGCTCAGAGCCCCTACAGGGAGCCCTCACTCAACAGTCCCAGGTAACAGAAACACCTTGTTGGAAAGGGAAAGGTAAATTAAGTTGTCATGAAGTGGTCTTTCCACCAGGAATGATCAGGGTATATGGCCAAAATTCAGCCCTATTTGAGCGTCCTTCCAATAGAAATTAGGATCACAAGTTGTGAGTCACAGAACACTGGGCCATCTTTGGGGAGCTGAAACCAAGTTTTGCTTTTTTTCCAGATACTACTGAGGTTTTACTGTGGTCTTCAGCAGCACTAGTTACTGAGCTTTGGAGCAGTGTAGCATGGGATAACTGCTTTAGTACCTGGGAATTGGCTTGTTTCAAAACAATTGTGGTTGTGGGGCCAAGGCTATGATAATTTTGTGATAGCTCTTCTGACTTGGAAATAGATACTTGGTGCCGCAAAGAAAAATTAGTGAGATAAAGTTAGCATGTTCGAGACTCAGCCTTGAACTTAGCTCCTTCTGGAGCACTGCAGGAAAAATCACCCCCTTAAAGACAATTCCAGCTACAGCCTCTTGAAACAATCTCGACTGGACCTGGACATCAAGAACTTCTCTGGCCGGCCGGGCGCGGTGGCTCAAGCCTGTCATCCCAGCACTTTGGGAGGCCGAGGCGGGTGGATCACGAGGTCAAGAGATCGAGACCATCCTGGTCAACATGGTGAAACCCCGTCTCTACTAAAAATACATAAAATCAGCTGGGCATGGTGGCATGTGCCTGTAATCCCAGCTACTCAGGAGGCTGAGGCAGGAGAATTGCCTGAACCCAGGAGGCGGAGGTTGCGGTGAGCCGAGATCGCGCCATTGCACTCCAGTCTGGGTAACAAGGGCGAAACACAGTCTCAAAAAAAAAAAACAAAAACAAAAAAACAAACAAAAAAAAGAACTTCTCTGGCCAAGGCTGATCTGAATGAGAAATCTGGCAGGATGGTTTTGGGATATATTTTTCTTAAAGTTTTTTACTTTGAACTCAGGTGGACAAGATAATTTGATTTACTTTAGTTCCTTTAGTCTTTAATGCCTTTAGCTCTTTTTAATTCAAAGGGACTTAATCTTTGCATTTTATTCTCTAAAAGTTGAATAAAAGTTGAACTTCTATTCAGATTTGGATATCATTGTTGCTAGCATTTTATTCCTGGACTTTCATGCATTTACTTACGGGAATCTTCTGTCGGGATTTAATCTCAATGCACAACCTCTGATATGCCATATGAGACAATGAGGTAAGAGAATTAGGGATGGGAAAAATGTTCAGTCTTGGGTACAGAGTAGTCTTTGAATTCATTTGGTTACTAGTACACTGCTGGATCCAGAGCTTTCTGAGGCCAAATATTCACTGACATCCCCAGGGAGTCACAGCTGCAAAGACTGGTGTTGGGAAGTGTCTTCACAAAGGCCAGAGGTCTGCCTTCGGGAACCGCTGCTCTCCTGCTCAAGACCATCAGTCACAGCCCTGGTTGAGCAGTGGCTAATGTCTGAAGGCAACTTGAAGCTGTGGAGCATGAAAGGGAAATGCTCTTCCCTAAGACTTCCCTAGTTTAAATCTCCAGGGCAAGAAACACCCTCTGGCCTCTGTATCCCTTCACTCCCATTGGCCCTGGTGAAGTCATCTCTGATTGTGGTGAGTAAATTTTGAGTCATTAAGCCTGCTTGGCTTGGCCCACCCCTTGCTCACGGAATTTGTTCCCTGTATACATTTTCCTGCTCCTTTAAGAGCTCTGCTCCTTCTGGCGTGGGCCAAGGTGACCAGGTGGATGGATGAAGTCTGCCTAATTCCAGAATGCACGTCTTGCAGTTTCACTGGGCTAACGAGCTAGAAAGCCATGGTTCCAAGCTGGGTTCCATCAGCAATATGGAGTTCACCTACTTTTTATTTCTCAAATGGTTCAAAACTCTGGCCAGGGCAAAGGTGCTATTTATTGGCCTTTCTCTAAAACCTCAATCCTGTATTACAGTCTGACCTCAGACCTTCGATAAATCAATCTGGGTAGGGCAATATGCAAGATGCCAGGACACCCACTGAAGAACATGCAAGTGGGGGCTTCCTTCTTCTTCCTCCCACTGTGACACAACCTTCTTCTGTTCCTTTAACACACCAGGCTTATTTATGCCAAGTGGCGTCCTTACCCCAGAGACTATCCTTCTCCTAGTTCAGACTACAATCTTTCAAAGCTTGGTGAAATCCCACGTTTCTCACCCTGTCTCCTTTGAACAGGGTGAGGTAGTGAGGTAGCCACCACACTACCTCACACACTGAGCACTTTCTTACAAGTCGTATTGATTCCATTTTTGGTCTAGTCAGGGTTTCTCAGTGTCAGCCTGATCAATACCCTGGGCAGGCAAATCTTTGCTGTGAGGGCTGTCCTGGCCTCTGCCCCTAGAATCCATATCCTATATCCTGCCCCCATGGTTTGTGTCTCTGGGAATTGCCAAGTGTCCCCTAGGCAGCAAAACCATTCCCAGTTGAGAATCACTACGACTAGACCAGAAGACTGTGCCTTGCATGTCCTATACCAGTGAGCAGCTGCCCAAAGCTTGGTCAGAAAGGCCTGGTTGGAAATAGAATAGAATACAAAGAGCTACTCAGCAGATAAGTTTTTAAAAATTAATGACTGATAGAGATGATACCCCTTAAGGGCCCCTATATTTCTCCGTCCAAGACTAAAATTAAGTAAAATCAGAAGCAAAGCTAAAATCTGTGCTTCCTAAAACACCTGATTGCTGGAAATTTTTTCTTCAGGCATGATTATCAACTAAAGAAAGATTATCTTCTACAAATTCAGACATACTAATTACCAGTCAAAACACTAATTGAGTAAATCCACGAAGTGAGAAAATGAAAATGGAATGTAGTACAACTCTATTCAATTAGAAGCAATTTTACAGAATTTTATTTAACTGTCAATTTATCACCAACATCTAACACTTTATAGTTTACGTACATTTGGGTAAGAACATTAGGAAGAAAATGTAAATTAAATACTATGAAAGTATGTATTTAATACTATGAAAGTATTTAATGAAACATGGTCTCAGTAGAATATGGACATAAAAGTTTAGTGGTTTTATTGCATTGTTAGAAAATATTATGAAAGATACAAAAAAAATCAATGTTATTATTTCTGCTTCTTTTACAATCAGTATGCCATCTTTCACCATTACAGCTTTTAATTTTCATTCTACCCAACAAGTTTCGAAGAACAGTTTACTGCATGCCTTAATAAAACATTTAAAATATTTACAAATTCAAAATAGATGTTTTATAACTGAAAAAAAACTTCACCTGAGAATTCACTGTAGCATTGCCGGTTTTTTTCCAAGTTGTTACTGTGGCTGAGTGTCCACATGCAACCTGTATCGTCTACTGCATCTAACATACTTAATTGCTTATTTAAAATTCATTAAGCAAGTAAGCTATAGCAAACAAACTTTACAGATGAAGAACCAAGACTGCATCCACATTTGTTTTGAATATGACAATTTAACAAATTATTTGCTATAGTTCCAGAATTTGAATAAGAAAAAAAATAAGGTAATGTTATTTTACCAAATTCAACATAACAGCTTTTAAAAAATCATCAAGCATTGAGAAGGCCAGTACATAAAATAGTGAACAATGATAATGTGAATATGCAATATACAAACTGAAAACATTTCAAAATTCTGCATGAAGGAAAAAGTATACACTGTATACTCACTGTCCTATCATTTGTCTTCGGCAGCCTCAAAAAAATATTGCCTTGAAACTTATTTTCTTAGAAAAAACTTCTTTAGAAGTTAATGTTAAAATAGGCATAAATGTGTAATGCTATGCAATATACAGAAAACTTCCCCACTTTACGGCCAAAAGACAAAGGTACAATCTTTTTTATCTGTCCATCTGCATTACAACTTGAAAATCATGTAGGTATGAGGTAGTGTAGTTACTTGTATTACCTGCTGGCTATTTAAAGTAATGCTATATTTTAAGAAATTACACTTGGCCAATAATTCTATGTCATTAACAGAAACCCTTAATGCTAAACTGTTTATAGGTAGAGAGAAATTTAAACCAAGTGCTTTACAAATTATATTTAATATCTGGAGACAACTATGTTTTATCATAAAATAGTAATCTTTCAAAGCAAATACAGTAGCAATTAAAGCAAAAGATTATTTGACATTTGCACATACACAAACTGGTACTACTAATAGTTGAGTGTACTCTGAGGTAGGAAATCAAGGGTTCCATTGGCTTAAGATTTTTATACATGTTGTAAACCAGAAGTTCTTATATTATTTTATATTGTGAAGTTGAAATTTAAAATTACAAGTATCAAAGAAATACCTATATGGGGAGTTATATATGTACACATGTACACGTACACACACACACATACACACACTCTCTCTCTCACTCTCTCTCTCTCCTGCAGTATGGGATGCATTATCAGAATTACTCTCCCTGACAAATTCTTGAGTCTACTTACAAAAGCTACTAGAAAATAACAAGTCCAACTAATTTTCTCTTACAAGTAAGTCATTAACAGAGGTAACATACAAACCACTGAAAACATACTAGCAATATCCTCCCCCACATCCTGATCAAAAAGGGTAACATTTGACAAATTACTCCGACACATGAAGACTGGTCCCCATATACTCTCAAGGGCAAGGCCACTTGCTTCAGACTTGTTCGTACACAGCGGGCGGGCAGTGCCCATATTAGCAAGACAGGCCCCTCACTAGGCTCAGGATGCAGTCTACAAAAGTGTTGCTTTCAGCCCTCTGATTTTGGTGACATCGACACTACAAACTATTCCTTTGTACCCATTAAAACTCGGTTCTGCCAATGTTTCTGTGAATGTGAATATAATCATTTTTTTTAATGCTGAGAAGGTCCATAGCTTTCATTTGACTCTCAAACAAATCTAACTCCAGCATGGCTAAAAGCCACTGCAAAATGTTATGCAATAGGTGTTCAATTAACTGTTTTGTAACAGGACTGAACAAACACTAAGACTGATCTTTAAATGCCCAAGTTAAAATGATTTGTGTGTCCTTCTACCACACCAAATTTGGGGAAGAAAGCAAGGATTAAACCTGGTTTTCAAATGCAAACCCACAACAGAAAAAGATTGAGTTTCATCCTATTTCATAAACCTAGAGTTGCTGCAGATACATTTTTATCTCTAATAATGCTTTTCACAAGTAAACCATACGACTTCAAAAAGAGGGCGAAAAATGAACTGCACTCCTGATAAAACATAGCAATACTCTTTCCCCCGTATCTGGTTTTCTGGCACTGGTGACCTGTGGTGGACAAGTGAACAGCCCTACACGTTGGTAAGCTCTCCAGATTCTAGTGAGCCTGAGATAATGCTGCCACTGTAATCACTCACGCCACTGTATTCTGAGTCCTATTTCTTCTTCCAAAGGGAAAAGAATGTTAGGAAATAGGAAGTCCGTGATGGGTCCAGATGTGGTAGAGACTGAAGAGGGGAAAAAAAAGAAAAAGTGACACTTAATCTGTTTATACAGCCAGAATTTCTAGCGTCCACAGTGAAAGAAGCCTCTGTCTTAGGCCAACCACTTGCCCGTTTACCAAATCTATCCAACGTAGCTTAACACCTCAGATTTGAGGAGCTGAAGAGCAAAGCCCTAGGATTCAGGTAAGACCATCTATTTTCACATTGTAGCTCTATACAAATATTCCCAGTAGCTGACAACCTATTTCTTAATAGAACAGAACTCTATTAGCATTGCTTGGGAGGAAATCTTCTTTCAAACCAACATACTACAAAAATGTCAAATTATTAAACTTCTGCAGGCCACTTCTTTTCAGTAGGAACTATCTGTGGATGTTTCAAGCTGTTAAACTGCTGATTGATCTGCTGCAGTTTCCATTCTCCTACTTATTCTGAATAGCAGGAAGAGTTATTACTCTTCAAAACATGAATTTTAAAGGTTTACTACATTTTCATATGGATTTTTCTAACATCCAGGAGGCAAAATCATTTCTTTGTCTCTTGTGGAAATCAAGGAGAAATCATGGTTGACTTAAGGGAAATTCCCTTACGGCAAACTACTAAAGGAAAAAACAGTATTGTTTAGCAACAGATGGTCCTATTAGGCTTTCAAGACACTGCCAAAACGTCAGTAGAAAATTAGATGGTCTGAAGGAAGTGAATGCAAGTTTACTCATCAGTAGTACATTTATCAGTCATCTGCTTGCAGAAATCTGAGATCCCAGCACTCTGATGACACTGTTCCGCTGGCCTGGCTTGCTCAGAGGCAGCTGTGGATGTATGCTGGGACTCCTGCCCTCGCGCGTAGCCGGACTCACTGTTTCCTCTGGCACCGGGAGGCAGCGCAGCTGGAGGCCCGTCAGATAAACTGAAAATCGATGGTAACGCCAGTTCACCATCAGGAGTACTTTTATCTTTTTCAGAAATTAAAAATGAAAGCGGGCAATCTGAAGCTGAGTACTTGGCAAGGATCTGTATTTGTTCTTGACTCAGAGCTGCTTCTTTACAAACTTTCTGGCAAAGTCCAGTTAGGTTCTGCTTTGTCTCACCCAGAGTTGACAAAATGTGATCTCTTTCCTTCAACAAGCTCTCCTTTTCATTTTGCTGTGAAGTGAGGAAAGAGAACACAATGGCTTGTGTTTATTAGCGCAATCAATATTTTCAAGATGATCAAACAATATACAGTGTCTTCTCATTAAATAAGAACACATGGAGTTTATCCTTTCAATTCCATTCAATTATACGTAAAATACTAAAGGTCCAGAATCTCCCACCTAAAACTTTTGGGGCAGATGTATTTTGGCATAAAGCGTTTTTCAGGTTTAGAAACATAGTACGGGTGCACACATAATTTCTCTAGCAGCTCTAAGGCAGCACTTCACTATCAACTATCTTTATATTTCTAAGTAAAACATTAAAATAGCAAATAATAAAGAAAGTAGAATAAAGACTATGTAGCCTGATGTCAATTTAGGTCACTTCTTTGGTCAAAAGAGTTTGTGACAAACATAGTTTTTGGAGCTTTTTGGATTTGCAGACTCTTACATAACAGGTATGGATTACATTTTGGATAGGATACAAGAAAAAAGTAAAAGCATAGTTAGCATAACTTAATTACTGAGACTCACATCACTGCAAGATTCAACTAATGACCAGCATTTGCTGAGGAGATACTCTGTGCCAGATACTGTGCTAAACGTGTTCCAACACGCAATCTCAGCTATGTATCCACGTAACACCTCTCCTGATTTCAGCAACATCAAACCCACTGAGTGGATGGGACTGAGTTTAACATGCCTAGAGAAAGTGGGTGGGTGAGTTACTACAGTGTGAAGAATTTGGGGGGTAATTTCGTGCTTGCTAACTACTACTTTTGTTAGTATTATAATTTTAAGATGTTACCCCTACAAGAAAGTCTACCATAGCATTTTTCACAAGTTTTCCTGGTTCCTGCCTTCCCGTCCATGTCACTTATCACTGCTGACAGCATGTCTTCTATGATGGTCCCATCCCAACCTTCCTGTTCTGCCATTTTATTGCTTCTAATCTATTATGAGCCGGAAAACCAAATAGTCAAGGTATTTATAAGAAAAGAGTAAATAAATACTTGCTAGAAATAGAAAGTCAAAGGTTTTTCTTGTGAAATTTAAGACAACTCTCAACAAGTCAGTCTTGTTCTGTTTGCTTTCTGCTCACTGGATGATTCTGGAGAGTCGAGGCTGCCGGTTAACCTGGAGGTAAGTTAGTTCACGGTGCTCATCAAGAAGTGCCACCCTTTAGAGTCTTTTATGACACAAAAATCGCTCAAAGGGTAAAAAGAATTTTGCTTTATACAAAAATACTGTTATGGTTTTATACAAAAGTATTACTTTAAAATTATGTATGAATCCAATTATTCGTAGTTCTACAATATTTTAAAGCCATCTAATAATTTGAGAAAATATACTACAAAGTACTAAATTTTCATATGGCAAAGTATTCTCCATTTTGTTCAGATTTTTATATATAAGTTTTTGTTTTTCAAATAGATGTACGTCAAAAATGAATGTGTAAGTATGTGTACGTAACCAAAATCAATGTTTGGCCAGTACGTTTTCTCTTAGGCAAAGTTTATCAGTTGCACTCTTCTGATAAATGAGTCTGCAGATACCAAAAGGGCAAGAACAGTACCTACTACCTGTTCACCGAAGGAACCACTAAATGCATCAATACCCATTTCTTTTTATGGTCTCTCAGAAGCTAATCCAAAAGAAGGATGGAAACAAAGCTTCCAGAAAAAAGTGAGAAATACCTTTCTTCAGTCACACCAATATTTAGCCATGGATTCCTCTATCAAAGTTGAGATGACTCTGTTCTAAACAGTAACAAAAAATTTCAACTTCTGGTTGGTCTTTTACATTAAATATGGTTAAACAAAATAAGGAGTACTTGCACTTCTGCCCAGAAATTAGAACCACTACTTACCCTAAAAATACTATGAAGATTACAAGTATTTTATGACTTCTGTATCTTAATATCCACATGATCTTTAAATACTCTCACTCCTCTCACCCCACTAAATTAGGGATGACATCATTCTTTAAGTATACAAGATGGCTAGCTTCTTCACAACAAGTAAAACAAATAGATACAACTCTAGAACTCCACCAGAATTATTTCTATAAATTAAATGGTCCCATCTGTTCCCCTGCACTTTAACTCCTACACAGCTACACTTCTAGGCAGTTAGCTAATGTTTCCATTTCACTCTAATTTTAAAACACAAATTTACTATAATAGCAGACAGCTTAATAACTAAAAGCAAAATACAAGTACTTCAAGTAGATACTTCATCAGTATTTAAGATACCTCCCAAATCACTACTTGTAGTTGTGAGTGTGACTCACTATTGGTGTCCTGCTACCTATCTCTACAATGTATTTCCATTTTCCTATAAAAACAACTGTATAAATGACATGTTTGAAGTGCTGCACCTTCAACTACAGATCTATTTTTTGAAAGGAGTAATATTGGCATTCTGGTACCATTCTGCATTTAATACCAACAAAAAATCCTTTACAGGCTGGGCACAGTGGCTCACGCCTGTAATCCCAGTACTTTGGGAGGCTGAGGTGGGTTGATCATTTGAGGTCAGGAGTTCAAGACCAGCCTGGCCAATGTGGTGAAACCCCATCTCCAACAAAAATACAAAAAAATTACCCAGGTATGGTGGCACACGCCTGTAATTCCAGCTAGTAGGGGAGGCTGAGGCAGGAGAATCACTTGAACCTGGGAGACAGAGGTTGCAATGAGCAGAGATTGCACCACTGCACTCCCGACTGGGCGACAGAGCGAGACTCTGTCTCCGCCCATCCACAAAAAAAAAAAAAAAAAACCACCTTTACATATAAATCCTTAGTTTGAATAGCTAATGTCAAATACAAGTTTTTTGCAAAGATTATGAATGTAACTCAACCAATAAAGATATAGAATAGAAGAATCTGGCACCAAAAGAGTAAGTGACAATTTTATGATAGGGTAAAGAGTACTCACCACCTCGAAATGGTCATTAATAGTTCCTTAGTAAGTAAAACCTCTGAACAGACAGTTCTGAGAAAACTACAATGGCACCAAGAAATATAAGCAAAAATGCTCATTTTCTCTCATAAGATAAAAATAAAAGCTACCACGAGATATGGTATCTCACTATCAAACTGGAAAAAAGACCCAAAAGCTGACAACAAATCTTTACTGAGGATGTGGACAGACACATTTATATACTGCTGGTGGAAAGTCAAATATTACAACTACTATGGAGGGAAATTTGTTAATATCTAATAAAATTATGTATGTATTTACCCTTGATCCAACAATCTCACTTCTAGGAATGTGTCCTAGAGACATAGCTCCTTAAACATGAAACAATAGTATATAGTTATTCACTGCAGCATTCCAAATGTCCACCCACAAAAGACTCATTTGAATTGTATTACAGCCACAATTGAGTACTATGGAGCTGTAAAACGAATGACAACCTCTCTGAACTAAGAAAAAATATTTCCTAGAAATCAGTTCTTAAGTTTAAAGAGTAAAACACAGAACAATGTATATAAAATATTTCTATGCAGCAAGATGGACAGTAAGAGTAGACATAAAATGTTAATACATTTTTAGAAAAGAAACGCAGGGGAAAAAAAATCCAGAAACTAACGAAAATAGTTACCTACAGGAAATAGATATGAATTGAGTATAAGAAGAAGGTAAGATCAAGATTTGGAGTATGTATTTTTTAAAACATAGTTTTAACTTTTGAACCATATAAATGCTTTACATTCAAAAATAAAACAAATAATAATGGTAGGCAGGCACGGTGGCTCTCACCTCAAATCTCAGCACTTTGGGAGGCCAAGGCAGGAGGATTGCTCTAGCCCAGCAGTTTTGAGATGAGACTGAGCAACACAGCGAAACCTCATCCTGACCAAAAAAAAAAAAAATTACCTGGGCATGTTGGTACACACCTGTAGACCTGGCTACTCCGAAGGCTAACGTGAGGGGATCACTTGATCCCAGAAAATCAAGGCTGCAGTGACTCATGATTGTGCCACTGCACTCTGGCCTGGGTGACAGAGTGAAACCCTGTCTCAAAAAATGTACAGTAAATCCCAGTAATATAAACAGGAAAAAAGTTAATTGTATATCAAATTGGTAACACAATATTTCAAATAACTTTAAACCTTCACACTCTGGGATATATTTAAGCACACAAAAAAGCAAATAAATCTTAAATTTTGCTCAATATATTTATTGTTAATAGTAATCCTGATTGTAATTTTTTTTTATAGTATACCCTCACTTAAAATCATCGACAGGTTCTTGGAAACTGACTTTAAGAGAAAGAACGTACAGCAGGTCCTCAACAAACGTGTTCGACATCCTTTCATTATCAAGTTGATAAGGAAAAAAACTGGTTTTGTTATCCATCATTTCATGTTAAGTGAAAACTTACTGTACATAAGATAAAGGAAGTAATAAGCTAATGTAATTCGAGCCAAAATCTTCCCTGTAAATGATGAGAGATTAAACATATAAACATATAAAAGAAGTGAAGACAAAAGCTCTATACTGCTAAATTTGGACTGGAAATACTACAACTCAGGATTTCCAACACACTTTTTTACTTTCATTTACTGAAGCCTGATATATATAAACTCACGATATAATGAACTCTATTTTATACACAGATGCATATATTTCCTAGCTCTGTCCACTGAAAAGGGCCCAGAAGGAGTAACACTCCAGTAACAGGTAGGCTTTCCAAAGTCCAATATATCTGCTAAAAGAATATAAAACTCTTTTAGCAGGAGTTTTATAGAAATGGGTGATTCCAAATCTTGAAACAAGAGAGTTTAAAAAGTGAGACTATGACAGGTGCTAGATGATGATGTCAACAGGACAGCAGCTGGCTTGAACGTTCTCTCCCTGGCCAAATCTGAAATATGTCAACATCAAAAAGAATAATGACTATTACTTATTCTAACAAACTGAATCAGAAAAAATTAATCCAAGAGTCAACAGTGATTCCAAAGACTGAAAGGTAAGGAAAACAGAAAAGAAGAAAAGGCCAGGCACAATGGCTCACATCTGTAATCCCAGCACTTTGGGAGACTGAGGCAGGAGGATCACTTGAGGTCAGGAGTTTGAGACCAGGCTGGTCAACACAGTCAAACCTCATCTTTACTAAATATATAAAAATTAGCTGTGGTTGATGCAGGCACCTGCAATCCCAGCTACTGGGGAGGATGAGGCAGGAGAATCGCATGAACCCAGGAGGAGGAGGGTGCAGTGAGCCGAGATGGCACCACTGCACTCCACACTCCAGCCTGGGCAACAGAGTGAGATTCTGTTTCCAAAAAAAAAAAGGGGGGGGGGAGGGAGAGAAAGGAAGAACAATCCTTTTTAAAGAGAAATAACAACTAAAATAAATGTAAATAGAATGAATTAGAAAAATCATGATTTTGTAATCATGGTAAAGGTCATCGACCTTTTCTAAAGGATCTAGGAGTACTGGGGAACACGGTAATTAATTATAAACTGCCCAAGTAACATGTCACAGATAACTAAGTAACACAAGGGTGAAAAAAAGTACTCTGAAAATGGAGCAATCTGGCACTTCCCACCCACCTAGGAGGGACAATCCTGACACTGAACTTCCTCCTCCCTAGGTGACATAATATAAAGGCCAACACCAGCCAATGTTTAAACTCAGTCATATGAACTCAAACATTTCCAGTTTACAGGAAATAAAGAGATGGAGAAATGGCTAAAATAAAGCCACAGGGAAGCAGTCAGTTTAAAATAAACTTCAAGTAAGATATTTATGAGATCTAGCCTGGATACTTCAAAAGTTATTGTCATTAAAACGGTAAAAGGACTTGTTCCAGATTAAGAGACTAAATAGGTTTAATCAAATACGTGATGACTGTATCCTCATTTGGTAAAAAAAAAAAGAATCTATGAAAAACAGGAAAATCAGGGTAATCTGAATAAGAACTAGATACAATATTTAGGACATGCTGATATTCTCAGGCATAATAAAGATATTAGTCACATCTACGAATGTCTCTCTTTAGAAGATGCATGTTTAAACATTTAAGGATGAAGTGTCGTAATATGGTAGTTTTCAAACAATTCAGAAAATAGAGGAAGAGAGCTAGAGTGAGAATGCCAGCAAGACAGCAGGACAGAAATGACAGTGACACCAAGGAGTGAGAGACCAAGACCAACCGAGTGGGATTAAAAAAAGACCCAGACTGATAGATGGTGACAGAGATGCAAAGACTGACAAACTAACAGGTACAGACAGATATCTGAGAGACAGAAGCAGAAAGATTAAGATAAATAAGGTAAATGTGGCAAAATGTCAAAAACCAGTGAATCTACATGGAGAGTATACGGTTGTTTATTGTACCATTCATTTAACTTTTCTGAAAGCTTGAAATTTTTAGAATGAGATGGAGAGGGGTGACATGAAGCTCAAGAAAAAATGAACACACTTGACCTTGGCTCCCTATGAGACCGTAAACAAGGGCTATGTCTTACTCATTTCTGACATCCTCATACCAAGCACAGCATTTAACATGCAGGGTGGCCAGCAAATACTTAGAGAAAGAATAGAAAACCACTTTTATTTAAAGTACAACAATACATATTGAGCCATGAACACATGCTGGGCAGTACAGCTTTCCATCCCTGTCCTCATTAGATCCTTGCATCCACCCTGTGGTGGCTATTACTCTTATCCCATATTAGTAATGGAGGAATGTGAGTAATGGAGGTTAAGCAATTGCCCCAGGCCACAAAGCTACTCAGTGGCCAGGCAGACTTTCCAGTCATTTGGCACCAAAGCCTCCATCTGATCTCAGTGCTATCGTGTGCAGTGAGTTCTAAGAATTTAAAATGTATGTAACATTTATCTTGGACTTGTATAAAATGCAGGGTCCAGGGCCTTGACAGCAGGTCTGGGATAGACTAAGAAACGTCCACCTTTAAGGGGCCCAAGATAACTATGATCCCAATGGGACACACACCACATTTCAAGAAATGCTGCTCAAGGACAACACAGAATGACACAGAACAGGTTCCAGAGGGGCCACCAGGGTGCGCTTTGGTAGAGCAGCCAGTAAAATGTGACTAATTGTGAACAGAACAGGTTTATTTTTAATAAATTATAATCTTCACCACAAAATGCAAATCACTAAGGACAGATGAGGTCGTTTTACTTCTGTGCCATCATAACGGACACAAGTAATGAAATAAAATGGTGTCTGAACACCTCAACCCTGAGTGCAAGTGTTTGTGAATATTCTGGTTGCTGATCACTTACAAGTTGATATCAAAAACAGTATTTGAAACTTTCTAAGAGAAACACATTTTGGTAAATTTTTTTTCTACAAAAAGCGAGGTTCCCTTCATTTCAGGGTTAACTCTGAGGTTAAAATGGTTATCAGAGATAGGTATACTTTCTAACTATTGAATTAATCTTCCAGAAAAAATGGAACTTTGACCTTGCAAAGAAAGCTACATAGACAAGAGCTTCATAAGCCAAACACATGAACAGAAGTTGAATCCAAAGACTTTATAATTAATAGTTTTAAAAGTCATGTTACTGACTTATACATCATGCACATTCAGTCCTTACAGTAAAAGAAATGCTAAATTAATGCTTAACTTCTAACATACTATAAAATTCAAAATAAATGTTAAAGTCAATGCCACCAATTTTTCCACCAAATAAATAGATACCTTTTCTTCAACGGTTCTATCAGACTCTGATAGAACTTCTTGCTGAGAAATATTTACTCAATGCAAACTCACATCTCCCTTTGACTTTCCCAACACTCTGAGACTATAAAGTGTCCTTTATACATGATTATAACACTAACCCACTTTGCAAACATTTTAGAAAAATCATTCTACTATAATCAAACCCTTTTATCATGTGCTGATCCATGCAGAGTCTACTATGCTATTATCCACAAGACCAACTGCAAAAAGTTCCAAGATTTCTCTCTAGGAAAACAGCCAATAGCCAAAGACCAAACTGACTAAAATATAGGGCTCTCTGCCTGAATATTTTCAGACCAGGGCAATACAGACTGAATCTTTTTGTACATTAAAGTCAACCAGTCATTCACTATGTACAAAAGGCTGTTTAATTATTAAACAAGCAATTTCCGTGAAGTATGTTTGCTATAATCTTTAGACTATAAAGATTAAGAACACTGCTATTAGCCAAGTCACTTTCAAAAAGTAACATCTCAATGAAATTAAAATATACACAAATATCTCTTCACATTCCTTTCTCTGCATTCCCAACACTCCATGCCACTAAATATAAACCTCCGGTTGTAACTCCCCTAGTTTTCTCTGTTTACAAAAGACAAGATCCATAACATCACCCAACAACCAGGGTCCAAGTAAACTTCTTACCATAATAAATATCTTAAACATCAAATTCTTTTACTTCTAGAAGGGCCAGCTTTGTTATTCTTACCAGATAATAAGTAGCACATTTTCTGTTTATCGGAGAAAGACATCTAGAACTGGGAGTAGTATGAAGGACTGAGTAGGGAGCTGAAGGAAGATGAAACACAAACGAGTCACTCTGATACAGAAACTCCAATACGACTTCTCTGGGGTTATTTCAGAAGTCAGCCTAGCACCTACCTAGGTGCAGTAGACACTATCAGCTGTCTGCTGTGCCTGTCGAGAAAGGAGGGTCTTGGCTCCTCTATTTAGTTCTTGCTCTCTAGTCACAGAAAAGGATAGCTAAGTCAATTAGGCCAGTAGATACTCTCTTTGAGAATTCAGAACTGACTAAAACAGTAGTCTCTGCCTTAGTCCCTGGAGGAGAGGGAAACTATTCAGGCACTACCCTTCCCATGTGCACTTGGGAGCACACAAAGCCACTCTCTGGGTAGAGAGCTAAGCGGGTGCAGAGAGAAGTTGCTGGGTTCCTTTCTTGCTCCCTGTTATTTATGAGGCTTGGCTCCATTCTCTAGCTTCTAAATGAGAGGTACCTATCTCCTTACAACAAATTCATTCATTCATTCATTCATTCATTCATTCATTCATTCATTCTTCATTCAAGACTCCGTTCCTTGAAGCCAAAGAGTTCAAATTAATGTAATAGGTAAACAGGATACTGACCACTCTTACTCCACTGACCATATGAAAGGAACCTTACTATGATGACAGAAGCAATATACCACACACAGAGTTTACAGTTTAGGTAGAGACATTAGGAAGAGGGTCAATTAAGAAAGAGAAAATTTAAAAATCCATAAATAATATAATAATAAATATATATAATATTTATTGAGTAGTTACTATGTGCCAGGCATTGTTCTAAGTTCTTCAGATATATTAACTCACTTAATTCCCCAAAATAAGCACCTGATCTATAAAGTAGAAATTAGTATTATCCTATTTTTTCCACTGAGAAACCCAAGTCTCAGAGAAAGAAAATAACCTGCCCAAAGCTACTAAGCAGCTGATTCAGAGCCCGTAATTTTAACCACTGTATCTGCTACCTCTCTCCTAAGATGGAAAGGTAGAGGGAGCAGAAAGGCCAAAGACAGCAAGCTTCTTCATCCTAGATATCTGAAATTTAGTAAAAATGTCAGTAACTAGCAAACCAATGTCTGATTTGCATCAAAAAAATAAAACCTTTGAGCCAAGAAATAGTTCTAAAGGATAATAGCTATTCTCGAACATATTTGCTTAGTATCCATTTGTAAAATAAAGTTAGTGATGAAATAAACTAGAACACTGTTGTTCCACTTTTATTTTTAGAGGAGTAAGAAAACTGGATAAACTCTATGAACTGCTATAAATTGTAACTGGGAGACAGGAAAGATCAAAGAACTATAAGCAGCAGAACTAAGAACTCCATTAGTACAATTTTATGTAGATTTCATTCAGAGAGCTTCACATAACCTAACAGTATAAAAAGTATCTCTGTATTATACCACAGAACAATAATTGAAGTTCAAAATGCTGTACTCTGTCTGAAGGCAGGTAAGGGTTTAATTCAAAAACTGAGGAAGAAACACCACCAGTGTTTATTAAAGGTATTACTGACATATACTCCAAAAGTACCAAGTACTACAGAATTCAAAACTTTTCCTCTTTGGTTTTAACAATTTTAACTATTCAGAATTTCATATAGATAGGTGTCTCAGTTTTTTTTTTTTTTTTTTACATCTCTCATGCCTCTATTTATAAAACATCTGGTTCCTCCTTTTTCATTTAGTTATGCTTCATCTGGTTATAAAAAGTTATGATTTTTTTATATAATTAAAGTATAGTACAATATAAAAATAATAAACTTTTATTTTTTAACTTCTCTTGAAGGCACAATTTTCTTCCCTAAAATGGTTGCTGTTTAATTGCCATTCATAGCTAGAATATTCATGCTTGAAAACTTGCCACAATCCCAACTTCAAGCTTTCACCACTTAATAAAGACAGAAAACTGAATATCCAAGGAGTGTTTTTACTACTTCTAAGCTGTTTCCTTGCTATCTTTCATCATATCTTAGCCTTAGCTGGCCTGCATTATCACAGTTGTCCTCTTTCATACAATGCTTCCTTCCACCAACTGCCAACTGAAAAAAGAAACAGAGGGAGTAAACTAATCAATTTTTCAGTTAATTTATGTGTTGATGCTGGAATAGAAAATAAGATTCAAAACCAAGCACTGTTCTCACTTAGGATCTCATTAGAGATTAAAATTTTCAATTCATATCACCGTATCTTATCGGAATTTTTTTCTTCAGATGAAAGATCCTAGTTGGTCTGGTTTTGGTATCAACCAAAACAAATTATTCGGGTCCATAGTTCATTTAAATTAACACCTGGAATTTTAGCTTTTATAGACACAAAACAGAACAGAGAAATTAAAGTGCTTTATAATTTCTTTAATCTATTCAACCCCTAATGATTAGGTAGACGGTAAAGTCATTCTTAATTTGAAAACCTTTTTTCTTTTAAAAGTGCTTTACATATCATAGCTTATCACAGTAAAAATGATAAAATGGTAATTGATACATATTAAAATTAATATGTAATTATATCTGACCTAGAAATTTAAAAACTATTTCCTCGACAAAAAAGAAAGTCATGAAACTTAAATAGTAACAAGAAACTTGTACACCTACCAGCTTCTCAATTTCTGATTCAAGATTCTGTATACAGTCAAGTTTTCTCTTGCGACAGCGCTGTGCAGCAATTCTGTTTTTACTTCTTCTTCGAATATCATGGATACAATCCAGTTGTTCTGGAGTAAGCTTATGCATTTTCAACAAGGACTGAAAATCATTTCGAGAGAGTGAAATTATCCGTTGTGCATTGAATGGCAGTTTTACCTAGAATATGAAATAAATATTACTAATTATTGCTGTATTTTATAATTATACTCAAACCTAAGAAGATAAAGGTATACATTTAGGTTTTTCAGAGAACTTATTTTACATTAAAGAAAACACAGACCTCTATTCCCAATTCCTATATAATCCATTATAATAAAAACTGATCATCTGATTTATATTTATAGTCTACTTCAAGAGATAAATACATTAAGCAGATTTTTTCGGCAAATCAAATATATTAACACAAATACTGATATATGCAAAATATAAAGACAGAATTTATTTTACCACTGTATGTTAATACACAGACATTTTTACTCAACCCAAAAATAAAATCTATTTTATCTTTTGGATGAAATCACTATGTAGCATTGCTTTGATATTAGTATAATTATGTTAGTAATTTCTACAGCATTTTAGAAAATTTATTTTTCTATCAAGAAAATGGTAGTCTCACAAAAATCACTTAAGATACACATTTCAATCACCAATATAAAAAAAGTTGGTAAAGTCTTATGAATATTTTAAAGTCATTTCAACATACTTAATTTTGGACAAAGAAGACTTTTTTTAAAACAAAATTGTATGAGTTTAATTAATTATCAAAAATGTAAATGTAATACTGGTCAGTTACTCTGGCAACCTACTTAGTTTACGTTTTAAGCTTACAGATAATTAGTTACATAAAATCTTACAAATTTTAAAAAATGTTTTATTTTTAATGTTATTTTCATAGTAATTCCAAACACTACATCTATAATGTCATAAAAATCTATATAAAACCCATGCATACATACTACTTCTTAATCACCAATTCATCTCCTTCCAAAGCAAAGACTATTTTTAGAAAAGAAAGCCTCTTTCAAAGCCATGTCATCTAATAGCTACAAAACCAAAGAAAATGCCAAAGAATGGGATGTGGAGAAATAGGAATCCTTGTACACCTTTTGGAAAATAGTGCAGGTGTCATGGAAAACAGTATGAAGGTTCCCCAAACAATTAAAAATCACAGCACCATAGGTCTCAGCAATCTCACTTCTGGGTATTTATCCAAATGAATTGTAACCAGCATCTCAAAGAAATATCTGCACTCATCTACACATATTCTTGTTTTTTGGAGACAGAGTCTGTCATGCAGGAGTACACTGGTGCAATCATGGCTCACTGCAGTCTCAACCTCTTGAGTTCAAGTGATCCTCTCACCTCAGCTTCCTAAGTAGCTGGGACTACAGGAATATGCCATCATGCCTGCCTAATTTTTGTACTTTTTGTAGAGACAGGGTTTCTCCATGTTGCCCAAGCTGGTCTCAAACTCCTGGACTCAGGCAATCCACCCTCCTCAGCTTCCCAAGGTGCTGGGAATACAGGCATGAGCCACTGTGCCCAGCCTGCACTCTTGTACTTGTTACAGCATTATTCACAACAGCCGCAATATGGAAACAACCTAAATGTCCATGGACGAATGAATGAATAAAGAAAATGTGGTGTACATACATGAAGGAATACTACTCAGCCTGATAAAAAGAAGGAAATCCTGCCATTTGCTACAATATAAAGAACTTGGAGGGCAGTATGCTAAGTGAAATATGCCAGACACAGAGGTGAGTAAATCCAACATGATCTCACCCAAAGTAGATAAAACAGTCAAACTCATAGAAACAGAGAGTAGAATGCTGGTTGCCAGAGGCTGGGGAGAAGGAAAAAATGGGGAACTGCAATTGGATGGGTTAAGTTTCAGTTATAAAAGAATAAGTTATAGAGATCTGCTGTATAATATTGTGCTTATACTTAACAATACCACATTATGCACTTAAAAATTTGTTATAAGGGTAGACGCCATGTTAAGTAGTCTTACCACAATAAAATAAAGCCCAACAAAAAATGCAATGGATAAAATAGAAAAATAATTTTTAAAAAGAATGTAAATTGTGATTATAAAGAGAAAATTCAACTACTGAAAGGCAAGCAAAATCATATAAAATATTCTAAAAATCACTTAAATAATATATTTTTGGAAGGAACTAACAGGCCCATATCATTACTGAACTTACAAGTAATATTTTACAGAAAGGAGCTATCAAATACAAACTTTTACATACAGAATACACAAATCAAGCTTGCTTTAAATATCATACTAGCTACATGCAACTCATGCTAAATTAAGACATTTATCAATAGTTGAAATGGCCAAAGGAAAATTAAAAAACAAAAAATCAATGGCCATGAAAAACTAGATCCAAGAAAACTTTATTCCACTAGAAGCCACATTCCTACAACTAGTCACTGTTAAAACCACTGCTCAGTGACATGTCCCAGGTTTAGAGGTCCTTATCACCAATGAGCAAGACTAAATATACGCTGCATTTTTCCAAGACTTATCATGTAATGACCACAGAATCATTATTCTTTTTCCTCTTGGGACATAGCATTTGATTTAAACAATTATATGACCAATGTGTGAACCTACTTTATGGTTAATATAAATATACCGACTAGAAAAACACAGACGTCCTTTGGACTTCATTGGTATTCATCGCACAGTCTTTTTTTTCTTTTTTGAGATGGAGTCTTGTTCTTTCTCCCAGACTAGAGTACAGTGTCGTGAACCCGCCTCATTGAAACCTCTGCCTCTCGAATTCAAGCAATTCTCCTGCCTCAGCCTCCCTAATAGCTGGGATTACAGGCACCTGCCACCACACCCAGCTAATTTTTTGTAAAGATGGGGTTTCACTATGTTGGCCAGGCTGGTCTCAAACTCCTGACTTCAAGTGATCCACCTGCCTCGGCCTCCCAAATTGCCAGGATTACAGTCATGAGCCACCACGCCCAGCCCTATCACACAGTCTTATAATTAACTTTGTATGAGTTTCCTCTCTACTCCCTGAACCTGATTATAACCCTAATGACACAAAGGGAGCTGATCCAGAGTAAATCCCAAGTAATCATTGTGAAAATAATGAATTAAAAACATACAGTCCTGCTCACCTCACATTCTTGTTCTCTGGCTGAACAGGATTCACTGTCTCCTTCGGTGTCTGTCTCAGAGTCATCTCCCAGGCTAATGACACAAGCATATGGGCAAGGTTCTTGCTGGGGTTCTGAAACATAATCATCATTTCCAATTTCCAAATTGCTTGAACAGCCTTCAGTACTCAGCGTACTTATAAAAGGGCAGTTGACAGAACTTAATGTTGTAAAAGTCCTCTGACCTGGTTCTGGACTCTCGCTAATTCTGATACCTAACCAGGGACATTCGGACCGTTTCTGTGAGATCTGTTCTGAGCCATCTTTGGCCACAGCAGGTGATAATTGCATTTGGCAAGGAGAGTCGGTGCTGCATATGTCACTCCAGAAGCCTTTTGCTAGGTGTTCTGCCACTTCTCGCTCCACACTACTCCTGTCACTAGATGCAAGACTACTATCTTCCCTGGGGCCTGAGTCAGATTTCAAAGGTAAGTCCTGACTTTCGCCAAATGTTTTTTCTTGAACGTCTGTACCTGACAAAGGCTTTTCTGTTAACACTGTTGTGTTCTGCATACCAGCAAAATTCAAGTCACCATATTGGTCATATGTGTGTAAAAGAGACAGAGAATAAAGTCCATGAGGGTCTATGGAAGAATTGTGGGGGAAAGGAGTCACTTCCGATTTTTCAGTTGGGCACTGAGAAGCAGGCTCTTTCTTCGTTTCTTCAGGTTCCACTGCTAATTTACTTTCATCACATTTTAACATCACCTGCAAATCTCCACACTCCGGGACTCCTCCCAGGCATTCATTGTCAGACGTTTCATTTGGCTGAACAGAAGCATGAATGTCTTTGACACCAGATTCCCCAGTACGGACTCTGTCAGTTCCAAATGCTTTTTGGAATTTTCTGTATTTGGGGCATAAAGAAGGCAAGGCCAGAGCAGCATCCTTCTCTAAGCACATGGACTCGTAAGTCTGACTGGCACTGTCTTGTAGAGGAGGTGAGATTTTTGCATTTCCTTGATACCTGCGAAGTTTACATTGAGGAGTCTGAACATTTTTATTTTCCAGAAATTCCTCCGCTTCATCAGTTTCTAGATCCCTCTGGTCCAAAAGTGAAAATTTAAGCTCTGTTTTCTGACAGTGTGATGGAAAGCATTTGTTTCTTGGGCCCCCTTTCTGGTCTGCAGTGGAGTCCAAAAACTTAAATTTGAGAAACTGAAAGCAGGATTCCTCAATATTGTGTACACTTAAAAACTCCACACATTTGCACACTTCATCCACATTCTCTTTACTTAAAATCAGTTTAGCGGTGTAGGCAAACTGAATTAAAGGTTCAAATCCTTTAACTGTCACCTGTTGATACACAAAATAAAAACACATCATTTGAAAACTGTCTAGTACATAAAAACAAGATAAGTGGAAGAGGAATAGAGAGACGTGTAACTTGTTTGTGATAATTATAAAATAGGTACTTTAATTTGAAGAAAAATTATTCTTCAAATTCTATTCTACCTACTACACATATGTAGTGAGTCGATTGCTAGCCC
This sequence comes from Saguinus oedipus, assembly GCA_031835075.1. Taxonomy (NCBI): domain Eukaryota; kingdom Metazoa; phylum Chordata; class Mammalia; order Primates; family Cebidae; genus Saguinus; species Saguinus oedipus. The sequence continues at coordinate 54,088,785 of CM063186.1, read as the reverse complement.
AGCTCCACGTGGCCACTGTATTCCAACTGCTACATGCTACAAAAGCAGAATTTTTAAGGATATATAACAGTATCTGTAAAGCAGTTACAAAGAAGTCCTGACCCATGGTAAATACATAGTAACTGGTAAATATTAACTTTCTGTCAAAAATTCTTAACAGTAAAAGTTTTAAAGATTCAAATTTTTTAAAGTGATCCAAGAGAAGTTATAAAAATCATGCCTCAGTACTGTTTCAGAAAAAATTCATGGACTCGAGGTAACAAAACTTTTTTTTTTTTTTTTTTTTTTTTTTGAGACAGATTTTCACTCTTGTCACCTAGGCTGGAGCACAATGGCACAATCTTGGCTCACTGCAACCTCCACCTCCCAGGTTCATGCAATTCTCCTGCCTCAGCCTCCTGAAGTAGCTGGGATTACAGGTGCCTGCCATCACACCCCGCAATTTTTTTGTTTTAGTTGAGATGGGATTTCACCACGTTGGCCAGGCTGGTCTTGAACTTTTGACCTCAGGTGATTCACCTGCCTCAGCCTCCCAAAGTGCTGGAATTACATGCATAAGCCACTGCGCCAGGCCAAAAAAACTTTTAAGTAGAAACTTGTACATGTACATTAAACCTGCCTCTGCAAAATGAGAAGCAAATGGAACCAGCTGAAGTACACAGAAAGCCTCATCCTGGGTTAAAAGTACAAAATTAATTTGAAACCACTGAGTTCTTCTAAGAGTGGTCAAAATACTATTAATATTTGTGATCTTGTTAAAATGATGCTAAATTATGTTTAGGCTTTTTAAATGCTCAAATAAAAAGCAATGATACCATCAAATGCTGATGAGAATGCAGAGAAACTAAATCACTCACACATACCAAATGGGAATATAAAATGGTACAGGCACTTTGGAAAAAAAAAAAAAAAACTTTGGTAGTTTCTTATAAAACTAAACATACAACTACCATATGACCCAGCAACTGCACTCCTGGTCTTTTATACCACAGAAATGAAAATTTATGTTGACACAAAAAACAGTTCACAACTGTTTACAACAACTTTATTTGTGATAGCCAAAAGCTGGAATTAGCCTGATTTCCTTCAATAGGTAAAAAGCCACACAAGCACGCGCACACACACACACACGGTACATCCTTACTATGGAATATTACTCAGCAATAAAAAGGAATAATTTGCTGATACCACACAACCTGGATAATCTCAGCTAAGTCAAACAACATCAATCCTAAGAGGTAATATCTTGCATGATTCCATTTATACAACATTTTTGGAATGAGCAAACTTAAGAAACGGAAGAAAGATTGGTGGTTGCCATAAATTAGTAATGGAAGAAGGGAGCAAGGCAATGAGGGTATGAAGTGCAGGCAGATGTCTGTGGTTATAAAAGGACAACACAAGGAATCTTCCTGTGTAGGCAAGTTCAGTTTTTTGTTTTTGTTTTTGAGGTAAAGTCTCACTCTCTCGCCCAGGCTGGAGTGCAGTGGTGCGATCTCTGCTCACTGCAACCTCCACCCCCCAGGTTCAAAGGATCCTCCTGCCTCAATCTCCCAAGTAACTGGGATTACAGGTGCCTGCCACCACATCCAGCTAATTTTTGTATTTTTAGCAGAGACAGGGTTTTGCCTTGCTGGCCAAGTGATCTGCCTGCCTCAGCCTCCCAAAGTGTTGGGATTACCGGAGTGAGCCCCCCACACCTGGCTGAGTATCTTAACTATGGTAGTAGACACACAAACCTTTACAGGAGATAAAATTATAGAACTTAATGCTCACGTGCATGTGCACACTCACACACACACATGCACACATTAGTAGATGCAAAATTGTGGCAATCTGAACACTAGGGGAGATTGAATCAATATCCTGGTTGCAATACTATAATTTCCAAAATGTTATCAATGGGGGACACTAGACAAACTGAAAAGGAACTCTGCATAATTTCTTACATCTGTACATGAAAACATCAATGTGACGGTTAATATTAAGTGTCAACTTGATGGGATTGAAGGTTGTAAAGTCTTGTTTCTAGGTGTGTCTGTGAGCGCATTGCTAGAGAAGATTAACATTTGAGTCAGTGGACTGGGAGAGGAAGACCCACCCTCAATATGGATGGGCACCATCCAATCGGCTGCCAGCGAGGTTAGAACTAAAAAGGAGGAAGAAGGTAGGATAGGTGACTTGCTTTTTTTTTTTTTCTTTCACTTGATGGTATCATTTCCAGCACATTTGTTCTATTTTTTTTTTTTTTTAATGTCTCCTAGCCTTCACTCCTGTGTAATGTGGCCATAATCATGCCTCTCTTTTTTCATACCTACTCTTTACACTTTATTAGCCCCTAGACTTCTACTAAGTTTGAACTCAATTCCTAACTCTATATAAACTTTTTTGTATTAGAAATAAAGATTACATGCTATAGAACACTATTATCAGAAGAGGAAAAATCTTTTTTTTTTTTTTTTTTTGAAAGGAAAGAAAAGAAAGAAAAAAGGAGTAAAGGAAAGGAAGAAAGAGGAAGAAAAAGAAGGAGAGAGAATGGGAATGTTGCTTTATTCTAAAATGAGTATTAATAATGGCCAATCAATATTTTGTGTATTTAAGGTGGAGAATGTATATTTTGTGTATTTAAAATGGAGAGCTCTATAAATATTTATTAAATTTACTTGTTCCGGATCTGAGTTCAAGTCCTGGATGTCCTCATCAATTTTCTGTCTCGTTGAGTCTAAATCTCTTTATGGGTCTTATGTATCTGGGTGTTAGGATCGTTAGCTCTTATTGCTGCACTGATCCTTTTACCACTTTATCTTTGTTGCCTTGAAATCTATTTTATCAGATACGAGAATTGCAACTCCTGCTTTTTATTTATTTATTTATTTTTGCTCTCCCTTTGGTTGGTAAGTCTTTCTCCATCCCTTTGCTTTGAGTCTTTGTGTATCTTTGGATGTGAAATGGGTCTGGATGCAGCATACTGTTAGGTTTTGGCTCTATCTTTTGATTGGGGGATTTAGTCGGCTTAAATTTAGGGTTACTGCCATTTGACGTTAACTGGCTATTTTATCCATTCGTTTATATAAATTCTTCTTTATGTTGATGCTCTTTACTTACATTTTTAAAAAGGCTAATACTGGTTGTTCCTTTCTATGTATAATGCTTCTTTCAGAAGCTTTTGCAAAGCAGGCCTGGTGGTAATAAAATCTCTGAGTACTTGCTTGTTCATAAAATATTTTATTTTTCCTTCAATTGTGAAGCTTAGTTTGACAGGATATGAAATTCTGGGCTGAAAGTTCTTTTCTTTAAGGATGTTGAATATTGGCCCCCACTCTCTTCTGGCTTGTTGGGTTTCTGCTGAGAGATCTGCTGTGAGTCTGATAAGCTTCCCTTTGTGGGTAACCTGACCTTTCTCTCTGGCTGCCCTTAGTATTTTCTCCTTCATTTCAACCCTGGTGAATCTGATGATTATGTGCCTTGGGGTTGCTCTTCTTGAGGAATATCTTTGTGGTGTTCTCTGTATTACCAGGGATTGAATATTGTCCTGCTTTGCTAGATTGGTAAAGTCACCTAGTCTTCTGGCTTTCATCTTTCTTCCCTGCTGGATGCCTCCTGCCCTTAATATCAGATGCCAGATTCTTTGGCCTTTGGACTCTTAGATTTACAACAGTGGTTTGCCCGGGGATCTCAAGCCTTTGGCCACAGAATGAAGGCTGCAATGTTGGCTTCCCTACTTTTGAGGCTTTTGGACTCGGACTGAGCCACTACTAGCTTTCTTCCTCCTCAGCTTGCAGGTGGCCTATTGTGGGACTTCACCTTGTGAACAAGTAAGCCAATACTCCTTAATAAACACCCCCTTCGTATATACATATATCCTATAAGTTCTGTTCCTCTCAAGAACCCTAACACACTCAATAAAAATTTTAATTAAAATTTTTAAATAAGTTAAAATAATCTAAAAAGGTCTTTAGGACAGTGAGTTATACAGTATTTTGACTCTGTCACTATAATGGAACACTTCAAATATTTGAAAACTTTTGATTTACACATTAAATGAGAAAGAATGAATGGATGCATACACACATGAATGTATGCATTTACCTTTCCTCCTAAATCCATGAATCAAACTCTGCTTTACTTGGAAAGTCTCTGAAAATATGAACCATAATTAATTTATCTCCATTATAAAATGTGTTGTTCCTTTTTTAAAACAATGACCTTTTTTTTTTTTAACCATTTTCTTGGTATTCTACCATTGACCCTGACCTCTGCCACAAATCTGACAGACAACCTATCTGTTCCCAAAACTGTAGCTGTAGTTTCACAGAAGTATGAATGGATAGCAATGAGTTAAACTGTAGACTTAGTTTACAGTTATACAACTGTATCCAATTGAAACATCCCACACAGACTTATCATACAGAAAGAATTTCTACATTCTTTCTCCATGTTCCTCCTAACTTCTATTTGTGTCCCAGTCCCACAGCCTTGACACTCTGCTAGTAGCAGTTACTAACTAAATAAAGCAAGGGATGCTGCTAAGAGTCAACACAGTCAGCACATCCCCACCCAAACAAGAGCTCCTTTTAAAGGCAGTACATTAACAAGGACCCACATATTTATTAGCCTGAGCTCCACAACAGGCCAGGGAAAAAGATGTATGTAAAAACAAGGCTCTATAAAAATGACGCAACACTATTTCTTTTTTCTATTCAGTATGTAAAGACAAAGTCAAGAAAGAAGGGGAGACAGACAGAATACTTACGGAGTGATTACTTTTCATGGGAGATATCTTGGGAAAATTGACGTTTTATAGAATCCTGTACCTAGTGATATGGTTTGGCTGTGTCCTCACCCAAATCTTATCTTGAACTGTAGCTCCCACAATTCCCGCATGGGAGGGACCCAATGGGAGGTCACTGAAGCATGGGGGCACGTCTTTCCCATGCCAGTCTCATGATGATGAATAAGTCTCAGGAGATCTGATGGTTTTACAAGAGGAAGCTTCTCTGCACAAGTTCTCTCAAGAAGTCCCTTTCCTTTTCCTTTGTCTTCCACCATGACTTTGAGGCCGTCCAGCTATGTGGAACTGTCAGTCAATTAAACCCCTTTCCTTTAAAAATTACCCAGTCTCAGGTAGGTCTTTATTAGCACCATGAGAACAGATTAATACACCTAGCTACGGCTGCTGATCACAGGAAAGAGCCCCTAGGAAGAGAATGTCACACAGCATGGACTCTCAAAATCATGAACTTTCCAATTACCTATAATCCACTGGGTATGCCCTGATTTGGTCATTTCATCAAAAATAACATAACAGTGGGTGTTATGTTATATCCAACTGCTCAATAAATACTGTTAACCAACATTCAAAATTAATGACTTTATAAGAAAAAAACTATTTAAAAAAATGGGTTGCTACACAACCTGGGAAATGTTCTATAGCCACCTGACAAAGAGACTGTGCTTCATTTTTAACATTATGAACCATAAAAAACTGAAGTAGAAGTAGATTAAAATAACCAGAAACATGGATCTCTCACCTCTTCTGGAAGAGTAATGCTCAGCTCTGCATCAGCCTGGCCTACGATTCTTGAGTGGAAGTAACTGCTGCATGCCGCCAGCACGGACCGGTGAGCACGGAACCGCTGACCCTCCACAAAGATGGTGACATCGCACAGCACATCTTTCTTCCGCTGGTCATTAAGGCTGAGCAAAACATTGGTGCTATGCACAGAAGATTCATAGGCAAAAACCGAGTTCTCACTCAGAGACATTCTGTATAACAAATGGTGTCAGGAAGTTCAATGGAAAGCATGCTTCTAATTGTCATCAACCTGCAAACACACATGAAAGATTTCACTTAAAAAACATCTTGTTAATAAATGACTGTCAAATATAGAATAAGATACATACCCACTGAAACAAAAATGAAAATAAAAACCTCCAGAGGAACAACCTAGAAGCATTTATTCAATATACTTCATTTAAAATAGACCCTTGATAGCAGTTTTTCTAACTAATTTTAGGGAAAATGTTCTTGAGGTGAGGGAAGGACGACCTTTTTGAACCAAGAATTTCATGGCTCTCTGAAAGTTAAGACATTTCACACAGAGAAACCACCTACTATGCGCAAACAGATGGGAGCAGGGAATTTCTGGGGGAATTCCAATTCTATTGTTTTTGAGACAGGTGAGAGAGAGAAGGGAGGAAAGACAGCCAGAGAGGTGAGAAGGGAGGTCCCCAGAGGTCACGCTTTGAGATAAAACTGATAGTTAAACAGGCATGTGCTGTTCCACATTCTCCATGTCCCATTCCTCAACATCTGACAGATGGCAAGTGAATTTAGTGCTTTATAACAAGAGACACTGTTCTACAAAAGGTAAAGTTCCTCTAATACAAAGAAAAAAATGACTGAAACATGTCAAGCCAGATCTTGGTAATAAGTCTTTTTATACAGTAAGATTTACTTCACACTACAAATACAGGCAAGTAAAACTACCTCATTAATAACACGGTTTAACACACGCAGAAACTTGCTTTTCTCAAGATGCTAAAAACAAGTAAAAGTTATAATAATTTTATTTATTTGTAAATACATATTAACATGTAATAGTCTCCAAATGTTTTTTGATCACATACACACTATTGGCAAAAAGAAGAGTACCCCCAATACATGTATGCTTATCTTTATTTTTCAGACATGTGCTACTATCCTAATATGCATGCTCTGAGAAACAGAGACGTTCAAAGTAAGATATTAAAAGAGAAGTTCTAATATTTTCTTCTGGCATCTTATGGTCAGAAAAGATGATACTGTAAGGAGTTTATTGGCCTTTATCTGTGTAATGCCTCACGGTATCATCCCTGCATCATTCACTTCTGGTCTTCTAACACCTTACTGCCTGAAATATGGGAAGCCCTCAAATGGTCAGTGAGTGAGTAAATGGTACTGTTTTCAGATTTGCCACACACTCCAAGCAAAAATGAAAGAAGTAAGGTCTACTGAGGTTCAGATGGACCAGACCCACATTATGGGTGAAATTTCACCTCAAAGACAGGCTGTTTTAGTCTTAAAAAAATAAAAAAATAAAAATAAATAAGCATTTAAAAATTGTCTTCCACCTAGTGTTTCTTCTGAAAGTCCTCAGTATATCTGAAATATTAAGTTCCTCGGAGGTAGTCAATGAAAATTAAAACCCCCATTAGGCAGTTAAACGTTACCTTAAGGTTAGGGATCACAACTTATTTACTGATTCAGCATACCACATGAAATCTCTGGTAACTTCAAAATTAAACACTAGCTCTAACTCCAGTTTTGGCCCATAAAAGAATATAAATTTATTTTTAGCAGTTACTCTTAATACTTCAGTTATCAACACAAGTAATTAGTGTTAAGAATAATAGGGAAAACCATCAATCAAAAGAGTTATATATTTTTGGGGGATGGCACCACACAGAGACAACTGCCCTCTTCTTTAAGACTATACACCCTGCCCAGAACACAATGCCCTCCCAACCAAGCCGGACTCCATGGCTGACTCCTGCCCTACTATGTCCCTGTACCCAAGCTCCCAGGCTCCTTATTCTTTCCTGGTATCTGGGATGCACACCACCCTTTAAACTATACTAACCTTACTTTGGTAGCTCACTATTCTTTTGAACACAGCACTGCCAGAAAACACTGTAGAAACACACAGACTGGTGTCACTATAAATTCACAATGTGCAGTCTCAGGCTCTCAGTACTGTTTACCATTTTTTTGCTATGTCGCTGTCTCCTGTTCTCTGTAACAGCTTTCCAACTTGCCACCTTTCTCCTCCTGATATCAGCAACTCTCCTGGTAAATCACCATAACTGGGACTCAACATCACAAAAAAATACTCCTCCTACCACCTCCACCAGGTTCCCTCTTCTGTTGAAGACAATCCGTAATGTACTGTCTTAATCCCATGCCATTCCTCCTTCTCTGGGACCCAATACCTTGTCTTAACACCCTGTCTCATATATATGTCTCATATATACGTCTCCCTCTATGCTGGCTCCTTCCCATAGTTTAACAAACACATTTAAGTCTCTCCAGAGACTGTCCTAAAGATGTCAACTATTAATGGCAAATCGTTAAGCTCTAATTCTTCACCAGGCACTGAGCTAAGTGCTAGACAGTTTCTCTCATTAATGCCTCACAACAACCCTATGATGCTCCTCTATCATCCCAATTTTACAGATGTGGAAACCAAGCTCAGTGAGAAGCATCTTGGCCAACAAGACCAATAAGACAAAGAAGGGGAATTACCACTAGACATTTTTTAACTATTCCATCATTCTGTCTCCAGTTAGTACTAGCTGAAGACACAGTATGAAGACTCACTGCAATAATGCGGAAAACCAGGTATTAATAAAAGGTTATGCTTGAGAATAAGGAAATGGACCCACACAGAAAGCAAGAAAAAAAAAAAACTGAACCTGAGCTTCAGAAAGAGAATGACTCTGGGCCTTAGACACTGAAACCTAAAGGTTCTTTGGATCCCAATGTGACTCCACACAAATAATTCCTACACCTTTACTCTAGAGCTGCCAGTAGCAACTACATACATCTGTGACCCGTAGCTTCTCATCCCGCCACCAGTTGGCTGACTATTCACCTCAAATTCCAGAGAGAGAATTTACTCTCTGCTCAACATTTATTTAGGCAGTTTCGATAACACATCATCTCATGGGTTCACGGCCAGCTTACAGATTTGCTGCCCCTGGGTGAGATGCCAACCCCAAATCCTATTAGCTGCAGGTGAGAGAAACTAGAGATTCAGGTAGCGAAACAGCCACCCAGGAGGACCCCTCTAAGGAGGATCAGTCTCCCTTAAAGTGGACTGAAGGCAACATGCACCATGATTGATACTCTTCACACAAGAAATCTGGGACTCATTCCTCATTTCTTCCTCAGCTGGGCACCTCTATCTAATTACTTCCTGAGTCCCGCTGCCTCTACCTCTTAACACTGAGGTCCACCTCTCTCCATCTGCACCAGCACAATTCTAACCCAAGCCATCATCAGCACCTGTCTGACAAATCTTGATTAATCTTCTGTAACAGCTCACAAGCCCACAAATGTACAAGTATAGTTATACAAAATAAAATGAAAAACAAAGTTTCATATGTCAATATTTATGCTTATAACATGCATGTAGTCTGATATTTTCTATTCGATTTTTTTTAAATCCCCGTTGTGATCCATTCCATTTCAAGTCCCCTAATGGCCCATCACCTACACACTGAGAAAAACAGACCTCATGGCAAACAACTCAGGATGTAGAGTCTCAGAATTTAGAATCTTACATTATTTGGGTTCAAATCCCAGCTCTGCCACTTACTAGCTATATGACCTTAGCCAAGTTGCTTAACCTCACTGTCTCAGTTCCCTCATCTACAAAATAGAACACCACCTCACTGAGATGTTCTGAAGTGTGTATGAGATGATAAGGGAAACGGGTTTACAGCACAGTGCTAGGTCTACAGTAAGGAAATAGTATTAGCTGTTATTAATGGTGATAATATTAACAAAAGCCTTAAACCCCTAAAGCCCCTCTTTATCCCTTCCAATGTAGTCTCTTCATAACAAAAACCCTATGTTGTCTTCCAAATAAATGACTTATGATCACTTCAAAATCCTTAATATGTCCTCAAGTCCTATGTAGTTGGGTTTTCCATCCATTAATCCAGACTTATCTCAAGCCATTGCCCCCTCTCTTGCTATTCTCCAGCCTTACCACCTCTTCTTTCGTGCTCCATAGACACCAAGCTCCTACCGATTTCAGGGCCTCCACATACACTGTGCTCACTATCTGGACTTCTACTCTTTAGCCGGCTAACACCTTAACTTTTAGGTCTCTGCTTAAATGTCACAACTTTGCCTGATTTGTTCTCTGCCATAACCCAAGCATACCTTTTAGACCAGGTATAACAGAGTAGCTGGTCCAACACAAATACGTGTTGCTGAATGAACAATATCTTATTTTTAATACAAAAACACATCAGAGATCATCTACATCAGCAGTCCCAACCTTTTTGGCACCAGGGAGGGGTTTCATGGAAGACAACTTTTTCCACAGATGGGCCGGCACAATGGTTTTAGGATGAAACTGTTTCAACCATCAGGCATTAAGAGTCTCATAAGGACTGCACAACCCAGACCCCTCACATGCGCAGTTCACCCTGGAGTTCGCACTCCTACAAGAATCTAATGCTACTGCTGAGCTGACAGGAGGCGGAGCTCAGGCAGTAATGCTCACTCCACACCTCCTGCTGTGAGACCCAGGAGTTGGGGACCCTGACCTAGAGACCTAGATCTTTCAAACACAGCCCAGTTACCTATTTCAACATACGTGGGACAATGTCACTGAGCCAAGCATTCAGAGAAAAGTTCTTGGACAACTTTTCCAGAGCCTTGAGGGGCAATAAAGAGGCCAACTCATCCCTCTGGAAGTCAAAAACATACCTGCAAGACAAGAGGCCAAAATAGAGCAAGGAATGGCAACTATAAACATGGCCAATCCAGCTGACCTACAGTAATGAAAAGACCTTGCCCTTTGCTCTCATTAGCTTGAGGCACTACAGAAGAGTGCTCTAGTGTTCTGAAAATCATTCCTCCTAATCCTGGAAACCATCTAAGTGGTCAGCAATCCCTTTTTACCCAGTAACTTAACTACATAACAACTATACCAGACAACAACGGCACACTCATGTCACCTAACGTCCATCATGCACCTTCTAACATTTCGCAAACCTAAAAAGTAAAACACTCCAGCCTTCCAGAATCAAAAATTCTATTAATTTATTAATACTAAATTTACATTCCTGTGTTACACCTGAATTTTTCTATATTCTTAGAAATACTATTGTTATCATTCAAAATAAATCATTCAAAATTAAAGTTTGAAATTGCCAATTCACTCACTAGTGCTGTAAAGAATAAGCATTTTAAAGCTTCCTACACCTCAATTTGGAAATAACTTCTGCTCACTGATGAATGTACATAATTTAAGTTTTGATACAGTAACTACTTGACATTTTTATTTTCAAAATCATAAAGAAAATAAAACAAGATGCTGTGACTTTATCAAATTATGTAACTTTAAAGACAACTTATTTAAAGAAAAAAGGTATTTATTTGAAGTAAGTCTTCAAACAAAAACTACTTTCCTGGTCAATTAACCATAGTATTTAATTAATCAGAACAATTATTTCACTAATAGTTCTGTTAGTCAAGGGTGTGTGTGTGGTTGGCCACAAGTGATGGCCAGTGGACACCAGGAATGGTGCATATGGGCAACTGTTTGCCTTTTAATGAAAGCAGTGCCCTGATCTGCAGCCCAGTCCATTCCTCAACACCTGCCTTCTCCCATTTTCAGTAGCTGTGTGGAATTTCCACCTTTGCCTCCTCACTGTTTCTGCCTAACATCACCTTCATAAACCTGTCAATTACTTTTACCTCCCTCAATTTCAAGGCAGGGTCTTCAATGGCTCAGAAGACAGGCAAATTCCTCTTACTATGACATCTTTCTTAACTCCCTAAGCTAAGAAAGCTAAGCTCCCTAAGACCACGCTTCAAAATCCCCTTAGCCATCAGTTCCTGTTACAATTACCTAAGATACCCAGAGTTTGAGTGTTCTTCTGAAATTAGGTGAACCTTACATTCAATTTTTCAAGAGGATGGCAAAGATCCAACAGTATCATGTGTCTACATCTTTGACTTTCCTTTAAAGGTCTTTATTTTAAAAATAATTTCATGTAATCCCAGCACTTTGGGAGGCCAAAGCGGGTGGATCACAAGGTCAAGAGATCGAGACCATCATGGTAAACATGGTGAAACCCCGTCTCTACTAAAAATACAAAAAATTAGCTGGGCATGGTGGCGTGTGCCTGTAATCCCAGCTACTCAGGAGGCTGAGGCAGGAGAATTGCCTGAACCCAGGAGACGGAGGTTGCGGTGAGCCGAGATCGCCCCATTGCACTCCAGCCTGGGTAACAAGAGCGAAACTCCGTCTCAAAAATAAATAAATAAATAAATAATAATTTTAAATTTAAGGTGGAGATTCCCTAGGAAAAAAGTCTTTCTAAAGCCATGGCTTTTCTATCATTCTGTATTTCTAAAAGAAACTTAACATCAAAAAGTCTGTTGAAACTTGATTCAGTACAGTAACCAGAAAGAGAAACTCCGTGACCAAGTTGTTATTTTCTTTAACCTTTTACAGGCTTAAATATAAGTGTTTAAACATCTGTATTTGATAATCACATTTTCTAAAGTTATTTCTCTCAGCCTTAAGAAAAGCCTTGAGTATGACTGGATAAGGTACACAAACATTTTGAAAAGGCTGAACAAAAATGGCAAACAAAAAAAAAGTTTGAACTAAGGTAAGTAGCAGAGGAGCTTACAGCAACACCAAAAATAATGAGTAAATAACCTGATAATTTACATTAGAACTATTATATAACTAAAGATGCTATCGCTTTTTTAAAACTGGGGAAGGGGTAATCAACACCATTTTTGCAGCTCATGATTATCACCACACATGAGGTCCCATACAGGCAAAATATTTCATTTACTTTTCCTAATATTAAAAAGTAGTTAAGTCATGGACCTTTTGTTATAGTTGCTGGATCTAAATCCACATTTGAAATTATGAAACTAAGGTTAAGCTTAGAGGAGAAAAGTCTGAACTGTTAGACAACTTTGAAGAAGTTATTTATAGACTCACCTACTCAGAGGTCAAAAATAAAAGGTATAGCTGGGCACGGTGGCTCATGCCTGTAATCCCAGCACTTTGACAGGCTGAGGTGGGTGGATCACAAGGTCAGCAGTTTGAGACCAGCCTGGCTAACATAATGAAACCCCATCTCTACTAAATATACAAAAATTAGCTGGGTGTAGTGGTGCACACCTGTAATCCCACTACTAAGGAGTCTGAGGCAGGAGAATCACTTGAACCCAGGAGGCGGAGGTCGCAGTGAGCCGAGATCATACCACTGTACCCTAGACTGGACGACAAACTGAGCCTCTGTCTCAAACAAATAAACAAAAAAAAATGTTTTACTTCCCAAATCAATAAATCTAACTTTGATAATTCCATGTCATTAAGTTTAGAAGAGCTTGGAAGAAAACACAGAACAAAGATGAGAAAGAACACAGAAAATCCAAACTCCAGAACCAAAACAAGACTAACAGATTCCACTGTTATATCTTCTTACTACAAAGAATTTAAGAAACAATGAAATCTTTTATTTCCTTAACATATTTGGCAGCTATTTGATTCTGAATAGGATTTTTACCTCTGCTATGAAAATATGAACTACTAACTAGAATTGGTCCACATCCGTAAAGCTTATTTACTGAACACATATTTTCTGTCATGCATTTGTCAGTCACTACTTTTTAAGCAACTCTGAGGTATGCTTTATAAAGAATAAACAGTATCTACGTAAAGCACACAATTCAATGAGCTTTAACACTGTATGTGTGCATAAAACCACCACCACTGCAATCAAGATATAGAAATTTCCATCAGTCCTCAAAATTTCATGTACCCCTTCATGGGCATGACATGTGCCCTTCCCTGTGCCCAATTCCAGGTAACCAACAACTTGCTTTATGGATCACTATGGATTAACGTGCAAATGGAATCACACATTATATACTCCTATTTCAGGTTTTTTCCACTCAACTTAATGATTCTGCGGTTTTCATTGTTGCATGCATCAGATGTTCCTTTATATTACTGAATAACACTCCATTACATGGATATGCCACAATTTGTTTATCCATTTGACTCTGATGGACTACCATAATAAAGATGTACCCTTGCACTGTTCTCAGTTTGAGATTATTGTAATGTCATGAAAATCATGCATGGACCTTTCTGGTTTTTTATTTTTTAGCTCATCAGCTATCATTAGTGTTAGTGGATTTTATTTGTGGCCCAAGACAATTCTTCCAAAGTGGCCCAAGGAAGCCAAAAGGTTGGAGACCTGTGCTCTACATTCTTATTAACCCTTGGTACTGTCGTCTTTTTAATCCTGCCCATCCTAATATGTATGGTGGTATCTCACTGTGGTTTTACTTTGTACTTCTTGATAAGTAATAATGTTGAGCCTCTTTACATGTGCTTATTAGCCATTTGTATATATTCTTTTGTGAAATGTCTAATTCTTCTGGGCTTTTTAATTCTTATTAAATTCTACTCTAAGAGCTAGCTGAATTCTGATTAGGATTGCAATAAAACTATACATCAATTTGGGGAGAACCAACGTCTAAAAAACTGGGTCCTCCAGTACAGCATCTCTCTCCATTTACTTAGGTGTTCTTTATGTCAGCATAATTATCTTTTTAGTAAAGAGGTCTTGTGAAACTTTTGCTAAATTTATTTCTCAGTATTTAATGTTTATAGTTACCACAAATCAAGTCAGTTTTTTAAATTCGTTTTCCGTTTTGTTTTCTTTTTTTTTTTTTTTTTTTGGCTGCTCTTGTGTAAAAACAAAATTATCCTTTTAAATATCAACCATGAATTCTGTAACCTCACTTACTTAATTTTCTTACTAGTTTAGATAGCTGTTTTGTAGATTCCATAGGATTTTCTATACACACAATCACGTCATCTGAAAACAATTTTACTTCTTTCCCATCTTCATGCTTATTTCTTTTACTTCCCTTATTGCAATGACTGGACAGTGAGAGTGGAGACAGTGGGTATCCCCATCTCATTTCCATATAAGGAAAGTGTTCAATATTTTACCACCAAATACGACGTTAACTGTAGGTTTTCTAAGATGAGCAACTAATGGGCAGAGAGACGGGTGCAGCTGTTACTATCCCAACTAACTTAAGGCTCCCACAAGAAACTGAGAGGGGAGGGGGAAAAAGCAAAGAAATTCCCCCAAAGTGTAAAATTTCCCAACTCAGCCTCCTCCAAGGTATGGTCTACACCACTTTCTAAATACTTACACCTCAGATACCCCTAAAATCCCACAATCAGGGACTGAAGATGAGAAGGACAAAGAGTTCTTATCAGGGAGCACAAGTAAGGCCATAAAGACTTTTCCAGAAACTCTCAAACAGCAGCTAACTGCTCTAGGGATACCTACAGGTGGACAGCACAAAATACGAATTGCATTTTATAACTTGAGGACCCCATTGTCAGTTGAGCATGTCACTTTACATTTCTGTGACAATTTTTTTTTTTTTTTTTTGGCAAACTAGGAATAAGAATAGTACTTCTGGGGCAGATTCAAATGAAATAATATATTTCATCTTCTTAGGAAAATGTCTGGCACATAATGACTGCTCAATAATCATTAGCTATTATTTGAATTTGATGCTAGAAATGTTTTTTGAGTAGCACAGGGCAACACTGCAACTGTAAAGAAAGAAATACGAGAGTACACTACTCAGCTCAGTGCCCAGTATTGACATGGCTATGATAACATAAACAAAACTGGTTAACTGGTTTTCAACTTTTAGAATAGACAAATAACAGGAGGCTTAATTATGACTATAACACGTAATGTAAATAATAATAACTCTGACAAAATAAAACAAGCTGAGAGACCGAATCAGAAAGAATGGAAATAGTATTTCCACAAAACTTACAATGTGCTGAGTCAAAAACACTGTCTTAGATTAATGAGACAAGAAAAAGATATAGAAAAAAATGTTTAGAGCTGGAGCTGCAGAGGTGATCAAGAGTAGAAGTGAAATTAATAATATGATTACAAAGACAGGTGAGAGAATAGTAGAGATAAATAAAATCATCATCCGCAGTAATAGTAAGTCAACAGATAATGTCTTAGGTTGATAACTAAACTGAGGTATAAACAGAAAGACAGAGGTATCCACCAAAAAAATTAAACAGCAGAAATCAGTAAACATTGAACATATCTCGAAAGCAGAATTAGGGGTGAGGTGCAGCAGATAACATTGTTCTCTTTACTTTTTTAAAAAATAATTTTTGTTTGTTGTGGAATCTCCCAAAGAATGCCAATTATGTTTCCCCTCTTTAAAGTAAGTATTTCCTACAGTTGTCAGCAGATATTGGTTTATCACTATATGGTAAGTTAATGGGCCCTAAAACTTAGCAGCTTCTTCACAATAATTACTAAAGAATAAATTAAATTTTATAGAAATCTAAAATAAAAAAATAAAGACAACCCTGCTATAGGAAAATAAGGAAAAAGACCCATCAAGTCAAGTCTAACCATGTGAACAAAGGCAAATGTGCATTTGTGAAACTGAATAGACAGCCTAAGTAGGTAGCTCCCACCCTATTTGTCTCACAAAGCCCTTTGAAAAGCATGAAATGTTCAACACACAGGATTATTAAGGACAAGAGGAAATCAAGTTTTAGGTTATTTTAAGGCTACCAGCAGCCCTAGATAATCAGTAGATTAACACTCTACTGATAATATCAACTGTGTGATCTTCTGTAAATTACCTGGCTTAACACTTCCTATAATAAAAATTCAGTTAAGCTTGTTAAGGATCTCAAGATAAAATGAAAATGTTAAAATTGCACAAGTATGCCCAAAATAACTGCTAATTTCACAGACCTAAAGAATTTCCAATTAAAAGAGCACATTCATTCAGAATGACCCACTTCTGTCACAGATAAGGAAACTACAGTCTTGAGAAAGCCAATAACTTAAAGACTGAAAAGGTCTCTGCTGAGAAGTCCAAGTATTACATTTCAAGTCATGTTACATGACTCAAGTGGTATGTGGGGAGGAACAGGTCAAACTGAGGAGGTATGGAAGAACAAAAGTACAAGAAATACCTCAAGTGTCCCATGTATGATGAGAATAAACACTATTAGATAAGACAAACAGATTAAATGGGCATTTGTGGAACAACAAATTTCTCCTTATTAATCAATATCTGGTGAATTTCTTTTCTTTTTTTTTTTTTTTTTTTTTGAGGGAGTCTCACTCTGTTGCCCAGGCTGGAATGCAGTGGCACAATCTTGGCTCACTGCAACGCTTGCCTCCTAGGTTCAAGCAATTCTCATGCCTCAACCTCTCAAGTAGCTGGGATTATAGGTGTGCACCGCCACACCCAGATAATTTTTATATTTTAGAGACAGGATTTCACCATATTGGCCAAGCTGGTCTCAAACTCCTGACCTCAGGTGATCCACCTGCCTCAGCTTCCCAAAGTGCTAGGATTACAGGCATGAGCCACTGCACCCAGCCCTGGTGAATTAATTTCTAAATAACACTCATTGGATTATCTAACCAATCTCGTACATCATTGAAAGGAACCTGACACTAAACTATGCTCAACTTAAATCATCAAGGTCTATAGTTAGACATACTACATATGGAAAACTAGAAGAATGCTAGAAAGTATTTCACTACAAGTTACTTTCAATATAGAGGATTAAGTATCCATGTCCTACATCCATAACAAAATATTAAAGGTTCTTCATATGTCATCTTGTTTTTAAACTTTAAAAATTATACGCATGATTCGTATTCTTTATTTCCAACTGCACAGAGGAGGCAAAAGCCCTAAAACTAGTTGAAGGCCAAAATGACCCTCTGTAGGTTTAAGAGTTGACACACATAGTATGCATAGTAACTGAAAAGACAAAATAAACAAGAAAAACGTGCTCTTCAAATTCCTAACTGTACACCAACTCACAATAAAATTGAGTCAAAAAGGGGGTCAGGGGTGGGAGAGGTGCTTATGAGTATAAAAAGAATGTTAACGATTTTAATTAAATAAAGCAGAAGTTACCATACAGCAATCTGTATATCACATAAATCACAGATTTGAAACTGTTTTATTAAAGTAGACATAGTAAACTGAAATGCCTTATTTAAAAACAACCTAATCCATTAATCCCTAAAAACCACCATAAGGCCACAGTTTCTCAATATACATAGCTAAAACCAAAAATGTAAGTCTATTTTTTATTATATTAACTTGGGAGTCAAAATAATTATTTCTAAAATGAGGATTTCTAAGCTACAGATTTTCCACCAGTGGTCCCAATAACTACTTTTTATTGTATTATAAGCACAAGATTCAGCCAAATAAGTAATAATTTGGGAGGTATAAAGCTGAAATATATCTCAGTTTAAACAGCATTTGAGGAACTACTGAGTAGGTAACTACTATTGCATTTCTCTGAGACAAAAATTATACTAGCAGTATAAGTCTTTCTAAATTCTATCCAAAAAAATACCAGTTCAGAAGCCCACTCTGGCCATTTATCACAGTCTATTTGTTACTCTCAAAAAGAAACAACCATTAGCAATTAGTTTTCATTTTGTAAATTTACAACACTCAAGTGTTTATGGATTTACATTATTTGCCTTTCACAGCACAGGAAGCACCAAAACCTGGGATTGAGAGGAAGAAAGAATGAAACATAAGAGTGCTTTTACACAGTGACCACACGGGCATCCCCCTTATCTACAGGGGATACAATCCAAGACTCCAGTGGATACCTAAAGCTACAGACAGTAACGACCCTATATATACCAGCTTTTTTATTAAGAGCAGTAAGAGATTAACAGTAATAACAAAATAGAACAATTATAACTATATACAGTAATAAAAGTTATGTGAATGTGATGTTTCTCTTTCTCAAAATATCTATTGCATTTAATATTTTTGGACTTCATTTGACCATGAGTAACAAATGGCTGAAAGTGAAACAGTGGGTGGGGAGCCCACTGTATTTCAAAATTGCTAAGAGTAGATTTAAAGGTTCTCACCATACACACACACAAAAAGGTAAGTGAGGTAATGGACATGTTAATTAGCTTGATTTAATCTTTCTACAATGTACATGCACACCAAAACATCACATTGTAGCCCGTAAATATATACAATTATTATTTGTCAATTAAATAAATTTTAAAGTGCTTTGAAAAGTTAGGAATACTACAATACTGTATAAACTTAAGGTGGCATTAATTTTGAGGTCTGAAAAGAATGACGAATAAACTAACCACAGGATAGCTTTCCCTTTGAGAAAAGGAATGAGCGCACAGAGAAGGGGAGATGTTCCTGTTTGTACTCCTGATTCAAGAATTTGGGGTCTAAAGAATCCTAACCCAACTAGCGAATGAATTCACCATTCTATCTGAGCCAGGCTGGCCTCAGTACTCAGTACAAGCCATACAGATCACAGGTGGGTGTGCACTATGGACTGAGAGACAGAGTGGTCCTCTTGGTAAACACATAATCAGAAACTACAAGATATAATTATATGTTCTCCTCTCCCTGAAAGGAATAAGACAACGGCAGGAAACTTTTGAAATGTTTAGAGTACTGAGAGAAATTTATTTCTTCCATATATAAATTTATTGGCAAATTAGACATTTTCAATTTTTAAATAATTTTTAAATAAAACATTGATTTGATTGTAAAAGTGCTACTTGATCATAGAAATAAATGGCACAAAAAAAGGAAAAAAAGGCATCTAAAATTTCAAATCCAAAGACAAGCACATTTTCTTTTTCTCCTCAGAAGTTTGTATCTACGTGTAGTGGTGACAGAACTACCAGACAAGGATGTCATTGTTAACTTCACACCATTCGCTCCCTCACTTTCTAATCAAACCCTGATTGTGATCACGTACCTACTCTCAACCTCAGGCCATCAATTTCCAAGGAAGTAGAACCCAGTCACAACCCAAGACGAATCACGATCCATTTATACCATCACAGCAGTGCCGTTCCCCTTGACCTCAACTGATTCAGGCACTGGTTTGTGCCCAATGCTGGCCTATGAAGAGAAGAGAGAGGGATAGGGTAGCATCTACAATGAGGCTTTAGGGAAAAGTTTTTCTCACTGATAAAAACAACCTAGAAAAAAAACCTGTCTCTTCTTCCAGGAAACTTAGTCATATTTTCTTGTGACACTTTAACTTGTGGCAGCCATCTTGTAACCGTTAAGAGGAACTTGCCAAGGATAAAACAAGGACGTCGTTGCCTGCATCTTCAACCTTTTTCCATTGACCAGATTTTTAAATACACACACACGCACACACACACACACCCTCCCTTCCTGACCCAACTCTCCCCTACTAAAATCTATTTCTCTCTAGTCTTACAGCTAAGCTTCTCAAATTGAGTTGATACAAGTTGTTTCCTCCACTAACCTATGCATTTATCATTAAACATCCCTCAAGCTTTCCTGATTTCCCAAAACTTAGGCTTCTAATAGTCTATGGTTCCACGGCACATTTTACATGTTACTACCATAGCAATCAACATATACTATGGGAATGGTTTACCTGTCTACTAGACTGTAATTTCTGAAAAGTTCATTATTGCCAATATCTTGAAAACTTCCTGGCTAATAAAGCTCTAAATAATTGTTTCATAAGTTAAATGTAAACCAAATACTTAACATGCAGGAATGTCAAAAATATTGAAACGAAGGCCGGGCGCGGTGTCTCACGCCTGTAATCCCAGCACTTTGGGAGGCAGAGGCGGGTGGATCACGGGGTCAAGAGATTGAGACCATCCTGGTCAACATGGTGAAACCCCGTCTCTACTAAAAATGCGGAAAACTGGCTGGGCACAGTGACGCGTGCCTGTGATCCCAGCTACTCAGGAGGCTGAGGCAGGAGAATTGCCTGAACCCAGGAGGCGGAGGTTGCGGTGAGCCGAGATCGCGCCATTGCACTCCAGCCTGGGTAGCAAGAGTGAAGCTCCATCTCAAAAAAAAAAAAAAATATTGAAACGAATTTAGCAACCCTACTGTCTGCAAACACCAAAAATTAAATAAGTGTTTGGGTGAGTCTGGGGAGAACAGCAGCAGGGATAGGGAGAAAAGAGAACAAAGTGCATTGAAACTTAAAAACACAGTTCTTCCTCACTCTTCAGAGATTAGAGAGCTATTCCAAGCTAATTCAACAAAAAAGGAGAGGCTGTTTCCGCACTGGCATCTGAAAAGCAGTGATAGGATGGCTCTCCAATCTGAGTTCCTCTGCTGCTTGTGACCACTGCTGCCAACCTGCTCAGAGAAGGTGGCCCAGCCTTTCTGGGGTCTAGAACAGACAAACTAGTCCAAAGATAGGAGATAAAATACATTTTTTTAGAAACCTAAAGAAACATACCTAAAGCATGATTAGCACTTGTGATAGCCCTTTACCACAAAAAGAAAACAAATAGGTAAATTTAATTGTAATTACACGTTCATCCCCAAGTAGCATTTCCTTCGACTTCTCTGGATGACAACTGAAACTGAATGTATGCCAACAAAGAACCGAGTCAGCTGGGCAAAATGCTTTCTACATCAGTCTTTTGCTAATGTGAACAAAAAAGAAAGATTACAAGAGTCAAAAGCTTTTGTTTTCTTACCTCTTTTAACCTGAATGATGACTCTGATCTAGGGGAGAACCCAGAGCCATGCTGAGAATATACCTAAGATAAACAGTCGATAAAGAGACATCAGGAATCACCACCTTCCCTTATGAAGCTTAATTTGGTGAAATTCCATTGACCCAGCAATCCCATTACTGGGTATATATCCAAAAGACTGTAAATCATTCTATTATAAGGACACATGCACATGTATGTTCATTGCAGCACTGTTTACAACAGCAAAGACTTGGAACCAACCCAAATGCCCATCGATGATAGACTGGACAGGGAAAATGTGGCACATATACACCATGGAATACTATGCAGCCATAAAAAATGAGTTTGTGTCCTTTGTAGGGACATGGATGAACCTGGAAACCATCATTCTCAGCAAACTGACAGGAACAGAAAATCAAACACCACATGTTCTCACTCATAGGTGGGTGTTGAACAATGAGAACACATGGACACAGGGAGGGGAGCATGACACACTTAGGTCTGTGGGGGGGACTAGGGTAGGGACAGTGGGCAGTAGGGAGTTGGAGAGGGATAACATGAGGAGAAATGCCAGGTATAGGTGATAGGGATGGAGGCAGCAAACCACATTGCAATATATGTACCTATGCAACAATGCTGCATGTTCTTTACATGTACCCCATTACCTAAAATGCAATAAAAATACATATAAATGTGTGTGTGTGTATGTGTGTGTGTGTGTGTGTGTATAAATTACATAATAAAGTGTTGAGAAAAAAAAAAGAGAGAGAGAGACATAAGGTCCATTGGAAATTAAAGCAGACTGGGCCAAGATCAGATAATCACTGTACGTTTTTTAAAATAATGTTTAAATATAAAATATATGTTAATGAAATTACAACCTAATAAATTTATTCAATCTTTTATAGCCACACATTTTATAACAAACTGTCTGATGGACAAGCAACTGCACTAATTTAGCTGACTTCCAAAAGACACTGGTACACTTTAGAAAACAAATAAGGCATTAAGCATATGGAGATATCAGTAAACAGGAAGTTGGGTGGATAGGTCTCCCTATTTCTTCAATAGGACCCTGAGAAGTTCACCTCCTTGAAACAAAAACACCTCCCTAAGGTCCTGGAGGCAGACAAGTCAATAAAAAGAAGAGATAACTGGGAAAAAAGGTGTGTAGGGGGAGGGAGGGACATTATCCTTACTATATTACTCTATAGCCCTGGAGGTAGGCTATTACTAATGTCCAGGCTACAAAGGAATTGATAACATTTTTTAGTGTAATTCCACTTTAATGAGGGATGGGGAAGTGGGAGTGCAACTATCCACTATGACTGATCTGATCTAAAAATGACAAATTTAAAAAGTGAAAATAACTTTACCTGATAGAAACTGGGAATAATTAGGGGCCAGGTGCAGAACCTCATGCCTGTAATCCCAGCACTCTGGGAGGCTGAGTCGGGTAGACTGCTTAAGGTCAAGAGTTCAAGACCAGCCTGGCCAAAATGGTGAAACCCGTCTCTACTAAAATACAAAAATTAGCTGGGCGTGGGGTGGGGGGGCCTGTAATCCCAGCCACCAGGGAAGCTGGGGCAGGAGACTTGCTTAACCAAGACACGGACACTGCAGTGAACTTGAGATCATGCCCCCTGCACTGAGCAACAAAGTGAGACTCCATCTCAAAAAAAAGAAAGAAACTGGGAATAGTTTATTACAAAAATATTAGTTTGAACTAATGACTTTCCTAAGGCATTGAGAAAAGTATTTACATTTATCTTTCAAATAACATGACCTGCAAACAATTTCAGCTACATTAATGTAACATTTTCTAAATTGTGTGGGTAATGAGAAAGGAACCAGCTGCCAGACAATTTCACTGCATGCCCACTATGCTCATACAATGGTCATTAACCAAGATTCTGGCTACCACTATTTCTTCTTCCTCATGTTTGCTTTGGGGCACTTTTTATGATGCTATGGATCTTTTCTAACCCGTCCCTGATCCTAAACAAAGAATCTGTTCTAGAGGAGTGATGACATTCCAAGTATTAGACATATAAGATATTTAACATCTAGAAAACCAAATTATATTTTGTTCAATTCAATTCTAAGCCAATTATGAGTAAAAATAAGTCACAAGTTTTATGTCTATCTTAGGAGATGAACTAGAATGACTTAATTCCAGCTGCTTCCTCAATAATTAGACCAATGATAAAAACAGAAAGTAGAAAGCTACATAATCAAAAGAATTTCAACTCAGTGCAGACTTACAAGGTACAACACACAATGTTCTCTCCTCTAATCTGTTAAACATTCCCAAGTTTCAAAACCACAGAACTAGAATGAACCCATATCATACCACCTAGTCCAGCAACCAACAGTTTATTAAAGAAACACAGCCAAACAGAAAGACACAGATTCTCACCATCAGGAAACTTACACTGTGGTTGAGAGAATGGTCAAAATAACACGACCGTTCTGAATTACTAACAGGTACAAGAAGCTATATGAGAAACATATCCACTGTATTCATATCCATTTCATAGATAATTTTTCTATATTAGTATAAGCATATCATCTAAAGAAAACACAATAATTAGAAGCAACTAACTGGCATACAAATTTACATTCCAAATGTTTTCAACAAACTGAATAAGACCCAGGATTATGTACTCAGAAACTAGTTCTGTCCTGGTATTAACAAGCAGGGAGGGGTGGACAGGTTACCAAAGCTGCCAGGCCACAATGTCTTCAACTACAACGTGGAACAAACTAGGCAAAGGACGTCAAGTGTTTCAATTAACTGGTTAGTGACCATCTCAAGCATTCTGCGGAAACTGCTAGACTTCTTTAGGTAAAAAGCTATGTCCCGTGTTCCTTGTCCTCAGAAGTTAGGTGTATGTTTGAGATGGTGCTACTGCCTTAACATAAGAGTGTTCCCAAAGTTGTTTCTCCAGTAGCAGCAACCTGCTGCACTCCTCAGTCTCACTTGTGA
The DNA here is from genome assembly GCA_031835075.1 of Saguinus oedipus. Taxonomy (NCBI): domain Eukaryota; kingdom Metazoa; phylum Chordata; class Mammalia; order Primates; family Cebidae; genus Saguinus; species Saguinus oedipus. Next base: position 54,064,442 of record CM063186.1, on the reverse strand, counting down.
TTAATGACTGCAATTCAGCCCTCAGCAGCTATAAAACATTGCTGTGTAACTAAGTACTTCCCTGATTCTGAACAACAGATAATAACATCTTACATTTATTTATGTTTCTTATAAAGCTGGCACTGTTCTAACCACTTAACCTGTATTAACGCATTTAATCCTCACAACAATCTCTCTGATATAGATTTTACTATCACCATCCCTGTTTTATAGAGGAAACAATGAGGCACTAGTTACCAGGTAGAAGAGCTTGCCCAAGGCTTCAAAGTGGGTGACACGACCAGAACCTGACCTTTAGCAGTCTGGCTCCGAATCTACTTTTAACCATTCTGCTTACTGCTTCTTTGTCAACTGAACAGTGATCAAACCCACGACTTCAGTTGTTAGTGCACTGCACAAGCCAGATGCCCGGGCTTCGGGGTAGTGTAAGTCAATATTTTATCTGCAGTCCTGAAATGTTTACTCTCTCCAACGGGCCTGGATTCTGGCGAATTGCATTCATATTACCCATACCTTGGACATCAGTACATCACCTCGTTTGACATATACTTTAAATCAAAACAATCTCAAAAGACATCACTCCACCACATAAAATAAACCCTCTGTTTAGAATGCTCAGGAAATGCAGGTTTTAGGGGTAAGACAATTCTCTCATTAACAGAACATGAGTCAGAAAATTAGGAGGGAAGTGGTGATTCCTAAAACACAAGTTATGGAGAGATCAGCACCATAAAGAGAGGCTCTGACAAGTGGTAATTTTAAAGGGCTTTGCAATTGTTATTCTGAACATCATCTCTCACATTACAGGTGTGTAGAAGGCACATGGCACACGAGATTTAACTGAATGATAAATACTAACCACCCTCACCCCCCCCCCCACCACCACTAGTAGGAGGTTGATATTCTGAATAAATGCCACTTACCATCTTCATGAAGTGTGTGTAAGCTTGGGGGAAAAAAAAAAAACTTCAAGGAGTAACAGTACAAAGTAATTTTCACAAACTTTGTGATATACATATTACACTGCAATGTGTAGATTATCTTCAAGTGTTCCATTGCATCTTTTTACATATCACTGTACTTCAGATCAAGTACATTTAAACAAATCAACCATGGGCTTGTCTCCAAATTCAAAATGAGGTTATCAAATGAAATTTTGTATTTTTTGTATTTCCATCCCCAATATCCACAATGTAACAAGAAATTTATACTCAATCTTCTAATCTTTAAAGTAAAATACACAGAGAATAGACCTATAAAACTTAAATGGAATAATTAAGAACATTTTGAAAGAACTCTTAGGAGGAAACTATAAAAGAAAAAGCATTCTAGTTGTTGAAAAAATGTTACTGACGGTGATTAATGGACTATGCTCCCCAATAAAAAAGAAGTGGGGCTCATGTACACGCATTATATAATATGCACATAATGTATCTTCAAGCTTAACGTCTTTCTTAAAAGACATTTTAAAAGTTTTAATATATTATTTCCAAGGGAACCTCCCTGCACCCCACCTTAGAGGCACTAATACTTGAAAAATTCATGATTTCTAATCTCCTCTAGTCCCAGACTTAAAGCAACAAAATAGTTTTTCCCAATACAAAATGTTTTAAATGAACTACCATTAATAGAAATCATTTTTTTCACCAAAGGTAAGGGCCAAATTCCCAGCTCTAAATTTCCCATTCCTAAACTTTGTTTGCAATGAGGACTCATGTAACTATGTGGGTTGTGTGCTCCTTTTTAAAGGAAGAAGCAATGACACAAGGTGTTAAGACAGTAGTGTCATACAATCAAGACAATGAGCTCTTTCCAGACTTGACCCGCTACAACCTGTTAATTCCACCCATATTGTGCTTACCCTCCTCTGCCTCCTGAAATTTTTTGTGTATGCATAAAAAGCCAAGGGCCATGAAAAACAGAGCAACTCCGCTCCGTGTACTTACAAAGAAATTTTTATGAAGCACAAATTAGTCTCGCTGCTTGAAACTTATAGACCACATAACAAAACCACAAAAAGGAAACTCAGTCCAGTAAGAGTAGTAAATATTTTTGTTACAATACTGTTTATTGGGTTACTCCTAGCTGCCAATTTCTTCCCGAGTTTTGGCTCTCTCCAGTGCAAATTTATTCTCAGACTTCAGGTAACGAGGCTCTGTGTTTAAACACCACCTCAGTGCTACCGGCCATTGCCTAAGAGTGCTCTTCCACTTCACTGAATACCTGTATCAAAACAACCCAGCTGGGTCCCCTTCAGCCTTCTGAAGCAACCCCTCTAGAGCGCTCCTTGGCCTGTTATAGTGGAGGCATGTGATGAGAGAATCTGCACCAGCTGTTTCTAATTACCTCTCAAGCTGGGGCGAATGACTCAGCAACCCAACTTTTTTAGAGTCATCCTACCTTGTTAACCAACCAACATACTGAACAATAGTAAACCACTTGACAGAACCATAGGTTAAAAAACAATACAAGAATCAGTACACCAAAGCTACTCTACTCCAAGCTGACTCACCAGGAACCTTTTTTTCCCGGGCTACTTTAAGATGTCCAAAGGCAGAAGTGGCAAGTGCCTTCTAGCCCAGCCCAGCCCTTGCACCACTACCCAAAGACCAGGAAGCAAGCCGACCTCTTCCCATTTCTCTGCTTGACTACGTGAAGCGCTCAAGGGCTCTGCCACTAACACACAGGGATTTCCACCCTTTATCCTTCTGAATTGCCTTCAGTGCAACCCCTCTGGGATGTAAAGAGGGTTCAAATATATGAACAAATTCCCATAGCATCCTCCATGGGTAACAGTCCCTACACCTAGATAATTCTTCAAAAAGCACAGCACCCTACAAAAACAATCTTTGTTCCTCCAAGCATGACATTGTAGCTTGTTCTTCCCATACCCGTTCTTTCACAATTACTACTACACTTTACCTGGAATCAGCACACATTTTACGTAGAAGCCTCACTCCATAAAAGCATTCCGCACAATTCTACTCAATGACATGCAACAGCCGTGTAAGAATGAGAAAGCAACGGCACTCGTGTTACATTACACGAACACAAAGCTGGTGTCTCCAGAATCAACGCCCACTCTCACCATATTGTGCGAGGCTTAATTACAAAGCGTGGGCAAAACTCCAACAAAGGGAGTCCTGGGATCTCCGGTCCCCAAGGCCAGTCTTCGGTAAATCTAGCTCAACACGGTGGCCTTCTCTCCCCTGCCACAAACTAGGCCTTTCTCACGCGACTGCACGCGCGACAAGCACCAGGCTGGGGAAACGCGAGGCTGGGCATGCGGTGGGAGGTGGCGGAGGACAATACGGGGCCCCAGCCTCGAGGGCGGTGCTGATGTGTCACAGCCCGAGCGGGCCGCGGGCAAGGGGCCGGGCTAGCGCCCGAGGGCGGGGAGAGGGGGTGAGGCGGGGACCCCGCGGCCACCAGCCCCCGCCCGCCCCGAGTAAAGTACAGCGCGCGCGGGTAAACAACAACTCCGGCCGCCGAAGGAGGTTCGGGCGCCGACGGGACGCCCCTTCCGGCGTCACGGCCACTTCCAGGACTCGGACCGCAGGCACCCCCCGCGCCCCGCCCAGCCCAGAAAGAGCCGCCCCCGGCCCGCCCGCGCCTCCCCCGGACCTGCCCGCGGGCCTCCCCTCACAGGCCCGCGGCCCCGACCGCGCCAACCCTCCCGAAGAAGGCCGGCAGGACGGCCGAGCCACTCACCAGAGCTCAGGCGCGGCGCTGCTCGACTGACTGCAGCGAGCGAACCCGGCGGGCGGCGAGGGCAGCGGTCAGGTGACTCACTCCTTCCGCGCGGCCAGCCGCCCCCACCCTTCTGCGCCTCTCTGCCACCGCCCCCTCGCGGCGCCAAAACCCCGCCCGCCCGCTAGAGGCCCCGCCCCCGGCGCCGATGCCCCGCCCCGCCGCCCTCGAGGCGGCTGTCAGCGAACGAGCTAGCGCGGTAGTGTCGGCCAGGGTCGCAGTGGCCGGAAGCCCACGCGGGGGATTGCAGGGAGGGGGTGTAAGGGCTAGGGCGGGGCGGGCCTCGGGGAGGGGGCGGTGGGGTCCCTGGACCTCCGCGCGCTGCACAGCCCGCAGCCCGAACTGACTTCCACTCGAGGACCGACTCTCCTCTCCCTTCTGAGGACAGGACGGAAAGCCGAGCGCCCCCTCGTCCAGGGAACTGCGGGACGCCCTAATGCAGCCGAGCCGCAGTTTGCCCGGGTACCCGCGGACAGCAGGAGGGAGAACGGGCGCTGGCCCCACAAGACTCGCTTTACCCCCTTGAAAGCCCCTCGGCTGCCTGCCCTGGGGGTGGCGGACGCTGAGCTTGCTGATGGGCACATGTGAAGTGCATCCAGGTTTTTGTGGAGAGCGTCTAACCGTTGCTCTACTTCTGACTGACAGTGAAACAAGGGCGCCCAAGACAGGTGTTCCCTTTTCAATGTCGCTGCCAGGAAGCTTCCAGCCAGGTTCAGCGCCCAGTGGTGTCAGCCGGCCCATCTCGAGCCTGGGTTCCGCTGTCATCTTTTGGTGATTTTCCTGGTGTTTATCCAACTGTCAATTTTAAAATTATGTTCCCAAGCCATTTAACACCTCTGGGGTTCAAAGCACGGGCCGTCAGCAGAGAGGGGTGCACGCGCAGTGGAGGGGTCTGGGCACGCCAACCCCACAAGGGTTACAGCAGAGATGGCACGGACCTTGAGGCCTGTAGCCAAAGGATGATTTGTGTGAAGGGATTTTGTTGTTAGCTTTGGAGACAGCAACAAGAAGACAGCCCTGGAGTTCCTGGGGCAAAAAGGATACCAAGATAAATAATCAGGTATTATCACTAAAATGACTGCATTTGCACCCACAGGCTGTGGGACTTGGGGACGTTTGAGTTACCTCCAAAATACATGAGAAAATCACATATGTGAAGTTGGATGGGAGTGCAAGGGGTGAAGTGATACATTATGACCTAGAATTACCGGGGGGGGGGGCTTCCTGGAGGAGGTGACATTTGCATTGGGTCTTAATTGGGAAGAGTGGAGCTGGGCGCGGTGGCTCTAGCCTGTAATTTCAGCACTTTGGGAGGCTGAGGTGGGTGGATCACGAGGTCAAGAGATCGAGACCATCCTGGTCAATACAGTGAAACCCCGCCTCTACTAAAAATACAAAAAATTAGCTGGGCACGGTGGCGCGTGGCTGTAATCCCAGCTACTCAGGAGGCTGAGGCAGGAGAATTGCCTGAACCCAGGAGGCGGAGGCTGCGGTGAGCCGAGATCGCGCCATTGCACTCCAGCCTGGGTAACAAGAGCGAAACTCCACCTCAAAAAAAAAAAAAAAAAAAAAAAAATTGGGAAGAGTGGAACCCAGCAGTCCAGAGGTAAGAGGTACTTCACATCCCAGGCTGCCTGAGTTCATGGTGGAAGTGCAGATACTTAGTGGAACATGAGGAAAGGACACTTGGAAACACACCATGAAAGAAGGATTGGAGTTCTTACAGACACATGAGAGTGTCCGAGGCTTTATTCTGCTTCCACCCTGAGCCAGTGGAATTATAGTCTTTCTTTTTTCTACACCTATGCAGTTTCTTCTAGGGGAAGATCAAACCCTCCTCTTTGGGAAGAACTCTTGCTTTAGATAATAGCAGTGATATTTTCTAGCCTGAAAATTATGATGTATGCCCTGATATGTTTAATTATTTGAGAAGTTATCACAAAGGTATACCAATGTGCTGAGAGTATCAACACAGGTGAGTGACTCTCAAGCTTCAGTATAGGTAAGAATATCTGGGCTGCTTGTTAAAATGCAGATTCCTGGATCCCACCTCCCAAAGACTCTAATTTTGTAGATCCGAGTAGGCCTACGGATCTGCATTTTTAATAATGAAGCAGATGGTCTTCACATTTCACTTAAGTACTAAGTTAGAGATTATGGCACGTAGTAGGGACAGGACAAAAAAATGAAATTGGAGAATGAAATGAAACTGAGTCAGTATGAGAAGGGCCTCGTGTGTTGCACCTGGAGTTTGGCCTTTATCCCGTGGGCTGCAAGAAGTGAGTTGGGGTTCTTAAGTCGTGGTTGTTTTTAAAAGCTAATTCTGGCCAGGCGCCGTGGCTCACGCCCATAATCCCAGCACTTTGGGAGGCCGAGGTGGGTGGATCACGAGGTCAAGAGATCGAGACCATCCTGGTCAACAAGGTGAAACCCCGTCTCTACTAAAAATACAAAAATTAGCTGGACATGATGGTGCATGCCTGTAATCCCAACTACTTGGGAGGCTGAGGCAGGAGAATTGTCTGAACCCAGGAGGCAGAGGCTGTGGTGAGCCGAGATCGCGCCGTTGCACTCCAGCCTGGGTAACGAGCGAAACTCCGTCTCAAAAAAAAAAGAAAAGAAAAAGCTAATTCTGGTATTGAGAAGGAATGGGAGTGAAGGGAGTAGAAACAGATTGTAGGCTGAATGAAGGAATGAATGAATGATGATACTCAGTAAAAGATGTGGCACTTTTTGTTTTCAGTATTCTCTTGCTTTGAACCAAAACCACTTATAATATATTTCTTTTAAAACCTGAATAGCAGTGTAAATATTCACAAACAACTAAGTGTCCTGACCTATGCCTTCTGGACTTCCAGAGTTAGCATTAACATTATTAGCTACCAGGCCAACAAATCTTGAGTAATCCTACTGTATGCAGACTCAAGAAAAGAGGCTACATCATTGGTCAACTTTTAAGAACATCAGCCTCAAGATCTTTTACATTAACTCATACATTTATTAAAATATGTTACTATAACAGATTTTTAAAAATTATCTTGCGGTTATAATGAGACGTGATTCTGCTCAATTCTTATTGAAGAAAAAATATTTAGATTTGGGCACTAAGAAAAATTGTGATTGCTTTTTTTTTTTTTTTGCTTTTGCTTTTTTTGGAAACAGTCTCTCACTCTGTCACCCAGGCTGGAGTGCAGTGGCAAGTGATTTTGGCTCACTGAACTTCTGCCTCCCAGATTCAAGTGATTCTCTTGCCTCAGCCTCTTGAATAGCTGGAATTACAGGTGCCCACCACCAGGCCCAGCTAAGTTTCATATTTTTAGTAGAAACGGGGTTTCACCACGTTGGCCAGGCTGATCTCCAGCTCCCAACCTCAAATGATCCACCTGCTTTGGCCTCCCAAAATGCTGGGATTGCAGGCATGAGCCACCATGCCCAGCCAATTTCTTTCAATTGGTATTGATAGTAGTTTGAAACTGAGATGAGTAGACTAGTGTTGTGGTCTTTCTGTTCCTTACCTCAGCTGAGTCCAAGTTCTTGTCTCACAACCCAGAAAAATAAGGGTCACATACACTAGAGAGTGAGTAGACTGGAACTGATTAAGTGCAAAGAAAGCTCTTAGCAAAGAGGGAATGTGGGGAGTGGTTCCCCTACTCAAAAGTGGGAAAATCCCCTCTCATGTGGCTGAGCCTGGGGCTTTTATGCACTCAGAATGGGAGGTGCATGATGATTGAGCACAAAAACAGGTTAAAGCAAAGACACCACTGAAAGGTGGACAAAACAGTGTTGAAAACCAATTAGAAAGGGTAGATATATGTGAAATAGGTGAAGGGTGGGAATCAATCAAGAAAAAGCATGCCAAACAGGAAGACAAGTTCTCAGTCAGGTCTGAGGATTTAACTTGTAGCTTGACTTGCAGGCTTTAAACTGTCTTCAGCTTGGAGGTGGGGTTTCACCAGGGACCCACCCCTATCTGTGTAGGCATTTGACTGCCTCCTGATGCTATCACTAGTAGCGCAACATAAAGATTCTGTGCTACTGTTTCACAGTGATTTGCAATCAGTGCTTGTTTTGTCATGTAGTTTTGTTTTTAGTGCATTATTCTTTAGGAAAATTTATCCATGAAGCTTGGGCATCACAGCTTACTGCTATGTCCTTGATTTATACTTCTCATTGACTGTGACAAGTGACGGCCAGTTTTTCTGCTGTGAGGTTTGTCAATATACAATACTATTCTCAAGATGTTATATATGTGCATAGTCACATTTCTTTCAAAAATGATATTTCCAATTTTTCCAAACATACATATCCTCTTTCTGACCATCATACTGATTTTATTACCAAAATAAAATCTTATCATTAAATTAACACTGAAAACAATTTAAATAACTATAAACCATAGTTAAGGAATGATTTTTAGTAAAAGCTAGATATATACACCATCATTTTCTCCTCTAATAGCAGGTTGCCTTGCCTGGCTCTCAGAAATGAGGGAGCTAAATCATACAGATAGGTGACATATTCATGGCTATAAGGAACACAATAGCATAATATTTGGACAACGAGACATAACACATATCCTGGAAAAACTTTGATGTGTAGTCAGTATAACCCTTGTCCCCTCTGTCCTCCTCCCTAACCTCAGGAAAGATCCACACATCCACATTTATTCCCTACCCACTTTCAATCCTCATTTCCACAAATGCAATATGACATCTATAACTCCTACAAATCTGTATAACCTCTACAGCCTCCCCAAAACTTCATTCCCTCCATCTTCATTGCCGTAGCTCCTTTTGTCTTTAAGTATTCATTCACTAAATCAACAAAATATTGGGGGGCAAAAAAAACTAGGCTTTAAACTGTGGGGGATTACCAAGATAAAACAAACACAAGTCTCCCCACTTGAAAAACTGCTATTTGCCACCTGGATCCTAAAATGTGATTATGGATTGAAATCATAGCACCTCTGCCCCCAGGTTGGAAGGTTTTATGGAAAATGAACATATTTTATTAGAAGACAGTGAGAACTTCCTAGAGCAGATGAGTAAACACAGCCTTGTGTTTACTTGATAACTGAAATCAAAGATAAGGTGTAGCCTTTAGCTTGAAATGTTACAAAGTCTAAGATCAAGATACAGGCAGAAAAACGAAAAGGAAAAAGCCAATTTTGAAGCAGAACTCAGCAGGATGGGCCAAATCATGAAAGAGGTGCTGCTCAGATACCAGATTTAATGACAACCAAAGTGGCCCAAATATAAACATATATTGTGCTTCTGAAAACCAGTAGGAAGTTTCAGTGGACTAAAGATGGCCACAAATTCTTATCATTTTCCCTGTCAAGAATGGAAGTTTTTCATCATCTTGAATCTGGTTCTGTGACTGCATATCCAAGAAGACACTGCAGAAGTGATGTGCTGCCAGTTCTGGATCTAGTCTTTTTGAAGACTGTCAGCCTCTACTTCCTCTTTCTTCAAATGAGCTCTCTTGGGACACCCTCTCTCAGAACCAATCCACTATGCATGGGACATGTGTAGCCTCAGGAACCCCAGCAGAGCAGCCAGCCAGTACTGAGCATCAAGTGCCAGTCATGTGAGTGAGCCATCTTGGATATTCTCTGGACATCACAGCTTACTGCTATGTGATATCCATCACAGCTTACTGCTACTATATCCAAACATCAAAGATATAGTCAGTAGTCAAGTCTATACAAAAGAACCTTCCTAGAATTATAAAATAATAAAATGATTACTGTTTAAAGTCATGAACTTTTGCAGTGGATTTTTTTCATATAGCAATTGGTAAAGAAAATCAAGATTAAATAAAATATCTGATGACTAAAATGGAGCATGAAAATGGAGTTAAGTTTGTAAAAAGAACCACAACCCCAATGATCAGGACTTAGAGGAAACTTCAGGTAAATAAAATATGTGGAAAAGGCTGTTTCATTTTAAACCTGTGTCAAGCTCCTACACCTAAAATGACACTTGACATTTTCCTGCATTAGAAATTCATTGTGCTACAAATTTTCTCTCATTCTGTTACATATACTTATATAATGAAGTAGAGAAATTGCTATTCTCTCATAAGCTAATGCCACAAATTGTTTATATATATATATATATATATATATTAGGTACATATATTTTATATATTAACTTATATAAAAGTATATTTTATACATATTTAAATGTTTAACACATTTATACATTTATCACCATATATATACACATGCATATACATATATACATACACACACACACACACACATACACACACATACAGATAAATGCTTGGGGATAGAAAGTGGGACCCTCAGAATCTTGGATGTAGCATGACTGCTCTGTATGCAACTGGGGAGGAGTGAGGGTAGAGGAAAGTAGAGTTCCAGCCAGGAAGGTAATAGAGAGTGCCCAGAGTTTCATGTAACCAGTCCCTCAAGCCTGCGGAATATTTACTAACTGTTTGGTGCCAATGCCTTCCTGCATAGTCAGTGATGCTTATGCTTGGCACTGAATCAGAGACAGCACCTACAGTGCCTTCAGCCATAGTCACACATCTGCAAAAGACAGAAAAATCCAGCCTGATAGCTTTGTTCCATGTGTTTGTTGGTGTTTACACCAAGGATTGTAGCCTGGCTCTTGATCTTTTATTTTGAAAAGTTACAGGAGTAGTAAAGGTTACTCTATAACATACTTGTTTTAATAAAGGTATTCTCAATTTTTAACGCAAAAGTGGCACAACCAGGAGAGGTGCCATATTTTGACTCATTTTTTTTTTAATTTTTATTGCATTTTAGGTTTTGCGGTACATGTGCAGAACGTGCAAGATAGTTGCATAGGTACACACATGGCAGTGTGTTTTGCTGCCTTCCTCCCCTTCACCCACACTTGGCATTTCTCCCCAGGCTATCCCTCCCCAGCTCCCCCGCCCCACCGCTGTCCCTCCCCCATTCCCCCCAATAGACCCCAGTGTTGACTCATGTTTTTACTTCACCTCTTCATATACCACTTCATTTAGTGATCTCCATCAGGTTCTCAATAGAGGACAATTTTGCCTCTGCAGGAGATATTGTTAGGGGGTGGGTGGTACTAGCATCTAGTAGGTAGAGGCTGGAGATGCTGCAAAATGTTCTACAATGCACAGGACAGTGCCCATGGATAAGCTACTTTATGAATAAAGATATGTCATTCACCATTAAGAACAAAGAATTATCTGGCCCAGATTTCCACAGAGACAAGCTTGAGAAACCCTGACCTAGAGATATTCATGCCTTAATATGAGAAATGTGTGTATAAATTAAAAGAAAGTGTAAAGAAATGAGGGGACTAAGTGGAAAGAGAAAATGGAGCCATGAAAGAAGCAAAAAAATACATATTGTAAAACATGTATCTTTGATAAGGATGAGCCACAGGTTCATCTGTAGCTTCCTGGCAGCCAGGTAAAAAGATAAACCAGTTGAGTAATCATGAGTTGAGGGCTGAGTGGCCACTGTGACAAGTACTGAACTCCTAGATGAGAGACTGTGGGCACAGGTTGTCATCACAACAGCCTATTCCCTGGACTGAGGTGCCATACACAGGAAGCACTTTGGAAAGGGAGGAAAATGATTACTCTTTGAATAAGAACTACTGGGTCAGAAGATATATGGATATTAGCATGAAGAGACAGAACAGTCAATTGATTAGGGGTGCTGGGTTTTTAGCCTTGATCACTCCAGATTCCCTCTCCAGCCTCCTCCACACTTCTCTGTACCCTAGGAAGCAGGCCTCTTGGGATGGTATTCATGGATTCCCCTTACTACCTCACTTCCAATTGATATGGATAATGGCAGATGTCTACAGGAACTCAGCTGTCTGCCTGCCAGGTCATGGGTTGGCTGTGGCTATATTCCTATACCAAAGTCCCCAGCTCCTGCCAGGCCACCCTCACCTAGAGCTAAGCCAACGCAACATCACTCTAGGAGTGGTGATATCTCCCTACTTTGGTTAACCCTAGGGTGCATCAACCTTTGGTGGGTTCCCTACCCTCATCCTTGTAAGTGGTTCCATTTGTTTCCAGTCAGTTCCCTGATTGATTCACCAGATTAATAATTGGGAGTAAGGAGAGTGACTATATCACACATCAAAGGAAAGAATGTCAATGTAGTAATGAGAAGTTTGTCAACTCCTAAAGCCAATAAATGAAAAGCCAGAGGTACAAATAGGAGCATCATATGCCTTGCCCAGCCTAGGACACAGTATTTTACTCCTGGGCCCTGTTACTGCAGGGTAGGAGAAGGATGGAAGCACAGGCTACCATGGCTTGGTTCTACTAGATTAGCCATCAAGGTCTTCCAACTTTGATTCCTCTTTGATTTCTTTCTAATAATTATTTGGCTTCACATGTACATTTACCTACTGGAAGAGATGGGTTGGTTAGTAAGCATCAAAATTTGAAACACTTGTTAGTTATATCCTTACTGTAAATTAAGAAATTATCTTTCCAGTGTTCCCCCTGCCTCTGCAGCTTCAAGTGAATGTGCATCCTAAAGCTGGTGTCATCACTGATGTGTCTATAGTTCAGGTTTCTGCATCAGCAAGTTCAAAATCATGGTGAGATGACACGGTAAAGCCTTCAGTGACCTGGTTCAAGTGGTTCCTACTTCGTGGAAACTCCTTACTTACTCATCATTAGTAGCTTCAGGACTGACCTTTAGATCAGGGATGCTTTATTTTCCATACATTTACCTTGCCCTGTATCCCTTTGTGACAGACACTGCTTTGCCTACCCAGTATCCCTTCCTTTTTAACATAATCCTGATTAAATGTGCAATGTACCAACTTAAAACATGCCTTCCCAGATTGCCTTAGCTATGTGACCTAGTCTTTCTCAACCACATATAAGCAAATATACACTAGATAGTATTTCCAGAAAAGTTTTCACTTTCCTGATAGCAAAACTAAATCAGATGAGCTTTTGACCTCTGCCCTCCTTCCCTTAAATGATTGAAGGAGGAGCTCTTTTCTTTCAATCATGAGAATGAAAACTACAGGCTAAGGATAGCAGAGCAGGAAGTTAGGAAGAAGCTCAGGTCCTTGATGACTTTCTTGAGCAGCTGATTATCCCTGGTTATTGAGTTTACTCTTCTTTTAAAAGCAGGGAAAGAAAACCCTATTCAGTTAACTTTCTAGAGGAGTTTCTATGACAAGAAGCCAAATGCAATCTTAACTGATATCCTTTCTTAATCCAAGTCCCTCTAAGAACCCTGAAGTCATGCATCCTTTGTTGTATGGAATTGAATTGTTATGAAAATATTCAGTGCAATAAACTGAATGTTTATGTCTCACCAAAACTCATATATTTAAATCCTAACCCCCATTGTAATGGTATTGGGGGTCAGGCCTCTGGAAGGTGATTAGTTCATGAGGATGGAATCTTCATAAATAGAATTAGTGCCCTTATAAAAGGAACCCCAAAAAGCTCCCTCCCGCATACCACCGTGTGAAAACATAGCAAGATGGAACCATTTACAACCCAGAAGAGAGCCTTCAGCAGAATCTGACCAAGCTGAATCACGATCTTGGACTTCCAGCCTCTAGAACTGTAAGAAATATGTGCTTGTTGTACAAGCCACTTACTCTGTTAAAGCAGCACAAATCGATCAAGACACTCAACCTACACCTATGATCCTGGAAGCTAGCAAATTAGTAGCACTGAATGACACTATAACAGTGTTGACAGTAATAAAAAAAATGTATTTTATGAAATTATGAAGAATATTATTGACTTCAGTTTTGCTACCTTCCCTTGGATATAATCAGGTCACACATAAGAAAACACAGATGCAGATAAGCTAGTAAAAATAGTCTGACAAAGTTCCAGGAAATGGCTCTTTTGAAACATGGGACAGCTGCCAAACAAAAAAAAAAAGGAAATTAAAATCCTTCAAAACAATTTTATGGATTTAAGCTCTACAAAACCACCGGGAAAACATAAGACATTATATGGAATTATTCTGATATTCAGCCTCTTTTATGTGCATTTTATGAAGAAATAACCAATAAAACATCTGTCATAATTACATAAATCTTAAAAAGCAGATCCACTTAATGTGGTCAAAATAAACTAAATGTATTTTAAATTCATATCTCTGAACTGAAACTATGGAGTGAGGATATGTTGAATCCCACTTAATAAAAGGAAATATCTTTTTATACTAGCAATTTGAGAATTTCACCTAGGTAAAAAGAGGCTCTGGAATGAATATTAAGCTTAGAGTTCTAAAAGCATCAATTTAAATTGATTAGAACACTGGAAAATTGCCCACTGGCTAAATAAGATGTCCAGAAGGAATACCATTGGAAATGTTTTTTACGTCCCTTAGGAAAAACAAGGAAAATAAATAGAGGGCATATCTCGAATTAACTACATGTACCCCTTGGGTTTCCAAAAACAGGCTCTAATATAATTTGATTCTTCATCCTTAGCAATGGGAAGTCAAGCGTAAAACCATGTGCAAACACCACATGATGTGGCATAGGAAAGAAAACATTAATCATAGACATTTCTATAACTTTTTAATAGACGAAAATCCATGTTTCTATTAGCAGACACAAACAGATCCATCTGTCCCCTTATTACTTTTCTAGTTGGTGCCTGAAATCCCTTAAAGATTGGTTATTTGGGGTGAAGGTTTTGCATATTCAGAAATTCTCTGTTGAAATATAAATTCTTTGAAAGGGCAAACATTAAGCCACATTCAAGGAAAGTCATAATCACTCTAGTGAGAAGAAGCTTATAAAAATACTCATGGTGAATGGGATTTAAATGCATTTTGACAGGAAAGTGGAAGAAAGCATCGAGGGCAGAATGCATGCCACCTTCAGAGCCTGAGAGAAGTTTGGTGGCACCAAGGAGGGCAGTAGAGGGCACTGAATGCTAAGTAGCAGGAGGATGACAAGAGACAAATCTGAATTTTGACAGGTGAGCATAGCTTTTGGAAACAAGTGTTACCTATTCAGTAAGATTTTTATTAAAAATCCATCTTTAAGATATCGAAAATAAGGCCCTGAGATATTGTAAATTCATTAGTAGAAAAATAAATGGCATATATTATGAAAGTGCAAAAAGCAGGAAAGATTTAAATACATCTATCCACATTCAATCTTCACAATGTATTTTTGTGAGTCTGCTATTTCATAGATTTTGTTTCATTTAATATGCCAGGAATATCTCAAATGAAAGTACATAAAGCAGGAATTATCTCAAATGAAGAAGTTGACTTTTCAGGCCAAAAGCTGGCAAAGGTCTTCAGGCTCATTGACCAGGAGCCCCTTCCTCCACCTGAAACATTCCCTGAAGATCCTGTAAATAAATACAGGTAAATAAACTTGACTCTATGGATATCAGTAGTATCTTCTTATATCAATTTATATGCATGTTTTAAAGCTTTATATTATATAGTGTGCAGTTATTTTCTTTTTAAATAGATTTGTAATCATTTTAATAAAAGGTCTGTTAATTCTCTATTATGTCATATGATTTGTAGGAGGTACTTTGATCCATTTTATTTATAAGGTTCCAAACTGGCAAAATCCTGGCCTCTGTGGAATCCTGCTGGGAGGGAATATGAAGCAAACCAAAGATGGCCTACAATAGAAACTGGAAGGAAGCTGCATTAGGCGTCCTGCTATCTGAATCACCAAGTTCAGGAACCAAGTATTTACTAGTCGTAAGTACTTATTGTTCAATTCAGGCTAACAGGAAGTCATTGATGAGAAAGTAGATGAAACAGAAATCAAAGTAGGCTGCTTTTTGAGGGACTTTTGTCCTCTTGGATAGGCATTTCAGCATAGTGATTACAAACTTGGACTTTAGAGCCAGACTGAAACCCACTTTTACTACTTACCCATTTGTGCCTGTTTCTTCAACCATAAATAGGGATTATGCTGGTACTTACTACAACAGAGTTGTTGCAAATATTAAATAAGTTAACATACAAAGAGCATTTAGAATAGCACATAGTTATAAGTATTAGCTTTATTATTATAGAAGCCAAGAATATTTTAGAAAAAACAAGGGTGAAGCAGAAATCAGGTCCTGCCAAAGCCTTATTTGCCAACTCTGAGAAGGGACTAGATAGCATCAAGAAATATGAAGATGATGGTACTGAGGATTTTTTAGCTTTGAAGTTATGTAAGAGGAATACTAATCATTCCTTACTGTGAAACTATCCAAAAGATATTACCCTAATTTAAATTCCAGTTATAAACTAGTTTGATGATGGCCTTTGGAATATATATATATATATATATATATATATATATATATGCAATAAACTGAACGTTTGTGTCTCATCAAAATTCGTATGTTGAAATCCTAACCCCCATTGTAATGGTATTAGGAGGTCAAGCCTTTGGAAGGTTTTGTGCATGTGTGTGTGTGTGTGTGTATGTGTGTATGCATGCACGCACGCACACACACATGCATCTTTGAAAGCATCTTCTTTGAGAAAGTGAAAACAAAACTGTGAAAACAGCCTCACAAGAAGTAGACTGGAGTTGAAGTGCACAGTGTCGGTGATCCACCCAGACCCTACAGATCTCTTTTACCATTTTTGTGCACCTCTCTGCTCTTGCTCTTGATGGCCAGCCCTTCTTTAGAAGATTTGCCTCATGCTAATGAAGCTGCTTCCCACCCCTGTCCCCTGCACGTGTTGATTCAAAAATGCCTGCAAATTTACCTCTCTCTGGATGTTGCTTCGCTGCTGGGCACAAGAGTAAGGAAGCCAAGCTCCCCTACCTCACGTTATTGTCCCCTTTGGGATCAGGCCACACCTATCTTCCACAGGATTTATGTCCAATATTGCACCTTGTTTGGCTTCCTCTCCTTCCCTATTCTTCCTTCGTTTCCTTACTGATTTGCCTTGAAAGGAAAATAATAAATAAGAAATCACTTGCACATGAATCCTTGCCTCAGTCTGCTTCTGGGGAACCCAGCTGCTATGATCTGAATGTTTGTGTCCTCCCAAGATTCATATGTGAAAATCCTAACCCCAAGGTGATGGTTTTAGAAGATGAAGCTTTTAGGAAGTGATTAATGCACTTTATTAGTTAGTATACTTATAAAAGAGACCCCAGAGAGCTAACTAGCTCCTACTATGAGAGAACATGACAAGAAGGTACCATCTGTGAACCAGGAAGTGGGCCCTCTCTAGACACGGATTCTGTCCATTTCTGGATCTCTGACTTCTTAGCCTCCAGAACTATGAAAAATAAAATCCTGTTTTTGTAAGCCTCCCGCTCTATGGTAGTTTGTTATAGCAGACCAAACAGACTAATACACTGACAAGATGGAAGTGAAGATACTCTTCGTCTTATTTTATAATAAACTATTGGTAATTAGGGTACACTCTGGGATCAGGAAATCTGAATTCAAATCTTAGTTGTGCCAACTCCTATGAGCCTGCTTCTTATCTGTGAATGTTTTCAGTTTAAGTAGTATTTTATTTCTTCTTAATCCAACCAAGAATTGTCTTAGATTTTAAGTTACCTAGGTAGGAGAACAAACCAACATTTGCCGAACACTGGGCACAGAGCTAGGTTCCATTGACATGTGATCGTCTAATCTTCACAACAACCAGAAGAGGCATGTATGCCCATCCCTGTTTCACAGTGAGGAGTTTGGGGAATCGGAGAAGTATTTAATTGCAGGGAGGCTTATATAGAATACAGAATTATAAGAAAGAATCGTAAAAAAGGTTAAAATTCCATTATATGTAATTTGATTATATAAAGAAAATCTCTATGCAAATTTGCAAAGTTCACTGCAATTAAAAGTTGAGGAAATGCAAAGATATATGAGAGATATATGATGTCTCACTAAACATCCTACAATTCAAGATTACAAGGAAGAGAGAGAAAAAAGGGAGCAGATGAAGAATGAATTACTAAATATAGGTGACAGGAAGGAAAATCAAAGAAGGGTGATAGGAGGTGACTCTCACTGTTAAAATATGGTGAGAAATCAAATGAATGAAGTCAAGGAACCACTGGAGGAATGGAGACTTCTAAGGAAAATAATGGTGAACATCGTTATCCTGAGGGTAGGGGCCAGGAAAAAGCCTTTGCAGGTTGCAATTAGCATGATTGCCAGGGTAAACTGAACAAGAACTCACGTGTGTTAGTCCAGGTCCTCTAACAGAACACCAGGACAGGATTAAACATGCAAGGAATTGATTAGAAGGAATACCTGTGTGAAAGGAAACAGCGGGTAGAGCCACAAGACTCCATTGCAAGCTTAACCTCAAGCAAAGAAGAAAGGAGAGAAGATTGCATGGAAACATCTTAGAAATGCAGTGTAGTCTAAGGAAGGTTCAACAAAGTTAGCAGAAAGTCCTTGAGCCTAAGTGGACACTGGTAGGAGTCCCATGGTTCTATGAATGAGTCTGCCTTTGTATCCACCACTACATTGCTTCACTGGCAGGGAGCAGCCCATGGGAGGTACAGCCTCAAGCAAAGGTACCTATGCATTTCAAAGCTTCGTAGCTGGTGCCATAGGCCAGTTACAAATGGCCTTCTACTATGCCCTGTGGTAGAAGGTCTGGGAGGTGCATTCTCATGGCCTCTTTATTAAGTTCCCAAAAAGTCTTTGTTTGAAGGCTACAAAGCAATGTCCCTTTTATTCTCAATGTTTCACAGAAAAATAATGCATCTAATCACCTTTTAGTGAGCACTCATGTGCAGCAATCACTGCGCTAAGCACTTTATATACTTTTTCTTTTAGAGTCCTCACAGCACAGTGAGGGAGATATTATTCCCACTTCACAAATGAAGAATCCAAAGCCTGAAGAGGTTAAAGAACTTCCTCAATAACGCAAAGTTAGTAAGGATTCAACTCAGACAAACTGACTCCTGTTGCAGATCTCCACGTTGTAACTCATCATAATAACACCAACTGTGCTACTAGATAGGATTGTTGTGAATAGTGAATACTCATTTAAATCGTTCATGTAAAAGCCCATCATACCTTGCCTGGCCATGTAGTAAGAACTCAAGGAATGTTATGATTATTCAGTAGTTGAGCCAAGATGCAGATGCACCTCTGATTGATGCCAATATCTGTGCTCTTGGCCACTGATGCTGAAGAGCCATCAGTATAACTTCAGTGTTTCCATCAGATAGTATTAGGAATAGCTTGAAAAGGCATTTAAAAAGAAACAGGAGGACTGGAACTAAACAATTTTTTCAAGAATTAGTTTCAGTCACACAGAATTCAGTGATAGGAGATAACAGAAGCGTAAGGTATGACTTCCTTTGATTCCCTGAGGAAGAAAGTCACACAGGTGTGGCCCATTTACTACCTCTCCATAAATAGAAATCTGTCAGATTTATGAGACAAAATGCCAATGGGAGAAAACAGAAGGCATCTGGATTTCTGCTTATGACCAAGATAGAGTAACAGAAACAAGGTTCACCCTCTGATATGGTTTGGATCTGCAGCTCTGCCCAAATCTCATGTCAAATTGTAATCCCCAATGCTGGAAGAGGGGCTTGATGGGAGGTGACTGGATCACAGGGTGGATTTCTCCCTTGCTATTTTTGTAATAGTGAGTTCTCAAGAGATCTGATTGTTTAGAATGCATAGCACCTCCCCCTTTTTCCCTTCCTCCTGCTGTGGGCATATGAAGACACGTCTGCTTCACCTTCACCTTCTGCCATGATTGTAAGTTTCCTGAGGCCTCCCCAGCCATGCTTCCTGTACAACCTGTGGAACCATCAGCTAATTAAACCTCTTTTCTTTGTAAATTACACAGTTTAATATATTTCTTTATAGCAGTGCAAGAACAGACTAATATATCCTCCCACCAGAAACAACTAAAAAAATAAGAAAAACAAAATGAAACAATGGTTTTTCGACATTGGATTCTGGCAACACTGAACAGTGTTCCCTGAGAGTGGGGAAATAAACAGGATGAGTCCTATGGGTGCCCCAGATTACTGCCTGAAGAGAGGAAACCCAAGTGGAGGCTGGTGGTCAACCAAAGTTAAGAAGCTGGAGCCAGTCATCTGGAAAAAACAAGGCAGGTGGAATTTGTAGAGAAGAATGCTGAAGAAAGGGAGCTACACAGAGAACTCTAGTGATCTTCACTGAGTCCCCATCATGTCTCCAGATTAATAATGTTCACTGCATGCCTGTGAAGCAAATGTTGATGGATAGGCAAAGAACCACCTAAAAGGAACAGAGGAAGCAAATACTGGAGCTCACACAAGACAGAAAATAGTTCAGGTATCTCCCAGCTAAAATGGAAAACCTCATTCATGAAGCATTGGATAGAGAGTACTCAGAAAAGTACTGTTTCAATAATGGGGCAAAATTAGCCCTAAACTAAGGCTACTCTTGTCCCAAATAACAAAGCTTAAAAGTTTGAAAGGTGAAAACTATTTTCATAACTGCATCCCAATAAAACTCAGAAACATTTACAGGAATACAAAAATATCAGTAACCTTAACAAGATAAAATTTATAATGAACAACATCCAAATATTACCGAGTACACAAAAAAGCAGAAAATATGACAACACATAATGAAGGAAGTTAATTGATAGAAATTGATCTAGAAATGATGGATCTACAATTGATAGAATTAGTAGACAAGAACATTAAACTATATTGTAACTCTATTTCCATTATAACTATATTCCACATGTACAAGGCAAAAGAAAGAAGAAACATTTTTAGTAGAGATTTAGATATATTAAAATGACCCAAATCCAACTTCTAGAAATAAAAAGTACAATTCCTTAAATAAAAATTCCATCTGTTATATGATATTAACAGCACATTAGACAATGTATGGACTCAAAAGAAGTATGGATTCACCCACATTGTTGTCTGTATCAATAGTTCATTCATTTTACTGCTGAGAAGTATCCATTTGTGTGACTGTACCACAAAAGAAAGGACTAATATGAAGACACAGCAATAGAACCTCTCTAAAATTAAATTGAATAAACAACTGGAAAAAGAATGAACAGAGCATGACGCAACTATGAGACAATCTTGGGCAGCCTAATATACATGTAATTGGAGTTCCCAAAGGATGGAAGAGGACATTAAAAAAAAATTTAAAGAAATAATGGCTGAAGAATTTTTCCAAATGTGATGAAAACCATAAACTATAGCCAAGAAACTCAAGAAATCTTGATATAGTTTGGCTAAGTCCCCACCCAAATCTCACCTTGAATTGTAATAATCCATATGTGTCATGGGAGGGACCCAGTGGGAGGTAATTTAATCATGGGGGTGGGTTTTTTTCCTTGCTGTTTTTGTGTCAGTGAGTAAGTCTTATGAGCTCTGATCCTGCACATGCCCTTCTGCCTGTGCCATGTAAGATGTGCCTTTGCTCCTCCTTCACTTTTCACCATGATTTTGAGACCTCCCAGCCATAAGGAACTGTAAGCTAATTAAACCTCTTTTCTTTCAAATTACCCAGTCTTGGGTATGTCTTTGTTAGCAGCGTGAGAATGGACTAATACAAACCCCAAGCACAGAAAAAGGCATCTCACAGTACAATGCAAACAAATTTAGAATGGAATAATTGCACAACCATAAACATTGCTTAGATAAGGAGATAACACCCTCAAATTATATTCCAAACAAACAATCAAGAGTTTTAATGCAGGAAGACAGATGAGGTGGGAACTCTTCATCCAATCTATTTTAAAAACAGATGAAGTTATACATAGGGAAGAAGTAATCAGGAGATCAAAGAGATTTAAAAAAAAAAAAAGCTAACTTACATACTAGACCAAAGTGTAGAATAAAGCCAAGATGAAATCAGCTAGAAAGGATGGCCTACATACCTCAATGATAGTTATGACAAACTACCTCATATAATAATGATGGGAAGACAATATCCCCCTCCCTAACCTATTTCTAAGCTTTCAGATCTTTACTTTTTTCTTCTTTTAATGTCACCCAGCCTGGAGTGCAGTGGCGCAATCTCAGCTTACTGCAACTTTGACCTCCCTGACTCAAGTGATTCTCCTGCCTCAGCCTCCCAAGTAGATGGACTGCAGGCATGTACCACCATGCCCAGCTGATTTTGTATTTTGTAGAGACAGGGTTTTACCACATTGCCCAGGCTGGTCTCAAACTCCTGGGCTGAACCGATCTGCACTCCCTCAGCCTCCCAAAGTGCTGGAATTATAGGCATGAGCCACATGCTCAGCAGATCTTTACTTTCAGTTGCCCCAGGCATAACCATAGTCCCAAAGTTTCTTAATTCTGTATATCCATTTTATGATCCAACTTCCTCCATCACGCCATCTTGTTCCTCACCTCAAACTCCTTCATTGCTTATATTTTCAGTCTCCATTGATGGTACTGCCGCCTTCCACCAGGCTACCTTGTTGTCATCTATGATTAATCTGGATTCCTCAAAACCAATCAATCACTAAATCCTATGGAATTTACCTCTGAAATATCCTTAAAATCAGGCATTTTTCTCCCTTTCTCTCTAGTGACATTACTTCAGGCCTTCTTTCTTTCTTCATTTTAATTTAATATGTTTTTTATTAAAATGAAGCATGCATATAGAAAGATGCATAAATCATAAGTATAAAACTTAAAAATTTTTACAAAGTGAATACACCTATGGAACCACCACCTAATCAATATATAGAATTTTTCCATTAACCCAAATGACTCCCTAGTGTCACTTGCCACTAATTATCTGTGTCCCCAAAAGATAACCATTATTCTGCAACCAAACACTACAAATTAGTTTTGTCAGTGTTTTGAACTTCATATAAGTCTAAATTAATTTTAAAGTAGAATTATATAGGATATAATCTTGTGTCTGGCTTCTTTGGCTCTATATTTTTTTTTTTTGCAAAACTTATCCCTGTTATTAAGAGTAACAATAATGTCCACATTTCATTGCTGTGTATGAATGTGCCACAGTGCATGTATCCATTGTACAGTTGGTAGACATGTTTGAGGTCATTATGAATAATGTTGCCACAAACATACTTGCAAATGTTTCCTGGTAAATTTATATTCACATTTGTATTGGATATAAAACTAGGAATGGGATTACTAAATCAAAGGGTATGTAGAGGATCAGCATTCACAGATTCGGCCCAACAACTTTGCTATATGGTTCTTTAAACAACATTCCAATGAGTGGTGTATGAGAGTTCCAAATATTTCACATCCACTAATACACCTGACATTGTCCATTTTTAAGTTTTGCCCATTCTGGTTGTTGTGTAATGATACTCATATGGTTTTAATTTGCCTTTCCACAATGTTAAACCACATTTCATAAATGTATTGGTCATTTGAAAACCCTGATGCGTGAGGTCTTCCTCAAGTCTCTTGGCTTTTTGTATTGGACTGTCTGTACTTTTCTTAATGAGTTCTAGGAATATTTTGAAAATGTATAACTTATATGTCTTTTAGGCTTTTTCTCATTCTGTGACTTTCATTTTCAATCTCTTAATTGGATTAATCAGTGAAAATGCATTAACTGCACAGATTTTAAGTGTATAGTTCTGTGAGTTTTCAGAAAAGTATATGCATGTGCAACCCCAATGATGATATAGAGCATTTCCATCATGTCAGAAAATTCTCTCACGCCCCTGTACCATGACTTATCCTCTCTCTCCTCCAAGCAACACCTGATCTGGTTTCTTTGACCCTGGCTTAGTTTTGGCTGTTCTCAAGCCTTAAGCAAAAGAATTGGAAAGTATGGAATCCCCACATTATTGCATATATCAATAGTTCCTTAATTTTATTGCTGAGAAATACTCATTCGTTTGACTGTACCATAATTTGTTTATCCATTCACCTGTTGAAGGGCATGTGGGTTGTTTTGGGTTTAGACTATTATGGATAAAACTGTTATAAATATTCTTATACAATATTTTTTAAGGATATTTGCTTTTATTTCCCTCATTTCCCTAGCACTGGGATTGCTAGACATAAGGTAGGTGTTTCCCCCACCCTTTTTTTTTTTTTTTTTTTTTTTTGAGATGGAGTCTCACTCTGTTGTCCAGGCTAGAGTGAAGTGGCACGATCTCAGCTCACTGCAACCTCCGCCTCCCAGGTTCAAGTGATTCTTGTGCCTTAGCCTCCCAAGTAGCTGAAATACAGGCACACAGCACCACACCCAGCTAAGTAGCTGAAATACAGGCACACACCACCACGCCAGGCTAAGTTTTATATTTTTAGTAGAGATGGGGTTTCACCAACTGGCCAGGCTGGTCTCGAACTCTTGACCTCAGGTGATTCACCTGCCTTGGCCTCCCAAAGTGCTGGGATTACAGGCATGAGCCACCACCATGGGCCAATAGGTATATTTATAACTTTATGAGAAATAACCAAACTGTTTTCTAAAGTTTTGTAACATTTTACAGTCCCTTCTGCAATGTGCATGCTCCACATTCCCTGTAACACTTACATTGTCCATCTTTTAAACACTGGTCATTCTAGTGGGTATGACATGTTCTCAGCCAGGTGTGGTGGCTCACGCCTATAGTTCCAGCACGTTGGGAGTCCAAGGTAGGCGGATTGCTTATGCTCAGAAGTTCAAGACCATCCTGGGCAACATGGCAAAACCCTATCTCTACAAAAATTACAAAAAGTAGCCGGGCATGGTGGTGCACACCTATAGTTTCAGCTACTTAGGAGGCTGATGCAAAAGGATTCACTGAGCCCTGGAGGTCTAGGTTGCACTGAGCCATGATCATACCATTGCACTCCAGCCTGTGTGACAGAATGAGACCTTGTCTCAAAAAAGAAAGAAATGTTCTCATGAAGATGTATTTCCATTTCACTGACAACCAATGATGTTGAACACTTTGTTACCTTTTCATGTACTTATGGGACATTTCTATATTTTCTTTTGTGTACTATCTATTCAAGTATTTGCCTATGTAATACTGCTTATTTATACTTTTATTACTGATTTTAAGAGCTCTTTATGTATTCTGGATTCAAGGTGCACATGCTTGCACATATACATGTGCGCACACACACAAACAGCAAGAGAGCTATTTTATTCTTGTTTATTCTGCCTTTTAATTATCTTAACGATGTACTGTTCTGAAGTTCCACTTATCAGTTTTTCTTTTTATAGGTTTTATAGGTTTCTTTTATAGGCTATTGTGTCCTAGCCTAAAAATTGATGGCAGTAGCAAGAGCACAGAGACATTCCTATGCTTCTGGAAGTTTTACCATTTTAGCATTTACACTGAGGTCTACTTCCCATCTTAAAAAATTCTGATGATGGTGTGAGGCAGAGGTCAGGGTTAATTTATTTTCCCATGTGGATATACAGAGTTTCAACATCATTCGTTGAAATTGTTCTTTTCCCATTGATTGACACTCTGCCAAAAATTTATTACCATGTAAATATGGAACAACTCCTAGACGCTATTTTTTCCTTGGGTCTAGTTGCCTTTCCTTACACTAATGCCATATTGTCTCAATTCTGGAAGCTTTAAAGTATACATTGAAATCAGGTATGTGAATTCTCCAATAAATTTTTTTTTCAGAATGTTTTAGCTAGCCTAGATCCTCAGCAATCCATAAACATTTTAGAATTGGCTTCTAGATTTCTTTTATTTTTTTAAAGCATGCTGAGATTTTATTAGGAATAGTGTTAAGTTTATATTTTTGAGAGAACTGGTGTCCCAACAGTCTTGAATCTGCCAACGTATGAACATGGCATATTTCATTATTTATTTAGATGTATTTTACTTATTCTCTACAATGTTTTTGTAATTTGTGCTATTCTGGAAGTAATAGCCAGTTCAATAAGGCAGAAATAAGTAAATAAATAAAAAGTAGACAGAGGTAACACTTTATATTAATAGTTGATATGTTCTTTTATGTAGAAAAATCATAAGAAAAAATTTTTTAACTTACTAAAATTAATGTGAATTTAATGAGGCCAGAGAATACAAAACTGATATACAAAAACTGCCCGCCACACATTTTGCTAAATTTATTCTTAATATGGTATGATGGTTGATGGTATTATATCTGGTATTGTTTTGAAATTTTATTTTATCAGTTGTCTGTTGCTTTATAGAGAATATTAGCTCTGTACTTTTTCACCTGCTATCATCTCATCCAGAATGGAATTGTACCGAAATTCATCTACCTCACCTCTTTTTTACTCATTACTTGCTTTCAACACAAGCTCAAAATTCATCTCCTGATTGGAACTTTCTCCAACCTTCCTAACAGGTTTGTGCTATGTGCTTCTGAAAATAGCCAACATGAGTAATAAATGAATAGGAGTCAGTCAATAGGGAACACTTAGTATACACTTAAGACACATTTAAGATTTGCTATTTGTCATTACTTCAAACTCAATAAGGAAAAGTTGAAGAGAATAAGAAAAATTTAACACTGCCCAAAAGGAAAGTGATAAAGATGTGAGAGAAAGCTAGAATATGTTTTTAGTTTAAATTTTCACTCTCTTGATTTTTATTAAAATCTTAACAGGCTCAGTCTTTAGAAAGTATTTGACTGTCAGTGAATTATTCAACATAGAGTTATATCTGTCTTTAAAATGTAGAAGTGTTCAATTGAGAAAAATACAAGTAATTATGAGGAATAACACTTAGTACTTCGAATTTTAAGAGATAAGTTAATATTATATACTTCTTATTTATTTCCATAATAAAGTAGTTCACTCACTAGCTTAGCACTAATCACCAAGCTCTAGTTATACTATCTACTATGCTAAAAACTTAAGCTTTCACTGTATATTAAATACTATTATCTTTTTAAAAGGTAATATTTTAAATTTAAACTATAAATTCTTATGAAGATGAAATGCATTTTAAATTAAATGGACTTGCAGCTAAATGACAAAATGTTTATAAGTATTTTGATTAAGAAAAATGCAATATAAAAAATATATTTTAATGGAGTAGTGTGAATACTCTTCAAAGAACCATCAAAAATAAGGAAAACGTGTTGTTATACATTCATCTAACTCATAGAATAAACAGTACCAAGAATGAACCTGAATGTAAACTATAGACTTGGGTGATAATGATGGGTCGATTAGGCTTATTGACTGCAAGAAATGTACTACTCTGATGGGGGATGTCAGTAATGGTGGAGGCTATGCATGTGTGGGATGGGGATAGATGGGAATCTCTATATCTTCCTCTCAATTTTGCAGTGAACCTAAAACTGCTCTTTAAAAAAGTCAAAAACATAAGGAAAACAAATAACTTTATTTTATCGTTCCCTTTCTCAGTCCTACTTTCTGAATAACACTTTTTCTTGGTGATTGCCTTCTTTTCTGTGGGTGTAGCTCTTCTAATTCTTCCAATTACCTGAGGAAATGAATATAAAGGCCTTAGCACAATTGCTACCCCTGATAAGTACTCAAAAATGGCAGCTATTATTCATTATATAAATAATT
Organism: Saguinus oedipus; assembly: GCA_031835075.1. Lineage (NCBI taxonomy): Eukaryota > Metazoa > Chordata > Mammalia > Primates > Cebidae > Saguinus > Saguinus oedipus. The sequence goes on along the minus strand of CM063186.1, from coordinate 54,037,259 downwards.
TCTAGGCACCAGGACTTCTGGGAAGGCATTCACGGATAATATAGAGGTTGTAATTAATCAATGCAGAGGAAAGGAAAAACTAGAAAAATCCATAAGAAAACTCACTAAAAATATAAAATCCATAATATGCTATATCAATTCTAATACCATGTTTAAATATTTCCTTCTTTTCAGTAAAATTTTAATATCCCTAATAAAAGCTGCTTGTGTTACAAGTTAGCTATTTAAATTAACCCTTTCATTTCTATTATGTGGCCTACCAAAATTGCAAAACTCACTGACACATGGAGATATATGGACCAATGTTTATCTTATGTAAAGTGACACATAACAGAGCAGGAGTTATTTTGAATTTATTATTAATATATTGAATGCAAGGTGCCTGGTATGAAAAGAATAGCCACTGGAATCATGAGTATAAAAGAACAATAACTAGCTAAGTTTATATTAGTCTATGGCTCAAAGTAGCAATAAATATGTATTAACTCCCAGTTTCTGTAGGTCAGGAATTTGGGGACAGTTAGCTGAGCAGTTCAGGCTCAGAGTCTCTCGGGAGGTTGTAGTCAAGATGCTGTCCAGGACTACAGTCACCTAAAGGGTTGGATGAAGCTTAGGCTTCTTCTCAAGAAAGCTCTCTCACCTGATGCTGTTGCTGGTAGGAGGCTTCAAATCCTCCTCTTCTGGGCTCTCCCAGGGGCTGCTTGAGAACCTGTTGGAATTCACTCAGGGTGGCTGGCAAAATACTAGGGACATATTAGGGAAAGTTATAGATTATAGTCTCAAACCTTTTGGAAGGCCGAAAGGGTTTATTGGGACAGGCCAAAGGCAGCCAGTCCATTACTAGAGAAAAGATAGGGAAGATAAAAGGCTTTCCAGTTTAAGTCTGTTTAGCCCACATCCCTTTGTCTCTACTCTGTTTTCTCATGTAAACTTTGTGCTGGATGGTCCTCTCAGAGGGAGGTCAAAGGAGAATTACCTGTTAATGGTGTTTAGTCTGCCCCCCACAACCTAAAGCTTTTATCATTTGTAAAACCACTCTTTTAACCATGTTAATTATACACAAGCATATTGACTTAGAACCTCTGTTATGAAATTGTTACTGAACAAATGAGGATGGAGAGGGAATCTAGGTCAATTGGCTGTGGTCACCCTCAAAAAGCACTCGACGACCATCTCTAGGCCACCTGAATCACTGAACCAGGTATGAGAGTGCATTTATTCACCCATCGTTGAGTCAGGGTCTGCAGAACAGACCTCTGCATGTGGTAATCAATGTCTCAGGTGGTGGCCCCCACATGACTAAGGTCACAGGTGGTGCCCCAAGTGAGGACTGCCAGTGTGAGGAGAGCCCGTGTGAGGAAAGCCAGTGTGAGGAGACACTCGCCACAAGAATCCTCATGATATAGTGACTGGCTCCCCACTAAAAGTGAAAGATCCAAGACAGAGCAAGACAGAAGCTGCATTGTCTTTTCAAAATCTAGCTTCAGAAGTCAGACATGGTTATTTCCACAATATCCCATTGTTACAAAACTCCATCTTAATCCAAGTAGGAGGGGACTGCAAAAGGGCATGAACATGAGGAGTTCAGGATCACTCAGCACCATCTTGGAGGCTGGCTACTGTGAACTGTAACTGGAATCTAATGCTTAAGTCTGCATCAGGAGAGTATCAGTTTTTTTAAAGTATATTAAGTTCAATTCAACAAAAACGTTGTTTTACTCTTGAATTTTTACCTGTATATAATCATAAACATATATACTTGTATTTATTTATTCTTAAGTTTATTTTTTAAAGGTAGTGTGCTCTGGATAATGTCCTGACAGCTTTTTTCCAATGGATATTATATTAAGTTGGTGCAAAAGTAATTACGATTTTTGTCATTATTTTAATAGAAATAATGAATAGAAAAAAAAACACAACTACTTTTGCACCAACCTAATATTTGTAGGATTGATCCAATTGTGGGTGTTGTAGTATCTTATTCGTTAAGAATGTCGTGTACCGAATGTTCATTGCAGCACTGTTTACAATAGCAAAGACCTGGAACCAACCCAAATGCCCATCGATGATAGACTGGACTGGGAAAATGTGGCACATATACACCATGGAATATTATGCAGCAATCAAAAATGATGAGTTTGTGTCCTTTGTAAGGACATGGATGAATCTGGAGAACATCATTCTCAGCAAACTGACACAAGAACAGAAAAAGAAATACCGCATATTCTCACTCATAGGCGGGTGAGAAAAATGAGAATACATGGACACAGGGAGGGGGTCTACTACACACTGGGGTCTATTGGGGGGAATGGGGGAGGGACAGCGGGGGGGAGCTGGGGAGGGATAGCCTGGGGATAAATGCCAAGTGTGGGTGAAGGGGAGGAGGGCAGCAAAACACACTGCCATGTGTGTACCTATGCAACTATCTTGCACGTTCTGCACATGTACCCCAAAACCTATAATGCAATAAAAATTTAAAAATTAAAAAAAAAGAAAAGAGAATGCCGTGTACTATTTGATTGTGTGATTACACAACAATTCTTGAATCCACACTCCTGTTGATGCGCATTTAGGTTCTTTCTAGGTTTTCACTTTTATGAACTGTGTCAGTGTGAACAGCCTTAGACATGTGCAAGAGTTTCTCTCTAATATATTCCTAAGAATAAAACTGCTAACTCACCTGGTATATGAATATTCAGCTTTAGGAGAAATGCCTAAAGTTTTCCAAAGTTATTGCACCTGTTTACCTTCCCACTAAAACTTTGACAGATTCTCAAGACTTTTAATTTTTTTAATTAAAAACTATGATGACCTTATGTTATCCTAAAAAGTAACTAAGAAATATAACCCTGTTCTGCAGAACATAATCTAAATTAAAAGAAAAGTTGTATCGGAAACAAATAGGCAAACAGACAATTCCAAGATACTACATATGTAAGGATATAAGGTGATAGTGCCTCTCAAACAAACGTTTCTGGGAAGGTACCCCCAGTGATAGAGAGACATAAACATGCAATTTGTCTCAATTTATACTTATTCCTTCCTCTCCTCGCCAAGTCAGAAGTTATTGTAAAAATGTCAAAATTCATCTGAAATTTCATATTTCATTGCAAATGTTTTTTCATTTTTGCCTGTTACTCCAATATGTAACTATTTTGTGTCAATATAGTATTTTATTATGAATCTTTGAGTGTAATTCATAACCTCAACATATGTGGCATGTTTATCTCATGTTATTCTACTGTTCCAGGCACTGTGGCTCATGCCTGTAATCCCAGCAATTTGGGAGGCCAAGGGGCAGATCACTTGAGGTCAAGAGTTTCAGACCAGCCTGGCCAACATGGCAAAACCCTGTCTCTACTAAAAAATACAAAAATCAGTCAGGCGTGGTGGCATGTGCATGTAGTCCCAGCTACTTGGGAAGCTGAGGCACAAGAATCACTTAGTCAGTGGAGGTTTCAGTGAGCTGAAATTGTGCCACTGTACTGCAGCCTGGGCAACAGAGGATGACTCTGTCTCAAAAACAAAACAAAACTACTGTTTCTGGCATACTCACAAGAATGTATACATCAATTTAAAAAGTACAACTATAAGTAGTGGGAATGTCTTGGATTTTCTTGCATATTTCAATATCCTTTAAAAAAATTTATAGTAAAAGGGTCTCACTTTGTTGCCTAGGTTGGAGTGCAGTGACTCAATCATGCCTCACTGCAGCCTCAAACTCCTGAGATCAAGCGATCCTCCCGCCTCAGCCTCGTGAATTGCTGGGACTATAGGCATGTACCACATACCTGGTGAGTCTCTGAAATTTTTACTGTCTATGTTGCCTAGGCTAATCTGAAACTCCCGGCCTTAAGGAGTCCTCCTACCTAAGCCTTCTAAAGTTCTGGCATTATAGGAGTAATTAACAACCATTTTTAAAACAAAATAAGTTCACATTGGAAATATTTTCAAACTATTTTGAAAGCCTTTTTTATACCACAATTTTCTTTTGAAAAATTCGTGCTTTCTTACTCATTGTTGAAATGTCATATTTATTTTGAAGGGACAGATTGTGTTTACTTGGTCAAAATATTTGCTCTATAATATGATTCTAACAGACATTTATCTTTACAGAAAAAGTTAACACATTTCGATTGTTTATGCTATGCATGCTATATTTTATTACATCTTTTAAATGCTTTGTCAGAAATTGACCCAGGAACTTCTGTGTTACAAAATATTTTAATGGTTGTGATTTTATAGACCCTACAAGAAAAAGGCAGAGTATTTTTCTCTAACCTTTAACCCTAGGGTTGGCCATGTGACTTGCCTTAGCCAATGGGACATTAGCAAAAGTGAGGCTTGAAAAGTGCCTGTGCTTCCTCTCTTTCTGCTGTTTGCTCTTCATTAATCACCAAGTGAAGAAATCCAGATTAGGCCAGGAGTGGTGGCTCATGCCTGTAATCCCAGCCCGTTGGGAGGCCAAGGAAGGCAGATCACCTGAGGTCAGGAAATCGAGAGCAGCCTGGCCGACATGGTGGAACCCAGTCTCTACTAAAAAAAACAATGCAAAAATTAGCTGGATGTGGTGGTGCACCCCTGTGATCCCAGCTACTTGGGAGGCTAAGGCAGAAGAATTGCTTGAGCCTGGGAGGCAGAGGTTGCAGTGAGCTGAGATCGCACCACCGTACTCCAGCCTGGGTGACAGAGCAAGACTCAGTCTCAAAAGGATTTTTTAAGAGAGAGAGAGAGAGAGAAATCTAGACTGGTCAGGTAGAGGATGAGAGACCATATGGCTCAGGGATGGACTGTCCCCACACCCCTAGCCTGCCATACTTACTAATAAATTAATAAAGTCACCCTAGATTAACCCACCTCAAAGAAGAACACCAGAGGAACCACTCAGCTTTCGTGCAGGCTTCATGCAGAATCACAAGAAAGAATAAAAGTTGTTTCAAGCCACTAACTTTTCAAGTGATTTGTTAAACAGTGAAAGCTGATTAATACACTCCATCTCAAAAAGTATTACATATTCAAAGGTCTCATTTTTATAATTAACACAAAGAAATCCTCCTATAGTATGTCACTGGTAATACATACTAAGATTCTCAGAAATAAACCAATGGCAGAAGGAACTGCTGTCACTCCGTCCTCCCTCCAGAAGTATGTATTCTGACGTACTGGTCCACTGAAGACATTAGTATCAATCTGTATATTACACATCAGTAAAGCACAATTTCTATTATTCAGTTTTAGGAAAATTACATCAATAAAAATAGAATTGTTAATATTTGCTTCATTTACATTCATTTTGGAACTCAGTGGTCTAGTGAATCATAAAGGCAATGTCTATTTTTCTGCTTTCCCCCAAATAGGCTATAACATAATATTAAGAAAGGGAAGAAAAATGCTATGGCAATTTCTGCTTTTCTTTTTACCAAATACATGTTCTATTCATTTGATACTATTGAATTAACATTTGATACTCTTTGATGTTGTTGAGTTTTAACTATTTTTGGAGGGTTTTCTTTGAAAGTAGCAAAATAAAACCCAATATTGTGTCACAATTCTGTGAAACTCATTTTTAAAAATTAATCTTTAGTGACTGTATTAGTCTGTTCTCATACTGCTATAAAGAACTGCCTGATATTGGGTAATTTATAAAGGAAAGAAGTTTAATTGACTCATAGTTCAGGATGGCTGGGGAAGCCTCAGGAGACTTAAAATCATGGCAGAAATCAAAGGGGAGCCAAGGCACCTTCTTCATAAGGTGACAGAAAGGAGAAGTGCTGAGTGAAGGAGAAAGAGTCCCTTATAAAACCATCAGACCTTGTGAGAACTCACTATCACAAGAACAGCATGGCGGAGACTACCCCTACGATTCAATTACCTCCACCTGGTCTCTCCCTGGACACGTGGGGATGATGGGGATAAAATTCAAGATGAGATTTGGGTTGGGATAGAAAGCCTAACCATACCAGTGACCTAGAGCAACCAACCATTCCAGTTTTCTGGGAACCAAGAGGGCTGTTGGGAATTGGGACTTTCAGTGCTAATACTGGGAAAGTACTAGGCAAACTGGGATTATTGTTTAGGATGATGATTGTTCAGCTGACTTTCAAAGGACTTGAGTCCCTTGATGGTTCTTCCACTGCCCCCCCACCCCACCCCCACCTCCCTTTTGCTTGACCTTTTCTATACAAAATCTCTGAGGAAACTGAAAAGGCTGGGAAATGCCAAGAAGCAGGGGTATATTGGGTGGTTTCTAGTTTTCTAAATGTTTTTAGTATGAAAAGGGCCGCCAACCTTTGCTGAAATAACACATCAGTACTCTGAGTAGCAGTTTCCGAAAACTCTAAGATAATCAGGATGATTCTGAGTGTTACTTGTCCTCAGAGAAAAAGGTTGTATGTGTTTAATAAAACTAGACGGTTTTAAAATGTGGCCTGGACAACAGACAGACAAATGTTGCATGTTCTCACTTATTTGTGGAATCTGAAACTAAAAACAATTGTACTCATGGACATAAAGAGTAGAAGGATAGTTACGAGAGGCTGGGAAGGGTAATGGCAGGTGGGGGAGGTGGAGATGGTTAATGGGTACAAAAAAGTAGTGGGAATAAGGCCTGCTATTCGATAGCACAACAGGATGACTATAGTCAGCCATAACTTGGTTGTACATTTTAAAATAACTAAAAGAATTTAAGTGGATTGTTTGTAACTGAAAGGATAAATGTTTGAGGGGTTAGATTCCCCATTCTCCATGATGTGATTATTTCACATTGCATGCCTGTATGAAAACACCTCATGTATCCCATAAATATAAACATCTAATATTAAAAATTCATAAAAATAATAAATTAAATAAAGCCTAGGAAATTATGAATTTTCTCATCAAAATGCAAATACAGTCATTTAATTAAATGTTTAAATAATGCTTATAATTGACATCCTAATTTAAAGCAAATTTACGCTGGAGTCACATTTATATACTATGTGTCTTTTTATAGAAAATTGAAGTTTTTTATATACAGTGTATTTTTTACTTATTTTATTGAAGTTGAAGAATTGAATTTCATATTTTAAAAGGATATATAGAAATTTTACTTAGCTTTTCTTTTATGATCTTTTTAGTCAGCACTATGAATTATTTCATGTTGAATCAGCAATATAACCCTCAATTATATCATTAGTCTGATGACAACATACTGTTTTTAAATGGTGAAATTTCTGAGAAAACACTGCAAATAAAATTAGGAATGTTCTTATATTACAATATAACATTCCAAAATGCAAAGTCCATATTTTTTATTTATGTACATCTATTGTGTATGTGTTTGTGTGTGTGTCTGCATGGGCAGAGGAGAGAAAGAATGAATCTTGGCTGCTAGCAACAGAAACTTGCCCTCTGTTGTACAGTGCCCGTCACAATTTAATGTACAAGTGAATCAATGCAGATTCTGATTCTGGGTTAGGTCTCAGGCGGTTCCCAAGATTCTTTGTTTTTAACAGACTTTCAAATGACACCGATCCTCCCCCGCTGCTGGCCACTCTTTGAGCAGCAAGGTTCTAGTAAGCCTGTAGGAAGCAAGATGCACCATCCCCCTGGTAACTCCTGTGGCTTCACCCCTTCATATATTAATTGCACTTCCTTATCTGCATCATCTGTTTTCTTTATTTGTTTACAGGTGTGTTGTCTGTCTTTCTAGCATGGTATTAACTCCTGTATCTCCAGGCCATTAATGAATAATCAGCCACTAGTACTAAAGATCTATTGGTTAAATAATGTGTATGCATAAAGACATGGTGTATGTGTGGTGCAGGCTACCAGATAGAATCTCTGTATATATTAATATAAGGCAAAGTGCTACCAGTTAAGAGCATGGGCTCATAAGTGCATTCCCCAGCTGTGACTGGCAGGCAAATTAAAGCCTCCTGCTTCTGTGTCCTCATCCATAAAATGGGAATAATAATAATTGGACTCACAGTACTGTTGTGAGATGGAGTAATTCACTACATGTGACATAGAAAGGTGACTGGCACATAATAAACACAGTGTAAATGTCAGCTCATAATTTATAATGTTTTTAACACTGACAGGTGTTTTATTTATGAAACCTAGACGCTTCTTAAGATAACAGGCATATGCTGTGCCGTATCTGAAAGGGCTCAAGGCTAGATGGGTCGTTTCCAAACTGTGCTTTGCAGAGATGCAGAGGGTCTGTGGAAATCTCTAAGAGCTATCTCTGAGGGGACAGTGGACAGAACCCAGCAATCAGGGCTCTGTTCCCACCAACAACATTGCACAAAGTAGTCCCACCCTCTCTTTTATTACCTGCTGACATTTCAAATAAGCTTCCCAAATAAAGGGAGGTGTAACTCTAAGTGAAACTAACTTGAGAAGCACAAGACAAGGTAATTTTAAAATCTTTGTTGAACTCTATATATAATCTTATCAATTCCTAGAGACTCAGGCATTCAGTAGCCCTTCTTATGACCTACTGTAGCCTTCAGGTCAGTCTCCAACATACATTAATGTTATGTATTAGTTATAAATTATATATTAAAATATATTACATGAATTACTGATTGAGGCTTGGTAAGGTCAGTTTCAGGAAGACGGAGATCATGACCCTTGGTTGAGATGGATTAAGAAGTGGAGGAAATAGAAACATTGTCTCTTCAGAGACAAGTAGATCTGGAGAAGGAAATAGCATCTGAGGAAGGTTAAAAACCAAAGGAAAATTCCTTTACAGATGCTGTGCAGACGAGGGCATTGGTTTTTGGTTTTGATTTTGTTTTTTTTTGTGAGTCGCAGTCTTGCTCTGTCACCCCAGCTGAGGCACAGTGGCGTGACCTCAGCTCACTGCAACCTCTGCCTCCTGAGTTAAAGTGACTCTCCTGCCTCAGCCTCCTGAAAAGCTGGGACCACAGGCATCCACCACCACACCCAGCTAATTTTTGTATTTTTAGTAGAGACAAGGTTCCACCATGTTGGCCATGCTGATCTCAAACTCCTGATCTCAAGTGATCCACCTGCCTCCACCTCCTGAAGTACTGGGATTACAGATGTAAGCCACCGCGCCCAACCAAGGGCATTCATTGATTTTTATTTTTAACACATATATTGTATTGCGTATTAGGTTTTGGTATACATGTGAAGACATGAAAGATTGTTGCATAGGTACATACATGGCAATTTGGTTTGCTGCCTTCCTCCCCATCACCTATATCTGGCATTTCTCCCCAAGTTATCCCTCCAAACTCCCCACCCCCACTGCCCAAAATCTCCTGAAACTGATAAGCAACTTCAGCAAAGTCTCAGGGTACAAAATCAATGTGCAGAAATCACAAGCATTCCTATACACCAATAACAGACTTAAAGAGAGTCAAATCAAGAACAAACTGCCATTCACAATTGCTACAGAGAGAATAAAATACTCAGGAATGCAACTAACAAAGCTCATAAAGGACCTCTTCAAGGAGAACTACAAACCACTGCTCAACGAAATAAGAGAGGACACAAACAATTGGAGAAACATTCCATGCTCATGGTTAGGAAGAATCAACATCGTGAAAATGGCCATACTGCCCAAAGTAATTTACAGATTCAATGCTATCCCCATCAAGCTACCAATGACCTTCTTCACAGAACTGGAAAAAACCACCTTAAAATTCATATGGAACCAAGAGAGAGCCTGCATAGCCAAGTCAATTCTAAGAAGAAAGAACAAAGCTGGAGGCATCACGCTACCTGATTTCAAACTATACTACAAGGCTACAGTGACGGCATTCATTTTAAAGTACTGAGTACTTAATTCATTTCAGCAATTGTTTATTGTCCCATTCAATTAGGTGCTTCTACTTTTATAGACCAGTGATTTCCAGCCCTGAATGCCCATTGGAATCACCTGGGGAGGTTTCAAATCCTATCAACTCCCCATCCATTAGAACTTTCACATTCTTTGGGGCTGAGTCCCAGGCATGGGGTGGTGGTGACGGTTGTTGCCCCCATAGTCCCAGAGCTGCCAGGCAAATCTAACATGCAGTCCAGTTTAAAAATGGAAGTTTCATTTCAAATCAGAATGTCTACGATTTACATCAGTGACTTTTTAATATGCTGCATTAGTCTGTTCTCATTCTGCTGATAAAGACATACTGAAGACTGGGTATTTGTAAAGGAAAGAGGTTTAACTGACTCACAGTTCCATATTGCTGGGGAAGCCTCACAATCATGGCAGAAGGGTGGAGGAGGAGCAGAGTCACATCTTACATGGCAGCAGAAAAGAGGGCATGTCCAGGGAACTGCCCTTTATAAAACCATCAGATCTAGTGAGATTTACTCCCTACCACAAGAACAGCATGGGGGAAACCGCCCCCATGATTCAATTATCTTCACCTGGCCCAAGGCCTTGACACATGGGGATTATTACAATTCAAGGAGAGATTTGGATGAGGACACAACCAAACCATATCACATGTTAATCAAAAAGTATTAAATTTACCTCTTTTTTTTTGTTTTGTTTTGTTTGAGGTAGAGTCTGTCTCTGTCACCCAGGCTGACAGGATCTCAGCTCATTGCAACCTCTGCCTCCTGGGTTTAAGTGATTCTTCTGCCTCAACCACCTGAGTAGCTGGGATTACAGGCACTTGCCATGATGCCTGGCTAATTTTTGTATTTTTAGTAGAGGTGGGGTTTCACCATGTTGGACAGGCTGGTCAACTCCTGACCTCAAGTGATCTACCCACCTTGGCCTCCCAGTGTTGGGATTACAGGCACGAGCCACTGCACCCAGCCTAAATGTATCTCTTAAATTGTTCTTGTTTACAGATTTGTTGCTATTTGTGGGAAGTAGAAAAGTTTATTTTTAAAGTTTCCTTTCTTGTTAAAGAATAAGTGTGCTAATAACTTTGTTAAGCCCTATCCTATGTCACTGTTAAACATGCCATGCTTATAGGTATGTAGTACATTCTATGTCCTCGTAATTTAACCAAGATATCTGTGCTGGATGTGCTCACAGGCATGCCCCAGCTCTCCATTGCTTTTACTTATTTAGAAACATTTTAAGTTATTAGCCAATGGAGTTTTAGTATAGATTGTGATGTCTGACTTGTAAGGATGACCCCAAATGTGTAAAGAATAAATTTGTCTGTTTTCCTTTCTTCATTGTACTGTTGTGGCATGATGGCTAGTGAGGGTACCCTTCCTGCAGTCCAGGAAGTAAAAATTGTGTTGCTAAAAGATCCTTTGTCTCAGTGCTGATTTTTTTCTTTGTCGCACCGAGCATCTATTTCCAACATCTATTTCCAACAGTATTTAATTGTGATGTATTAAATCTTGTGATCAAAGAATATTTAATGAACACATTTATAATGAAATTATAGGAAAAATAAATGTGAAAATTTAAGTAAAATGAATGCTTTTCTTTCATTGGGAAAAGATGTATACATATAAATATGTAATATGTATTATATAGGTAACTATATACAATATGAATTCCAGTATATTAATTACATTATTAAATCCACAACCTGGTAACTGGAGAATGAACTGGAGAATATCTTTCTATGCACACACCCTTCCCCTCCCCACCATACTAATCTCTGCTTGGTATTCTCAGAAATCATCACTGAGGAGTGGAAGTATTTCAAAATTGGACCCATGTGGCTTAAATGCTGGCTCTGCTGACACCACATCCATTCTGCAGCCCTTGGATCAAGGAATAATTGCAATCTTCAAGTCTTATTATTTTAAAAATACATTTCATAAAGGTATGGCAGCCATAGGTAGCGATTCCTCTGATAGATCTGGGCAAAGTAAATTGACTGTCTTCTGGAAAAAAAAATATTTAAGTGTCATTAAGAACATTCATGATTCATGGAAGAAGGTCAACATATCAACATTAACAGGAGTTTGGAAGTTGATTCCAATCCTCATGGATGACTTTGAGGGGTTCAAGACTTCAGAGAAAGAATTTACTGCATATGTGGTGGAAAATAAGATGACTAGAATTAGAGGTGGAGGCTAAAGATGTGACCAAATTGCTGCAATCTCATGAGAAAACCTAAGTGGATAAGGAGTAGCTTCTTATGGATGAGCCAAGGGGTTTCTGCAGGTGGAATCTACTCCTGGTGAGAATGCTGTGAACATTATTGAAATGGCAACAAATGACTTAGAGTATTATATCAATGTAGCTGATAAAGCAATGGCAAAGTTTGAGAGGATTGACTTTAATTTTGAAAGAAGTTCTACTGTGGGTAAGATGCTATCAAACAGCATTTTCTACAGAGAAATCTCTTATCAATGGAAGAGTCAACTGGCAAACTTCATTGTCTTATTTTAAGAATCAGCAACCACCACCCTGATCAGTTAGCAGCCATCAACATTCCACCAGCAAAAAGATTATAAGTCGCTGAAGGCTCAGGTGATTGTTAGCATTGTTAAGCAATAAAATGCTTTTTAAATAATTATGTACATTTTTAGACAATGCTACTGCACACCTAATAGACCATGATATATTATAAACATAACTTTTATATGCTCTGGGAAATGGGAAAATTCATGCCACTTGCTTGATGGCGATATTTGCTTTATTACAGTGGTCTGGAACCAAACCCGCAGTAGCTTTGAGGTACGCCTGTATTGACTTGCAGTAGAACCCAGGCCTGGGCCATCTGACTCAACCTACATTGCCTCAAGGCAAGGGCAGGAACTCTTACTTGTTTATTCCCGTAGCTGATGTTACATTGAACACTGCCTCTCAATCCAAAAGCTGTTTCCTATGGGCAGAAGTAACTAAAACAAAGAAAATAAAATATAGTATGATTTTCATTTAGTTAAAGCTATTTTTCCAAAATAACAAAAATGTAAATTCTAAAGAAGATGACACTCAAACATTCAATATCGTTTTGTTAGTATCTACATAGAATTGTCTCAGTTACTAACTGCAAATATTTCTGAATCACTGCTTAACCTAATCTTGGTTTTTCCCCTGGTTCATGTAACTCTTAATTCATACTGAATCTTGTAATTTGAAGATTGGGCTTCCCAAAGCTTACCTGGCTTCTCAGCATCTTTGTATCCAAAGAACCTGCAAGCACTTTTATCCCCCAACTTTGATTTCCTTAAAAAAGTGTGATTGATAGCTACTCCCTACAATTTGTGATGGGAAATATTCCTTCCAAGTTTCTCTCTCTTTCTCTCTCTCTCCCTCCCTCTCCCTCCCTCTGTCCTTCCCTCCTCCTTCATTTCTGAACCCAGTAAAAAAAAAGTGTTAATCACACCATCACTGTTGACTCAAGTGAAACATGATTTTTCTCTACTTTATGACCTTTCTGACAGTTTTCTTCTAAGTCTTAATCAGTATTTTCTATTTGAAAAATTCTGCAGCTTCCTCTACCCAATTTCTGATCAATATCTTAAATACAGTTTTTAGAGAACATTGTTTAACATGGATTTCTGTCTGTCATCAAGACTGGGTTAACTGAAAATTCAGCCTATAATAGATCTTAATTCCTTAAAACATATTTATCCAGCACATAAGAAAAACCTTCAAGCAATGATATGAGTTGTCTTCTCCATAACTGTAATATTAAATTATAATATAGGATACCTTTTTAAAATCATTTACAACATTGTTGTAGAAATCCAGCATTTAAAAAGATCAATTCTTGTGAATCCCTCATGGAGCTAAGAGTAGACAGTTTCTCATAAACCGTGTCAGGTGCTGTGCCTCCTTTGGCTATTAAGTTGCCAGATGAATATTTAGGCAATAATAATAGCTAACACCTGAAACTGTATTCTGTGCAATCACCACTCTGTTTATATCTATTATTTAATCAAAATAATTCAATGACATGTTTCCTGTTATAATCTCCATGTTACTGGTTAAGAAACTGAGATGCAATAACTTGCCAGAAGTCACACAGTTAGTTAGGTGTAGAGCCAGGATCCAAACCAAGACCACCTCACTCCAGCTTCCTTAACCTTTGAGCAGCACTGCCTCAAGGCAATGTCTTCATTCATTCACTCACTCAGTTAACAAATATTTATTGAGTTCGTACCTCATCAGGCAGGGGCCCTGCCCTAATGCAGCAGTCAAATAATTTGAAAAGAGTATGGTGTCATGATACGCATAGAAAATAGGAGTAACAAAAGAGCACAAAATCAGTCAAGGGACTTTAGAGAAGGCTCCCAGAAAGAAGTCATGCCTGAGTTGGGGCTTGCTATGGTGGGAATATTTATCCCCTCCAAAGCTCCTGTTGAAATTTAATTGCCATTTTAGCAGTATTAAGAGGTGGGACTATTAAGAGGTGATTAGGCATGAGAGCTCTATCCTTATGAATGGATTAATGAGTGTCACTGTTGCTGGAGTGTGAGCATTATAGGAGTGTGAGTTCAGGCCTCTCTCTCTCTCTCTCTCTCTCTCTCTCTCTCTCTCTCTCTCTCTCTTTCTGTTTCTGTCTCGCTCTCTATCTCAATGTCTTAGCCTCGTTATTGTGAAGACATAGCAAGAAGACCTTCGATCAGACGCCAGCATTTGATCTTGGACTTCCCAGCCTCCAGATCTGTGAGAAATAAATTTCTGTTCATTAAACATTATTCCATCTGTGGTATTCTGTTAGAGCAGCACAGAACAAAGACAAGTCCTAAACAATGAGTGGGAATTAAACAGGCCAAAAGTAGCTACAGGGTAAAGATGAGCTTCCCAAGGCAGAGAGAATAACAATTGCAGAGGGTGGGAGGGGAGAAAGAGGAAAACATTCTTCAGGTAACTCTTAAGTTAGCATTACGGCCAGGCATAGAGTGGGGTGGGAACACATGAGATGGGCTGGAGAGACAGATAGGGGCCAGATCACACTTCCCTGAATCTGATGATGCCATTGAAAGATACTAAGCAGATACGATCAATTTTCTCTTCAGAAGAAGACTTATCTGTCTTCAGTGTGTGGAAGATGGGAAGGTGAGCAAATCCAGGACCAGGAAGACTAGACAGGAGGCTGATCTGGTAACTGAAGCAAGAGATTACACTGATCTGAACTGAGCTGACAATCCCCTGAGCAGTGGGGCTAGTCAGATGATGCAGATTCTTGTCTTATGATATAAAGCTGTGATGCACAAAAATGATGATGCCCAAATACTGTATGTATGATGAAGTATATATTATATGTAAATAATTATCTATGTTCACATATATGAAAGATATATATATGGAATATATCTTCTTAAATAAAGTACTTCAGGGAGATTCTGGAAAGAAGACATACAAGCTGCTGTTAAGTATTTTTCAAAAATTATACAAAACACCCAAGAGAGAATCAGCCAAAAACAAAAGGCATTTAAGAATGAAAAGTAAAAAAAGAGGATACATCAGAAAGAAATCCTCAAGAATTCATTAAATTGTAGTTTATTGTAAATAATCATGTCCCAGAGGAAATCTCAAGAGATAACATTTTTCTGCCAGCGATAAAGGGAAGGAAATCCTAACAAAAATAAACCAGAGAGGATTGCACAATTTTCTGTAATAAAAAAATGGGAGAGATGACTGATGTGAGGTATGCAGCAGGCAACAATCACGTAGGCACAGCCTCCAGAAATGGGAAGAACAGGATAAGCACGTGCCAGGAGGCTGCACCCAACTGTTCCATGAACTTTCTTTCCCCTTCCCTTGGCTCATCCAGCAGAAATAAATCAGAATTCCTGCAATCGATCATGAGTCTTAGGTTTGTCCCATTCTCTATCATCTGTGTATCTTCTTGCCCCTTCTCTCCTAGACTTTTGAAATTGTATTTTAAGCACTCAGTAAACATATCGATTTGGGGTGTCCCACATTTGTAAGTACCGCTGCACAGCCTCACTTTATGTGTAACTAATCACATTACTTCAAAACAGGACTAGCTCTTGGCATTTTTCCTGTGTGATCCATACTCAATCCCACTTGAATGTCTCAGGGTTGGTAAAATAATTGTGGCTGCAATAGGCAAAGAAGAAGAAGGACTAACATTTACTGGATTTCTCTTGTGAACTAGGCTCCAAGACAGATGCTTATCATGTTTTATCGTATTGTCTTAAGTCTCATATCCCATAAAGGAGGTGGTATTACTTTCATTTTACAGTTAAGGGCACTGTTTTTTGGTTTTTGTTTGGTTTGATGTGGTTTGGTTTCTTTGAGGTAGAGTCTCACTCTGTCGCCCAGGCTGGAGTGCAATGGCACAATCTCAGCTCACTGCAACCTCCGCCTCCGGAGTTCAATCGAGTCTCCTGCCTCTGCCTCCCAAGTAGCTGGGACTACAGGCACACGCTGCCACGCCTGGCTAATTCTTGTTTTTTTAGTAAAAAGGAAGTTTCACCATGTTGGCCAGGCTGACTTTGAACTCCTAATCTCAAGTGATCTGCCTACCTTGGCCTCCCAAAGAGTTAGGATTAAAGGCATGAGCCATTGCACCAGCCAAAGAGCACTATTTAGAAAGTTTCCTGAAAGTACTCAGATTTTTAGCATCTGTCAAGATTAGAGCTTCAGTTTGACTCCAAAGTCTATGCTTTTTCTACTATGCCATATTCTAAAGCTCTTTAAAGTCCTTGGAAAAAAAGAATGATGTTTTCCTCCTTCATACTTCATAAGGACATTGTGAGGATTAAAGAGGCATTAAAATAAATTGACCCCAAGAAAAGTGACAGAATAGGAAACATTTTATGATGGTCACTTCATTGGAAAATTCAAGCAACTCTTTTTTCCACTTTACAATTTAAGTAACAAGGTATTTTTAAAAGCTTGTCTTGAGAATTACATGTTAACATTCTTGAACAAAAAGCAGGTGGTCCAGAGAAATGACAATGAGTTCCATGGTCAGAGAGAAATCCTGCAGTCCTGACTTCACCACTCAGGCAAGTTGTGCAACCTCCCAGACTATCAGTGTCCTACTCTGAAAGAGATAGGTAATAGAACATGCTTTATATAAATGTTATGAAGATTAAATAATAAAGATAAAAGGTCTACCATAGCAGCCAGGACATTATTGGTGTTCATAAAATATAGGCATAAGTTAAATCACTGGGTGTTTTAAAAACCACACATGATTTTCATGGTAGCTGTATTAGTCAGGGTTCTCTAGAGGGACAGAACTAATAAGACATATATATATATACGCATATGTCTTATATGTATACATATACATACATATATGTATATATATACACACACATGTCTTATATATACATATACATACATATATGTATATATACATATACATACGTGTATATATATATACACACACACATATACATATGTGTATATATATACATATGGGAGTTTATTAAGTATTAACTTACAAAACCACAGGGTCCCACAATAGGCTGTCTGCAAGCTGAGGATCAAGGAGAGCCAGTGTGAGTCTCAAAACTGAAGAACTTAAAGTCCAATGTTAAGGGCAGGAAGCATCCAGCGTGGGAGAAAGATGTAGGCGTGGAGGTTAGGCCAGTCTCTCCTTTTCACATTTTTCTGGCTGCTTTATATTTGCTGGCAACTGATTAGATTGTGCCCACCAGATTAAGGGTGGATCTGTCTTCCCCAGCCCATAGACTCAAATGTTCATCTCTTTTGTCAACACCCTCACAGACACACCCAGAATCAATACCTCGTATCCTTCAATCCAATCAAGTTGACACTTGGTATTAACCATCACAGTAACCAAGTTTAAAAAGTGATAGCCATGCTCAGTGGTTTTAAAAAATACTGATGCCTGGGGCACCCCTCTCCATCAGAAATTCTGATGTAACTGTTCTGCAAAGTTAAGGATCTCTGGGCTGGAACACCAGTCATGGTGGCAGAGGAAGGCATGAAGTCTCTGCCCCAGTCTTCCTAACAGCCTCTGCAACTCATGGGGAGGCAGCAAGTGGATATCTGTCACACAGGAGGCACTGCTAACTGGTCAGTGTTGGCCAAGTAACTGTAATCAAACAAGGGGAGATCTGCAGCTGCCCCAACACTGAAAGGTGTAAAGAGACCCCTCAATCTTTGCTGGCCAATACCATAGTACAGGGTGGCAGGAATGGAGAAATTTATGGAGAGACGAACATGTCCCCATTTGTCCCTCATTGCCATACAGAAATCAAAGATTTAGCCAGAGCCAGGGAAAAGGGATGACATAATCTTTGAAATTAAAACTGAAATTTTAAAACTAGTAGGACTGAGTTTTATATAGTATTCTGATATCCATTGCTGTGTAATATATCACTCCAAAATGTAATGGCGTAAAATAATAACCATTTTGTTATCTTTGCCTCTGTGCGTCAAGAATTAAGGAAGCACAGCAGGGATGATTCTCTACTCCACAATGTCTAAGGCCTCAGTTGGAAAAGCTGGAGAAGTGGAGACTGGAACATCCGGAGATTTTTCTCATTGATGTATCTGCTACCTGGCCTGAGATGATTTAATGGCTCAACTTTCAATCAGAGTGCTTACACATGGCCTTTCTGTATTACTTGAGCTTACTTACAGCATGGCATCCTCCAGCTAGTCAAACTTATTACAGAGTTCAGGACTCCAAGAACAAATGTCACCTAGTATTTTGTGATATCACCTTAGAAGTCACATAGTATCACTTCTGTGGTTCTCTGATGATCAAAGCAACCCCAAATTCACCCAGATTCAAGGAGAGAAAACCTAAACTACCTCTCAATGGTAAGAGTCTCAGATAATTCACAAGCACCTAAATAAGTCCAAGCTAATATCTGGAGTGATAGGACATTAGAAAATTAGATCAAGGGCCGGGCGCGGTGGCTGAAGCCTGTAACCCCAGCACTTTGGGAGGCCGAGGTGGGTGGATCATGAGGTCAAGAGATCGAGACCATCCTGGTCAACAAGGTGAAACCCCGTCTCTACTAAAAATACAAAAATGAGCTGGGCATGGTGGCGCGTGCCTGTAATCCCAGCTACTCGGGAAGCTGAGGCAGGAGAATTGCCTGAACCCAGGAGGCGGAGGTTGCGGTGAGCCGAGATCCCGCCATTGCACTCCAGTCTGGGTAACAAGAGCGAAAGTCCGTCTCAAAAAAAAGAAAATCAGATCAAGATGTTGGTAAGTGTGAATATATCCAGCAAGAAAGGAGATGGTAAATATAGTGCAGTTGGGGAGAAAGAAATCATTGAAAGAAAAGTTTTCTGTTTATACCATATCATGTTGAGAATTCTCAATAAACCATTTACAACAATTTACCACACGCAAGAATAAGCCAGAGTCTTTGCACTTACGTGAAAGCCAAAACAAAAAAATACGTATCATTCAAAAATGACCTGTTGGTCACATGCTTGCCTCTTTGCTTAAGATTCTAATTTCTTTTGAGCATGTAATAAGTAGAAATATTTTGAATTTGGTATCTTTTCTAAATAAAAGGCATATATATATAGGATTTTTATTGCCTAATCTCTTTACAAATCTTATTAGTACCTAATCCTACAAATATACCATGATATGTTAGCATAATTTACTCCATGTCACAAATTTTTGACAAGGAGAGTTAGGAAAATATGTAACTCACTGAAAATCACAAAATGAACTTATGCAAGCCTCTTATTTCAGCATATGGCCAAGGCTCCTAAGGAAAATGCTACCCAGAGAGTAATGGTAACTTCCTAAAATAATATATCTTGTTAAAAATTATTTCAGATCATCCTTTGTCACTAGAATGGATAGGGAAACTAAGTGATTGGATGCCCTTCCCTACAGCTGGTAGCTCCAATCTTCTGCACTTTTTCTTTTCCTAGATAATGACTGTGAATCATATGAGCTCTTACTTTGAAAATAGTCCACAGACAATGGGAGCAGATAGGCTTTTTGGTGGCAGCACCCCTGTTTTCTATCTGCCACAGGTGAGTAGTAGGCCACTTTCTTACATAAGCCACAATGGCTAATTCAAGTACCAGCAGATCACAAATGTCACCGCCACCTTAGGACAGCATAAGATATACATTTAAAGGAGGACAACAGTTCTTGGACTTCAAGTCCAAGCATCCATAGCTTAAACGACTTCTGGAGGGTGTAAGGAAAATGGAAACTCACACATGCCAGTCAGAATGCAAAATGGTTCAGTCACGCACTAGAAAACGGTAGCCAGTTTCAGTGTCATAAATTGTGCCAAGTTTTTATAGTTGCATATTATCTAGGAAGTAAGTGGCCAACCTTTCTTTCAGAAAAGTAAACGTGACAAGTGGCATAGTCAGATTTTGAAATATTGTGGTAGCAGAAAACACTGTAGCACAAAAAAGGAGAAACATGAAAAAACTGAATCAAAGAGCTAATAGGCCAAACCAATTTCAGCCAAGTGGGTGGGAAGATCTACAACCCATATGCAAGTGGATGTGACCTCCCCCTAAACGCCAAACCCAGTGCAGGATCAAGTAGGCAATTTTGACTACATGCCATGTAGCATATGCACACAGTAGGTTGAGGACAAGAGTTGGGGAGAAGAGAAGGAGGAGGAATCATTGCTCATTGGATACAACATACACAGCTTAAATGACTTCTAGAGGATATAAGGAAAACAGAAACCCACACATGCCAGTAAGAATGTAAAATGGTTCAGGCACTTTAGAAAACAATTTTGCAGTTTTTAAAAAAGTTATACATATACTTATAGTAGGCCTAGCAATTTCACCCTAAGTATTTACTCAAGAGAAAAGAATGTGAATGTTCATAGCAGAATTACTAAGAATAGTCCAAAATTGAAAACAACCTAAATGTTCTCCAAATGGTAAATGAGTAAACAAAATTTGGTGCATTTATACAATGAAATACTATTCAGCAATAAAAGGGATGGACTACTGATTCACGAAAACTCATGAATGACCCTCAGAACTAACATGCTAAGTAAAATAAGCTAGGCACAAATGAGTATGTATCATAGATTTATATGAAATCTCTAGTACAGGCAAAGTTATAGAAACAGAAAGCAGATCAGTGGTTACCTGGGGCTAAGAGCAGGAGAGGGAAAGGACTATAAATAGGCAGCAGTGAAATTTTGTTGTTTGATGAAGTGTTTTTAGTATCCAGGTTATAATAAAAAAAGTACTAGTCACACAGAAAAACAACAAAGGCTTGAGCTGGATGAAAAATGCAATCAGTAGATTACAGCACTGAGAGGACAGAGTCTGAAGAGAGTTACTTTACAATTTTAATAGTATTTTATGTATTTCTACAAGCAAAATATAATAGAACAGTGCTTATGAGAATTTAGAAGTCAAGACATTGCAGTAGTGATATAAGCAAAGACATGTTGTACACTTACTTATCTGCCCAAGAGAAATAATAACATATCCACAAAATGAGTACACAAATGTTCACAGCAGCTATATTTATAATAGCTAAAAATGAAAAACCAACAAAATGTCCATTTATAGGTGAATAGATAAATTGTGGTAAATCGATACAGTGGCATACTATTTAATAAGGAAAAGGAACAAACTAATGATATATGCAACAACACGAGTGAATCTGAAAAACACTAGACTGAGCAAAACAAGTTAGATATAAAAGGAGACTTACAGTGTGATTGTATTTATACGAAAGTCCAAGAAAACCAATCTATAGAGATAAGCAAACATCAGTGATTGCCTGGAGCCAGTCAGGATAGGGACCCAAATGCATCAAGACCGGAAGAGTTTTTGGTGTGAAGGAAATGTTCTGTATTCTGACTGTGGTAGTGGCCATTCTCTAGTTTGTCACTAGGCCCCGTCTGCCTGGTTTGTATCTTGGTTCTGACACTTACTTGGTGATATTGTTTGGCTCTGCGTTCCCACCCAAATCTCATCTTGAATTGTACTCCCATAACTCTCACATATTGTGAGAGGGACCTGGTGGGACTTAATCTGAATCATGTGGGCGATTCCCCCATACTGTTCTCATGGTTGTGAATAAGTCTTACGAGATCTGATGGTTTTATCAGCGGTCTCTGCTTTTGTATCTTCCTCATTTTTCTCTTGCCTCTACCAGGTAAGAAGTGTCTTTCACCTCCTGCCATGGTTCTTAGCCATGTGGAACTGTCTCTTTTTCTTCCCAGTCTCAGGTATGTCTTTATCAGCAGTGTGAAAATGGACTAATACACTTGGGCAAGTTATTTCACTTCTGTGTGCCTCAGTTACCTCATCTGTAAAATGGATATCATAATAATACCTATTTCATAAGGTTATTGTAATTGTTAAAAAATGAGTTAGTAAAAAGAAAGATTGTAAAGTACCTAAGATACAGATGTTTCCATGTGTTACCCATTATTATTTTTAACAAAGGAGAAAGTTATCTACATAAATATGTTTATTGAATAGGTATTTAAAAAAGCAAAAACTGGCTTGCATAGAGACACAAACCAAAATCATTTCACCTGATGAAATATTATATAGTTGCTACATTGGTGAACATTAGAGAATCTATTATATAACTTGTAGTATTAGTAGTTCACATTAAAAAATCAGGTAAATATCTCAGCAAATGCAGAAATGACATGAAATATAACACCCATTTCTGACACAAAGCAAAATAGATCAATTCTTGTACTTAATCACACCAAAAGCAAGCAACAAATTTAGCAATAAACTTTCTATTTGCCATTCAAATTTTACAAACAAAACAATGGTGCTATCACAATTATTGTCCATTGTTCTGGAAGTACATTTAATGCAAGAAAATAAGAAAAATAAATAAGGAGTGTATATGTACTGTAAAGGAAGATGCATAATTGTCATAATTTGGAGATTACAGGACTGCATAAAAGGATTAAATAACGTGGCTGGTTAAAAATGTTATTTACAAAAATGAGTAGTTTTCCTATATATAAATCATAGTAAGAGAAAAAGGATTAAACAAACCTCATAATAATGAGACAAAAACAAATAATTAGAAATCATCTTAGATGTTAACATACAGGACAAACAAAAAGAAAATATTACAACTTTACTGAAGAGACATAGGAGATTTGAGTATATGTCCCTATACAGAAAAACTCAAAACTCTAAAATTACCAAATCAACCTTCAAAAAATCAATTTAAAAAGCAACAGGAATTTGGGAGGTGTTTGAAAAAAATATAATAATTTCACCTGAAAGATTAAACAGGAAAAAAAATCTGGAAAAAATAAGATGGGGCAGAACTGTTTTTATCAAATATTAAAGCATATAAGACTACAGGAACTAAAGCATTTTGTCGCAGGATTAGTGTATTCGTTAATTATTGCCACATAACAAATTTCCCCAAAACATATTGGCTTAAAACAACACACGCTTACTATCTCATAGTTTCGTGGGTTAGGAATCAGGACATGGTTTAGCCGAGTTCTCTGACTGTGGGTGTCTCACAGGCTGCAGTCAACATATCTACTGGGACCACAGTCATCTCAAGGCTCAACTAGGGTAAGACCTGCTTCCAAGCTCACTCACTGGTTGTTGGAAGGATTCAGTTCCTTGCAGGCTGTTGACCTGATGGCCTTGGTTTCTCCTCAGCTGTGGGCTAGCCATCTTGCTCCTTCTCTTGCCACATGGGTTTCTCCACAGGGCAACTCATAACATGGCAGGTGGCTTTAGCAGAGCAAACACGTGAAAGGATGAGAGAGAAAGTAACAGAGTACCAGTAAGATGGAGGTCCCAGTTTTTCTAATCTACTTGCAGAAGTGACATCCCACCACTTTTTCAGTCTTCCGTTCATTAGAAGCAAGTCACTGGATCCAGCCCACATTCAAGGGGAGGGGATTACACACAGGTATAAATACCAGGAGACAGGGATCATCATACAACTCTGCCTACCACCACTAGACAGATAAACCAATAGAAGATAACAAAGTATAGAAAGAGACCCAAATTCCTTTGAGAATATAGTATATAATAGAGATAGCATTCTAGATTAATGATTACAAGCCTTATGAATTATCATGCCATTGCCAAATCAAATTATGTCCAAATCATACTTTCAAATAATTAGCTAGGCATCTTTAAAAAATCATCTGGGCACCTAGCTCTTTCCCAGAGCTACAATAATACTGATGTAATAATTCTATGGAAAATACATATAAAATTAAGGTATGGAAAAATATATATATAGTATAATTATCAACAGTTGTAAATATATATACAGGGAAGCAAAAGAAGCTACCAATAAAGCAGACACCCTACAGAATGGGAGAAAATATTGGCAAACTGTGCATCCAACAAAAGTCTAATATCCAAAATCTATTAGGAACTTAAATCAACAAGAAGAAAAAAAATCCATTTAAAAAGTGGCAAAGGAGATGAACAGATATTCTCAAAAGAAGATATATAAGCAGCCAACAAACTATGAAAAAATACTCATCATCACGGATCATCAGATAAATGCAAATCAAAGCCACCGTGAAATATCATCACACTAGTCAGAATGCCTCTTGCTAAAAAGTCAAAAACACAACAATTTCTGGAAGTCTACAAAGAAAAAAGAACACATACACTGTTGGTGGGACTGAAAATTAGTTAAGCTACTGTGGAAAGCAGTTCAGAAATTTCTCAAGGAACTTAAAACAGAGTTACCATTCAACCCAGCAATCTTATTACTGGGTATATACCTAAAGGAAAATAAGATCATTATACTCAAAAGACACATGCACACATATGTTCATCACCACACTATTTGCAATAGCAAAGACATGGAATCAACCTAGACACCCATCAGTGGTGGATTAGATAAAGAAAATGCAATACCTACACACCATGGAATACTATGCAGCCACAAAAAAGAATGACATTATGTCTTTCACAGGAACATGGAGCTGGGGGCCATAATCCTAAGCAAACTAATGCAGGAACAGAAAAGAAAATACCACACGCTTTCACTTATAAGTGGGAGCTAAACATTGAGCACACATGGACATAAACATGGGAAAAAGAGACACTGTGGACTACTAGACATGAGGAGGGAATGTGTATTGAAAAACTACCTATTAGGTGCTGCACTTATCACCTGGATGAAATATAGCCATGTAACAAACCTGCACATGTACCTCCTGTATCTAAAATAAAAGTTAAAATTTAACCAATCAATAAATAAAAACATATAGAGGGGAGAAAACTTTAAAAAAAAGAAATACCACACATCAACAGTGGTTGTGTGTAGCTGGGATTATTGGAATGTTTTAACTCTTTTGTATGTTTTAAATATTTTTAATAAACGTGGTACTTTTATAATGGAAAAAGAAAGTTTTCAAAGTGACATTTAATTAAAATGTGATACTTTTATAATGGAAAAAGAAAGTTTTCAATTTTTTTTTTTTTTTTTGAGACGGAGTTTTGCTCTTGTTACCAAGGCTGGAGTGCAATGGCGCAATCTCGGCTCACCGGAACCTCCCTCTCCTGGGTCCAGGCAATTCTGCCTCAGCCTCCTGAGTAGCTGGGGTTACAGGCACGCGCCACCATGCCCAGCTAATTTTCTGTATTTTTAGTAGAGATGGGGTTTCACCATGTTGACCAGGATGGTCTCGATCTCTTGACCTCGTGATCCACCCGCCTCGGCCTCCCAAAGTGCTGGGATTACAGGTGTGAGCCACCGCACCCAGCCTCAATTTTTTTTTTTTTTTTTTTTTTTTTTTTTTTTTTTTGAGATGGAGTTTCGCTCTTGTTACCCAGGCTGGAGTGCAATGACACGATCTTGGCTCACCGCAACCTCCGCCTCCTGGGTTCAAGCAATTCTCCTGCCTCAGCCTCCCGAATAACTGGGACTACAGGCACGCACCACCATGCCCAGCTAATTTTTGTATTTTTAGTAGAGACGTTGACCAGGATGGTCTCGATCTCTTGACCTCATGATCCACCTGCCTCGGCCTCCCAAAGTGCTGGGATTATAGGCATGAGCCACCATGCCCGGCCAGTTTTCAAATTTTAAAGAAGTGGGAATCTCTTTCAAATGAATTCTTATACAAAATCCTAATCATAAAGAAGACATAATAATTTCTGAATGAATTTTGAAGGTTTAGAATATCTAATACAGTAAGATATTAAAACCTCTTCAATGTCACTATGGCAAAATGAATATCATTATCAATCATTACTGAATATTTTTTGAAAAGTACATACTCATACTTAATACTTTTTAAAAACAAAATTCTGGATTCTTATTTTTATTCGTCACCAAAGAATCAGATTATAGGAGAAAAAATTTGAAAGCTGGAAAGGTTTACTGAAATGTGAAAATAAATAAAAATTTTAGTTTCAGCTGAAGCTGAAGAATTCTTATTCTAAAAATCTCTGCATATAGCCTTATCAGGAAAGCAGAGATGGATATAAATTACATGATTTCAGGAGCTCAGATGGGACTCCAGATTTCTAGAATCTGGAACAGGAGGACCAAGGAGTATTTGTGCTTTAAAATATAAATAAATAAATAATGCTGACTCCCACCCACACAGCTCTCCACAGAGAAGGAAAGCTATGTTAAAATAAATTCTGTTTCTCATTTATGACTCAATGAAACATCAGAACACTTGACGTATCATATAACTTTTAAAGGAAGTTTAGCCAATTTTTCTTGGAAGAAGAAATGCAATCATCCAAAAAAAGCACTTTGGGAACTATGATAAAAATGAGGAAATAAGCCCTTCCTCTTATGAATAAAGATTCAGTGCCACTGTACCTAACAGTGAATAGACTGAAAATAGGAGACGTTCAATTGAGAGCTTAATGTCTGTTACTAAAATAATAGGTAGAAATTAAAAATTAAGATAAAATTAAATTATCTGAAAACTCAAAATAGAAGTTCATGGAACCAAAAGACAGAAGTTCTATTAGAAAAAAAAAATATTCAACAATATGTATCCCACTTTTTGCTATTCGCTATATGTAAACAAAAATCATTATACAGTCAATAGGAAATAGTAATTGAATATTGCATGAAATAACATTGGACAATTTTTATTTTCAATTAACTCAAGAAATGTAGAGTTATAAGAAATTGAAATGTAGGACATAAGCCAGTTTCCCAGTTTGGAAAATGGTAAAACATGCATTGTTACCAGAGGTCAATCCAAAGCTTACTAGCTACATTTCCTCACCTTTATCATAAAAATTTTAAAGTATGAGAAATTTTCACATGGACATTATCAAAACAAGTAAAGAAACATTGCCCATTTTCACCTTGTATAGTCAATTAAAAATATTAATTTTAAATGTAAAATGTGTTACTATAATTGCCCGTGTTATTTCTTGATGGGAAAAAACATCTCCCAGAAGCACATCCAAGTTCTTTTCTGCAGAAGCATAGCCTTGGGAGTGGCCAACCTCAAATTAATTTCCCTGAATAAATTTTGCAAAGCTGCCAGATGGAGAAATTTTTCCTTTAGAAGAGAACCTAGGATTTTCTGAAACCAGTAAATGGTTACTATCAGAAAACCTGAAATCATTATATCAAAAAGATACTTGCACTTTTATGTTTATTGAAGCACTAGTCACAATATTGAGGATATGAAATCAACCTATGTGTCCATCAAGGGATTACTGGAGAAAGAAAATATAATAGACACACACACACACACACACACACACACACACACTCACACACACCATGGAATACTGTTCAGCCATAAAAAAGAATGAAATCATGTCTTCTGCAGCAATATGGATGGAACTGGAGGCTATTATCTTAAGTGAAATAACTCAGAAAGTCAAATGCTGCATGTTCTCACTTGTAAGTGGGGCCTAAATTATGAGTACACATAGACACAGAGAGTAGAATAGTAGACACTGCAGACTCAGAAAGGTGGGTGAGCGGGAAGGGGGTGAGGGATGAAAATTACTTAATAAGTACAATGTACACAATTCAGGTGATGGTTACAAATCAGACTTCACCACTATACACGATAGCCATTTAACATAATTGCACTTGTATCTCCTAAATCTATAAAAATTTAAATTAAAAAAAAATTAGGTTTCAGACTCTGCTTATCCTTAGAAGCTTGAGCAGGACATCACTTCACTCGGCTTCAGTCGCTTTGTCTGTAAAATCGACAGGCCCCAAACAGCTGTCACATCCTATAATTCCCACTGGACTTCATTATGTAATCATTTATCCGAACAAATCCAGGCTCAAAAGAAGATTGCTCTATAATCTGGCTCTTTATTGTCAATCTCCTCTCAAGATCATTTATTTAAATATTTTAGTTTATTCAAGATAATGGCCACGGGTAAACCTGTAAAATAATTAGTTTTTCAAAATTGAACATTCCAATGAACAGATACTTTTTAGCAAAGTAGCCTGCACACACTAGTTCTTAACACATATTTGGAAAAATATATTTAAGATTATAGTCAGGGCTGGTCATGGTGTTTCACACCTGTAATCCCAGGAGTTAGAGACCAGACTGGTCAACGTAGTGAGACCCCACCTCTACAAAAACAACTTAAAAATTAGCCAGGCATGGTGGCACACACCTGTAGTCCCAGCTACACGGAAGGCTGTTGCAGGAGGACCACTTGAGCCCAGGATATCCAGGCTGCAGGCAGTGAGCCATGCTGGCACTGCAACCTGGAAGACAGAGCAGGGCCCTGCCTCAAAACAAAACAAGACAAAAAAAAGAAAAAGAAAAAAATGTAACAGTATAGTCTGTACTTTTTCTCATCAGTTTGTTTCATAATTGTTAAAAAGCAGCAAATAAAAATTAAAATTTCTCTTTCTTAAACTATTTCTTAGGAATATAAAATTTTAGTTGGGTATAAGTCATGAATTTCAGGCATATTCATTGAACCTTTCTCAAAAACTATTTGCAAGTTATATCATATCCTTCTAGCAAACATTCACTCAGATGTCGTAGTAGAAGCTTCCATAGTAGTAGTATTCCTACGAAACTTAAGTAAATTAATACTGACAAGACAGCTCAAAATCTAGGATGAAAATAAAACATGTGGAAATATATTTTTGTACTTGTTTTTAACATTTGACTGATACTGCAGTGGAATGAAAGGGTGAAGAATTCATGGGCCAGTTCTGCTGCTGCAAGCTGTAACTTTGGGCAATTGATTTTAACTTGGCTTTCTTACCTATAAAATGGCCATCGTGACTTTCTCTGCACCTCACAGTTTGCTGTATGGATGGGGAAAAATTTATACAATGGCCACTTGACACCTCGAATATTAATGTTGATGGCACAAGGAGCTTGTTCATTTGTTCCAGCCTGAGAACTGGCTGGGAATAGCATTGAACCACTGAAATTATTTCTGTTGTTACATTGCTGGGGTGGTTGTGGTTCCAGTGACTGAGTCTGTAGAGGGTGGGAAGACAGTGGGAAGTTCACTGCAACGTATGTGACCAAGATCTGCTGGAAGGTGAAAGCTTCTCAGTGCCGTTGTGTTGTAAAGGGAGGTCATTTGCACAGACAATGTTGAGTCAGGTCTCTGATTATAGGAGTAGATCTTTTGGTTGTTTATAGCAATGTGCCTGAAGTGAGCTCATCCTCTTCAGCTGTCAAGATGAATGCCCCTGTGGAGCAGGTCTGAGCTGCTTTTTTAGGGCCCTAGCACTGGCAAGTTGCTGAGAAATGTGGCTTGGTGTGCACAGGATTCCCGGCATAGGTAATTAAGGCTGATGGTCCAGTTTCCAGAACTATCCAAAATTACAGAGGAGGCTCATGTGAGGTCTGGGCTTGCCTGGCTCTGTCATCATCGCTTCCTGTCTCTCTGGTCAAGGGCCTGGGCAGACACTTGACACGATGGGCACAGGGAGAGACCAACTTACCTTCATAGTTGGCAGAGCAAAAACGGAAAGTCAGATGCCTGAATGTTAACCTCGTGTATTTCCCAACTACATTTGGCGAAAGTAAATAAACGATTACTATTTTAATCATTTGACTATGAAAATAGTATTTCTGGCTTTCCAGCTGCATAGAGGATGCATCGAAACAGTGCCCTCTGCCTTACACTCTGTTTGTGAGCAGTGTATGCACACAGACTTATTTTAGGGTCTCCTAGGGTGGCTTCTTTCAATTTATAGATATCCCTATGAAGCTTCCCGAGGAAAGACTTGTTAAAACACATGAAATCTTCTGGGCCTCATCTTTCTCCTCTCTAATGCACACCTTTAACAAAACTGATTTATATTTTTCAACTCTGAAAATATGAAAATGCAATGTTTGTGAGTTCTGAGAAGCATCCTTCCTGAAAGTGCTTATTTTTAAAAAATTATGGGTATATAGTAGGTGTACATATTTATGGGGTACATGAGATATTTTGATAGGGGCGTCCAATGTGTAATAATCACTTCAGGGTAAACCAAGTATCCATCGCCTGAAGCATTTATCATTTATTTGTGTTATAAACATTTCATTTATACTCTTTTAGTTATTTTTAAATGTGAACTTTTTTTAAAAAGTACAGTTTTCCAAATATGTGTTGTTGGCTGTCAACACCCTGTTCTGCTATTAAATATTAGATCCTATTCAAGTGGAGAAAAATGAACCCTTGTCTGCTATTGGTGGGGATGTAAATTAGTACTAAATTAGAATGTAAATTATTCTCCATAGCCACTATGAGAATGATATGGAAGTTCCTCGAACAATTAAAAATAGAACTACAACATGATCCAGCAATCCCACTGCTAGGCATATACCCAAAAGAAAGGAAGTCAGTTTATGGAGGAGATATCCACACTCCCATCACTGCAGCACTACACATCTTCACCATGATTTGGAAGCTTACCATTTTTTTGAGTAAATTATTCAAGAATAAGTACATGCCACAGAATCCTAAATAGCAAGTAATGAGATACCACCCTTGTTCTCCCCATATCGTGCGTCCTTTCCTCCTTCCTACAACTGCCAATTGTTTAAAGGGAGAGCCACTATTTTATTTAAAAAGCATGAAAGAATTTGACAAATTCTCAAGGCACGATACCAATACCAAATGAAATAATTTGACAAATTCTCAAGCCATAATGACAAATCCAAACCCTGAAAGTGATGGAAAAGTTGGGAGGTGGCCAGGTATGGTGGCTCACACCTCTCATCCCAGCTCTTTGGGAGGCCAAGGAAGGCAGATCACTTGAACCCAGGAGTTTGAGACAAGTCTGGGGAACACAGTGAGACCCTGTGTCTACAAAAAGTACAAAAATTAGCTGGCCATGATGGTGCATGCCTGTAGTCCAAGTCTCCACTCAGAAGGCTGAGGTAGGGGAATCGCTTGCACCTGGGAGGTCAAGACAACAGTGAGCTGTGATCGTACCACTGCACTCCAGTGCAAGACCAGGTGACTGTCACTGGGTGACAGTGCAAGACCCTGTCTCAAAAAAAAAATGTAGGAAAATAGTACTTCTCCACATTCCCAAGCTCAAAAGGATGCTTACGGAGTGAAACCTCATAAGTTCAGTGCTAGAAGGGACTTCAGAGCCCATCTACCCTCTAACTCCTTGCTTTATGCAAGAGGACACTGAAGAAAGCAGTTTGGCCTACATGAGAATGCCCTTTGTGGCTGACGTAGAACCAAAAGAGAGATTTCCTGTCTCTTTCCAGTAAACCAAACCTCCATTGCTTAAGTCCAGGTAATTCAGTGTGCATTCCATTTCATCTTTTTGTTACTAGCATCCAGTCTTGGCCTCTGTTTCACAAGGTAGAAAGAATCAAGGGAAGATAAAACTGTAGCAGTATTTGAACTATAAGGAGGTGGCTACTTTCTTTTTTTTTTTTTTAAGAGGGAGTCTCGCACTGTCACCCAGGCTGTAGTGCAGTGGCGCAACCTCAGCTCACTGCAATCTCTGCCTCCCGGGTTCAAGCAATTCTCCTGCTCAGCCTCCCAAGTAGGTGGGACTACAAGCGTGTGCCACCATGCCCAGCTAATTTGTGTACTTTTAGTAGAGATGGGGTTTCACCATGTTGGCCAGGATGGTCTTGATCTCCTGACCTCGTGATACACCCTCCTCGTCCTCCCAAAGTGCTGGGATTACGGGCATGAGAAAGTGGCTACTTTCTTATTGCATTGGGTACAAAGATAAACGTAGGGTATCCTACAAAGTCAACAAACATAGGATAGTCCAGGTGTTGTGGCTCACACCTCTAATCCCAACACTTTGGGAGGCAGATCGCCTGAGGTCAGGAGCTCAAGACCAGCCTGGCCCAGTGAAACCCCATCTCTGCTAAAAATACAAAAATTAGCTGGGCATCATGGCACATGCCCGTAATCCCAGCTACGCTGGAGGCTGAGGCAGGAGAATTGCTTGAACCTGGGAGGTTGAGGTTGCAGTGAGCTGAGATGACAGCATTGCACTCTTGCCTGGGCAACAGAGTAAGGAGAAAGAAAAGAAAAGACAGAGAGAGGGAGAGAGAGAGAGAGAGAGAGAAAGAGAGAGAGAGAGAGAGAGAGAAAGAAGGGGAGAGAGAAATAAAGAAAGAAAGAGGGAATGAAGGAAGGGAGGGAGGGAGGAAGGAAGGAAGGGAAGGAAAGGAAGGAAAGAGGGAGGGAAGGAAGGAAGGAAAGAAGGAGAAAGGAGGGAAGGAAGGAAGGAAAGAAAGAGAAAGGAGGGAAAAAGGAAGAAAGGACAGAAGGGAGGGAGGGAAAGAAAGAGAAAAAAGAAACATAGGATAACTCCATCTTTCAACGGTATGTCACTTATATGTTTGCTATGATTTGGATGTTTGTCTCCCAAAACCCCACATTGAACTTTGATCCCCATTGTTAGAGATGAGGCCTAAGGGAAGGTGTTTAGGCCATGGGGATGAATTTCTCAGGAATGGCTTGCTGCTATCTTTCTGGTAATGACTGAGTTCTTGCTCTATCTGTTCCTGCAAGAGCTGATTGCTAAAAAGAGCCTGGCACCTCCTGCTTCTCTTTTGCTTCCTCTCTTACTGTATGATTTCTGCACACACTGGCTTCCCTTCACCTTCCATCATGAGTGAAAGCAGCCTGAGACTCTCACCAGATGCAAATGTTGGTGGCATGCTTCTTGTACAGGCTACAGAAGTGTGAGCCAAATAAACCTCTTTTCTTTATAAATTACCCAGTCACAGATATTCCTTTATAGCAACACAAATGGACTCAGATAATTTTCAAACAACGTAATCTGCATTTCTTCACCTTCAGTCCCCTTAAAAATTACAATGAATATACTAAGTTTCCTATGCTTCCAGAATTTTTGAACAGTCAACAATGTTTTATAAGTTATTTCTTTTAGATTAGCAGTTAGGCCCATTACTTTAAATCTAGAACAAATCCACTTCACCAGATAGCATGTTATTTGAAAATAACTAACATACTGTTTTAAGAAAAGTTTATTTTGTTTCCTGACTTTGTATATATAGCTTATAGAATGGGGACTGAAAGACAAAGAGCAATAAATTATTTGTCAAGAAATGTAGTAGATTAACAATGTAATGGCTGAAAGTGTGTGAGGCCTTTTGAAAGATGCTTAATACGTAAACCTACTCTGATCATTTCTTTTTTGAGACAGAGTTTCACTCTTGTCACCCAGGCTGGAGAGCAATGGCAAGATCTTGGCTCAGGGCAACCTCCGCCTCCCAGGTTCAAGCCATTCTCCTGCCTCAACCTCTTAAGTAGCTGGGATTACGGGTGCCCGCCACCACATTCAGCTAATATTTGTATTTCTAGTAGAGACTGGGTTTCACCATGTTGAGCTAATATTTGTGTTTTTAGTAGAGACCAGGTTTCACAATGTTGGCCAGGCTTATCTCAAACTCCAGACCTCAGGTGATCCGCCCACCTTGGCCTCTCAAAGTGCTGGAATTACAGGCATGAGCCACCGTGCCTGGCTAACACTCTGATAATTCTCAACTATTTAATCCTTCAAAATTACCAGCCTCATTTGTGAGAATGTGTTGTTTTGATGCCTAGTGCCAGAGTGTAAGCTCCCTAGGGTAGTAGTGTGTGTAGGATTTGTTCACCAGGAATTTCCAGCACTTAGAAATGGACCTGGCACATAGAAAGAATTTAATACATAATTTTCAATAAATGCTGCCATACATGGAAAGAGGATTAACTTGATTTAGCTACTTAAACAATCAGCAACTCACCTGAATGTTACTAGTTGGGCAAAATCCCCAGTCCCTCTTGCTCAGGGGTGGCTTGCCTAATGAGAATCTCTCTGAACATGAAAATTATTTGGGAATTCCTCCAAATATGTCAGCTTAACAAAGACACATCAGTGAGTTATCTTGAGAATACATCATCTTCCTTATGTCTAAGGAAATACAGCACATTTTGACAGAAAGCCACCATTTATGATTTCATGACATAACTGACATAATTGCCGTACTTAAAACAAGATTTTCTTGCTTTTGGATAGGTCTTCTCATGTCCAGTGTATTTCTTTAAGAAGATATAGGCAGTGAAAAATAAATTCATAGTAATTATATAAAGTATGTTAGAATAGTTCCTTTTAGAGAAAAACATCCTCACTGAGGATGTAACTGTAAATGTATATTTATATTGTAAAACTCTAATTCTAAGACATTACTCCTTTTGTTGGTAGGGTAGAAGAAAGACACTGAAGGAATCTAAGAGATTCATAGGGAAACTAAGTGGAAAATATTGGGAATTAAGATGAGGCAGACCAGCCAAGCTTTGGGTTGTTTGTTTGGAGACAGAGCTTCACTCTTGTCGCCCAGGCAGGAGTGCAGTGGCACGATCTTGGTTCACTGCAACCTCCGCCTCCTGGGTTCACCTGATTCTCCTGTCTTGGCCTCCAGAGTAGCTGGGATTACAAGTGCCCAGCACCACACCCGGCTAATATTTGTATTTTTAGTAGAGACAGGGTTTCACCATGTTTGCCAGGATAGTCTTGAACTCCTGACCTCAGGTGATTTACCCACCCCAACCTCCCAAAGTGCTGGGATTACAGGCATGGGCCACTGTACCTGGCCAAGCTTTGGGTTTTTATGGTACCAATAACCACTTCTCTGAAGTTACAGGTGTAAACTCCACCTGCCTGACGTACCTTTTGGAAGAGCCTAGGTTGGAGAGGGGCATAAGGGCTGAGAGGGCTGAACACCAGAAAAAAACTCATAAAGAAAGCCTGTGTTTGTTTTGAAAGCAAGTGATGTATAGATGGGAGAAGAGCTACTGCCCTAGGCATGGGCAGAAAACCCCAGCAACTTGACTGTGAAGCCTACTCAGCAAGGCTGCAAGGCAGTTCACTGAGTCTTCAGAAGAGGGAATTTTATGCTAAGTCAATCTCTTCACTGCATAAACTAGAATTATTTTTACTTAGCAATGCCTGCTTTTCAAAGTATGGGTTGTAGAATTAAATAATCATTGTTCTCATCCTAAGCTTCACCACTGACCAGCGGTGGGACATGGGACAAGGAAAACTCTTTCCAGGCCTCAGCTCCTATAGTAGTTTGTTTTCATCCTGCTGATAAAGACATACCCAAGACTGGTTAATTTATTTAAAAAATAAAAGTTTTAATGGACTCACAGTTCTACGTGGCTGGGGAGGCCTCACTCACAATCATGGCAGAAGGTGACAGGCATGTCTTACATGGTGGCAGGCAAGAAAGAATGAGAGCCAAACGAAAGGGGTTTCCCCTTATAAAACCATCAGATCTTGTGAGACTTATTCACTACCATGAGAACAGTATAGGGGAACATATAGTACACCCCCTCAATTCAATTAACTCCCACTGGGTCCCTCCCATAACATGTGGGAATTATGGAAGCTACAATTCAAGATGAGATTTGGGTGGGGGCACAGCCAAACCATATCAACTCCACACTTCCAATATGGGGAGAATAATCCCTCTTCCCATGTCTGTAGAAACCTTTGCACAATGTCCAGTATACAGGAAAATGTCAGTAAGTGGTAGGTTGTTATTTTTTATCTTTTGAATGAGACTTGTAATTTTTTTTCTTTTCACATTTTCTCTTAGAATCTTAGTCAGTTTTTTAAATATTGGGTTCTAAGGGTGCTAACATGAAGTAAAACACGTGATATTGTCATTGCTTGGAGTGGGAAGAGATCAGCAAACACCAGGAGTCCTGGCACAGCAGCTACAGGTCTGTGAGATAATTCAGCATGGAAGGAAGAAAAGCCAAGGAAAGAAGGTTGGGAACCTGGGGCAGACATTCCCCTGTCTATTGCCTGGTCTGCATTTGTTGTTCTTTTCTTTTCCAGAACAAGACTGTGTATTTTGCTCATTAATTGGCTTAGTTATTTATTCCATTCAATACAAATGCCACTAAAGGCTTATGCCTATAATCCCAGCACTTTGGAAGGCTAAGGCAAGCAGATCACTTGAGGTCAGAAGTTTGAGATCAGCTTGGCCTAGATGGCAAAACCTCGTCTCTACTAAAAATACAAAAATTAACCAGGAGTGGTGACAGGTGTCTGTAATCACCCCTACTTGGGAGGCTGAGGCAGGAGAATCACTTGACCCAGGAGGCAGAGGCTGAAGTGAACCAAGATAGTGCCACTGCACTCCAGCCTGGGCAACAGAGGGAGACTCCATCTCAAAAAAAAAAAAAGTGCCACAAAAGGCATTGTGCAAAATGTGGAGAGAGGGAACAGAAATTGAACTGATTAGAAACTGAACCTCTCTCAAATCTCAAGTCCCTGTAGAAGATCAGACAAGGAAACTGACAAATGCAACACCTGATGGTGAAGAGAAGGGGTGTAAGCAGATGTTCCCATGCAATTCTTTTTTCAATAAAAGACCACTGGTTTGGGTGCCAATAAGCATATAGATATGGAAAAACTTGTTAATGACATTACATATTATAATATCTATTCTTTTACACACAAGCCAATAAAAAGAAATAATTACCAGAGGGTTTGAATTACTTTATTAGCAAAGATTGTTTTACATATGCTGGATGTAATTTTGATTTCTGCAAAGAGGAGAAAATTTTCTAACTATTCTATACTGCAATCAGATTTTTTTCCTATTTCAAGTTATTATAAAAAATGTATTATTATCACAGATCAGAAACCCATCCTCTGAAACTTTCCAGAAAGTCTAAAAGTCAAGAAAAATAATTTCACCATCGAAGCTATATGTTCTGTGAGAAAGACACTGCTAAAACAGCAAAATGGTCCAAAAAAATTCACCTGTGGAAAGTAATGAAAAAATGTCAACTTTTATAGTCCTTCTAAAAACAAGGAAATAGATGCATTTATTTCTATGTCTAGCTCTTCTGTAATCTACTTCTTGAATCTGCCTTGGACCAAGAAGCCCAGATCCCTGCTGATACAAATTCCTACATCTTCTGGCCTCATGCCAAACCACAGTGATTTTGCATCTGCAAGAGCACATTTGAGAGTCAGCTGAAAGAAGAGCAAAACATTTATTAATGCCAAAGCCATCAACTGCAATCAAAAAATAAAGCCAAACAAATTGAGCAGTTTGCAGAAGAGGAGACTAAGGCAGGAATAAGTGAACCTCAAGGGAGTTAGAACAGAACCAGATCCCAGCTCATAAAAGGAATCTTGGCACAGGCCTTCCCAGATATAAAAATCAAAGAGCAATTCTTCCCTGTCTTCCTCATATGACAGCACTCAAGGACAGGAAAGATAGATTTATGAGTCAGAGGCTTGTGTCCAGAGCACGGCCTTTCTCATGAAGTTACATGTCTAGCATGTGAACTTGGTGATCAATGGGACTGTTATTCCCCATACTGGCTTTCTTCCCTGTAAGTGATTATACATCCAACCCACTTCCGAATGACTTGTGGTGCCTCTCCATAGGTGGAGAATATTTCTCTGCCATGGTTTCAGGCTCGGAAACATGATGTGTCTGGGCCAACAAAATGTAAAAAGAGGTGACAGTGTGCCAGTTCAAGCAAACCCTTCGAAGCTTGACATTTTCCAGCCAATTCTCTGTTTTTCTCTCTGCACAAAAACAGCAGTCGCAAAGCCTTGGACAGAAAGAAAAATTTTGCAGGTTCTTACTCACCTGTGAGACCTAAGCATCAAAACAATTGAATTCATAGAGGTAAAGAGTAAAACAATGGTTACTAGAGGCTGGAAAGAGAACAGGGAAGGAGGAGAAGTGTAGACAGTTACTGGGTGCAAAAGTATAGTTAGGAAACAAAAATTGCAGGTCCCAACTACACATGGCTACAGGAAAGAGAAGACACTGGGAGCAGAATTGTAGCAATCAATGCACAGCCATATTATGTAATGCAAGTAGGATATAAAAATTTGTTGGCATTAGCCCCTGAGATTTGGAGACTAGTTATTGCAGAGAAACTGACTAATATATATGACACCACGAAGCAGTAACACAACTGCATTGAAATAAGCATTCCATCTCTAAGGACATCCCATTCCATGAGAGACTTAGCTTTTATTCTAAAAATGAGCTAGAAGAGATTAGATAGGATTGGTTTAAGCACTATGTCATCTGTAGTCAGAAGGTTCCAGGGAGAAAGGTACAATTTTCCATCCTAAATGAACTCTGTTCTGTAAGATAAGCCATAGTTCTTCTGGAGGTCCCCTGTTCCACAATTCTGGGAGTGGCCATGAAGTAGATCAGCCTTGAAGGAGCGGGTACAGCACAGGTTTATATTTACCCCACTGCAACCATTTCTTTATATTTACCCCACTGTGTTCATTACTAAGTGAACACATAGTAAGTTCACTTCTCCTGTCTCAGGAGTCCAGGGAATAGCCACACACACGTGTGGCTTTTTATTTTGCATAAATATATTAGTATTTATTTGCAAGAATGAGTCATCAGTTGCAGTAGACAGGGCCAGGAACACACAGTTGGAATGTGGCATCAGCGCAAGGCAATCCTGACTAATGAGATTGTGACCACATCTCCCCCACGGAGAGGTCTTGTCCTGT
The DNA here is from genome assembly GCA_031835075.1 of Saguinus oedipus. Lineage (NCBI taxonomy): Eukaryota > Metazoa > Chordata > Mammalia > Primates > Cebidae > Saguinus > Saguinus oedipus. Next base: position 53,998,500 of record CM063186.1, on the reverse strand, counting down.
CTTGGTTCCTGCAAACCAAGTGTGTAGTGGCTATTAGAGTCACTAAACAGAAAGTGCTTCTTTTGGCTTCTAGTTCTGCAACTGCTTTTATGGCTCCACCTCTTCCTTTTAATTTGCTCATTAATGGCTCTTTGACAACCCTCCTGCTAAGTCAGTGACCTTGGGGTATAATTACAAATACTTGAAAACTCAAAGTTAGCATGTTTTTCCAATCAGTTGAAAGTACTTAAAAATGGGTAGAGAAGCCAAGAGCAACCCAGGTCCTAACCACCTGCATCAGGCCACAGGAACTCAACAGGGTCTGACAAATTCAGGACCAGCAGGGAGGGGACAACAACTGTGAGATTCGGAAAATGAGTTGGAAGGCAGCAATGCATGGCTGAGCAGAGGGAATTTGTTCCTAGAATGCTGCTGCCTAATCCAGGAACGACAGACAGAGCTGGGAAGCAGCTCTGGAGCAGAGCTATGGGAGCAACACCCCATTCCTTGGCAAGCTTAGCTCAGATGGTGGGGCCTGGGGCTCATAGGACAGCCAGCCACATGCTCATCAGCTCAATCAGAGATGGTTCCTCCTGCCTCTGGAGTGAGTTATTCTTCAGAAGATTAGGAGCAAAGAGGATTCATTCTTTGGCTAGCTCAGCATGATTCACTCTTTGGCTAGATTCACTCTCTGGGCCTTATATAATTTACAAAAGAATGAGAAGGAACTCACTGGCAAACAAAGCTTAATGGGAACAAAACAAGGATTTTCCAACAAGGATGACCTATCACAAGGTTGTTAGAACTTGTGACAGGCCAGTCTTCTTCTTTTAAGGATGGGGAAACTGAGCCCGGAGACACAAAATGACCCACCTAAGGCCAAAGTCAATGACAGCATGGCAGAGGCAGGGCTCAGGGCCTGACTGAACTCCTGATGGATGCTGGGAGCTCTTCCTTAGGTCTCTACATACTAGCCTATTCTGAAATAAGTAAGAGGACATTGTAGGAGCTTCTAAAGTCAGAGAGAAGGTATGACTACAACAGGAAGGGCTTATAAATTTGAAACACTGTTGTTATTGACAATTGATCCACCCAAGACACTGACTTTTCTATGTAATGTTTTCACAAAGAATAGGGGCATGAGATACTGTTGAGTAGACATTACCTACATGTGGGAGGAAAGAAAATCAATCATGTGAGGTACAAATCATTGAATCTTCATATTTGAGAATTCTGCAGCTCATCCGTTATCGTCAGTGGACAGGATCCTCCCTAATGTGAATTCCATAAAGCGTAAGTATAGTACATCACACTCCATCAGGGGCTAGGGGTGGGGAACTGGAGGAGTTGAAAAGGAGGGGCTCAGAGAGGAAGGAAGATGAGGGACGTGATTAAGAAAAACACTGACAAATAGTGAAAACAACTTGCCTGGGTGGGCAGCTAAATTAAGTTTTCCTATGAGAAACAAGGTAAAGGACTCATTTAAAATGCCTGCAGGTAGGCTGAAAGTTGTTTCCAAACACTGATTGACATAAAGATCTTAGAAATAGACAGAAAATGCCAATGCCTGCGGCTCTCTCTGACCCTTGCCAGTGGTCATACTTTCATTTCCTTCCAAATCAGATCCTAAGTGCCTATTCAGCAAAATCAAATACATGAAATCAAAAACAGACATTTTCAACCACCAAAAACACAATTTCACTTAATTCTACAAGTATCGTCAAACCCCAGTGGGAGATGTTCTTTCTCCTTTCATTTGGTTGCATTTGGGTGTCACAAAATCGTGAACTTCTCAAGAGGAAATGCTTCTCCAGCACTTGTCGGAGACATTTATTCACTTCTCCTGACTGTCCCCAGGGTCCCCGTTATTGCTACCTGAGGCAGACTATGACCAGCTTCTCTTGGCATAAACCGCACAATAACCATACCTTTGAGGGTTTACTAACCTGTGACGCACTCGAACCATGCGAGCTAAAGAGTTTCAAAAATCCTGAAGCACCTGAAATACTTCTGAAAATGATTCTATGACCTGGCTATTAATAGGGATGAAAACAAGTTTGAAAATTAAGAGAGAATGAGAAGCTAGATAGGAAGTACCATTCCACGTCACTTGGGTTCTTTCTCAGCAAAGTAAGGCAAAGCAGAGAGAAGAGACAGAAGAGAGGAGTTGAGCTCACACTCATTTTAGAGGAAAATTCCTTGTGACACCACCCTCCCCACATCCCTGGAGCCTCCAGCCCAGACCATAAACCTGATACTTGAAGTAGTTAAAACCTACTTCTACAAAAGGAAAAATACTAAGTAGATTGTTTTTAAACCTTCCACAATAATGCATTATGTATTAGGGCAACATTGGTGTTGAGATTCATATTAGGACAGAAATTCAGTCTTTGCCAGAGCAGTGACTTTATAGCCAACTCCTGATCCTGTCAACCTGAAATAATCAAAAGGGTCAGATTCCAATTTTAGAGAATTTATTCAAGCAAAATCTGGGAATGGCCATTTCTGGATGCTCCATCCCAGAGAAATGGGTGTAGTGCTTGAAGTTAAAAGCTAAATTATCTCTGATATTGGAAAAAGCTAAGAAATTTAACAAGATAACATTTTCAATATATGGCTGGTTTATGAGTTACAACAAATTAATCAGTTACAGTTTGCTTTCTTTTCCATGCAGCTTGTTTTCCTTTCTTTATTGCTCATTTTCATTTCCTTTTCATTTTAAAAGAGTGAGCTTAACATTCCATCTTGAGGCATTGAGAAGGCCATAAAGTTTTTATGTGAGAAGAAAGAGGTTAATCTATAATGAAAGTCAACAGTAAGAGGGAAGGGGTCTCCCTGGTGTTCTTCACTGATACGGACAGGAGACAGGGAAATACTGGATAGAAGAGGACGGTTCCCCAGCAAAGGCCCAACTCTCAAGCCTGAAGACCCACCGCCCTAAATAAAGACAGGTATTTCTGTTTTCACGGCCAAAAAGTTGCCTGTTGGCCTGCCACACACCCACTATCCTGTCCCCATATAATCCCAAGACCCTATCGGGCATACACACAAGCAGCTGAATGTTAAGAACAGCAGACCAGTGGACCAACAGACCAGCGATGGTGGAACAATGCAGCAGAGTAAGAGAGAAAAGTAAGGATGTCTGGACTCCCAGGGGAGAGGCTGGATAAGGGGGTGGCTGAAGAAGAGTTGGGCTGCTGAATGCCCCACTTCAGGAAAAGACCACCTTCCCACTCCATCCCCTCTTCTGGCTCCCCATCCATCTCACTGAGAGCCACCTCCACCAATCAATAAACGTTGCACTTATCCTTTGAGCCCATGCGTGATCTGATTCTTTCAGGACACTGGACAAGAGCTCAGGATTCAGAAGGCCCTCACACTGGCAGAGGATCCATTGAGCCAATTAACACACAAGCCGTCTGCAGACAACAAATCTGAGAGAGCTTTTTAACACGTGACCATGTAGGCTTTGGGAGTCACAGATACCCACCGCTAGACTCTGCAGGGAGCGGGAGCCCAAAAGCCTTGTGCTGGCCTCTGTACCTGCCTGTCGGCATGCTCCCTCTACGTGTCGTGTCTGAGCTGCAGGACAACCAGGCAGGCGAGCCACACCCAGTCGCATGTCCCACAACCATTTATAACATTTTACAGAATAATGTAAGTAAGGGAAAAGACAGTTCAGACAAACAAAAAAGTTACAAAAAGTTCACAGCTGCCTGTCTTGTGACTCAGGCCCCATAATTCACATTTCCTACGGCTCAAAATAATTTAGAGTTCCAACAGCTTAGATTTTAAATCACTTATTTTCACAATCATGAAGCATAGTAGGAGTCCCAGAGAGACAGCACAGCTCACACATTATCCAAAAGTCTTTTCTAGCCTGTAGTTTCAAAATCACCCTCCCCAAGAAGCATAAGCAAAGCTAGTATTAGAGAAGCCAAATGCGCGCGTCTGACTTTCATTTCCCTCCACCTGAGAGGTAATGATGAAACATCACACATGGACTGCTTTGAAAAGCACCTGAATTCCCCAGGTTCTTTTAGATTACCTCATGGGAAATAACACAGAAGACAAATTTAAAACTATAACTAGGTTGGTTTTTTTGTTTGTTTACCAGTTAAGACCTCGGGTAGGTAGAGGCTGTGGGCCAAACTGTTTTCCTGCAATCTCCCCCAAATGTATACGTCGAACTCTGAAACTCTAGTACCTCAGAATGTTCCTGTTTTGGGACATGATTTTTTTAAAAAAAAGTCTTCAGCTGAATTAAATTTAAAGGAGTTTAATTGAACAATGAACGGTTGGCAAATCACGCAGCTCCCAGAATCATAGCGGATTCACAAAGACTCCAGCGCAGCCATGTGGTAAAAGAAGATGTACAGACAAAGAAAAGAGAAATGATGTACAGAAATTGGAAGCGAGCTGCAGAACAGCTTGGTTACAACTTGGTGTTTGCCTTATCTGAACGCAGTTTGAGTACTCAGCAGTGTATGAATGGCTGAAGTATGGCCGCTGAGACTGGCCAAGACTTAGCTATTGCTACAGGTGCATACTGCTAAGTCAGGTTTTCAATTTGTTCTGCCTATTAAGCTAGGTTAAGGTTCATCCACAAGGACTCAAATATAGAAGTAGGGAGTCCTGTATTTAGTTTGCTTTAACAGACATAAAGCCTTTAAAGAGGTCATTAAGGTAAAATGAGGCCATTGGCATGGGTCCTAATGTAATCTGACTGGTGTCCTTATAAGATGAGGACACAGACAGAGGGAGGACAATGTGAAGTCACAGACCTATAAGCCAGGGAGAGGGGCCTCAGAAGTCAACCTGCTGACAGCTTGATCTTAAATTCATAGCCTCCAGAACTGTGAGAAAACAAACTTTTGTGGTCTGAGTAACCTAGCATCCTCCTGGCACTTTATTATGGCAGGCCTAGTGAACTAATACAGTATATTAACTTTTCTACATTTAATCCACATTGCATCAGATCCAGGTCAGAATAACTGAAATAATGGCACAACCAGCCTGGAGGTTTGGGCTGTCAGATTCATAACACTTGATCCAACTCTGTGGACCTCGTCGACATTTACAGTTTGTTACAATCTCCATTTTACAGATATGAGAAATGGAGCTTAAAGAGGCTAAACAACGTGATCCACTTGGGCAACTGGTGAAGGGAAGGGCTAGGATTTGAACCTTGACGACTTGAGTCAGAGGGTGTGCTCTTAACAATTATGGGACACTGCCTCCCCAAGCAGGGAGGAGAGGAACTGTGATATTGAAACTGCCTTTGCAAAATTATAACTGAAATAGTGAAAGACACCTGACCTAACCAGCTTCATCTTGCTTCTAACCTTTAAGCTATCCTTGTTCCTTCCTGGGCATAGGTTCCGGGAGGAACTTGGTTTATTGTTTATAGTTTGAAACCTTTTCCCAAAACAAACCTCCTTCTTGCCTGGGGACTAGACTGCCATTGAAGGACCAAAAAATTAGACACAAGATTAAAAATTATGTTTTAGGAATTATGCAGCTGGAGGCTACAAGATTCTGACCCTCTCTAAACTGCTCCTAAGATTAGTGCTTGAGATATTTTGCAGATATTTTGATGGATCAGCTGGCACCACCCAGATTGATAAACTGGCTCATCTGATCTTGTGGCCCCCACCCAGGAATTGACTCAGCACAAGAGGACAGCTTCAGCTTGCTGTGATTTTATCTCTGACCCAGCCAATCAGCACTCTCAGCTCATTAGCCTTCCCCCACCCACCAAATTATCATTAAAAACTCTGATCCCTGGGTCAAATTGACCCAGCAGTCCCATTGCTGGGTATATATCCAAAGGACTATAAATTGTTCTATTATAAAGACACATGCACAGGTATGTTCACTGCTGCACTGTTTACAATAGCAAAGACCTGGAACCAACCCAAATGCCCATCAATGATAGACTGGACAAGGAAAATGTGGCACATATACACCAAAGAATACTATGCAGCCATAAAAAATGATGAGTTCTGAGAGATCCAAGATGGCTGATCGCTAACAGCTCGGGATTGTAACTCCCAGTGAAAGCTTGGAAAGCCTGAGGACGCCACATTTTCAGAGAACTTTTCTTTGCCCACGGACCAGAAGATTTCCAGTGGAGGAGCCCCGCGGGTCGCCAGCGCGACTTCTGTGGCCGGCGTAGCGGTTTTGTCGTCGCCTCGGCGCGGCAGCTCTTCGTGCACAGTGAGCGGGACTGGTTCCCCTACTGACTGGTGTTTGGAGCTCCGGGAAGGCAGAGCCGCTTGTTGCGGACTCAAGAAGGAAGCCAGACCAGAGATTCCCAGGCAGAAGAGCACCATCAGTCTTACCGCTGCTGTTTTGGCCTGCGCAGTGGGTTGCTCGGATTCCAGCACTGGGAATCTGGACATCCTCTCAGGAACTTAATGAGAAAGGCGCTAATTGTAATGATATCAGTTGGATAAAATCACAATAAAGGGAAAAAAACAGCCTAAAAAGGCTGAGAAAACTGAAAGTCAGAACCCCTCTCCCTCTACAGGGGATAGTAATTCCTCATCAGAAGCATTACACACAGAAAGGAACAACCAGTATTAGCCTTTCTAAAAATATACCAAAAAGTAAAGAACATCAACAGAAAGAAGAATTTACATCAACAAATGGATAAAATAGCCAGTTAACATCAAATGGCAGTAATCTTAAATGGAAATCGACTAAATTTTCTAATTAAAAGATACAGCCAAAATCTAACGGTATACTATATCCAGACCTATTTTATATCCAAAGACATACATAGACTAAAAACAAAGGGTTGGAGAAAGATTTACCAATCAAATAGAGAAAAAAACAAATAAATAAACAAAAAGGAGTTGCAAACCAAAAAAGATAGAGTGGTATAAGGATCAATGCATTCTAACACCCAGATACGTAAGACCCATAAAGAGATTCAGACTCAACGAAACAGAAAATTAATAAGGATATCCAGAATCTGAACTCAGATCAGTAACAAGTAAACTTAATAAGAAAACTCTCCACTTTAGATAAATAAAATATACATTCTCCATTTTAAACACATAAAATAATGATCGGCCATTATTAATAGCCATTTATAGAATAAAGCAATATTTCTGTTCTCTCTCCCTCTTTTTCTTCCTCTCTTTTCCTTTCAAAAAAAGACCCTCTATATCCTCTCTTTCTCTCAGCTCCTGTAAAAAAAAAAAAAAAAAAAAAAATGATGAGTTCGTGTCCTTTGTAGGGACCTGGATGAATCTGGAAACCATCATTCTCAGCAAACTGACACAAGAACAGAAAATCAAACACCACATCTTCTCACTCATAGGCGGGTGTTGAACGATGAGAACACATGGACATAGGGAGGGGAGCATCACACACTGGGGTCTGTTGTAGGAGACTAGGGGAGGAATAGCAGGGAGTAGGGAGGTTGGGGAGGGATAACAAGGGAAGAAATGCCAGATATAGGTGATGGGGGATGGAGACAGCAAACCACATTGCCATGTATGTTCCTATGCAACAATCCTGCATGTTCTTCACATGTACCCCAGAACCTAAAGTACAATTAAAACAAACAAACAAAAAACTCTGATCCCCAAATGCTCAAGGAGATTGATTTGAGTAATAATAAAACTCTTCTCTCTAAAACAGCCAGCTCTGTGTGAATTACTCTTTATTGAAATTCCCATCTTGATAAATCAGCTCTGACTAGGCAGCAGGCAAGGTGATATTGGACAGTTATGTATCTGAGCTTTAGTGACTGAAAGAAAGGTTGAATCACTGGCAGAAACAGAGACGATCCCAAAGTCTTGTTTTGATGAGAAAGATGATGAGGTGGACGTTAGACCTGTTAACTTCAGTGGAGAGCCTTCACACAGAGCTGGGAGATTCATGGCAGGGTCACAAGTGAGGAACTGGGGCTTCTCCATTTAAGGCATGGAAGCAGAAGAGACCTCTAAGCAGAAAATTGCGAAGAAGAGAATTACAAATGCTTCCTTTGGGTGTGGCCACAATTAAGATGAGAATGAGGGAGGCAGCTGTGAAGAAGCCAGAGAGGCCGAGCATAACCAGAAAACAGAGTCCTGGGATTCCAGGGTAAAATATGTCAGGGATGTGGTAGTAAATACTCAGAATAGCAAACTGCTGACTAGTGCTGTTACCAAACTGAAATCAGCACTGCACTGAGGGCAGGCGATTGGTTTAACTACAGCATACTGAACTTTTCGTTATTGAGATATTCTGGGCACTGTCTAATAAAAATTAGCATTTTCCAAAAAACTTCTTAATTCTCAGTGTTCACTTATATATGGAAAAAAATTATAAAATACACAGAAACAGATACATATGATTGGCTTTGCAAATAATCATAACGATCTGAATATTCAAGAATACTGTCAAAATCACTTCTGAAATTCAAAAAATATTCAAACATTTTAAAAACCAACAGAGATAGCTACATATTGACAAAATAATGGATATTACTAATGTAACTGTCTAGTGATCTGTAACACACTGTAAAAAACAGAAGTGTAATATAGCAAGAAAGAAGTAGAAATCCCATTGTTTGGCTTAATCTGTGAAAAGATATTTTGGTGGTGGTGTCAATAATGAAAAAGTACATATAGCCCAGATACTGATTATTTTTCTTAAATTAGACTAACTCTGAATACCCAATATAGAATCTTTGAGTTGGAAAGACCATCCAAGCTAAATTACTACACCAAATATATAGACAGAAATTTTCTTTACAATGTGCCTAATAGATGGTCATGCAATAGTCCTGATAAGGTTTGGCTCTGTGTCCCCACTCAAATCTCATCTCAAATTGTAATCACCATGTGTCAGAGAAGGAACCTGGTGGGAGGTGGTTGGATCATGGGGGCGGATTTCCCTCTGCTATCCTCATGATAGTGAGTTCTCACGAGATCTGATGGTTTAAAAGTGTGGTACTTCCGCCCTTGTTCTCTCTCTCTCTCCTGCTGCCTTGTGAAGAAGGTGCTTGCTTCTCCTCTACCTTCTGCCATGATTATAAGTTTCCTGGGGCCTCCCCAGCTATGTGGAACTATAAGTCAATTAAAACTCCTTTCTTTATAAACTACCCAGTTGCAGGTAGCTCTTTATAGCCATGTGAAAACAAACTAATACAAGTCCATATTATTGTCTTTTATTAATTATAGAGAGTTCTTCTTAATATCTAGTTTAAACCCGCCTCCCAAGAACATCAACTGGATTTCTTCCCTTAGGACAGAATGAGACAAAATAGTCTGTCTCTTATTAATCTTCCCTTCTGTACATGCCTTATTCTTCCATTGGACTTCCTAGTATGTGGTTTTTAGACTCTCCCTGCTGATCTATTATTATTTTGTGCACTCCAGGTTAACAACTGACCATTAAAATGCAACAGACAAAGCTTAATTTAATATTCCTGCCAAGACCTGATCGTTATAGTTGTTACTGAACAAATAATAAAAACTACCAGGCACAATACATTGAGCTGAAACTTGGGGATAAAACACGTAGTTCAGAATGCAGAACTTCAATTCTGCGGTGACTGTCTCAGCTTTTGGGGGCCATGTGGTATTTTGGTCTCACAGCAAACTCATAATTAATTGATTTGTTTACGTCTTATTTTTGTTTTTGCAAAAGCCGCTGCCACAAAGATTTCCAGATCTTATGTCTTTTCACTGTAGAATTGCTCTTTTAAAGCTGACAATAGTAACCAACATATTTCATGTCATTTTATAGCGAGTTGTCCAACCTGGTGAGACAACTTAGAACTTTTCATCTTTAGCAGAAAAAAAAAAAAAAAAAAAAAAAAAAAAAAAAAAACAGAGTTGTTTTGGCTGAGCTGGCAGTCTTTTGAATTGTAAATTTTTAAATTTGATAAATGTGGCTTTTATGTTTATATTCAAGTCTCCGATAACATTTTTCATAGAAGTCCAAGAACAAACAACTAAAGAAACTTCTTTTCAGTTCAACCTCCCTTGGTTTATACCCTTTTCGTGCAATTGTCCAACTACTTAAGAAGTCACCTGTAACATCAGTTGTAGCCATCCCTCATGCTTTTATCTTGTACATAAAATTATTAAAATAGGCTTTATTCTGGTACAATACTGTAATGTATTTGTGCTGTTTATTGTTATTCTTATAGAAAGAAGAAAATGAAGAACTGCACAGATATCTAGCTGATAAGAAGGCCAAAGGAGGAACCAACCACAAAAACAACAGCAGAAACTGTCTGTAAAGAAACCACAAAACCCAGATAGTGAGACAAACCACCACATCTTGTTCTAAAGATCATGAAAATGAAGAAATCCTTATTCCTTCAAAAACTCCCACATTTCTAGGCAATATGCCTCTTGACTCTGCTAGGATACTGTGGAAATGTTTAGGGTGCATGAAAGGATAAGGATATTATAGGATGCAGTAGATACTGTACAATGATAATAAAGACAGAGGACACCTGCTTGGGTTATGGAAGACGGAGCCTTTGAAGACTTAGAGTTGAGATCTGATTATTCCTTTTGTAGTTAGTCTTGACACTCGTCCTTGCTAAAGTTAGTTTTCATTTGATTTTGTTGGATTTTGTGGATTTTATGGATTTTGGCCCAATTTTGACAACTGGGATGGGGGGTTCCCAGAACAAATAAGTGAACACTTTGTCTGCTATTTTATTATGATCATACAGTCTAAGAAACTTAGAATAGAAAGAAAATTGGAGTTTACTTTACCTGGCCTACTTGAAGGAAACATATGTCAGTCCTGATTAATTGTCATCTTCTATTACAAATGTTCAACAATGATCTAATAAAAACAATCTGAGAAAAGAATTTCTCAGATACATTTTTTAAATATTTGCACATTGCCAGGCTTCTTTCATCTCTGCAGTTATCCACTGTCTCTGACAACACATCCAGAAGACCTTTATACCCTGAAAGGTAACTTACCTAATACTGGGGGTATGAGCACATTTAAAATGTCTTGAGGTTCTCTTACTTTTTATTCTCCAATCCAGGGCTTGATATTAAGTGGGAAGAAACAGCTTTAAATTCAGACAACCACATACCAGACCGCTGGTTCTGTACTTATTAGCTGAGTTACTTTGGGCAAATTGCCAACCCTCCCAACCCTCATTTTGTTTCTGTATTAAACTGGGGGTTCCTGTTAATTCAGAGTTACTATAAAGACAAAATAAAACTATGCAAGCAAACAAAATTAATTGAAGATATTATTATTCTCACATTACAATTGTTAACTTTTCCAGTTGCAGTATCATATCCCTTAATGCAGAAGATTTCACCTTCATTCAATAATTATTGAGTACTTACTATGTACCAAGATAAGTATTGTACATGCAAGCATGAAAAGGATATGGTCTCAGCCTGAAAGAGGCTTAGACAAGTAAAATATAAGAAGTGTCAAGCAGTGTATACAGGATATTTTGAGAGTACGCAGGAGACTGAAATGAGGAAGGTCAGGAAGGCTACCAAAGGAGCTTACTCTTGAATCTTTTAATCATGTCTTGGCCAGGAGAGGAGCTGTGACAAGGGAGAGTACCCTGAGCATAAACAACAATTTGTGCAAAGACACAGAGACGAATAAAGGCTTAGTGAAATAAACACAGTGGGTCAGTATGGTTTGATTACAAAAGCAAGAGAATGGCAAGATGTGAAAATGGACACTGGCAAGGGTCTGATCACAAACAAACAAACAAAACAGAAGCAGCAAATGTGCCTGAGAGTTTATTCTCGATCTCAACTACTGCAGAGGACCTCTGCTATGTTCTGTTCGTGTTCCCCAAATTCATATGGTGAAATCCTAACCCCCTACTTGATGGTATTAGGAAGTATGGCCTTTTGGGGCGTGATTAGGTCATGAGGGTAGACACTTCCTTAATGGGATGACTGCCCCTGTAAAAGAGACTCCAGAGAGCTAACTTGAGCCTTCCACCATGTGAGGACACAGCTACAGGGCGTCTTCTGTGAACCGGAAATGGACCTTCACCAGACATTGAATGTGTCGTCATCTTATTCTGGACTTTTCAAGCTCCAGAACTGTGTGAAACAAATGTTTGTTGTTTATAAGCCACTCAGTTTATGCATTTTTGTTTTAGCAGCCTGAAAGACAAGACAAACTCTAAAGAACTTTGATGAGAGTGAAGGAAAGATAATATTCCTAGATTCATACTTAAAACCTATGACTTGGCTACAACATAGAGAATAGTTTATAAGGAAGCTAAAGTGAAAGGCAGAAAAATCACTTAGAGACTTCTGAAATAATCCTGGACAGAAGTAAAGGGAATCTGAACAAATGCAGTACAGATAGACTAGAGAAAATGGAATGCCTCCTAGAGATATTAAAAAGGCAAAATTTTGGCTGGGTGCAGTGGCTCATACCTGTAATCCCAGCACTTTTGGAGGCTGAGGCGGGTGAATCACCTGCAGTCAGGAGTTTGAAACCAGCCTGGCCAACATGGAAAAACCCCGTCTCTACTAAAAATACAAAATTAGCCAGGTATGGTGGCACATGCCTGTAATCCCAGCTACCTGGGAGGCTGAGGCAGGAGAATCGCTTTAACCTGGGAGGCAGAGGTTGCAGTGAGCCAAGACCATGTCATTGCACTCCAGCCTGGGCAACAAAAGCTAAACTCTCTCTAGGAAAAAAAAAAAAAAAAGGCAAAATTTCAAAACTAAGGCACCAGTTGGGTCGTTGTTAATTTCATTCACAGATGATGAAATTCATTTTGAAAATATTAATTTGAGATACATCTATTTCAAGATCTAGAAGTCTTATTTTGTTTCACTTTGAGATAAAATCTAATTTCCTTGGAATTCTATCAACTGAAAATTTCCGTTATTTGGAACTGACTTGATTTACCAAGATCAGGAATGAAAGAGAATATATCATTACAAACCCCATGGATGTGAAAAAGTAGATAATATGTAAAGGCTACAAATAACTCTATACGCATATATTTGAAAATTGAGATAAAATGAACCAGTTTCTTCAAAATCAATAAATACCAAAGCTTACCGAACATGAAATAGATAACCTGGGTAGTCCTAAAACTATTTTAAAAAATTGAATTGATAGTTTAAAACATCTGAAAAAGATATCTCCTGGACAAATTATTTCACCAATCAATTCTACCAAACATTTAAAAAAAGAAATAGCGCAAATTCCACATAAGCTCTTCCTTAGAAGAGGAGGAAACACTTCCTGCTTTATTTTACAAGACCAACAGTAGCTAGGTACCAAATAGACAACCTAACCTTAAGAGGGAAAACCAAAGCAAACAGGGAACAGAAGAAACATTTCTTTTAGTTTTCTTTTTTTTTAATTCTCTTTTATATTTTTGTTGTTTATTCTTTCATATGACTCAACTTCAGTAAGAAGGAACATTTTCAAAAGAGCTTTGAGTAATAGCACGAGTTTAGCCAACTGAATTTGACAAATGAGGGCAAAAAGATTAGAATATAAAGAATGCTGTAGTATGAAACAGAAAACACTGCTTAGAACACAAAATAAGAATCAAAATAATGTCATTAAAACCAAGCAAGCTAAAAACAACAAGTTAAAACAGGTAAGATCAAAACAGCACAAAACAAAATCAAGTTACTTACATTTAGAAAAGATTGTGATAATTACAGTAACGAAAATAAATTAGAGGTGCTTAAAGAATCATAGAGAAACTAGTAGGTATGTAGGACAAAAATAGAAAGCCCAGCAAATGTTAATTGGTGTCCCAGAAGAAAAAATAACTCAACCGTGGAGAAAGAAAAGTATTACAAAGATATATCACAAAATAAATAATGGTCCTGAAATGAGAACTCAATTGGCACAATGAATGAACGTGAAAATTAAGTTTGGAACTCTTTACATTGATATCTTTGTTAAGTTACTGAATTCTAAGAATGAAAAAACAATTACTCAGGTATCAGAAAGCTAATCACCTACAAGGAGAAAAGAAAACCATACAGACCTCAGGCTTCTGCAAAGCCAAATTCCCAACTACAAATGAGAACTATCTGCAGTGTGCTATTGAATATGACAGTTACATCTGTGCTTTTGAGCACTTGAAATGTGACCAGTTCAGACGGAGATTCGTTCTGAGTGTAAAATACATCCTGAATTTTGAAGACATTATGAATAAAAAGGTAAAAATCTCATCAACATTTTATATTGATTACATGATGAAGCATTTAGATATATTTGGTTAAATAAAATATGTTAGTAAAATTAATCCAATTTAGAAATGGGCAAAGGACATGAATAGATTATTTTCTATGCCACAGTATGAACAATGACTTAACTGTTGCTCTTTAACCCTTTTATAACCATATAACACAAAACAGGCAAGATTGCTTTTCTTTAAAATAGTCATTAAAAAATATCCAGCAAGCTTTCATTTGGAACTGAAATTTTCAGGGTATAAAATAAGCAATTGTGTTATAATTATGATCTGCCACGTGAGGTTTCAACTTTGCCAGATTTTGACTTTATTCGCGCTTCCTCTGTGTTTTCTCCAAGTTACCTACTGCTTTCCTCTATAGCATTAGCTATTTTAAAAAGTAAGGTACTATTTTTGTTTTCAGCTTAGGCTCTTTGGACAACTGAGGTCAACCACCCTGATACTGTGAGATCCCCATTTATATCATCTCACCCTAAAAATATATCCCTCCAAAGTCAAAGGATGTGTTTTTCTTTCTGAGTCATTGTATATTAGTCCATTCTCACACTGCTACAAAGATACTACCTGAGACTGGGTAATTTACAAACAAAAGAAATTGAATTGACTCACAGTTCCCCATGGCCCAGGAGGCCTCAGGAAACTTATGGCTGAAGGGGAAAGGGAAGCAAGGTATCTATTACACAGCCACAGGAAAGAGAGGAGCACACAGGACAAACTGCCACTTACATAACCATCAGATCTCATGAGAAGTCACTCACTATCATGAGGACAGCCTGGTAGAAATTGCCCCCATAATCCAATCACATCCCACTAGCTCCCTCCTTCAACATGTAGGTATTACAATTCAGATTATAAGTCAAGATACGATTTTCGTGGCAACACAAATCCAAACCATTATCACATTTTAACAGGTATCTGACTCTTGAAGAATTACAACTACCAGAATTTCAGGCAGTAAGAAAGCACTGGGGTGAGAAAATTCTTTTGTCAAAAGTACCTGTTTCTCACTGCGTCTGCTTCGGTTTTTCTCCTATGGTTAAAAAAGAAATTTTCCAGTCTTTGGGATGGAGAGCTGTCCACAGAACACAACCAAAATTGAAAGGGGCTTCCCAGTTCTCTGAGAAAAGCAAAAACAGAAGCTTTATAAGAAAGTGCCAGTAACTCATAAACAACTCAGATATTTTTTACAAGGGAGTTTAATTTCCAAAATGATAAATCCATTGCTTGATACTGATTCACACATGAACACAAACCATCTGAACTCTTTATTAAATACTATCTTTCAGTATAATTTTTTTATTTTCTTTTTTTTTATTACAGGAGACTTTATTGATGGTACACAACAAGGCGGGGCTCCCTAGGCCCCTCCCACTTCAGGGTGTCTGCCATGGAACCAGTGAGGATGGAAGAGTCTCACTTTGGTGGGTGACTGAGTGTGACAGGGACTCCCCAGCAGCTGAGGGCCACTTTTTTCCCTCTCATGCCTTTGTTGGTGGGGCTCGTGGTCGTGGGACCTTATTCCTTTGAGGCCTATCACCTGTTGCTGTAGCCAAATTCATTGTCATACCAGGATATAAGCTTGACAAAGTGGTTGTTGGGGGCAATGCTGCCAGCATGGAAAGTGAAAGAGTGTCGCTGTTAAAGTTGGAGGAGACAGCCTGGTGCTCAGTGTAGACCAAGATGTCCTTGAAGGGGTTCTCTAATGTCTGCCTTGATGATGTCACCTTCTTGATATCATCATATTGGCAGGTTTCTCCAGATGGCAGGTCTCGTCCATGACCAACACATTGGTTATGGGGACACAGAATGTGAGCTTCCTGTTCAGCTTTGTAGATGCAGCACCACTAGATGCACAGATTATGTTCTGAAGAGCCCCATGGCTGTCACACCGCTGTTTCCCAGAGGGGCCATTCCCCAGGCTTATAGGTGGCAGTGATGGCATGGACTGTGGTCATGAGTCCCTCCATGATGCCAAAGTTGGCATGGATGACCTTGGCCAGGAGGATGAAGAATTTGGTGGTATAGGAGGCATTGCTGATGCTCTTGAGGCTGTTTTTGAACTTCTCGTGGTTCACAACCACCATGAACATGGGGTCGTCAGTAGAGAGGGCAGAGATGATGACCATTTTGACTCCTTCCTCTCAGTAAGCCCTAGCCTTCTCCATGGGAGTAGGAGTGAAGACACCAGTTGGCTTCACAACATAATTAGCACTGGAATCATCCCATTTGATGGGATCTTGCTCCTGTGACATGGCGATAGGATTTCTCTTGATGACAAGTTTCCCATTCTCAGCCTTGACAATGCCAAGGAATCCTACTGGAATATGCAGAGCATGTAGTTGAGGTCAGTGGAAGGGTCGCTGATGATGACAATATCTACTTTTCCAAAGTTAGAAGAAGGCTTAGTGACCAGGTGCTCCATATGGCCAAATCCATTTATTCTGACCTGTACTTCCTTCCTATGGTGTCTCAGGGACATGGCTGACATGGCACAAGAAATTGTGGCTATCAAACCGGAGGAGCAGAGAGCCTAATTTTCTTTAAAGTACCTTAAGGATCTTGCTTATGATCCTATATGTGGCTAAGATACCTTAAGCGAGGTTGTCAATCATTCATTAAATGACAAACATTTCAATTTTACTACTTTCAATAAAAATAAACACTTCTATCATGTGTTTAAATATTGGTCTAAATATAGTACTTTGGGCTTTAATTAAAAAAACCATTTTTTTCTCCTGAATGATATACATTATGCTTCACAAGTAATCTCAGGTCAATAACCATCCATTTTCTGAAACTCACTAACATGGTAATGGAGCCATTTTATTGCCAAAAAGGAAAAAAATAATGAAGCCCATTGTACTCTACCAATTATATCAATTTTCTTCTGATCTCAGCATGACTCTTAAGCTGTGCCATCTTGGTGGCATGGTAAATTATTAGGTATTTTCATAACAGATACATTTTACTTAAAGTCCATTCAAACATTGAAAAACAAATTTTCGAGAGAGATCCAAGATGGCCGATCGCTAACAGCTCGGGATTGTAGCTCCCAGTGAAAGCTCAGAGAACGTGAGGACGCCACATTTTCAGAGGAATTTTCGTTGCCCACGGACCAGAAGATTTCCAGTGGAGGAGCCCCGCGGGTCGCCAGCGCGACTTCTGTGGCCGGCGCAGCGGTTTTGTCGTCGCCTCGGCGCGGCAGCTCTTCGTGTACAGTGAGCGGGACTGGTTCCCCTACTGACTGGTGTTTGGAGCTCCGGGAAGGCAAAGCCGCTTGTTGCGGACTCAAGAAGGAAGCCAGACCGGAGATTCCCAGGCAGAAGAGCACCATCAGTCTTATCGCTGTTGTTTTGGCTGGCGCAGTGGGTTGCTCGGATTCCAGCACTGGGAATCAATAAATTGGATGTCCTCTCAGGAACTTAATCAGAAAGGCACTAATTGTAAAGATATCAGATGGATAAAATCACAATAAAGGGAAAAAAACAGCCTAAAAAGGCCGAGAAAACTGAAAGTCAGAACCCCTCTCCCTCTACAGGGGATAGTAATTCCTCATCAGCAACGGAACAAGCCCTAATGGAAGAGGACTGTGTTCCAGTATCTGAAGGAGGTTTTAGAAGGTGGATGGTAAAAAACCTCTGGGAATTGAAACAAATTGTTCTAAACCAATGTAAAGAAACTAAGAACTTTGAAAAAAGGTTAGACGAAATGTTAAAAAGAATGGACAATATAGAAAGGAATATAAATGAACTAATGGAGTTGAAAAATACAACACGAGAACTTAGTGAAATATGCACAAGTTTGAATAGCCGAATTGATCAAGCAGAAGAAAGGATATCAGAGGTCGAAGACCGACTTAATGAAATGGAACAAGAAGACAAGAATAGAGAAAAAAGGATAAAAAGGAATGAGCAAAGTCTCCAAGAATTATGGGACTATGTGAAAAGACCTAATCTACGTTTGATAGGTGTACCTGAATGTGATGGAGAGAATGAATCCCAGCTAGAAAATATTCTTCAGGATATTATCCAGGAGAATTTTCCCAATCTAGCAAAGCAGGCTACCATTCAACCTCAGGTAATACAGAGAACACCACAAAGATATTCCTTAAGAAGAGCAACCCCAAGACACATAATCATTAGATTCACCAGGGTTGAAACAAAGGAGAAAATACTAAGGGCAGCCAGAGAGAAAGGTCAGGTTACCCACAAAGGGAAGCCTATTAGACTTACAGCAGATCTCTCAGTAGAAACCCTACAAGCCAGAAGAGAGTGGGGGCCGATATTTAACATCCTCAAAGAACAGAAATTTCAGCCCAGAATTTCATATCCTGCCAAACTAAGCTTCACAATTGAAGGAAAAATAAAATCTTTTATGAACAAGCAAGTACTCAGAGATTTTATTACCACCAGGCCTGCTTTACAAAAACTTCTGAAAGAAGCATTACACACAGAAAGGAACAACCAGTATTCACCTTTCTAAAAATATACCAAAAACTAAAGAACATCAACAGAAAGAAGAATTTACATCAACAAATGGATCAAATAGCCAGTTAACATCAAATGGCAGTAATCTTAAATTGAAATCGACTAAATTTCTAATTAAAAGTTATAGCCAAAATCTAACGGTATACTATATCCAGACCTATTCCATATCCAAAGACTAAAAACAAAGGGTTGGAGAAAGATTTACCAACCAAATAGAGAAAAAAACAAATAAATAAACAAAAAGGAGTTGTAATTATAAAACAGATTTCAAACCAAAAAAGATAGAGTGGTATAAGGATCAATGCATCCTAACACCCAGATACAAAAGACCCATAAAGAGATTCAGACTCAACGAAACAGAAAATTAATAAGGATATCCAGAATCTGAACTCAGATTAGTAACAAGTAAACTTGATAAGCAAACTCTCCACTTTAGATAAATAAAATATACATTCTCCATTTTAAATACATAAAATAATGATCAGCCATTATTAATAGCCATTTATAGAATAAAGCAATATTTCTGTTCTCTCTCCCTCTTTTTCTTCCTTTCTTTAAAAAAATAAAAATAAAAATAAAAATAAAAAAATAAAAAACACTTTACATATATTATCTTTTTGCAGTCAATGGCAACCCTATCAGGCAGGTATTATAATGCAGTTTTCAGATGAGAAATAGAGGCTCTGGCTGGACACAGTGACTCTTGCCTGTAATTCCAGCACTTTGGGAGGCTGAGTCAGTAGGATTTCTTGAGTTCAAGAGTTAGAAAACAGCCTGGGCAACATAGAAAGACCTCGTCTCTACTAAAAATTAAAAATCAATTAAATTAATTAAAAAATTAATTTTACATAGTGGGTACACCTATGATCCCAGCTACTCTGTAGGCTGAGGTGGGAGGGTTGCTTGAGTCCAGGAGTTCAAGGCTGCAGTGAGCTATGATTGTGTCACTACCCTCCAGCCTGAGCAACAGAGCGAGACATTGTCTCAAAAAAGAGAGAGAGGTCCGGCATGATGGCTCATGCCTGGAATCCCAGCACTTTGGGAAGCTCAGGTGGGTGGATCACTTGAGGTCAGGAGTTTGAAACCAGCCTGGCCAATATGATGAAACTCTGTCTCTATTAAAAATACAAAAATTATCCAGGTGTGGTGGCAGGTACCTGTAATCCCAAAAAAAAAAAAAAAAAAGAAAAACAAATTTTCTCTTGAAGAGAAAAATCTATTCCGGACTTCAGATAGGATCATTCTCCAGCATTCCTTAAATAGTAAGGTGCGTCATCAAACCCAAAGAGCCACACACTCAGGATCCCTACAAAAATAGTCACTTTGTTCGTTCAGCTGCACATAACCCCGCATATCTCAGCCCCATGCCTGCTTGGTATATTTAGTAACTGCTCAAGTTGCTTATCTTTCTTTAGCATATTCTTTAATAGTCCTAAGTAAAAAGCTTCTGCTGCTCCAAAAGCATTCCCATTTTGCTTATGGTCAATGAGTCTTGTGGTTTGAGATTCTTTAGCCCACTCTTACATTCAGGGAAGGTTATCACTTCTCCACAAAATTACATTAAAGGAGCTTAGATAAGAGATGAGATCAAATTTGCAGTGCAGGAATTATCAGGCATCTGCATCCACAAGTATAAGTATAAGTGGTGGTTACCACTCACAGGAGGTATGACAGTCAAAATGGCTGGACAGATGGAGCCTGTCCCTTTGCTCCATCCAGTATGTCTTGATCCTTACTTCTTGGTCGGTTATAAGGAGAATGAATAAGCAAAGTGACTTTGTATCAGTATATCCAAAATGACCCGGACCAGTGGCTCAAGCCTGTAGTACCAGCACTTTGGGAAGCCCAGACATGCACATCACTTGAGGTCAGGAGTTCAAGCCCGCCCTGGCCAATATGGTGAAACCCTGCCCCTACTAAAAATAAAAAAATTAGCCAGGTGTGGTGGCAGGTGCCTGTAGTCCCAACCACTTGGGAGGCTGAGGTGGGAGAATCACTTGAACCCAGGAGGCGGAGGTAGCAGTGAGCCAAGATTGTGCCACTGTACTCCAGCCCGGGTAACAGAGATTCCATCTCAAGAACAAAAAAAATAAAATACATTCAAAATATTGGTGGTGCTTTCTGCATTTTAAGGAAAAGGGATGTATACCAAATAATTTCTAATAAAGCTTCAACTTATGTTTCCAGGAAGACAAGAAGGAGGTGATTGTATTTGTTCTTTTTTTTTTTTTTTTTTTTTTTTTACTGTGAATAAAGAAGGAAAACAGAAAGAAAGGCAAGTGTTTAAATAGCAATATCTGAGATCTAGATTCAATTCTGGAAGGAATTTTTAAACCTATCAGTTAAATTTAGAGGTATTTTACTGAGGAAGGCTTTTATTTTCCCAGATGGCAGGGTTCTAAGAAAAGCCTGAGTATTCATTAGAAACTAATGATTTACTTTAAACTCACAAATAATTGCTTTAAAAAAATGAACCCAGAAACTTCCATCTGTTTCCTTCATTAGTATTGATAGGTTATCTAATATTATGGTTACAAATACAGACTCCAGAGCCAGACTACCTGAGCTCAAATCCTAGCTCTGCCATTTTTGAGTTTGGTCAAGTTATTCAACCTTTCAGTGACTCAATTCCCTCGTGTGTAAAAAGAATAATCGTAGCACCTATGTCAAAAGGTCATTGTAAAAAGTAGATGTGTGAATTTAATGTGCCTGGCACATGGGGGGCACTAGATGTGATTTCTGCTAGTTTCAATAAACATCTTACATTTCACTTCTTATCAGGATAAGATAATTTGTTTCAATTTGACTTTCTTAATTTCTTTACAGATGTGGCCTAGAAACATGGCAGAAAGACACAGAGAGAGGAACTTTTCTCTCTCTCTTTTTTTGAGTGTGGGGAGTTACTCGGTCATCAGGCTGGAGTGCAATGGTATAATCATATCTTACTCCAGCCTGGCACTCCTGGGCTCACATGATCCTCCCGCCTCGGCCTCAGGACTACAGGTGCACACCACCATGCCTGAACCAGGGAACTACAAAATTCTATTATTCCTACTATTCTGTTATTTCTTATTATCCACCCATGTTATGTATTCACTCATTCATTCATTATTTGGCTTGTATTAAACACCTGTTAGGGACCCTGTAAAGTGCAGGACCCTACAATCCACCCTA
Organism: Saguinus oedipus; assembly: GCA_031835075.1. Taxonomy (NCBI): domain Eukaryota; kingdom Metazoa; phylum Chordata; class Mammalia; order Primates; family Cebidae; genus Saguinus; species Saguinus oedipus. The sequence continues at coordinate 53,976,666 of CM063186.1, read as the reverse complement.
TACTTGTGGATTATAAAATATAATGGTCAAGAAGGAAAAAGGACTCATGAACACACTGTAAGCACACCAGTGTCATAGGTCCTATGGTTTAAAACTGAGCAGTGTATGGTGGGAGTACCCGTGAGGGAGAGACTAATTCTAATCTAGAGATAGGTTTTAAAAAGCTCAGTTGAGAAGGGCATGCTCAGCTGAATATGGAAGATGAGCAAGGTTTACCTGAAGTCTGGGTTGCTTTGATGACAGAGTGTTCCACGTAAAGGAGAACATGGGTATAACCATAGCAGGTAACACAGAGGCCCTCCAACAACCTCTTGGACTACACTGACACCAATTCTCCACGTGCTAGATAAAACAGCGTAAGGAAAAATGGTCAAGCTTGAAAAAAGAAAAAGGAAACAAACCCACAGATTTAAGCAGGGAAGAGGGAAATTAAATACAGGCTAGTAAATGGAGCTGATGCCGCAGCCTCTTAGGGGATTGTCAGGCCTCCTTAGCAATACAGCTGAGTCTTAATGTCCAGGCAGGAAGAGGATAAGGGCACTGACCCATATGAGATGTGAAGTGAAACGCCAGAGCTGAGACCTCTACATTTAGCCAGGCCTATCCGTGAAAAGGGAACTAGAAACACTCCACCCAAAGGCCTAGAGAAGTAGCAAGGAAGCTTGCCATCTGCCTGCGACTCAGTGGGGAAAAAATGAGCCTAAAGCACACAGGCCTGAGGAACACAAGCATGCACGGGTCCAATTTATATTGTCCCCAAGCTATCAAAATCCCAAGCTGGGACATTAACTTAGAGCTAGTCTAGGACCCATAATGCCACCAGGAAACTGGCAAAACTGGTACTTCTACTACCGGGAGTGGGAAGAGAATCAACCCCTGCTGAAACTGATCTCACAATAAAATAAGCTATAAAACGAAACTCACCCACACACAGGCACACTGGGAAAAAATCCACCAGCACCACCGAGAGTCAGTAAATGTAAGTGGGGGATTCACCTGACTATAAAATATGGTTTACATAATCAGGGGGATAAAAGAAGAAATAGAAATAATGAAAGAACAGGACGATGATGAAAAATGGCTGCAGAAGTTCCTGCAGTGTGGTCCACTTAGATAATTACTTGTCATTCAGCATCTATAAAGTGGGTAGTGGGGTGGAAGGTGCAGGAGTGTGGGGTAGTTGCGTGTATTGATGGGGGACTTAGGGGAGAATGGAGAAGACGCATCAAAAGATAAGTCATGGAGGGTAGAGGATCGAGTTATGTAACGTCTTGGATGCCATCCTAAAAAAAGGTATCCCTTAGCAAGGGGAAGACTTTGGAGAGTTTTAATTAAGAAAGTAATAAACAGGTTTGGTTTGGAATATTCTCTTTGGCAGGAATTGGAGAATGATAGAAAGCAAATATGAACAGAGATTAGAGACCATTAAGAACATTTTTATAGTAAACCAGATGTCTTTAGTTCCAAGCCGCATTTAGAGGCCTGAGAAATATTCAAATACACTTATTAGAGTTCCAAACTTGGGTTTCACTGAGAACATCAGCAAAACCCCAAAGCGGAAGGACTACTCTCAACTTTACAGTTAGGAGATATTGAATACACATGGAGCATTTATGCTGTCAGCTGGTGTGCACATTGGGCATACAGATATGAATAAAACATGGGCTATGTGTTTTCTTTTCCCCAAGCGCTCACAAACTAGCAGGATAATCAGACGTGTAAATAAACAATCATTACACAATGTGATGTGGATAAGAGAATTATGGGCAGAATGCTGGAGAAACTGAAGGAAGTGGGACAAAGGCATTACAGAGAAGAAGGCATTTGCACTGAATCGCGAAGGAAGAATAACAACATTCAACCTAGGAGGAATTCTGTAATTGTAAAGACACATAACTGTGACATCAACATGATGTAATTTCAGGAAAATCTCATATCTTGATGATATGCTGTCATCTGAGTCATTATGTGAGATGAGAAAAAGTTAAAACTTGATCCTCATGGAGCTTTTAACATATAACAATTCTTTATTTTGGAATATCATCATTTTAGAAGCATTCCATGCATACTCTTTTTTTTTTTTTTTTTTTTTTTTTTTTTTTTGAGACAGAGTCTTACTCTGTCACCCAGACTAGAGTGCAGTGGCTCAATCTTGGCTTACTGTAGCCTCTGACTCCTAGGTAAGTGATTCCCCTGCCTTAGCATCCTGAATAGCTGGGATTACTGGCATGCACCAGCTAATGCACACACCATGCCCAGCTAATTTTTGTATTTTTAGTGATTCCCCTGCCTTAGCCTCCCAAATAGCTGGGATTACTGGCATGCATCAGCTAATGCACGCACCATGTCCAGCTAATTTTTGTATTTTTAGTAGAGACGAGGTTTCACCATGTTGGCCAGGTTGGTCTCGAACACCTGACCTCAAGTGATCCACCTGCTTCAGCCTCCCAAAGTTTTGGGATTAGAGGAGTGAGCCACTGCACCCAGCCCACACATCTTCTTATTTCATCCCCACAATAACTCTGTGAGGTTGACCTTATTCTATCCACCTTGAGAGGAATAAATTTATTCATAAAATCATAACTAAAAACAAGACTAACCCATGAGAAATACAACCATTAGAGGCAAAGCAGTGTGTGCAACAGTGGTGGTAGGTACAGAGTTTTCCATCTCACAGGGAAATTCCCAGCTGTTCCGATCAGTTTCATCTAGGCCAGGACACCATGTTTTCCTTTCATCCTTTCTGCCCTGACAAGGTAACCAAGAAGTCCACCTTCTGTTCAGAAGACAAACAAGGGCCCAGCACTTTTAGATAGTGTGTTGTCCATGGGTATTGGGTCACTGAGGGCAAGTTGATCTCAAGCACAGTGTGGCACGGGGACTCCTTCCACTTCTGGCCCTCCTTCTACTTGCTGGTCCTCCTTCTACTTCCTGGTTCTCCTTCTACTTCCTGGTTATACTTGGAAAAAATCTGTTGCCTTCACACTTTTCCCTCATATCCCAATAACCCCTTTTCCATCTTCTCCTCATGGTCTGCCCCAGGTTCAGCTAGTCTTTCCAAGCAAGCATCTGAAATGCTTAGATCAATGTATGATTACAGCCTACGTGTGCCCCTGGGTTCACTGAAGGTAAGGGAAAGAGAATTACACAGAGATCAGATTGATAGCAAAGATAATCCTGCCATATGCGCTGTAGCAACTTGAGGTCAGAGAAGAAACAGCTAATTTAAATTTAGAAAATGTTCCAAGCCAGAGGGGGCTTGCATGGAAAAGATGCATTTGAAAAGAGATAAAAGCTAATACATTTGACGATTGCTTGGGACCTTAGAGATCTTGGAATCTATTTTCTAACACCCCCACATCCTGATGGGAAGAGCCATAAACGCAAAAATCCAGCCCGGACCCCATGGAGCCCTGTGAGGAGATACACCTACCAGAGGAAGTAGTTAATGCCAAGAAATGGTGGGGAAACAGACATCAACTCAGGAGGACACTGATAAATATATCTCTGTGAATAATGAACACTTCCTTTGACAGGCAGAGTGACTATTACCATTTTATTGAGTACATAATTCTTATCCATTAAAGAGTCCATTCTCTTGATGACCTAGGAGAGCACAGGGGAGCAGATTGTCCTTAAGCATGTACTATTTTGTTGAACAGCTGATATTCATTATATCTTCCTAATCACAAGTACATTAGAATTAGTGAGGCTTAACTTGCTTTCTCTTAGTCATAAATTACACATCTTTGATTGAACATCAGATCTTTAGACCACTAGCAAACTACTGAGAAAATTACTATTCCACCACAATTTACCATCATTCAAATACGTAAATAGACTTTGAGTTCTGCCATACACAAATATACTCTAGATGTGGAACTAAGTCAGTAAACCAGTCTTAGTTTAGTACAGGAGAAGCTGCAAACTAGAGCCCTAGAAGAAATCTATGTGCCATCTGTTTTTGTAAATAAAGCTTCACTGGAACACAGCCACACCATCATTTACAGATTGTCTATGGTTGCTGTCCTGATACAACAGCGGAGTAAAGTACTCGTGAAAGAGATCAGATAGCCAACAAAGCATAAAATATTTACTCTATGGCCCTTTACTGAAATACTTTGCCCATCCTGGATAGTGTTCATTTTCTCACCTGCAAAATGTGATCAGAAATTGATCCTAATCTTACCTATTTCTCTCTATTCAATGAAACATTTATTGAGCACCTACTATGTGAGAGGCACTTTGGAAGCGGGTAATAAAGATGAATAAGACATGGTTCCTTCCAAGAACATTGTAAGGGCTGAGAAAGAGGTAACACAGATAATTTCAAGGTGCATATGAAGTACTGAGATAAGAGTATGCATTGATACTATCAAGTCAAAATAGGAGAAGAACTCTCCAGAAACTGGCAAAGGTATTATGAAGAGATGAGACTAGAGCCAAGTGATAAAGAATGAGTGGTACTTTTTATGTTGCATAACCTAACAATATTATATTGCACACTTACACACCTGCTAGGAGTAGATTTCATATTAAGGATTCTTATCTCCAAAAATATAGGAATAATAAATGAAGAGGGTAGATGGAAACTTTTGGAGGTGATGAATAGGTTTGTGCCATAGATTGCGGTGATGATTTCATGGGTGTACACTAATCTCCAAACTCATTAAGTTGTGCACATTAATTATGTATGGCTTTTTATATAGCAATCTTCCCTCAATTAAGTGATTTTTTTTTAATGAGTAGAAGTTAACCAATGAAAATGCTGAATGAAAATTGGGAGGATTCGAGGGCCTTTTTTTGCAGTCAAAAGCCAAAAATTGACTCTTTCTTTTTGCATTTCTGCCATAACAATCTTTACTTAAAGTTCATGGATGCCTCCAGCTGCAAGGGGTAGGGGGAGTGTCTTATATATTACATGCTTTGCATAGTTTAGTTTATAATGAGAACTTGCTGCTTAAAGACTAATGAAGACAAAGGAAATAATGAAAAGCTTTCAAATTAAACTTTTGTGAAAGCTTTAGTCTCCATGAAACTCTAGTCATTTTTAAAAAGTGACTCAGGACTTACTGATAAATAGTTCTACTTGCAAAGAATAGAAACATCATATATTAAATCTGGACAGTATCTATTATGTAATAGGGTATGAAATAAAATTTTTCCATTATCTTGTTTTTTGGCTGAGCCCCCAGAACAAATTCAATAAATGTCAAATAACCTTCTAGAAGGAATTCTTTGTAAGCTTGTAAGTTCATACATGGTATGAACTGAAAAGAGCAAAGAAGGTCCTGATATTCCCTAAGTACCTCTTCTCTGGTCATCAGAGGCAATCTTGTGGATTCACACAGTAAATTTCCAAAGCTCATTTGCCTGTCAGGTGTACATTTGGTACCTGAGAGATATCACATAAGAAGGTCTTTTTTTTCTCCCACCAAGTAAACTATCGAGAATTACTCTTTCTTAGCAGTGAGTAGAAAGTAAAGCTCAAAGGCTTGGGACAAAAGACACACAAATTTTGTCAGAATTTACAAGACAGGGAAGATCCAGAACATGATAAACTGTACTGGAAGATTGAAATGTAGTGTACGGTATAGTGAAGAGTCAGGGGATAAATAGGAAGAGGAAAGAGAAAGTTGTTTTTTTTTTTTTTTGGAGACAGTATCTCACTCTGTTGCCCAGGCCGGAGTACAGCAGTGTAATCCTGTCTCACTGCAACCTCTGCCTCTGGAGTTCAAGCAATTCACCTGCTTCACCCTCCTGAGTGGTTGGAACTACAGACATGCACCACCAAACGCAGCTAATTTGTATATTTTTAGTAGAGACATGGTTACACCATGTTGGCCAGGCTGGTCTCAAACTCCTGACCTCAGGTGATCCACCCACCTCGGCCTCCCAAAGTGCTGGGATTACAGGCATCAGTTATCGCCCCAGGCCTATTACAGAAAGTTGTTTTGGACAACACTGTTCTAGAGTTTCAGAGCCAATCACTTTGGAAAGTGAGAAAAACAACTTGTATTTTCTGTGCGTGACTAGGTTCTTAATATCTTAATGCTCTTAATATCTGAATTTGAGCTTTTTTAAAGTACGAAGATACATGATGTCACAGGCTTGCAAAGGCAGAATATTATTCCTCAACTTAGAGACAGGCCAAGTTCCCTTGATACTTTACTTTTAACTTGCTTTATTAAGGCCAAGAGACAGGCAAAAATTTAAAGTTGCAAAACTTCTTCCTCAAAGCCTGAGTGCCCTTCAGACTACTTGCAAACCATGAAAATTCAGCACTGAGGGATTTAAAATGTTGAATTAGTGACCTCATACACTTAGATTTTTCACAGAACTTTTCATAGTTTCTCCACTAAACACATAATACATTTCTTTGTATCACATTTTTTCCCATATTGGTCACTTTCACTTCCCTTTACATGGTTCATATTTTAATATATTAAGGCTACATTATTTACTGGCATGCATAGATATTTTGTGAGAGTATTGAAATAGAGAAAACTTATGGGAAATTTTTTGAATTCTGTTATCTAGAAACTCATTATTTACTTGGAACAAAGAAAATTATGAGTTTTGAATTGTTGAAATTTTACCATTCAGCTCCCCTTTCCCACCAAAGAACAAGCTGAATAAATCTTTGTCAGAATTTAAATTTGTCTTTAACCACTTCCTCTGGAAACTTGCAGAGTATTAGATCATCAAAAATTATATTCATTTGTCTAATGAAAACATGTTCAAATCTCAGAAGCTTTATCTAATGTCTAACTAGAATATGTAATTTCATCTGCCTACAGTGGAAAAATCTATATGTAACCTAAAAATTCTCATTATGATATTCTTAAAACTTTATCACAGGGAGACTAGAGGAGCAAGTAAAGTCTCCTTACAAGCAATGAGGCTACCAATTCCCAGCACCTCAACCCCATTCTGGAGCAGTGGCACTGTTAATGAAGCATCCTTGCTAGAGAAATCTATACATGGACTTTTTGGTGCTTATTGTGGCTATCACTATATGGTTCCGACATATAGTCTGATTTCTGAAACTATTGTGTGTCTACAGCCACACCACTCTGCACATGCCTGATCTCATCTGAAATTAAACTGTTGTCATAATGAATGTTAGTTTTTGTATAGACAGGACTTACATTTTTAACTCTTAGCAACCTTTATTAAATGAAAAGGGATCATCAACACACCCAGCCCCATACTCTGTCTCTTCCTATAACGAATGAAAGACTTAGAGACCGACTTTGAAAAATGAATTCACAGTTGCTATGTTTTGAATGTCCCCACAGAAACTCACGTTGAAATTTAATTGCCATTGTAAGAGTATTGGAAGGTGGAGCCTTTATTTAAGAAGTTAACACCATAAAGAAAATATAAGGGCTCTGCCCTCATGAATGGATTAATGTCATTGTATTGGAAGTGGGTTAGTTATCACAAGAGTGGGATTCAATAGAAGCGTAAGTTCAGCCCCTATTTCTGTCTCTGTCTCATGGGATCAATCCCACCTACCACTTTTCCACCATGGAATGCCACTTGCCAGATGCAGTGCTATGCTCTTGGACTTCCTAACCTCCGGAACCATGATCTAAATACACTTTCCTTTAGAAATTGTCCAGTCTGTGATACTCTGTTATAGCAGCAGAAAACAACAGTGTTGAACAATTTACAGAATTTTTAAATTTTTCTAAAGTTTACTGTGGTCTTCTGAGAATTTTCCCAGGGCCAGGCATAATATTGCCATAAAATAAACCACATATAATATTAGAATTCAGAGAAGGAAAAGAGGAACAATATTTCAATGGAAGTGAATGGTAAAGATTATGAATTTCCAGGAAGAGAAGTATTGCAAAGAATCCCAGATGGGGTATGAGCAAGAGAAATGAGGTAGAAGAAATGAACCTAAAGTATGTCAGGAAGAGAAAGAATGCAAAAGGCTGTAATCAATGCTTTTTCGACTTTATCATGCATTTTGTTATAATGCAGCTTTAGATAAAATAAGTCTGGATTAGAGCCTGAGACTCTGCTTTTCTAACAGGCTCCCAGGTAATCCCAATTCTGTGCTTTCACGGGCCACATTTTGAGTAATAAAGCTGCAGTCAACTCAGTTACCATAATCACCGAATAACTCACATTTATGTTGATGTTTTGTTGCACAGGACTGTCCCTCACATAACTTAGCTGTGTTGATCACTAGATGAATAAAACAGGATTCTGTGAACTATCCAGTCTTATTTTATCTATGCTATGGAAATGCAGGGAGGCTTTGAGGACTCAGCATCACACCACACTCCTGGAATTTTAAGAAATGCTCCTTTTAACAAGTTCTTTTTTTTTTTTTTTTTTTTTTTTTTTTGAGACGGAGTTTCGCTCTTGTTACCGGGGCTGGAGTGCAATAGCATGATCTTGGCTCACTGCAACCTCCGCCTCCTAGGTTCAGGCAATTCTCCTGCCTCAGCCTCCTGAGTAGCTGGGATTACAGGCACGCGCCACCATGTCCAGCTAATTTTTTGTATTTTTAGTAGAGACGGGGTTTCACCATGTTGACCAGGATGGTCTCGATCTCTTGACCTCGTGATCCACCCGCCTCGGCCTCCCAAAGTGCTGGGATTACAGGCTTGAGCCACTGCACCCGGCCCATCCTTTTAACAAGTTCTAAAGATCATTTCAAATCTTCTACACTTACCTTTCCCAATTGGATGTGATTAGATATGCCAGTGATAAAAACGATTCATGCTCAAATAAGTTTGAAAATGTGAGTTAAACACAGTTAGATGTTTCTCTACTATAAGACTCTCAGAGTTTTTGATACGAATGTACATTAGAAATCTTTGAGAGATTTGAACACAGACATAATGCTTTCCTTGTAGTACACCTATTAACACCTGCTGGAGAAGCTTCCCTACATGGTGAACAGTGAGGTTTTGACTACTAGTATTAAGGTGTCATTGTTCTTAACTTCATAGATACTACTTTGACCAATGTAATCAGTGGCCTATGCTTAAATGTAAGTCATTGCTAAAAGAGTTTTCAAAGCTGGCCAGGACATCCATTTAGAAACAATGATCACCTTTGCACCAGTCGATTAGATGGCATTGAGCAGACAACTCAAATGGTGCACCATCTCAAATGGAGCACCGCAGCTGTAAACTGTAAGGAGATGATAGCGGCAAACAGGACCAGTCTTCTGTGTACCAAACAAACAGAGTAGCTCATCATAAGTAAGCAGAGAAGTACCCAACCCAAGCACTGAGGTTTATACAGAAGCTTTCCAAGTACAACTGATAGTGTCTTGTAATAACTGCCTTTGTGTGTGAAGAGAAAGACCACAAACTTTCCAGCACAAGACTTTGGAAGTCTGACCTCACTCTTGCCCACTATGATGACTAGAAGAGAAGTTTCTAACTGTATAAAATGTATAAAACTCAAAGCTACAAAACAAAAACCTCTCTGACCTTTCTTTGGACTGGTTATGTTAAAATAAATTGTGAATTGAGGTTTTGCCTACAACAAATGGACATAGATCAGTGGTAGGCTACTCTCTATAATGAATTCTGAGTAAGCAGAAAATGAACTCGATTTTTATATAAAAAGTAAAAAGACCTTTAACCAAACTGACTTTCTCCTTTACACACAGAAATAATTGATGCTTTCAAAGTTTAGGAGAAAATTCTAAATATGGTATCACGATAGCTAATGAGTTTTCTTGATATCTGTATTTATTCTCATGATGCTAATAAACATGTGCATGACATTGGATAATTTATAAAGGAAAGAAGTTTAATTAACTCACAGTTCCACTTGGCTAGGTAGGCCTCACAATGATAGTGGAAGGCCAGTGAGGAGCAGTCACATCTTACATGGCAGCAGGCAAGAGAGCTTGTCCAGGGGACCTCCCGTTTATAAAACCATCAGATCAAGGCCAGGCATAGTAGCTCACACCTGTAATTCCAGCACTTTGGGAGGCTGAGGCAGGCAGATCACGAGGTCACGAGATGGAGACCATCCTGGCTAACACAGTGAAACCCCGTCTCTACTAAAAACACAAAAAATTAGCTGGGCGTCGTGGCACACACCTGTAGTCCCAGCTACTTGGGAGGCTGAGGCAGGAGAATCACTTGAACCTAAGAGGCAGAGATTGCAGTGAGCCAAGATCACACCACTGCACTCCAGCCTGGGTAACAGAGCAAGACTTTGTCGTGGAAAAACAAAACCCATCATATCACAAGTACTGTTAGGGGGAAACTAGTCCTATGATTCAATTATCTCCAGCTGGGCCCACCCTTGACACAGCGATTATTACAATTCAAAGTGAGATTTGGGTGGGGACACAGCCAACCATATCAATATCAAAGTTCTATCTCATAGAAAACTGATATGCAATGGTTCTCAAAATTTAAGTGCGTCGAAATCACCTAGAGAGCTTGATTGGCTCTAACCTGGAGTTTCTGATTCAGTAAAACTGGGATGGGGCCTAAGGCTCTGTATTTCTAATAAGTTCTCAGGTGATACTGATGCTGCAGGTCTAGGGGCCACATTTGAATACAGCTGGAATGGAATGAGCCTTAGTCATCAGCTGATCCATATTATTTACCTTACAGATGAGGAAGCCAGGGCACAGAGAAGAATTTATCACTGAAGCTGAGGTCAGCAACAGCTACCTCAAATAGCCCTGCACTCTGCTCTGTCCTTTTCCACTGTTTCAGTCACATGTCCACTGTCTCAAAATGTTTTACTGCTTCTCCCTATACTCTCCTCTCCATTCCCTTATCAGGAAAAGCTGTGAAAACTTTGCTGTGGAAAAAATGATTGCCAGGATCCTGTCTATCCTTCTAGTGTATCTTGGCCTTTTACTCACTTTCAGCTACTTCACAACTGTCTACATTGTCCAAAACCGATAATAACACTAATGATGCTTGCCTGAAGAAATGAAAGATAATTGGGCCCTGTGAAATACAGCTGATTATTAAAATGTAGGTATTTGCCCAATATGCTTAAAATGATTTTCTCAATTCCCTCTGTGTGTATGTGTATTTAATTCTCTTTTAACTGTATAATATCTTAATATGCTCCACAATAAATAAAGATTTAAAGTCTTTGGCATATGTTAATTTAATATTTATATAATTTTTGTTTCATGATTTATGTTTTTTTAAAAAAATTATATTTTAATATCCTAAAAAAGAAAGTACTTATTGAATGGTAGACTAAGGATCATCAAAAATCTGCTTATCCATAAAGGCAATGAGAGCAGTAGCAAAAATAGTCAAAATCAACTTTTTCAGAATTCTGGAAATTAGCTAAAAGATTGCAAAATGTCAAGGAGTGTTTAGTCAGAAAAAAAAAAAAAAAAAGCTGAATCTTGGTAAGACCAGTGGGTTATTTTGTGGCATTTTAACTTGACCTACTCCCGCTCCCCTACCCCAGCGCCATGGTAACATTGAAAACCAACAGCCTTGCAACCACAGTAGCTATGAAAACCAGCAGCCTGGAAGCCGCTGTAGAGGGTCAAATGATATAAAACTTCCCCAAAATCTCATAATTGTTAAGGCTTGGCCTGTGTGGCAGTTCACTGAAAATATCCATTCTCGGGGCTTTCCTTTCCTTAACCTATCCCACAATTTGCTCTGTGCCAACAGCCCTATCCCTAGGGCATTTGTTTTTTTTGTATTGTTTTGCTTTGTTTTTTGTTGTTGTTTTTGTTAAGATGGCAATTATTTCACATTGCAGCTGTCTGAGACAATGTGACTGTTTGGAGCTAACAGGAGGCGGACAAAAACACAACAACCAAGGAATAAGATGTCCATAAGCAACCTTGGAAAGCAAACACATATTCCTGCAAATACAGAAGGCCGCTCATGTGTGTAGGGCTTTGTACATGCACAGAAAAGACCTGAGAAGATCCTAATTCCTCACCTCCGGCTTACCTTAAGATTCCACACAAGCAAAAAGAAAGGTTAAGGCAAAGGCAAAGTTGTAAATTGCCTGTAGGAACATTAAAGATATACCCCAATCCACCATCACCAAAAACTGGGAAACTTACTGGTTCAAGGAATTTAAGGAAATCTCTGTCTAATCCTTAGCTGACTACCAATCTAACCAAGCAGAGACTTCAATGGCTGCATATAAAAGAGTATAGACTTTACAGAATTAGTGCAGGGAAGTCACTAAACAAATGAATAAACAATAACAGTAGTAAGAAAATATAGCAACAATAACAACAAACTTTGTGGAGAAGGGAGCATCTTCCAGAGTAGAAATATTATTTAAAATGTCCAGTTTTCAACAAAAACAGAGAGATGCACACACAAAAACAGAATGTCCCATGCAAAAGAAAACCAGAAGTAAATTCTCCTTGACAAAGTCCAGACTTTGGATTTACCAAAGACTTTATTTTGCTTTTTGTTTAATAATTTGATGCTTTATTTTAGATTCAAGGGGTACATGTCCACATTTGTTGAATGGGTATGATACTGAGGATTTGGGTATGAATGATCCTGTGACCCAGGTAGTGAGCACAGCACCCAATAGCTGTTTATTTAACCCTTGTTCCCCTCCCTCCATTCCCTCTATAATAGTCCCCAGTATTTATTATTGCCATATTTATGTCCATAAGTACTCAATAAACAAAGACTTTTAATCATCTAATGAACACATCTAAAAAAGGAAAGTGTGAGAATAATGTCTCATCAAACAAAAATATTTATTAAAAGTTAGAAACTATTGTTTTAAAAGAATATAAATTCTGAAGTTGAAAAGTATAACTGAAATTAAAATTCACTAGATGGGATTAACAACAAATTTGAAGTCATAGAAGAAAGAATCAGTGAACTTGAAGATAGCCCAATTGTGATTATCCAGGACCAAAAAGAAAAAATATTAAAAATAAATAAATAAATAACGAGCTTCAGAAACCTGTGGGACACTATCAAGCATACTGACATATGGGAGTCCAAGAGGAGAAAAGATTGATAAAAACACAGAAATAACATTTGAAAAACTAATGGCCAAAAATTTTCCAGATTTGGTCAAACACATTATACAGTCAAGAATCTAAATGAATTCAAGTAGAATAAACTCAAAAAGATCCACAGTGAGTTACATTGTAATCTGACTGTCAAAATGCTTTTAAGCCAAAATCTTAAAAGCAGCAAGAGAGAAATGGCTTACCAGATACAAAGGATTCTTAGTAAGATTAACTGTTGGCTTTTCATTGGAAACCATCGAGATTAGAAGGAAATGGGAATTCATGTATTCAAAGTACTGAAAGAAAAAGATTGTTGCCAGGTATGGTGGCTCACACCTGTAATCCCAGCACTTTGGGAGGCTGAGGCAGTGGATCACAAGGTCAGGAGTTCAAGACCAGCCTGGCCGATATGGTGAAACCCTGTCTCTACTAAAAATACAAAAAAAAAAAAAAAAGCTGGGCATGGTGGTGTGCACCTGTAATCCCAGCTACTTGGGAGGCTGAGGCTGAAGAATCACTTGAAGCCAGGAGGTGGAGATTGCAGTGAGCCGAGATTGCACCACTGCACTCCAGCCTCAGTGACAGAGTGAGATTCTATCTTACCAAAAAACAATTGTTAACCAAGAATATTAAGCAAAAGTTATCTTTCAAAAATGAAGGAGAAAGTAAGATATTCCCAGATAAACAAAAACTAAAATAATTCATCACTAGCAGACATGCCATGTAAGAAATACAAATCACTCCAATTACTAAAATCAGAAATGATAAAGGACATCATTAGGATGTTTAAAGATATAAAAAGATTATAAGAAAATACTACAAATTGTGTACTAACAAATTAAATAACCTAGGTGAGGTAGCCAAATTCCTAGAAAGATACAAACTACCAAAACTGACTCAAGAAAAAACTGAATATCCAAATAGAGCTATAACAAGTAGAGATTGAATTAGTAATCCAAAAACTTCTCACAAAAAGCCCATGCTCAAGTGACTTCAATGATGAATTCTACTGAGTATTTTAAAAGACTTAAGATCACTCATAAACTTTTCTGAAAAAGTAGAAGAGAAAGGAATATTTCCCAACTAATTATATGGAGGCCATAACACCATAACACCATAATCAGATATAAACATCAAAAGAGAAAAAAAACAGACTAATATAACTTATGAATATAGATACAAAAATTCTCAACAAAAGTATAGCAAGCCAAATTGAACAACATATAAAATGGATTATACACCATGAGTAAGTGAGATTATCCTAGGAATGCAAGGTTGGCTCAACATAAGAAACCTATCAATGTAATATACCATATTAGTAGAATTAAAGATAAACCCACACAATCATCTCAATAGATTTTCTTAAAGCAATTGATGAAATCACCTTCAGCCCCACAACAAACTAAGCATAGAAGAGAATTTTCTTGACCCAGTAAAAGTCATCTATAAAAAACCTCTAGCTAACATCACGCTTAATGGTGAAAGAAAGTTCAGGAACAAGACAAGGATGTCTACTCTCACCACTTCTAATTAACATTGTATTGAAGGTTCTACCCAGAGCAGCTAAGCAGAAAGAAATAAACATATACATATACCCCATCAGCAAAGACTGGGAAGCTTAGTGGTTCAAAGCATTTAAGAAAATCTCTGTCTAATATTAGGTGACTGCTAATCAGACCAGGCAGAGACTTCAATGGCTGCACGTAAAAAAGAACACAGACTTGACAGATAACAAAGGAAGAAGTAAAATTATTTCCATTTGCAGATGATATAATCATATATATATATATATATATATATATATATATATATATATAAAATCCCAAGGAAACTCTATAAAAAAAACTATGAGAATCTAATAAACAAGCATAGTAAGGTTGCAGAATACAAGCTCAATATATGAAAATGAATTTTATTTCTATAAAAAAGCAATTAACAATCAAAAAGACAATCAAGAAAACAACTGTTTGCAAAAGCATAAAAGAAAACCTCAGAAATAAAATTTTATAAAGTAGAAGACTTGTACATTGAAAATCTATAAAAGACCATTGAAAGAAATTAAGGAAGACCTAAATAAATGGGAAGACATATCATGTTCATGAATCAGACGACTTACTTGTGTTAAGATGGCAATATTTTACAAATTAAAACACATGTTAAACTCAATCCTTCTCAGAATCTCAGCTACATTTTTCAGAAGTTGACAAGCAAATGCTAAAATTTATATGAGAACTGAAAGGAACCACAATAACCAAAACAACCTTGAAAAAGATGAACAAAAGCGTAGGACTTAGGCTTATCAGTTTCAAAACTTATTACAAAACTGCAATGATTAAGACTATGTAGTACTGGCATAAGCATAGACATAGAGATCAACAAAACAGAATTGGATTCAGAAATAAACTCTTACATGTATAAGTCAAATGATTTTTCAGCAAAGATGTCAAGAAAATTTAATGAAGAAACAGTAGTTTTTTCAACAAATGGTGCTGGGACAACTAAATATCCATATGCAAAAGAATAAATTTGAGGCCCTACTTCACATCATATACAAAAATGCATAGACCTAAATATAAGGAGTAAAACTATAAAAATCAACCATAGACCTAAATATAAGGGATAAAACTATGAAAGTCTTAGAAGAAAGCATAAGAGTAAATCTTCATGACATTGAATTAGGCAATGGTTTCTTATATTTGTGAACCCAAAAGTATCTGAGACAAGTCTTAATCAATTTAGAAAGTGTATTTTGCAAAGGTTAAGGATGTACCCATGACACAGCCTCAGGAGGTCCTGATGGCATGTGCTCAAGGTGGTCAGATACAGGTTGCTTTTTACATTTTAGGGAGACATAGTACATCAATCAATACACGTAGGATATACATTGTTTGATCTAGAAAGGCAGAACAACTTGAAGCATGGCTTCCAGGTCATAGGTAGATTTAAAGATTTTCTGATTGGCAATTGGTTAAAACGGTTAAGTTATTATCTAAATAACTGAAATCAATAGAATGGAGTGTCTGGGCTAAGATAAGAGGCTGTGGAGACCAAAGTTTCATCATGTAGACAAAACCTCCAGGTAGAAAACTTCAGAGAGAATAGATTGTAAATGGTTCTTATAAGACTTAAGGTCTGTGTTGATGTTAATGCTGAAATGCTTCTTCTGAATTCCAGAAGGGAAGAGGATCTAATGAGGCATGTCTGACTCTCCCTTCCCATCATGGCCTGAACCAGTTTTTCAGGTTAACTTTGGAATGCCCTTGGTCAGGAGCAGGGTTTTTTTTTTTTTTTTTGGATGGTTGAAGGGCTTAAAACTTTACTTTTGGTTTAGAGATTGATATGGTTTGGCTGTGTCCCTAGTCAAATCTCATCTTGAATTGTAGCTCCCATAATTCTGTTGTGTTGTGAGAAGGACCCAGTGGGAGATAATTGAATCATGGGGGTAATTTCCCCCATACTGTTCTTGTGGTAGTGAGTAAGTCTCACAAGATCTGATGGTTCTATAAGGGAAAACCCCTTTCACTTGGTTCTCACTCCTCTTGTCTGCTGCCAGGTGAGATGTGACTTTCACCTTTGCCATGATTGTAAGGCCTCTCTAGCCACATGAAACTGTGAGTCCCATAAACCTCTTCCTATTGTAAATTGTCCAGTCTCAGGTATTTCTCTCTCTCTCTCTCTTTTTTTAATACAGAGTCTAGCTCTGTCACTCAAACTGGAGTGCAGTGCCATGATCTTGGCTCACTGCAACATTTTCCTCCTGGGTTCAAGCTATTCTCCTGCCTCAGCCTCCCAAGTAACTGGGATTACAGGCATGCACCACCATGCCCAGTTAATTTGTGTGTGTGTGTGTGTGTGTGTGTGTGTGTGTGTATTTTTAGTAGAGACAGGGTTTCACTGTGTAGGCCAGGCTGGTCTTGAAATCCTGACCTCAAGTAATTAATTCACCTACCTGGGCCCCCCAAAGTGCTGGTATTACAGGTGCAAGCCACCGTGCCAGGCTATGGGTATGTCTATCAGTGGCATGAAAAAGGACTAATACACATATATAACACCAAATGTACAAGCAACAAAAGAAAAAGTAGATAAATTGGATTTCATAGAAATTAAAAACCCCATTTCTAAGGACACAACCAATAAAACAAAAAGACAACCCACAGAATGGGAAAAATATATTTGCAAATCATATATGTGATAAAAGACTGAATATTCAATGCAGAATATATAAAGAACTCTTAGAGATCAACAATAAAAAGACAACTCAATTAAGAAATAAACAATTTAATAGATATTTCTTCAAATATTTCCAAATGGCCAATGAGTACATTAAAAAATGCTCATCATTAGTCATTAGGGAAATACAAATAAAAATCACAATGTGATACCACTTGACACCCACAAGGGAGAACAGCAAGCCAGTCCTCATTCTCCTAAAAGGTATGACTTTTCACTCTATTCCTCACCAAGGCCATCACTTCCCAGTACCCCACATTTTCCCCTGCCTCTCCTCTATTTTCCCATCCCTAATGATAGAAATGACCCAGGCAGTTGACCCAAATTGAAATGGGAGAGTTTCCTGATCCCCCTCATAGGACATGCAACAGGGATGTGGCTCACCTGTTCAGTTGCCACCACTGCTCAAACCCCTGATGGGAAGAGGAACACACAAACCAGCAGGTGCAGGAGCCAGGGCAAGTGCTTTGGGCTCCAGCCCCATGGTAGTGTCTAGGGGTGGGTGCCTGCAGCCCTAGCATTACAATGTTTTTTTAGCCTTGTCATCCACAGATGGCATAAGTGTTAACCAGCTCAATGCACCCTTTGCCTTTTTGCAAGGGCAGAGAGCCAGTGTGACAGCTTTCTTGCCCAGCATCCCAGAAGAATCAAGTCACACATAGGCCTGAAGGATGAATGCAGGGTTTTATTGAGTGATGGAGGTGGCTCTCAGCAGGACAGATGGGGAGCTGGGAGGGGGATAGAGTGGGAAGATGATCTTCCCTTGGAGTTTGGTCATCCAGCAGCCAAACTACCTCCAGCCGAACTCCTCTTGGCATTCAGATTTTCCTTCTCTTCTCTTTTTCTCTGCTATGCTGTATATCTGCTTGTCTCCTAACTGCTCATCTGCTTCTGAAGCCCGGGGTTCAGGGTTTACAAGGGTATAGGATGGCGAGATGCATGCTGAGCCAAAAGGCAACTTTTGGGGCATGAAAACAGAAATGCCTGTTCCCACTTAGGGCCATGAGTCTCCAGGCTTGAGAGTGGGAACTTTACCGGGGAACCACCTCTTCTACCCACTACTTCCCTATCTTCTGTCCATATCAAAATCGCCTTCTCTCCTCCACAACAGAAATCAGGGTTTTCTCCTCCTCCTTTCCAGACTGATCTCTGCAGCAAGTATTTTTGTCTCCAGAAGTCCTATTCTCATTGCCTGGCCAAATAGCTAAAGGAACATCACCCACCAGCTGTTAAAACCGTGGAGAAGGATGGGAAAACATGTCCCTGTTCACCAAACAGAAAAGCCAATGAACCTTCCCCCGAAACAGTATTATACACACCTCAGCCATTTAGGTGTAGGATATGCTTGAGTGGGTAGTCTAGCAGTCCTAACAACCATCAAGGATATATACATAAAAAATGAAAACTACATTCTCACTTTCAAACAACCAGCTCATAAATGAATGTTTAGATCAGGCCCATTCTTCTGTTTTTCACTCAAAGTTTTTTATTTTAATTTTTTTGGTATCTAACCTTGTATTCTTGTTGTCAATCAAATCAATGCTGCATTCCTCCAGAAATCCATGAATATGTTTTGAAAACTTTGCTCCTGTGACCAGGGACTTTGGCTAGAAAGAGTCACCATAGCACAAGAGGAAGATGGAGCCGGGGTTTTCCTGAGGGTGTGGCAACAGCAATGACTCATGCTACTTCCTCGTTCTAACCATTTCCATTAGTGGGGTGGGGGAAAGTCACAGTCAGACCTGGGGAAAGCCGTCTTTATTTAGAGGGTGCTCCTAGCGTAGTGATGGCTTTTTGTTTTCTTTTTGCCACAATGCAAAGCAGGGAAATAAAAACACACAGCAAGATAGCAAGAGTTTAGAACTCTAACTATAGGGCAGCCAAAAAAAAAGTCACCTATAAAAGAATGCAACATACACTAAAATTAGTTCCCTTGTATATGCAAAAAAGAAAGTCAAACTCAGCACATTTCTTTTTGTGTAGTCAGGTACTAAATGACTCTTGCAGCATATGAAGTGGATAAAGAAAACAGAGACAAAGAAGAAAGGAGAGAGAGGAGTGTGAAGAGGAAAATAAATGTGAACATAAATTAGCGTTTCAGTGTGGGTAGTCTAGATACTATCTCAGTTCCCCAAACAATGTTTGCTTTGTGATTTCATTGCATGACTCTTTCAGATGTTTTCTCTCTGAATGGCTAGAAGTCAAAAGTTCTAGACCTTAACTCTGTAAAAGCAAAGCACTCAAGTCCTCTTCAAGTCTTCCCACTTATAAAAAGGGGAATAAATGTGAGTTTTATACCTTGTGAGTCTTTTAAAGCATTTCACAGAAATTAAACATCAGTGATTATCTAGAGTTATATGTAACTTTTCAAAGTGAGGGGAAAGAAGGCAAGTTATTGAGGAAACTGTAGCCGAAGAAGGACTGCTGTTTAGTTCCCTGAATCACGCTTTTGAAATACTATAATTGAAATCATTCAATGAAACTCGTTTGCTTAAATTTTTTTCCTTTATTGAAAAGAGGGGTTGAGAGTAAGGAAGGCATGAACTGCTATTGTGCAAACTAGCATAATTATATCCACTGTGTACAGTATTATGAAAATTAAATTTAAGAAATTATAGAAAAAACACCTAGCACAGTGCCTGGAACCTGTTAAGGGATCGATAAGACTCAGGTGTCACAGTTTTTATTATTATTGCTGTTATTATCACTGTGATTATTATAGCGGGGAATCTGTGATTTATAAGGAGATTGCTGGTACTTGGACAACTGACCCAAATCATTCCAAATGCTTATACTCTATTTCATGGACCACGTACAGAAAATAGAATGACGGTTTCATTTTTGTGTCAAATTAGTTGACACCATGCCCTCAAAAGAACCTTGATTTTTATATTATTATCCAAAGTGAATTTCATTCCCAAACTCCTGAATGTGAATATCTGTGACCGGTAGGAGATGAAAATATGCCACCCCAAAATGTGCCTGTTTGGCAAAAGGATTATTTTGAGCTGATTATTTTGAGAAACTGCAGACACAGGAGAAGCTCAGAAAACAGAGTGAAAGTTACCCTTTTGTAAGGAAAATTTATACCTGTAAAGGAAATCTCCATTTGTAAGTGTCCTCTCTGTACCAGGATGAGAAGGATGACTATCATCAGAGACTCAGTAGAAAAGGTACCAACTTAGATCTGCATAACAAACTTTACCTTTGCTTACTGTAATCTCAGAATTCGGGAGGCTGAGGTAGGTGGATTGCTTCAGCTCAGGAGTTCAAGACCAGCTGGGGAACACAGTGAAACCCTGCCTCTACCAAAAATACAAAATAAAAATAAAAATTAGCTGGGTGTGGTGGTGCACGCCTGTAGTCCCAGGTACTCAGAGGCTGAGGTGGAAGGATCACTTGAACCCGGGAGGCTGAGGTTGCAGTGAGCTAAGAATGCACCACTGTACTGCAGCCTGGGCAACAAAATGAGACCTCTTCCCAAACAAACAAGCAAAAACCAAAATGGCCTGCAAAGCTTCTAAAGCAACCTATCGCTCCAGGAGCGACTCCGATTTACTGGTGGTGAATCCACAGGAGCCTGCAGCAACTCAATTCTTGACTCCTCAGAAGAAAGAATTCGACTGAGGGGCATAAAGCAGAAAAAAAGACCAAGGCGAGTTTCAGCACCAGAGTGGAAGTTTATTTCAACTTGAAAACAGGTAAGTTCACTTGGAAGAAAACCAAGAGGGTGCCTGAAGGTCAAAAAGAGAGTGTTTAACCTTGATCCCAGGGCTTTGCAGGCTGGCCTCGTTCCCGTAATTCTTCTCTTAGGGTGGGCTTCCCGCATGCGCAGTGCCCTCCCTACATCTGGGAATTGAGCTCACAGTGAATTTAAGAAGTTGTACAGATGCCCCTCTGATCCTTCCTTCCCTTTTTTCCTGGCGGAATGTCCCCACAAGATCATACTCTGCCAACAAGTCTCTCAGTACACATGCCCAGGAGCTGCTTCCCCTTGGCATCTGCATTCAATCAACACTTTAATGTTAACAGCTGTGGATCATCAGGAGATTGTCCCTCCCTGGCACTGGCTGCTAAATTATCATCGCTAGAGAGGCAGTGGGATAATTGTCAAACCATCACTGGACATTCCTAGTGGGTAGGGGACAGAGACTTCTCCTGCCCAGCTCATGCCTATCTAACTACCTGTAACAATAGAAATAAGTTGCTAACAGATCATAGGTAAGCATTAACCAAAAGGAGGGCTTCTTGGAGAGAAGATTTGTGAAGCAAGATTTCATTT
This sequence comes from Saguinus oedipus, assembly GCA_031835075.1. NCBI lineage: Eukaryota > Metazoa > Chordata > Mammalia > Primates > Cebidae > Saguinus > Saguinus oedipus. Next base: position 53,955,178 of record CM063186.1, on the reverse strand, counting down.
AAAAGAGGATGGTAATATTAGCTCACTTCATCAGAGTGTATGCAAGACAAACTCTTCAATATTTTTATTAAAATTTGGCTAATGTCTTTTGAGAAAGCAAAATATTGAAAAATGTTTTCAGATCCAAGATGGCTGATCGCTAACAGCTCAGGATTGTAGCTCCCAGTGAAAGCCCAGAAAACGAGAGGACGCCACACTTTCAGACTAATTTTTGTCGCTCACGGACCAGAAGATTTCCAGTGGAGGAGCCCCGAGGGTCGCCAGCGCAACTCTTGTGGCCGGTATTAGCCTTTCTAAAAATATACCAAAAAGTAAAGTATTTATAGAGCTCTCCACTTTAAATACACAAAATCTACATTCTCCACTTTAAGTACACAAAATATTGATCAGCCATTATTAATACCCATTCATAGAATAAAGCAATATTCCTGTTCTCTCTCCCTCTTTTTCTTCCTCTTTCTTCCTCTCCTTCTCTCCTTTTTTTCAAAAAAAAAAAGGAAAAGAAAAATGTTTTATTTTTAGTTTTTAGTTTTATAACTGTATTTTAAAAACATAGGAACACAACCGTTCAGCAACTTTTCTCTAGAGAGTATGTTGTTAAAATTTTAGGCCTTTCTTTTTACTGAATTTAATCTTATGTAATTACAGAGTTGAGTATTTTATACTATAATACATTTCTAGTTATGTAACATTTTATGTAATTGAAATAATTATGTAGGAGGAATTTAGTCAACTCAACTGTATAACCACTCATATAGTTTATAGAATTATAAAAAAAGTTTTAAACACATTTCTATGTGAATGTGAAGTGTTTTTGCAAAAACAGCACCAAATTATAATCATGTGAGTAGCTGAAGGTTTTAATTATTTAATGAAGACCTAATTATTTAATTTAACTTAATAAATAATGACCATCTAATGAATGTGACTAATGATGTTAGTGGTACCGAGTTTAAGAATTTGTGTTTGGTTGGGTGCAGTGGCTCACACCTGTAGTTCCAGCACTTTAGGAGGCTGGGGTAGGCAAATCACCGGGTTTTGGGAGATTGAAACCAGCCTGACAAACATGGAGAAACCCCATCTCTACTAAAAATACAAAATTAGCAGAGTGTGGTGGCGCACACCTGTAATCCCAGCTACTCGGGAGGTTGAGGCAGAAGAATCACTTGAATGTGGGAGGCGGAGGTTGTGGTGAGTCGAGATCCCAACATTGCCCTCTAGTCTGGGCAACAAGAGTTAAACTCCATCTCAAAAAAAAAAAAGAATTCGTGTTTGTCATTAATGTGATCAATGTGGGACATTTAATCAAAGATTACAGAAACCTAATGAGAGCTTATTAGGATGAAATAATGTGTTTTTAAAACTATTAATATTTCTTTTACTTGTGAATCTGTTTCATGCATTACCTGTTATGAACCTTATTAGAAAATGAGATCATTTTCATCAATTATCACTCAAGCGTCATCGCCTTTCAAAGCCACCCTTGGTATCCACAAGATGGAATTAGTTGTTCCCTCCTGTCTGTTCCCACAGTGTACCTGCCATAAGTGCACCATAATTGTTGTTTATCTGTGAGTACCTATCTATAGGTGTGGTAAATGGAAACAACATAGATGTTGAAGTCAAACCAGATTTGAATTTCAAAATAACCAATTTCTGGTTGAGTGATCATAGATGAGCAAATAAACATTGTGAAATTCAGTGAGGTGCATATTAAAATCATCGTAGTACATACCATAGTATTATAGTATTTTTATGAAGATTAAGAGAAATAACATATGTTGCCACCTGGCACACAGCAGGTGCCCAATTTTATTATATAAATATGTCCCCCTCTTCTTAGATTACAAATAAGCTATTTGTATCTGTTTTATTCTCTATTTACTATTTAATGCTAAATATATGTTATAACAGAAGAGAAAGACAAAAATCACAAATGCCGTAGACGTTAATAATATTTCCCATACCATCACACCTTGTTTTGATAAGTCATTAGTTAGTTTGTTGTTTTGATAAGTTCGTTAGTTTTCACTTTTCCCTCAACTTTGCTAGACACACTGTTTTGACACCAGTGTTTGAAAAAATGCAAACATTGAGCAATGTGTGTCCCTTGCAAAATACTCCTGGTGTTTCTTCTTCACTATTTCCAGAGAGAGACTAATGTTTAAGCCTAATTAACTAGGTAAGGATGAGACGTTTGCTCAGGCAGAAAGATCTAGTTCGGCTTGTTCACAAAGCGTGGCCAAGGTGAAGGGGGCAGGGTGCCCAGGACACTGAGGCTTTGGAACATATGGAGTCACCAGGCCTTGCCCAACCTAGTTGAGTTTCTCACCACCCTTTCACACTCTGGCCAAACCGGATGCCAGCTAGTCTCCGATCCTGCCACAATCTCACCTTTTCTTTTTTTTCCTTTTTTTGAGACGGAGTTTCGTTCTTGTTACCCAGGCTGCAGTGCAATGGCGCAATCTCGGCTCACCACAACCTCCGCCTCCTGAGTTCAGGCAATTCTCCTGCCTCAGCCTCCTGAGTAGCTGGGATTACAGGCACGTGCCACCATGCCCAGCTAATTTTTTGTATTTTTAGTAGAGATGGGGTTTCACCATTTTGACCAGGATGGTCTCGATCTCTTGACCTCGTGATCCACCTGCCTTGGCCTCCCAAAGTGCCGGGATTACAGGATTGAGCCACCGCGCCCAGCCCAATCTCACCTTTTCATTTGAGGTTTCTCTTACCAGAACTGCATCTCTTCACGTTTTGTCTGGTGATCTTTGCAACTCGACTCAGTTCCTATCTTTTCCAGAAAATATTTCCCAAATTATTTACCTTTCTCCAATAGCTCCATTCCATCCCTGAAAGAAAAATAAATAAATAAATAAAAATAAACAGAAGCAATCTCTTAACAGCCCCGGTTCTTCTCATTTAGGGTTAATGTAAGATAGGAGATATAATCAAATTTGAATTTTAATAAGCAATGAATACCTTTTACTATTAGTATCTCCCAAATATTCCATGAGACATATATGTACCATTTGTTGTTGATCTGAAGTTCGAATTTCACTGGGCATCCTGTATTTCTATGTACTAAATCTGGCAATCCTATTCCCTTGTCTTGAGTGACAGTACTGTATTATATCACGCGTCTTGTATTACACCATTATTTACAAGTGTTAGTAGGCTACCGGTTCTCCGAGGCCAGGAACAGTGTTCAATTTTTTGGTTTCACCACCCTTCCTACTGCCCCCTTACCGAATACCCAGCACAGTGCCTTAAATGTTGAGTACAGGAATCAAGTCCTCATTCATTCTTTCATTCCTTCTTTCACGTAGCAAATATCTACCAAGTTTGTCATTTCTGGGGCTATGACTTCAAACAAGACACAGCTATTGTCATCCATGAGCTCCCAGCTTATTCCGGAAAACAGACATGTTGGAAAGCAATTTCAGTGTCATGAGTTCTAGAGTAGGGTGACATGAGAACACAGGGGAAAAGTACCAAGCCCAGTCTTCAGGGATTAAAGGAGACTTCTGGGGAGGAAGTAACAGCAAGGCTGAGACCTAAGAGTTAACAGGAGTTATTAATAATAAGGCGATGATAGAGAGTGAAGACATTTCACAGAGAAAAATAGTTGGAAAAAAACACATGAAATAAAAGAAAATGTGGCATTAATATTTGATTCATTAATCAAATCTTCTTTTTAGTTCAAGCTTGTTCTGACTCATGTATGCAATGCCCTTGAGGCCTCAAGCCTCTTCACAGTTTTTTTCTCAAGGAATTCAGCAATGACAGTTCTTATTTCCCTTTTGCCACACCCACCTTCTCTGAGCTCTAGGCTGGTTTTCCCCCTCTTCCTTGGTGTAGTCTACACTACTTCAAGAATTTAGAGCTGAATGTGACCAGCTGTCTTGGCCCACCTCACGCTTCTCCCTTTCAGTCTCACTCTATTTCATCCAATATTCTTCTGATTTTTTTCCCTCAGTTTACTCCTTCCAACTCTTGTTGCCCCACTGAGGCTGATGTCTACAACCATAGCTGCTTTCTGATTACTTTTGGGTAATTCTACTCACTCAGCCTTCTGCATTTCCTACATAACCAAACCATATTCCACATCATAGTGCTGATGGCATTCATAGGGTTCCAACTTTAAAAGGGCAATCACATGAGAAAATTAATCACATCTCTGACAAGACAGACTTAAAGTATAGGAAGAAATTATCAGGCAAAATCCACTTAATAAAGCTGCTTCTAAACCAATGTCCTGCCAGGTAAGGTGGCTCATTCCTGTAATCTCAGCACTTTGGGAGGCTGGGTGGGTGGACCACCTGAGGTCAGGAGTTCGAGACCAGCCTGACCAATACGGTGAAACCCCGTCTCTACTAAAAATACAAAATAATAGCTGGGCATGGTGGCAGGCGCCTGGAATCCCAGCTACTTGGGAAACTGAGGAAGAAGAATCGCTTAAACCTGGGAGGCAAAGGTTACAGTGAGCCAAGATCACACCATTGCACTGCAGCTGGGGCAACAAGAGTGAAACTCCATCTCAAAATATAAAAAGTAAAACTAAAATTACTACAATATCCTTTGTAGTAATCGGCCATTTGTAGTCATCTTTGCAGTCCTAACCTATGCCTAGCACAAAACACTCAGTGAACTGTTGATGCAAAGAATTTATATCTAATTAAATCTTTCTAATTAAATTTTGTTCTAATTAATCTTAAGTTATGGCCAGGTATAGAATTAAACAAATGATGACCCGTAGCTAACTTTCTGTACCAAGTGTGAAACCAGAAATTGTAAGTGCTATACTGAGTTTATGACAACAGGATATCTGTGATACCTTAATTTCATGTGTCAACTTGACTGGGCTCTGGTGGTCCCCAGGTATTCGGTCAAATGTTATTCTGGGTGTTTCTTTGGGGTGTCGTTTAGTGAGTTTGGCATTTAAACAGATAGACTGAATAAAGCAGATTGTCCTTTCCAGTGCAGGCAGCCCTCATCCAATCATTTGAAGGCCTGAATAAAACAAAAAACGACTGTCCGCTAAGTATCCTTGCTGCCTGGCTACCTTCAAACTGGGACATCAGCTCCTCCTGGGTCTTGAGCCTGCCAGTCTGGGTCTCCAGCCAAGCTTGCTGACTCACCTGCAGATCTTTGAACTTGCCTACTTTCATAATCATGGAAGGCAGTTTCTCACATGTAATTCCACTCACTCATCCTTCTGCATTTCCTACATAACCAAACCATATTTCATGTAGGAAATACACACATACACACATATATATTCTATTTATTTGGTTTCTCTGGAGAACCCTGACACTGATAATAGAGTATTTCAGAAAATAAAGCAATCAGAAAGTACTTTGATTAAAATGCACGCCTTTAATTTGCCTTATAAGTCTTTTATGATCCAGATATATGCCATCTCCCTTGATAATTAGTTCATCTGTGCTACATGTGGATGACTTAATTCTTACAGTTCATTTCTTCATATTCAATGTCAAGGACCTTTGAAGAATACTCCCAATTTATTGATATTAATCCATCGCCTGCAAATAGCCACACAAGTGTTCACCACATCCATATACAGGACTAGGAAGTTTTGTAAGATACAGAGTATCTTGTATTAGGGTAAGTCAGAAAACAGAGAAAAGGGCTATGAGCGCTGCTATTCCGATATAAAAATGAAAAAAAGAAACCTAGGTTAAAGTCAATTAATACTTTCTCATCAGACCCTGTTACGTTTTATAGTATCGTACACAAGTAAAGTTTTGGGGGGGAAAAAAGCGGAAGAGTTGGGAACTTGGGTGGGGAGGAGAGGAAGTAAGAGCTTTGTAAGGATTTCAAAGACATTAAAATACTAAATGTATAATGTTGAGCAGCATCAGCATCCTAGCTGTGCTACCTGTGCAGTTATACAGAGTCCTGCACTCAGGAGGACCCTGAAATAGCCCTAAAGGTCTGTCACTATTTGGAGAGTCTTAATATTTTTGAAACAAGGGACCCAAATTTTTCACATTGCACTGGGCCCTGCAAATTATGTAGTTGGTCTTGCTGCTAAGTAAAGCTCTCTTAAGTTTAGTGACCCATTAAAAGTCAAAAGTAAATGTTTATTCAACTTTCCTCCTAATGATTAGTTTGATGTCCTAACAGTAGCAAACCAAACTGAGGTTCCATGCTCCCATGCGCTCCCTGCACATGGAAAGAACAGCAGGCAAGAAACAGCTGAGCGATAACCATCAAGAGCTATGGACAAGTGGTTCTTGTGCAGAACTTGAGAAGAGATGCAAGTTCCTATCATCAGTTCTTACAAGAGCGTAGATAGCTGCTTCTGAATTCAAGGACTAGACTGCTGATCTTATAGCAACATCTACTCCTTGCCAGTGAAAGGCTTGAAAATCCCCAATCTAGGAACTGAGGAAGGTAATTGGGCACTATGGTCAAAACTTTTCTTTATCGTACTTTACCCTTGACTCTGTCTAGTACAAGAAAAAGGAAGTACCAATAATTTGGAGTTTATTACTTGCTGTACAAAAGTAATCACCCTTACTTGAGTTCCAGGGATCAAGGTAGACCAAAGATCCTATTTCCAGTTTTGCACGCATGTGCACACACACACACACACGTGCACACACAAAAGTCATATAAACACAAACATATATCAATGGACAAAGTGCTATTTATAGAGATACTGTATTTAAAATAATCTGGACAGTGAAGATGAAGGAATTTTGAAATGATTAGTATCTTGCATAAACTTTCATCTGGTAGGGCAGAGGAAGGCACTATATTCAATGTGATAAGTGAAAGACCCAAACTGCCAAAATGACAATACTCTTGATCAGCTCCTGAAATAAAATGCTGCATCAACATCATTGCTGACTCACAACTGCCCTCAACGACTTCAACTCCTCTCCTGCAGCAAAGTCTTTTAGCTGCACTCCTATACATTTGACCCCATATATTTTCCGTCTTCCATACTGAGTTCCAGACAATAGTATTAGTCAGTATTTTCCAGAGAAACAAAACCAGTAGATGGAGAAGTGATCAATGATTGATAGATAGACAGATATTAATATATTATAAGAAATTGACTCATGAGATTATGAAGGCTGACAAGAACCAAAATCATCAGCCAGCAAGCAGGAGACCCAGAAGAGCCATGGTGTAGTTCCAGTCCCAAGACTGGCAGGCTCAAGACCCAGGAAGAGATCAGTATTTTAGTTTGAGACTGAAGGCAAGAAAGAGCTCATGTCCCATGGTCAAGGCAGTCAGGCAGGAGGAGTTCTTTCTTACTCATAGGATACTCTGAAGAATACATAGGAGGGTCAACCTTTTGTTCTCTTCAGGTGTTCAGTAGATTGGATGAGGCCCACCCATATTAGGATGGTAAATATGCTTTACTCAGTCTGCCAATTCAATTGTTAATCTCATCCAACAATACTCTCACAGACACATGAAGAACACTGTTTGACCAAGTATTTGGGCACCCTGCGGCCCAGTCAAGTTGATACATAATATTAATCATTTCAAGCATGTAACTGAAAGCATCTTGCATCAGCTTCCAGGACAGCCAGTCAACCAACTGTCTCAGCCCCTTCTTTGCTCCTTCCTCCTCTGACTGCCTGGAACATGTAAGCTGCCATCTTGAACCATGAGACTGAGGAACATTGCTTGATAATGGCAGAGAAGTTTGAGGCCCTGGAGATTTTATGGAGAAGAGCCTTGAGAAAAGGAAACTTCCACCTTGTTTAAGCCACTGTTATTTGGCAGTTTTCTGTCCTTCACAAGTAATTCTAATCCTGACTGATGTACCTCCCATTCCCTCCCACTGCACACAACAGGATGGAATTACAGACTGGACAACAAATTAGATAAAAAATGACCAGAAAGGGAGAAAATTGTGAAAAGCCCACCAACTCTACAGAGAGGGTAATTTGTATCCTCACAGTAATATTTGCACAGCCTTTCACAATATTACTTCATTTCTTTCCAAAAATAATCTTAAGAAGCAGAGAGGACTGATGTTTTCATGTTCATTTTTCTCTCTGAATAATCTACGATTGCCCCCTGCTTAGATGGTGATTTGGTTTTAATTGATTCTTTATTTAAGCTAAGCAAAACTAATATCAAGTAAATAATTTAATAGCTTATTAAATACAATGCTATCACTTTGCAGACCTTTATAGAGAGCTTTAAAACATCTTTATAAGTATAAATTTAGTTTTAAAACAAGCTTATGATGTAATAGTAAAATTTTGCTTTAACATGGTTGACACCAAAATGACTTTTTAAAATTTAAACCGCATTTCAACATAAACCTATGGTCACAACAGAACAGAAGAATATTGGGCCTGTTCTTTGTTGTGATGGTTTTTAAATAAAGCAAGGAAACACTACTATTGTTGTCACAATGCATGTTAGTATTAAGTCCCACAAGAAATCCTAAAGCTGTGAGAACTATTTAACTTTTTTTTAGTCCAGTGTTTTTCTAACTTCTTTGACTATGAAACAGTGTCCTTCACAAGTAATTCTAATCCTAACTGATGTAGTTAGTTAGTTACTTAGTTAGCTTGGGAATACTTAACTTTTCAAACTTTGGTGTTGAAAGAACAAGGTTTCAGAAATACTATACAATATTCAAATTCGAATTCTAGTATGTTTAGTGAGAAGGAAGTGCCCTTAGAAACACCTGAATTTATAAAAATACAGGACACCCAGTTAAAATTGAATTTCAAATGAACAACAACTCTTCAAGTATAAGTATATCCCCTGCAATATTTGGGATATACTTATACTAAAAGAAAAAAGTATTGTTTATCTAATTTCTGAAATTAAATTTTAACTGGGTGCCTGTATTTTCCCTAGCAACCCTACTGTCTTAGTACATTTTGTCTTGCTATAAACAGAATACATGAGACTGGGTAATTTGCAAAGGAAAGAAGTGTATTTAGTCTATGGTTCTGCAGGCTGGGAAGTCCAAAACTATGGCCATGGCTTCTGGTGAGGGCTTTCTTCTGTGTCATAATGTGGCAGGGCAGAGAAGTTCAAAGGGGAAGCAGACAAGTGAGAAGAGAACAGAAATCTTGCTTTATAACAACTCACACTCAAGGGAACTGATCCATTCCAACAAGAACTAACGCAGTCTCACAAGAGCAAGAACTCACTACCTAAAAAACTGCATTATTCATAAGGCCGTGTCTCTGGCCCAAACACCACCCACTAGGCCCCACCTCTTACCACCACCATATTAGTGATCAAATTTCAACATGAGTTTTGGTGGGGACAAACAAACCATATCCATAGGACCTACCTTTGATCCTTTCCTAGGGAAGAACTGGTCCTTCTGCTGGTCCTTCTGATTCGGATTTCCAGACATTTAATGGGGCTTTACCACTCGGCAAGGTCCCATGATTAAAATCACAGGCCTGGGCATCCTGCTTTCTTTCCTGAAGCATGTCCATCTCTTTAGTTTGTCAGCGGTCTGTGACCGACACTGTCCATGTTCCCCTGCCGTTCCACTCGCTAGCCTTTCATCCCGCTCTGCATCCTGGGAGACTGGCTGTATGGACTCCCACAACCAGGCTCCCTTTTCCTCTGGTTTCTAGTTGGGCTTGGCCAGTGGGAGCCCCCAGGAGAGGATGGAAGGACAGAAGGAGAAAGAGATTTTCTGTTAAGCACTAGGTTGACTGTGGCTTGGCTCCTACATCAAAATGCAACTTTGTGAGAAATGTCAGTGGTCCTTGGCTTGCCCTTGAAAGCCTAGGGAAGACTTTCCTGAAGTCACCAACCCAACAGCCTCATCGACCCTTCTTATTTCCCTTAACTCTTCCTCTAATTTTATAAATAATCCCTTCATTAAGTTTTCTTTTTTTAATTTCTTTTTTTTAGTTCTTATTAAAAATATTATTATTATTATTATACTTTAGGTTCTGGGGTACATGTGCAGATCGTGCAGCATTGTTACATAGGAATACACATGTCATGTTGGTTTGCTGCCTCTATCCTGTCACCTACATTAGGTATTTCTCCTGATGTTATCCCTCCCCAATCTCCCCACCCCCTGCTACCCCTTCCCTAGCCCTCCATCCCCCAACAGACCCCAGTGTGTGACATTCCCCTCCCTGTGCCCATGTGTTCTCATTGTTCAACATCCACTTATGAGTAAGAACATGCTGTGTTTGATTTTCTGTTCTTTTGTCAGTTTGCTGAGAATGATGGTTTCCAGATTCATCCAAGTCCCTACAAAGGACATGAATTCATCCTTTTTATGGCTGCATAGCAGTCCATGGTGTATATGAGCAACATTTTCTTTATCCAGTCTATCTTTGATGGGCATTTGGGCTGGTTCCAAGTCTTTGCTATTGTAAACAGAGCTGTAATGAACATAAGTGTGCGTGTGTCATTATAACAGAATGATTTATAATCCTTTGGGTATATACCCAATAATGGGATTGATAGGCCAAATGGTATTTCTATTTCTAGATCCTTGAGGAATTACCACACTGTCTTCCACAATGGTTGATCTAATTTACACTTCTACCAACAGTGTAAAAGTGTTCCTATTTCTCCACATCCTTTCCAGCATCTGTTGTCTCCAGATTTTTTAATGATCGCCATTCTAACTGGCATGAGATGGTATCTCAATGTGGTTTTGATTTGCATTTCTCTAATGACCAGTGATGATGAGCATTTCTCCATATAAATGTCTTCTTTTGAAAAGTGTCTCTTCATATCCTTCACCCACTTTTTGATGGGGTTGTGTATTTTTTTTCTTGTAAATTTCTTTTAGTTCTTTGTAGATTTTCACCCCTTCTTAAGTGTTCTCCTTTTTCCTCCCAAGCCCCTGACTGATACAGTGTAAGACTGAGATGCAGGGTCAATGGAGATTTCCTATTTGAACCTTAATCCTGAATCTCAAACTCACACCTAGTTTTGCTGAATACAACTACACGGGGAGTTTTAGCAGTTGGCTGATTACAAAGAGGTCATTTGCTTCCCATTTCTAGTTAGTTTAAAGATCAACAAAAGCCATTCAGTAGGCTTAATAGAAATTACTTTTATTATAGGCACTCGTGTTATTTGGAGGTGGGGGTCAGTGTATTTAAGTGCTGTCAACATTCATCTCTCTGCACTTTATAGAAAAGGAGATCATATAACCAAATCCACATTTGCCTGCAAATCACAGTGACTCCATGGTGAGCCTTGTATCTTGTTAGAAGTTTATTTTTTTGCGGGGGGGGGATGGAGTTTCGCTCCTGTTACCCAGGCTGGAGTGCAATGGCACGATCTCGGCTCACCGCAACCTCCACCTCCTTGGGTTCAGGCAATTCTCCTGCCTCAGCCTCCTGAGTAGCTGGGATTACAGGCACGCACCACCATGCCCAGCTAATTTTTTGTATCTTTAGTAGAGACGGGGTTTCACCATGTTGACCAGGATGGTCTCGATCTCTTGACCTCGTGATCCACCTGCCTCGGCCTCCCAAAGTGCTGGGATTACAGGCTTGAGCCACCGCGCCCGGCCTTGTTGGGTTTTTTTGCGGGGGAGAGGGGAGGGCCTGGAATCTGAGATCTGACCAGCGTGTTCATATTGTTAGTTTCCAGAACTCATAAATTCCTAAGATTTGTCTGGCAAACTGGAGGTTGTTAGAATACTTAGGGTGAGATACAGTAACAATTTAGATGATAAACAAAAAAACAAACAAAAAAGAATCCATCCTAACTTACCCAGGACCAATTTCTTGCTGTTTTATTCCCCAGCTATTTTTAAATAATCAAATCACTGTAGTATCTATGGCATTTTAGAGATTGCAAGGTCTGTGAGTCATATCCTTATTTACAGGAACGATGGGAAAAAGTCAGCTTGTTCAGCATTTACTCCATTTATGAGAAGTGTGCAGACAAGAAGCTGGGGGAAATGCTGTTTTCTATCATTTTACCTTGTCCTAAATCTCTTTCTCTTTCCCTTTTCAGGACTCAGACTTGACAGAACAGCCACTGCCCAGACATGTTCAGTGACAGATAAAACAGAGTATAACATTTTGCAAATGCAAATTCCTCCTCTTTTGCTATAGAAAAACTTTGTTTCTCCTTCATACACACTGAATCCTTCTGCCCATAATGCTGGTCCTAAATGTCTTATTCCAAAAACAGCCAATAAAAAGTTTTTAAAAGTCCAACTCCTTAGGGAAAAACTTTGTTTTCCAGCTTGTGTGACTCAGGCCATCAGCTCATGATCATTGTCATAGCTGCAATCATCTACATTTGTAAGCAACCCCTCTTTTTATCTCTCTCCCTTCAGCACTGCCTGAGAAGTACACACAAACAACTAAACGGATGTTTTCAAAGAGCTTCAGAGAAAAATGAAAGGATATGATTTTAACACTGTAACTGGGAGTACTCTCTTAAGCATAAATTTTTCTTCCAAGGAGCATTTGTTTGTAATTATGAGAAATTAAAGAATATATTCCCAGTGAATTAAAACATAGGCTATTAGAAGAACTGGAATCTAGAAGTTCGTGCTATCAGCTTTGTGAGTGATTTCGTTTCTTACTTTGTGCATTTCCTTTTTTATGTTCATGTTTAATGTGAGCTGCATTCCCAGCTCACATTATTCTCATTCTTTAAAAATAACAGGCCAGGTGTGGTGGCTCATGGCTATAATTCCAGCACTTTGGAAGGCTAAGGAGGGAGGATTTCTTGAGCCAAGGAGTTCGAGACCATTCTGGCCCGACAAAGTGAGACCCTTATCTCTACAAAATATTTTTTAAAATAGCTGGGCCTGGTGATGCACATCTGTAATCTGAGCTACGTGGGAGGATAGCTAGAGCCCAGGAGGTCAAGGCTGCGGAGAACCATGATCATACCACTGCACTCCAGCCTGGTGACAGAGCAAGACCCTGTCTCAATCAATCGATAGATGATATAGATAGATAGATAGATAGATAGATAGATAGATAGATAGATAGATAGATAGATAGATAGAGATAGATGATAGATAGATATAGATAGATAGATAGATAGATAGATAGATAGATAGATATAGATAGATAGATAGATGATAGATTAGATAGATAGATAGATAGATAGACAAATAGATAGATAAATAAGGGAGGTGAAAAATATGGTTTTAAGAGTTTTGTTTCAGAATACTCTGCTCCCGGCCAGGCACAGTGGCTAACATCTGTAATAACAACACTTTGGGAGGCCGAAGTGGGTGGATCATGAGGTCAGGAGATCAAGAGCATCCTGGCCAACATGGTGAAACCCCATCTCTACTAAAAATACAAAAATTAGCTGGGCAAGTGGCACACACCTGTAGTCCCGGCTGCTCGAGAGGCTGAGGCAGGAGAATCACTTGAACCGGGAGGCAGAGGTTGCAGTGAGCCAAGATTGTGCCACTGTACTCCAGCCTGGGGACAGATCACAACTGCATCTCAGAAAAAAAAAAATAATAATAATACTCTGTTGCCACGTGGAGTTCGTCAACTCTAAAGTGGTAAAAAACCAAGATGGATTGTAGACATTTTCACAAAGGCAGGATTGTTTGGTGTCACCAAATTCAATATGTTAATGGTTACAGCGGAGGCTGACTCATTCTGCCTTTTATATTGCCAGGCTATTTGATACTGCTGAGGGCTTACCTATTTCCTGAGGAAAAAAATAGTCATTCAAATGACCTCACAAAGACTATGATTTCAGGGATCATTTCTATAGCTCGCTACTAGAGAAGCTTCTCTTGTGTCTTGCTGGGGTTTTTCTTTTGGGGGGGGGAGTTTTTGTTTGCTTGTTTTGTTTTGTTTTTTTTTGCCTAGGATCTGGGAAACCACAGGCCACAGTGCAGCGTTCTATCTGGAGCCTGACACTGGCTCTGGGTGTTGCTTCACTGCAACTTCCATTTGCCATTGGGAACTGTTCCGCTTTTCCTCTGGGAAAGTAAGAGAGAGAGGATGCAGTCTGCTAATCTTCCCTTCTTGTAATACAAAATAATAACCATAGGGGACATGGCAAGTAAAATGTGTATAACTACCCCATGTAAATAACCCTATCATCTTTCTACTATCTATTGATCTAAATAAGTATAGTGTAAATAACCCTATATAGCACTCTAAGCAACTTAAATTAGGTAACTTAAAAAACCCTTTTTTTTTTTTATACTGAGTCTCATTCTGTCGCCCCCAGGCTGGAGTGCAGTGGTGTGATCTCGTCTTACTGCAACCTCTGCCTCCTGGGTTCAAGCGATTCTCTTGCCTCAGTTTCCCAAGTAGCTGAGATTACAGGCCTGCGCCAGCATGCCTGACTAATTATTATTTTTTTTGTTGTAGAGACGAAGTTTCACCATATTGGCCAGGCTGGTTTTGAACTCCTGACCTCAAGTGATCCACTCACCACTCCCCCTCCACCTCCCAAAGTGCTGGGATTACAGGTGTGAGCTGCTGCACTCAAGCCAGAAAACTCTTAAAATATGCTTTCCTAGCAACAAACATGTTACACCTGTAATATGCTTTAAATTCTCCAATGGCTTCTCTTCGCTTTTAGGCCAACATTCTGAATATGGTCTTCATGTTCTTTCCCTTTTCTACAACCTTACCCTATACTATATTCTCCCGACCCCTTCATGCTCAGTCATCCTGGCCTTCCTTCAGGTCTTTGAGCATGCCACAGGCCCTTTGCACGTGTTTTCACTTGGTTTAGGTTGGCTTCCTCCACTTGCCTTTTTTGCCTCTTAGCTCAGTAGACACTACACTAAGAAGTCATCTCATCCCAGACTCCCTCATCTCAGTAAGATTCCGTTTTTAAGATGCATTCATCAACTATATTTTGTCACTTATCTGATTTAAGTGGTTGTCTTCATTACCTATTACTGTGTAACAAATCACCCCAAACTTAGCAGCTTAAAAACCAGTATTATTGCCTCAAAGCTCCTGAGAATCGGGAACCAGGGGGAGTTCAGCGGGGTGGTTCTGACTCAGAGACTTTCCTGAGGCAGCACTCCAGACACCAGCCAGACTGCAGCCATTTGAAGTCTTGACTGGGGCTGGCAGATCTGCTTCTAAGATCACTTAGGGGGCTGTTGGCCGAAAGTGTCAGTTTCTTACCCTGTGGGCTTCTCTGGCAGCTGGCTCACCCCAGGGCAAGAGATCGAAGAGAGCAGGTGAGAAGGAAGCTCCAATGTCTTCCACGACGTAGACTTAGAAGTCACTCACATGTTGTCACTTCTGCTTGACTCTGTTAAAAACATGTCTTTAAGTCCAACTCACACTAAAGGGTAGAGAAATTAGGCTCTACCTCTTACAGAAATGTTGTGATATGTTTTAAAACTATCCCACTTGTGTATTAAGATAAATGTCTACCTCCCTTACTAGACTAAGGCTTCCTTGAGAACCCAATAGAACTCCTGTTTCTATGGTTCACTTTGGTATCCCTGGTATCTTCCAGGATGCCTGGCAGAGCATGGACATTCAATAAATACTGATTATATGAATTAACGAGTGAATGAAACTTTGCACTTGAATCCCAGCTCTGGGAACTTTCTACAAATTACACAACATTAGTTTCTGGTTTTGGAGAAAGGGGATCATCACAGCTGCCTCTCAGGTTGTTAAAATAATACAGCCTATACAAAGCACCTAGTATACTCTGGCACAAAAGGAGGTCATTGAATGTTTTTTCTGTTCTTCTTCCTTTCCTCAGTCACACATGCAATCCATCCGAAGCCCCATGGAGTCTACTTCTCATTATGTCTTTCCCATCCCTCTTAGTCTGTTACTCCTTTTCAGTTGTTGCCACTCTAAGACTTGCCTTGCACACACTTTTCTGTTAGTCTTCTAACCATTCCCTGTGCCTCTATTCTCTGTCTAGTGCAATCCATCCCTAAATGTGCTAGGACCACATTGTCTTTGTCATTTTTGCATCTTCTATTGCTGTTGCTCTACCCTGCACTAGCTAAGTGTATAATACATTTTGTTGACTTGAATTTCGGTTCCAGATCTCTTTTAGTTCCATAAGTGAACTGAGTTAATCATACACTAAAACCCAGGTACCACGATGAGCTAGAGAAACAGGCCCTGCCCATATCAATGGTTATAAATTCTGTAGCTACGTGTAACCACATTCTTTTCATGTCTACACAAGATAAATTGTCCATAAATAGCAAATTCTTTAGTAGAGCAATTACAGACTATAATGTTACATTTTCTTTTAATTCCATCTCTAAAGCAAGCACCTTCACCCTAATACTACAGTTCTAATAACACTGTAATACTTCTGTGCTCATTTTTATGCCCTATAATATTGTCATTATTGCTAATAGCAAGAATATTGCAAACATAATTGAAGATAGAAAATTCTCAAATGGTCTGCATTATGTAGATAATATGCAGTGGTAAAAAAAGATGGGTGGAAATTTGTCAAATTAAAAAAAATGATACAGATAATATAAGAAATTCCATCTTCTGACGTTTCTATGACATGCTACAAAACAAGATGATATTTTCATGTTCTAATGAATAAAAATCTGCTTAAAACATATACACCTAGGGAAATGCTTGCTTTTGAGTGACAATTATATATCTTTGGGAAACAGTAAAAATTCAAGCCAACACAAGCAAAGATAAGAAAACTAACAGTGACTCCTTAATGTAAAAATAGTTGTGTTCAAATATTTTTACTTGGTTAAATTATTTTTATTCTGGTAAAGCAAAGAGATTTTGGAACTATATTTCCTGCCTTCCCATTTTCCAGAAGGGACTATGACTGACTACTTGAATTCTGTAAATCTATGCAACTGGCTTCAGATGAGCAGCGTCCAAAAACTAATCTTTACATTTAAAGATGAGTAACTTACCTTTCTTCCTCCCATTCTGCTGACTTTGGATTTGTATTAACTTAGTGAACAATTCCTCCCTTATATTTGTGTCTACTAGGCTTAAACTAAAAAGAGCAGGTGAGTTACTGAAACCGAAGTTTCCTCCAGGAACAGTAGAGACTTTCACCTTTGGTCAAATGTTAAAGCAGCTTAAGGGTGAATAGGTTCACATAACATAAAAACTTTGAGGTCTATTAAAAAGCTCCATTTCACAAATGAGGAAATTGAAGATTGATATGCATAAGGGCCTCCCAGCTCTGCACCATGTGTCAAAACAACCTGTGGCCCTGCATCGTGCCTCCCAGAACATTTGCCCAAACTGTCCAGAGACTTATCTATCCCAGGGCATATCAATCTCAGCACTACTGTCACACTGAGGCGGACAACTCTCTGTTGCAGGCGCTGTTCTGCAGAATGCTTAGCAGCATCCTGGACTCGGTCCTCTAGATACCTTCATGCAGCTGTGCCAACAAAAACTATCTCCAGACATTGTCAAACGTCCCCTGGGGGCAAAATCACCCCTGTTTCAAAACCACTGGTTTTTCTGAGGTCATTTCGTTTTAATGAACTATTCCTTTTTTCTGTTTTTTGGACAAATACCTGAAGATACAAATGAATCACATTCAGTATTGAAGCTCTGACTTGTTTATATGAGAAATCACAGTCTTTCTAAGAAATGAAACTTTAGGCCAGGCGCAGTGGCTCACACATATAGTCCCAGCACTTGGGGAGGTCAAGGTGGGCAAGTCACCAGAGATAAAGAGTTCGAGACCAGCCTGGCCAACATGATGACACCCCATCTCTACTAAAAATACAAAAATTAGCCGGGCATGGTGGCAGGTGCCTGTAATCCCAGCTAACTGGGAGGCTGAGGCAGGAGAATCGCTTGAACCTGGGAGGTAGAGGTTGCAGTGAGCTGAGATCTCACCACTGCACTCCAGCCTGGGCAACAGAGACGAAGTCTCAAAAAAAAAAAAAAGAAAAGAAAAGAAAGAAAAAGAAGCCGGGCGCGGTGGCTCAAGCCTGTAATCCCAGCACTTTGGGAGGCCGAGGCAGGTGGATCACGAGGTCAAGATATCGAGACCATCCTGGTCAACATGGTGAAACCCCGTCTCTACTAAAAATATAAAAAATTAGCTGGTGACGTGTGCCTGTAATCCCAGCTATTTGGGAGGCTGAGGCAGGAGAATTGCCTGAACCCAGGAGGCAGAGGTTGCGGTGAGCCGAGATCACGCCATTGCACTCCAGCCTGGGTAACAAGAGCGAAACTCCGTCTCAAAAAAAAAAAAAAAAAAAAAGAAAGAAAAAGAAAAAAAATGGAACTTCACTTCTTTTTTTGGCACATGCAAATACAGCTAAAAACCAGTTTTGGACCAGGGCTAGGTCATCCCAACTTCTAGTACAGAGGAGATTAAGAAAGGAGCAAAATAGAAACCATCAGTTTTGATCCATGTTTAATGAAAAAGAAGTTACATGAATAGAAATGGACATATAACAAAGAGATCAATTTGAGAAAATATGGCGATAGGAACAAGGAGAAACTGTTTTAATTATGAATTTACCCACATATTCCTATTAGCTGTTATTGATCTGAAATATCTCCTTAAATCCAAAACAAAACAATAGTTATAAGTTCACGGATGTTTTCATGGGCACTCACCCAAGTAATGTCCAAACAACATTGTTCCATGTCCCCGCTTCCCCCAGAACACACACAGGCAAAGGCAGAGATGTTTACTGTGAGGTCACATCCCATGAAGCAAATGCAGGCCTTATCTGTTTATTATTACAACAGCAAGTTAGCACTGGCAAATGTGCTGTGGTTACAAACATGATTTCTGCTAATAATTTCACAAAGAAGCTTTTAGGATATGTGACCATTTATTCTTAGTACAATCAATCACTGAAGGATAAAAATCAGAGTATTATACTCTGGGGAATATAAATACATGCAGAGAAGTTTCTGTCAGTTTCAATTTGAGCATATTTGAAATATTAAAGGCATGAAATTTAAAAATATGCATATGTGGAACTACAGTGAACATGTTACAGGCTTGTTGCGTGGCTTAACTCTGCTCAGCCCATGATTCTTAGCGGGGTCAGTCAATAGCCTGTTTTTATCATTTTCTACCCTGTCGTATGTCATGATCATATTTTCCTAAAAAAGAAAAATATACATATTTTTAGAAAAGAATTCTGATCTCCAAAAACATATACTAGTAATAGTTTCACGTTAATGATCTCATTTGAAATACCCCTTCTCTCAAGCTAGAAGCTGGCAAGCAGTAAACTCATAGACAGTTGCCATGGGGTTAATACAGAGAAGCAATAGATCTGACTCACTATTCTTCTAAAATAAAAATCTCATGGCCAGCACCGAGCAGCCATCAACCTCGTATGCTCACGGTGAGAAACTGACAGTTAGGATGAGCCCTGCCTCTTCTGATACTGTATTCTAAGTTTCTCCAGTTGTTCCACACATTGAGACTGGGCCAACTTCAACGTCCGATTCTCCTCTGTCAGAGCCTCAAACTCCCGAACCAGCTCAGCAGCATCCACCTTCTCCTTTTCTGCCTGATCCAACTTGGCAATGAGCTCTTTCCTGAAGGTTCGGGGTACAGGGCAGGAAGAAGCACAGAATTCAATGCAAACAAATTAAATTATTAGCATGATGGAAGTAGAAAGATTCATTCTGCGCTTCTGAATGTTTACCCATCTCTACTTGCCTCCAATGACTTTTATTTGTCCAGCTTTACAAGTTTTATATCTCTTTATTCTAGCATCTCTACTAGACACATCTAAAATACTAACCATACACAAAAAGTCACATAGGTTCTTTAACAGTCAAAAACATGATCATTTTAAGAATACAAAAAATTATAAAAATAATAATTTAGAAAAACATTCTGTATATAATTTTTCATAATTGAAGATGCTACCTATTGTCTTGTAGGGAGGACAACTATCGTTTTCTCTTGGCTGAGACTTTGTCCCCCAAATTCAGTTGCTGTCTTCCTGTTTCCTATACCTGAGTTGAACAAATTTCAATAGATCTTTCAGCTACAGAATCCCAGCTCTGTCCTTGTAGACATTACCTCCTATGCCTTTCCCTAATCCTTACATATATATTGCAGCCCAAATAACAAAACAATGTGTCCACATTTGATGCTGGCCTGACTCTAGAATTGAGGAAGCAGGCTAAAGGCACTGTAGGAAAATTACAATGACAACTCTTTAAAGAAACTCAGTGTATTCTTGCTGTGGAATCCTTTTTCAAAGAAAATCATACCCTGAAGGGACGCAAATAAAACAGACAAAATTGGACCTTCTCTGGTTGATCTTGGTACAGTCCCCTGCCTCACACTCTCTCCCTCCCCAATCTGTGAGAGACTCCTCTGTACACAGTTTAAAAGCCTCTGCCTTTGGGAAAGTCCTAAACTAATAAATTATTCTGGTTAAACATAAAAATTATTAAAATCTCCCTTTATTAGAAATCTCAGAATAAATATCATGACTAAAAACAAGTCAAAATTGCAGTAATTTTAGCTTATGCCTTTGCAAATTACATATGCACCCCTTTGCCCAATCCTGATACATTCCCCTAGATGAGCTGTTGTTTCCTCAATCATCTTTTTCTTTTTTTCTTGAGACAGAGTCTTGCTCTGTTGCGCAGGCTGGAGTGCAGTGGCGTGATCTCGACTCACTGCAACCTCCGCCTCCCAGGTTCAAGCAATTCTTCTGCCTCGGCCTCCTGAGTAGCTGAGATTACAGGTGTATGCCATCATACCTGGCTAATTTTTTATATTTTTGGCAGAGACAGGCTTTCATCATGTTGGCCAGGCTGGTCTCGAATGCCTAACCTCATGATCCGCCCACCGCAGCCTCCCAAAGTGCTGTTATTACAGGTGTGAACCACTCTGCCCAGCCCCCAATCATCACTTTATACATTTTTAAAAGACATGAGAATACAGGTCACATTGATTTTGGTAGCCTCATATGAAAACCCCTTTTTAATGTTTTGCCTGAACACATTAAAATTACATAACATTTTTCACCTCAGAAACAAAAAGACGACCAAACTAAAAATGGGCACAAAAAAGATCTTTAGAGATATTTCTCCAAGAAGACATAGAAATAGCCAATAAAGCACAAGAGAACCCCCGCAACATCATTAGCCATCAGACAACTGTAAATCAAAACCACAAAGACACATTGCTTCACACCCAGGAGGGATGGCTAGAATCTAAAAGACACAGGAAGTGTTGGCAAAGGTGTGGAAAATTTGGAACCTTGATACACTGCTGGCAAGAATATAAAATGTCAACTCCTTTGGAAACAGTCTGGCAGCCCCTCAAAAGGTTACACATTGAGTTGTCATATGAGCCAACAATTCTACTGCTAGGAACCTACTCAAGAGAACTGAAAACATATGTCTACCCCAAAACTTTCATACAAATGTTTATAGCAGCATTATCCACAACAGCCAAGAAGTGCAAACAACCCATTAAATGTTCATTAACCTATGAAAGGATAAAATATTGCATATTCATACGATGAAATATTACTCAGCAATAAAAAGTACCGACGCATGATACTAAGTGAGTGAACATTAAAATCATTATACTAAGTGAAAAAAGCCAATCACAAAATATTACATATTATATGATTCCATTCTAAGTAATGTCCAGAATAGGCAAATTCATAAAGGCAGAAAGTAGATTGTTGGTTGCCAAAGTCCAGAAATCGGGGGTCAATGGGGAGTAACCACCAAAGATTTCCTTCTGGAGTGAAGTAAACATTGTAAAGTTAGTGACGGTTGTACAACTCCGTGAATATACTGAAAACCACCGAACTGTAAAAGCCAGGATATAGGATAAATTTAAGTGTCCAGTGTCCATCAACAAAAAAATAGGTTTTTTTCATGTGGTGTATCTATACAATGGAATACTATTCCGCCATTTTAAAAAATGAAATCCTGGGCCGGGCTCAGTGGCGCATGCCTGTAATCCCAGCACTTTGGGAGGCCAAAGCAGGTGGATCACAAGGTCAAGAGATCGAGATCATCTTGGCCAACATGATGAAACCCCGTTTCTACTAAAAATACAAAAAAAAGTTAGCTGGGCGTGGTGGCAGGCACCTGCCCAGCTACTTGGGAGGCTGAGGCAGGAGAATCACTTGAACCCAGGAGGTGGAGGCTGCAGTGAGCCAAGATCATGCCACTGCACTCCAGCCTGGCTACAGAGCAAGGCTCCATCTCACAAAAAACAAAAATGAAATCCTGTCATTTGCAACAACATGGATGAACCTGGAGGACATTATGTTAAATGAAATAAGCCAGGCACAGAAGGACAAATACCACATCATCTCGCTCATATGTGGGATCTAAAACAGCTGCTCTCATTGATGTAGACAGTAGAATAGTGATTACCAGAGGCTGGGGAGGGCAGTAGGGAGAGAGGTACGGGAGAGGCTGTTTAATGGGTACACAGCTAATTAGACAAGAAGAATAACCTCTTGTATTTTCCTGTACAGTAGGGTGACTGTAGTTAACAATAACGTATGCTTCAAAATAGCTAAAAGAGAGGATTTTGAACGTTCTCACCACAAAGAAATGACAAATGTTTGAGGTGATGATATGCTAATTACACCAATTTGATTATTACGCAATGTGTCCATGTATGAAAACATTACACTAGACCCCATAATTAAGTACAATTACTACACGTCAATTAAAAACAAAGCAAAACTGACCAGGCTTACGCCTGTAATCCCAGCACTTTAGGAGGCCAATCACTTGAGGCCAGGAGTTTGAGGCCAGCCTGGCACGGTGAAACCCTGTCTCTACTAAAAATATAAAAATTAGCTCAGAGTGGTGGCACACACCTGTAATCCCAGCTACCTGGGGAGCTGAGGTGAAAGGATCGCTTGAACCCGGGAGGCAGAGGTTGCAGTGAGCCAAGATTGCACCACTGCACTCCAGCCTGGGCGACTGAGCAAGACTCTGTCTCAGAAAAATAAAATAAAACCGTTTATAAAAAATATATAACATGAGGATGCAAAGACATAAGAATGATACAATGGACTTTGGGGACTCAGGGGAAATGATGGGAGGGAGTGAGGCATAATTCGCTGGGTACAATGTACACTGCTCAAGTGATGGGTGCACCAAAATCTCAGAAATTACCGCTAAAGAACTTATTCATGTGACCAAACACCACCTGTGCCCCAAAAACCTATTGAAATAAAAAATAAATAAATAAAACATTCAATCTGACTTTTCTGAGACTACCTCTTTCTGACATTTAAGTTAATCTTCTAAACATCAAAGTACCCAACACAATCTTTCATACCAGAAAAATAAATAAATGGCTTCTCTCCTGGACAAGATAAAATGCTCTGTCTGGAACAAAGCAAACTTTAGAGTTAATTGTAGTTTAATAATATACTTTTAAAAATTTCTATCAAGCAATTTGGTAATAGATGTCATTTTTTTATTTTTCTAAGTTTGGTGATAGATTTCAAAAGCCATAAAATGTCTATATCTCACTTCAACAAGTTTCATATCACATACACAAAAAGCTATATATGTTGTAGAAAAATGCTTATAATATTTATGAAAAAAATCATGTTACACATCCATGTTACTATACTCACAATTATATTAAAATGTCTATTCACATGCAAAAGGCCTAGAAATAATTAGATAAAAATAATAGCAGGAGTTATTTAAAGATATAAGAATTCTTGGTAATTTTTTAAAGCTTTCAAGACCATCTTCCTCAGCTTTTTTACACACTGAGAAGGAAAAAAAGTTCAGTAAAAATATAACAAGCTTCTGTATATCATTGGTCATAAGCCAGAAGTGATTTTTTAAATGGGATTCAGCTGAGTTTATAATCCTAGAAAATGTCTGACTCTCTTTTTCCAGCCAACAGATATGATTTAAAATTATAGTTTCTGCAACTCTTATCACTCCTCTTCAAATTCTCCCAAACTTGTTCCAGGGAGACCTCCTCTGGAGATGAGAGAGAAGTTCAGTTTGAAGTTCAAACCTTAAGCTATGCCTGAATGACTCCAATAAAGAAAAGCTCTCTTTTAAAATACCTGAGTTAGTGCCTCTCTTTGCATCTAGCTCATGCCAGCCAAACATCAGAGGCAACATAATCAGCCACACTTTTTGAAATTATGGGAAAGAAGTTCTCAACAGAATCATCAAAAAATGGAGAGCTAACTACTTGGGTCAGGTTCATTTGGCCCAATATATCTAGCTTGAAAATAAAGACTGTTCAGGAAAAGATCTGTTGCAAAATGAATTTCTGCTTCAGTAAAGTCTTAATAAAAATAATGATCATTAATAACCTTTGGAAAACCAAGCTCGTGTATTTATAAATATAAAATATTACCATATTTCCCATTTTAACAATTCATCCTAGCAGTCCCCCATTGCTGATATTGACTCTGTAATATCAGCACTTTGGGTGGCTGAGGCGGAAGGATTGCTGTAGGTCAGGAGTTTGAGACCAGGCTGGGCAACATAACAAGACCCCCCCATCTCTAAAAAAAATTTTTTTTAATTAACTGGGCATGCTGACATATGCCTGTGGTCCCTGCTTTTCAGGAAGCTGAGGTGGGAGAGTTGCTTGAGCTCAGGAGTTTGAGGCTTCAGTGAGCTAGCTATGATTGCACCACTGGACTCCAGCTTAGGTAACAGATCAAGACCTTGTCTCAAAAAAAAAAAAAAAAAAGTGAAAGGGGAAAAAGGTGCCTGTTAGACCAAGAACTAGGTGTAAACAGGGACTCAATGACTAGAGGACCCACCTCCTGTGCGGAGGCCAATGTAGCTGAAGTTGAGGGATGAGACTGGAAGTTCTACAGAGGTACCAAAGCATCCCCAGCCGGTATTAAAATCTGTGCCAAGGACTGGCTGTCATTTTCTAGCAACAAGAAACCCATAGGCAGGGAAACTAGTTACAATATTGCATCAACCCAGATCTCAAGTAATAAGTCACAAGCCCAAATGGTAGAAGTGAGAATGAAGAAAAAGGAACTTGAGACTTTATTAAAAAGAAAAATATATATATAATGAAAGAATTTGGCCTTGACCCTGCATCTAGCCATTTATTTAGGGAGAAACTTCAAGTATTTTGGGAAGGGAAACAAGATGAGTTCTGCAGAAACACACACAGGCATATGAGTAATTACGGAGAAGGTCTGACCTACTTGTGTACGGTCTGGATGGCTGTATAAAATACCTCCACTAGCCTGCTAGCCATGGTATTTCTAGAAGTTGACTTTTTTTTAAAATTATTTTTTATTTTTATTTTTTTGAGACAAGGTCCCACTGTACCACCCAGGCTGGAGTGCAGTGGCATGATCTTGGCTCAATGCAACCTCTTCCTACATGGTTCAAGTCATTCTCGTGACTCAGCCTTCTGTGTAGCTGCGATTGCAGGCGTGTGCTACCTACCACTCCCAACTAATTTTTTTTTTTTTTTTTTTTTTTTTTTTGTATTTTTAGTTGAGACAGAGTTTCGTCATGTTGGCCAGGCTGGTCTCAAACTCCTGACCTCAGGTGACCTGCCTGCCTTGGCCTCCCAAAATGCTGGGATTACAGGCATGAGCTTCTGCACCTGGCCCCTTTTTAAAGTTTAATATTATTGTGGTGGTACCCAGAATAATCATTGCTCTCAATGCAAACAGCAAGGATATGTTTCAAACATCAGATAGGAGTCACTCTCGCATCATTATCCTATCATATATATATTTTTTTCTTTTCTTTTTTTTTTTTGAAATGGAGTTTTGCTCTTGTTGCCCAGGCTGGAGTGCAACAACAGCATGATCTCAGCTCACTAAAACTTCAACCTCCCAGGCTCAAGTGATTCTCCTTCCTCAGTCTCCTGAGTAGCTGGGATTACAGGTGCCCACCACCATGCCTGACTAATTTTTGTATTTTTAGTAGAAATGGGGTTTCATCATGTTGGCCAGGCTGGTCTCGATCTCCTGACCTCAGGTGATCTGCCCACCTCAGCCTCCCAAAGTGCTGGGATTACAGGTATGAGCCAGCATGCCTGGTCTCTACCATATTTCTTCAAATGCAACATTAAAAAAAATTATAGAACATGCAATTTAGGGAATGAGTATTGTATTTCCAAAAAAAAGAAAAAAAGGCTACACATAAAGTTAACTTAAATAACAAAGTCCTCCAGTACCTTCAGTCTGAAGAGTTTACAAACAGAGACATAATTACTGGGGATTTTTCTATCATATCACCACACTTCACATACACATACACACCAGAAGATACATTTACAGGCTATTGTATATATCATATAACTCTCCCTTGACTCCAATACTGGTCACATCATTAATAATCTTCAATTCCTTCATGAAATTTTTTTGTAGGACTCAACTGTGTGTAACCAAGCAATCTGAGTATTCCAAGCAACGTTATCAAAACTCTTAGAACAAAAGGAAGAGTCAGACGTCGGAGGGAAAAGTCTTATTTGTGACTTCCTAATAAACATCTTTTAATCCCCTGTAGCCGAAAGTCTAGATATGATTTTATGTTTGAAGCACAGCAAAGCAAGGAAGGAAGAAAGGGTTCACGAAGCACTAACTGAGGTCTTACAGAAGTCTGGCCCCAAAATCCATACTGTCCACCATCATGTTACACTGTCAACCACCATTCTGGGAGTCTCAAAAAAATTCTAAGGATTTCACAAACTCCTCAAAACAAAATGTATTTTATTTGCTTTCATGTAAAAATTAAATTGTGTGTGTGTGTTTGTGTGTGTGTGTGTGTGTGTGTATTTTTTTTTTTTTTTTTTTTTTTGAGATGGAGTCTTGCTCTATCGCCAGGCTGGAATGCAGTGGCGCAATCTCGGCTCACTGCAACCTCCGCCTCCTGGATTCAAGCAATTCTTCCACCTCAGCCTCCCAAGTAGCTGGCACCACAGGCACGCGCCACCATGCCCGGCTGTTTTTTGTATTTGTAGTAGAGACGGGGTTTCACCATGTTGGCCAGGATAGTCTCGATCTCTTGACCTCGTGATCCACCCGCCTCGGCCTCCTAAAGTGCTGGGATTACAGGTGTGAGCCACCGCGCCTGGCCTATATATATATATTTTTTAATACCACCACACTTCACACACACACACACCAGAAGATACATTTATTTACAGGCTATTAATCATATGAGAATCTTCCTTTGACTTCAATACTTGTCACATTATTAATAATCTTCAATTCCTTTCTGAAACTTTATATATATATTAATGAAAATAATAATCACTGATAACCCTTGGAAAGCCAAGCTCATGTATTTATAAGTATAAGATATAACCATATTTCCCAATTTAACGATTCGTCTTAGTAGCCCTTTATTGCTGATACTGACTCTGCAATTCCAGCACTTTGAGAGGCCAAGGTGGGAGGATTACTTGAAGCCAGAAGTTTGACATAAGCTTGGGCAAGATAACAAGATCCCATCTCTACAAAAAAAATTTTTTTTTTTTTGCCTCAGCCTCCCAAGTAGATGGGATTACAGGTACCCGTCACCACACCCAGCTAATTTTTGTATTTTTAGTACAGACAGGGTTTCACTGTATTGGCCAGGCTGGTCTCGCATTCCTGACCTGGTCTCGATCCGCCTCAGCCTCCCAAAGTGCTGGGAATACAGGTGTGAGCCACCGCAGCCGGCCCCCACAAAATATTTTTTAATTAACTGAGCATAGTAGCATGTTTATTTCTTCTCTCCTTCCTTTTATTGTAGTGACACGTGATATATAAGACATAAAGAATCACAGTATGTTTGTGTTCTGTTTCACACATTCAACAATTTACTCAGCCTCTAGGTGCCACCTACCATACCAGGCTCCAGGAATCTGATGGTGACAATACCTGACTACCTGTGATTTTATGGCACTTACCACTTCGTGGGAGATGTAATCAAAAGGATATGTAATCAAAAGATCATATTAATCAAAATATCTCTTTAATAAACATGAAATCTAAATTGGCCATACTTGAAGGAAGGGTGTCTGCTCTGATGCTTTGCAAATTTAAAAGAATGGGATTCACTGGGGTAGGCACTGGCAGAATCAAGTGCAATTAAAAAGAAGGATTCTGAAACAAAGTTATGAGTGAGTAAAATTAGAGTGCTTTAATTAATAGCACTGTATAATTCCCTACAGCAGAACTGTAATGGTAATAGAAGCTATCAAGATAAAAACTTACCCAGACTATAAAATGTAGTTTGTCAACTAATCCGTTTATGTTATTTCAAAGAGCTATCCCAGTGGCTTCTTCATGTGATGTGGGTATGCCATCATTTAAGCAGTAATTAAAATTCACACCGAACCACAGTGCTCTGTGGCCTCTGGGCATGTTTACAGAAAACGTAGTTTGGTTTTGGGTGGTATTTTGGCATTTTTAATTTCCTGAACTAAAATTTCTAATTTAAAAAATTAAGTTTTGACTGGGAAGCATTTTTGGTATTCCTTTTGCTACTCCATAAAGTAAAGCACTTAATCTCCAATAGCACCACTGAATCATTGCTATAACCCCCTTGCCTCCCTCTCACCCTCATAATCAGCCTGTCCCCTGCCCACTGCCCCGGTCCTTGCCCAGTAGGCAGTGCTCAGATGTAGAGCGCTGGAGGGTAAGTACTTACTTCCTTTGCTCAAGCAGGGCGATTTCCTTTTTGACCTCATGGTATTCTTCTGCTATTTGGCAGTGCTGTTTGAACACCTCCATGGATTCCGCAGAGTCATGACAAGGTGGCAGGGGCTTCACAAACAACAAGAAGAAATTAGTTCATTTCTTTGTGTCAGGTTAAATTACCAACCATTTTGCTCCGCTGATGTTCTTTAAAGGAAGGCTTTCTCTCTCTCTCTCTCTTTTGTTCACGTGAGAACAACATTGTCAGTCAACGTGCAACAGAGTTTAGCTGATTCTATTTGACTGAAATAGAGAGGTGGACAGATATTCATTCCCCACATTCATCTCCCAGTGTCATTCATAGGCATCTCAGGTCTGAGCCATAGCCCTGAAATCCATTACATGTCAGTTACCTGCCATGTGATGGAGTAAAAACAAGTCTCCCAAGGATTCTGCAATACTCCCCAGAAATCTTGGACTCTGCTTTGGAGAAGAGCAGTGGTAGGAAAATAGTTCAGTTGTCTGTTTCAATTACCCTTTGCTTTCTGTTTCTGTAGCCAGGAGGCAAAATCTCATCTTGCAGAGTAGAGAAGAAAGGCTCTCTTCTGAGAAATGCATCTGACCTAAAGAAAGATGCCGAGCCAGAGATAACGCTTGCAAGGATTAACAAACCTGTAAGAAAGGCCAAATCTCCCACCCCCTAAAAAAAAAAAAGCATCCTTGTAAGATTCATGTCTCTCTTTTTCTCCCATCCATGAAAGAAACAAAGGTCAGCAGTGCAAACTGTTCTGAAAACCCTACTTCTAGGAATTATTTTTAAAGAACTAGTTTTCCCCAAGTTTATTACTCTGATTTATTGTTTAGTAATGTGTGATTAAAAGTACTACTTTTAGGCCAGGTAGATCACTTGATTACTCCAGGTGTTCCAGATCAGTCTGGCCAACATGATGGCTCCTGATGGTTCCTGGCTCCATGATGAAACCCTGTCTCTACTAAAGATACAAAAATTAGCCAGGCATGTTGGCACACACCTGTAGTTCCAGCTACTTGGGAGGCTGAGGCAGAAGAATTGCTTGAACCCAGAAGGTGGAGGTTGCAGTAAGCCAAGATCATGCCACTGCACTCCAGCCTAGGTGACAGAGCAAGAGTCCATCCATCTCTCTCTCTCTCTCTCTCTCTCTCTCCATATATATATATATATATACATACATACTACTTTTAGCAATACTAGTTAAGAGTTTTTTTAAATCACCCTTAATTATTTATAGAAAAAAGTATATAAAATCTGAAAAATATCAGTTTATTAAGAAATAGGCTCTTCAATCTTATCCTTTCTTAACAATGGTATATATATATATATATATATATATATATATATATATATATAAACTATGTGTCTGACAAGGTCATATTGTCACTAATTTTATATTAGGAAATTGAGAACTAATGAGTTTTTTACTATTTGTTCCTCTCATTATATTCTTCAAGGACATAGATTTCTGTGGGTGTCATATTTAGTGATGCCTCCCAGGATGCAATAGAACTTCAATAAAATTTACTGTCTGATTGATAGATAAGATGACCTTTCCTATTTATCATGAGGCTTCTGAGTAGAGATGCTTAAAGTAAATAAAATTCTAAATAGATTTTGATCAAATTTACCTTCACATGGAACATCTGTTATGTCCCAGTTCATGGAAAATCTAATAATAATCATATTAGGTAGCATCTTTCTCTACTGCCCTGTGAACACATTCGCAGCATAAACTCAGCCTATTGGAACCATTATCCCTTTCTACACAGGATTAAATTGAAAAGTAAAGCACAGTAGTACTACAATATGATTTGCCCCATGAGATAAAGCTGTTGCCAAAGGAATTCAGAGTTCCTGGCTCCTCCAGTCTGTGCCCCAGAAATTGCTACCCACTCATCAATTTTCACCTGTTACACTGGCAACTTACCAGGTATAACAGTAAGGAGAATGAAAGCAATTTATTCTGGGCACCATAGCCAAGCTGTTAAATCATCTGTGCCCTGTTAAAGGATTTGTCTCCTGGAAGGCCCTAAGACTCTACACATCATATCCTGTTCTTACAAACACCAGACGGACTATACTCAGTTGAAACAAGAACTCAGTACATGTAGGTACCTGAACCATGAATTCAGCATAGTTAACTACAGGACAGCCAAAAAGTTCTAGAACTCTGAAGAAAGGATTCCCAGCTTTAAGAGAACACAGAGAGAGGCCCTGTAAAGGGAGATATGTCTTTTGCTGCCAGAATTTAAAAGCAAAAGTACACTAATAACTTTCTTGGGAAGAGAGAGGCCTTCCCTGGCTCACCCCCAGCTTGCCACCTGGAATGTTTTTTACTAAGTGGGAAATGTTGTCATTTGTTCCTTTTTTATTATTGGCACCTCTCAATTGTGGGAAATTCAAAGATGTTATTTTCTACAGGCGGTGCGATTGTGCCACTAAGAGTACACGATGATAGGGAGTACATGTTTCAAGACATCCACATATGCTTTCAACAGCATGATCGTGCTATGTATATACAATAATGTTTTCAATACTTCCCATCATAAGGAAGGGACGATCAGAAAAGAATAAGCCCCAAATACTTCATATCCAGTTTTCAAGGAGTACAAAGATTCTAGGTGCCATTTCATCCTTTAGATCCTGAAAACTGAGCCTTCAACTTGACATGTAACTCAGCCCCACATCAAATTCTCCCAGTTTGTATGGAACCATGAAAGAGCAATACACATTTCTCTTTTTTAAGCAAAGAGGAAGGTTATATTGCATAACCCACCAAAACATTGTAAAATTCTCTCATTAGTTGCCAGAGGAAGAGGGAAATAAGGAGTTGTTTCATGGGTTGAGTTTCTATTTTGCAAGATGAAAAAGTTCTGGAGATTGGTTGCACAACAATGTAAATATACTTAGCACTACCAAACCGTACACTTAGAAAGGTTAAGATGGTACATTTTATCATATGCATTTTTTTACCTTTCTGCTGTCTCTGGCCCATTTTCTAAGCAGTGCTACCAGGGTTCCCTAGGAGAGGTTCACTCCTTTTGAAACCAATCTTTCTCTCTTTCCCAAATAATTTCTGCCCAGAAAACTTCAAGTTTCTCACTCCTTTATAATCTCGAGCCCTTCACTGGTAACCCCAAACATTGTTGGGCAAATCAAAGTGCCTTTGAGTCCACAGAATCCACTGTTCTTAGAAGGCAGTTGACATCATTGGCCATGTACACCAGCCCACGAAACTGACCAAAGAATTTGCTTAAATATATGTGGTTCTCGTCCCAGCAGGAATTCTGGCGAATACAAGTACTAAGATATTCAAGTTTTATACCTAATATAAAAAGCGGCACTGTAGAATAATGTGATGTTTTGTTCTTTGTGGGACAGAATAATGCTCATTGCTTGGTGATACAATGTGTGTATGTGTGTTGTATCATCAGGTCCTGACGGAAGGTGATCCTCTCTTACCTTACTTTTTGAAGGGTAATCCCTCAAAATAAGAGACGTATTAATCAAACATAAGCTTCTGCCTGAAGAAATCAATTCCTAGAATTCAAGAATCAGGCTTCCAGTGTAAAAATGGAGTACCAGTACACTTAAGTAACATGACACATGAAACACTGGCACTCATGAATTAATTGGCTGTATATGGGTTTATGTAACACATGCTCAAATTAAAAATGGAAAAATAACTTAAAAGAAGACCTGTGGGTAACTAGATTTAAAAAATCTGTTAGCTTCTTGGAATAAAAGTAACACTATTTCAATTCTCATTGCTTGATTTTAACTATTCTTGTCAGAAAGATTTTCATAGTTATAAGCCCATGCTGGGAATGGATGTAGGATAAATAAACTCTTAATGTTGAGAGTCAATTTTTTTCACATCAGGAGGAAAAAAAAATCCTCTATTTTCTCCATAATGATGCTACATCCTCCCATACTTTGGATACACTTACCCCACCTTCGTGCTTAAAGAACAAAATATTGCATTCCAAAGAAAAGGAATCCAATGACAGTTGAGTTGAAACACTGAAGATAAAGTTACTGCTAATGTACTAGAGCGCAGATACCGTGTGGTCACAGCAGCCACTTTTCAGATGCACTCAGTGCCATCGTATCTGGTCTACTATTCAACACAGCCAGTTCTAAGGAGGTGAAATTAAGACATTCTCCCAACAGTGTCTCAAGTCAACTTTGAAACACATGTCTCCAAGGCACAGATCGGGGCTTGGATGAGGTCACAGCCCAGGAGATAGACACTTCCTCTTCACCCCATTTTCCTCTGTCTCTGCCTCCTCCCGCAGCCGCCTGAGGATGGAGCTTGCGAGGGCTTTATATTTCACGGCAGTGCAGAGCAAAGGAGCTGCTACTATCTCTGGTATCCGCCCCAATTATCAGGACTGATTTAACAAGATGAAATAAGAGAGAAACCGCAGGGTCCCGTTCCAAGAATGCCGGCTTGAGCCACACGGTGCTATTTTGCTCTCTGCCTGAGCCGTCGGGTCATAGTAAGCTCCTCCCGAAGTGGATTCCACTCCCTGGAAAAGGCCCCACGGGGAAGGACCCAGCCAAGCAACCCTCGGCTAGGAGTAAAGCCAGCTTAGGCGTTTCCGTTTTCTACTTTGCTTCTGCGTGTACTACTGGCCCCATCCTCTTCAAAAATGTAAAAATTTAATTTTCCTATCCAAGCTTCCCACACAGGAGATATATTTAGGAAGCTAAACATTCTACACTCCCCGAGCAGTCTTTGTATTTATTCCCTGATTCTCCAGGTTACCTACTTTGGAGAAGGCCGGGTGCGGTGGCTCACGCCTATAATCCCAGCACTTTGGGAGGCCGAGGTGGGCGTATCACCTGAGGTCAGGAGTTCGAGACCAGCCTGACCAACATGGAGAAACCCTATCTCTCTCTCTCTATATATATTTTTTTTTAAAAAAAAAGGAAGCTCTCTGAATACCTACTTTGGAGAAAGATGGTGGTGCCTGACTTAAATTTACATTACATTTCAATGTCTTAAAATTAGCAAGTATTATTTGTTAAAACTGAGAGGAAAACACAGTCCAGGCTGATTTCGATATTTAAAAACTCTATTATCTTAGAATTTTAAATATTTTAAGAACTGACATTTATATAGTATCTACATTATAGTACAAGTTAAGCACTAGCAATTATACTACAGAACTTATATATCATATTACATTGGAGTAAAGGATATTTAAGTCATCTCTGTTGACATAAGCAATATCAAAAGGAGAAGGAATACAAGAATAGCAAACTTTTTGAACAAGCCATACCCAAATGATGACTGAGCTTCTCAAAAACAAACAAAAAATTCAAGGCATTATTCAAAAGCTCCAAAGTATCTATATATGTTTTCTGTGTGGACATAGCAGTCAAGGAAAAACTACAGCATAAAATACTCTGCAATGTGTGTATAAGAGAAAATGTCAGGTACGTCTGGTGCTCTCTAGAAGAATATATCTTAACCACATTTCCAGGTGGATGTTAAAGACAAAGCAGCAGAATCCTGAAATGCTAGACCTCTTCATGTTCTATCATTTTCATTTCTCAGATGTCAAGCGATATATTGATGCAAAACCTAAAAGAAGTTTCTGGGGAGGCTTCTCGGATAATGAGATATTCTGGAACAAACTGTAGCTACGAAATTGTTTATTTGTGGAGGTGACATCAGTTTCTGGACTTATCAAACTCTTTAGTTCAGTGTGTACCACAGAGACACCTGTCACTGTCATCTAAGATGAGATGGGAGGACTTTAGGAGGGATTGAAGCTATCGCTCATTCTGTTTTGTTTTTTTTTTTTTTTTTTTAAAGTCATTGTTTTCGAAGCATCTTGGCTTAAATGAAAAGAAGAGGGCATCAGAACTTCTATCCCTAACTTGAAAATCCAAGGAGATGCTTTTATTTCATTTTACATGAATAAAAATAAATTACCTACTTTTAAGTATTACATTCAATAAATAATTTCACCAGAGAAGGAAATTTACATTAATTGAGCAATTATTTCGTCAAGGACTGTGCTAGATCTACTCATTACCATATTTAATTCTCACAACAACATGAGATTGATATTGTCTCCACTTTGCAGTTGAGAAAAGTGAGCTTTTGAGAGAGTAAATAACATGCTGGAAATCACAAATTTAGCTGAGATCCAAATCCAGCCAACCCAATGCTAATGTCCATGCTTTAGTCATTGTCATTCTCATTAGGATGTGTATTGGTAACTAACTAATCCTAGTTACCATGCCCTCTACCTGACAATGCAACGTATTTCTCATTCCAGTGTAGTTAAGACCACATTATAGCATAGTTTTGGATCATGTGTAAGTCAAAACATGCTTAAGCAGTAAGACAGGCTCGGTCTTGACCCAAACCCTGGGACTATGAAAGGATTCCACTATCTTTTAGAACAGAGAGAGACAGATCAACCAGAAAGAAAAGTAATGGCTGAGCATGGTGGCTCACACCTGAAATCTCAGCACTTTGGTAGCCTGAGGAAGGCAGATCCCTTGAGCCCAGGAGTTTGAGATCAATCTGGGCAGCATGGCAAAACCCCATCTCTGTAAAATATACAAAAATTAGCCAGGTGTGGTGGCACGTACCTGTGGTCCCAGCTACTCAAGAGTTTGGAGTGAGAGTATGACCTGAGCCCAGGGAGTTCGAGGCTGCAGTGAGCCATGGTCATGCCACTGCACTCCTGCCTGAGTGACAGAGCAAGACTTTGTCTAAAAAAATTAAAAAGAAAGAGAGTGGTGGTTTTTCATTCATTCTTAGAAATGGACATAGAATTGGACCTCCTCTCTTCTAACTATGTCATCTATACTAGCTCTGCTCAAATAGTGTCCCTGATGGACACGGGAAATTTATAAACCTAGTCCCAAGAAAGGAATCTGCACAAATAGAATTGACCTTCCACCTACCCCTGGACAGAGGCTCAAGCCTCACAAATGAACATTATAAAGAGATGTTCTTTTTAACACCTACCTTCCCCTGAGGTCTCTTGCTCAATATTTTGCATGAATAGAGACATCAACAGAAATGTTTGCCACTGCTATTCTTGCACAAGGCTTTTTTTGGCTTCTGTGAAAATAGAAGCACCATGAATTACATGCTCAAACATGTCCACATTCTTGGCAAAACAACAGAAAAAATCCTGGGGGTCAAATTGGTGATAGAGTATCTAACAAATAGCTATTTTATAGCAGCATTTTATAAACTACCAAAGCATGTGTAATGGATGTCAGAAAGTCAGAACAGATTTTACAAGGTTATTCCATAACTTCATTATGGCAACCATGCAAACCAGAAACAAATACAAAATTTCCACTTATCAAAGTAATTTAAGTAGCCTGTATGTTCCTTAAAAAGCTTAAGGGAAAGAGAGGAATAGTAAATGTATTTTGACCAAAATTTGTCCTCAAGTTTCTCATCTGTAAAGTGGAGACATAATAGCTTATTAATTATTGCAAGGATCAAATGAAACCCTATGTAGGGAAACAGCTCTTGCCTAATAGGTACTCATTGTGCTTCGGTGGGATTTAAATCTGAGGTTTTGCAGAGAATGCGGCTGGTAATAACTGGCATCACTCATTTTTCACCAATAAAATGTTTAAGATTCTGATAGAGATAATCGAGACTCAGTTCAAGCAAATAGTTGCAACCACAAGGCACTTCACATGCTTTTGAACTAAACTTTTACTCTTCCACAGTGGATTATGATAGTCGATAAAATTCCAAGAGCTATTGCTGTGTGATGAAAGCACAAGGGACTGACTATAAAGATGGCCTGCTCCGTGCAATAGATTGTTCCTTTTATACATAAAGCATTTTCATTGCTTTCAATACAGAGACTTCCTGCTACAGAAGGCTTAAATGTATATGCTTATGCTAAGCATAGAAGTAAAAATCTGCTTTTAGATGTCATTTTCTGTTAGATTTCTCCTCCCAACCATCACTGTCTTGCTTTTTAGTCACTCACGCCCTGGAGTACAGAATAAAGATAAGAGCCAACAGCTCTAGACAGAGGCAACCCTACCCAAATGCCTTGACAACTGGTAAATGTTTGCAACACTCACTCCTACGCTTCACTCAACAAACAAGCACTTACTGCAATGTGTTTAGTTGTATTGCTGGTAACATTCTCTCCATTCATGAAGAGATAAGGCAATACCATACTTTAAGAGGGAAAAAAATTTCAAAACCCCAAGCCAGAAACCACCCTCTCAACTGCCTAATTCATTAAAGATCAATGAAGATGAAATCGTTTCATTGGAGTAAAATAATTAAATAGACTTAATTTCTAATATATGTCAAGTGGAATTAAAGCTATAAAATTCAAATGGACCTGGCAATGCTTTAACAGAAAGATTATCTGGATAATTGCCGGAGCTACTGTGAGTCTTGTGGAGAGTGATCCATGAGCCAGGAAGACCATTAAAGTTCCCAAAGGAAAAAATTTTGTTCCAATACAAAAAAGTAGAATTAATGATCCATAATTTGAGGAGTGAACAAGAACCTGAATATGCTTTTACTGTTTTATTTTCAATACATGTTTACTCCTTATTTTCACCTGATTTCCATAATAGCTTTGACATGATCATAGAATAAAGAGGAAAAAATGTGACTAAGGTAAAAAATAGCTATTGGGTTGATGTAAAAGTGAGTTTTAGCCATTACTTTCATTCATTCATTCATTCATTGAGACAGTCTTGCTCTGTTGCCCAGGCTGGAGTGCAGTGGTGTGATCTCAGCTCACTGCAACCTCTGCCTTCCGGGTTCAAGTGATTCTCCTGCCTCAGCCTCCTGAGTAGCTGGGACTGCAGCCATGTGCTAAGACACCTGGCTAATTTTTGTATTTTTAGTAGATACAGGGTTTCACTATATTGACAAAACTGGTCTTACCTGTCCACCTCAGCCTCCCAAAGTGCTGGGATTATAGGTGTGAGCCATAGCACTTGGCCCATGGCATTACTTTCAATGGTAATCCCAGTTACACCACCAGCAGCACATAGCCTTTCTGTGACAACAGAACCTAAGCAAGAACCATCATTTGCAGTGTGAGCAGACCAGAAGGAAATGCAGGCTGGGCACAGTGGCTCAGACCTGCAATCCTAGCATTTTGGGCAGCCAAGGCAGGTGGATCACTTGAGGTCAGGAGTTTGAAACCAGCCTGGCCAACATGGCGAAACCCCGTCTCTACTAAAAGTACAAAAATTAGCCAGGTGTGGTGGCACACACCTGTAATCCCAGCTACTTGGGAGGCTGAGACAAGAGAATCACTTGAACCTGGAAGGTGGAGTTTGCAGTGAGCCAAGATCGCACCATAGTATTCCAGCCTGGATGACAGAAGGAGACTCTGTTGAAAGAAAAGAAAGAAAAGGAAGGAAGGAAGGAAAGGAGGGAGGGAGGGAAGAAGGGAAAGAAGGAGGGAAGGAAAGAGGGAGAAAAAGGAAAGGAAGGACAGAAAGGAAGGAAGGAAGAGAGAGAGAGAAAGAGAGAAAAGCAGGCAGAAGGAGAGGTGAATTGTACTTCATGCTTTCATGCTGAAAAGAAGAGATATTGGTGGTGGTAGGGGAGGGAGAGACTATGGTTAGATATTAGAAGCCAGGAGAGTTGGGTTGTGGACCCTGCATGGAGGATAGAAAAAGGAGATATGATGGCTGATAGCTCAAGAGGAATGTTTAGGGGATGACAGAGCTTTTGACAGCTGTATGGTGATTAGGGTAACCCTCCAACTCCCTATACAATTTTCAGTAATACCTACATAATTGATAGTGCTCTGTTGAGCAGCTTTCTGTTGGAAAGCTAAGACAATGCCCTGGACTGCTACAAAGGTGAGAATGAGGACTCCTCCAAGCAGCCAGGTCACACCTAAGTTGCTCTCAGTTGGTTTTTAGAGACCACACTGGCAGTAGAATACCAGCTCTTCAAAGCTGACCTGGTTGCTCCCAGGTTTTTAACACAGTGCACTGCGCACTGAGGTAAGAACAGAAGCAAACAAAAGGGAACACTATCTTGGCTTGTAGAAGGGCTCATTCTTGGTTCTTCTTCCACCTCTGTTCAGGGCTGTCCAGGAATAAGAATCCCAAATTCAAATGACCTTAGGACACAAGGCACACCCACAAATGGGAAAAGCTGCTGTGTATATGACAATAGGGTATGTCAAGGCCTGTTGGGAACTGGAGGTTACAAACCCCTCCTAAAGACTTTCAAAATCAATATATCAGAGAAAAAAAGTGGTGGCCAAGCAAAATTTCTGTGTAAAGGATTCAAGACCCCTAATTAGACTTTTCTAAATGTGACTACAAAGTTAAGTATTCAAGTGAATGGCTGGCCCAAGGTCAGTATCCAGCTATTTTACACAGAACCTCTTCTGAAAACCATTTTTGCCTGGAATCACCGTAATTAATCTAAAGAAAATTAAAATGTCATAACTGAGCTCCTTTCAAATAATTCTGATGTATTAAAATATCTTTCGACAGATCATCCAGAAACTACGTTTATAAAATATTTTTCATGGGTCTAACAAGACAGTTTTCAGAAGGTTTAACTTAATTATATTCCATTAAAAGTTGTCAGAGAACTGGGGAAAGGGCAGGGAATACAGAAAGGAAGGTTATTCCAAAGTCTTGGCAAACATGGTAAGTTTTCTTTGCGGAGTTTATCACTAAATCACTAACTCCAAACACAGCCAAAATTGCAAGGTCTGGTGACAGCCATACCAAAGTAGAGCAGGGACCCGTCCTTTGCCCAGGCTCCAGAACGCCTTAAAAATAGGGGCCAGTTTACACTATAAGTACTTGATGTCCTCGTGCCATAGCCAAATATTCCATGAGGGCTTCAGCCTGACTTTGGAGCTCTAGAAATGGAATACGTGATGACTTCAAAGCCCCACATTCTGTGTCCAAGTCAGTCCCCCAAGTCAAGCCACTCTCCACCCAGCTTGCTACACTTTATGATACTGAGGAGGAAAGAAGAGAGACTTTAGAAAAATCCTTACCTGTAGCTGCTGGTCTAATTCTGGAAAGACCAAAGGAATTGTGTCTTCAGGGGGTGTATCATCTAAAACATGAAAATAAAATGATTCTTCACTATAGAGCTCTTCCTTGTATGAGAGGTGTCCTGCTGAAACCATCCTTGGACTCCCCCATAGTATCCCCCAACAGTATCTACTGTATCAGTCATTTTCATCACTTCAGTTGGGGACAGACAGAATGTAAAGGACGATTTTGCTCGTTTTCTGTACACACAGATGCATGGAGAGCTTAGTTGTCCTGAAC
This sequence comes from Saguinus oedipus, assembly GCA_031835075.1. Classification (NCBI taxonomy): domain Eukaryota; kingdom Metazoa; phylum Chordata; class Mammalia; order Primates; family Cebidae; genus Saguinus; species Saguinus oedipus. The sequence goes on along the minus strand of CM063186.1, from coordinate 53,915,333 downwards.
AAAATTTTACAAGCAAATATCAGAATCCTCAAATGTCCAGGCTGGTAGCTCTCCAATTAAGAAAGACTGCTTGTCTTTCAGCGCTCCTACTTCGGCCAAAACCAAAAAATATGATATGCAGGAAGATGCTTTAACAAGGTGCTAATGGGGTGGCCAGAAGGACCTCAATGGGACAGAAGAACATGTTCGTGAAAAGTAGAGGCATTCATTCTGCTCTGAATGACTCCAAGTGCTGCAAGCTGTGATGGTAATGCTGTCTGCTCCTACCACAAACCACACTAACAGGCAGTTAACCAGAAACTCGTTCTGGGTTACAGAGAGAACCAGGCAGCAACCCAAATGGGGCGTTTCTTTCCAATACACCAGGCAGCACTCCTACCCTGCAGCAGAATTCACAGCTTTGTCAGGGTGTGCCAGAGCCCAGAGTCCAGAAAGACCTCGTGACGTGCTTACATTGACTGGTTGGCAATAGGCAGCTGTTGCTGGATAGAAAGATTCAGTTCTAAGAAGCATTTGTGGAAACCTGGCCAAAATATGGGTCAAAATATTCAGGTCACCCCCAAATCTCTTCAAGAACATAGTGCTAACCCAGCCTTGGTGCTAGAAAGCAGAACCTCCATTATCTCTGGCTCTAAGGATCCACTGGCCACTCATTTCCATTCCCTACCTCAGCACATATACAGTACCCATATACATACAGTACAGATACATATACAGTACACATTTACATACAGTACATATACAGTACACATACATATGCAGTACATATAAATATACAACATACATACATATATAATAGAGATACAGTACAGATACATATACAGTATGCATACACATACATATACAGTGCCCATAAACATACATATATAATAGAGATATAGTAGAGATACATATACAGTACACATATATATACACACACAGTACACAATAAAACATACACATATACAATACACACATACATATATATAGTAGATACAGTACAGATATATATACAGTACATATACAGTTACAGTACATACATACATAATACATATACAGTATACTTGCACATATATACAGTATAGTACATATACATATGCAGTACATATATACAGTGCACATATACATACAGTACAAATACAGTGCATATACTACATATATAGTATACTTATACGTGTAGTACTCATACCTATACAGTACATAGATAGTACATATACATTGACATATATACATATGCAGTGCACATACATATATACAGTATACATACATATACATATATAGTACATATATATACAGTATACATACATATACATATATAGTACATATATATATACAATATGTATGCAAAATATAATGTAAAAAAAATTTAAAAATCAAAGCTATTATAATGTATAATAAAGCAAGAAAATATAGTTTCTATGTTTTCATAGTCATCACCAAATTTCTTGATAAAAACAAGTTGATGTTCTTTTTGAACTAGAGGAAGTGATATGTAGAAATGAGTATCCTCTTCCAATGCACTGATGTACAGTCCAGAATAAAATGCAGCACACAAGGCGTTTCTGGCATCTAAGGCATTGAAGGCACTGAAGATAATCACCAGAAAGATAATTTAAACCAGCATGGTATTCACTTTGACCAAACCCCTCAACGGTCATATCACTTAATAGTCTCTGGTATATTTTAGTCAGGTGTAGTGTAACAGTACTTCCATTTAAAAGTGGTTAAATAATGACAATGCATCATCAAATCTGAATCTGTTTTGTACCACACCTATGCTAGACAATGGCTGTCCACAGATGCACTGCTACCACTTAACTTTGGCTCACAGAAAAAGTAGAAACTGAGAAATTTCCCAATCCTCTTACTGCAGGTTAGAGGACAGCTCTCAGAGGAATTGCGATTCAATACTCAGGCCCTTTGAATGCTCTCTTCCCACTTAGATAAGAAGTAACAAATTCTGTCAATTACTGTGCCTTGTTAAATCCATCCCAACATTCGCAAAGAATTGGACAAAAGGCAGAAATAATGCACTTGTCACCACTGACCATTTAGAGGTAGGCTTCATTATAAAACCTTTGCTTTGTGAAACCAATTTTGGTCCTAAGTGCCTTTATGTTCACTGCAGTACAAGTTTAATAACCTAGATAGCACAATCATTTTAGCTCATTGGATCCAAGAACAAAATAATTTGGCAAAGGTAAATGGGAACATATTATACTAGTGCATCCCAACCCTAATAATCATAGACAAGCAGGCACTTGTTGGAAGGAGACACCACTTCTGTAAAGTACAAGAGCAGCTAAGACATTCTAGAATTCTAAAAGACACCCAGGAATGAACCTCAAGGCTTCCTGAGACTTAATCCGCCTTGCCCCCTATGAAGTCACACTCCTTCCTACTTAATTATAAAAAAGAAAAAAAAAAAGTTATCCATTTACTTTACTACAGTAATGTCAATAACAAACACCTGGTATCAACAGACTTAATGAGGCTCGTTGTAGAAATCTACATCCTTATTTACAATCACACCATGTCCAGTCACACATATGTGACCATACTGATAATTTTACAGATAAATAAAGTAGCTTCAGATTGGACTCTTTGAGTTGAAATAAAAGTCTAATTGATTAACACAGAAATCAACATACAATGGATGTTTTAGAGAGTCAAACAAAATAAAATGTCAGATTTTTGTTGAAATTTTTGGATCAGGTTGGATTAATCCAAGCAGGAAATAGCAGCGAAAACAAGAAAACCAAAGACAGATGTACGAAGCCCACCAAGTCTGAAAGCCAGGCCTGTATTTCACCGCTTGATGCCATCTGGTTTAGCTGGCATCCCTACCAGCCAGAAATTTCAGGGCTTGCGAAGCTGCCCCAAGTTGATGTGTGGTGTGTTTACTTTTAAACAGTGGCTGCCTTCTTTGACTGGTTTTAAAAATAGGCAAATATTCTAAAAGCAGGATGATGAATCACTGGATTGGGCCAAAAGGAAAGAAGGAAAATGACTCAGGCAGACTAGTAGCACAGCTGTTCCAAAAACATTTGGCTGAATCGTTGTAAAACATTTTGACAGTGATACTGGATCAGAGTTCCTGACAGCAGTTAAGTTTGTTTTGACAATTCCAGAAGGTCAAAGTAGACTGTACAGTAGCTGTACAAGAGACCCTCGAGCAAACTTAGCTTTTTCTGGAAAAAAAAAAAAGTTGCTAGATATGTTTATAATGGGACAAAAATCACAGTGCAAGTATATTTTTATTAAAATCTATTTACCAAATATTTATTGGATGCCTAGTATGTACAAGGCTGGGACTGAGACTCATGCAAATTGGCAAATCACTTTATCATATTTTTTAATGCACATTAAGGAAGTAATTTGAAGGCTTCCTCTTCAAAACGGCACTGTAGACTTACCAGACCAAGCAAAATGTATCGTGAAAGAAGAGGAAATTTTTGTATGTGAACAGATGTTCACTGCCTGTTTGGCAAATACAACATGACTAAGCCAATGTCCTTAAGATAGAACTTTCTTATTGGGATCCCAACCATTGCGATGTACCACAGTACATTTGATGGTGGGCTCCTTTCAACATCTATTGAGGAGCTGTTGGGTTGGTTTCATGATTATTTTGTTTGTAGATTCTCTTCAATTGTCTTCTCTGTGTTTCTCCATAACTTGAATAAATAGGAGACGTTGGGTCTGTAATCCAAATCCTCCCTGTTATTTAGCAATGAGAGCTAGCAATCCGTTAGCTGAGAATATTGAAGCTGGAAAGGACTAGGCAACCATCTGGTCCAACTCCCTCAGAGTAGAGCTGAAGATGAGGACCCCAAAAAGGGAAAGAAGCCACTGTGGCCATGTAAGACTAAGGTGTGTCCCCCAGCCCTGGGCTCTTTCCACCATACCACTCTGCTCTTCTTCACTTACTAGTAAATAGGTTCTCAGACTCATATTTCATGAACCAGTAAAAATTTTACTAAAATATTCTGACCGGGTGCAGTGGCTCATATTTGTAATCCTAGCACTTTGGGAGACCAAGGCAGGAGAATCACTTGAAGTCAGGAGTTTGAGACCAGCCTAGCCAACATGGTGAAACCCCATCTTTACTAAAAATACAAAAATTAGCTGGGCGTGGTGGTGCACTTCTATAGTCCCAACTACTCGGGAGGCTGAGACAGGAGAATCACTTGAACCTAGGAAGCTGCAGTGAGATCCGGAGGTTACAGTGAGCCAAGATCAAGCCCCTGCACTCCAGCCTGGGTGACAGAGCTAGACTCTGTCTCGAAAAAAGAATTCCCTAAAATATTGGGAATTATGTCTTAAGAGCACTCAGGTTCTTATTTAGCTAGTGAAGATGATTCAAAAACAGCCACCGAATAGCTTAAGTATCCCTTTATGATAAAGAGAACATTTCAACACCAAAATCATAAGGCAATCATAGGGTAAAGGAGTAGCCATCATATTAGATTAATTTAACTTTACAGACAAAAACAAAAACACCTCACTGTCATACCCTTCTTTCTTTCTTTATATCAGAGGGGTGAAAACTTCATCAAAACCAGAACAGTGTTCTAAGCCAGAACCACTGTTCTAAGCAACATCTTCACTAGGTTTTGGAATCGATCATCTCCCCCTCTCACTGTGCTCATCATCATAGACATTAACTGGGGTGTAAGTTTAGAAGCCCTAAATCCTAGTTAAAAAGTGTTTAGAAGTCCTCAGGAGAGGGAAAAGCCATACCCAGAGGACATTCCCAAGCCCACTCCACTCCCCAAGCAGAACACAAGAGGCAGCCTTGCCCAGGATCCACTACATTTGTCTACATTTCCTGCAGTTATGGCTGGCTTCTTGGGCATTCAACCTATGTAATAACACAGAGTGCTTCTTCCAGATGGGCCCCATGCTTAATTTAATGCTCTGCTATAGTGTCTTGAATTTCTTTTCTTTTTTCTTTTTTCGAAACAGAGTTTCACTCTTGTTGCCCAGGCTGGAGTGCAATGGTACAATCTCAGCTCACTGCAATTTCTGCCTCCCGGGTTCAAGTTAGTCTCCTGCCTCAGCCTCCCGAGTAGCTGGGATTACAGGTGTGCACAACCATGCCCAGTTAATTTTGTATTTTTAGTAGAGACAGGGTTTCTCTATGTTTGTCAGGCTGCTCTTGAACTCCTGACCTTAGGTGATCCGCCCCACTCAGCCTCCCAAAGTGCTGAGATTACAGGCATGAGCCACCACACCCAGCCCTTGAATTTTTAAATAATTTTTGAATAAGGAACCCTGCATTTTCATTTTGCACCATACCCTGCAAATTGTGTAACTGATTCTATCTGTAGTATGACCTCTAAGTGCTGCTGTCCTGTAAATTGTCTTGCAGGTCAGCAGGGACAGACTGACATAAGGCAAGTGAATCTGGGCATAAGCCTGGCTTCAGCGCTGAGGCTTATACAAAAACTCTCCTGGTAACGGTTAGCCTGTGAAGGCTCCTAACCACTCAGAACACGGTGGATCAGTACAACGTTCAGTAGGACACAGACTTGCATTTGAATCTCAGGTTGGCCACTTTTTAATTGGTGAGTGTGAACAACTGGCATAATCTTCTTGAGACTCAGTTTTCTCCTCTGCAAAATGAGAAGACACTTGCTATTGATAAAGGAATGTATATGTAAATCACTAGCCTAAACCCCAGCACCTAGGAAATAACCAGTAATAATAATGAATGTTTAACATAATTAAGTTTACTTTTCATTCCTTTTCACCATAAACCCGACCAAATGGGCAATGTGGAGACAAGGTAACTGTATGTGTATATATATCAGTAGTGGCAGGAGTTGGAGAATTATTCTTCATCATCTGAAAAATACAAAGGCAACACACAGGGTTAAGGCCACTGACTCATTACTGAGTTCTCCCTCTGCTACTTAAGGGAGATTTCTCTCATGCAGCCATAACCTCAGGTCTTGTGGATTTAGTCTCTTCATTTAAATCTGAATTTAAGAATCTTCTGTCTAGGCACAGTGGCTCACACCTGTAATTCCAGCACTTTAGGAGGCTAAGGTAAGAGGATTGCTTTAATTCAGTTTGAGGCCAGCCTGGATAACACGACAAAACCCAATCTCTAAAAAAATACAAAAAAAAATTAGCCAGGCATGGTGGTGCACACCTGAAGTCCCAGCTATTTGCAAGGATGAGGCAGAAGGATTGCTTGAGAATGGGAGGTCAAGGACGTAGTGAGCAGAGATCACACTACTACACTCAAGCCTGAGTGACAGTGAGAACTTGTCTCAAAAAGAATTTACTTCCAAACACTTTTCATATGAAAGATTGTGAAAAAACAAAATTAACTTATGCATGAAAGGTTTTAAGTACTTCTATTTTAAATCTAAATTGAAATTAATATTTTATTTTTAGGAATAAAATATGTGATAAAAGGTGGCCAATGCACATTCCTAATATATTAAAAAAAATTTAATATCTGGATACCTAAGTCCTTGTTAGAGTATCACATCGTTTTAAGACACAGCAAACGCTTTTTAAAACTTTGCTTCCTGCTTATCAAACATTAGAGATGTGAATTCTTTAGTACGCACTGAATTTTCAGGGCCCATAACAAGTATAGTTATAGAGATGGATGTGAATATTAATACAGATATGGAAAAAGGTGGAGATTTGGTATGACACCACCGATTTTCAATTCTTTATAAATTAATAAACATGATGTTATCTTAATTAGCATCTAAAATTGTCAGGCTAACAAGATCATGTCTCAATAGATTGGTTTTGCTCTGCAAAACAGACTTGATTTAGTTAAGGACAAATTTTTTTTTTTAAGAGTCTTGCTCTGTTGCCCTGGCTGGAGTGCAGTAGTATGATATCGGCTCACTGCGAACTCTGCCTCCCAGGTTCAAGCAATTCTCCTGCCTCAGCCTCCCAAGTAGCTGGGACTACAGGTGCCTGCCACCACATCCGGCTAAATTTTTTGTATTTTTAGTAGAGATAGGGCTACACCGAATTAGCCAGGATGGTCTTGATCTTCTGACCTCATGATCTGTTCACCTCAGCCTCCCAAAGTACTGGGATTACAGGCATGAGCCACTGTGCCTGGTCAAGGACAAATTTTATGTTTCTTGAAAACACTAACCTATTCACTATTATTGTAGCTATCATTTTGTGAATGTCATCAATTTATCCTGTTGTTAGAATATTTTGACTGACTTAGGTTGTAACATACTCACTGTCCAAAAAACACCTGCCTGAAAAAGAGCTTATTGGAGCCAGGTACAGTATAGGCTTATGCCTATAATCTCAGCACTTTGGGAGGCTGATGTGAGTGGATTGCTTGAACCCAGGAGTCCGAGCCCAGCCTGAGCAACGTAGTGAGATGCTGTCTCAACAAAAAATAAACAAGGCTGGGCATGGTGGCTCACGTCTGTAATCCCAGCGCTCTGGGAGGCCAAAGCGGGTGGATCATGAGATCGAGAGATAGAGACCAATCTGGCGGACATGGTGAAACCCCATCTCTACTAAAAATACAAAAATTACCTGGCATGGTGGTTCACGCCTGTAGTCCTAGCTACTCGGGGCACTGAGGCAGGAGAATCACTTGAACCCAGGAGGTAGAGTATGTGGTGAGCCAAGATCATGCCATTGCACTCCAATCTGGTGACAAAGTGAGACTCTGTCTCAAAAAAATAAATAAAATAAAACAAACAAGAAGCTGGGCATAGTGGTACACGCCTTTAGTCCTAGCTACTCAGGAGGCTGAGGTTGGAGGACTGTTTGAGCCCAGGGGGTTGAGGCTGCAGTGAGCCAACATTGCACTACTGCACTTCAGCCTGGGCAACAGAGTGAGACCCTGTCTAAATAAAGAAATTTTTTTTTTTTTTTTTTTTTTTTTTTTGCCAATCAATGGGAGCTTGTAAGGTTGCTGAGGTTGGTTGGCCTTGAACTATTGGCCTCGCCTTCGCAAGCGCCACGACATCCGGCCGGAGCCACTTTGGGCCCAAGAAATTTTTTTTAAAAAAGACCCTATTGGAAATATATTTATTCTTCAGCATACCATCAAATAAAATTTACCCCTTTTTCTCTTCTTTCCTACCACAACATACCAGAAGTAACCTTCCTCCATCAACCCCATGGCCCTTGGGAAGATATTTGTTATCAGGAAGCTTTGAGCTTTCACTTATAACATGGACTCTGCCTCCAAATGGGTAACGAAGTGACAACAGTCCTGAGGACCTGGCTTTGAAACCCTCCTTCTGTTTATTAATTCCATGATTGGAAGCAAGCCACTTCACCTCACTTAGCAAACATTTATTTCCACTTATGTGAAAATGAGTGGAATAACACCTTCCTGTGGGGTGGCAACCAACATTAAATTGATGAGAAGATGGGAGTAAAAGCACTACTAGGCCAAGCGGGTGGCTCACGCCTGTAATCCCAGCACTTTGGGAGGCAGGTGGATCACGAGGCCAGGAGTTCAAGACCAGCCTGACCAACATGGTGAAACCCCATCTCTACTAAAAATACAAAAATTAGCCAGGTGTGGTGGTGTTGGGCCTGTAATCCTAGGTTCTTGGAAGGCTGAGGCAGAGAATTGCTTAATCCCAGGAGGAGGAGGTTGCAGTGAGTCAAGATCGTACTATTGCACTCCAGCCGGGGCAACAGAACAAGACTCCATCTCAAAAAATCAAAACAAAACAAATAACAAAGCACTACTCCTAAGTACTCAATAAACACCTACTTTCTAGCCTTTCTTCACAACTTTAATACATTCCAACCAATAAATCCTATGGTATCTCAGACTCTTCATTTGACACCAGGATAATAAACCCCAAGTGGTTACCCATAGTGCCTTGCTGATTTTATAAGTATTGGATAATTAAGTTTCTACTATAGTTCTCAACTCTGTGCTCCATCAGAAATGTAAATATAGGAGACGCTCACCTTCCACTCTGCCCTTAAGGCACTTTTGACTGAATATTGTCACTGCATGCTGAGACAGCTTTAAATGTAAGCTCATGATGGGACAGAAGGTGATTCGAGAGAGTTTATACTGAGTGTCTGAGCCTCAGTTTCTCCCAAATGCCTTGTTCCTGTGTCTAAAACCCCAGTGGGAACTTTATCCCTTGACTTCCTACAGAGTTCCCTGTTAATATGCCCTCCCCACAAAAAAGAAAAAGCCAGAGAGGGGTACTGGGTGCAGTGGCTCAAGCCTGTAATCCCAGCACTTTGGGAGGCCGAGGCAGGCAGCTCACCTGAGGTCAGGAGTTTGAGATCAGACTGGTCAACATGGGGAAACCCCATCTCTACTAAAAATACAAATATTAGCCAGGCGCGGTGGTGCGTGCCTATAATTCCAGCTACTTGGGAGGCTGAGGCAGGAGAATCGCTTGAACCCAGGAGGTGGAGGTTGCAGTGAGCCGAGATCTCACCACTGCACTCCAGCCTGGGTGACAGAGTGAGACTCCATCTCAAAAAAAAAAGAAAGAAAGAAAGAAAGAAGAGATATAAAAAAGGTAAAGTCAATATTCATTTACAGCTTAGTGTGAATGAGGCTTTGCAGAGTCATTCAAGAGAACAAGGATTAAAAGTGTGGAGAGAATAGATTACTAGAAACCCTTCAGATCCTCAGGAGAATGGGGAGAATAATACCGAAGGCAGAAAAAGTGGAAGGAAGAGGACAGTAACAAAACACACTTTGTGGCTTGTCCAAGTGCAATGGTGTTTACAACTAACTGATCACAACCAGTTACAGAGTCCTTTGTTCCTTCTCTACTCCAGTGCTTCACTTGACTAATCTTTAAAAAAAATAATAAATAAAAAGCCCCTTTACCTGAACCACAGTTTTGCTGAGAGCCAGTTTTACAAATGCACACCAAAAGACTTCACATAATACCCAACTTGTTGCATAAGATTAGAAGGTAGCTATTGCAACGACTCCCTGTAATTCTTCCTCCAACACAAAACATCATGATATTTGAGGAGAAAATAGTATTATTTAAAAGAGTCACCAATGGTATGGGTTCTGGATTTAAAAAAAAAAAAACTTAAGTGTCATACAATCAATATCCAGATACGAAAAATTTCTAATAGCTTGAAAGAATTTTTTTGAGATAGGGTCTTGTTCTATTACCCAGGCTGGAGTGCAGTGGCGTGATCATGGTTCATTGCAGCCTCAATACCTCAGACTCATTCAAGTTCCCCAGCAGCTGGGACTGCAAACATGCACCACCACGCCCAGCTAATTTTTTTTTTTTTTTTTTTTTTATAGCAACAGGTCTCATTATGTTGCCCAGGCTGGTGTTGCCTGGCCTCAAGTGATTCTCCTGGCTCAGCTTCCCAAAGTGCTCGGGTTATAGTTATAAGCCACCATGCCTGGCCTGAAAGAATTTTTTCAAATGTTAAAAGCTACCAGCTTGAGCTGATACCAGTATTCTTGACTCTTTCTAAATAAAACAAAAAAACTGTGCTAAAAAATGCAAAAGACAGAATTCCAAAGCCAAGGTCTAAATTTACAAAGAGTGTGCCAGATTTTAGCTTAGCTGAAGATGAAGAAAAGTCTCAAATAATTAATATGAAATCCTAATGTCTATCCAACTCTAAATTCCCTCTAACCAAAGAAGGGCTCGTGATTCTCGAATAACCCAAGAAGTAGGGTTCATATTTTTCTTCTTTACTTTTTCTATTAAGAAAACTAATTCCATGAAGTTTCCAGTTTAGGAAGTTTTAAGTCTTTGAAATTCTCAGTTTAGAAATAATACTGATTATATCATTAGCTTATTAAAGATAGGCATTACTGCCTCTAGGAATTACCATTAGCTAAGTATTACCTTTCAAAGCACTCTGATGATAGGCTAGAAATAGTGATTTTATTTTAGAGGAATAACTATGTATATGTGTGTGTGTGTGTACACACACACACACACACACACACACACACACACATTTGTGTTCTCCAAAACCTTGCTTCCTTTATTTAAGGATCCCTGGAGGTCCATGTTCTATTCAAGGTCTTATGGCTCATTCTGCTATCACTGAACAATGACCAACTCCTCATCTCCCAGGGCCAGTCTGTCACCAAGTCCTTTCAACCCTTCTTTCAAAATAGACTCTGAATTCAGTCATCCCATTATATTATCTAATGCAGGCTCTCATCACTTTGTACCATTATAAAAAGCCTCTTCTATTCTCTCATCTCTCCACATTCTAGTCTGTTCTACCACATTTTGACCATTTTCATCATATTATTCCCTTTTCTAAGAACTTTTGACTCTTTATTGCTTTTGATCAAGTCCAAACCCTTTTGCTGAACTTTGAAAACTGACTTGGCAACCCTGGTCTATTGCTGTCTAAACAGGTGCCCTATGTTAAGTGTCCAAAACAATGGCTGGCTCAGTAGGGCTCAGTAGACCATGTGCTATTCTTCCACAGTTCAGACCTTTGCTGCAATCGACTAGTTTTAGTCTTTTCTAAAGAGACCATGTTCTTCCTGACTCTTAAGTTTTGCTCCTGCTTTCTGTTTAGAGTGAAAAGAGAAAACTAGTTACAAGGTATGTAACCCCCTTTTTTGTGTCTAGTACCCAGGAATGACACCTTTCATGTACTGCCCCTCTATCCTCTACCTGCCCTCAAGGTCACTTTGACTATCACCTCTGCCAAGAAGCTATTACTAATGGCTCTGGGTGACAGACTTCTCTCCAAACATCTTTGCTTTATAAAGCCCACGGGAGGTCATGCTGTTCTCTTCCGCACATCCCACCCACCTTTGGCAGAGTGCTGGAAACACTGAAACCAAATAAATTCAGCTAATTGATGAGAGGAGAAATAGGATATGAACAGTCTACTAGCTGCATAACTATCCCTAAATAACTTGCTATAAAATCTACCTTGACATCAAGTAGAGTGTGAGATGTGGGTGAGACACACAACTGCTTAGTGCTTTATATTTCCCTTGATACTCCACAATCAATTATCATCATTTCAGGGATTAGTTGAATGCTTAATTTGTATCAAGCACTCTGCTAAATACTTTACCTATAAGGTGTCATTGCCTTCTTATTACAATCCTGTGAATTACTACTATATGCATCTGATAGGAAATGGAATTTCAGCAAGGTGGAATGATCATACAAATAGTGTTGGAGGTAGGTCTAGAAATCATGCCTCTCTGGCTCTAAAGCCTATGTCGTTAACCTCTACACTAAATCATCTCACCAATATATAGTCCTGAAATGACTGGATGAAATGAGCACTAGACTAGGCTTATTAGAAATGAACATAGCAGGCCAGGCACAGTGGCCTGTAATCCCAGCACTTTGGGAGGCCGGAGCAGGCAGCTCACCTGAGGTTAGTACTTCGAGACCAGCCTGGTCAACATGGTAAAGCCCCATCTCTACTAAAAACAAAAAAATTAGCCAGGTGTGGTGGCATATGACTGTAATCCTAGCTACTTAGGAGGTTGAGGCAGGAGAATCGCCTCAGGGAGGTGGAGGTTGCAGTGAGCCAATATAGCACAACTGCACTGCAGCCTGGGTGACAGAGAGAGACTGTTTCAAAAAAGAAAAAGAAAGAAAGAAATGAACACATCAACATTCACAAGCGAAGATGCCTCCTTTTCTCATGGACTCTGCTTATTCATCAAAAATAAATTCAACAACATAAAATTACTCCCAAAAAGACAACCTTAGTGCCTTCCTTTACTATGAAAGTTTAGGGTGTTTTCTTTTGTTTCCCCCTAAATGTGTGGTCTGCAGGCCACATGCACTGGAATTCAAAAGGCATGCACAGCTTGCTTGATGGCAAGTGTTTTCCTGTGTGACACTCCACATGTTCCTTACTCAAGAATTCAAAGGGAGTGTCCCAAATATCTGCAAAGCAGCTTTTTGTTCACTCACAGCCACATGTATGTGCAAAAATACAGAGTCCTGGGCCCTGGCTATTCTCTGAAATCTTGCATTTGTGATATGCATAAAACAGAGGAGGGACGTGTCTTTTTCTTCTTACAACAGTAATAGGTCTCCTGAAACAGAATATATATAGGAGTGGGCCCTTAGAACACACGTTTTTGATGAGTGCTCTCAGGTGATTATTTTAATCAGGAAAAGTTGACAAACACTGAACCTCAGCTCCTGCCTTACATTCTCTAGGTAGGTGTCCTTTCTAGAGATATGGGGACACATTGACAGTAAGATTAAAATAATTACTTTTGGGAGATTTTTTTTCATAAGTATCTTTTGGTAGGGCTAGAGGGTAGGAATTATTTAAAATAAATTATAATCCCTTTTTAAGGCTACCTATTAAAAACCATGAATTTTGAAAGTGGGCGTTCTAGAGTCATTCAAAAGAGAAGAGAAAGAGACTGGAACAAACCAATCTAAATTGATAGATGAAAAACATCTGTGAACTCCTAGTCAGGGACCAAGAAAGTTCAAAGAATGGTGAGAAATTAATTGGAAGTTGTACATCTTGTACTTCAAGAAAGAGGCTATTCGTGCAAACCATAGATGGAGATTCACCTCTCCATGGCTCTTTTCTGTACATAAATTAAATTCTGTTAAGCTGTTGACAGGGGAATAGTACATTTATTTGGACCAAAAGTATAATGTGACAATATTGCTTGAGATAAATAAGCTTTCTGTACTGAAATTTCCTTTGTAAGGCTGTTGATTGTAACAGAGCTTGTTCTGCTCACACGCAGCATGAGCAAAAAAGAAAGGAAATTATACATTTTCTTTCCCTCTGGATTTTGGGTTTGCACATGTGTGTCTTGAGAGCTAGCCACTCAAGGTGCCATGAAAAGCATTATCTCTTGAAATCTTGCATTTATGAAATGCATAAAAATGGAAGGGGCCTTCATTTTTCCTTTTAGAGAAACAGCAGTGTAAAATGGAGAAAGTCCAGATGTCAAGCCTAGGGCCTTGATTACAGAACACAACTCTGTTACTTACAAATGGTGTGGTCGCTGGGTGCAATCTATGTCTCTGTGCATAAGGAATACTAATGCCTACGTTGCATGGTTGTTTTAAGGATCAGAGATAATACAGGTCAATACTTAATATGATAGAGAAGTACAGTTAATGGCAGTTGCCATTTCTATGTGGGGTGGATTGATTTGCCTTTTGGGAGGATTTCTTCTCACCGCTGTCTTGCAGAGTGACCCTGAGTGAGGACATAGTGCAACAGCAGGTCATGGGAAGAGGTTTGGAAAAACAGATTATGAACAGTCGAGCTTTCAACTCTTCCTACTATGGAATACATCCTCCATTGGGGGCTACACAGTCTAGGAAACTCCAGGATAAATGTGTCACCTGGCATAGTAACCCCAAGCCTGCAATGGTTGTGTGACATCAGATTTCACAGAGCTCCTTACTTTGCATTATTTTGGAATTATCTTGTCCCTTTTCAACTTTTACTTTTTTAAAAAATAGAGATGATGTCCCCCTATGTTGTCTGGGTTGGTCTCAAAACTCCTGGGCTCAAGGGATCCTTCCGCCTTTGCCTCCCAAAGTGCTAGAATTACAGGCATGAGTCACCATGCCCAGCCAATCATTACTTTTTAAAACAGTATCCCTACATGGGCATTGTAGGGACAGACAGAGAGTCCTCAAAAGACCCAAGGTTTAAATGGTAATGTTGTTTAAGCATGTGACTTTAACAGATGATATTAAACTAAGAGCAATGGCAGACGCCAGTGGAAGAGAGCCAAGCCTTCCTTTCCTCCGCACTGTGATCTCCGGCCACGCAAGGTCCGTTGTTCAAAAGTGGTGCAATTCAATATGTGTGTTAAGAGGTCACTGAGGGGAGCCATGACGAAGGGCTCTAAGTATGGCAGCTTCACCTTAGACCTTACTATTTCAAGAGGCTCCTCCTCACCTGTCCCATTCATCGTTCCTGCTGAAGTCTGTTGATTTAGCCAGAAGGGTGGGAGCACCAGTGAGAAACCAGCATTTCAAACTTAGTCTTCAGCAAATATTGCTGGAACTAGAACAGTGATATTTTCATATTACCTAACCAACTGTCAGCTCCTAATAAACGTTTCCTCATGCAGTTTTAACAATAACACACTTTGCTATTGTTAGACATTGTTATAGCTCAATGAATTTTATTCTAAAAGAAAGCTAGAATGGAGAGGGAGGAGAAAAAATGAGCTAAAATGGCCCAAAGATTCAAGGTAGAGGAAAGCATCATTAGAGGCATTTCTGGAAGCCACCATCTAACAATCCATGATGAAATATCACATTTCTCATCATCAAGTCATGCAAACATGCAACTTTAAATTTTCCACAGAGATGTGACATTAGAAAAGATGCTGGAAAGGTGGGGCATGAGGGAGACAACTCTTCTTCCAGAGCAGACTATACCTGAGGCGTCATTGAGGCTAAAGGCGATGCGTACAGGCTTATCAGCAGGTACCCTGGCTGTGCTGATCATGTGGGCACCTGAGCCTCCGCCTTCTCCTGGGTCTTCCAGCTGTGAGAGCAAAAGAGAGCCATTGTCACTTTACCCAGTGTCATCCCCCTGAATACTCAGAGGCCCTTGGAAATTAGAGGTAAAGTTATTAAGTTTAGTAAGCATTACCTGCTTATTCTAAAGATACTCCTAGTTTTGAGCTTTCTTTTTCTGTGTCAGAAGTATTCACCTGCCTCATTTAAATCTTTTTTTCTTTGCTCAAGAAAAAATTGCTTTTGCAATATACATCTAGAATTAATGAAATGTGGGAAATATCTCTACCTGCCTTACTTGCTCAGTATCCTTTCACACTGACCAGTTCATTCCTGGCCCTTTAAGGTCATATAAAGTATTTTATTTTCAATTCAGGAGAATAAAAAGAGATATAGTCTTAATAAGGTATCAGATGGCTTGAGATTAGCATTTCACGCTCAAAAGCCTAAATTAAATCTGAATTATTAATCTGAGAGTGGTAAAGAATGAGTTTCATGGAATCATTCAAAGAATACCAAAAATTGCTGGGTGTGGTGGCTCAGGCCAGTAATCCCAGCACTCTGGGAGGCTGAGGGGGGCGGATCAACTGAAGTCAGGAGTTCGAGACCAACACGGCCAACATGAGGAAACCCTGTCACTACTAAAAATATAAAAATTAGTGGGGCATAGTGGCAGGCACCTGTAATCCCAGCTACTTGGGAGGCTGGGAATTCTAAAAGAAATTCTCTTGGCTGAGCCAAGAGAATTGCTTGAACCCGGGAGGCAGAGGTTGCAGTGAACCGAGATCATGCCACTGCACTTCAGCCTGGATGACAAAGTGAGACTCCATCTAAAAAAATAAGTAAGTAAATAAAGAATACCAAAAATCACTTTAAAATATCTCAGTTATATTATGAATATCATGTGCCTAAATATCTGATTAACTACCTGTAAATCTATCAAACATTTCTAAGGTTGCACATCTTAACAATCTATGATAAAAGCAAAAGACAAAACTCAAAAACATCCTATAGATATTCTACTCCATCTATTAAATCATCATTTAATTAATTAATTAATGGAAAAAAACATCCTGCAGATAAAATGGAATGGGCAAAAACACATGAATATTTCTGTGTTATAATCAGAGAATTTAGCCCAAATATATTTTAACCAAGATATTTGATAATTTGATGTCTACAGGGAACTAGGAAAAGATAGATATAAATACATAATATCTTTGTTATTTACAAACATATATTTAACTTTTCTATTTTTAGTCCCTCCTCCCCTAAACCCTCTACTTTCCTTCTCATGTAGACAGTAAACCAAAAAACCTGAATGATATTTTAAGAGAAATGTCTCTAAAAGTGGCAAAGTATAAATAATCTCTTTAGCCATCCTTAAAGAGACTGGGAAATGCTTTAGCTGGACGTTTTCTCACAGCATGGTTTCTGACTTTTTCCCATAACTTTTCCCTATCTAAAAATAGTGTCCAGAACACTGAATTTTGTTCTTAAAAGTATTTACAGAGCCAAAGCCAATGCATATATATATACATGTATATTTAGACATACATACATATGGAATCATCTTATCCAGCATATGAAAAAAGATAAGGCTTATATTAAAACCCTACTATAGCTCTGGAGAAAACCCAGCAACTGTGTATCACACAGTTAGAATCATAATTTGGCCCATTTATTTAGCACACGAGTAGCAATGCACCAAAAAGCTCTCCACTGTCCATATCCTGTAATTCTAAGTTAGAAAGAAATAGTAACATGAAACATTTAATTTTAAAAAAGAATAATATAAAATATCTGTTATTTGATTCAGGATTTGTTTTATCTTAACTCAACCACTCTTTTGTCCGGTCTTATCTGCTTAGAATCAAGCATTTTATTAGCATCTGTTGCTAGGGAATGGCACGGATTGTCTCAAATTCAACAGAACAAACCATTAAAATTTCCTAAAAGTTTTAGCTAAATAGAAAAGTTTTACTGTTATGTACTGTTCAATCACCAAACCACTTTAGCATAGCATCTAAGGATGGAAAGCTGCACTCCTCTTTTGCTAAATCTCCCAACACTTGCCCACACCAAGAAAGCAAGCACAAGAGGTAGAAGTTTGCCTCACAGATCTTGTAAATAAATAGTCCTCTGGTATGGTTTCTAACTACAGGAAATGGAATTAATAAACACAGCTAATTAGAGTCCCTCCCCTCCACTCAATGGAGAACATCTGTCTGCCTGCAAAAGGATGGCAGCGAGACTGAGTGGACTTTGAGCTCCACACCACATTGACAAGAGCCCCTAGACCAACTTGCCTTTTCATCACACCATCTGGGGAAACGAACCACAGGTTCCTTCTCTCGGCTACAAGCTGTAACAGAGCTTTGGTTAAGTTGCTGGTGATCCGAGCATTTAGTTCAGTTTTCACACCTGTTAGCTTACCTCACTTAGTTGAGTGTCTGCACTTGTGTAACCCAGAGCCAGCCACTGCCTTGGCCAGTCGTTGCCTTTGTGGAGTAGAGACTCAGTGAGAGACCAGGCTGCACCTGCTGCATAGCAGCCACTGACAATCTGAGTAGCGGAGACAGCTGTCAGGGCAGCACGCTGCTACCTGCTCTGTCCCAGACCCCAGCGTCCCACGGGACCTCCCTTCCCTTCCTTTCCCTTCCCTTCCGCTTCCCTCCACAACCCCTCTCTCCTTTCCTTGCCTCTCTAACAGCCAGGATGTTGTCATGTTTCTAGAAAAAGCAAGAGCAAAAGAAAACCCTCCTCCTGTCAGAGGCATTGATAAACAGCAAATTGTGGAGAGTCCAAATGTTTTAATTCATTAGTCCTGGCAAACCTAAAATACAAACAGACTTGCTTCACAAGACAGGAATGTCTTCAGCATGACCCAATCGGTGTCTGTGTCTATTCCAGCAAACTGGCAAAGATAGCATGACTCCAGTCAGCAAAAATGTCGGTCGCTCCAATCAGCTCAGCCAGACCCAGCCAACTTGGACAGGCCACAGGCCAACTCTCAGATGACAGTGCGATGATCCTGGTTAAGAATGTGAGGTTTGAGGTTGAGCCCGTGTTGGGCTTGATGACTTGATTCATTCTCTCAATGCAACCAACCACAAAAGGAATCAATGGTAAATAGAAATGGAGCATTAGGATTAGTCAACCTTCTTAAAAACTGTAAACTTGGATGTCATTGGTACTTAAAAATAATTGAATTGTGATTTTGAGATTAAATAAGTAAAATAAATATTAGGAGAAGGCAAAGATAAGCCACAGACTGGAAGAAAATCTTTGCAAAACACATATCAGATGAAGAACTGGCATCCAAAATATACAATGAACTCTTAAAACTCAACAACAGAAAAACAAAGAACCCAATCAAAAAAATGGGCTGGGCAAAAGATCTGAACAGATATCTCACTATAGAAAATATGCAGATGGCAAGTAAGCATATGAAAAGATGATCAACATATGTCATTAGGGAATTGCAGACTAAGACAACAATGAAATACCACTATACACCTATTAGAATAACCAAAATTCAAAATACTGACAACATCAAATGTTGGTGAGGCTGCGGAGCAACAGGAACTTTCATTCTGTGCTGGTGGGAATGAAAACATAATAGTACTTTAGGATATGGTTGGGCAGTTTCTTACAAAAGCAAACATACCTTTACCACATGACCCAGAAATCACACACCTTGTTATTTCCACAAAAGCCACACAGAGATGTTTATACCAGGTTTATCCATAATTGCCAAAACTTAGAAGCAACCAAATTGTCCTTCAACAGGTAAATAAATTGCGGTATATCCTGACAATGGAATATCATTCAGGGATAAAAAGAAAACGAGCCACAAAAAGATATTGAAGTATCTTAAGTGCATATTGTTAAACGAAAGAAGCTAATCGTAAAGGCTACCTGCTGTTCAATTCCAACAACATGACATTCTGGAAAAGGCAAAACTATGGATATACTGTAAAAAGATGAGTCATTGCCAGGGATTCAGGAAGAGAAAAAGAAAGGACAAATAGGTGGAGCTCAAAGAATTTTTAGGGCAGTGAAACTATTCTGTATGAGACTACAATGGTAGATACATGTCATTACACAATTGTCAAAACCCATAGAATGTACAACACAGAGTGAACCCTAATGTAAACTTGGAACTAATAATGAATAATAATGTATCAATATTGCTTCATTAACTGTAGCAAAGATGTTAATTAGGAGTTGAAGGGATGGGGAAATATATGGGAATTCTGTATATTTCACTCCATTTTTTTTCCTGTAAACCTAAAACTGCTCAAAAAATATTAAATATATAAGTAAAAGGACTCAGCATAGATTTTCTTAATCTAATGAACAGAAGGTTAATTCGTTATGATATACACAACAATAAAGTTGTACAGATTCAGACAATTAAAACATTCACATATAAGCTTACTCTTTTCAGGAATGAATATTACTGTTTTAATATTATTTTATGATTATAATATAACTTACTAATGCATTATAACTTATCAAAGTGAATTTCTTATTCATGATCTCAATTTAACCTTCCAGAAGATCCTATACAATAGTTATGATCAGTATTGCCATCTCGATTTGACAGATGAGCAAACTGAGGCACAGACAATTCAAATAACAGGCTTTAGAACGAATGACCATAATAGAATTAAGAACCCAGATAGGATCCAGGTTTTCTAATTATTAGTTCATGCTACTTCCACTACACCAGGATGCACCCTATATGAAAGATTTAATTGGAAGTTTAAGTTGAGAATAAGTCTGACTCTCAGCTTTTGTTGGGAGGAGACAAAAGTGTCACTTTCTTCAGTGGTCCAGCATC
The DNA here is from genome assembly GCA_031835075.1 of Saguinus oedipus. NCBI lineage: Eukaryota > Metazoa > Chordata > Mammalia > Primates > Cebidae > Saguinus > Saguinus oedipus. The sequence goes on along the minus strand of CM063186.1, from coordinate 53,895,065 downwards.
CAGGTTCCTCTGATGATAGCCATCTTTATCATGACACCCAAGTTCAAGCCCAAGAAAATCAAAGTCTGCATCTTATGTGTGCCAGTGGGAAAGCAGATACCACATCTGTGCTGTCTCTCAAACTGGCCCCCTGGGTCTGCCTTCAGAAAAGCTGGCAGTGACATTGACATTGCTAAGGCAATTGGTGACTGGAAGTGGCTATATTCTAGTGAAATTGACAGTTCAGAATGGACAGAACTAGGATGAAGTAGCACCTTCCTTTTCTGCACTGACCATCAGGCTCTCAAGGAACCATACAGAGACAGAACGAGACAGTTACATATTAAACACAATGGAAATATTGCCTTCTATGATACTGTCAGCAGCTCCTGAGCAACATAGCATAGATCTTTATCCATATAACTCTCTGGAGTCATTAAAGTAAACCTGGGGACTGACCACTGTGTGGGCTGCAGTGTTGATAGCTACATCCTCGTGACGCCAAAAATGACATCAAGAGAGGTGTGGTGGATGCCCAGTTGGTAAAGGGCTACAAAGGAAAAGATTTCATTAAAGGATAATTTGACAACAATGAGAAAGGAACAAACAGAATGTCTAAATTTTCTAAATGTTCTCTTTCTGAATCTGATAACATAAATTCAAGGTTTTCACAGTCACAATTAGTATTTACCAGCTCTTCTGTTCACATACGAGCAACGATGTATTTCTTGGCTCTTCATCTAAACACTTTCAAGAGAGTAACAAATCTGAAATCCCTTCCCACAACTGAAACCCAAAATAACTACATGGTATTTTAAGAATTTAATAGAATTATATAAATTCAATCCAGGAAGGACGTGTTTGTGCATCAAGATATACACAGATTAACAGTATGTTTCTTGGTGGTGGCCATAATGTATAATTTTCACTTTATTCTTTTCAGCAACAAATGTGTTTTACTGTTATTTGGAAAGTTATTTTCAATAATATTCAAGGAGCTTTTCCTCTTAATTTAAAAACTCTATTTCCCATGAAACAGCCTCAGGAGGTCCCGACAACATGTGCCCAAGGTGGCTGGTCAGGACACAGCTGGTTTTACAGATTTTAGGGAGACATGAGACATCAATCAATATGTATAACTAGTACATTGGTTCAGTTTGGCAAGGTGGGACAGCTCTAGGTGAAGGTGGGGCAACTTAAAGTGAGGAGGGGGCTTCCAAGTCTTAGGTAGATAAGAGACAAACAGCTGCATTCTTTTGAGTTTCTGCCTCTCCAAATGAGACAATCAGATATACGTTTATCTCCATGAGCAGAGGGGCGACTTTGAATAGAATGGGAGGCAGGTTTGGCCTAAGCAGTTCCCAGCCTGACTTTTCCCTTTAGCTTAGTGACTTTGGGGCCCCAAGATTTATTTTCCTTTCACAAAGCATAGGTTCAACATAGTATGGACAGCCATGTAGCAATATGATTGTACAAAAAGGGTGTGATCTAACACTAACAGACCAAGTGGGGAAACCCAGCAAAGTATATCTGTCTAAATTCTTCCTGGCCTCTCTGAGCATGCATTTCTTCCTTCAAGTTGTGAGGCAAGGCTCTCTTTGGAATGGGTGTTTTATGACCTACAGTCAAACAAGGTAGGTCAGATAATTTCTTTATGGCCAGATTTTACACAGAAAAGAGAAGAGAAAGTTAGGGTAATATTTTTAGGTGTTATGGCTAGCTTCAAGTGGGAAAAGGCTCCTGGTTTCTACTTGCCTTGGGGAAGAGAGATTCTAGTTTCCAATGGCTTGCCTCATGGGGGAATGGGACTGAGAGACAGGACAGGAGAAAGGCAGAGAAAAACTTTTGCATCTGAAGCCTTCATCCTGGGCATTGTTCTGAGCCTCCACAACATCAAAGCGCAGCATTAAAAATTTCCCAAACTGGAAACAAAAGATCAGCCTTCTAAGGAGGAAAAAAATAAGATCTCATAAAAACAATCAGTAACCAGAAATGTTTTCACATTTCTCAATAACAATGCAGGAAACCAGTAGGAAATGAAACTAACCTTCAATATTCTAAAGAAAAAAAAGGTTTCCAACCTAGAGTTCCATATCTGACCAAACTGTCAATCAAGTTTTAGGATTAAAGGCCAGGAATGGTGGCTCGTGCCGGTAATCCCAGCACTCTGAAAGGCTGAGGCAAGTGGATCACTTAAGGTCAGAAGTTCGAGACCAGCGTGGCCAACATGATGAAACCCCATATCTACTAAAAATACAAAAAAATTAGCCAGGCCTGGTGGCAGGTGCCTGTAATCCCAGCTACTCAGTATGCTGAGGCAGGAGAATCCCTTGAACCTGGGAGGCAGAGGTTGCAGTGAGCCAAGATCACATCACTACACTCCAGCCTGGGCAACAAGAGCAAAATTCCATCTCAAAAAAAAAAAAAGTTTAGGATTAAGGTCTTCAACAAAATTTTTGTATCTCATGCGCTTTTGTCAAAAAGCTACTGGAAAAAGCTTCCTCTTTCCAGGAAAGAGGAAGCCTGGAACACAGGAAACAGAAAGGCCCAACGCCACACAGGGTAAAATGGTCCTTCAGGATGATAATAAAAGGAAGTCACAAAGTGACCCTGTGTGCCAGACCCCACAGAAGCAGGTCTGAAAGCCATAGGAATGGCTCCATTAGGAATGGTTAGACTATTTGATGCCATATTGAGAAGACATTTAGACAATTGGCAGAAGGGCAAAGACCGTTAGGGTTGAATTAGTAATGAGTACATGGAATAAAAAAGCAAGCAAACACAAAAAATTTAGCCTGCCCTCCAGGGACAGGGCTGAAACTCTACCGTAAAGTAAAAATAACCATAGTTGACTATTTGCCTCAGCTGTGAATACATTTACATGAGACTAATATTGTAAATAGTGAATGTTGATCTAACAAAAATTACACTGTGTAAAGGAGGTGGCAGAGAAAGGGTGTTTGTGTGTGGGACCGTGTGGGGATGCAGGGAGAGAGCCAAATCCTCATCCTCCATGGAGGAAAGCCAATAGATAACAGCCCAGACTGGTAAAAGCAAGAAATAGACATGCAAACACATCTCACAGAAGTGGGAGGTAAAGACCAGTGCCATTATCTCGACAGTGGTTACCTCTGGAATAGGGAAAATGGGAAAGAGGAGGGCTGAGCCCTCTTGGGCTTTTTGTAATAAATCTTTCAAAACTATTTGACTATTTAACATATCTGCATGCAAAACTTAAACAAAAATTAAAATGTTTAAAGATCCATTAACTCACCCTTGTTGGCTCACTCTTGCCTAAAGGATCATGTCTTTAGTTTGGCATCCAAAGTCCTCATAATTTGTTCTCCTTTCCTCCATACCCATCTCAGTCTCCCCCCACCTCTCCCTACAATGGGGTCACACTGAACATCTCTCAATGTTTTCAGATACTATGGCCTTGTTGTCAACTGTGTGCCTTCACAGATCAAGGCCCTCACTCTTGTCACCTCCTCTGTGTTGCCATTTCAATCCCTGTCTTCCAAAAACCCTTTGTTTATTCTCCTGGTAATGCACTGAGCAGCACATTGTGTTGCTGTTAGATATAATAAACTCTAAGTTTCTCTTCAAAGAATCGGAATGTCAGTATGTTCAGCTCTCTTATTCTTTAACACTCCATTTTAAAGTTTAACTTCCTTATAGTTTCAGTAAACAATCTTTTCCACCATTTCTAATCAGTAGTTTACATCTGTTCCCCCGGTCACCTGCTCTGTCCTGACTCATCCCCGTCACCTGCTCTGGTCACCTGCTTTGACCTGAGTCACCCCTGGTTACCTGCTCTGACCTATCCTGTAACTGTCCTTCTCACCAAACTACCTACCACTCCACTCTGGCTTGTACCTCTGCTCTCTTTAAAATAGCCAATTGAAATTAGCTTAGACTATGTGGTCTAACCCTGGCCAGTAGGGGAATGACACAGCAGTAGGGGTGACCTCCATCAGGAATAAGAATCCCTTCCCCTCCCTTGTCCATGTGTGTGCTCGCCATTGTTCATCTGTGAGCCACACCCTTCTACAGAAGTAAATTGCCTTGCCGAGGAAATTTATATTCCAGTGCTACTTCTTTTGCAGCACTGAAAATTTACACACCACATTGCTTCCATTTTTTGCAGGTTTACCACCCCACTGTCTCCCCCAATTCAACCAAAGACACATGGTCAGTGCCTTACCCTTAGCACAGGCTCAACAAATATTTCTGGAACTAAATTGAACCTAGGATGCATGTGCCTAATAGGAAAGGTGCCCATAAAAGTCAGGAACACATGAAGAAAAGTTAATACACTTTGGGAGGCCGAGATGGGCAGATCACCTGAGGTCAGGAGTTTGAGACCAGTCTAGCCAACATGGTGAAACCCCATCTCTACTAAAAATACAAAAGATTAGCCAGGTGTGGTGGCACAAACCTGTAATCCCAGCTACTCAGGAGAATGAGGCAGGAGAAGCGCTTGAATCTGGGAGGCGGAGGTTGCAGTGAGCTGAGATCACACCACTACACTCCAGCCTGGCAACAGAGCAAGACTCCATCTCAAATAAAAGTTAAAAAGATCTTGGTTGCCAATATCTCTAGTTTTGTCTACTGCCAGACTCAGGTCCAAGTTAACCTTTTAACTTTAGATCTGTTTTTGTGAAGAATCAATATCCCATCACCCACAGGTATGGCCAAGTGAACTGAAGCATCCCTGCCCCTCAAAAAGCATGTAAGAAGTACATACATGTTCATAGTTTACCACAGGCTGTTGTTTTGCTGGTGAGAGGTGAGAGGACATATATACTTCGGGCCAGAGGTGAGTGGCTACAAAAAATAAAGGGGCTTTTAAAAGCAGTGTGAGGAAAAGGAAGGAGAGAAAAGGGACAGGGATGGAAGAATAGAAAAACATTAATTGTCACAGGGAGAGGTCCAAAAAAAAAAATTGAAGCTTTCCTGTGATGAAATCATCCTTCCTATAGTTCTGTGAAACATCCAGTAAAATCCACATTATTCCCAATGCTTCTGGAGTTCTGTATTCTGGAGATGTAAAGAGGCAGTGAGGCTGAACTCAAAGTTGATTATGGGGTGACAACATAGGCTATCCAAAGGGTGCAGTCCATTTGGGGTATGACTTTTCTTGCACAGTGTCACAAAGATGTCTCTCCAACCTTATTGCGGTCAAGCTCACCTTGAATAAGGCTTTTTGTTGTTTAATAATGCATACCCTTTTTTCAAACACAAAGCTCCAAAGACATGGGGAGTTGCAGCAATCATCAAAATGAGAGGCTGCTGCTATGGAAACATTTTGCTGTTCATGGTGGCAGTATTTTTTTTTTTTTTTGAGACGGCGTTTTGCTCTTGCTGCCCAGGCTTGAGTGCAATGGCGCAGTCTCGGCTCACCGCAACCTCTGCCTCCCAGGTTCAAGCAATTCTCCTGCCTCAGCCTCCCCAGTAGCTGGGATTACAGGCATGTGCCACTACGCCCGAATAATTTTGTATTTTTCGTAGAGACAGGGTTTCTCCATGTTGGTCAGGCTGGTCTCAAACTCCTCACCTCATGTGATCTGCCCATCTCAGCCTCTCAAAGTGCTGAAATTACAGGCATGAGCCACTGTGCCCAGCTGGCAGTATTTTCTTAATAAAGTCACCAAGTAAAACTTTTCCTTTTGATTATCTATTTAGATATATCAATGTTTTCAGAGGTTGGGTCAAAACTAAAATAACATAGAGGTGGGGTGAGGGTGGGGAACACTTAAGCAATTTGCCTTGTAGTGGAAAAAGTCATTAACACACAGACATAAGAAAGAGGACTCTAGCTTCATGAATGGCATCAAACATTAATTGTCACAGGGACAAATCCAAAAAAACAATCTAAGTTTTCAAATCCTTTCATCTTGTTTTGTCTCAACTCCTCTGGCCACAATGAGATTGTCACATAATGTCTCTGAGCCTTAATTTCCTCATCTGGAAGGAAGAGATTTAAAATTAATACTCTCTGACTGGGCCTGGTGGCTCACGCCTGTAATCCCAGCCCTTTGAGAGGCTGGTGGATCACCTGAGGTCAGGAGTTCAAGACCTGCTGACCAAGTGAAAGGAAAATAATTCTTAGGTTCCCTAAATCACTGAGCTAAAGGGAAAAGTCAAGCTGGGAACTGCTTAGGGCAAACCTGCCTCTCATTCTATTCAAAGTCACCCCTCTGCTCACTCGGATAGATGCATATCTGATTGCCTCCCTTGGAAAGGATAATCAGAAACTCAAAGGAATACAAGCCTTGTCTCTCACTCATCTGTGACATGGAAGCCTCCTCCCTGCTTCCAGTTTTCCTTTGCTTCAAGTTGTCCTGCGTTTCCAGACCGAACCAACAAACTTCTTACATATATTGACTGATGTTTCATGTCTCCCTAAAATGTATAAAACTGAGCTGTGCCCCAACCACCTTGGGCACATGTTATTAGGACTTCCTGAGGCTGTGTCACTGGCCCATCCTCAACCTTGGCAAAATAAACTTTCTACATTAACTGAGACCTGTCTCAAATTTGAGGGCTTCACAAAAATATGGAGAAACTCGGTCTCTACTAAAAATACAAAAATTAGCCAGGCATGGTGGCACACGCCTGTAGTCCTAGCTACTCAAGAGGCTGAGGCAGGAGAATCGCTTGAACCAGGAGGTGGAGGTTGCAATGAGCTGAGATCACACCACTGCACTCCAGCTTGGGCAACAGAACAAGACTACGTCTCAAAAGAAAAAATTTTAATTTAAAATTAAATTAATATTCTCTAAAGTTTCTTACAATTCTAGGACATGGAACCAGCCCCTGAATAAAAGAATAATTATCCACAGAATTTATTCTCTGGTTTTGATTCTGAAAGGTACAACTGGTTTGTAACAAACCAAAAATACATTTTACAGCAGTCGTCAAGAAAAGAACAGAATAAAGATAATCTCTGCTTCCTGTGGAAGGTGGTTACCAACACAAACCTCAATTTTACTGCCAAACCCATTTAGTCATCAGATATTTGGTAATGAAGTAAAATCCATTCAGTCCCTGATTACACTGTGAAACCTGAGGACATTCAGAAAAGTGACAAGAAAGAGATCGTGTTTTGTTCATAAAACCATTTTTCAAATTAAGCCATCACATCCCAAAATAGCAGATTACAATCACCCAGCAGGACTTCTTCCTGAAAACATGCAAATGCACAATCCTTGTTTAGAAGTAAGTGTCAATTACTGTGCAGATACAAAAATGACTAATCGCTGACGCCTAATAAGACACCTGTCAATTTTCCTTTTTTTAGCTTAGCTACTTTCAATTCATAGGAGTTGCCCAATACAAACAGCATTTTGCTGACAGTTTTGTGTGTGCTTCAGCAGTGATAGCATTCAAACTAAAATGGAGGATCAGATATTTCTGTCCAGTTCTTAAAAATACATTTTAAGAATTACAGTATTAAGCACGAATGAATGGCTACCCAGCCTCACAAATGAGATACAGAAATAGCATTGTTAAGTCCATCAGAGAAGGAATAGATTTCCATCACCACTCCAGCTAAATGGGAATGAAGATTTCCTAGAAGAGTCCACAAATAGAAAGTGACATTTTCCTGGAACAGAAAAATTCTAGTGAAGAACAGGAGATTATCTTCTTTTGGGATTTTAGGATCTTACAATTTATATTAATTATATTAAATTAAATTATGTCAAATAGAAGAAATATATTGACAGTTAAGACAGATTTCACAGATGCTTTTGTGTTTGAAATTAGAGGATGCATTATTAAACCACAAAACGCCTTACTCAGGCTGGCTATGACAATAATTAGAATCAAAGCGAGGTTACACAGGTTGCCGAATTAATCTAAACAATTCAAATTAGACGAGTGTTCTTCAGGGCCCTTTATGGCCTGAGTACCATGAAAATGGAAGTTATTTATATATCAGGAAATCATTCCTGAACATGAAAAAGTCTATTGCTTTAAAAAGCCTTTTGGACTAACTATAGCTGATTCACACCCTGAATGATAAAATTATTTATGTATTCAAATTTTTAAAGAACTCTTTGAAGAGCCTCATTAGCATGCTTTTAGAATTCTTTTTCCAAATTTAGATTCTGAAATTCACAATGAACAAGAATGACATTCCCTGTTTACAAGAAACAGCAAATGAAGGTGAATCGGAATACAGACAGAATACTATTTTGTCCTCCCTTTGGATTTTTTAAAGGAAGACTTTAGGAAAATTTTATCTGCCATTGACCTCAGATACTTTTAATAATTTTCTTTAAGGACACGCTAGGAACAACAACAAAAAAAGTACTCATTTTAACAAGATCTTTCCATTTGTGGCTACAGGGGCAGTAGGAAAGAATTGAGGCCCATGTGATTCTGTTACTAATGTTAGAGCTGGAAGATTTCTTTCAGATCATCTAAATCATTCTCTGATTTTACGCATGAGCAAATTCATCCATCATTATATTCACATTTATATTTTTTAAACATTTGTACTTACAAGTTTTCTTCATGTGTTGATACCAAGATCCCGGATGTCATTTACTCGACTATTCTAAATTCATGTGACTTAATAAGGTAAGAATCTCATGGCCTGTTTAGTGACAGAGTTAGTATAGCTTAAGATTTATTCTAGCCTGCTATAGCACTGGAAATAGAAAGAAAGAAAAACAAAACTCATGAACTACATGTTGCCACTTGTTTACTGCTGCACACAGGATATAGAAAAGCATTCAAAAATGCTGATTGAATGAAAGAGCTTCACTGAAGAAACCACTACAGTATATATAAATAAACCATGCAGAAAGCCACAGAACAGATAGAATCCAAGGCTCACTTTATCACCAGTTCACGGTGTTACTCTGAGCTAGTTACAATCTCTCTGGTTCCCAGACTACTCCTCTGTCATTTTTTAGATTTAATTAATGTTTACATAGATTGCATATGTGCCAGGCACTACATTAAGGGCTTTAAATACAATGATTAATTTCGTTCTCACAATGATCCTGTGAGCAGGGCCAGCTTCCTGGCAAGTGTCACAGGGCCCATGTTCAGAGGGGTCCCACACTTAGTTTCATGTTATGCTGCTGCCAGCTGGCAAGGTGAACAAGCGGTCCAGCATTTTGATTTCATCAAAATTTGAACAAGAGGCTCTTGCAAGCTAGGCAACCATTCCTACCTAGGAGGTAAGAACTATTATCACCCTAGTTTTACAGATGGGGAAATGGAGGTAAAGGGAGGTCAAGTAACCTGCCTAAGGTCAAAAAACTAGTCTTTTTTTTTCTTTTTTTTTGAGACAAAGCCTAGCTCTGTCACCAGGCTGGAGTGCAGTGGCGCCATCTCGGCTGACTGCAACCTCCGCCTCCTGGTTTAAAGCAATTCTCCTACCTCAGCCTCCTGAGTAGCTGGGACTACAGGCACATGCCACCATCCCAGCTAAGTTTTGTTTTGTTTTGAGACAGAGTCTCACTCTGTTGCCAGGCTGGAGTGCAGTGGTGCAATCTCTGCTCACTGCAACCTTAGTCTTCCAGTTCAAGCAATTCTACTGCCTCAGCCTCCTAACTAGCTGTGAGTACTAGCACGTGCCACCAGGCCCAGATAATTTATGTAATTTTTTGGGGTGGACTCAGGGTTTCACCATGTTGGCTAGGCTGGTCTCGAACTCCTGACCTTGTGATCCACCCGCCTTGGCCTCCCAAAGTGCAGGGATTACAGGGGTGAGCCACTGTGCCAGCAGAAAGCTAGTCATCTTTGAAGTCAAGTTTCACATCCAGGCCATGACTGTGATCACTTGGGCCCCCTGCACTCAGGGATAACACTGGAGACCTTTATTGCTAAGTTCCCTGATATTTCTGCAATTCCAAGGCCCTCTACTAAAAAGAATGTTGATTTCACTCTTTCCTCCTTCCACCAATGCTTTTTATAGATGCAGAATTGCAGTGAATAAAGAAAAACACAAACAAGCCAAATTTGAAAAAGAACTGCTTAGCTAAATGAAAGGTGAGCCGGTTTTACACGGTCATGACAGGGGCTTAGCTATTTAAATGACAAGCTAAACAGGATACCTTTTGGGCTATTTCAGACTCTGATCCTCAAATTAGAGTTTTAAGGAGTGGGATCCAGAGCCCTACATGGGGAAGACCAAGTTAGCCTGGCATGGTGAGGCCACAGCAGAGGCGGGACACATCAAAGGAAGCACTCTGCACTGCCTTTTATAGACGTGAAAACATCCCAATCCCCCTGCTGTCCAATGGGCAAACATAAATAAATGGTTTGCATCAGCTGAGGATCAAATACTAATGAAAACAGTCAAGATTTCCTCAGGGCTCTGTGTCGAAGGTCAAGTCTCCTGTGGAGAAAAGCAGCTGGCCTCCTGTGGCTCCTAAACTTTCCAGTCCAAGTCTTTTCACGCCCACCTTCTATTGAAGGTAACCTTGGGTGATTCACTTTAACTAAAATATTTGAGCTCAAGGGGATGGAATGTAAACATTCCCATTAATCCAGGGCCTGGTCTATACCATACAGTCTCTGGGAGTTTATTATTATTCTTATTATTATATTTGCTGTCATTTAAGTTTCCATCTACTCTCTGCTTTTGATTTTTAAAAATCATAGCCGAGTGCAGTGGCTCATGCCTGTAATCCCAGCATTTTGGGAAGCCAAGGCGCGTGGATCTTATGAGCCCAGGAGTTTGAGACCAACCTAGGCAACATAGCAAGAACCTGTCTCTACAAAAAATACAAAGCTTAGCCAGCCAGGTCTGGTGGCTCACACCTGTAGATCCAGCTATCTGAGAGGCTGAGGTGGGAGGATCAACTGAGCTTGGGAGGTTGAGGTTGCAATGAGCTGTGATTGCACCACTGCCCTCCAGCCTGGGTGGCAGAGCAAGACCATATCTCAAAAAAATAAATAAATAAATAAATATAAAAACAAAATAAAGCCTGGCGTGGTGGTTCACACCTGTAAACCCAGCACTATGGGAGGTTGAGGTGGGCAGATCAATTTTGACCAAGAGTTTGAGACCAGCCTGGCCAACATAGCAAAACCCCATCTGTACTAAAAATACAGAATTTAGACAGGCATGATGGTGCATGCCTGTAGTCCCAGCTACTTGGGAGGCTGAGACAAGAATCTCTTGAAGCCAGGAGGCAGAGGTTGCAGCGAGCTGAGATCATGCCACTCACTTCAGCCTGGGCAACAGAGCACGACTCTGTCTCAAAACTAAATAAATAAATTAAATAAATTAGAATAAAACTCTCCTTTTATTTAACTCCCAAATATAGATCAATGAAAAGGCGCCCCAGATTTGGGCAGAAATGATGCCTCTAAAAAGAATCACAAAAGCTGCTGTTCTAAACCAAGCACACTCCTTCCTCATTGCCAAACACCCTTGCCCAGGGCAGACCAGAACCATGTGAGCAATACCGAACAGACCAGCAATGGATGCTTAAGTGGGCATTATGTGAAAATGAATGTCAACAAGGTGAAACCCCATCTCTACTAAAAATACAAAAATTAGCTGGGCATGGTGGTGCGCGCCTGTAGTCCCAGCTATTCAGGAGGCTGAGGCAGGAGAATTGCTTGAACCCAGGAGGCGGAGGTTGCAGTGAGCCGAGATCGTGCCATTGCACTCCAGGCTGGGTAACAACAGCGAAGCTCCATCTCAAGAAAAAAAAAAAAAAAAGAAAGAAAATGAATGGATTTAAAGAATCCCAGAGTTATCTGATAAAACAATATAAATTTTCTGATTGTGTCACAGGTGTTCAAACCAGAGCAACTCTATCTTGAATAGGGGGCTGGGTAAAATAAGACTGAGACCTACTGGGCTGCATTCCCAAGAGGTTAGGCATTCTTAGTCACGGGATGAGACAGGAGGTCAGCAGCACAAGATACAGATAGCGAGAACTCTGCTGACAAAAAGGATGTGGTAAGGAAGCCGGCCAAAACCCACCAAAATCATCATGGCAATGAAAAGACCACTGATGGTTCTCACTGCTCATTATATGCTAAGTATAATGTGTTAGCATACTGAAAGACACTCCCTCCTGTGCCAAGAGAGTTAACAAATGCCATGGCAATGTCAGAAAGTTACCCTCTATAGTCTAAAAAGGGAAGGAACCCTCAGTTCTGGGAAATTCCTACTCCTTTCCCAGAAACTCATGAATAATCCACCCCTTCTTTAGCGTATAATCAAGAAATAACTATAAGTATACTCAATCAAGCAGCCCATACCACTGCTTTGCCTATAGAGTAGCCATTCTTTTATTTCTTTACTTCTCTAATAAACTTGTTTGCACTTTATTCTATAGACTTGCCCTGAATTCTTTCTTGCTCAAGGTCCAGGAACCCTCTCTTGGGGTCTGAATCGGGACACTTTTCTGGTTACAACTGGATTAACTAAAACCAGTGGGATTCCATAGTTCTTTGACTGTTACGATTTTCTGGTTGGCTAACAAGGGCATTTATGCCTTTTAATGCTTAATCAGTTAGCTAGCCACCATCTCCTTAGAGGTCCTCCAACCTGCCTCTCTACTCTGAACTACCAGGGACAAGGTGAGGACTCCCAGAAAGTCTTTCTTAACCCCAAATCCATTCTACATTTGTCTATTATGGAACAATCTGTCCCTGCAATCTGGCCTGGCATTCCTTTCAATGACATTATTGCTTTGTGTGCAACTAAAAGTCAGACACACCCACCCTAAAAAATCAAAGTAGAAGGCTGAGTGCAGTGGCTCATGCCTATAATCCCAGCACTTTGGGAGGCCAAGGTGGGTGGATCGCGAGGTCAGACATTCGAGACCAGCCTGACCAACATGGTGAAACACTGTCTCTACTAAAAATACAAAAATTAGCTGGGCATGATGGCAGATGCCTGTAATCCCAGCTAATGGGGAGGCTGAAGCAGGAGAATTGCTTGAACCCAGGAGGCGGAGGTTGCAGTGAGTGGAGATCGCACCACTGCGTACCAGTCTGGGTGACAGAGCAAGACTCTGTCTCAAAAAAAAAAAAAAATCAAAGTAGAAGATGCCCCATGAAGGCCATGGTCGGCCCCAGGGAGCATGGAAGGATTTGGTCTCACCTTGACTTTTGAACATTGAAACCATCTGAAACCACACAGCTACTGTTTGTATTAGCATCATGTTACTATTCCAGGAAACTCTTGATCAGGGAGATGTCCTTGCAGGAAATTATTCCCACAGATTTATCTATCCAAACACTAGACTCTTTAGTCCTCATTAGAGTAAATACTCCCTTCTCAGGACAATAGATCCCTAACTAGGCTCATTCTATGATTGTTTATGCTTCAAGACTGGTTTCACAACTCTCACTATGCCCCCAATCCTGAACTACTATGTAACAGGCTTTGCCCAATTCCAGTCAACATTGAAAGACCTTCCTTAAACCAGACGCCATAAACATGCCACCTTTGCCCTGCTGCCCTCAAGAAGCTACTAAGATTGCTTTGCTTTAACAATGTTTTTGAAATTTGGGGGGGTCTTTTCAGGGAATCAGCAATCAGTACCTCCTTCACTTCTATTAACTCTAGCCCATTTTTCTCCTTTGATCACAGAAATGCAAAGCAATAAGCAACTAGATGCAAAGAAAGCCTTGGGCTCTGTGAAAGCTGCAGAGAACTAGTGCAAGGCTTTCTCCTCACTGAGTTGAGAGAGGACCTGGGGAGCAGCACTGAAGAACTCAACTTGGCCTGCAGTGACGTATAAACCCCCAGGGAAATGGTTTCCCTGCCTGTTGGGAGACGTGAGCCAAGCCCTCCCTGACCTTGAGGCTGGGAAAGCATAAGAGAAAAGAACAGGAACTTTTTTCCAGTTTCAGCAATGCATTGGTAGCCTGCCTGTGTATCTTCTGCCTTCCCATGAGATTTAGATGCCACCATTTGGAGATCCCCATAATCAGAACTATAGCCAGGTGCAGTGGCTCACGTAATCCCAGTACTTTGGGAGGTCGAGGCAGGTAGATCACTTGAAGCCAGGAGTTCAAGACTAGCCTGGTCAACATAATGAAACCCTGTCTATACTAAAAATATAAAAATTAGCCAAGTGTGGTGGCACTTGCCTATAATCCCAGCTACTCAGGTGGCTGAGGAACGAGAAGTGCTTGAGCCTGGAAGGCAGAGGTTGCAGTGAGCTGAAATCATGCCACTGCACTCCAGCCTGGGTGACGGAGCAAGACTCCATCTCAAAAGAAAAAAAAAAACCTGGCCGGACACAGTGGCTCATGCCTATAATCCCACCACTTTGGGAGGCCAAGGCAGGCAGAACACGAGGTCAGGAGTTTGAGACCAGCCTGGCCAATATGGTGAAACCCTGTCTCTACTAAAACTACAAAAATTAGTTGGGCATGGTGGTATGTACCTGTAGTCCCAGCTACTCAGGAGGCTAAGGCAGAAAAATTGTTTGAACCCGGAAGGTGGAGGTTGCAGTAAACCAAGATTGCACCACTGTACTCCAGCCTGGGTGACAAAGCAAGACTCCGTCTCAAAAACAAACAAACAAATTGAGAACTATGTCATAGTGAGTGGAAAAAGAGACACACATATGAGGAGACTCAGTAGTGAGCAGAGAGCAAGCAACCAGGTAGATTGTTCAGATTTACACAGGCCAAGAGAAGTAGAGATGGGGAAGAAGGCCTATGGGAGAACAATGAAGGAAGTCCAAATTCAAGTTTGAAAACAGTCTAAGCTAAAAATTACAATTGCCCAACTTATATTTCATGAGTTGGAAGAAAGGAAGGCCACGTTGAGGTCCAAAATAGTGGCATAAAATATTTAATAGAATAAATCTCTTAAAGCATGAAGCAAAAATATACACAGATAGAAATCATGAAGGAAAAGAATTTTGAGAGAAAATGGTCACAATCCAAAAATCCTATATCCAAACCACCTGCCAGTCTAAATCAAAATGAAATTCCCAGGCACAGAAGAATAGGAAAAGGAAATAAGATATAGATAGATACATCGATAGATAATATATATTCACACACAGAGATACATAAATATATCCTAATATTATAGAATAATGATATAAATTTATGAATGTCTTAAAATGTTAATAAGTTAACATTTATTGAACTGTGAATCAAGTACTGTTTTAAGTACTTTTCATAAGGTAACTAATTTAACTCTCACAAAATTCCTGTCAAGAGCCAGTTACGGTGGCTTACACCTATAATCCTAGCACTTTGGGAGGCCAAGGCAGGCAGATCACTTGAGCACAGGAGTTTGAGATAAGCCTGGGAAACATGGTAAAACTCTGTCTCTATAAAAATTATCTGGGTGTGGGTGTGTATCTGTAGTCCCAGCTACTCCGGAGGCTGAAGTGGGACAATCACCTGAGCCTGGGAGATTGAGGCTGCAGTGAGCACTGCAGTCCAGCCTGGGTGACAGAGTGAGACCTGTACCACTGCACTCCAGCCTGGGTGACAGAGTGAGACCCTGTAACAACAACAAAAAAAATTTGTGAGGATGGTACTAGTGTTAACTCCATTTCACCGAGGTGGAAACTGAGGCACAAAGTGATTAAATAATGACCCATAGTCACGAAATCAGGAAATGGCTGAGCCACAATTCAAATCAAAGCAGTGTGGCTCCAGAAACAAGGTTTCTAAACACACTATCCAAGGATTATTTTCAAATAGGAACCCTTAAAGAAGAAGCATGCCAGAAAAAGAAATTCTAATGGTAGTACAGAATCATGTTTTCAACTATTTTTGTCGAGGTATTGGACATGAGAGTCAAATGTAGGGGATAAGAAAGATGTAGCATAAAACTCCAGAGGTCTCATTTGCTGGGAGGAAAGGCAGAAAAATGAGGAAATGTATTCTGATGGTGGAAGAAGGCGTGAAGTTTAAAGGACATCTCGGTTAGGGAAATAATTGGTACCTTGTTTCAAAAATCATAAAAAAATGTCTATGTAATTATGAGAGACAAGAAGGGAACACAGAATGGAAAAATATAGTCATTATCAAGGGAAAAGAAACAAATTGCTACTTAATCAAACCTACCAAAGAAAGGAAAAAAGAAAATAACTTATAAAATATGTATAAAATAAGTAACAAATATAAAGTCAGATATATGAGATAAAATCTAATACATCAATCATTAAACTACAAAGCAGAGACTGGGTTTTTGAAAAATCCTAGATTAATACTAATTGCAAGAAGACACAAAAAAACAAAGTGATAAAGAAAAATTTGCTGCTATATGGATTGAAGAGTGCATCTAATTTTAATCCTTTCAAAAACTATAACAAAAGGCTTTGTAATGAAAGAAGACAGAGCCTTGAGGACATGGAGAATTGGAGAGGAGGCAATATGAAGTCTGGGTTTGGAAAGCAGATATAAGAACGAGAGAGGGCTGAGCACATCAGAGGGTTTAAGACGTCTTTGGGAAAGGTGAAGAATCAACTTGATTTACAACACAGTATTCTCCAAAGGCTCGGGAATGGGAGGCACTAGGTACTTCTGGAAGTGGGGTCAAAGTGAGAAACTGAAACAAGGATGGGTTGAAATCTGTTTAAGACACAGTCAGACTCTTCAATCCCTCTTTTACTCCACACTCCTTTCCTTTCCAGAGTCAGGCTTTATTCTCTGAGAATGGGGAAGAAAGGCTGCCTCCCTACCCCAGCCTGGACTGAAGGGGGATTAAGTCAAAGCACGTAGACTTCCAGTTTTTCTCAACATCCACAATGCTAACTGTCAAGCTCTTACCCTCCAGGCAAGAGACTGAAGATTCTTCTCAGGAGACTTGGACAAGAAGATAGATGTTGTTCTTTTTGTTCAAGAATCTTTTGTTCAATTTGCTGGTAGCTCCTAAATATGTTGATGTGGTGCGGTGGGAAGGGGGACAGTGGAGGGGTAGGGAATGGAGCTCCTCACGAATCTGAACAGTGAGGCCACTTTACATTCCACAAGCCCCTCTGACATACCCAGAACTACCAGCCAGCCTCTTAGCTCCCCACTCTTAATAAGAGTAGACAACTAAGGATGATGAGACATCCAAGGAATGTTTAATAGAGTAGCATTTTTAAAAGAATCATTCCGAGAACAAAAAGAAGTTCTTCAAAATTAAGAACACGAAACCAAAAATGAAAAATTCAATAGAAAAGGTGGGACATGAAGTTTAGGAGTTTCCAGCAAATTGAACAAAAAGGTAGAGAGATGGCTGAGCATGGTGGCTCACACCTGTAATCCCCAGCACTTTGGGAAGATGAGGAGAGCAGATCATATGAGGTTAGGAGTTTGAGAGCAGTCTGGCCAACATGGTAAAATCCCACCTGTACTAAAAATACCAGAATTAGCTGGACCTGGTGGCATGCACCTGTGATCCCAGCTACTTGGGAGCCTGAAGCAAGAGGATGCTTGAACCAGGGAGGTGGAGGTTGCAGTGAGCCAAGATCATGCCACCGCACTACAGCCTGGGCAACAGAGAGAAACCCTGTCTCAGAAAAAAAAAAAAAGGTACAGAGATAAAAAATGGAGCAACAGGATTGTAAGTGAAGTAGCTGCAGCCAAATTTATTGGTTTTTACACCAGGAGTTGAACCCGGGCTGCCTGGGTGAAAACCAGGAGTTTTAACCATTAGGCCACCACAGAAGCAAGCAGCTGCTGCTGGAGCTTAGGCTTTCGGTCTTTTAATTCTGAAGAATGGGGAAAGGGGCCTTGGTGTTGCGGTCAGTGTTACAGCTTAAATAGAACTTGTGGACCCAAGGAGTGTGCGATAGTGCGATTTATTAGGCAGAGCGAAAGGACAGCTTCCACACCTCTGTGGAAAGGACTCAGAAAGGGTGCCACCCTACGCTGGGGCAGCTAGAGCTTTTACCCCTGAGTTATTCCCTTTTATTTATGTTTTTATTTAATGTGAAGGGTTATTTTTAAACTTTTTTTGGATTAATTGATTTTTGAATTCTTTACCAGATTGGCCGTTTTACAACCCTGAGTCACAGAGCCTCCACCTTTAAGAGCCAGAGGCTGGAAAATTAGAGACAAAGCCCTTACCTAGCCTGCCAGAGGCGGGAAAGTGGAAACAAAGGACCCTGGTGGGCCAGAGGCAAGAAAACTGGAGAAGTTCTGCGCTTGAAACAAAGCCCCCAGCCAACCCCAGGAAGTTTTTTTAATGCAGTGTCTTAGGATGATAAGAACGTTAGAGCATTAGCCCTCCCAAGCAACTGAATACAGAAATTCCAGAAAGTGAAAAAGTAGATGTACCTTAAAATTAATAACTTTAGTCAAAATTGTAATTGATGTGCTTGATTGAGGTATGTAGTAGCAAAGAAATATGAATATATGTTCTGACAGTGGATGTCTTTTTTAATTTATGGAAAATAGATGAATTCTGTGTTTAAAGTAAAACGGCTGGTTCTCTAAGATGTAATGGGGTTAGGAAGAATCAATATCGTGAAAATGGCCATACTGCCCAAAGTAATTTACAAACTCAATGCTATCCCCATCAAGCTACTATTTACTTTCTTCACAGAACTGGAAAAAACCACCTTGAACTTCATATGGAACCAAAAGAGAGCCCGCATAGCCAGGTCAATTCTAAGCAAAAAGAACACAGCAGGAGGCATCACACTACTGGACTTCAAACTATACTACAAGGTTATAGTAATCAAAACAGCATGGTACTGGTACCAAAACAGAGATATGGAACAGAACATAGGCATCGGAGGCAACACAACATATCTACAACCATACAATCTTTGATAAACATGACAAAAACAAGCAATGGGGAAAGGACTCCCTGTTTAATAAATGGTGTTGGGAAAACTGGCTAGCCATGTGCAGAAAGCAGAAACTGGACCCCTTCCTGACACCTTACACTAAAATTAACTCCAGATGGATTAAAGACTTAAACATAAGACCTGGCACCATAAAAACCCTAGAAGAAAATCTAGGCAAAACCATTCAGGACATAGGAGTAGGCAAGGACTTCATGACCAAAACACCAAAAGCATTGGCAACAAAAGCCAAAATAGACAAATGGGACCTAATCAAACTCCACGGCTTCTGCATGGCAAAAGAAACAGTCACTAGAGTGAATCAGCAACCAACAGAATGGGAAAAAAATGTTTGCAGTTTACACATCAGACAAAGGGCTGATATCCAGAATTTACAAAGAACTTAAACAGATTTACCAGAAGAAAACAAACAAGCCCATTCAAAATGGGCAAAGGATATGAACAGACACTTTACAAAAGAAGACATACATGAGGCCAACAAACATATGAAAAAATGCTCATCATCACTGGTCATTAGAGAGATGCAAATCAAAACCACACTGAGATACCATCTCACGCCAGTTAGAACGGCGATCATTAAAAAATCTGGAGACAACAGATGCTGGAGAGGATGTGGAGAAATAGGAACACTTTGACACTGCTGGTGGGAGTGTAAATTAGTTCAACCATTGTGGAAGACAGTGTGGCAATTCCTCAAGGACCTAGAAATAGAAATTCCATTTGACCCAGCAATCCCATTACTGGGTATATATCCAAAGGACTGTAAATTGGTCTACTATAAGGACACATGCACACGAATGTTCATTGCAGCACTGTTTACAATAGCAAAGACCTGGAACCAACCCAAATGCCCATCAGTGATAGACTGGACTGGGAAAATGTGCCACATATACACCATGGAATATTATGCAGCAATCAAAAATGATGAGTTCGTGTCCCTTGTAGGGACATGGATGAATCTGGAGAACATCATTCTCAGCAAACTGACACATATTCTCACTCATAGGCGGGTGATGAACAATGAGAACACACGGACACAGGGTAGGGAGCACTACACACTGGGGTCTATTGGGGGGAATTGGGGAGGGACAGCAGAGGGGGTAGTTGGGGAAGGATAGCATGGGGAGAAATGCCAAATGTGGGTGAAGGGGAGGAAGGCAGCAAAACACACTGCCACGTGTGTACCTATGCAACTATCTTGCATGTTCTGCACATGTACCCCAAAACCTAAAATGCAATATATAAATAAATAAATACATAAATTTTTTTTTAAAAAGGTGTAATGGAAGATAGTAAAAGAAAAACTTGAATGGTTAAAAGCTATACAAGGCTTGGCTGGGCACTGTGGCTCATGCCTGTAATCCCAGCACTTTGGGAGGCCGAGGTGGGTGGATCACGAGGTCAAGAGATCGAGACCATCCTGGTCAACATGGTGAAACCCCGTCTCTATTAAAAATACAAAAAATTAGCTGGGCATGGTGGCGCATGCCTGTAATCCCAGCTACTCAGGAGGCTGAGGCAGGAGAATTGCCTGAACCCAGGAGGCGGAGGTTGCAGTGAGCTGAGATCGCACCATTGCACTCCAGCCTGGGTAACAAGAGCGAAACTCCGTCTCAAAAAAAAAAAAAAAAGCTATACAAGGCTTGAAGACAAGTAAAAATATGCTCAAGTTTACTAATAGTCAAAGTAATGCAAGTAAGTACACAGTACCATATCACTTTATACAACACTGTACTCATAACCTTCTAAGAATAGATAGCATCTCTTGTTGGCAGGTTTGCAGGAGAAACGTACTACACGTTGCTAGATTAATGTCTTCTTGGAGAGCAATCTGACAATAACAGAAGACAAATTGACATAACTTTTGACCTAGAAATCCCACTCCTGGAAGTCTACACTATAAAAAAAATAAAAGCAGCAGAACATAAAGTATATGTTAAAGATAATTTATTAGACGATTTTACAGTCTTGACTAGGGCCAACTCAAGATATAACTATTTGTATAAATTACAGTATATCCCTAAATGCAGAGTGATTATCACTTACAGACATTCATCATTACTATACCAACTCTGTGATGGGGGAATAGGGTGCTATTTACATTAAACGTGCAGTTTATAAATGAAGAAATGGATTTCAGTAGAATAAAATACTTATAGAACTGCTGGTCAAAATCTATTCTTGTATCTATGTCAACAACTGTTAACAAAGAGAACAACTGAATGCTGAGATGGGGGTTTTGCCAGACGTCTCACACTTAATGAAATACTGAATGCCTTCTGGCTAAGCATTTTTTAAAGCTCTCTCTGATTTCAAGGAGCTGGTCTATTTTTCTATTACTAATTAAATTACTAAAAGCAATAGTGATCGTGGCACTAATTAAATGGGCATAAAATAAGCATTACACACACGTGCACTATCTGGTTGTACATATGGAATTTCTTCTTCCTTGGAGCTCACAGCACTTAATACTTACCCACCCTTCCCTCTGTCCATACTTGCAGTCCACACTGGTGGAAAGGGTGTTAGGGAAGAGGAAGAAACAAGCATCTTCACTCAAGCTCCGATGCTCTTCATCACTTGGAAATGAGATCATGAATGTGGTTTCTCTGATAGGATCCAGGAAGGTTAAGAATGTCAACCTAGTAGGAAGATACAAAGTAGCGACAAAGGAATATAATTCTGCAATAAGGAAAGGGAAATGCATAGACTCTTTGGAGCTACTTTTCTAGAATCAGAAAATTATTTGGGCCCAGCTTACACTGAATTCAGATTCAAGTTGACCTTCAAGACTGTAAGCAAAACATTCATGCATTTCTCATTTTGACTAATTTTCACACAATTGGAGTTGACTGAACACTGCAAAATTATTTCTGGCTGTTTCAATTGACCTCCTAAACATTCTACAGTTTGTTCTACTGAGGCAGTAAGATGAATAATGCCACCAACAACACATGTTTTCCTCTACAGTTTGCAAAACGTCCTCTCATATGTCTCATTGGAACTCCCAACAGTGCTGTGAGATGGCACCAACATGACAGGGATGATGATGATGTTAATTTGACAAATGAGGATGCTGGGACTCGGAGAGGGGAGTGGTTCGTCCAAGCATACCCAGATGCTGTAAGGTATACTGCAATTTAAATTCAGTTCTTCTAGGGTTACATTCAGTACTGTTATAAGTACAGGGAAATATGTATTTTTTATATGCTACTGGTGCGAGTGCCTACTGATATAATGTTTCTGGAGGACAATTTGGCAGTAGGTATCAAAAGCCTTTTAATCAGCTTGGGCTGTCACGAGAAAATATTATAGATTAGAGGGCTTCACAAGAACTTATTTCTCACAGTTCTAAGCAGGGAAGTCAAAGATCAAGGTATTAGCTGATTCCATTCCTGGTGAGGGCTCTTTTCTTGGCTTGCAGACAACCACCTTCTTGCTATATCCTCACATGACCTCTTTTTGTGTGTGCATGGAGAGAGGGGACTATCTGGTATCTCTTCTTATAAGGACACTAATCCTATCTGATCAGGGCCCCACTCTTATGACCTCATTTAATTAGGCCCTAAAGACCCTGTCTCCAAATACAGTCACAATGTGGGTAAGAGCTTCAACATATGAATTCTGGGGAGACATAGACATTTAATCAGTAACAATATGTGGTGGGGTGCAGTGGTTCACTCTTGTAATCCTAGCAGTTTGAGAGGCCAAGGCGGGTGGATCACAAGGTCAGAAGTTCAAGACCAGCCTGGCCAAAATGGAGAAAGCTTGTCTCTACCAAAAATGCAAAAATCAGCCAGGCACAGTAGCAGGTGCCTGTAATCCCAGCTACTCAGGAGGCTGAGGCAGGAGAATCGCCTGAACCCCGGGGGCAGAGGCTGCAGTGAGCTGAGATCTTGCCATTGCACTGCAGCTTAGGAAACAGAGTGAAACTTTGTCTAAAAATAAATAAATAACAATATGTTTATTCTTTAAGCTCATAGTTTCTCTCCTAAGAAATTTACTCAAGAAAATAATTAATCCCATTTATCAAAATATATGTAAATAAGTATGTTCCTCGAAATGTTGTTGGGCAAAATACATTTCTGAATTTCAGTTTACTCATATACAAAAAGAAAGATAACAGCAATATATATTGCATAGAGTTGTTATATATATATTATGAAGTTGGAGCACAATGCCTAGCAAACAATAATTTCCATATCAGTTATTTTCACTAACCATTAATAGAATACCCAACAAAAATAGTTTAACCAATGGACATGTATCCTCTCACATAACAGGAAGTCCAGACACAGGACTGGTTAATTTAGCAGTTCAGTAAAGTCAACACTGGATTTCAGTGTCCCTATATTTTTCATAACTTTATTTGCTCATGGTCTCAAGATGGCTGCTGCAGCTCAAGATACTTCATCCCCATGTGACAACTTCCCAAGGCAGGTGGGGGTGGCAAGGGAAGAAAATCTTTCCCAGAAGCTCTCATTAGACTTTCCCAAAACTAGGGCACAGGCCTACCCTAAATCACTGCAGAAAGAAACAAGATTATCGTGATTTACTTATACCACTTCTCCTAAGGAAACAAAACAGGAACACAAAAGGGAAATCACTCTTGGGTGGGCTGACAGCAGTCTCTACACTGTTACTTTCTGCTCCTGAAATTTCATCTTCCATCTCAGACCAATTCTCTTTTTAAGTCAGACTTTAATACACCCCAGACTTTGAATGCCAGCCATCTTCCTTGTCTTAGCAGTCAGCTCTGAAGCCCTACATAGGCCTGCCCTCTTTCTTCCCCAACAAGTCACAGCTTGGGCAGAACTGGATAAAGCTATCAGAAAAAGCAAGATCCTGTGCTTAAAGGACTGTCAGAATAGACTAGTTTTCATGATTGGGCTCAGGGGTCAAGAGTAAGGCAGAGGCCTGCTCAACAGCTTGGCCACGTGAGGCTCTGTGCTCAGAACCACAACAAGGCAGGAACTAGTCTGAGACACAGAGACAAAGCCCACTGCTCAGAGCTGGGACATCAGGCCAGAGAGGGACAAATGGCAGCAGTTACTCGATTCTAAGCCTTACAATACTAAAGTCATGCCTGATCCTTAAAACTGTCTGGCCAGAGGTCATGTTCCCGGGCTGCCACACGTGGCCGCACAGATTGTGATCAGTGCAAGGGCCCCAGAATGAGAGAAGTGGGTAAGGATAAAACCCAGGTCAGCAATGCTCTCCAAGCCCTAACCCCATTACTGGATTCCGTCTTCCTAAAGAAGTAGGTGCCTCTTTCTTCAGAAGTAATGCATTTTTCAGGTGGATCACCTGAGGTCAGGAGTTCGAGACCAGCCCAGCCAACACGTGAAATCCCATCTCTGCTAAGATTATAAAATTAGCTGGGTGTGGTGGTTGCACTCCTGTAGGCCCAGCCACTTGGGAGGCTGAGGCAGGAGAATAGCTTGAACCCAGAAGGTGGAGGTTGCGGTGAGCTGAAATCGTGCCATGGCACTCCAGCCTGGGTGACAGCGCAAAAGAAAAAAATTAGTACATTCAAAGGAGCCTTATCCTTGCCACTCCCTGAACCACACAGAAGAAGATGCCTTTTCCTGATTTGTGTGAAAATTCCATATGGATTATCTATACCCCAGTCTGGCTTGATCTTAGGGGACTAGTGTGAGCCTTCCCCTAGATGAGAAGATAGGGAGGTTCATGGGGTCTCAGTTTTGCAAAGAGAAGGCCAGGAACCATGCAAGACCTGGCAAGGGCCTAATTTTGTAAAGCTACCTTCAGCAACATTTTAAGAAAAAGAATTCATAAGAATAATTTTTTTTCTGTCTCCCTCTATGTAGCCCTCTTTCAGCAGTCAGAGTACAGAGCCATATGCGTTTTTTTCTATCCAAGCAGCAACTCCAGACAAGACTCACCTTAGACCCATGCAATATGGGGAGGTGATTTAAAACACTCTTGAATGTCACTGCCCCTCTTACCCCACTGGCCCTTCCACACAGAGCTTCTAGGATGAGATCTATGCAAAGACTATTTCTCTGAAGGAACTGCTTATAAACCCTTCTCCATGTAGTTTCATGGCCCTGTGCCTCTATCTGGTATGTTTTTTCTCACTGCCTGGAATCTCCTGCCCCATTGCACTTCTCCAGATAAATAAATACATGCTCCTTCCTCAAGGATCCCATAGCTCTTGAATGTCCTTTAGATCATTAATCACACGGTACTGGGATTATTCATTTATAGATATAACTGGATAATTAAGCAGGAAGCTCCTCCTCAAGGTCAAAGACCTCATCCTTATTATCTTGGTTTTCAGCTCAGAGCTCAGGAGGCTCAGTGGAAGGAGCAACAGGAAGAAGGCAGGGCAGAATCAGATCTGTTGAAGGTTAATCATCAGCATGGCACAGGAGAGGGGAGGAAGAGAATGAATGATCACCTGTAAGAGGACTGAGAAAGATCAGAGAGCAAGGCCTTTCTTAAATATAAAATTCCCCAGGGCAAGGTCCACTTCCAGTGATGGGGTCATTGTAGATGGAAAGCAAAAGATGAGGAATTGCCCAGAGACTGTTGGGTGATAGGTCCCACCCCCGACCCAGAGCTGGATTCTTGGGTGGAAATCAGATAGCTCCTGCCATTTGCACTTTATAGGGCTTCCAATGAGACCTTCTCACCTTCTTAGAAATACGTGAGGAAGTCTTACCCATGGCTTATCTCCAGTCCCTTATGCGTGGCTCTTCAATAGATAGAACCCTGAGTTTGTCCAGGAGAGCTGGTGATTCATGAAAAACCATCGAACTGATCTGGTGGTGGCAAAGCTAGGCCTGTGTACCCAGAGTCTTAGGCCAAGGCATGAAAAGACTGCAGGAAGGATACCATTTCGAAAAGAGGGTACATGTAGAAAGAGAATCTTCACCTCAGCTAATGAGGATTAGGCAGAGGACATACTGTGGTTCATAGCAAGCGCACTTTTGGGGTGATGCTTCCTGGAGTGCTGTAATTGGAGACAACCACACACATTCTGCCATTCAGGCAGGTCAACAAATACCCAGCCTTTCCTGTGGGTGATTCCAAATACTCCAGCTCAGGACAGTGTCAGGTTTCTATGGAGGACTTTTCTAATCCAGACAAGCTTTCCCAGCTTCAGCAAAGGAGGTTCTCAAATTCACGGCATGTGCTCAAGGCTGGTTAATGCAGAATAGAAAAGCTTGCCTCCACGTGGAGGATTTGCTTATTGTTCTGTCCACCATGCAACTGGGAATGAAACAACTACTGCAGGCATCACCAACGCAGGCTATGCACCATGAAATGAGAAGTCAACTCATTTAAAGGTAGGGAAAGTGGCTTTCTTCTGCAGAGACAGCAGTAGTTTACATGTAAACCACAGCTTTTGCTAAGAGGAGAAATGGTGAATAGTTTTGAAATGAGAACAGAAAGAACCCCAAGAAAAAAGTCTGTTTTTTTATTTTTACTTTTTCTGAAACGGACTTTCTTGTGGCCCAGGGTGGAGTGCAATGGCACAATCCCGGCTCACTGCAACCTCGGCCTCCTGGGTTCAAGTGATTCTCGTGCCTCAGCTTCCTGGGTAGCTGGGATTACAGGTGGCCACCACTACGCCTGGCTAGGCTAGTTTTTTTTTTTTTTTTCAATCAGTCTCTGTAGAGACTGTCAAAAATTGCCAGTGCCGACTGTATTGCAAGTCATCACAGCAGGGTATTTTTAGTAGAGATAGGGTTTTGGCGTGTTGGTCAGGCTGGTCTCGAACTCCTGACCTTGTGATATGCCTGCCTTGGCATCCCAAAATGCTAGGATTACAGGTGTGAACCACTGTGCCTGGCCATCTGTTGTTTTTAAAGTGTTGTCTGTGCTGGTGCTGGTGCTGGTGCTGTTGGGTCCAAGGACCACCCTTTGAGCATCAGGGGCTCAGAGGACACAAGGCCTGAGACTATTTGGCAAAAAAATAAACAAACAAAAAACACACAAACAACAACAAAACAAATATGTATCAAGAAGGGGAAAAATGTAAACAACATTCTGGCAAGAGTTTGTGTTGATGGGTGCTCTCAACACAAATTAAATTATTGTCAGCTTTCTCCATGAGATATCTACTGCTGTTCGAGAAAAAAAAAATTACTCTAAAAGCTTAAAACAGGAATTGCCAAACTTTTGTCTTAGTTTAGTTTACTTCTGACACAGAGGCTCACTCTGTCACCCAGGCTGGAGTGCAGTGGAGCAATCACAGCTCGGCTCACTGCAGCCTCAGCCAATCACTAGGCTCAAGTGATCCTCCCACCTCAGCCTCCCTGAGTAGCTGGGACTACAGGCACATACCTCCATCCCTGGCTAATTTTTAATTTTTTTTTTTTTTGATACAAAGTCTCACTCTGTTGCCTGGGCTGGAGTGCAGTGGCACGATCCCGGCTCACTGCAACCTCCACCTCCCAGGTTCAAGCAACTCTCCTGCTTCAGCCTCCCAACTAGCTGGGACTACAGGTGAATGCCACCACGCCCAGCTAATTTTTTTGTACTTTTATTAGAAATGAAGTGTTTCATCATGTTGGCCAGGCTGGTCTCAAACTCCTGACCTCAAATGATATACTCGCTTCGACCTCCCAGAGTGCTGGGATTACAGGCATGAGCCAATGCACCTGACCGTAATTTTTAATTTTTTTGTAGAGACGGGTCTTAACATGTTACCCAGGCTGGTCTGGAACTTCTGGGCTCCAGTGATCCACCTGCCTCAGCCTCCCAAAGTGCTGGGATTACAGACATGAGCCACCATGCTTAGTCACAAACTTTCCTTCTGTAACATACGGCCAAATGGTAAACATCTTCAGCTTTGTGGGTCATGTAGCTGCTATCACAATTACTCAACTGTGCTGTTGTAATGGGAAAGGAGCCATAGACAATATATAAACCAGCAGATATGGCTTTGTTCCAATAAAATGTTATTTACAAAGACAGGGTACAGTCTGGATTTGGTCTCGGAGCAGTATTTTGCCAACCCCTGCTTAAAATAACAAATACCTATTACCTCTCACAGTTTCTGTGGGTCAAGAATCTGGGAGCAGCTTAGCTAGGTGGTTCTGGCTCAGAGTCTGTGCTGCAGTTGCAATCAGTCTGTTAGCTGGGGCAGGAGTCGTCTGAAGGCTTGATCAAGGCTGGAGGACCTACTTCCAAAATGACTCACTTATATGGCTGTTAGCAAGAGACCTCAGTTCCTCATTACACGGACCCCTCCATAGCGCTGCTTGAGTGCCCTCACCACATGGCAGCTTCCCCAAGAGTGCATAATCCAAGAGAGGATAAGAAAGAAGCCATGAGACATTTTATAACCTATTCATACATATTCTGCCATATTCTATTCTTCAGAATTGAGTCATTTATCCAGTCCATACTTTTAAAAAGGGGACTAGGTTTCCCCCCTTGGGGGGTAAAAAGATGAAAACAAGAAGGTAATAGAATCAAGTCAATTTCAGCAGGTGTGGTGGCTCATGCCTGTAATCCCAGTACTTTGAGAGGCTGAGGACAGGAGATCTCTTGAGCTAGGACTTCCAGACCAGCCTGGGCAACATAGCGAAAACCTGTCTCTTAAAAAAAAAAAGAGAGAGAGAGAGAGAGAATCAAGTCAACCTTGTTGTGAGAATCAAGTCAACCTTGTTGTCTTGGCCAAATGTATATTTCTATTTCTTTAAAAACCAAGATTTAGCCTTATTTTTGAGACTTGTTTTCACCATATATTAATTTTCTGTTTCTTGAGCTTCAGTTACGTCAACTGACTTGAAATTCCAAAGACAGCCTCTTGCTATTGAGAAGTCACAGGTCTGCCAGGTATTATACTTTTTGTGCCCTGTACAAGAAGAAGCACAGATGAGGAGAAAAGTGGCTGAAATTCAGCCTGCACTCAGTTCACCACACTTTGTTCCCAAAAGAAGGAGATAATCTTTGTCTTTCTTCTGCCCAGAGAGGGCACCTCTGCAAGGATTTCCACAATGTGGTCCATGTGCCAGCAATGCCCCTGGGATGTTGATCGTTTACATGACTTAGCCCCAGTCCCGGTATATTCTTTAGATCCTGACTGTGACATCCACCACATTCTCCATCTCTCAGTCACCTTCTCTGTTGGTGGGTTTTGCACACCCAGAGAGTACATAATAATCCTTTAGGATTCAGATTAAAAAATAATGGAACTTCTATTTGTAACTGTTTAAATCTAAAGCATGAATGAAAGTAAGCCTTGCTATTAGTTAATACATTAACACTGGCATATGTGTTAACTTATAAATATAGATAGATAGATAGATAGATAGATAGATAGATAGATAGATAGATAGATAGATTTGAAGTGAACACTTAGAAGTTTTTACTGACACATAATCAAGAACGATGAGAGACTATTGCTTTATATCATCATCTAAGTCACTGATAAAAATGTTAAATGAGACCAGGCTGAGAACAGACCCTTCAGGTGAACACTGATCCAGTAATCTGTGTGGGTGACATTACCACTTGGCTCAGCATCTAATGCCAAATCAATCATTATGGAGCAGATAATCTGTGCTAGGTGGCCTGGAAAATGGTCCCCAGTGATTCTGCCTCCTGTTTTTCACGCCCATGTAAATGGCATTTTGCATGCAGCTTTGTAGTAGATCCTGAGCCTGAGGTATCCAGCTAAGCCACACCCAGATTCATAACCCACAGAAATCGTGAGATAAAAAATGTTTGCTGTTTTAAGCGGCTAATTTTGGGGTTATCTCCATAATAGATGACTACTACACTCTTCTAGGTGATGCGTAATAGATTGCAATAACCAACAACTCTGTGGTCTAACTATTATCATCTTCATTTTACAGATAAAACAGAAACTCAGAGTATTTAAATGACTTTCCCAAATTCAAAACAGCTAGTAAATGACAGCACTGGAAGTTAAATCCAGTGTGGCTCTGAAGTCCACACTCTGACTAGCTGTATGACCTTGGGCAAGTTACTGTAACCTTTTAGTAGTCAGTTTCCTCATCAGTAAAATTAGGGACTGAAACAAAGCATACATCTCTATTTTTCTAAAATTTCATACCTCTCCTTTGCTTTATCCACAGCCCAAGAAGCAAATTGAAATGATATTTACACTAAGAAATATGGAGGGGGAAACAAGGATTTGAAGATTACTCAATTGAGCTGAAGAAATACAGCCATGCAGAAAATCACTGAGGCTTGTGACTCTCCAGTGCATACATGGCTGATACCGACAGCTTCCTATTCATCCCGGAGCTGCCACTCAGAGCATAAAGGTGGGAGGAGGAGATCCATTTCTTTCTTTTTGTTTGATTAGTCTGCCACAGGAAGATGGAGATTTGTTTCTTAAAAGGAAAGGAAGAAGAGGCTTCTAATCTACTCTGACCAACTGTTATGTTGCAATGTCTTCACAGAGATCCTTCCAGCTGTAATAACGTAATGAAAGTAATAAAACTTACTTTGGCTACAACTCAGTACATGGACTCTGAAATAGTGAGGCCAGGCAGATGGAACACTGGAGCAAAGCAGGGAAAGGGCGTAATAACAACCATGATAACTGTGGTTGTACTCATATATATTCGGATGTTTTATTTTATTATAATTTGTTATTATTATTCCTGGTTTTTTGTGTGCGAGCTGTTTTGAATCTTTTAACTCCTTTAAATGCCTTCAAAAGCTAGTATTTTAGCTGAACACAGTGGCTCATGCCTGTAATCTCAGCACTTTGGGAGACAAAGGTAGGAAAATGGCTTGCACCCAGAAGTTCAGGACCAACCTGGGCAACATGGCAAGATGATGAAGTTTTGCTCTTGTTGCCCAGGCTGGAGTGAAATGGTGTGATCTCGGCTTACCACAACCTTCGCCTCCTGGGTTCGAGCGGTTCTCCTGCCTCAGCCTCCCTATTAGCTGGGATTACAGGCATGTACCACCATGCCCAGCTAATTATGTATTTTTAGTAGAGATGGGGTTTTGCCATGTTGGTCAGGCTGGTCTCAAACTCCCGACCTCAGGTGATCTGCCTGCCTCGGCTTCCCAAAGTGCTGGGATTACAGGCATGAGCCACCATACCAGACCAAAAAAATTTTTTGTAAATGAGCTGGGTACATTGGTGCACACATATAGTGTCCCAGCTAGTTGGGAAGCTGAGGTGGGAGGACTGCTTGAGCCCAGAAAGTTGAGGCCACAGTGAGCCATGATTACACCAGTGTACTCTAGCCTGGGCAAAAGAGTGAGACCCTGTCAAGAAAGAGAGAAAGAAAAGAAAGAAAAGAAGGAAAGAAGAAAGAAAGAGAGAGATAAGAGAAAAAAGAAAGAAAAAGAGAGAGAAAGGGAGGGAGGGAAGGAGGGATGGAGAAAGAAAAGAAGCATTTTAAACTATGCGTCAGACCTAAAAATAAGTGAATCACTGCCATAAATTGCAGAATAGCAAGCCCAACTTGGTTAGGAGGAGACCCTTTCCATGTGGGCTCAAAACTCTACCTGCCACTTTGGCATCTTTGAGAACAGAGACCTTCAATCACCCTGAGGGGACTGCTATACTCATAACTGAAGATGTGAAGTCCAGATAAATGAGCAGGTAAGGTAGAGAAAGATACAAAGAATTTCAGAAGAAAGACACCCAATAACAAATCTCCTTCAGTGCTTAATAATGTTTGGCAAGGTAGTCTAGTTGAAAGCTTAGGACTTGGCTGTTCAATCATTCATTCATTTCTTCAAAGGGTTTGCCACTTACTAGCCAGGTGAACACAGGCACGTTATTTGCTCTCTCTGAGTCTTAATTTCCACCTTTGTATAAAGGAATTATAATACCTCCCTCTTCCTTATTATTGTAAAGATTAAAGAAGATCACTTCTTTGAAAGAATGGTGCACAGTGGTGCAAATAAAGGAAATTCAGAAAATACTGTGTCCTTCTTTCACATTCCTTTTTTTTCTCAAGAAATGTAAAACAAGTATATGTTTTTAAAAAATCATTCCAGCTGCTCCATGGAGACCATATATAAATTGAAAGAATGGAAATAGAGAGGTGAGTCAGTAGACTATTGAAGTTGTCCAGATGGGAGATAAAAATGCGTCAGGCTCAGAGAGTAACAGTAGCAAAAAAGAGAAGTGGGTAGATTTGGGATGTATCTTAAAGATAGAGTTGACAGTTCTTGCTGTGGCGCACATGGAGAAAAAAAATCCCTCTTAAAAATTTTATTTAGCTTATTTCATTCCAAAGAAAGGGGACTATTTAGCTTATTTCATTCCAAAGAAAGGGTGCTGTGTAGATTGGTCTTCTCCAACAGAACTTTTTGTGATAATGCAAATGTCCTAGATAGCTGTTGTCCAGTTTGGTAGACGTGAGCCTCACGTGTCTCTTGGCACTTGAATTATGGCTAGTATGACCAAGAAACCAAATTTTTTATTTTATTTAATTGTAATTAATTCAAAGTTATATAGCTATCACATTAGACAATGCAAATCCAGGTAATATACAACCTAGATTTTTTTCCCTGTAATTCCTTCAAACTTGACAGACACAACAATTTAGAGAATATACAGTTTGCTCCCACAAACATTTTTATGATGTTGTCCAACCTTAACTGTTCAACTAGTTTATGTTAATTGAGCTAAAATCTGCGGGGGAGAAATCAAGATTCTTTCTACTTCTATAAATCTCAATATGATAACATTAATCAGTAAGCCATTTAACCAATGAAAACATTATATAAATTATATCTTTGCATGTTTTAATTATGTTGCTCCTCGGCCTAATTTGTGTGAAATCAATTGCTATGGTAACTACATATTGTGTTATTTGGCCATAATGTCTACAGCAGAAATAACTAATTTAAAAAAAAGTATAAGGAAGATTATGTAGTAAATCTTACTCTCTATCAGCCTAAGAACTGAAGTAGTCATTACACCTTAGATATTTAGAAGGTATATCAAGGTTGACATAAGGGGAATTGCAGTGGCAATAATAAAATTTAAAATAAATTTTAATTTGTTCTACCTCCTTATGTTTTATGCACATTAGTAATACTTTTCATTTATAAAAGCCCTTTTCCCTATTTTCCCTCTCTCTTATTTTCCTTTGGACAATAAGTTCTAATATCTATCTTACTCCCATATAGTTTATAGATACTTCAAAAATGTCTTCAACACTAAACTTCCCCTCTGTGCTGCAGTTAGGAAAAAACTGTGCTTACCCATAGTAGGCATACTCCCTCCAAATTCCTACTAGATACTCTGAGTGAATAATTTTTTGGTTCTGTCTGCCCATATGTCCCCCTTTTCCTCATAACTGCAATTCCTTTCCCCCTATGGTGGTATCCCTTACCCCTAGTTGTGATTTTGGTGGGACAGCCAATCATAACACTCCTCTCATCCCCCAGCCACAATCGTTAGCCTGGGATTAAACATGGTACTCTTCCAGTTCCCAGCAGAGTTCTTATCTGAGATTTTATACACATTCTGAAAGAAAGGTGACCTCCTTTACCTTTTCAGTTGCTAAACTGAGATGCTGTAAACCTTGAGCTGTCTGTAATCATACTCTGTCATTTCCCAACCACATGAAGGAAGCTCTCCTGAAATGGGGAAGAATCAGAGCAGCACATGGAGGGAAGTAGAAGAGAGGAAGAAAACAAAGGGACAGATCCAGTGATTTCATTTCTCTGCCTGAGGCCAGCTCCACCCAATGGACTGCCCAGTTCAGTAAACCAACAATTTCCCTTTTATACATAAGCTTCTGTGAGCTTGGCTTCTGGCATCTGTAACCAAATGTGTCCTGTTGAATATAGCGCCTCTCCAAACTCACAGCCATGCTTTCCCTCACTCTCCATGCTCAGCCAACACTATGGTCTTTCATCACTGGGCCTGGAGCCATTGCCTTCAGATCTCAGCTTAAACATCACTGTCTTAAGGAGGTCCTGCCTGACTCTTAGATGTAGGTCATTCACCTGCTATAAACTCTTTGTGCACTTTGTGCTTTCCCTATCATCAACCTCTCCCTACTTATTATTAGTTGTATTGCCTCTTCGATGTTTCTCTTTACCACTAGACTCTGAGCTTTGTGAGATCAGGGAACTGCATCTGTGTTATCACTGGTGTATTATCCAGCACCTAGAATAGTGCTTAGCCCAGAGTATGCACCTAAGGAACATTTTGAATGAACAAATAAATGAGTGGTGTTTTCTGTTGTGCTTTGTCATTTGAAACTGACAACAGATCTATGTGTATTGTCAATATATTTTCAAAACTTAGTGTACACTTCACAACTCTACTTCCTAGCAGAACTAAGCTGGTAGACACTAAATTTTCTAAGATCCCACAGCTCAGAAGGCCAGTTACCAGGCCGGAAATGTGACTTTCAACTCCTAATCCAGCCTATTTCTCACTATAAACACCTACTTCTAAAAATATATTTTCATACAAAAAATAAATAATAAACTTCTCAGTTGCAGCCAGGGCTAAGATCCACTGTTCCAAAGTCACCTTATTTTTCCTCTTAGAGAAAACTGATACTATCAAGTGGCACTGCCCTAATTGTTTTGTGTGTCTCTGTCTATTAATTCTAATTCTCTTAATGAAATTGTTAATTCCTTGAAACTTTAGTCTTGCTATTCGAAGTATGGTCCCTGGACCAGCAAAATCAATATCCCTCCAGGAGTTTTTCAGACATGCAGAATCTCAAGTCCCATCCCAGAACCCACAGAGTTAGCAACATTTTAACAAGATCCCCAGATAATACCATGTACAGTTCTCAACCACTGCTCTGGAGTAGTCGGTCCCAGCAGATGTTTTTGTGCCATTACATTTGTATTCAAAGCACAGATTGGGAGACTGCAGGTGAAGGAAAATAGTTAATACTGGCTTTTAAGGAATCAGATGTTGAGGTGGTCAATTAATTCAGTGTGCCAAACTGGGAGTAACAATCAGACCATTATTCACTACTACAACAGTGCGAGCAAGAGGCAAAAGAGGGCAGCTCCATCTCCCCTACGTTCCACCTCTAGGTGAGGATCAGATGAGGTGGAGCACAGACAAGAAACGTGAGACCCTGACCCACACAAAAGTCTCCTGCCTTTTTATAGGCCCACAGGCTGGGAAAGGGGGAGGGGCTAGGAGTAGAAAGGTGTGGAGTCAAAGTGGAAGAAAGTGCCTCAGTCAAGGCACCCAAAAGACAGCCTCTGAATAGAGACATCTGGGCTAGGCATACAGCCATGCATATGTGCACGAACAGGTGCAGGGGTGTGAGGGTGGGGTGGTGAAACAGAATCCTTTTTTATTTAATGAATGAACCTAACCTTCCCATCTGTTCCCCTCCCTCCCCTTCCCCTCCCCTTCCCTTGCCTTTCATTTTTGAGGCAGGATGTGGCTCTATCTCCCAGGCTGGAGTGCAGTGGCATAATCTCAGCTCACTGCAACCTCCGCCTCCCAGGCTGAAACCATCCTCCCACGTCAGCCTCCCAAGTAGCTGGGACTACAAGCGAGTGCCACTATGCCCAGCTAATTTTTTTCTATTTTTGGTAGAGATGGGGTTTTCCCATGTTGCCCAGGCTGGTCTTGAACTCCTGGACTCAAGCAGTGCTCCTGCCTCAGCCTCCCAAAGTGCTGAGATTACAGGAGTGAGAAGAAAGAGTTATCTTACCTGAATCCTTGGATGCAATTCCCTTGAGGAAACTGTAAGGCACTGGCTGTGTACCGAGTGTGGTGTGGGAAGGGCAGCTTCTTCCTTCCAGGGAGCTTGCCAGGCAAAGCCTTGTCATTATCTCAAATCACACATAGATCACACAAAAGATTTTGGCCTAGAGTCAAACTTCTCAACTAGTTGACACAAATATGCACCGTTTAAGAATATACTACTCCAGGGCTGGGTACG
Source organism: Saguinus oedipus (assembly GCA_031835075.1). Taxonomy (NCBI): domain Eukaryota; kingdom Metazoa; phylum Chordata; class Mammalia; order Primates; family Cebidae; genus Saguinus; species Saguinus oedipus. The sequence goes on along the minus strand of CM063186.1, from coordinate 53,859,457 downwards.
GTGGCTCAAGCCTGTAATCCCAGCACGTTGGGAGGCCGAGGCGGGTGGATCACGAGGTCAAGAGATCGAGACCATCCTGGTCAACATGGTGAAACCCCGTCTCCACTAAAAATACAAAAAATTAGCTGGGCATGGTGGTGCGTGCCTGTAATCCCAGCTACTCAGGAGGCTGAGGCAGGAGAATTGCCTGAACCCAGGAGGCAGAGGTTGCGATGAGCCAAGTTTGCGCCATTGCACTCCAGCCTGGGTAAAAAGAGCGAAACTCTGCCTCAAAAAACAAACAAACAAACAAAAAAGAATATACTACTCCAGCTGGGCGCGGTGGCTTTTCACGCCTATAATCCCAGCACTTCAGGAGTCCGAGGTGGGTGGATCATGAGGTCAAGAGATCGAGACCATCCTGGTCAACAAGGTGAAATCCCGTCTCTACTGAAAATACAAAAATTAGCTGGGCATGGTGGTGCGCGCCTGTAGTCCCAGCTACTCAGGAGGCTGAGGCAGGAGAATTGCTTGAACCCAGAAGGTGGAAGTTGCGGTGAGCTGAGATTGTGCCATTGCACTCCAGTCTGGGTAACAACAGCGAAACTCCGTCTCAAAAAAAAAAAAAAAAAAAAAGAAGATACTACTTTGCTCAGTTGGCGAAGCAAGTAGTCTATCAAAGCGACCAATGCATATTGAAGGATTTCTCTCCAGAAATGGTTCTCAAAGAGCAACGTCTGGACCAGCAGCATTAGCATCACCTGGGAACTTCCTGAAAATTCAAATTCTTGGGCCCCACCCTAGACTTTCTGAATCAGAAAATGTGGGGATGGAATCCAGCCATCTGTGTTTCAATGTCCCCCAGGTGATTCTGACACATGCTAACATTTGAGAACCCCCTACTCTGCAGCAGGTTTCTCAAATTCAGCACTATGGACATTTGGGGCCAGATAACTGTGTTGAAGGGAGCTGTTCTATGGATTGTGGGATGTTAGACAAGCCTCTGGCCTCTAGCTACTAGATTCTAGTACCATATCCCTGGTTGTGACACTGTAAAATATCTCCAGCCATTGACAAATATTCCCTGGGGGACAAACTTGCCCCCAGTTGAGAACCACTGCCCCAAAGTAATAACTATGGCCTAGATTGGTCCAAGCCTAAAGCATAACATATAAACATGCAAAAATGATAACATATATGTACTTAAGTATTCACAGATACATGACAATGTGACATAAACTAACCATTAAATAGCTTACAAGGCACTTTCACATACAGGTCATTTATTCCCCTCAGTAATCCTAGAAGGAGGTTAATTATCATCATTCTCATCTTGGTGGTAAGGAAACAGATTCATACAAATTACTCAGTATGACCAAGGTCACTGCCTGCTAAATGGCAGAGATGGAACTTAAAGCTAGGTCTTTCTTTTTCACAAATAAAGAGAATTATCTTATTAAATGAGTTATGGAAGGGTTATTTCTAGCCTTTAACAATATTGTGGTTGTTGGAAAAAATTCAGTATTAGCTGAGAAATAATAGTTGTAGGGATACTTTAACAGGTTATTCAATATGAAAAAATGGATTGTGCATCCAAAATCAGGAAAGCCTATCTTTAGATGATTATATGAGCTATTATTTGGACATAGAAGTCTTATGATAGTCAGCCAGGCATAGGGGCTCACAGCTGTAATCCCAGCACTTTGGGAGGATGAGGTGGGCGGACCACTTGAAGTTAAGAGTTTGAGACCAGCCTGGCCAACATGGTGAAACCCTGTCTCTAGTAAAAATACAAAAATTAGCTGGGCTTGGTGGCGCGTGCCTATAATCCCAGCTACTCAGGAGGCTGAGGCAGGAGAATCGCTTGAACCCAGGAAGCGGAGGTTGCAGTGAGCTGAGATCGTGCCACAGCATTCCAGCCTGGGTGACAGAGCGAGGCTCCATCTCCAAAAAAAAAAAAGTCAAAGTCATACTGAGCCTGAGTCAGAGATGTTGGGGAGATTTGTAATCAAATACAAGGAGTAAAAAACAGCACAATTAAACAAATTCAGGAATAGTCTTTCTCCTGTAAACTTCAGCCTCTGCCTGGTGAGAAAGTGAAATGAGAATTCTAGGACATTGGCTAAAGGAGATAGAGGGAAAGCACCCAGCACACTGTGGAGCCATTGTTCTGCTGTGATCCAGATCCCTGCAGAATGAGATGCTGCCTAACCAGCCTTAAGCTTCCATGGTGCAGTGCCTGAGACTTCCTGAAAGTGGATGGAATACTCACTCAGAGGTGAGCTGGGGATTTCCAGGGCACAGTAATAGACTTTGGCTTCAGAGTGAGCATCCAATCATCAGTAGCCAACTTGGTGACCTTTGGATGGTCCTCCAACATGGCCAAACTTGTTGCAGAGCATAAAACTGAAATGCTAAATAAAGACGAAGGCCAAATCAAAGTCATGATGGGACAAATGACCCCACACAGACCTTTTGATGTCAGTTCTTTTTTACCCTGAGAAGAACTTGAAACCTCTTGCCTCCTCTTTAGAGAGGGTTGTTAATGGTCCTACAAACTGGAGTTTAAATCTGGAAACATTTCTCATCAAGGGAAAGAGCACTGAGCTTGGACTCAGAATCCTGGGTTCTAGTCCTGGATGTTCAACAGAGAAACCCCTCAGCCTCCTTCTGCCTTAGGTTTTTCTTATAAAAACAAAGAGAGTTGATTATAAGAACTCCAGGATTTCTGCCACTTCTACCCTTTAGCAACATCTAAATTTGCATTTAATATACTCCCCACCTGGGAGACACCATACATAAAGTTACAGACGGCAGGATTTAGAGTCATTTAGGCCCAGCTCTGCAGTATTCTAGCTGGATCATGTTCAACAACTCCTCTAGCCCTCCCTATGCTCAGTTTCTTCATCTTTAAAACAGAGGTGATAATAACAGTATCCAACTCAAAAGGACTTTTGTGAATATTAAATGGAATTATATGTATAAACAATCAATACATAGCTCCTAGTACATAGGAAGCATTCAGTAGATGGAAGTTACTATTAGGTATTTGAAAATCGACAGGCCAGGTGCAGTGGATCATACCTGTAATCCAAGCACTTCAGGAAGCCAAGGCAGGAGGGTTGCTTGAGGCCAGGTATTCAAGATCAACCTGGGCAAAACAGCGAGACTCCATCTCTATGAAAAAAGAAAAAAAAATCTTAGCTGGACATGGTGGTACATGTTTGTGATCCCAGCCACTTAAGAAGCTGAGGTGGGACAATTGCCTGGGCCCAGGAGGTCAAGGCTGCAGTGAGCCATGATTGCACCACTGCACTCCAGTCTGGGTAACAGCACAAGGGCTGTCTTGAAAAAATTTTAAAAAGGGCTGAGTGCAATGGCTCACACCTGTAATCCCAGCATTTTGAAGGCCAAGGCAGGTGGATCATGAGTTCAGGAGATTGAGACCATCCTGGCCAACATGGTATAACCCTGTCTCTACCAAAAATATAAAAATTAGCTCGGTGTGGTGGCGCATGCCTGTAATCCCAGCTATTTGGGAGGCTGAGGCAGGAGAATCACTTGAACCAGGGAGTGGGAGTTTGCAGTGAGCTGAGATCACACCACTGCACTCCAACCTGGTGAAAGAGTGAGACAAGGAGAGGGGAGAGGGGAGAAGTGAGAGGGGAGAGGAGAGAGTGGGGAGGGAGAAGGGGGGAGGGGGGAGGGGGGAGGGGGGAGAGGGGAGAGGGGAGAGGGGAGAGGGGAGAGGGGAGAAGGGAGAGGGGGAAAAGAAAATGTACACTAGGAAAAGAAAATTGAAGGATTTTTATTAAAATCTATACCTCATTTTGTGATAGAGGGAGCTAGAGTGACTTAAAAATCAACTGGCTAAAAACATTCTATTTTTTAAATCTCAAAACTGGTAAACACCCTCTTAGAAGGAACACAGGCCATTTCTTGTGTTTCCTGCATGATTCAAATTGGTGGATAATTAGTCATAAACATTTCCTGAGTACACGGCACCACTTTGTAATGCACTTTTTTTCTGCTAGTTTGGTTAGAGATGATAAAAATTGTGAATGAAAGAGGAAGGTATACAGATGTGTTGTCCGGTACAGTGGCCACTGGTGCCATGTGGCTACTCACAGCTTAAAATGTGGCCAGTTCACGTTGAGATGTGCTATAAGTACAAAACTCACAGCAGATTTCAAAGATTTGGTACCAAAAAGAGTAAAATATTCAATAATATGTTTATATCAAGTATATGTTGAAATGATAAAATTGGATGCATTGGAGTAAATAAAATATTCAAAAATAAATTTTACCTGCTTTTTAGTTTTTTAATGTGATTATTAAGCAATTTTAAATTATATATATGGCTTGCAGTATGTTTCTGTTGAACAATGCAGTATAGAGAGGAAAAATAAGAACACACATACACAAAGAGCAAGAAAAGAAAGGAAGTGCCAGGAATGTTGAAAGTTAAAAATAAAAAAAAGAGCCCATGAGGACGGCCACAGGCTTGATGATCCTAGCTCCATGCAAAGAAAGTCACCAAAATTGATTTTCCTATTAACAAAGAAACTAGTAGAGATTGCATTCCCTGTGTCTCTTACATATTTCATTTTGTAACATTTGGCAGAAGAAAGAAAAGAGAAGTTGTGCCTTCCTCACCTCTTTCATTGGATAATCTCTTTTAATCTTATAAAACTTTGTGTCCTCTTAAGTGGTGGAAAGATAAAAATAAGGAAAGTGCACCCTCTGCAGGCTACTTGGTATTATAGAAATATTGAACAGTGAAGTTGTTAAAAAAAAAAAAAAAAAAAAAGCAGAATGAATAAACGAATGGATGAGTTACACTCATATTACTGCCTCTACTGCTGTCATCATTGATTCAATAATGATGAAAATAAAGGCAAGGAAATGGGTTGGATAGTATGAAAATTATTCTTAGGTTATCTTAACCCTTTCTTTTTTCCTTCCCTTCTTTCCTTGCGTTCTTTCCCTCTTTCCTGCCTTTCTTTCTTCTTTTATTCTCCTTACTCTCTCCCTTTCTTCTTTTTTCCCTTCCTCTCTCCTTCTCATCCTTTCCTCCTTCTTCCCTCCCTCCCTCCCTTCCTCTCTCCTTCCTTCCTTCTTTCCTTCCTTCCTTTCTTCCTCTTTTTTCCCGCTTTCCCTCTTTGAACAGCTTAAACACTCCTATTTTGGAAATCCTATATATAAAGAAGGAAGGCAAAAGGCCAAACTCAGCCTAGTATCTTTATGAGGTTCATACTTCAATCACGTTGCTAAATCCAATCTGGCAGACAAAGTAAAAAAACAACAAAGCCACAAACATCATCAGCCACAAACTTAATGGTGTCAAATACGTGATTATAAGCAGCCCCTAACTTAGGAAAGGGTTACCGTCCCAAAGTTGGTTTATATTTTGGTTGTTTGGAATGAGAAATCTTTTTCTCATTTTTCCTGGGCCAGTTCACAAGGGCACAAATACGTATTAATCTATAATGTATCTGAGACAGATAATAATAACAGCATTATTTTTACTTTATCAAACAGTAAGATGTAACAGCATTTTTATGGAAAAAGACAAATGTAAGGCCCACCTTGGGCTCTCAGGAGATTATTCTTCTTTTTCCAGGTGATATGAGCAGTCTTCTGCCAGCTTCTTGATTTAGAGGTGAGGATTACCTTTGGGAGATCCATGCCAGACACCCCACCCCACCCCCCGCACCAGTATCTTGTTAGCTTTCTTTTGTGCAAAGCAAGGAAGCTAACTCACTGGTACAGTTACACCCCAAGATTTCTGAACTGGAGAACAAAGAAAAATTCGTATCATCATGGGATCAGAGAAAGCAACACCCCAAAAGGTGAACTCTCTCTGCTTTCTTCAAAACACACACACACACACACACACACACACACACACACACACACACTTTCCTGCGTCACCAACACTCATTTCATAGATTAGTCATCTGTAGGTTAAGACTGCCTATAATGATAATCAGGCTTCAACAGCCTTAAGAAATGCAGCACTAGGGTTATGGAATATATTTCCTATTAGCATTTTTATTATTCACAGCATAATTTATTTTAAGACCAATTCAATTCCTTTTAACCTATTAAACAAGACTAGCATGGTTAAATTAAACTTTGCAGTGTGTGAAATAAGGAGAGCTTATGAAAGGGAATTTGGAACAACCCAGAAATTGTATTTATTGCTTACATATAATTCAAAACAGTACAAAAATGTAATACAATCTGTAAACTTGTGTTTTTGTCAAATAAAGATTATATATTTTTAAATAAACACTTTCAGAAAAATACAACAAAAGGTGATAGCATTTATTATTTGCTTTTTCTTATGCTTACATTTAAACTTTTTAATCTGGAAAATTTACAACAGCCTAAATTGTGTGCCTATTAAAGCTTCACTTCTCATAGTTAAAATGCTGAAAAAAATTAAAAGCATCTATCTTGATCAGAGTTATGAGAACACAAGTGAAATGTTTTTGCAGCCTTCCTCTCTCTTGAGTGCACAGACATAAAATTCAGAGCTTTTGAGAAATATGGTCCCTATCTAATGCACAGTGGTTCAGTGAAGAAGCTCTTACTCACTTAACTTTGTGAATAGATTAAAATACAATCAGAATTTCCTCTTTGGGAAGCTAAGTTTAGTTTTCAGCTATAATCTTTATGTGATTGCAGGTGTGATGTAAAGAAATCTCAGTGTTGTATAGCATGATCATTAAAAAACTGAGCATTAGATTTAAACTTTACAGTTAAATCTTGCATAAACCACTCAGGAGATGTATGACCTAAGACATACTTAACCTCTTTGTGCTTTAGCTTCTTCATACAAAAACTGAGGTTAACTCATTTATTGAATACTTACCATGTGCCAAGCACTGTTCTAAGAACCAAGAACATAATAATAAAGGACATACTTGGTCCAAATTCTTAGGAAGATTATATCTAAATTGGCAGAGATAGAGATTTTAAAATTAATTAATGTGAAAATGTTTAGGGAGTATTAGCTTTTAGGATAAAAATAAAACAGGATAATGTGAAAGGAATATTGAGGAAGTTCCTCGAACAGAGTTGTCATGGAAACCCTCTCTGGGGAGATGAGATGTCATCAGGGACCTGAATGACAAGGAGGAATCATCTACACCAAGGTTTGGGAGAAGAGAGGTCCAGGCAGAAGGAAAAGATAGTGGAAAAAGTCCAACAGAGAATAAGTGTGGCATGTTATAAGAACAAAAGGAAGGTAGTGTGGCTGGGGCAGAGTGAGTGGGAAAACAGCAGGACACAAAGTAGGCAGGGGCTAGATCACGCACGCCTTAGAGGACATGTTACAGAGTTTGGATTTTAAGTACAATTCAAAGGCATTAGAAGACTTTCATCAGGATGGTTGTGAAGACTGAGACGACATGCATAAGCCCTCAGCACAATGTGCAGAGTGAACACTCGGGAAAGGGGGACATCATCATTGTCATTGTTGATATATGACAAAACCCTAACACACAATATGTGAAGTTCAAAATATTTATTCTTTTAAAACTCAGGGTCAAGTTATTGCAAGATTAATGAAGAAAGAACAGGGCCTGAGCAGAGGATAGGAGTCAATTGCCAATCACCACCTGACCAAATTCTTGTTATTTACTGTATTTCTTATCATCATTATCATTTTCACCATCAGATTTATTATCAATGAAGTTGAAGTAAAATCTTAGGCCAGCACTGTTCATCACTGAAGTGAAATGTTGACCAGCCTATGGCAAATGAACCTGAAAGAGCAATACTCAATGCTGGGGTCACTATGAAATGACACCAACATTCCTTAATTTCCCCCAGAGCATCATCAGGTAAGCGGACTTTCTGCTTTCCAAGCTGGGTGGGAATACTTCCACCCATTCTTCCAGAGCAGGTGGGCAGCAAACACTTGCTGGGCTGTGAACCTCAAGAAGTTCATTTCAAGCTGGAACTCACATAGATGTGCCAAGGATTTTTTCCTGGCTACATTTTATCATCTGTGCCTGCTCTTTCTCTAAGAACACCATATAAAGCAGTCCTTACTCCATGGATCATTTAGTTTACTAAATCATGGTTTATTTTTTCCGCAGGATATCACATGCTATTTTAGAGTTAGTTTTCAAAAGGTCTTAAATGACTTGGCTCAAAATTGGTTTTGTATTAAAGGAAAGAACCGATGTCCCAGAGTTTCAATCAGCACCTTAACAAATAGGCTGCTGACCTCCCACAGATTGCCCAGAGATTGCCAACAGCAATGGTTAGCTGAGATTTCCAAGGTTCATTTCTCTCTGCTTCTTTCCTATATTTTTTTCATCCCGTTTTCATAGTCGACAATCTTACAGGAAGAGGTTGCGGGAAGGTGGATATACCGTAAGATCGGCTGCCTTGTCGTACATAACTTCTAAAGGTGCAAGCAGCTGACCGTCTAGTTACTTTGCATGATAGTAATTTAACCACTCAAGTTGTCTCTCACATGGGGGTTATGATTCTGCATCAAAGCCATCACAACATTCCTTCAAACAACATACTAACCATGCCACTGACATTCAATTAATGTTAAATACAGTAACATTTCATTCATGTATAATATTGGGGAGAATGAGGTTTTCTACATAAACGAATTTTGCAGATAAGCAAAGCTCACCCCAACAAGAACCAAAAGATATTTGTAAAGTTTGAATCATAAGGTGCAGAGAATCTTTATTTTGTTTATTCACAGCCAATGATCACTTTAAGCATAATACACAGCTATATGCAATGGCTTTGGCTAAAAGCTTCAATTATGTTTCTTAAGTTGTGGTGAACAAGTCTCCTTGAAGCATGTCACACCCCTGTTGGTCTAGCTGTCACTTTTGCTACTATTAGCAGGTTTGACTGCTCTTGGCTTGAGCATTCCCACCCCATTCTCATTTACTCGGTGTGAGAAACAAGATTATAAAACTTATGCACTTGAGCAGTATTACTTTATACCAATTCTCAGTCCGGAAGGCCCTGGGTAAGATTCCATATCTCAAATAAGAGAAAATATGGGCTCAGAGACAGGCATTTTCTTTCCTTTGTGAATTGTTGGCAAAGTTTGAGAATCATCTTGAGCTAAGTCACTCTGCATTTTATTACATTTTCTAAACATATGATCTTCTATTTCTCATTTCTCATTTCCATTTCCTAAATAAACTTTCTTACTCACTCAGAAAGTTAATTTCTAATTGCTGTTAGATTATATTTGCCTAAGTTGTCAAAAATCGCTGTGAGATGATGTCAGAGAATGAAAAGATCTTTTGGAAGGGATTTTTGTTAACCATTACCCTCCTTCTTCATTGAGATTCCTGATGTGATTTAACTTTAACCTCGGTGGTGCAATTTGGCATAGAGTCAGAAGCGTGAATATCTGGTAAGAAACAGAAAATAGCCTAATCAAATAGCAATGAGAAAATGTAATTGCTTTAGCAGACTGCTACATAAATAGACACATAGATATTTTCTTGATTTTATTCCCCTGACACTAATGACTGACTCTAATGAAAATCCCAGAGGAAATCATTGTAATAAAAATAGCCAAAACATTAGGAACAGGGCAAGTGAGAATGATGATGGCTGATAAGTATTTGAATCAAGCATCCTTACTAATCCAACTACAAAAATAAGTACTGGCTCATGGGCTAAGTACCTACAAGAAATCAGGGACCATTTTACATGAATCAAGTAGTGTGTAGACCTTAAGAAAAAATATTCTACAATGACTCCCTAGTTCCCATTATTATTTTTAATGGAATCTATATATAGAATGTAAGAAGGTCTCAATCTTGCTTTTTATGCTTCAGTGTTGTGCTACTTATGATTTCGTTGTGTTTCTAGTTTAAGCCACAAATTATAAATTCTTCCTTCTAAGTAAAAAACAAAATCATTCTAAAGTGAAACTGCTAATCCCTTTAATCATCTTCAAACCATCTATGAATTCATAAACTAGCAATTTTGAAAAATATGTATATATACACATATAATATATAATATTACATTTAATCTTATAATATTGCATATAATATATATCATATAAAATGTATACCTATTATATGTATATATATACATATATTATATATTATTATATATACATATAATATATATTATAATATTAAATGATTATCTCCGAATGAATAGAATATATATATTACATATAGAAATATAATATTATATATAACATACATATACATACACACACACACATATATATACATACACATATCCCAGCTGATTCCATAAAGAACTTGATGTGGCTTATAAAAAAAATAAAATTACTAAGGATTTTTTTAAGTTGAGATAGTCTCAGCCAAAAAGAAAGAACAATCAGGAAAATAGTAAAACTAAGTAGTAAGACCAGTAGACAGAAATGTTGCACCAGAGCCCTATAGAGTTGGTAGAGATGGGCTACACATTTGGCCCTAAGTTTCCAGCAGTTAAAGAGAGAAACGAAAGCATGGGGAGATTCATAGAGGCCATAAAAAAAAAAAAAAAAAGCCATGGTTGAGTGCTGAGATAAAATTTTCCCACAGGTCATATAAAAAGGATACCATGTAATGAAGTGATTGGCATTCATAAAAACAAGCATAACAGTCTATGATAGTTGGCCATTCCTTTTAATTTGCCTTATTATAAGACAATGGCATGATACCAAAATGCAATTTGTCAAACTCAGTTCTCCAAAGGACTAAAACTTTAATGGTCTGGCTTCATCCGAGGGCAAAATTAATTATCTAAATGAGAATGTACTGCATGGCATTCAGGGAAATTTGCTCAAACATAAATTTTTGAAATTAGGCATTTGATAAGGATTGGATAAAGAATAGTTAGAAATTATCTTCTCAAACTAGAATCCAAGGTGCATATTTATGTGCAATAGAATAAGGTAAAGAAAATTGAGGAAATGCCCAAGGCAAACACTGCAGTACCTTTAGAAAGAACCAATATCATGCCCTCCTAACATTTCTGAATTCATTTCAAGCTATAATTAAATGGGAAAGTAAGCCACCCATGCTTTACAACACAAAGAATGATGACACTAATGTTTAGCTGGAGTTTTTTTCAATACAGATATTAATAGTTACCTGCTATCGTGGCCCAAGAAAAAAAAAGCTCAGTAAAACATCAAAATGACACCTTAATTTAGGTAATACTGCTTGCTAGTGAATCAGTTTATCCTATGGATAATGGATAATGGATCAATTTATCCTGCAAGGTAAACTGATCCCAACATTTTCTTAAGATAACTTGTTGAATGAAGTTGTTGAAAACAATGTAAATGAATGTTGGAGAACTCTTGCCAAAAACAGGGACTGGGGCTTTAGAGTGGCTGTGGTAGATTGACTGCACTATTGTCCTCAATTTCCATATCTCTGTGTATCCACAGTCTTTGATACTACCATGTCACACTGATCCTGGGTGTGGCCATGTAACCTACTTCAGCCAATGGGCTAGTAACAAATTTGACAAGGTACTTACACATTTCTGCTTGCTCCCTTGGCACCCTCTATTTTCATGAGAGCAAGCCCAGGTAATCTACTAGAGGATGAGACCATGTGATTCACAGCTAAATTGCTCCAGCTGAGACCTCCAACCCTGCCAACACTGCTCCCCAACCCCAAGCCCACCTACCAGCTGACTGCAGATACCTAAGCAATCCCTGCCTAATACAGTAAAGCTTGGTCAGATCAGTCAAACCGCCCAACAAGTTCTAGGCATGTGAGAAATAATAAGTAGCTGTTATTTTAAGCCACTGAGTTTTGGAGTGGTTTATTACACAATTACTGACTAAGTGCCTGAACTTAAGCCATTTCTCTTTTTTTGTTTTTGAGATGGAGTCTTGCACTGTCGCCAGGCTGGAATGCAATGGTGAGATCTCGGCTCACTGCAAACTCTGCCTCCTAGGTTCAAGCTACTCTCCTGACTCAGACTCCCAAGTAGCTGAAACTACAGGGGCACGCCAGCACACCCAGCTACTTTTTGCATTTTCGGTAGAGACAAGTTTTCACCACGCTGGCCAGGATGCTCTCGAATTCTTGACTTCATGATCCACCTGCCTTGGCCTCCCGAAGTGCTTAGGATTACAGGCGTGAGCCACTGCACCTGGCCAACTTAAGCCATTTATTTATGTAATATTAGGAAATAGAACCAAGAACTGCTAGTTATCTATGGAACTTAATAATTTTAGTAGATAATACCTATTACTTTTACTTTCAATGGAAACAGAGATAGATTCAGTTAGCACATCCAAAAGTAATATTAAATATTATGAAACAAAAAGAAACAAGGTAGTCAAAACATCCCTGTTTTATTCATTTTGAAATAATCATTTAACTTATCAGGATACTGTTCTTCCAAACCCAGATCTTTCCACTGGTGTTAAGATGCAAATTCTAGTCTGGGCATGGTGGCTCACACCTGTAATCCCAGCAATTTGGTAGACCAAGGCTGGCAGATCACGAGGTCAGGAGATCGAGACCATCCTAGCCAACATGGTAAAACCCCATCTCTACTAAAAATACAAAAAACTAGCCAGGGGCCAGGCGCAGTGGCTCAAGCCTGTAATCCCAGCACGTCAGGAGGCCGAGGCGGGTGGATCACGAGGTCAAGAGATCGAGACCATCCTGGTCAACATGGTGAAACCCCGTCTCTACTAAAAATACAAAAAATTAGCTGGGCATGATGGTGCATGCCTGTAATCCCAACTACTTGGGAGGCTGAGGCAGGAGAATTGTCTGAACCCAGGAGGTGGAGGTTGCGGTGAGCCGAGATCGCGCCATTGCACTCCAGTCTGGGTAACAAGAGCGAAACTCCGTCTCAAAAAAAAAAAAAAAAACAGCCAGATGTGGTGGCACATGCAGTAATCCCAGCTACTTGGGAGGCTGAGGCAGGAGAATCACTTGAACCCAGGAAGTGGAGGTTGCAGTGAGCAGAGATGACACCACTGTACTCCAGCCTGGCGACAGAGTGAGACTCCATCTCAAAAAGAAAAAAAAGATGCAAATTCTATATAGGAATCAGGACTGGGTTCAATATTGTACTTATGTGGGTTTTCCTATAATTGGTTGCTGTGCACAGAATCAAATATTGAGTAAAGATCAATAAAAAATGCAATCTTATCTTGTTACGAAAAGATTCTTGCATAAAATATACAGAAAGGAAAAGTAATTTGATGTGGAAGAACTTTGCCAAAAGCCTGCTGCTGGCATAGAACAATGGTGTGAGAAACCCAAACTTGCAATCTGTGGTGGGAAACCCGGCTAAAATATAAAAAAGAATAACCAGCAAACTGATGATTCATAATATAAGAAAGAGTAAATTAACATTTGTTTACAAAAGGAGCGATGGGAAATATACTATATTTTGCTCCATCAGAAACAAGTTGGAAAGGCCAGATGCCAACAGACAATAAATAATTTTAATAGCAGAAAACCTCCTCCAGGTAATTTATATAATTTGGCCTTTTCAATCAGCAAAATGATGAAATAAAATGTTCCCTACATGTGCTAAGGAGAGGAGATTTATCTCAAAGTATAAGCCTGAGAAAAGAGGCCCTTCGTATTTCTTGATTTTGTGACTACTTCAACCTTCCTCATCAGGTTCGTCTTAAAACCTTTCCTGATTCTCAATTCTAACTGCCAAGTCTGGGTGAGCCACAAGAATTAATTTTAAAAAGTAAAATATTTTTAAATCAAGAGTAACAATTGGATTTGGTAAGATTCTGAATTACTTCTGACTTTCATTTCAGATGTGAGCTCTCAAGCCTGGCCATGACTGTTTTTAGCTTTGTAACAATCATAAACACAGAAATTACGTCATACAGCATCCCACGTAGGAAACAGAAACCACTCAAGCAGAAGGGGTTTAATACGGGAATCCGATCCTTCAAAAAATCTTGATGGGCTGGAGAAGGAAGCTCTAAAAAGGGCTTCCTGGAATAAATCCCAGATGTAACAAAACAACTCACCTTGGGAGCTACATTGAGAATGATCAGCAAGGTAGGAGGAATCAAACAACACCACTGGATGGACCGAGATCAAGAACACACCACCACAGCTGTGACCCAGAAAGCAGGAAGCCAGGATTACAAAGCTGTCGCCAGCCCCACGGCTGCCCTTGTACATCTGTAAGCCTGGATAGCAAGGTGTATTTTTGGCAAAGAGGTGGCAAAAATGCATCATCTCATCACATTCCTTACGCTAAGGTTCACAAAAGACCCTGGCCCCTGGTCACCCATGAGTGCACCAGGAATTCTTGTTGAATCCATGGCAGCTGCGGAGGCTTATGGTGGAAATGCCAAAGCAGCATGAAATAGACTTTGTTTTCCTATCACTTTCCAATCCTCACGGGAAGGTATCTAACTGGTGGAGGCTTATTTGTATCCAGAGCCATAACTACAACAGAATCCAAGAAACACAGTTTCTGCTTCCCAACCTTGCAGTACAAGACCTCATGTGTGCCAGTCTAGCACATCCATCAGGGGAACTATGACAGTAACTTCTATCTTTGCTGAAAGAGAGACTGATAAACACAGTTTTAGTTCATCAATAGTCGATTCATGAAAGCTCAAGAGAACCTTTTCTCTCAAGTCACCTGAGATAAAGATTTCATATCTAGATATCTAAGGTATTTCCAATAGGATTTAAATGCATCTCGCTCCATTTCGCCCTTCTCATTCCCACTACTCTAACCAGCTCAATCACACCTAGGCACAAAAGATACCAGGACAACTAAATCAACATTTAAACCAAGAAAATAATCAATCATTTTCATCCAGTTCAAGATCTTCCTTCTTAGAATGGTAATAAACAGGGAGTGATTAACTATAATAGATTTCATTTCTTGTGACTTTGCCCTAACCTGGCAAGACTTAAGGGAGCTACTCACTACAGTACAGCCTCAAATAGATTGACTGGACTATTCTTGAAACTCTGAATGTTGTGGGCCACATACAGAGACCATTTTGGAACAAAACAGCCACAGAGCATTCTCACACCGAGGTTACAGATGACCCTGGTCCTCATTTACTATTGAGTGCACCACCAATTCTTGCTTAAGCCAAAGCAGCCATGGAGACTTGAATCTTCTGAAGTTGCTTGACTTGAGAATTTAGCAGAACCTGGGGGCTTTTTGTGGCGGAGCAATAAACTGAACCAATCAGATACTTGGGATGTTTGAATATGAAACATGTAGAGCCCTTCCTGAGGGGGATGGAGAGACAGTATGGGGAAGCTGAGAAACCCACCGAGAAAAGTAAGCAAGCCAAAGCTAAGAAATAGGAAAAAAAAAAAAAAAAAAAAAAAAAAAAAAGAGCTCAGCAGTCGATAGCGGTGAAGAGATGCAGAAGCCACCTTGGTAAACACCATAGGTGTTTACCACCTTGGAACAGATAAGCTAAGGTATGAGAATGGTAAGTCAGAGACAGTCACCCTATGGTGATACACATGAAAAGTCATCTGGCTTCTAGGACAGTTTTGTTCTTTCTTACTTTTCTGTAATCCTTAATAAACCAAACCCTCTAGAGTCTCAGCATGTAGGTTTCCTTTCTTTCCAACCTCAAAGAGCCTAACCTACACACTAAAGCTTATAGAACAGAGAAAAATTATGTCCGAGTTTATTTCATATGTAACTCATTCAGATTGAGAAGACTATGTACGCAAATGAGGTTGGTGTGGAATTTCCCATTCAACACTTCCCTGTGATGCTCATAGAAGTGGTTCATGGGAATCTTTCTCTCAGTGGTTTCAGGCAGGTATTCACTGGTTCTTTACCAAGCTGGAAATGTAAATGGTTTATCCTACTATGGAGATTAATAGAATAGTTGAGAGTCCAAAGATGACAGAATTATGGCCTAACACCTAAGCAGAGTGTGGGTGGTCTGATACAGAAATATATGAATCAAGGCAAATCTCATCTGATTTATCAGAGAAATTAATGGAAGAAAAAAAAATTTTTTCATAAGAATACAGAATGTTATAGACTGAATTTTGTCACCCAAAATTCATATATTGGGCCAGGTGCAGCAGCTCAGGCCTATAATCCCAGCACTTTGGAAGGCCGAGGTGGGTGGACCGCTTGAGGCCAGGCATTTGAGGCCAGCCTAGGAAACATGGAGAAACTTCATCACTACTAAAATTACTAAAATTAACTGGGTGTAGTGGTATGTGGCTATAATCCCAGTTACTTGGGAGGCTGAGGCACAGAGGAAGAGATTGCAGTGAGCCAAGATCCTGCCACTGCACTCCAGCTTGGTGACAGAGAGGGACTCTGTCTCAAAAAATAAAATAAAATAAATTCATATATTGAAGCCCTAACCCCCTAACTTGACTACATTTGGAGATAGGGCATACAAGGAAGTAATTAAGGTTAAACAAGTTCATAAGGGTGGGGTCCTAATACCATAAGGTTAGTGTCCTCATAAGAAGAGACATCAAAGAGCTTGCTCTGTCTCCCATCATGTACACACAACGAAGTCATATGAGCACACACTGAGATAATGCCTGCCTACAAGCTAAGAAAAGAGGCCTAGGACCAGCACCTTGATCTTAGACTTTCTAGCCTCCAGAACTAGGAGAAAATAAATGTCTGTTGTTTAAGCCACCCAGCCTATATAGTATTATGTAATGGCAGCCTGAGCTGACTAAGACAGAGAGCTTGGTAGTCATCATCCCCTTCCCCACAACAAGCTTGGAGAAAAAAAATGAGCACAACTAGCCTATTTTTATCTCTGTGAAAGATTTTTTCCCTCCATTACTAGCAAAAGAAGAACCTAAAATCTGGCATTTATAGACACCTGCAGTCAAAATATTCATGTATCCAAAATAGATACTGTAACTTTGCTTGGAGTTTTTTAAATAAAGTAGTTTAGGAACCTTATCTTAGGGTCCCAACTATGCCACATTCTAGTAGAGGAATCTTGTTCATTGAAAGAAAACAACCTCTATCTTAACAACCAGAAATTATTAATACAAAATAAATATATTGGTCATAGCATAGAGACTGATATCAGCAACTGTTGCAACTGTCTCTGTGAGCTCAGCATCTATCTAGCTCTCTTATCTAGACAGCCCCCTCCACATGAGAATTTGGAGCAAAGGAAATGTACAGACTATCTGGACCAAGACACCAGCCCTGAAACTGAGCTCACAGCAGATTCAGTCATCTAGAGAAGATCCCCCTTGACTGTCAACAGAAAAAGTGTCAGAGTGACAATTGAAACCATCTACACCCACAAAGCTTGAGGTCCACGTTGACATGACTTTACTATTCCAATGTCCTCATCAACATAACTTTATTCCCAGAAATAATGGCCTAGAAACATAAAAACTGCAAGTAACTTTATTGTCCATTCCAGAAACTTCCTGAAAAATCCATCAGCTCTTAATAAAAAGCATCAAGTGATGGTTTACACAAGACTCTTTGAATCTTTGCCTCAAAATCTTTATCTTGCTGTGCCCATATCATGATCCTTACTCAAACCTACCCAAACCCCTGCATTGAAGGACCTGCTTTAACCAGACTTTAAAAACTCCTGAATATCCCAATTTTGTTCCCCACTGAGTTGCCACTAAGACTCTGTTAAGGTAGTGTTCTCTATGACAGCAGTATGAATAAACTCAGATTTGTCTCATCAACATATTGTCCCAGTAACATTTTGGGGAGCCAGTATTCCGTACGAATCAGGAAATAATTATAGGTAACCAGACAGTATAAGATATCTTGCAGGAGGAAGCTAGAGACATGTCCCTTCAGAAGGGTGGGCAGGAAGAGTAAAAACCCAAATGGTGCAAGGACAAGATGAGCCTCACTGAAGACAAGAATCTTCACAGGGGTGAGCCCTCTGAGGAAAGCCATAGAAGCAGCAGTGCCAAGAGACAGGAAGAAAGTGGCTCTGCCCTGGTGTATCCACAAAGGCAAAGATTTCCCCCAAACTAATCTGAGTCTTGGCCAAATGCCTTGTGATCCCCCTGGAACACAGAAAGTTGGAGGTCTGAAAAAAACTTTTCCAAGGCCATCTTTCTCTCACCTCCCAGTCTCCCCTGGGAAGCTATCATGAAGCAGTTCCTCCTCACCTCCAGTGTTCTGGTGAGATATGGGTCATCCTGCCTTACCCTGTATTAATAGAGTGGCAGAATTTAAAACCACTAAGCTACATTACACAGCTTGTATTGCAATCTCCAAGTCCCTTTTGTTTCAGTGTCATTCTTTTTGATGAGCAGAACAATGACCAAGAGAAGCCAGCACATTTGGCTAGTCTTCCTTTCATCATCTATGTAACTAATAAACCAATTCTAAAAAAGAGTACTTGTGTCTTTACCAGTCTGCCTTACAAGAGCTCCTGAAAGAAGCACTAAACACAGAAAGGAACAACAAGTACCAGCCACTGCAAAAACGTCCCAAAAGGGTAAAGAGCATCGACACAATGAAGAAACTGTGTCAATGTATGGGCAAAACAACCAGCTAGCCTCAAAATGGCAGAATCAAATTCACACATAACAATATTAACCTTAAATGTAAATAGGCTAAATGTCTAAAGACACAGATTGGCAAATTGGATAAAAAATCAAAACCCATCGGTATGCTGTATCCAGGAAACCCAACTCACGGGCAAAGACATACATAGGCTCAAAATAAAGGGATGGAGGAAGATTTATCAAGCAAATGGAGAGCAAAAAAGCAGGAGTTCAATCCTAGTCTCTGATAAAAATAGACTTTAAACCAATAAAGATCAAGAGAGACAAAGAAGGGCATTACATAATGGTAAACAATCCTAAATATATATGCACCCAATACAGGAGCACCCAGATACATAAAGCAAGTTCTTAACTACCTACAAAGAGACTTAGACTCCCACACAATAATAGTAGGAGACTTTAACACTCCACTGTCTATTAGACAGATCAACGAGACAGAAAATTAACAAGGCTATCCAGGACTTGAACTCAGATCTGGACTAAGCAAACCTAATAGACATCTACAGAACTCTCCACCCCAAATCCACAGAATATACATTCTTCTCAGCACCGCATCACACCTACTCTAAAACTGACCACATAATTGGAAGTAAATCACTCCTCAGCAAATGCAAAAGAACAGAAATCATAACAAACAGTCTCTCAGACCACAGTGCAATCAAATTAGAACTCACGATTAAGAAACTAACTCAGAACCACACAACTTCATGGAAACTGAATTAACTGCCTCTTGAATGGTGACTTGATAAACATTGAAATGAAGGCAGAAATAAAGATGTTCTTTGAAACCAACAAGAATGAAGACACAACATACCAGAATCTCTGGGACACATTTAAAGCAGTGTCTAGAGGGAAATTTATAGCAATAAATGCCCATATGAGAAGCAAGGAAAGATCTAAAATTGACATCCTATCATCAAAATGAAAAGACCTAGAGGAACAAGATGAAAAAAAACTCAAAAGCTAGCAGAAGACAAGAAATAACTAAGAGGAGCAGAACTGAAGGAGATAGAGACACAAAAAACCCTTCAAAAAATTAATAAATCCAGGAGCTGGTTTTTTGAAAAGATTAACAAAATAGACTGCTAGCCAGATTAATAAAAAAGAAAGAGAAAAGAATCAAATAGATTCAATAAAAAACTATAAAGGGGATATCACCACCAATTCCACAGAAATACAAACGACCATCAGAGATTACTACAAACAACTATATGCACGCAAACCAGTAAACCTCGAAGAAATGGATAAATTCCTGCACACTTGCACCCTCCCAAGCCTAAACCAGGAAGAAGTCCAAACCCTGAATAGACCAATAACAAGGGCTGAAGCTGAGACAGCAGTTAATAGCCTACCAACCAAAAAAAGCCCAGGTCCAGATGAGTTTACAGCCGAATTCTACCAGACATACAAAGAGGAGCCGGTACCACTCCTTCTGAAACTATTTCAAACAATCCAAAAAGAGGGAATCTTTCCCAAATCATTTTATGAGACCAGCAGTGTCCTGATACCACCCCGGCAGAGACTCAACAAAAAAATAAAACTTCAGGCCAATATCCACGATGAACATAGATGCAAAAATCTTCAACACAATACTGGCAAACTGATTGCAATGGCACATCAAAAAGTTTATCCACCATGATCAAGTAGGCTTCATCCAGGGCTGCAAGGCTGGTTCAACATACTCACGTCTATAAATGTAATCCACCATATAAACAGAACCAAAGACAAAAACCACATGATTATCTCAGTAGAAGCAGAAAAGGCCTTCAACAAAATTCAACAGCCCTTTATGCTAAAAACTCTCAATAAAGTAGGTTAATGGAACGTATCTCAAAATAATAAGAGCTATTTATGACAAACCCACAGCCAATATCATACTGAATGGGCAAAAACTGAAAACATTCCCTTTGAAATCTGGCACTAGACAAAGATGCCCTCTCTCAACACTCCTTTTCAATACAGTATTGGAACTTCTAGCCACAGCAATCAAGCAAGAAATAGAAACAAAGGGTATTTAATTATGAAAGGAGGAAGTCAAATTGTCTCTATTTGCAGATGACATGATTGTGTATTTAGAAGACCCCATTGTCTTAGCCCAAAATCTCCTTAAACTGATAAACAACTTCAGCAAAGTCTAAGGAATCAAAATCAATGTGCAGAAATCACAAGCATTCCTATACACCAATAAAAGACTTAAAGAGAGCCAAATAAAGAACGAACTGCCATTCACAATTGCTACAAAGAGAATAAAATGCCCAGGAAAACAACTAACAAAGGATGTAAAGGAACTCTTCAAGAACTACAAACCACTGCTCAAGGAAATAAGAGAGGACACAAACAGATGGAAAAACATTCCATACTCACAGTTAGGAAGAATCAATACTGTGAAAATGGCCAGACAGCTAAAAGTAATTTATAGATTCAATGCTATCCCCATCAAGCCACCTATGACCCTCTTCACAGAACTAGAAAAAAAAACACCTTAAACTTCATATGGAACCAAAAGAGAGCCTGCATAGCCAAGACAATTCTAAGCAAAATGAACAAAGCTGGAGGCATCACGCTACCTGACTTCAAACTATACTACAAGGCTACAGCAATGAAAACAGCATGGTACTGTTACCAAAACAGAGACATAGACCAATGGAACAGAACAGAGACCTCAGAGGCAATGCCACATATCTACAACCATCTTATCTTTGACAAACCTGACAAAAACAAGCAATGGGGAAAGGATTCCCTGTTTAATAAATGGTGTTGGGAAAACTGGCTAGTCATGTGCGGAAAGCAGAAACTGGACCCCCTCCTGACACCTTACACTAAATTAACTCCAGATGGATTAAAGACTTAAATATAAGACCTAACACCTAAAACTCTAAAAGAAAACCTAGGCAAAACAATTCAGGACATAGGCATAGGCAAGAACTTCATGACTAAAACAGCAAAATCATTGGCAACAAAAACCAAAATAGACAAATGGGATCTAATTCAGCTCCAAAGCTTCTGTATAGCAAAAGAAACAATCCATTAGAGTGAACTGGCAACCAACAGAATGGGAAAAAATTTTTGCAATCTGCCCATCTGACAAAGGGCCAATATCCAGAATCTACAAAGAACTAACACAGATTTACAAGAAAAAACAAACAAATCCATTCAAAAGTGCATGAAGGATATGAACCAACACTTTTCAAAAGGAGACATTTATGAGGCCAACAATCATGAAAAAATGCTCATCATCACTGGTCATTAGAGAAATGCAAATCAAAACCACATTGAGATACCATCTCAGGCCAGTTAGAATGGCAATCATTAAAAACTCTGGAGACAACAGATGCTAGAGAGGATGTGGAGAAATAGGAACACTTTTACACTGTTGGTGGGAATGTAAACTAGCTCAACCATTGTGGAAGACAGTGAGGAGATTCCTCAAGGTATCAAATTCCATTTGACCCAGCAATCCCATTACTGACTATATATCCAAAGGATTATAAATCATTCTATTATAAAGACACATGCACATGTATGTTCATTGTGACACTGTTTACAATAGCAAAGACTTGGAACCAACCCAAATACCCATTGATGATAGACTGGACAAGGAAAATGTGGCATATATACACCATGGAATACAATGCATTCATAAAAAATGATGAGTTCATGTCCTTTGTAGGGACATGGATGAATCTGGAAACCATAATTCTCAGCAAACTGACACAAGAACAGAAAAACACCACAGGTTCTCACTCATAGGCGGGTGTTGAACAATGAGAACACATAGACACAGGGAGGGGAGCACCACACACTGGGATCTGTTGGAGGGGAATAGGGGAAGGACAGTGGTGGGCATGGAGGTCGGGGAGGGATAACATGGGGAGAAATGCCAGATATAGGTGATGGGGGATGGAGGCAGCAAACCGCATTGCCATGTAGGTACCTATGCAACGATCCTGCATGTTCTGCACATGTACCCCAGAACGTAAAGTGCAATAAAAAATATATACATATAAACTCAACCAAAACAAAACAAAAACAAATGCCGAAGAATGATGTCCACCTTAGAATGGGCACGCTACAGTGACAGAAACTTGAGAAATGCTGGGTTTCCGAACAATGAGGACATTCAACTGGAATTGATAATAAAGAATTATATATGCCTGAAAAAACAAATTCATACATGTTCAAGTCCATTGTTCCACCAAAACAGTCTGCTTCATATTTTCTGTATTTTCTACAAGGAGAGTGGATTACTTTCACAGTGAGAAAATTATTCTTTTTTTGAAATCAGCTATGTATTGATGTGAGAAGACAGAGATTGGGTTTTAAGATTCTCATCTTAAAGGAGTAAAAGGAATCTATATTTATGTATAAATTTATATATAAATCAGATCTATTTATATAAAATGTATACATTAGATATATATAAATCAGATAAATAAATATGCATATTTATATCTGATCTTAAAGGAGTAAAAGGGATTTATATTCCCAGGAAGAAGGAGAAAAGAGGAAGATAGTGGTTAAGAACCGGCAGTTTGCAATCAGTTGATCTACGTAGGAATTCTAGCTTTAACATTTACTAGCTCTGTGATCTGGGGCAAATTATTTACAGTTTGTGAACTTGCTTCCCTTCTACAAAATGGACACAATACCATTTAATTTTTAATGGTATTACCTCCATTTTATATAAGGAAAACTAAATGGTATTTTAATCGACAATACCGTTAATTTTTAAGACTGACCATTAAGAGATACTGCATGTAAAGCAGATCACACAGAACCCAGCACACGCGAGCACTCGATGTGTAGCTACCCTTCGCGACGACCTGAATTATCATGCACATCTCAACGCTTCCTACGATGCCCAACACAGAGCGGACGCCCAAAGACAGTTTTTGGGGATGGGGCAGATGATCTACCTCAGGAAGAAAAGGCACACCTGCCCTGACGTTGGTGGCTGGCTCTGGAAGATTACGTGTTAATTAAGCTAAGGATGTGTGGCTTCCAGGTCAGAAACGACAAAAATCTAACGTCCCTACTACTAAGTGCGGTCAGAGAGGACAGACTAGAGCAAGCCCCAAAGGCCTGGGCTGTTTGCGCGTGCGTGAGCTAGAAACCCCAGGCGCTCCCTGCGCACGCCCCATCGATGGACCCGATCGGGGATCGTCAGTTTGGTTCTGGCCACAGAAGTTGCTCTTCTCGCGATGCTTCAGACCTCGCGGCGGGGAAAGGACAGGCTAACTGGAGAGCTAGGAGGATCGTGAGGTAGCTGCACGCTGCGTTCCCAGAAAGCTGTGCGCGCTCCTCACTTCCTCCGCGGTCTTCCGAGCGGACGCGTGAACGGCTTGCTGCAGCCTAGACATGGCGCTTCACGTTCCCAAGGCTCCGGGCTTTGCCCAGATGCTCAAGGAGGGAGCGAAAGTAAGAGCTGAAGGAAAGGAGTGAGGTGGGAGAGGCAGCAAAGGGCTGCGGCGACCGCGGCGAAGTAGGAGGGCCTACTAATGGGCCGAGCGTGCTACCCTGGCACAGCGGTCGGGGGAAGAGAAGATTCCAGAAAGGGAGGTGATCTCGGAAGGGCTCGGCCCCTGGGGCCTGCGAGCACTTGCCTCCTTCCGCGACCAGGGGGAAGGCCGAGGGGTCGGCGGCGATGAGTGGGTACAAGGCCGCACGACATCATACACTTTGAAGGTGGACGGACGTGAAGCGCTCGTGCGTTTTGCCTCCATCGGTAAATGGGGCTAAGGCCCGTCGCCCTTAAAAGGGATTGTGAGGGCGAAGTTGAGTAACACAAATGAAATCGTCTTGGGAACTGCTACGCCAGTTTACACACATTTCGCGAGTTTTAGGATGGGAAGGAACCAGAAGTAGGCGATCCAGGGAGTAGACGGTGGGAACAAGGGCCGGGTCTTAGGGTCTTAGTTGCTTCCTTCCCAGGGAGAAATAGGGCTACCAGCTTAATTGACAGAAGCTATGCGTTCTAGACAAACTCCTGTCCTAACTTACGTTAGCTGGCTTAATCTAAAACGTAACTCTGTTGGGTTTTGCTTTAATCTTTAAATTGTGGAGATTGGACCAAGAGGTGGTGTGTCTGAGTTCTGACTGTGTAATCTGCAGGATAAGTGATACCCTGGTGCACATAACGTCATTTTGTGTAATGGCCTTGTCTTCAACGTCGTATCAGTATAGTTTTAAGAAATACCATACTCCACTGTTGATGAATTTCTTTTGCGCTTTTCGAATTGCATTCCTCTATGCGTCCTCCAGACTTTTTTAATTCAAGAAATAGATCAGTGTGGTTGAATTTAAGATTTTATGTGAGGTAGAGGGAGCATTAGCAGTTTAATGGGACTAGGTTCATGTTAGTAGGCTGCAGTTTTCAAATAATGTCGGTATAGTAAGTAAACATCAGGGTTTAATGTAAATGTTGGTGGAATATTTTGAAAATGATACGGGGTGCTTCCCTTAAATCAGGCTGAGATCATAGCTTCCAATTTGGATTTTTTTCACTAATACAGGTTTGGAAAACTTGTGTATCACAAAGCATTATTTCTCATTCCAGTGCTAGTGGTTTCTTTACAGCACACTAAGCTGTTTCATTCGGTAAATAGGTACTGAAGGAACTGCAGTGAAAGACAGAACTCCCAGCTCTGGTAGAGTTTATATCCTTCCAGGGCAGAAATAATGATTCAAGTAAAAGGAGAGTTCCAAATAATGATGAAAGAAATTGTACTGTAGTAGAGGATGACAAGAGGTAAAAATGTCTCTAAAAGAAGGATCAGGAATAGAACACTTAGATGTTTGGGGAAGAACTCTTAGCTCAGTGCTTAGTGAGAGAAGTCCCTGAGTCTGGACTGTTTTCCTCCCCCTCTTATTTTAGGGGGAAATTCCAGGCTCAGGGACTAATGCAAAGACCCTCAGGATGGAGTGATTTGGATCTGTATTTTAAAAAACAAAAAACAGGTTATGGGGCTGAAGCTTACTAAAGAAAAGAAGAAAGGTAAATTTCAGAGGAGGAGCTGTACCAGGGCTAGGACAGGTAGGGCCTTGTTTCCCTGAAGAGGGATTTGCGTTTTATCCTAAGTGGGATTGGAAACCAGTGTCTTCAGTATGGGAATGATCAGATGCTAGTTTCTCACGGAATGGGGAGTGAGGGGAAGAAGCAAGAGTGTAAGCCAGGAGTTTGGACTTAAATGGCATTGCTGGAATACCACCTTTCTTGCTGAAGATGCTTTTAAAGTAGTAGCTATTGGCAGGAGTTGGTGGCTCACACCTGTAATCCCAGCATTTTTGGGGAGGCTGAGGTGAGTGAATCACTTAAGGCCAGGAGTTCCTGGCCAACATGGCAAAAATCCTCTCTACCAAAAAAAATTTAATCGCTTTCACTAGCGCTAGTGGCTATTGTGTTAGAATTTGTAAGAATTTTTAGTGCTGTGAGCAATTCACTTTTTCAGTATGTAGGCATTGGGATGGTATTGCAATTCAAAAAAGTATTCAACAGTTTGTATACTTTGTCCCTAAACACTTCTCACTTTACAAAAAATTCTAACACAATAAGAAAATATTCCACATTTCAACAGTTAGAAAATATTGATAAACTCTAGAAAGGAATTTACTACTTAAAGTACCTCATACCCATTCTCTAATTAGTCTTTGCATGCTTTCCTGTACTTTTCACTACTTTTAATGAAAAAATTATAGGTCTTATGATTTGATAGGCAAGTAGGTACCTATGGTCCCCCAAAATGTTATACTTTATTCATTCAGCTAGAGAGGAAATTAATGCATCATTTATGACTATCAAATGCCTTGTTTTATGTAAATAAATCTTGTTTGTCCTCTGAGGTAGATACTATTATAATTACCTCATTTTACTAACAAAGAAATATTAAGAAAATTGCCCCAATTTAAAAATAGCCAGAAAACAAAGATTTGTAACCAGCCCTCCAGCCCTCTTGTGCCAAATACCCAAGCTGTCCTCCCTCTTTATTAGAAAGAAGCAAGATATAAGTAAAGATATCTTGTATTTGAAAATTCTTGTTTCACTGTCCTGTCTAATTGGCAGAGTTTTTTTTTTTTTTTTAACAGCACTTTTCAGGATTAGAAGAGGCTGTGTATAGAAACATACAAGCTTGCAAGGAGCTTGCCCAAACTACTCGTACAGCATATGGACCAAATGGTAATTTCTAAATTAATATTTGTAAAGATACAGTAGTAGAATTTTGTGTACTAGCTCTTCTTTCAAACTTGTTCTGAGGATGTCATATTTATAGTATGGCTTTGGAAGTTAATTTGATAGCTCAATGAATAGTTCATTTCCAATGTTTATTTCTTAATTTTTCATCAACTCACACCTCTTTAGAAAAATAGGGATCAATATATTTTTATCCTGTTGAGAGGATAGAAAAATTATAACACTTGGAGGAGTGAGATAGTACCTAATATTAATTGTGACAAACACTGAATATAAAAGTGACATAGTTTAAGGAAGAAAATTCTCTTCTTCCCCTTGCCTTCTACCACCAATTAAATTTAATTGATACAGTTTCATGGAATAAACATACAACTAAATATAGTAAGTGGATTATTTTGGCCTTTTTTTATGTTAATTTCTGATGAGCACTGGCTGCATGACAATCATGTTGCAAACAGAAGATAGAAATTGGCAAAAATGTGAGATTTGGCATCTTATGTAGTAGTAAATATTGTAGGATGTTAGAAAGGAAAGAAAGAAAATGGATCTGCAGTCCAGGATTGCCCATGGGGCTAGAAGATAAACTTGAAGAATAGTACATGTGTTCTTACAAAGCTGTTTTTTTTTTTTAATATACACATTTATACATATATATTTTTACTAGATTCTCCTGGGTATTTGGGAAGGATTTGATTAATAATGGCTTTCTTTTTCTTTTTTTAACTTTTACTTTTGAGGAATGAACAAAATGGTTATCAACCACTTGGAGAAGTTGTTTGTGACAAATGATGCAGCGACTATTTTAAGAGAACTAGAAGTAAGTTGTTTCTTTTTTTTTTTTTTTTTGGTAAGTTGTTTCTTTAAAGAGTCAAGAAATGTTTTGGTGACATCAAAATTCAGTAGATTTTAACTAGAAGAAATCTCTTATTTCATATTGGATAAGGGACTATTTTTCCAACTTGAAAATTTATTATATAGATTCTTCTAATTATAAAGAGGCCTCTTTAGATTGAACATTTTAGCCACTGAAATCTTAAAAATCTCATTATTAATTTATGGAAGGATTGATTGTGATACATTTGCTAATTACAACATGAAATTGATTACCATTGTCTTCATTCTATAGAGTGCCTCTGAAGTGAATTACTACACAATGCAGAAATATATACATAAAACAGTGGTTTTTAAGAAGATCAAACCATTTGCTTTTATGAAAATAAAAACAATCAGTTTATGCCATTTTACTTTGTTCAGCTCTAGTTTCGCTATTACAGTCCATAAATGAATTACTGTTAGCAGGGTTATAGGGACAGTCTGGCACCTGAACAGGCAGAGAGAGCCATTCGTCATCCCTGCCTTGTAATTAAAGGATAACATTCAACCTCAGGGAATTTTCCTGAAACTTAACTCTTGAAAGCACTAGAACTTAATATTTTGTTTAAAATGAAACTATAGAAGAATCAACATTTCTCTATCCTCTTAAACAATATATTATTGGCTAGGCGTGGTGGCTCACACCTGTAATCCCAGCACTTTGGGAGGCCGAGGTGGGTAGATCACCCAAGGTCAGGGGTTCGAGACTAGCCTGGCCAACATGGTGAAACCCCGTCTTTAATAAAAATAGAAAAAAAAATTAACTGAGCATGGTGGTGCACCCCTGTAATTCCAGCTACTTAGGAGGCTGGGTCAAGAGAATTGCTGGAACCTGGGAGGCAGAGGTTGCAGTGAGCCGAGATTGTGCGCCACCACACTCCAGCCTGGGTGACAGAGCAAGACTCCATCTCAAAAAAAAACCCAATATATTCTTAAAGAATTTAAGTTAAAAGCTAAGTTTTAACTCCACAAAACATTTGTGCAAGAATTTGTCATTATGAATGTTAATTTTATACACAGATGTCTCAGGAGTTATTAAAGTATCGTGCTGATACTGTCAAAGTAATAAAATCACAGGGCTGACTTTTTATAGTTTTCTCGCAGTTCTCAGTTGTTACTCCTTGGCTTATTTCTGTAATGGTATCTAAAATTAAATCCTAAGAATAAAATACACATAAAATTATATTTTAAGAAAATTGTATACTCCCCCGTTTTTTTTTTTTTTTTAAAGACGGTGTTTCACCATGTTGGTCAGGCTGGTCTTGAACTGCCGACCTCAGGTGATCCGCCTGGCTCTACCTCCCCCTTTCTTTAAACAACAAATGATAGTTCTTACAACAAGAATGTATAGTAAAATAGATACTGAGACTTAAGACCAAGTTCAGTGGTATCTATTTTAGTTCTCCTGAAGGCTTTTTAAAAAATGTCTAGGTTTGGTGATTGTAATTACTTTTTTTTTTTTTTAATTTAGTGAAATACATATGCTGAAGTGGCACTGTATGTACAGGTCATCAAAAGAGGATGCACTTTGAAATTGTTATTTATAGTGATACATTTGTGCTGATTGGCATAAAGGGACTTGAATTTTTTTGTGACCACGACATAAGTAATATAATAGCAGTGTGATCAAATAGAGTTCCCCAATCTACAGGAAAATTGGAGTCTATTTAAGAAACAGAACTACACAGTTTATGTTGCTGTAAGGATCAGATGTTTAACTTGATACCATGTTTGATACTAGGTACAGCATCCTGCAGCAAAAATGATTGTAATGGCCTCTCATATGCAAGAGCAAGAAGTTGGAGATGGCACAAACTTTGTTCTGGTATTTGCTGGAGCTCTTTTGGAATTAGCTGAAGAACTTCTGAGGATTGGCCTGTCAGTTTCAGAGGCAAGTGTTCATTTTATAATGTACTCCTACTTAATTTTTGCTTATATATACAACCGCTTAAAACATAAACTAAAATCATTATTATAGTAGTAGCTACCATTTACTGAGCAGTTTGCTCTGTACCAACCATTATAGTACATGTGCTTCACATGGAGTATCATTTTACTCTTACAAAAAACCCTGTTAGTAAGGCCTATAATCCCGTTTTACCTATTCCTGTTTTTTTCCAAGTTATTTTAGATGAGAAAACAGACTAAAATTAAAAAAATCTTGCCCAAGATTTCATAGCTAGTGAGTTAGGTAGAGTTAAGATTCAAATTTGGGCTGTCATCTTAGCCTCCATTTGTGACTAGTAGAGTCTTCCATACGTATTATTCTGAAGTATATTCTTTGTCATTTTATATCAAAAATAAATATCCATAAGCATTGGATTACCAAAATAAGCTACTGTAAGTCATGTCAGAATAAGAAATGTCGTTCATGTTTTAGGTCATAGAAGGCTATGAAATAGCCTGCAGAAAAGCCCATGAGATTCTTCCTAATTTGGTGTGTTGTTCTGCAAAAAACCTTCGAGATGTTGATGAAGTCTCATCTCTGCTTCGTACCTCCATCATGAGTAAACAATATGGTAATGAAGTATTTCTGGCCAAGCTTATTGCTCAGGCATGCGGTAAGTAAATATCAGTAAATGAAAAGATCCAAAATAAAAATATCTTTAACATGACTGGATATTTTCTCTGTTGTCCTGAAATAATCTTTTGATATGTCTCATTTTCTTAACAGTATCTATTTTTCCTGATTCCGGCCATTTCAATGTTGATAACATCAGAGTTTGTAAAATTCTGGTGAGTAGAAAATGCATTAATGCTAGGTCAGTTTTTTGTGTTTTTTTTTTTTTTTTGTCGTTGTTGCTGTTGTGCAAAAAAAAAAAAAAAAAAATTTGTGTTAATCTAAACCTAAATGTTACTTTATGATTTGGGCACTTAGGACTTTTTTCGGGGCATTATTTTATAACATTTTGATATTGTTAGTTGTAATAATACTACTACCTATTTAAATTTAAAACAATATTGACATATTATCCTTATAAAATCATTTTCTGTGATGTGGGTTTGAGAATAATGTATAAACAAAAAAATTTTTTTTGAGACAGTCTCTGTCTGTCACCCAACTGGAGTGCAGTGGCATTCTGGGCTCACTGCAACCTCCACGTCCCAGGTTCAAGCAATTCTCCTGCCTCAGCCTCCTGAGTAGCAGGGATTACAGGCACCTGTCACCACACCCAGCTAATTTTTCACCATGTTGGTCAGGCTGGTCTTGAACTTCTGACCTTGTGATCTGCCCACCTCGGCCTCTTAAGGCATGAGCCACTGTACCTGGCTCAAAATACTATTTTTTTGTGTGTTTTTCATATTATTCAGAAATATAATAAGCTTTGAAGGCAATTTTGAGTGGGATTGAAGTTATCCTATTCCTCTTCAATAATAGAATTCACATCTCAATGTTAGTATTGAAATATTAAAGTATATTTTTAATAAAATGTGCTTGATAGAGTAAAACCTATCATTGGAATAGTTTTGGTTTTGCACATTGGCATTCTGATTGTTAATTTGAATTTTGTTTATAAGTACTACATGCGCGCTCTCTGAAGATACTCATATGTGTTCCATGTTTGCTGTTTCCCTCCACATACTCCCAGCTTGTTCTGTGTTGTATTTGCGGTACTGACGGCTGTGCCTGCTATACTGGCACCAAGCACTAGGTGACGGAATGGCTAGGAGCAGTTCTCTGCCTGTGGTTCTTCCCAGTACCCTCAAGGACCTCCCCTCCATAACAGTAGCTCATTCCCTCCGTGATTTCTGCCTCGAGCAGAATGGTGTGCTTTGTCCACTACCCCACCTCTTATCCCAGGAGTCACTACCTTGGTTTATGATTTTATTTTAGAAAGGGATATTTTTGGTACGTTTAGAATCAACAGTTTAACCGTTATGTTATTTTCATGAGATTGCTGATGGTTTTGGTATTTAATTCCTTAGGGCTCTGGTATCAGTTCCTCTTCAGTATTGCATGGCATGGTTTTTAAGAAGGAAACTGAAGGTGATGTAACATCTGTCAAAGATGCAAAAATAGCAGTATACTCTTGTCCTTTCGATGGCATGATAACAGAAACTAAGGTATGTAGACTTCAAACCTTAAAAGTAAAAATTTGGGTTACCCTTTCAGATTGAGTTAGTTCTTAAATCAGTAAGTACTTCTTAGTTACTCAACACTGCAGGATATTACCTGTTTTTTATGCCACATTTATATTCTTTGAATATCTAATTCAACTACTGAACATAAAACTTGAAATAAAAGATGATGGCCATTTATTTATATTCTGACATACAGCTTTTAACTTCTAGTAGAGCTTATACATTCACAAGTGAAAGAATATGAGAATGTGAGTACTTTGTGTGCTCTTCACAAAAATAAAAAAAAGTTGACATTCTGTAGCATCCTGGAACAATATGCTAATTTAATTTGAAAATTATAGGTATGTTTCTAAAAATACACGTTAGAAAGTTTGAAGTGTGTGTTTATAGTCAGTAGTGGCTGACTTCATCTAGAATTTGTGAAATCCAAATTGTTGACAGTTTTTAAAGAGGTGGGTCTGGTCATTTGGTCCACTTATTTAATTAATTAGTTTGTTTGTTTGAGAGAGTCTTGCTCTATCACCCAGGCTGGATTGCAGTGGTGTGATCTTGACTCACTACAACTTCCACCTCCTGGGTTCAAGCGATTTCCAGCTAATTTGTGTATTTTTATTAGAGAGAGGGTTTCACCATGTGGGCCAGGCTGGTCTTGAACTCCTGACCTCAAGTGATCCACCCGCCTTGGCCTCCCAGAGTGCGAGGATTACAGGCGTGAGCCACTGCACCTGGCCTAGTCCACATTTTAGAAGAGGTTTGGGAACCACAATGTTGTTTTGGTAACACTTCTTAACCTTTGTCAAAAGACAAACACCAGGACACCTGCCTGACATACTTAAAATAAAAGTATTTCTCCAACTTTTCCACCAAAGTACTTCAAAAGTAGATGCATCTGTTTCAAGAGGGGATTCTAGAAGTAATCTGAGTTTCTGTCAATTTCACACAGATTTTGTATACTGCTGCTTCATAACACATGCACATTTATCTTCATATTTTTGTGCCAAACCTTTAAATTATTTCTTCAGTAAACTAATTATGACTTTGAACACCAATGTAGTGACATTTTTTTTTTTAACGTGAAATTGTTTTAAAGGGAATATTTGCTTGTTTTGACAGGGAACAGTACTGATAAAGACTGCTGAAGAACTGATGAATTTTAGTAAGGGAGAAGAAAATCTCATGGATGCACAAGTCAAAGCTATTGCTGATACTGGTGCAAATGTCGTAGTAACAGGTGGTAAAGTGGCAGACATGGCTCTTCATTATGCAAACAAATACAATATCATGTTAGTGAGGTAAGAGAAAGGCGAATTCTTTTTACCTATATTATAAATGGTATTTTGGTGATGAAAACACTAAAGAAAATAGACCATGAAGACTGTTCATAAAGGGAAACTATAGGTATTAGGTCAAATAGCAAAAGGGCTTAGTTGGGGAAGGGGTCCTGAAATACCTCTGAGAAAACATAAATTTAAGCTGAGAGCTTCAAGGACAAATTACCAGATATTTGAAAAGGAAGAGGAAAAAGCATTCCAGGCAAAAGGAACAACTTGTCCAAGAGACTAGGCACAAGCTTGGTGCACTGCCTACCAGAGTGTGGAGTAAGGAGGATTCCTTTTAATACATGAACACATTTAATATGTGCACTAGACAGCTTACCCATTTCTACCTACCGTCATCCCTAGTACCCAATAAAATGGGCAAAGTAAATCACGGTGCTTTTCTTCACAGAACATTGATTGCACAGAGAAAAGCAAAAATTTCCTATGTGCTGTTGAGTTTTGTTTTTCTTTGTTTTTTGAGACGGAGTTTCGCTCTTGTTACCCAGGCTGGAGTGCAATGGGCGATCTCGGCTCACTGCAACCTCTGCCTCCTGGGTTCAGGCAATTCTCCTGCCTCAGCCTCCCGAGTAGCTGGGATTACAGGCACGCGCCACCATGCCCAGCTAATTTTTTGTATTTTTAGAAGAGACGGGGTTTCACCATGTTGACCAGGATGGTCTCGATCTCTTGACCTTGTGATCCACCCGCCTTGGCCTCCCAAAGTGCTGGGATTACAGGCGTGAGCCACGGCGCCTGGCCCTGCTGTTGAGTTTTGTAAAGGTTTCCCTGATGTTTTAGAACTAAAAGCCACTGGCAACCTGAAGTGACTTCAGTTCTCCCAATTCTAACAGTACTATACAACACAGACTTAAGATACGGTATTACTGGCCAGCCGGGCTCATTTGGAGGGTCAGGAATGACCTGCTGGCCTCAGTGTTCATTGCAGTCCAGATGTGTTCTGAGTTTAAATCCATTGTCAAAAGAACGTGACTTGGGGGCTGGTGTACAGGTTCTTCTTTAATTCATACTTTATATGTTATCTGAAATTAAAATCAAATGGATTAAAACTTTTATCAAGGTCTTTGTGTTTTTTAAAGGCTAAACTCAAAATGGGATCTCCGAAGACTATGTAAAACAGTTGGTGCTACAGCTCTTCCTAGATTGGTATGTATTTTAGAAAGCACTAAAAGATAGTTGAAGGTGGGGCCGGGCGCAGTGGCTCACGCCTGTCATCCCAGCACTTTGGGAGGCCCAGGTGGGTGGATCATGAGGTCAGGAGATCGAGACCATCCTGGTCAACATGGTGAAACCCCATCTCTACTAAAAATACAGAAAATTAGCTGGGCATGGTGGCATGTGCCTGTAATCACAGCTACTCAGGAGGCTGAGGCAAGGGAATTGCCTGAACCCAGGAGGCAGAGGTTGCGGTGAGCTGAGATCGCGCCATTGCACTCCAGCCTGGGTAACGAGTGAAACTCCGTCTCAAAAAAAAAAAAAAATAGTTGAACGTGATTGAATTTTTTATTACAAGAGTCATTTTCTTACAGACACCTCCTGTCCTTGAAGAAATGGGACACTGTGACAGTGTTTACCTTTCAGAAGTTGGAGATACTCAGGTGGTGGTTTTTAAGCATGGTATGTAAGAACGGTAAAACATGTTTATGTAAGTGGGGGGTTTTAAGCTTATTTAATCACTAAATATATTCAATTTTTTAATAGAAAAGGAAGATGGTGCCATTTCTACCATAGTTCTTCGAGGCTCTACAGACAATCTGATGGATGATATAGAAAGGGCAGTAGATGATGGTGTTAATACTTTCAAAGTTCTTACAAGGGTCAGTATGAGCAATAATCTTAGTACTTTGTAAGGTCTGAGTACATTGTATGATCTTAAAAGTATGGCTGACAGACTCATGAACATCATGAGAACTTGAAAATGAGTGGTTTATATGAAGTGAAGCACCTCTTTTTGTATTTACCTGAGACTTCAGTGTCCACTGCTATTAAATATGATAGTTTCTAAAAAAGATTGTACAGAAGAGTTAATAGCAAAGCAGAACTTTAAAAGAAAATTGTGTATGGTTGTTTTCCATTGTAATGTACTTTTAGATGGTAAAGCAGTTCTTAGTGCTATATCTGGATATGGAAGAAAAGATACGGTGCTATGCCCGTTTGGTCCTTTTCACATACCAGACTGTGTACTAAGAAAATTTGCCCACCCACTCATTATATACCAGTTTTATAACTTGTATTTGAGTAACAATGCCTGATTAAAAACTCCTGTTCGGTGGGGTACAGGAATATGAAAAGATTAGAAAAATGCAAACTTGCTTTTTAGTGACTTTATTATTATTATGTTTTTTGCTTTTTTTTTTTTTTTTTTTTTTTTTTGTGGGGGACTACATACAGGATAAGCGTCTTGTGCCCGGAGGTGGAGCAACAGAAATTGAGTTAGCCAAACAGATTACGTCATATGGAGAGGTACAACTTTTTCTGCATAAATTGACTTTCCATTGCTTGAATAAAATGCAATAATTAACACATTTTTGTTTTAGACATGCCCTGGACTTGAACAGTATGCTATTAAGAAGTTTGCTGAGGCATTTGAAGCTATTCCCCGGGCACTGGCAGAAAACTCTGGAGTTAAGGCCAATGAAATAATCTCTAAACTTTATGCAGTACATCAAGAAGGAAATAAAAATGTTGGATTAGATATTGAGGTATTTGAAAAAAAACACTGAACTTAAATTGCTTTAAGTTGGGAATGCACAACCTAAAAATAGTGTGAATTTAAAGGAAAAATCCATGAGAAACAGTGTTCTGATTTGGGAACAGATTATTTTCTTAATTAGTTTTTACATAGATTGTCTGATGGAGGAAAGTTTCGTTTTCCTTCTGTTTTATTGATAGCCTTTTGTTGTATAGTGTGTAGTCAGCCCAGTTCTTTACCCATTGATTCACCCAACCACAGATTGAAAATATTTGGAAAAACTAAAGACATTTAAAAATACAATATAACAACAATTTATACTATGTTAGATACTATAATTAATCTGGAAATAATTTAAAGTGTATTAGAGGATATGCATAGATTATATCTAGACGTGTCATTTTATATAAGGGACTTGAGCATCTACAGATTTTGGCATCCTTGGGGGTCCTAGAACCAATCCTCACATACTAAAGGATGACTCTGTAAGGTAGTACTGTGCTTGGTTGCTTTCTAGTACTATTTAAGGTGCTATGTGGGGCTTTTTATTGAGTATAAACATTTTCACATAAAGGATTTTAAATGAAGGATGAAAATTGTGTTTGACAGGCTGAAGTACCTGCTGTAAAGGACATGTTGGAAGCTGGCATTCTAGATACTTACCTGGGAAAATATTGGGCTATCAAACTCGCCACTAATGCTGCAGTCACTGTACTTAGAGTGGATCAGGTGAGCAAAGTGAAATTTTGATCTTTAAAAATACTCATTTGCATATGGTTCAACAGTGTATTTTCCCAGAACTAGAACCATAGCATAGTTTTTCCTTTTTGAACATAGTTCTAATTCAAAGGATTCTTAGTCCTCACATATTGGACATACTAAAGTGCCCCTACTCTGAGTTTTTTCTTTTTTTTTGAGACAGAGTTTTGCTCTTGTTACCCAGGCTGGAGTGCAATGGCGTGATCTCGGCTCACCGCAACCACCACCTCCTGGGTTCAGGCAATTCTCCTGCCTCAGCCTCCTCAGTAGCTGGGATTACAGGCACGCGCCACCATGCCCAGCTAATTTTTTGTATTTTTAGAAGAGACGGGGTTTCACCATGTTGACCAGGATGGTCTCGATCTCTTGACCTCGTGATCCACCCGCCTCGGCCTCCCAAAGTGCTGGGATTACAGGCGTGAGCCACCACACCCGGCCCCGTTTTTTCTTGTATGTAAATTGTATTGAATATATTACAACTAATTTAAAATGGAGATCTTTCCACTGAAAGAATCCTTTGCCATTTTAAGTAGGAATCGGTGGAACAAATGTAATTTAAATTTATAATTTTCACACTTTTTAGCCTTAGAACCCCTTTGTACAAATAATTTAGAGAGTAAATTTAATATATAATACTAAGATGAAATGTGGAAGGACCGTAAAGCCCTCAAGCAGACATTGGAAACTTCCAACTTGAAAGAAAATGAAGTCTCTAGCTATGCAGATAAGAGGACTGGGTTTTTAAAATTCTTTTCTGCTATGACTAATTATAGCCTAAGGTACTAAAAGATATTAAAGGTGTTTAAAATCACATTTTTACCTTTTTTTTTTTAAGAATGTGGTAGACTATATATAGAAGTAAACCTGAATTCATAATTATTTTCCCAAAAGGCATTTTCCTGTAGGCTTGATTAAATCAATTTCTCCACAAAATTCTAGAATTAATTAATAAGCAATGACTATTTGTAAGTACTTAATAGAAAATTTTAATTTGCTAATGGTATAGTATAAATCCATTAGGTAAAAGTTATGTCATATTAAAGTTGGAGTAAGTCCTAGGTAGAAATCAGTGGAAAGACAATTCAACTTCTAAGCACAGTAAGGACCAGTTGGTGGTAATTATAAAAAAATTAATTCTTTATATAGGGAAGAACTATGATAGCTAGAGATGACCAACAAATGGAACTGGATATTTAGTTTCAAGTCATTGGAAAAAAGCAGAAACTAGATGTGTACCAGATTAATAGGGGTTTCTCTATCAGCATATTAGGTGGTTTTCAATGGAAGAATACGGTTTTTGAGTTTTTAAATAAAGATAATAGAAATCTAAGGAACTATTTATTCTAGAAATCAGAACGTGGCTAAGAATAAAAGGGGGAACCAAAAATAGGGATGGGAGAAGCTAAGTAGACTGCAGCATAAGGTAAGCAGAAATTCCAGCAGTGTTAGTTAGGAACTTTGAATGTCATCCAAGCAAGACAATAACAACCTTGAACACAAAGGCACGTTGAATTTTGCCTTTAAACTAGGAGCTCTGCTTTGTCTTATGGTAGGGGAAGTTGTTGGTTGATGTGTGCCCTCAGTCTTTGCACTCTATATAAAAGCATGTAGCTAAAGAACCCATCCAACTATATTAACCCGTTTGTGTATAGAATGTAGTATAACGAACCTAAATTTGTATAGTATATATTCTGGAAAAGGAATCGCAAATCAGGCTTTAAGCATTGGATAGTGTAGTACAGGCTGGATTAATCTTTGTTCGAATGTCTATTTCACTAGTTCTCAGAAAGTATGGTCCAAAAATTGATAGTGTCAACATCCCCTGAGGACTTGTTAGATAATGATAGATTCTCAGGCAGATATGGTGACTCACACCTGTAGTCCCAGCTACTCAGGAGGCTGAGGTGGGAGGATCACTTGAGCCCAGGGGTTGAAGGCTGCGTTGAGCTGTGATCACATCATGGCACTCCAGCCTGGTTGACATAGTGACACTCCATCTCTAAAAAACTAAAAATAAGAAATACAGATTCTCAGATGTCACTCCAGACCCACTGAAACGCTGGAAGAGGCCTAGCAGTCTGTTTTAATGAGTACTCTGATTATGGTACTCACTTAAGTTTGGGAACTACTTCTTTTACTTTTTAAAATCAAGGTGCACTTAGGTTCTCAAATACACTTAATGCCTCATATTCAATCTGAAATTACCCTCAATCAGTAATATGTTATTCTAAGAATTTCAGGTTTAGGTATCTTTTTTTTTGTTTGTTTTGTTTTAAGCTAAGGTCTTACTCTATCACCCAGGCTGGAATACAGTGGCACAATCATAGCTCACCACAGCCTTAAAATCCTGAGGTCCAGTGATTGTCCTGTCTTAGCCTCCTGAATAGTTGGGACTGTAGGCAGGTACTGCCATGGCTGTCTGATAACTTTTAGTTTTTGTAGACTAGGTCTCATTGTGTCGCCCAGGCTGGTCTCAAACTCCTGGCCTCAGGCCTTGGCCTCCCAAAGTGCTAGGATTACAGGTGTGAGCCACTGTGCCCAGCTCAGGTTTGCTTTTGGTAATTAAGATATTTTCCAGCCAGACACGGTGGCTCACACCTGTAATCCCAGCACTTTTGGAGGGCAAGATGGGCAGATCATGCTTGAGGTCAGGAGTTCAAGACCAGCCTGGCCAACATGGTGAAACCCTGTCTCTACTAAAAATACAAAAATTATCCAGGTGTCGTGGTGGGTGTCTGTAATCCCAGCTTCTCAGGAGGCTGAGGCAAGAGAATCAAACTTGAACCCAGGAGGCAGAGGTTGCAGTGGGCTGAGATCACGCCACTGTACTCTAGCCTGGGGAACGAGCAAGACGCCTATCTCAAAAAAAATAAATAAATAAAGCCAGGCATGGTGGCTCACACCTATAAGCCCAGCACTTTAGGAGGCAGGCAGATCAAGAGGTCAGGAGATCACAATATCCTGGACGACAGGGTGAAACCCTGTCTCTACTAAAAATACAAAAAAAAAATAAAAGCTGGGCGTGGTGGTGTGTGCCTGTAGTCCCAGCTACTGGGGAGGCTGAGGCAGGAGAATTGCTTGAAACCAGGAGGCAGAGGCTGCAGTGAGCCGAGATTGTGCCACTGCACTTCATTCAGCCTGGCAACAGAACAAGACTCCATCTCAAAAAAAAAAGTTTTCCAGTTTGTGATGCTTGAAACAAGCTAAAACCCATTTTAGATAAAGTAAGGTGAGGTTTGGAGCTTTTTTTTTTTTTTTTTTTTTTTTTTTTACATTACCGGGGAACTAAGTGCTTAGATTTTTGTTTATGAAAACTTCCTGCTACTTGAATGGTTCTCATTTACAGATTCTAGAAAATTTCAGTGTTAAACTTTGTATATATTTATATATCAACTACTTTAGATTATAATGGCAAAGCTGGCAGGTGGACCTAAAGCTCCTAAAT
Organism: Saguinus oedipus; assembly: GCA_031835075.1. Classification (NCBI taxonomy): domain Eukaryota; kingdom Metazoa; phylum Chordata; class Mammalia; order Primates; family Cebidae; genus Saguinus; species Saguinus oedipus. The sequence continues at coordinate 53,819,592 of CM063186.1, read as the reverse complement.
CACAAGGAAATTGGGACAAAGATGGTTGACAAGACAAATCTTATATATAAATAGCAAATCAGGTGGCAAACTGACTTATACCAGTGATGCATGCACATACTTTCACTTTCAGCTTATTGAGTTACTGAAGTGCATCTCTCAGAGTGTTCACTAATCTGTGAATTTTGTTGCTATTATCCACAAAAGCAGTAAACTTTCTCATGCTGCTGGAAGTTTACAATTTAATTTCTAACAAGGGAGCTAGCAAACTCTCCTGTAGTGTTTTATATGCAGCATATAATTATATTAAGAAGAGTGCTTAACCTTGAATCAGGCTAATAGGATTCTTTTCATTGTAAAGGTTGGGTTTATAAGCATACTCTTGTGTGATTCTTTTTTATGCAGATCATCATGGCAAAACCAGCTGGTGGGCCTAAGCCTCCAAGTGGGAAGAAAGACTGGGATGATGACCAAAATGATTGAAATTGGCTTAATTTTTACTGTAGGTGAAAGCTGTATTTGTAGTAGTACTCTAGGAATCGCCTGATGTTTTCTTATTCTCCTTAAATTAAGAGGTGTTTTGTGTTTGTATTCTTGGCTGGATGTTATAATAAATATGTTGTTACTGTCAAAGCCTTATTGTCCTCTAATGACCACTATTATTGGCTCTAAATGACTGTGTTCCTCCTCTCAACCTTGTTAATCACGTTAGCTGTGGGACTTAAATCACTTCGGTAAGTAGAGGCCTGCCTCCCATGTATCTGGCCTACTGGCTGGCTGTGTAAATAAGTAAGTGTTATTGGAACACAGGCTCATACCATTACATATTGCCTGCAGTTGCTTTCTAACAAACAAGGGAGTGGCAGCGTTGAAGTATTTTTGACCAAATGGGCGGCCTACAAAGCCTAAAATATTTTACTACCTATCTGGCCCTCTACAGGAAAGATCTGCCAACACCTGAACTAATTTCCAGAGTGTTTTTGTCACAGCTCTGGAATTCCTGACTCAAGGTGACTTGTTTCAATAGCAATAATTTGTTGACATTCTTCTTAGTAACTAAGTACAAAAAAGATGCTTATAACTGAAAATAGATCTGACGTACAAAATTAAGCAACTTAGTTTTCATAAAGCAGATCCTATTTTGTTAAAATTACTAAGGAGTGTTGAAAAAGCAAAGAACATTATAGTTAAATTATACTGAATTGCATAGGACATGTGCTACCATGTGTGTTGGTTATGTAAGGTCCTTAATACTGTTTGAAATTGTATGTGTATATTTTTCCTTGAGACGGTGTCACTCTGTCATGGAGGCTGGAGTGCAGTGGTGAGATCTCAGTTCACTGCAACATCCACCACTCTTGGGCTCAGGCAATCCACCCACCTCAGCCCCCCGAAAAGCTGGCGACACAGGTATGCACCACCACACTTGGCTAGTTTCTAAGTTTTTGTAGAGATATAGTCTCACTGTGTTACCAAGGCTGGTCTCAAACTCCTGGGCTCAAGGTATCCTACTGCCTTGACCTCCCGGAGTGCTGGGATTACAAGCATAAGCCACTGTGCCAGCCTGTTTTTAGTTCTTTCCAAGAGATTTTAGAAGCTATATGGCTGACTGGGTCTTAAATAAACTCAACATAAGTTAGGAATAATAAAACTCTCACTACTGCCACAGTAAGTTATAAGTGTTCACTGTATATCAAAGTCATCCTAATAACCTTAGAAGAAGTTCAGAGAGGCTTGGTGTCCTTAAGCTCTTTGGGTTGCATGGAACTCAAACACTGGCTGGCTGACTTGGGACAGTTCACAGGCTTTCTCTGGTGTGCTGGTATTAAAGGGGAATGGTAACCAGTTATACTCCTAGGAGTGAGACTGGTTTGTCTTGTATCTGTCCTAGGTCAGTTGACCACTGGCACAGAAAAAATAGAAAGTAAGGCCTTATATACCCCAGCTTTTGTACACTATGGCTTAAGGATTATAAAGAAACGTTTCTCCCATTCTACTGCCAACCTCTATGCTTGTAAAATTAACACACTTGTAATGAAGCTTCATTTGCCAGTCTGATGAAACATTTTTTAGTGTTACCTAGCAGGGTAAGTCAGTAGAAGCTGAAATCTCAGCAATAAAACAAAGTTTGGGGTAAGTCAGTTTATTGATGTTATCTATCGCCCAGACATTAAACACAGAAGACTTAAGTAATTCAGGATTTCCTTTCCAGAAACAAAGTAGGAATAAAAACCACCATAACAATACAAAACCATTGTAAGTTTTTAGGTATTTTTCCCTTCAATATTTAAATAAACATGATTTCTTCTGGCATGTATTTAATGTTAGGTCGACATGATTTTAGTCTTTATACTTTGTTATTTCAGCCATTATAAAAGCCGTAACGTGTTTCCAGAGAAAGCACTTTGATATTAGAATATTCTCTCATAAAATAGGAGGTATGCTTGTGAATTTAGTACTTTACTTGTAGGCACAGCTTGCACGTGTGTGTCACTGATGTGAAACCACTGCCCTTTTGATTCCATTTCAAAATCTGTCAAAAGGAAATAAATCAAACATAAATGGAAAGATTCAGGTTGATTACTTTTTGGTTATACCATAATCTGCTCAGTGCCTGATTTTTCCAAGACATCTTACCTTGTGGAATATCACCGTGAAGAACAAGATTAGAGAGATGACTATTTGCAGTTCTTGCCTTGGCATACGCAGTGTAATGCCCCGATCTCATAGTACCACTGTGTTCCACAACTCCATATAAGGAATATAGTACCCTTGTATTTTCTTCTGCAACATTCTTTAAAAATGAGTAGAATCCAAAAGTTAGTTCTAGTTCCATTTACACAGATGTCACTGGCAAGACAAGTTTATACTATGCAAAGGGTCTTTAACCATTACTTTGAGAGTAAATCATTCATGAGTCTACTATTTTCTCCCTACTTCTTCTCAGCTTGAGACACTTTTGCTAGAAAAGCCGTAGGCCGCTTGATGCAATCAGTTACCTGGCTCAGGTACCAAATAACTGAATTCTACTTACCAGTTTCTTTAGGAGCCTGAGGATAATCCCAGAATATCTTAACAACCCTAGCTATTAACAACCCTGAATACCCTGTTGAAAATTTAAGCCCTAAACAGTATTTTAGGTTGTGCCAAAAATTACCCCTTATATTTTTAAATGTCCCCAAGGGAGTTGGTGAGAAGCACACTATACCTCTCAAGTGCTCCCTTTCCCCACCAGAAGGTGGAAGCTGCTTATTCTTCTAGGACTCCAGAGCTGGCAACAGAAACAAAATGGCCAGGAGCCATTTTGCAGACAACCATTTATGTTCACATGTAAAAAGTTCTTAACAGGCATCACTGCTCTTCAGTAGTACTGTCTCTAGCCTCAGCTTCCCAAATCTGTGCCTCAATATTCACTGAAAAACTTAGTACTTCTCTGTCCATCTATGATCCTCACAGGATTTTAAATGCCATTCCATTTTAGCCAGCCACAATCAGGACTGGATTCTGCAGTTGTCATCACTCAGAACTGTTCATACAATTTTTTTTTTTTTGAGACAGGGTCTCTTGTCTCCCACTGCTGGAGTGCAGTGGTGTGATCTCGGCTCACCGCAACCTCTGCCTCAGCCTCTGGAATAGCTGGGACTACAGGCACACAGCAACACCACTAATTTTAATTTTTTGTAGAGACAGGGTTTCACTTTGTTGCCCAGGCTGGTCTCAAACTCCTGAGCTCAAGGGACATAAACCTTATTTTTCATCTTGGTTCACAAGTCTTCTATTTATTCAACTCTCATCTCACCTGTTCTGTACTCTAACCTAGAAAGGATATCCAACACTCATTCTCCTGACCTATGAAGACTTTTCGCTTCATTCCTGATACAGTTTGGCCGTGTGTCAACCCAAATCTCATCTTGAATTGTAGCTCCCACAACTCCCAGGTGTTGTGGGAGGGGACCCATTGGGAGGTAACTGAATCGTGGAGGCGGGTGTTTCCCATGCTGCTCTCATGATAGTGAATAAGCCTCACAAGATCTGACAGTTTCATAAAGAGGAGTGTCCCTGCACATGCTCTTGCTTTGCCTGCTGCCATCCATATAAGATGTGACTTGCTCCTCATTGCCTTCTGCCCTGATTGTAAGGCCTCTCCAGCCATGTGGAACTGTAAGTCCAATAAACCTCTTTCTTTTGTAAACTGCCCAGTCCTGGGTATATCTTTATTAGCAGCATGGAAACGGATTAATACAATTACCATATGCAGCCTAGACCATTGCTATTCAAAATGTGGTCCATGAACAGCCAGCATCAGCATCACCTGAGAGTTTACATTAAAGATGCAGAATTTTCAATCCCATGCCAGACCTACAGAATCAAAATTTGTAGGTCTGATTCACATATGCACATTAAAGTTTGAGAACTTCAACGACATATATCACTTACAAATAATCTCCTCTCAGTACTCACCACCAACTTTGCCACTATATCCAATTCATCACAAAACCTCACCCTGAATCCTATAATGTACCCACTGTGCCCCAAACCTAGACAGCTGCTACTGCCAAGAAACAAAAGTATAATATATGATCATGCACCTTGTCACAGTCCTCAATGTAACTATAATCTTATACATTGTCCTTAGCTGCCTCTTCCATTATGCCCTTCACAGCAACTGGCCCAGACTTCTTTTTTTTTTTTTGAGACGGAGTCTCGCTCTTGTTACCCAGGCTGGAGTGCAATGGCGCGATCTCAGCTCACCGCACCCTCCGCCTCCTGGGTTCAGGCAATTCTCTTGCCTCAGCCTCCTGAGTAGCTGGGATTACAGGCATGCGCCACCATGCCCAGCTAATTTTTTGTATCTTTAGTAGAGACGGGGTTTCACCATTTTGACCAGGATGGTCTCGATCTCTTGACCTCGTGATCCACCCTCCTCGGCCTCCCAAAGTGCTGGGATTACAGGCTTGAGCCACCGCGCCCGGCCCCAGACTTCTTTTTTTTTTGAGGCAGTTTCTTGCTGTTGCTCCAGTTGGAGTACAGTGGTGTGATCTCAGCTCACTGCAACCTCTACCTCCCAAGTTCAAGCAATTCTCCTGCCTCAGCCTCCTGAGTAGCTAGGACTACAGGCATGTGATGCCATGCCCAGGTAATTTTTGTATTTTTAGTAGAGACAGGGTTTCACCATGTTAGCCAGGCTGGTCTTGAACTCCTGACCTCAAGTGATCCACCCACCTCAGCCTCCTAAAGTGCTAGCATTACAGGCGTGCGCCACCACGCCTGGCCTCAAAATCGTCTTTAACATGGAGATTCTTTGAGATCCTTTGTGGTATCCTCATTTTCTACCCCTGCCTCTTCCACTCAGATACTTGGGAGGGTCCTGTCATTGGCCATCTCTTCTCTCTCTCTTCAGACTCATAAGGGATCCCATCTTCTCATAGTTTAAACCACCACATATGTACTGATTTCTAAACCTCTGCCCTGGGCCAATCCTAACCTCTGTCGTAGGTCTCAGGTATGTATATACAAATGTTTTCTAGACTAAGCACATTTTCTAAAAAACATTGGACACGCAAATGTATCTAAGACTGTCTGAAAGATATCTGACACTCAAATGTATCTAAAACTGAAGTCATTATCCTTTCTCTACCTGCTTTCTCCCTATGTTTCCTACCTCAATTTATAGTACTCCCATCTGTCAAGCCAGGCCTCAGGAGTCATCTTCAAGCCCTTCTCTGCCACCCTCAGCATCCACTTATAAAGTCCTCTGCCTTACCTTCCAGTGCCAATCAACCATTAAGTCTGGTTAATTCTACCTCTTGAAATACTCCTTCTATCTCCCCATCTTCTGCCCAACTTTAAGCTCTCATCAACTACTGGCTGAATTTACAACAGCCTCTTAACTAATTTCCCTGCCTCTAGTCTTTCCCTCCTAAAATCCAGCCTCCATACTTCAACAAGTAGCCTATGTCATATGCAGATCTGACCATCCACCCCAATGCTTTAAACTCTTCAGGGCTCCCCACTGTATACCTAATGAAGTCCAAATTCCTCACCATGAGAACCCTCCAAAACTTCATTCCTATTTCACTTCTTTGGCTTCATTTCTCAACTCTTCTATACTTTGTACTGTAAGTTTTAGAACTACATACATTACCAGTCTCTGGCACTCAACATCCTATTTTACACTGCTGCCTTTACTCCTGCTGTTCTTTCTGCCTGCAAAACTCATTTCATCTTGATTCATCATACTTTTACTCCTTCTTTAAATATACCTGAAGCATGGTTTACTTTACAGAGCCATTCCTAAACCACCAATATGCTGGGTTAAGTGTATACCATCCCAATCTATGTCCACCAGCCTTAATATCCAACCGTATTAAACTGAGATTATTCATTCATAGATCTGCTACTTTTAGCTTTATGCCCTCAGGTCACAAGACAATGTGTGCTGTAATAAAAGGGATTCTAAACATTGATATAAAATAAGAACCCAATCTTTAAAATGATTCATCACTGATCTTTAAATCATAAAGCTACAATGGTCAAAGACTCACTCTACCCAGTGATTGTTATCAACTTCATACTTAAGTGTGATGCTGCTGAAGCATTAAGGTAAGTAAGCTATGATTTGACTTTAAAGGACTTTCCTGAAAAAGACCACTTTCACTTACCTTACATTTAAGGGTGCAAAAAGGAGCCAAATCTAAGATTTCAGGAAACTTTATGTGTTTGTTAACTTTGCGTAGGTTAAAACCAGCCTAAAAGAGAAGCATAACAGATTGAGTTATTTTCCTGAAAAAGCAATACAGGGTAAGTAAACTGAAGTCCTCTCCGATGTCCAAAAGAGTATCAATATCAAGCCCTAGTTCAATTTTCTTTGGAGGCTCAATTCTTCCTAAACACCAACTGATTCCAAGTTGGTCTGTATTTGCTAAGTACACATGTATCACCACAAAGAACACACACCAACACATTAAGAAAGCTATTCCCTGCTGGACACGATGGCACATGCCTATAATCCCAGCCCTTCGGGAAGCTGACGCAGGGGGATCACTCGAGCCCAAGAGTTCGAGACCAGCCTGGGCAACACAGTGAGACTCTGTCCCTACAAAAAAAGTTAAAAAATTAGCTGGGCACGGTGGTAGCCACCTACAGTCCCAGCTACTACTGAAGCTGAGGTGGGAGGATCGCTTGAGAGAGGAGGTCAAAGCTTCAGTGAGGCATGATCATGTCACTGCACACCAGCCTGGGTGGCAGAACAAGACTGTCTCAAAAAGAAGAAAAAAGCTGTTCTCATGAGAAAATTCTCCAAGTTTCTGCTTCAGCCATCCAGAAATGCCAGATTAGACCAGAGGTTCCGAGTGCTTAAAACTCAACAATAGCATAATACTTTTCTGTGAAACACACACTCTCAGCCTCATGCTGGAACCAAGCTTAGTGAATTGTTAATAAAGGCCCACCCAATCAGTCAAGCCCATACCAACCACAAGAGGAAAAACGTTCTGAAGATGCTGAAGGTACTTTTGGAATTTGGAACACAGTTTGGAAGTTATACTGCTTATAGCAAAAGTTTTCCAGAAAAGATGGAAAACTTTCCATCATTTTCCACTAAAATGATGACAATCCAATGTAGCAATGTCTTCTTAACAAGGGTCAGTAAAAACAAGAAAACAGACACAAAACAGAAAACATCACTAATATTCCAAAGCATGAGATATATGTAATACATCTTTTCTTTTTTTAACCTGAAATAAAAGATGCCTTACTTTATTTCAGGTTAAAAAAAAGGAACATGAACATGAGTTCTAGGAAATCTGAGGAGATTGTGCCTCCACTTTCACATGCACCTCTGCCTAGCAGGTATTTTTTTCCCTTTCTTACTTCATTGACATTAGACTTAAGAAACAACAAAAAACCAAAGAAACATAGTAATATGTTGAGACAGTAATCAAGTAGGTAATAATAAAGTAGGTGTTACATATTTTAAACAAATTTTGGCTAACAAGGATTACCTGCTGAAATCTCTTTAAATGAAGAGTAAGAACAGGAGGAGCAAGAGAAATTAGCATCTGCTTTTTGGCATTGGTGTAAACATGCCTCCTTTCACCTAAAGAAAGGAAGAAATTTTTAGCAGTGTGAAAATCATTTCAGACCCCTGCAACATTCAGATTTGCTATCAAATCACTTCAAACATCTAAAGCAAGGATCAGTAAACTTTTTCTATGAAAGACCAGATAACAAATATTGTAGAATCTGTGGACTAGGAGGCAAAATCAAAGATATTTTATAGGTACTTACATATGAAATAAAAATTTCCATAAATTCTTAGTGATGAAATCAAAATACTGTAATAACTGAAAGTGATTATAATCTATTAAAGAGAAAAATGGAATCACTGTGGAGAGACACTACTTTGGTTAATGAGGTTCAAAGGTTAGTATACTCCATCATCAAATCATTTGCAAATGTTCATCTATAAAAAATATTTTTTTTTTGAGACAGAGTTTCGCTCGTTACCTAGGCTGGAGTGCAATGGCACGATCTCGGCTCACCGCAACCTCCGCCTCCTGGGTTCAGGCAATTCTCCTGCCTCAGCCTCCTGAGTAGCTGGGATTACAGGCACGCGCCACCATGCCCAGCTAATTTTTTTGTATTTTTAGTAGAGATGGGGTTTCACCATGTTGACCGGGATGGTCTCGATCTCTTGACCTCGTGATCCACCCGCCTTGGCCTCCCAAAGTGCTGGGGATGGCTCACGCCTGTAATCCCAACACTTTGGGAGGCCCAGGCAGGTGAATCACTTGAGGTTAGGAGTTCAAGATCAGGCTGGCCAACACGGCAAAACCCCATCTCTACTAAAAATACAAAAATTAGCCAGGCATGGTGGCGGGCACCTGTCATCCTAGCTACTTGGGTAGCTGAAGCAAGAGAATTGCTTGAACCCAGGAGATTTCAGTCAGCTGAGATTGGCCACTGCACCTTAGCCTGGGAGACAGGGCACAACTCTGTCTCAAAAATATACATGTATGTATGTGTGTGTGTATGTGTGTGGTCTCTGAGCTGATATATATATATATATGTGTGTGTGTGTGTGTGTATATATATATACGTGTATATATATGTATATGTGTATATATATATATATACACACACACACACATATAGACAAAAAGTAAGCCTGTTTTTGTATGGTCTCTGAGCTGATACACACACACGAAACAGGCTTACTTTTTGTCTCTACATGTACATAAATAAGTTTACTTAGAATTTTAAAACATTTCAACAATTTTCGTAAAAATCCTTAGGAATCCATGGCCCTCCACATCCCATTTACTCAAACTTAAAAAAAAAAAAAAAAAAAAAAAAAAAAGGCAGTGGGGAGATGGGAGAAATTTTCAGTGTCTTCCTGTTTCCCATTTGAGGAAGACTGTAAGAAAGCACTGTCATCCCCATGCCTTGCACTGGGCGTGTCACATTAGTACACTGATAAAGTCGTCTGGCATCCTGGGTACAAAAAAGATAAGGGTGGGAAAAAATAGCCACTATGTGTCAGGATGCTGTCGTGATTCCATTGTAACGGGATAATTTACCCACAGGGAGAGGTGTCAAGGAGAAAACTGTCCCATTTAACTGCTGCTGGGATGTCACAGAGTACTAGCCACTTCAATAAAGTCCTACTTCTTCCATCCTTCTATTAAAATATTTACACAGAAGAGGTCACTTATTCATGCCATCCAAATCCAGATACAATTACAATAGGAGTACTGTGCCTATGCAGTGCAAAATGTGCCCCTGAATATTAATTTTACTTACAATTCTCATTGTAAGTATTAAAATACCTTTTATATTTGCCTTTGGTCCATTACACTGTCTCCGTGTACATACTTCACAAAGCAGTTTATTCGCATCTCGGAGTTTCTCATTACGAGTGAACTGATATAAACAATGCTGAATTGAACATTCATCAGTACTGAAAACTTCCCTGTTTGCAAGAGTACAGAAAGCAGTTTCTGGATCTTCATTTACAACCTCATACACCTTTGTTCCAGAAGTATGACTATCATTCAGAATCTCTATGTTTATTTCATCAGGATGAAGAGCAGCATTCAAATTCAGGTTTTTGAAATCACTGGAAATGTCCATTTCTCCATTGGTCCCTTCCTTCAGGTAGGCACCATTTAAATTTCTATTACATTCAGTGGGAGAAGATGACAAAACCTCCAGATCATTATCCATGTTGACATTTTTCATATCAACTTCCTCTGTGGATTTTTGATTGTCAGTTACACTTTCTATCATTTTTTCTTGGCCATTCAAATCTTTCTGGTTGACACAGTATTCTTTATGCGTAACATCCTCTTGTGAAATACGGCTGGATTTAATATCTACTTCTCCTTGAAGTGACATTTCAGCTTCATATTCATTATCTTCAGGATGGTCAACAGTACAAATATCACTTAAATGAAGAACTTTTCCTTGAATTTTTTGTTGTCTTCGTTGGTTCTGGGTAAAAAGTATAAGATATTACAAAAGAAAAAAAAAAGTGGGAGGGAGAAAAGGAGGAAGAGAGACAGAGGAAGAAAGAGAAAACATACATATGTACTATATCCAGTTTTGTTGCTTGTTAATAAAAAATAATTTCATAAGGAAGAGTTCACTCTCCCAATCTGATCCTAAAAGTTCCTTTACTATCAAGGATCAAATAAATTATGAAGAAACTGGTTGGGCATGGTGGCTCACACCTGTAATCTCAGAACTATGGAAGGCCAAAGCAAGATCACTTGAGGAATCCGAGACAAGCCTGGGCAACATACCAAGACCCATCTCTAAAAAAAATAAAAACTAGCTGGGCACACTGGTGTGCACCTGTAATGCCAGCTACTCAGGAGGCTGAGGCAGGAGGATGACTTAAGCCCAGGAGTTCAAGGTTACCATGAGCTATGATCATGCACACTATACTCCAGCCTGGGTAGCAGAGCAAGACTCTGTCTCAAAAAATAAATATATAAATAATGAAGAAGTTACTTAGGCCAGGTGTGGTGTCTCACACCTATAATCCCAGCTCTTTGGGAGGGTGAGACAGGTGTCTCACTTGAGTCAGGAGTTTCAGACCAGCCTGGCCAACATGGTGAAACCCCCCATCTCTACTAAAAATACAAAAAAAATTAGCCAGGCATGCCTGTAGTCTCAGCTACTTGGGCAGCTGAGGCAGGAGAATCTCTTGAACATGGGAGGTGGGAATTGCAGTGGGCTGAGTCCATACCACTGCCCTCCAGCCTGGGCAACAGAGTGACTCTGTTCCAAAAAAAAGAAAGAAAGAAAAAGTTCTTTTAAGTGAAATCAGGAACAAACCATCACCAATCATCAAAAAATCATCCTATTGCAGAAATGAAAATATCCAAGACATGGTCTCTGTGCTAAGAGAAGTAATCCAGGCAGAGTACTAAGATTGTTAAACCCAGGCAGCCAAATGTTAAATTATATGGTGGGTCTGACTACACACAAAACAGAAAGAAATATATCCACAGGAGTTATAATTATTGTGTCAAGGTTTCACTGAGACAAAAAAACAAACTGAAAGAAAATTCAAGGATGCAATAGTACAGGACTGCTTTCATCAGAGGAATAGACAAAAGTATTCTGGGAAAATAATGGACCGAAGTTAGCAAAGAAGCAAGGTAGCCACCTGCATACACAGGAGAAAGCAAAGAACTTTTACCCTTTAAAAGCACTCTTATCACTTGCAACCTACTTGTAAATAAGGAAAGGAAGGCATTTAATCAAGATTCCTGTTACTAAAATGCCTAAAAACCCAAAGGGGTTAGCATTTCTGGTGGTTGTAAATGAAAGAAGAGCCCCTGTGAGGCTACGCTTTAATAACAGAAGAATGAAGGGCAGCATAGAGGATGGGACCCAAATATTTTCTGATGTGTTTCCATAGAAAACAGAGAAACACATGAATAAAAAATGAGAAAATATAAGCAAAACTTCAAAGAAAATGAAACACAAATGGCTCTGAAACATAAAAATACGCTTAATCTCATTTATATTAAAATAAATACAAAATAAAACTGCACTGAAATAATATTTTCCATCTAACACACCAATCAAAATCTGGAAGTTTGATTAACACACAGCTGTCAAGGATCAGGAAAAACCTTTGTGAAGGGCAATTAGGTAGTATCAACCGAAACTACAAATGCAATCCTTATTCTCAAAATTTGCCCTACAGATAACATATGTATAGGGTTATTCACTAGAGCATTGACCATTATAGCAAAAGACTAGAAACAACCTAAACCAATAGAGAAATGGTTAAATGAACTATGGTACATCCTTAAAACAGGTAAGGAGGGAAGGGAGGAAGGGAGGGAGAGAGGGAGGGAGGGAAGGAGGGGGGCAGGAAGGTGGGCCAGGTACAGTGGTCCACACCTGTAATCCCAGCACTCTGGTAGGATGAGGTGGGCAGATTACTGGAGGTCAGGAATTCAAGACCAGCCTGACCAACACGGCAAAACCTGTCTTTACTAAAAATACAAAAATTAGCCAGGTGTGGTGGCTCATGCCTGTAATCCCAGCTACTCAGGAGGCTAAGGCAGGAGAATCACTTGAACCTGGGAGGCAGAGGTTGTGCTGAGATCTCACCATTTGCACTCCAACCTGGGTGACAGAGCAAGACTCTGTCTCAAATAAAAGAAAGAAGGAAAAAAAAGAATGAAGAAGTTTTACATACTAAAATGGAAAGGACTCCAAATATTTAAGTATAAACAAACACCACAATCCAGAATAGTGTTTATGGTAAGAAAGGGGAGGAAAAAAAAACAAGAATACATACTTGTATTTGCTCATATTTTCCAAAAGAAACTCCAGAAGGATATGTTAAGAAAAAACAAAAATGTTTACCTTTGTCATAAAGTGGTGGTCAACTGGGCACGATGGTTCATACCTGTAATCCCAGCACTTTGAGAGGCCAAGGCGGGTGGATCAGTTGAGGTCAGGAGTTTGAGACCAGCCTGACCAACATGGTGAAACCCCACCTCTACTAAAGATATAAAAATTAGCTAGGCTTGTTGGCATGCGCCTGTAGTCCTTACTGCTCAGGAGGCAAAGGCATGAGAATCGCTTGAACCTGGGAGATGGAGATTGCAGTGACCAGAGATTGTGCCAGTGTAGCCCAGCCTGGGTGACAGAGTGAGACTCTCAGATTAAAAATAAATAAATAAATAAATAAATAGGGGATTGGGTGGGTGGGTGGGGACTTACTGTTACCTTTATATGTTTTTAAATTTGTGAGTGCCAACATATTAACTCAAAAATTACGTTAATTAACTAAATTTACTACAAATACTTCTTACAAGCAATGTAGGAGTTAAAAAAAAAGAAGCACAATCTTTTCTTCACATATATTCAAAGCAATTTCTCTGCAGAGAATACAAAATCAGCTAAAGCTTATAATTGCCAAATGAAAGTGCTGTATATAAAATAACAGACATGTCTAACCAATGTCATTCAGACTACAAACTCAATAGTTCAAAATATCAAATTAGAAATGTATGATTTTCCTCTTAAATACCCACCTTGGCTTGCTTTTTGGCTTGTTTCTTTGCTTTTTTCTGTAAGTGCTTACTTGTTCCAGAAGGAATATCACTTCTCTCTTTTATGTAACTGTCGTTATCTTTTTCTTCCTCGCTATCTTTATCTTCATCCTCCATTATCTTTTTTAGATTTTTATCATTTACACTTTTCTTACCACTCTTAAAATATAAATAACACAGGTCAAACACAAACTTTTACAGCTACCATTAAAAAAAAAAATCAGTACTCTCTTAAGTATTTTTCTACTTCTATTACATACTAGCTTTATTTTCCTCAATATTTGAAAATAGATGAGACAAAATCCATTTATCTCATGTACTAGAAAGCAATCTTCACATAGTGAGAAAACAAGCAAACCAATAAAACATCAAAAAGGCAACCTCACATGCAAGCATAATAGAAATACAATGAATTTTACTAGATACATGCTGTGTCACACTGTAAATGTCCATTTCCAAATGTATTTTCTAAGTGATTTATACATGTCACCACAGTGTATTCTTTTTATTCTTTTCATTCTTTGCATGCACATGAGAGTTTCAGAGAAAGAGAAAATAACGTTTGGTGAGACTTCAATTACCAAGTAACAAGCCAAGGGACTCATAATTCATATGAAGTTGAATAATGATTTATCTAATACTCATAACATCTCTTTTTTCCTACTACTTTAAAGGAACCAAATTAACGTGGCTCTAAAATGAAACAATACTCTTTATTTAACATTTATGAACTTAGGTGTGCAAGGGATTCATGGTTAGTCTTAAATAACAAAAACAAGTAGTAATTTTAATATAAGGAAAATACTTCCCTGCATGCAAACCAATCAAACTAATTACTTGTGTAGAATTCTGAATACATCATCTTTTTCTTCATCCTCGTTTTTAAAAGTAGTTACCCTGTTCTTTATTCAAATCCTAAAAATTATTCTAACTCAAATTAAGAAAAATTTCTGCGTGGGTTAGTAATACACAAACTTAAAAAAAAGTTACAAGGCTTCCCCATAAAATCTTACAGGGAAAAAAATCTACTTGAATAAAATAAACTCAATAGTCTTACCTGATCATCTAAAACTGGGAGGGACAAATCAAGGAAAGATTCATGAACCAAGGAGACCTTAACCAATCAAAAAAGAAAATGTAAAAATGCAAATACTCTAAATATTACATAGTAATATCCTCTCTGTGGAGTGGGTGGTAGGGGTAGGTTTTTAAATAAACAAAGGCTTAAAAAATTTTGAAATAAAAAATTAAACAACATTGAGGACTTTGGGTTGGGGAAAATAAAATGTTAAACTAACTTCTTCAAGATTTAAGGAATGCTGACATTTCCCACAAAGAACCGCATGCATTTGAATACTTTAAAAAGATAGCCTATGACGGTTAGACGTTTCTGTTTTTGAAATAAACAACTGATAAACTACTCTATGAATATTAGTGAATAAAAACAGTACATATGGCATCTACTTACAGTTCTGCATTGATCACACATGATCGTACTAGTTAGTTCACCACCAAAGATGCGGTCGACAAAACTTGGTATTGATTTTTTCTTCTCATAATCTACAGAGAAAAAAAGTGTATCAATTACCAACTACCTTTATATAATTAAACAAGAAAAGCTAACACTACTTACCTAACTCTAAAATTTTATTTTAAATTTCCTGTCTCATAGACTTCTTCCTCTATTCATAATCACCATTATTTGATTTTTATGCAATAGAAGTCAGTACTACATATTCTGCCTCTGAGGATAACACACTTGAACATAATCGCCTTTTATGAATAAGACAAAGAAGTCCTTATCCAAAATCTAGTCAGTGGAAAGTAAACTGTGCAAGTCAGCGAGACTTCTATGTCTCTCTCTCTTTACTGGTGTAAAATGAAAAGCTCTGACTAGGCTGAATGACAGCCTAGCTCCTTAGTTCTACCTCTAACATTCTAATATTCAAAACTGATAAAAGATACCACAGTAGCAAACTAGGAGAGAAAATGCACGTAACTTGTTTTGTGAACTCTAAGACTGAACTCCTTTCATATTTTAGAAACAAAAGAAAAACCTCAGGAAAATGTTTCAAACAAAATCTTCCTTTTATTTCCCTGTGTTTCCAGAAATAATCTTTTTACTACTTGGTGAGCCAATTTTCCAAATATGTGAAACCCATAAGCATTATTCAAATGATAATTTATGCAGAAACACACTTTGATGACAGAAAATGCCAGCAGGCATAATTCTCTCCATTACTGGCCAGGTTCTAAAGGGCACCAACGAAGCAAAGAGTTGCTATGAGTTGATTTAAATCTGTGCTTTATAATACAATAGCCCTTAGTCACTTGTGGCTATTTAAATTTAATTATAATTAAATAAAAATTAAAATGTAGTTCCTCAGTTTCACCAGTCACATTTCAGGCTCCACATGTGCCTGGTTGCTTCTATATGGAACAGCAAAGATATAGAAGTGTTCCATCAACAAATGAAGTTCTACTCGGCAGATCGGTCCTAATCTTTACATGCCACACAGTAAGAACTAAGTTGGCTCTGTGATTAATAAACCAACTACTGTGAACTCACACTAACAAACATAATTAATGTATTACTACTAATTATAATTGTAAGCTTTTGAAAAGTAAAATTGTAATTCATCTTAGCTTTATCTTTAATATATAAAAAGAATACAACATAGGTTAAAACTGTTCACCTTTGAAGTACTGAATAATTGTTACTAATCAATGTTGATAAAGAGAAATTATACATTAGTAATTGTGGACTTGGAAATACATGTACCAGCAATCTTGTCCTAAGGTACAGAGGAATTCAACTATATTGTTTTAGTTCAAAAAGTGAGACATTACCTTTAACTTTATTTTTTAGTTCTTCATCCAATTTTTCAGTAGAATTACCAAATGCTTTAAGTATTCCTTTACTCACTCTCTAAAAGTAATAAAATGGATATATATATACTATTAAATTTTAAATTTTATTTTCCTTAGAAAATATGTAATCAAGTCAAGAAAGTGATCAAGCTATAGCTCCCCATATTTACTAATTCCAAAATCACATTTTCAAAATTAATTCAAGGAGCTAAAAATGAATTATGCCTGCAAAGCAATCACTAACCACTGAATGAAGATATTACCTTATCATTTCAAGATCTTAAACCTTTTCAGACCAAAGCTTTTCAGAACATGCCCACCTCCTTTGAAAAGAAACTGAAATAGCTTGTCCTACAAGCAGAATGTTTACGTGAGAGCCACAGGGACTGACTCTAGCACTTACAACAGCCCAGCTCCATTATTTCTGGGGGACCTTACACTAGGTACTGAACTTTTCTCTACAGCCTAGATTCTCAATCTATGGAGTAAGAAAAATCACAGTATTCACCTCACAGAAACTTAGTGAAAACGAAGGAAGAGAATTAATATAAAACACTGAAAACAGCGACTGGCATAAAATAAATGCAAAATAAATATTGGGTTATTAGTTATTATCACTATTATTAGTACTCACTAATTCATACCCCCAAATACATTATTTTATATCCTGGCTATTAACAAAAATTTTAAAATGCAACAAATGTTCCCTGACTCTTAGAAAGAGAAAATACCTCCTAGTTTCAAAAAACAGTGTTAAATCAGACTTGGAATAAGAGTAAGGGTGTGCGGCACCTGGGAACTATTTTGGGAGAAACATTTTCCAATATTTGGCAGCTCTCCTCGCAGAGGTTAGTAAACAGAATCTTTAAAGAACATTAATGCTGTAAACATCAACTAAACTTAACCATGATGAGAAAGAGAATCATTGCTAATTCTCTGGACTCATTCTAATGGTGAAAACATACTAATTGAAAAAGCTGGTGTAAGAAAAAACTTAAAAGTATGATTGCCTTAATAACTAGCTTTCACTGTTTTAATAACTCATAAGATCTCAAATGAGACAGAAAGCTTATGAAGATAGGATTATAAAATACAATGGTCATAACATGCTAACTTGGTGTTCTTCTGCTCTCATCCCATCCAATAAATAGCGAAGCAGCTCCTGGCTGTCTTGCTGCTGATAGCCTTTAAACCGCACTGCTCTAGAGAAAAACAAAAAGACAGAAAAGCAACGATCAGTCTACTAAGATATGAAGCTTTTTTTAGAAAAATCTTAGGATCCTATCCCAAATCTCAGAGAGTTCTAGTTTCTCCAAATTTCCATTTAGCCCATTACCACCCTTGGGAGATTTAACTATCATAAAATGTATTTTAAAATCCAAATGAAAAAACTATGCCTTATTGCATATATAGGGTTGACTTTAATGCTATTAATATTTTTAAATTATTTCTCAGCATCTCACTGAGGCACTGAAAGCACGATCAAAGTGGATACTCACTTTTTACAGACCTGAGAAAAGAGTTCTTTAGGTGTCACAATCCCCTTTTTGGTCTCTTGCATCTCATTAAGAAACTGGCTCATGGCTAAAGTAAGAGGGCCTGGGGGTTCAAGGTTTATTTCTAACGGTTCCTGAATATGGGAAAAGAAATTACTTTCTTCAGTCAAATTTTGGAATCACTGACTTTACTAAAATGTATTTAGTTAACATATACTGCCAATGTTCCTGACAGAATTGCCCCATTTAAAAGTTTAAAATGTATATCAAAAAATATAGAAACTGTTGGTTATAGACTGTCTAATGCAGAATTCAGCTCTACTATTTTAGTTTTAGATTATCTGGAACACTTACTACCTAAGAACTGAAAGAGCCAAACCAAAATGTAAATAATCAAAATGGATAAGGTAGTATTATTTGGTTACACAGCTCTTAAGTCACCTTAAGATGTTAAAAATAATAATGTAAGCCTACGGCTTCACAGACACATACACATTCCCAGGAAGGAGGCTTAACATTTGAGCACAGAAAAACAAAGCATACACAGAGCAAACAAACGAAAAGGCTCCTTATAACTTCTATTTGCCTGAAACTGTTTAACTTAGTAGCCTAAAATAAAACAAAACAAACAAAAATGGTGGAGACGAGTGTTAATTATTTAAAATAATTTAGAAAGCAGACATTCCGAGAGGAAAGTTACAGATGAGAAAAAGTTTAAAGAACATACTGTTAATGCCAAATCAGGTGGTTCAATTTTTACAATTGTTCCAGACATTTTCACTTCTTTTAGTAGTTCTCTCAGGACTGGTGTTTGTGACAAGTTCTAGAATGTAGGATGAAAAAAACAAAGAAAAAAATTATTTAAAGGCAAATCAACTCAAATACTTCGTGTCTATTTTATCAAAACAAAATCATGAGCAACACTGAAATCACTATTGTATCTACACTTGGGAAATGAAAAATTACAGATGCTTCTCTCCCTGCTCTACTTGGGTCATAACTACTTCAGTTCTGGGATTATTCATCACCTCCGTAGGGCATTCTCCTGCCACCCAATCAGAAGTAGCTGTCCCCAGTCCTCCACCATGATTTTCTCACAACCACTTACCACCACTTGTAGCTACACATATGCTTCTGTGTGAGGTTAACCTGTGTTTCCACCACCCAACTGCAAGCTCCGTGAGGGAAGCAGCAATATTTATTTCAAACCCACTGCACCCCGGTGCCCACTAACTGTATTACTGTCATGCAATAAAACTTTCCTTAAGTTTTCTTTGGCCATGTGTGGTGGCTCACACCTGTAATCCAAACACTTTGGGTGGCCAATGTGGGTGGATTGCTTGAGACCAGGAGTTCAAGACTAGCCGAGGTAACATGGTTAAACCCTGTTTCTACAAAAAATACAAAAACTAGCCAGGAGTGGTGGTGCATGCCTGTAGTCCCAACTATTCTGGAGGCTAAGGTAGGAGGATTACTTGAGCCCAAGAGGCAGAGGCTGCTGTGAGCCCAGATGGTGCCAATGCACTCCAACCTAAGTGAAAGAGTGAGACCCTGTCTCAAAAAAAAAGTTTTATTTGAATACATATAAATAAATTACTTAGGGGGAAAAAAAAAAAACTCAAGTAGCATATTCTATGAGGAAAATGATAGCTTTTTTAAAAGGGAAAGAAATGACAATATACCTGCATAACTGCATTGAAGAAACATGTGTTTCCCAAATTACTGAGTCCTTTCACGGTTAACTGGGAAGGAGAATTCACGGAAGGATTCTCTTTAGCCATGTTTTCCTTCTTTTCTCTCTCTTGTTCATTTTTACTCTCTTTTTCTAATTTTTTATTTTCAAGCTCAATATTTCCATTATCTTTCTCTGCTTTAAAAAAAGAAGAAAAGATTTAGCAAAATGTGAAATACAGTCATATTGAATGCAAAAGTATACTTGGGAAACAGTACTAGAGTTTCTGAGTTTTACCTAAAGTCATTATTTTTCACCTATTGATTTTAAATAAATACAAGTAAACTGCCGTCCAAAAAAAAAAAAAAAAAAAGAACCAGTAAAAAATACTCAGACCTAAAGTAAGCATTACTTTGACAAATAAAACCAAACAGTATATGCTTTGGTATAAGTCTCCCTTTTTTACTGCACAAAAATTCACTCATCTTGTGAAATTAAGAATATAAAACAATCAAGTAAAGAACGTGAACATGAAATAAAGTTTTTAATAAATTCTGAGGGCCAAAAATCAATCCTATAGTAAAAGCAAATAATTCTGGCCCTGACAAAGACTTTTGTGACGATAAAAACTTAAAGAATATGCTTAAAGCAAATGCTATATGTCAACCAATTAATTTAGTTATTCATGGAAAGAACCTAAGAAATATCTGACCAAAAGGAATCACAAATGCTTCACTTTTATATTATCCCAGCAGACAAACTGAAATCCTGTTATTGCAAAATGTACTACAGTAAGAAGAGCATAAGGCAGGTCTATAGTAAGCCTTGCCACGGTTATGGGAACAGGCCTATTGCCTATTACCTTAGTCTATGGCCTTCATCACATCTTCTAGATCATTTTTCACATCCCTTCTAATACCTTATAGTTAAACCAAAAATAGTTTCATAGTTGGAAATCAACCGTAATTAATGTTACTCAGCTGCATATAATGCTAAGTAGTATAACAAACCCGAGTATCAGCAGATACACAAATCAACATTTAGTGTATATTAAAGAAACAAATTATTTTACCTGGCTTTGGAGTTGTAATACCGGCTTGTTTTCTAACATAATCAACCACTTGACCCAATTGGTTTGAACTGCAATACTGGACCTCATTATCACATATGTAACACCTGTGCCCCAAAAAAAATCACAGAGAAGAAAAATGATGAACTGACAATTAAAAAAGGGAGACAAATAATAATTCCTGGAATCCAGAGTGTGTAACCACCAACTTATTCTATTAGAGAAACTGAAACTAAACATTCTGTTTTCCTGAAGAAGACTATGCATATTAACTCTGGTTTATTATTACTAAGATTAGCCAGAATTATGGATACATGTAAGTGGTACGATGAAATACTCCAAACACTTTACTGTACTGATTATAATACTGAAGTCAAAAGATTTTTCTACATGTATTTCAAAATATAGAACTACACCAACAAAAGTAACAACTTTTACAATTGAAAGATGTCATTCAGGGAAGACCACTGTGAAAATAATTTTTAAGACGTAAAAATCTGTTTTAATGATATTACAATGCAACATCTATAACATACCAGCCTGACATTTATTTTCATACAAATTCATAGCCAAAATTTTATTACATTCTTATTTATCTGAAATTTGTCCTTAGTGTCTTTATCTCCACTATATGCCTTATAATATCATAAGCAAGTAAAACAAAGGGGTAAAGATTCTTAAGTCTTCTATGTTAAAATTTTTGTGTTTGTGCAAATGTCCAAGTAAAAGCTTCTCATAACATCATATTCTTTGGCTTTCTGAAAGTGATGGTATTTTTTTAAATTACAAAAAATTTAAATTGCTTTCTTCTTAAACATACACAAACATTTCCATTCTCCAATGTTTCAAATAATTTCCACCCAACAGGCAGAGGAACTGAAACTCACCATACACTCCAGTTGTCCAAGCTAAGAACCAGACAGTGAGGTTCAGATCGTGGCGTCATATAGTGCTTCAAGGCATGCTGCTCCTGAGAATTTCTGCCACAGCCCTAAAAAAAAAACACATAATCATAAACCTCACAACCATAGAAATTCACCAAGAGGGGAGAATTCATAATCTATCATAAACAAGGAAGTGGTTCATGAAATTCTGCCATTCTTACCAATCATGAAAAAAAAAAAACATTAGAATCTGTATTTTGTTAAAACTTATAAATGCACAGGCAACTGTACTTTCAGGTAATACCTTCTCAAATAAGTTCAAAGAGTTTTCTAAAATCCCAAATTGATCTTAAAATGTAAGCATACCTGATGGCCACATTTAAGACATAGCCAAACTGAAGGCTTTTCTTCTGTTTCTTCTTCAGATTTATCTTTTATTTTATTGTCTGTCTTACAGTCTTGGCAAATATTCCATTCCACATTCACCAAAGCCTTTTTCAAGTTACCTTGTTCCAATCCTTTTCTAATGTGTCTGCACAAAGGTTCTATTAAAACAAATAGAAAGGGAACATACAACGTCAAAAATGACTTTCTTCAGTTACTCTTAAAACTTACCCTTGATTCACATTTCAAAAATGAAATTCACTCTATAAAGAAACTGTTAGATATTCTGAACTTAAAACTGTTTGATATTTGAAGAATAAAGAGATAAGACACAAATTTGTGTAATTTTGCTTTAAGCCCTAAATATAAACACCACTGCCCCTACTACAAAATCATTTCAATTTATTTGGCTATTTCCTTTAAATTAAGGCTCTTTTTCATATTTATGATTCCTTTTATCTCTAAAGATTTGTAGAAAACGTCCTTCATTCAGTCAGTAAAACACCTACTATAGGGAAAGCACTGTGCTAAATGCTCAGGAGCCCAAAATAGAGTAAGTCACAGCTCTTCTCTGTGAGCAGCTCACATTCTGGAAGGAAAGGCAGCTAAATAAATTAATTTATAAGTATCTCCAAAACATGGCATAGTAGCACAAGAAGAGAAGGCTGAAGTCACCAAAAGTTTCACAGGGGAGGTAACATCTGTGCAATCCTAGAAGATAATAACAGTAATAAAAATTGCTGATATGAATACTTTCTATAAACTTTGTTAAATATTTTGCACATATTATCTCATTTAATCCTTATAATCACTCTAAAAAACACTATTGCCAGGCGCGGTGGCTCACGCCTGTAATCCCAGCACTTTGGGAGGCCGAGGCGGGTGGATCACGAGGTCAAGAGATTGAGACCATCCTGGTCAACACGGTGAAACCCCGTCTCTACTGAAAATACAAAAAATTAGCTGGGCATGGTGGCGCGTGCCTGTAGTCCCAGCTACTCATGAGGCTAAGGTAGGAGAATTGCCTGAACCCCAGGAGGCGGAGGTTGCGGTGAGCCAAGATCGTGCCATTGCACTCCAGCCTGGGTAACAACAGCGAAACTCCGTCTCAAAAAAAGAAAACAAACAAACAAACAAAAAAAACACTATTAGTCCCAATGACAAATGAGAAAACTAAGATTTAGTGCCCACATAACTACTGAGTATCTATGCCAGAATTTAGACTCAAGTCTTTCTAACTTCATAGCTCACACTTTAAACCGTAACCTCAGAGAGCGAAGGGCAATCTGAAAATGCCACAGCCACGAAGAAAGACGTATAAAAGTACATGTTGTCTCCCCAGATTATGGAGTTACACAATGGGTAAAAATGAGCAGTTGAACCTGAGGCTAAAAGCTCTGTTGCGGTCAAGATAAGTTTTGCAAACCACTGTACAGTGCCTGAGTTGTTTCAGGAACATTGGAGGTTTAGAAACTACTCAAGTGGCATAATTAGTTTTATGTCCAATGATCTTGCACCAAGAAAATAAATATAAATGCAAATGGGATCATGTGGAAAAACTACTAAATCTCAGTAGTCAAAGAAATACAAACTAGAAAAAGAAGGTATCCTTTTCAACTATCAAATCAGCACAGATTTTTACAGATGATACTAACCAGTGCTGATGAAGGTTCAGGGAAATGGACACTTTATTATGCTGCAAGGGGGCCTGTAAATTAGTAAAACATTTCTGAATGGCAATTTAGCAATGAAATCAAGAGTCTTTATACCCTCTGATTCAAAAATTATATTTCTAGGATGTGTATTAGGAAAATATTTGGATGTACACAGAGATTTAGCTATAAAGTTGTTTATTACTGATCCATTCATAATACCAAAAAGTTAAAGATTACCTAAATCTGTAACAGTAGAAAATTATCTATATAAATTATGAAATATGCATTCATGATCTTTGGTCAGTGCAATAATATGCCATTGAAAATGTTGAAGGCCGGGCATGGTGGCCCTCGCCTATAATCCCAGCACTTTGGGAGGCCAAGGCAGGCGGATCACTTGAGGTCAGGAATTCAAAACCAGCCTGGCCAACATGGTGAAACCCCATCTCTACTAAAAATTCAAAAATTAGCTGGGCATGATGGCGCACACCTGTAATCCCAGCTACTCAGGAGGCTGAGGCAGGAGAATCACTTGAACCCACTAGGTGGAGGTTGCAGTGAGCTGAGATCACGCTATTGCACTCCAGTCTGGGTGACAGAGCCAGATTCCATCTCAGAATTAAAAAAAAATAAAAAAGTTGGAGAAGGTCAAGTGCAGCGGCTCTCACATGTAATTTCAGCACTTTGGGAGGCTGAGGCAGGAGGATCACTTGAAGCCAGGAGCAAGACCAGCCTGGCCAACATAGGAAAACCCTGTCTCTATTTAAAAAAAAAAAAAATAGCTGGCTGTGGTGGGATATGATTGCAATCCCAGGCACTCAGAGGCTAAGGCAGGAGAAAATCATTTGAACCTGGGAGGCAGAGGTTGCAGTGAGCTGAGATTGCACCACTGCACTCCAATCTGGGTGTCAGAGAGAGTGAGTCTCAAAAAAACCAGAAAATAGAAGACTGTTAAATGACACATAAACTTTACATTAAAATGCAGATAATATAACAATAATATGCACTTTTATACCATTTTCATATTTTAAAACATATATCCATGTAGAGATATGAACATTAAAGATTCAATAAATCAAATATACCTAAAGCTTCAGAGGAATCATCAGTTGGAACAGTTTTTCCCTTTGTCCGTTTCTTTCCCATGTTGGCACTTTATGGATTACTTACTGACACAAAATAACAATCTAGAAAACAAGATAAAGTTAGCTTGACCAAAGAAAAAAGCATTTCTTTAGGAGTCAGTAATATAACTAAGCCACATATATTATGCATGTCTATCACACTTCGTAATTTACAAAGACCAGTCAGATATAATCAATTAATTTTCAATAAGAACTCAAGTATATAGAATAGTTATCTCCCCTGTTTTTCATAGCATAGAAAACTGATTCTCAGCAAGCTTAAGAGGTTTTCAATACATGCAAAGGTCAGGAGAGAACCCTGGTCTTCTTACACAGATCGTGAACAGTCTCAGAACTTGACACTTGTAGGAAGCTGACTCCTCACTACATACATGTGAAATAATGGTGGCACTCTTAAACAGAAAACTGATCATCTTTCCTTCTAAGCTACATTTCTTAGCTCTGCAGTCTATGCAAATTAAATTGATAATTTCTCTAATAAAAATTTAAAATAATTCTAATAACAAACTCCTAAAGGGAGTTAGAAAATTTGCAAAATAACTTCAAAGCCAAATACAAAAAGTGATACACTGTTGTACATTTTCCACACCAGGATTTCCTAAGGGCATTAGCTAAATGGAAATTGATTACAACTGCATTCTCAACTCTTACATTATTATACTATTGCCAAAACCACTTTGGAAGGCTATGGCAAATCTAGCTGCACATAAAATCTTCACCTTTTTTAGTCAACAATTCAAATTTAGAAACATGAAAAGTGCTCAAAGTACATACAGGTCTACCTAACAATCTAGAAGTACAGATTTTAGAAACAAATACAAAAAATAGCACCCAAGTTCTTGCCTCCAATCCAACTAGTTCTAATCGGTGTGGTACTTCGGTACCAGATTCATCTTCCAGTTATGCCATTTTGATCACATCACTCTCTTGACTGAAAGCATTTAACAGCTTCCCAAACCATACTCCCTAAACTCTGCACTCATAGGCCTTTATAAATTTGGCCCTAATGCTCTAATCCTGACTCTCTATTATCCCTCAACAACAACAAAAACTGACTAAAGTTATAATTATATACTGCTTTTGCTCTTCAAAGCCCTTTCACAAACATTAGACTGGACTTTCATAGCAACACTTTAAATTGAGACATTTCACTAAAAATTCAGAAAAAAAAATGGTGAAAGATCACACAGGGTAACAGGGATGAGCTAAAAGGGAGATGCTGTCTGGCCTGTAATCCCAACACTTTGGGAGGTCGAGATGGGAGGACTGTTTGAGGCCAGAAGTTCAAGATGAGCCTGGGCAACAAAGCAACACTCATATCTCTACAAAAAAAAAGTAAAATGCAGATGTTACCATTTCAAGACCACCACTTTTTACCTGCCAATCAAGTCTCTCTCTCTCTCTCTTTTTTTAAGACTGTCTTGCTCTGTTGCCCCGGCTTGAGTGCAGTGGCTCACTGCAACCTCTGCCGCCCAGGTTCAAGTGATTCTCCTGCCTCAGCCTCCTGAGTAGCTGGGATTACAGGCGCCTGACACAATGCCTGGCTAATTTTTGTATTTTTAGTAGAGATGGCCAGGCTGGTGTGAACTCCTGACCTTAGGTGAACCACATGCCGCGGCCTCCCAAAGTGCTGGGATTACAGGCATGAGCCACCGCACCTGGCCAAGTCTGTCTCTTATACTCCACACCAAAACACTTTGCATACCACCTCCCCCGGCCTCGGTGCCTTTGATTTCTAGCTATAATATTCTATCTATCCAAATCTTACCAATCTTCCAAGTTCTCCATTTCAAGGAAGCCTTAATCATTCTACTCTAAATTAACCTCTCCACTGAACTTCCTCAGTATTTATGGAGTGCTCTAATTATCTTGTCCCCTTATCAGATATTCCAGTGTATTTCTTAAATTTTTTATCTGGGTTTATGTTATTTCTCTAAGCAGAATCTAAAGTTCTTAGAAAAATAAATAGATTCAGGCAAAGTTTTGGAACTGCCTATAATATCTAGCATAATGTTAGTACATAGCAGGTCCTGAAGAAATACTTCTTGCATTGAAATAGAAAAACAGAATAGTACCTGAGGCATAAAGGATGGTTACAAGGTGCAAAGGTAGGTACATAAGAATGAAGCAACCAAGTTCTGGTGAAAGAGAAAAGGGCGAAAAATAAGTCAGAAATCTGCAGTAGTGAAGACACACAGCACTAGTAAATCTGTTTTGAGGATTGCAGCAGTTCAGACTCCGTACGAAAACTTGAAAGACGAATTGTTAATTGCTGCAGGCAGAGGATATAGAGGGGTCACTCCAGGGCTGTGGGAAGAGCCCCAGTAAATTTCTGGCAACTATAAAGGCAACTCATGTGTCATGAGGAGGGAGTATTGTGACTGCCATCAGCTATAAAACATCAATAAACTTATTACACTTTTCAAGTAGTGTCAGCAGATGAACATTAGCGTCTTATTGAAATGACTCTTCGCAGGACTCCACACAAAATTTAAATCAAAGCTAGTCTTGCCGGCTCTCACATTATTCCAAGTCTCTTCTCTCTCTGCCCTCCCAGTCTTCCCCCGCCTACTCGTTTCATTAAAAATGTAAGCGTGTGGAAAACTTTGTCAGCAGGTCTTAACGTGGCTTTCAAGTTTTGCGTAGATCAGTCCTCTCTTAGGTGTATTCAATTGGATAGGTGACAGATGCTGCTTTTCCTACTAACTGTATGAACGCGGAGGCAAACCCAGCCCCAACCCATAGGGTAGTCCCTGCCACCCACCCACTTGCTCGACGCCTGCCGCATCTCCCCTCTCCTCCCCTTCCAACAGCTCCGATCCCACGGGGGAAGCTTGGGGTCCACGGGGTCAAGAAGCGCCAGCAGCGGCATCTCATTTGCCAGCTCCTGGAACTGACAGGACGTGCAGCCAATGAGATCGCAGTACCGAAAAGTAGCCGGGTTACACGCTTAAGGAGAGGGGCCTTCAAGAAGAGAAAGAGATTGGGGCGGAAAATAGGGGCTCTCCGAGGGCAGGAAGTCAGGCGAGCGACGACTGCGAGGCAGTGGGCCCAGAACTCACCCACGGCGACAGAGCCCATAACTGCATCCCCTCATGGGCCTTTGGGCTGGGCAGCCAGCTCTGTCTTCCTTCTGGTGGCGAATTGAGAGCGACGGAGCTGAAGCCAGAGTGACCCCTGGAAAGCAACAACTTCCGGAACGCGGCATTATGGGAAGTGGCTAGGCGCTCCCCTTCCTTCCTTCCAGCCCCTGACAGTCGGCTCTGGCGCTGGTAAATCTGCGCCTGCGTGCGACTAGTTCGCAAGTACAGAGGGTTTGGTTGTCAACGGGTTTTTTTTTTGGTCTCTTCGGACAGAGGGTTTGGTTGTCAATGGGTTTTTTTGGTCTCTTTCGTAACCATGGACTTAGATAAATGCTTCTGAAGTGTAGGCATCTGGTGGTGGTCTGAGCCTTGGAGTCTCCGAGGTGGTTACCTTTCAGGAACACGTTACATTTGGAGGCTAAGGGGGGAACACTTGAATTTTCGTTTCCCTAATTCTTTCCTGTCGACTTCTAAAATTGAGTACGTAAGTTGTCTTGAATTTACCTTCCTGCACCAAGTCAGAATAAAAAAAGGAGCGAGAGTGAATTTTAAAGCAGAACTGAAATACGGTGTTAAAGAGAAATTACGAGAGAGGGTAGTTTTCAAATATTTACTGTTGATTCGTGGAAACTATGTAAGTGCGAGGCCGGGCGCGGTGGCTCACGCCTCTAATCCCAGCACTTTGGGAGGATGAGGTGGGTGGATCACCTGAGGTCAGGAGTTCGAGACCAGCCAGGCCAAGATGGGGAACTCCCGTCTCTACTAAAAATACAAAAAAAAAAAAAATTGGCCGGGCACGGTGGCTCACGCTTGTAATCCCAGCACTGTAGGAGGCCGAGGCGGGCAGATTACGAGGACAGGAGTTCGAGATCAGCCTGTCCAATTTGGTGAAACCTCGTTTCTATTAAAAAATACAAAAATTAGCCGGACGTGGTGGTGGACGCCTGTAGTACCAGCTTCTCCGCAGGCTGAGGCAAGAGAATCGCTTGAACCCGGGAGGTAGAGGTTGCAGATCTTGCCAACAGTGAGACAACGTCTGAAAAAAAAAGTACAAAAAAATTAGTCGGGTGTGGTGGCGGGCATCTGTAATCCCAGCTACTTGAGGGGCTGAGGCAGGAGAATCGCATGAACCCTGGAGGCGGAGGTGGCAGTGAACAGAGATCACGCCACTGCAGTCCTGCCTGGACAAGAGCGAAACTCTATCTCAAAAATAAAAGAAAATAGGTAAGTTCACACTTTGTGCCAAGCCTTCCCTCAAATGAATTAAACAGGCCTCTCTGCCCTGGAGTCTTAGTTTAGTAGAGAAGATAGTAATCGCTATCAAGGGGGCAGAGGTAGGGGGATGCAGATGTCTATAGAAAAATAGTCAAAGAATGTAAATAGCTAATTCACCACAAAAGAACAATTGGTCACAAAATAAATGTCCATCCTTACTAGTCAGATAAAAGGAGTTTAAGATGGTGGCATACTAATAATCACAGTAATATTTGGTCAAATTTTGGGGAAAATTAGTTCTCTTGCATTTTACTGCTGAGATAATTTAAAAAAAAATTTTTTTTTTTTTTTTTTTTTTGAGACGTGGTCTCATTCTGTTGCCTAGGCTGGAGTGCAATGGCATGATCTCACCTCACCGCAACCTCCACCTCCCGGATTCAAGCAATTCTCCTGCCTGAGCCTCCTGAGTGACTGGGATTATAGGCACATGCCACCACATCTGGCTAACTTTTGTAATTTTTGATAGAGATGAGGTTTCAGCATGTTGTCCAGGCTGGTCTCAAACTCCTGGCCTCACATGATCCACCTGCCTCGGCCTCCCAAAGTGCAGGGATTACAGGAGGGTAAGCCACCACACCTGGCCTAGTTTCATCTTTCTCTTTATTCCAACAACATTATGACATTAAAGTCCAAGAGATATTGGGCTGGTCCTTGTTTGGTCTCTGGTGATTTAGATGAGGCAGGACTGAGCCCCCAGGAATGTATATCTCAAAAAGTTAGTAGCAGCTACTGTGCAAAGTTTGAAAGCCCAGGTCAAATCCTGGGCATATCCAGGGATGTGTGGTAGGTCAAAGGCTCCAGCTCTCAAGCAAGAAACAACAGGAGTGGGATGAGGTTATTTATTTATTTATTTATTTAGATGGGGTTTCACCGTGTTAGTCAGGCTGGTCTTGAACTCCCAACCTCAGGTGATCTGCCCACCTTGCCTCCAAAGTGCTTGGATTACAGGCGTGAGCCACCACACCCGGCCAAGGGATTAGGTAATTTTTAAAAAGTTTTCTTCTCCAAGCTCCAGAAATGCAGGCTTTTTGCCCCCGCCCATTTTAAAACAGAGCTTCGGGGGTCATTGTACCACCTGCTTCCTGTCTGAAAGGCTCTTCCCTTTGATCTTCCAGGGTTGGTATCTTATTGATATTCTGTTCACACCTTATTTTTATTTACTTATTTTAGAGACAGGGTCTGGTTTTGTAGCCCAGGCTGAAGAGCAATCATACTTAACTGTAACCTTGAATTCCTGTGCTCAAGTGATCCTCATGCCTCAGGCTCCCATAGCTGGTACTGCAAGTGAGTACCACCCCATTGGCTTTTTTATTTTTTGAAGTGACCGTGTCTCTACAAAAGCTGGTCTCAAACTCCTGAAATCAAGCGATACTCCAGCCCCAGCCTCCCAAAGCACTAGGATTCCAGGTGTGAGTCACCACATCCAGCCTCTAACATGCCTTAAAAGTCACTTCCTCGCAGTTACAGGGCAACCTAGGTAACGGAGTCATCTGATTTACTCACATCACCTTACTTTACTTCTCTGCCCATCAATTATCCACCACTATCTGGTATTTTTTTTTTTTTTTTTTTTTTTTTTTGAGACAGAGACTCACTCTGTTGCCCAGGCTGGAGTGTAGTGGTGCAGTTACAGCTCAGTACAGCCTTAACCTCCCAAGTTCAAGCCATCCTCCCACCTCACCCTCCTGAGTAGCTAGGAGTATAGGCCTACAGGCACACGCCCCTTCACCTGGCTAACTTTTGTATTTTTTGTAGAGGTCTCTCTGTGTTGCCCAAGCTGGTCTCAAACACTGGGCTCAAGCAGTCCTCCTTGGTCTCCCAAAGTGCTGGGATTATAGGCATGAGCTACCACGCCAGTCATGTTTTTGTATTTTTACCTTTATGTTTATCCCTCTTCATACATACACAGAAATGTGCAAATGTAAGCTCTTTGAGAGATGGGACATCTTTGTCTTGTTCATGGCTATAATTAGTACCTGGAATATAATAAGTGATCAGTAAATATTTATTAAAAAGATATGGTCATAAAAAATCAAATGCTGTATAAGAATGTTCATAGCAGCTTTATTTATAATAGCCAAAAAACTGAAAACAACCCAGGTTTCTATCAAAACAAGAATGGAATTGGTATATTCATGATAGAATACTACCAAGAAATCAGAAGAAACTGATACACGTAACAGACAAATCTTTAAAATATTACCTTGAGTGAAAGAAGCCTTACACAAAAATACCTATTGCATGACT
Source organism: Saguinus oedipus (assembly GCA_031835075.1). Lineage (NCBI taxonomy): Eukaryota > Metazoa > Chordata > Mammalia > Primates > Cebidae > Saguinus > Saguinus oedipus. Next base: position 53,788,246 of record CM063186.1, on the reverse strand, counting down.
ACAACCAAATGAAGTTCTAGAACGGGAAAAATAAGTATGGTGGATAAAAAAATCAGAACAGTGGTTCCCTTTTGGGAGAACTGGGTGGGGACTGAGTAAGGGCATGAAAGAACTTTCTGGGGTGATGGTAATGTTCTATACGTTAATATGGTTTGAGTTCCACAGGTATATGCATTTGTTAAAAACTCACATGTATTTAAGGTATGCATTTCATTTTTACCTTAAAAATACCTAATTTGAAAAAAATGATAAATAAAAAATACCTAATTCGAACTCCAGTGCTGTGCATTAGAGGTACTTAGAAGTGTATTGTCTGCAATTTACTTTGAAATGTATGAAAACAGATAGATTGAACAGGCGCAGTGGCTCACGCCTGTAATCTTAGCACTTTGGGAGGCTGAAGCAGGTGGATGATGAGGTCAAAAGATCAAGACCATCCTGGCCAACATGGTGAAACCCCGTCTCTACTAAAAATAGAAAAATTAGCTGGGCATGGTGGCATGCTCCTGTAATCCCAGCTACTCGGGAGGCTGAGGTAGGAGAATCGCTTGAACCTGGGAGGAGGAGTTTGCAGTTAGCAGAGATCGCACCATTGCACTCCAGCCTGGCGAAAGAGTGTGACTCCCTCTCACAAAAAAAAAAGAAAAGAAAAGAAAACAGATAGATTGATGAGATATGTGACAAAGCTGGTAGATTAAATTCTATACCTCCAGGTCAGTGTTTTTCAACCTCAGCACTATCAACATTTTGGACCAGCAAATTCGTAGTTGTTGGGGGATGTCCTGTTCATTGTAGGGAAGTTGAGCAGCATCCCTGGGTTCTACCTACCTCTTACCAATAGCATCCTTCCAGTTGTGACTGCCCAAAATGTCTTCAGACACTGCTAAATCCTTCCTTCCCCTTCTCTTGAGATCTGCTCCACGGTAAAATTCTCTCGACTTTGCTTAACACTTGAATTTTTTTCCATAATGTTGGAGGAAAAAATAAATGGTGACATTGAAAAACGCTTATGAAACACCATGCAGAGGTAGTTTATGAAGACCTACATACGATCATCTTTTTGTTTTAAAAAAAGGGGTGGGGAAGACCTAGCAGTGATATCTAGTATTGCTAAATGTCAACGTTTACAAATCTTATCTATGACATTTCTAAAATGAATATTAGAAGCATATTGCATATAGTTGGATTGGGAAGAAAAACCTTTCCAATTACTCTCCTGTCAGCATCTTCCTACAAACTATCCTTTTATTAACAGGGATAAATAAGCATTCACACAGATCCTCCCAGCTTGGTTACTGGGCAAGAACACCTAAGACAGGCAAGGCCACCTGCATCCGGGCTCACATCTCCCTAATTGCCCTTCTCCTCCATGGTTCAGGGACAAGGAGGATCACCATGGTGGGGGAAGATATTAGACATGCAGAATTTAGAACCCTACCCCTACCTACGGAACCCTGATCTGCGTTTCAACAGAATCCCCAAACTCTTCCTAGGCAACTTGGAGTCTGAGGAGCCTTAACGGACCAATCCCTTGTCCCTGAAAAGTCCCCGCTATACGGAAGTGACAGCCGCTGTGAAATGAAAACGGGGCTGGCATGTAGAGGTATTAAGAAAACCTCTTGCCGAGAGTGATGGCTCAGGCCTGTAATCCCAGCACTTTGGGGGACCGAGACAGACGGGATCACCTGAGCTTAGGGGTTCGAGACCAGCCTCACCAACATGGTGAAACCTCATCTCTACCAAAAAAATAAAAAAATTATCTGGGCATAGTGGTGCGCGCCTGTAATCCCAGCTACTCAGGAGGCTGAGGCAGGAGAATCGTTTGAACCTGGGAGGCGGAGGCTACAGTGAGCCGAGACCGCGCCACTGCACTCCAGCCTGCGCGACAGAGCGAGACTCCGTCTCAAAAAAAAAAAAAAGAAGAAGAAAGAAGAGGAGGAGGAGGAGGAGAAGAAGGAGAAGGAAGAAGAAAGAAGAAGAGGAAGAAGAAGAAAACTGCAACTGAGCAGGCGCAAAGCATTCCCTCGCTCCTTCCAACTCCAGAGACAAACACTGGCGGACTCGGCGCCAGACAGGCCAGTTCCAGCTTCCGGCCCGCGGTCTTGCGCGCGCATGCGCCAGCCGAGGGACCGCCCTCTTTTTTCCAGTGGGTCGTGGACTGAGGCGGTTTGTAAGTTTGGGGTCGCAGTATGCTAGAATTTTGAGGCTCCCTCCTGATAAAAATTGAGCTGTCCGTACAGCCAAGGAACCCGGAGTACAGCAGTGAAGGGGCCACGGCTCAAGGTAAGTCTCGCTTCAGCTAGCGCCAGTGGTGAGTGCCACAGGGCTTTCCCACACTGCAACTCTTTGCGAACGTGTTTGACAGGGTGCGCATGCGCCCATCGGTGAGCTCTGCTTTTGGCGTTGGCTCCTCGCTGCAGCAGGGGACCTCGCCCAAGGCACAGTCTGAGTGCGGGGGCGGCTGCGTGCTGGGCATTCTTCCTGAGAGCGTCGCGGCTTGGGTTGCGGCGTACCGTATTCTGTTCTTCAAAACAAATCTGCAAGGAAAAGAAATTATTCCACGCAGAAATCTCAAGTTTCAGTCTACGTTCTCTTAAATATATTTTATTTATTTATTTATTTGTTTGTTTGTTTATTTAAGACAGTCTCACTCCGTCACCAGGTGCCAGACTGGAGTGCAGTGGCACAATCTTGGCTCACTGCAACCTCCGCCTCCCGGGTTCAAGCAATTCTCCTGCCTCAGCCTCCCAAGTAACTGGGACTACGGGCGCGCGCTACCACGCCCAGCTGAATTTTTTTTTTATTTTTAGTAGAGGCCGGGTTTCACCATGTTGGCCAGGATGGTCTCGATCTCTTGACCTCGTGATCCGCTTGCCTCAACCTCCCACAGTGCTGGGATTGCAGGCGTAAGCCACCGCGCCTGGCCTTTAATATATTTTATTTAAAAAAAAAAGTTAGAGGCGAGGTCTCCCTATGTTACCCAGGCTGGTCTTGAACTCATGGGCTCAAACGATCCCTCTTCCTCTGCCTCCCAAAATGCTAGGATTACAGGCACGAGCCACCACGTCCGGCCACAGTCTATTTTCTTAAAACATTCGCTGAAACCTTGAGTCATAAAATTATCTTGAGGGTTTTCTGGAATGACTGAAATCTCTTCAGCGAAAATAATTTGGCAGATAAATGACTTGTGACATCACTCCCTACTTGTCCATTCAAGTGTCCCTACATCGCGTACTACTTTGCTAATTCCAACTTTGATATCCCAAATTCAGTAGGACCTTCTCCCAACTTTACTTACTCGGGAGACTTTTAAACAAATACGTAGCTCTAAATAAGTGTTGACTCCCAAAATTATATCTCCAGCTGAGTCTCATAGACTCCAAAATTGTATGTCTAACTGCCTGCTAGACATCTCTATTTAACAGGTGTCTTTAGTAGGCACTTCATTACTTGCGTCTAAAACCAAGCTTCAGGCCGGGCGCGGTGGCTCACGCCTGTAATCCCAGCACTTTGGGAGGCCGAGGTGGGTGGATCACGAGGTTAACAGATCGAGACCATCCTGGTCAACATGGTGAAACCTCGTCTCTACTAAAAATACAAAAAATTAGCTGGGCATGGTGGCACGTGCCTGTAATCCCAGCTACTCGGGAGGCTGAGGGAGGAGAATTGCCTGAACCCAGGAGGCGGAGGTTGCGGTGAGCCGAGATCGCGCCGTTGCACTCCAGCCTGGGTAACAAGACTGAAACTCCGTCTCAAAAAAAAAAAACAAAAAAAAAAACCAAGCTTCAGATCCCCATGAGCATCAGTGCCTAAGTAAATTGCAGATCCATGCTTCCGGGAAGCCTTGGAGTCATTCTTACATGTCTCATATAATTCATCGGTAAATCCTGTTCCCTCTGCTCTTTCCATATATCCAGAAGTTGAAGCTTACTGTCTTGACCACTATAATCCTATCCAAGCCACCATCCTCTCTCCCTAGTTATTTCAGTGTCTCTCTTGTCACCCCACTTGTCCCTTCACTATTGTCCATAGCAGCAAGTGTGTTTAAGTCAGACCTCTCAGGGTGGCTCTTAGGTGTCAGGATAAAATTCAGAATTCTGGCCATGCTGTAGTAGTCCTAACATAAACTGCTCCACATTTCCTTACTAAACTCTTCTGTCCCCTGTCCCCAGCTCACTCTGCCCTGGCCAGCTGCTCTAGCACCCTCCTGCCTCAAGGCCTTTGAACATGCTGTTCCCTTTACCTCGAACACTCTTGGCCAAGAAAAACGAAGGGCCTCCTTTTTCAGTTCCTTAAAGTCTTCACTACAGTCACCTTAGGAGAAAGGTCTTTCCTGACAACCCCATGTGCTGTACAGTCTCACCTTCTGCTGCCCCATTGTTTCCCTTTAACTTGTTTTCTTCATCAGACTTTTTCATAACGGTTATTCACTGGGCATATAAATTCTTTTTTTTTTTTTTTTTTTTGAGACAATCTGTCTGTTGCTCAGGCTGGAGTGCAATGGCACGATCTTGGCTCACTGCAGCCTCCACCTCCCCAGTTCAAGCAAGTCTCCTGCCTCAGCCTCCCGAGTAGCTGGGACTACAGGCGTGCGTCATTGTACTTGGCTAATTTTTGTATTTTCAGCAGAGACAGCGTTTCACAATGTTGGCCAGGCTGGTCTCAAACTCCTGACTTCAGGTGATCTGCCCACTTCATCCTCCCAAAGTGCCAGGATTACAGGCATGAGCCACAGCACCTTGACTGGGCATATAAATTATGTTTTCTTGATGTCATGGTATCCTCCCACAGGTAGAGCTGTTTTGTTACTGTCATTCATTGTTATCTTAGTGCCAATGCTTGAACATAAGAAATGCTTGAGAAACATTTGTTGAAATGATGATTGGTAATAATAATAGTAACAAGCAGCCCAGCACAGTGGCTCGTGCCTGTAATCCCAGCACTTTGGGAGGCTGAGGCAGGTGGATCACCTGAGGCCAGGAGTTCGAGACTAGCCTGGCCAATATGGTGAAACCCTGTCTATACTAAAAATACAAAAATTAGCTTGGCGTGGTGGCGCACACCTGTAATCCCAGCTACTCAGGAGGCTGAGGTGGGAGAATCGGTTGAACCCAGGAAGTGGAGATTGTAGTGAGCCGAGATCATGCCACTGCACTCTGGCCAGACCCTGTCTCAAAAAAAAATTTTTTTTTAATTAATGATTATAATAGTAGCAAGCACTCATTTAAAATTTACTCTAGTAAATAGTAGCAAGCACACATATAAAATGTACTTTATTGCCAGGCACTTTCCAGATTCTCTTCTAATCCTCACAGCAACCTGTCATCCCAGTTATGGAACTGGGGAGACTATAGCACAGACGAATTAAGCCACTTGCCTAAGGTCACACAGTTCATAAGTGGCAGAGCCAGTAGTTACACCTTGGCAATCTGGTAATAGAATCCAAACACTGGTAACAGAGCCACGCCAATAAAAAACGAAGTAAATGCACTTTCTCTAATAACCACCTAAGGAGTTGTTTCCTATGTTTCTCAGCTCCAAAACAGAAAAGCAAATATGGACATGGAATTCCAGTAAGTCCAGGGGTTTAAAATATGTATGAGAATTTTGTTTAAAAAAAAAAACGGCCAGACACGGTGGCTCACGCATATAATCCTAGCACTTTGGGAGGCCGAGGCGGGTGGATCACAAGGTCAAGAGATCGAGACCATCCTGATCAACATGGTGAAACCCCGTCTCTACTAAAAATACAAAAATTAGCTGGGCATGGTGGCGCATGCCTGTAATCCCAGCTACTCAGGAGGCTGAGGCAGGAGAATTGCTTGAACCCAGAAGGCGCAGGTTGCGGTGAGCCAAGATTGTGCCATTGCACTCCAGTCTGGGCAACAACAGCGAAACTTCATCTCAAAAAAAAAAAAAAAAAAACAACCTACCAAATGTTTGTTATGATACCAAGTTACAAAAGTGGGATATAAAATTATATAAAGTCAATTGTGATTAGGCTGGGGACAGTGGCTCATGCCTGTAATCCCAGCACTCTAGGAGGCTGAGGTGGGTGGATCACCTGAGGCAGGAGTTTGAGACCAGCCTGACTAACGTGGCGAAACCCCATCAGTACTAAATACAAAAAATTAGCTGGGTGTGGTGGTGTGTGCCTGTAACCCTAGCTACTTGGGAGGCTGAGGCAGAAGAATCGCTTGAACCCAGGAGGCGGAGATTGCAGTGAGCTGAGATCACACCAATGCACTCCAGCCTGGGTGACAGAATCATACTCCATCTCAAAAAACAAAAAAATTGTGCCCATATAATCTATCGCCCAATTAGGATTGCTTTTGTCTAGGATAAATACTAAACCAGCTGTGGGCCGGCACAGTGGCTCACACCTGTAATCCTAGCACTTTGGGAGGCCAAGATGGGTAGATCACTTGTCAGGAGTTTAAGACCAGCCTGGCCAACATGATGATATCCTGCCTGTACTCTCTACTAAAAATACAAAAAATTAGCTGGGCATGGTGGCCTGTGCCTGTAATCCCAGATACTTGGGAGGCTCAGGCAGGAGAATTGTTTGAGTCTGGAAGGCACAGGTTGCAGTGAGCTGAGATCGCACCACTGCACTCCAGCCTGGGTTACAAGGCAAGACTCTGTCTCAAAAAAAAAAAAAAAGACATACAGCTTGAAATCTGTAAAAGAAGAGACTGATAAAAGGAACTATGGTTTAGGATCTTTTGTGTTTGTTTGTTTTTTGAGACAGAGTCTTGCTCTGTCACCCAGGTTGGAGTGCGATGATGTGATTTCAGCTCACTGCAACTTCCACCTCCCAGGCTCAAGCAATGCTCTCATGTCAGCCTCTCAAGTAGCTGGAACTACAGGCATGTACCACCACACGCAGGTAATTTTTTTTGTATTTTTTAGTAGAGACAGGGTTTCACTATGTTGCCCAGGCTAGTTTTGAACTGGACTCTAGCTATCCGCCCTCCTCAGTCTCCCAAAGTGCTGAGATTATAGGTGTGAACCACTGTGCTAGGCCAAAAGGAACTATGTATTAAGAATTTTTAAAGAAAAGCAGGGGACTGGGTACAGTTTTAAATTTCTGTATGGCAACTTTCTGGAAAGCAACTTGGCAGTATCTGTCAAAATTTAAAATGTACCTGTCGCTCCAACGGTCCACCTCTATAAGTTTATTCTTGAATACACAGTATTCAGTTTACCATACTGTATATATAAAAAGAACTTGCATTATGGAATTGTTCATATTAGTAAAAATATGGAAACAACCCAAATGCCCATCAATAGGTAAAGAAATATGTCATGGCATAAACATGATTCAGTATACCAGGCAACAAATACAAAGAATGAGGTAGATCACTATATGTTGACAGAGAATAGATCTACAAAATATATTTGGTGGAGAGGGAGACAGGAAATAGGAAGAAAAAGTACATCATATACCCTTCGGATACATTTTAAATATATATACTGTAATATATCTCACATTGTATATATTTATACATTATACCAGCATTTCCCACGTATGTATATGTATAATGCCTAAAATGTTTTCATGTTAACAGGTGTTACTTAAGCTACAGGACAATTAGCCTCTATTTTCTCTTTATGTTCTTCTGCTTCTTAAAAACAAATAAATGTCAGGCACAGTGACACACTGACGCCTGTAATGCTAGCACTTTGGGAGGCTGAGGTGGAAGAATTGCTTGAGTCTAGGAGGTCGAGACCAGCCTGGGCAACATAGCAAGACCTTGTTTCTACAAATAAAAAATGTAGCTGGCAGTGCATACCTGTGGTCCCAGCTACTCAGAAGTCTGAGGTGGAAGGATTGCTTGGGTGTGGGAAGTTAAGGCTGCAGTGAGCTGGGATCATGCCACTGGACTACAGCTGGGGTGACAGAGGTAGACCTTGTCTCAAAAAAAAAAAACAACCTAATAAACATTAACATATACTTAAAAAGAAGAAATTGACCATCCACATAACCACTCTCTGACTTATTCTGTTCATTCTAGTTTTCCAAAGTAACCAGTCATATCCTCGCTTCTGGCTACATTATTGATACAGCTTTTTGACTGCATAATTGGTTTACTTTGATGAAATTGCCCATTATGGTGGCTCAAAATGTCCTCTCAACTATATAGATACAGAGGAATGTGGTGTCTACTTACTATTAAGAGGTTTTTTGTTTTTGTTTTTTTATAGAGATGGTCTCAATATGTTGTCCAGGCTCGTCTTAGCATAGGACTTAGCATATTATATCTGAAAGTAGAGTAAAGGGGAAAGAGACTAATTAAATTGTACAATTTATGAAGAAATCAAATATAATTTTGGTACTTATGTTGATCTATTGAATTCTTCCAAGACTGCATATGTAAATTGTCTCTGTTATCTTTACCTCCTTAGAAACATACAGATGTCCAAAAATGATTGAGATAGAGCAGGCAGAGGCCCAGCTTGCTGAGTTAGACCTGCTAGCCAGTATGTTCCCTGGTGAGAATGAGCTCATAGTGAATGACCAGCTGGCTGTAGCAGAACTGAAAGATTGTATTGAAAAGAAGACAATGGAGGGGCGATCTTCAAAAGTTTACTTTACTATCAATATGATCCTGGATGTATCTGAGGAAACAATGGTAATTCAGTTTTGCTATTGAAAGGATTGAAACATGTTGAGACTTCAAACATTGGTTAGTGCACTATTTCTTCTTCTCTTTAATCAGGCGATGTTTTCTCTGGCCTGTATTCTTCCTTTTAAATACCCGGCAGTTCTGCCTGAAATTACTGTCAGGTACGTTATAGAAGTTCTGGCCAACTTTAGAGGTCAAAATTAATCTGAGAATAAAAGCAATTCTTGAGTTTGTTTTCTGTTCCAAAATAATTTTTTTCTTATACCTTTTCTATTAGATCAGCATTATTGAGTCGATCCCAGCAGACTCAGCTGAACACAGATCTGACTGCATTCTTGCAAAAACATTGTCATGGAGATGTTTGTATACTGAATGCCACAGAGTGGGTTAGAGAACATGCTGCTGACTATGTCAGCAGAGATTCTTCATCTTCAAACACCACAGGAAGTACAGTCCAGTCAATCGACCTCATCTTCACAAGACTCTGGATCTACAGCCATCATATCTATAACAAATGCAAAAGAAAGAATATTCTAGAGTGGGCAAAGGAGCTTTCCCTGTCTGGGTTTAGCATGCCTGGAAAACCTGGTGTTGTTTGTGTGGAAGGCCCACAAAGTGCCTGTGAAGAATTCTGGTCAAGGTTTGCTTTCACATACGTATGTAAAGTCATGTCAATAATTTTAATACTAAAGATACAGTCACGTGCTGCCTAGTGACGTTTTGGTCACAATGGACCACACATAAAACAGTGGTACCATAAGATTATAACGGAGCACATATAGAAACCTGATATGTGGCACTTGATCTTCCCACTATTGAATATCAGAGTGGTATTCAGTAATGGTGCTGGGACATTTGGTTTTCCACATGAAAAAATATAAATTAAAAAAAAGTACCAGCTAGGTTTATGTGAGTACACTCTATCGTGGTGGTACAACAACAAAATAGCCTGAAGATGCATTTCTCAGAATGTCTCCCTGTTGTTAAGCAACACACATGACTGTATTAAAGATGCGGATATAAGTATGGGATTCACTCTCAAGTTGGTGGATACAGTAGAAATCACAGGTAGTCAGCATTTTGTCCCTCACCTGACAAGTGCCTGTAGGAGACATTCTGTAATTATACACTGAATGAATTGAGCCCCTGCCCAAGACACTATGACCCCATCCACTTCCATGGATCTGCTTCTCCCTTCATCTTAGTGATGCTTCAACCTGGATACCATATGAAGTAAGGGGCTTTCTAGAAGCATTAGAATTGCCACTAGTCTTCTCATTTCTTTACTGATATCCTAAATGAATTTCTGAAAAGGTCCATTAGTAGTTTGGGATTCAGTAATTCCCACATTTCTAAAATACTGATACAAGGCCATAGTGATGGCAAGAAATGAGTTTGGGGATGGGATTATGACCAGAATCATATATGATTAAAATAAATCCCTCTGAGATAAAAGTAGACTTCTTGGCAGGGCGTGATGACTCACACCTGTTATCCCAGCATTTTTGGAGGCTGAGGCAGAAGTATCACTTGCAGCCAGGAGTTTGAAACCAGCGTAGGCAATACAGCAAGACCTGTCTCTATTAAATAAATAAATACAGTTATTTTTTAAAAAAGTAAAAAATAGACTACTTCTAAGAAAAGGCATTGATAAGTCTGTTTTGTAACTTCTGTTTTAAGTGCCTTAGAATATACATTTTGAAAATGTTTACTTTGGAAATTTCTTTTCAGACTCAGAAAATTAAACTGGAAGAGAATTTTAGTTCGCCATCGAGAAGACATTCCTTTTGATGGTACAAATGATGAAATGGAAAGACAAAGGAAATTTTCCATTTTTGAAGAAAAAGTGTTCAGTGTTAATGGAGCCAGGGGAAACCACATGGACTTCGGTCAGCTGTATCAGTTCTTAAATGCCAAAGCATGTGGGGATGTTTTCCAGATGTTCTTTGGTATAGAAGGACAATGACAGCAAAAGAGTAGTTGAAACTATCTTGTCATTGTTGACCTTTTGCTTCCCCCCTCTTTTTCTTGACAGATTAAGTAATTTTATTTTAGTTCCATTCTAGAATGTTGGGGAGTGAGGGACGAGGAAAAAGTAGTATAGCTGAAATGCATCTGTTAAAAATGTCATGATTGAAAGCAGAACTGAGTTTCAAATTCTAACCTTAAAATTGTTGTTAGGTATTTCTTCACATATCAGTTGCCCATTTTGAAAAGAAATTTATTATCCACAAAGGTAATGTTGGTGCTCCAATTTGCCAGCCATTCCCAACCCACTCTTCCCTTACCTTCCTCCACTGAAGAACCCAGAAAAGCTAACTGCCCCCTTTCAGCCTCTGTTGCAACTAGCAACTATCAGTGGCCTCAGAAAACAGCTTTGGCCTTGGGATTTCTGGGAAAACTTCTGCTTCCTGATTAAAGATATATATGCAGCTAGGCTTCCTCTTCCCCTTCTTGATGCCATTAAACACCGAAGTGATGGCTGGAGCTGGAGGAGTTCTTTGAACTACAGCAGATGGAAGGGCGAAGAGAACCAAAAACATGCCGGTTGCCACATTGTTGAGCTGCTGACCCAACACCAGCTGCTGCCTATCTCTAGATGTCTTATGAAATGAAACCAGTTTTAATTTCTAGGCTTTTTTTACTAGCAGTTGAAAGCTAGTTTATCAAACAGTTTTTCAGAGATTTAGTTTTGCATTTACCCCAGCCTTTTGATACACAAATAGGTGAAGATTTTCTGAAATGGAGTTTGCAGTTTATCTCTATTTTTGTATACTCATGCTCTGCCCTGCTCGTGAGCCTCCCTTACACAAGGCTGAGGCATGAGTAGGGCCCGAACTTTTTTAACAAGTCTCAACAATTCATCAAATTAATAATTTAGAAAATTTAGCAAATTGGGGCTGGGCACGGTGGCTTACCTATAATCTCAGCACTTTGGGAGGCCAAGGCGGGTGGATCACTAGGTCAAGAGATCAAGACCATCCTGGTCAACAAGGTGAAACCCCGTCTCTACTAAAAATACAAAAATTAGCTTGGCATGGTGTTGCGTGCCTGTAGTCCCAGCTACTCGGGAGGCTGAGGCAGGAGAATTGCCTGAACCCAGAAGGTGGAGGTTGTGGTGAACTGAGATCGTGCGATTGCACTGCAGTCTGGGTAACAACAGCGAAACTCCGTCTCAAAAAAAAAAAAAAATTAGCAAATTGTATTCTTTTGTTTTGGAAATGGCTTTCTGTGCATTTATTTTTGCCAAAATGACCTAGCATTAAATAAACAGACTACCTGGTTTTTGAGGCCCTATATAAATTAGTTCCAAAAGCATTTATTATTTACTAACAAATAGCACTTAGCATAATAAATAAATAGCATTCATTATTTACTAATAATACTATAGCACTCAGGTTGGCATCAGGTGTTGGATAATTTTTTTTTTTTTTTTTTTTTTTTTTTGAGATCGAGTCTCGCTCTTTAGCCCAGTCTGGAGTGCAGTGGTGCTATCTCGGCTCACTGCAACCTCCTCTGCCTCCAAGGTTCAAGCAGTTCTCTGCCGCAGCCTCCTGAGTAGCTGGGCTTACAGGTGCCCACCACCATGTCCAGCTAACTTTTTTTTGTATTTTTTAGTAGAAACAGGGTTTCTCAGTCTTGGCCAGGCTGGTCTTGAACTCCTGACCTTGTGATCCACCCGTCTTGGCCGCCTCCTAAAGTGCTGGGATTACAGGTGTGAGCCATCACGCCTGGCCTGGATTATTCTTGGCCAGTCAGACTTAGTTGAGGAATGGTGTTGGAGTGAGAGACGATGCATTAAGTTAGTAAAAACACTGGACTATGCTCATCATAAAATGAATCAGTAAGTAAAAGATAGCATATATTATGTAATACAATGTAGAAATCTAGAGGAATAAAATGGAAAAAGGCAATATGGATAGATATTAAGTATAAAGGTGATTAAACACAAATGAGAATCAGAATGGTATTTAAAGCATAGCGCTTGTATTAGACCTAAATCTTATGTGCCTCCCTAGATCTCTCTGCTGCCCAGTCCTATCACCCTGTCAGTTGCCCTGGAAATCCAGTTCTTCCTCTGCTGCCACCAGACAGCCAGATGGACTAGCCACGTGTCCAGTTTCTGATTCCTCTAGCGACTAGCATATTTGTATGAAATACCCTACGGAGAATGGAATCTGACACCCGTACCACCAAAGGGGCAGATGATGCATATATTACTTTAAGCAGCTAAAGTAGCACTTAAACTGCTAAAACTTTTTCAGTCTTTGTATATTTTATTAAAAACTAGATTACTGCCGGGCACGGTGGCTCACACCTAGCACTTTGGGAGGCCGAGGTGGGTAGATCACTTGAGGTCAGTAGTTTAAGACCAGCCTGGCCATCGTGGTGAAACCCCATCTTTAAAAAAAAAAAACAACTAGATTACTATGTATAACATGTATACATAGTATACAAATGTCACATAAACAAAATGCAACAGAATCGTTTTGTTAAGTTTTCTCTCCTGGGACACCTGTCAAATTTAGACATTTATGATTCATAGTAAGCCAGGGAAGGACAGATTTTCCAGTCTTGTGATTAGCAAGTTCTTTTGAGAATGGATAAATGTAGTTAAATGTTAAGAGTTTAAGCAATATAGCTTTCTTAGGTTTTGTTTTGTTTTTTGTTTGTTTGTTTGGAGACAGTCTGGCTCTGTTATCCAGGCTCCAGTGCAGTGGCATGATCTTGGCTCACTGCAACCTCTGCCACCTGGGTTCAAGCGATTCTCCCACCTCGGCCTCCTGAATAGCTGAGATTAAAGGTGGGTGCCACCATGCTTGCTTATTTTTGTATTTTTAGTAGAAGGATTGACTGTTAGCCAGGCTGGTCTAGAACTGCTGACCTCAGGTGATCCACCCACCTCAGCCTCTCAAAGTGCTGGAATTACAGGTGTAAGCCACCTTGCCCAGCGGTTTCTACCAATGATTATACTTGATATATAAACATCCTTAAATGTAAAATGTTCCGTATGATTGCACATAAAAAATTTGTTCAACAATGACAATTTGTCAATATATTCATGTAATATTTTGAACTGGAATCACCTATAAAAAATTATAAATCCTGAAAAGAAACAGTTTCCAGTCAAATTATGTTTAAAAGTTAGATTTTATAAAGAAAACAAGTATGGGCAGGAAATATTGGCCACATACCCACTTTTATCTGTACAAGTGTTTGCTATACAAACAGTAGTATTCTTACCAGAGAAACCCCCGAAATACCTAAATTTAATCCCACAAATTCAAATTAGTGTGCTTTGAATAACAAAGTCAAAGCCAGTCTTGTCATCTGTACATTAATTTGGTAAGTCAAACTGCATTTAAAAAATGGATCTGCCATTGTGCAGAACTGATTGCTTTTAAGCACCTAAATGAAAACTGTTACCCAGCTATGTTTTTTTTAACTAAAAAATAAAAGATGGTTGGTGAAATTCCGTAAAAGCGGCAACGCAGCCAAGGGTTAATGGTATTTTCGGGCAGACGCAGAAATTACGTTCCCGCCCCTGCAACTCCCTGTGATTATTAGAACTACTTAAGAAAACAGAGTCCATAAAAATTAAGTAAAGTAGCACCACAAGTCTTCCACTTAGGCACAATCTGCCAATCTGAAGCCATCAGGTCGGGGAAGGAATGTAGGTCGTAATGTCCTTTGCCATTCCCGAGAGGGGCAGGGCCGGGCGAGGGGACGATTCCAGCTCAGCGTGGAGGTGTCTGCTCAGACACCCGGGTATCGCAAGGCTCCCAGGCGCCCTGGGACTGTCACTGACAGCTAGGCCTTCTCTTGTGACCCGGGCAGCTCCCCAGCACCTGCTGACCCCACAGATAGCCTAACAGCGCGAAGTGGAGCTCGCAATGCTTCGCTCATGCGCCTTCCTGGGTTGACGTGACCCGGAAGCACTAGCTCGTGGGTTGCCGGGAAACTCTGAGCGCGGGGTCCTATGGGTAGGTCGCGTCACCGCAGTGGGATCTCGGTAGACGCTCCCAAACCCAGGTTTGAGTCCTAAGCTGCGGCCTCGGTTCCGAGTGGGCAGTTCGCAGGCTAGCCAGATGGTACTTTGGTGCCGAGTTGGACTTTTTGTTTATTTTTTGTTGTTGTTGACGCTGATTATCTTTTGGATAAAGAAGCATCGATCCTTATTCTCGGGACTTTCCTCTAATCCCCTACGTTGATGCAACTGGGGGATTAGAGGAATAGTGCATCCTGGGACCCGGGTGGTGCCTTCGAAGTTCAGGGTATTTCTTGATTTTAACCAGGGAATTACCGAAATCGAGGCTTTTCCCCCAGACTGGGGCATTTGGCTTTTCGGATTTTGTAAACCTGCTCTCCCTTGTTCCACTTACAAATTATATATATTATCTGGATGTGATATATAACGTATTACATACATGTATTACATGCATGTTATAATACATATATGTATTATATATGGATCACACAAATGCCATTATAGGAAGATTGCAAATAACTGGATTTTAAAGTCACCCACAATCTTGTGTTTTTGGACTTTCTACTCTTCCTATATTAAATTTTCTACTCTTTCTATATTAAATACAGTCATTTCTATTCTTCCAATATTAAACCTTGGTTTTACATTTTATTTTCTAGTATCTTATTTTTGCATGTGTGTATATGTGGGGTTTTCTTTAAAAAAAATACATGCTGCTTTGTATCTGCCTTCTTTCATTAAACAATAGATTGTAAAGATTTTCATAACAATTTTAAACAACATTTTCAAAAACATTCTGTTGTCTGAGTGCATTGGAATTAATTTCATAAAAATTCACTATTTGGTCATGAAGTCATATAGCTTTTTAATTTGGGTTTGTTTTGTTTTTTATTAACAAATCTATGCGAACATTTATTATTATTATTATTATTATTATTATTATTATCTGACACGGAGTTTCTCTCTTGTTGGTGCGATCTCGGCTCACCGCAACCTCCTCCTCCCGGGTTCAAGCGATTCTCCTGCCGCAGTCTTCCAAGTAGCTGGGATTACAGGCATGCGCCACCACGCCTGGCTAATTTTTGTATTTTTAGTAGAGACGGGGTTTCACCATGTTGGCCAAGCTGTCTTGAACTCCTGGCCTCAAGTGATCTGCCCGCCTCAGCCTCCCAAAGTGCTGAAATTACAGGTGTGAGCCACCGCGCCTGGCCACTTGGCAGTCTTAAGCCCCACCCTGAAAGCATTTATCATTCCCATAAATGTATTTGTACTTTTATGACATGTACATCCCTGTGTGATATACTATGGCTTCATTTTTAACATTCAGTCATCAGCAATTCGTTTTAGAGTGTGGTGTGAAGTAGGTATTTAAATTAATTTCTTTTTTAAAAAAATGTAGGACTAACTTTGCTAGAAACTGACAAACTATTTTCCAGAGTGGTTGTACTATATTGCATTCCCACCAGTATAAGAATTCCAGTTGGCTGGGCGAGGTGGCTCAAGCCTGTAATCCCAGCAATTTGGGAGGCCGAGGAGGGTGGATCACGAGGTCAAGAGATCGAGACCATCCTGGTCAACATGGTGAAACCCTGTCTGTACTAATGTGATATAGCTAGCCTAGAGTTAGAACCTGTACACTGCCATTTTATAAAAAGAGACAAAACTGTTTCCATTCTCCTCACAATGACTGCTAACCTTGGTTTCTGTAAAGTGCTAATTTACTTTGCAAAAAGTAAAGCTGCATGCCTTCTCTTATCTGTAACTATCAGAATTGCTAGCCTTTGATCATCGGTAATGACCAGAAGAAGCACCCCCGAATAATTCCATTCTGGAGCCAAGTAACCCCTACCTAGAGGATGTGTAAGCAAATTGTTATCTCAAGTTCTGTAAATCTCTTAAAGTGTCAAACACACCCCCTAGCCATCTGGATGTCCCGAAAACCATCACCCTCCTCTCTACCCTGAGGTGATTTACAGCCCACCGAAATCTCTGAACACTTTCATTCCCATATCCAGTCCTCACCCCCACTCCCAAGGTGGTTTTGCGAGTATAAAAAGGTCTTGTCACCCTTCTTTCTCTGCCACGGGTTGGAGAGACGTGAGTCCTCCGTGGTCGACGGCAACAAACCCTGAAATTTGGCATACTTTTGTCTTGGTGTTGACTTTCTGTGCTTGGTCCGATACAACACTAAAAATACAAAAAATTAGCTGGGCATGGTGGCGCGTGCCTGTAATCCCAACTACTCAGGAGGCTGAGGTGAGAGAATTGCTTGAACCCAGGAGGCAGAGGTTGCGGTGAGCCGAGATCGCACCATGGTACTCCAGCCTGGGTAACAAGAGCGAAACTCCGTCTCAAAAAAAAAAAAAAAAAGACTTCCAGTTGCTTCATGCCCCTGACAGCACTTGGTATTGAATGTCAATCCGCATATTGTTTATTCCTAACCAACACTACAGATCTCTATGGCAATACCTCACATTTTAAAGCCTGGCGGGATGAGGCTGGTGTAGTGGCTCACACCTATAATCCCAGCATTTGGGAAGCCGAGGCTAGACGATAACCTGAGCCTGAGTAGTTGAGACCAGGCTGAGCAAGATGGTGAGATCTTATCTCTACAAAAAAAGAAAAAATTGGCCGGGCGTGGTGGTGCATGCCTTTGATCCCAGACACTTGAGAGGCTAAGGTGGGAGGATCACTTGAGCCCGAGTCAAGACTGCAGTGAGCTGTAATGGCACGACTGCACTCCAACCTGGGCAACAGAGTGAGACTCTGTCTCCATAAACAGAAAAACAAGCAAACCAAATAACCAAAAAGACTGTGAGGCTCACTCCAGAGCAGTATATAGACATATTTCTCATTTCCTTTAATAGCTATATAGTATTACATTATGTAGTTGTACCATATTTTTTCTTTTTCTTTTTTTTTTTTTTGCCAATCAATGAGAGCTTGTAAGGTTGCTGAGGTTGGTTGGCCTTGAACTCTTGGCCTCGCCTTCGCAAGCGCCACGACATCCGGCCGGAGCCACTTTGGGCCCCGCACCATAATTTTTCAACTGGCATCCAGTTGATGGATATTTGTGTTGTTCTATTCCTTCATTTCGACTTTGAAGTGGTGCAGCAATGACTAGCCTTGTGCATTTATTTTTTTCCCCCATCTTTGACACTTCTTTTTAAACAGAATTATGGAGGGACTATAGTTGAAGATGGAAGGAAGATTTGTGGGAAGAGATGATATTCAACATACTTAACAACCAATATGATGCAGTCACCATCCATTGGAATAGTCACACGTCTAGGGCTGGAATGGGATTTTAGAAGCCTCCTCATAAATCAGCAATGAACACTTCAGTCAAGAATCAAGGGGAGGTCAGAGAAGTCCTAGGGAAATGGCAAGGGCAATGAAAGAACATTTCAGAGGGTATAGGAGAATTTTACTATTTTAGCAACCATTCAGTTAAACAGTGTAAAATAATCATCAGACAACTGGGTGCAGTGGTTCACACCCGTAATCCCAGCACTTTGGGAGGCCGAGGCGGGTAGATCACGAAGTTGGAAGATTGAGACCATCCTGGCCAACAGGGTGAAACCCTGTTTCTACTAAAAATACAAAAAAATTAGTTGGGTGTGGTGGTACACGCCTGTAGTCCCACCTACTTGGGATGCTGAGGCAGGAGAATTTCTTGAACCCAAGAGGCAGAGATTGTAGTGAGCCAAGATTGCGCCACTGCACTACTGCCTGGGCGACAGTGTGAGACTCTGTTTCAGAAAAAAAATAATTATCATCATCAGCCCAATTTACATGTTTGCTGTTGGAAAGATATGGTATATAATCTGATCATCTTCTTGTCCTGTGAAATGGGAGGAAAAGTCATCTGTTGAAGTCAGGGAGGAAGGTAGAATGGTCAGAGTTTTGAAGAACTGTCCAAATAATTAATTGTAGGGAGTCTGAGAAAATTACAGAAGTATGGTACATTTTTGGGCTGCAATGAAGACAAAACTAAGGCTTGGAATCATTAATGCTTAGTGGTCTCAAGCTTCTGTTGACTAAATTGTTTGTTTTCAAGGTAGTGTTCAACATTTCTCTGGTAAGGAAAAAAAAAAGCTGAAAACAAATAACTGCCTTTGTCTAGTGTTTGGTTTCTCCGGATGAATAGGCTGAAAGAGTAGATGAACAAGAGACTTACTGTTATTGGCAAGAGAGTGATTGATACAAAAGATCATGAAATCTAAAGTCAACAATGAAGGGAGTAAAGAGAGAAGAGTCCTTAGAGTTAGGGAAGAAGTATAAGGGACAATGCAAGGTCGAGATTTCCTTGAAGAATGTCTAGGTGCAAACAGTTAAATGAGGAATCTGGCAAGAGGGGATTGTAACCCAAGAGTGGGATGAAATTGGGAAAAGGTAAGTAGTAATGAGATAGGGGCTAAAACAGAAAGCGTAAGCACTGCCATCTTATAGAAAACCACCTGGGCCCTGAGCTATAGTTCTCAGAACTGATATTGTGTTGCAATTCTCAGAAGTGTTATTTTCTAAGGTTAAAAATTTCCACTGCTACCCCTATTACCTTGCAACAAACCACTGACTTTAGCTTCTGTACAAACAACTTGCCTTGCACAACCCTCAGCCCCCCAAAACAAGGATATGGTTTTGCAGCTTAAATACCTTGCTCCCCTTGAGCTCAGGGCCACGGGTTGGAGAGACTGTGGCCACCGGCAATAAAGACCCTGCAATTTGGCATACTTTGGTCCTGGTATTTATTTTCTTTACTCACTCTGGTACAAAAGTAGTATCAGGATATGACTGTGGTATGGTAGATGAAGTGGAATGGAGGAAAATGATATGAGATATGAAGATCAAATCTCATGTTGAATTGTGATAAGTTATAGCTGATATATACTGACATTATCCTTATGTATGTTTATTTTGTGATGTTATCGAACTATTACATCTTATTTGTTCAGTTGACTTTCTAAGGATCCCAGTTGACAAACAAATGTTCTGAGAGGCCAAGCAGTGGACAGATATTCCACATGCACCTAATTTGGACTTTAAAAAGACCATCCAGGATGATGTTTGGAATGAGGTTGGAGAGCCAAGGCTAAAGTCTTTAGAGACTAAAAGGGAGTGCACAGGAGGCTGGTAAGAGGACAGATGTCAGAATATATATTCTCTTGACAGCATCCTGAAAAGAATAATTTATTTTTTTAAGGAAAGTGGAAGCAAAGAGGATCCTGTTCTTCTCTGCAGACCCCTGAGATAGGTGGGATTTTAGACAATAAACATCACTCATCAGAGGCTGCTGGGGAAGCACTGTCGTTAGCCAAACTGGGAACAAGTGTTGAGGGTGAATATTGGTTAGTCATGGAGCTGCAATTCCAAAAACTATGTGGGAAGGAAGGGCTTTTAGGGCAGATGGGAGTAGGGGTTAGACCAGCATGAAAAGACATAGTTTTATGTGGTAGGGAAATACGTATACATGTGACTGTATCTCCTTCCTGCCTTATTGACTTCATGAGTCCAGACTCAATATTGCAGAGTTTCCTTCTAGATTCTGGAAATGTGTTTTTCATCAGTTTTAGTTTTAGTTATGCTATTTTTGTCTTCCTCAATGTTTTCATCAATTTTTTTTTTGTGTGTGCGAATTTGGGAGAGGCTAACAGACGCTATTTTGAACTAGAAATTCACTTATATATTCCTCTATTACTATTACCATTATTTTCTTTTCTTTTAAATCCCTCTGATATAGTTTGGATGCTTGTTTCTGCTCAAATCTCATGCTGAATTGTGATAAGTTATAGTATATATATACTGAAATTATTCTTATTGTACATTTATTTTGTAATGTTATCAAACTATTAGATCTTATTTGTTCAGTTGACTCTCTAGGGATCCCAGTTGACAAACAAATGTTCTCCTGGCATATACTACTTATGTAGTGTTGCTGCTATTTATTTATTTATTTATTTATTTTTTGAGATGGAGTTTCGCTGTTGTTACCCAGATTAGAGAGCAATGGCACGATCTTGGCTCACTGCAACCTCCGCCTTCTGGGTTCAAGCAATGCTCCTGCCTCAGCCTCCCAAGTAGCTGGGACTACAGGCGCGCACCACCATGCCCAGCTAATTTTTGTATTTTTAGTAGAGACAGTGTTTCACCTTGTTGACCACGATGGTCTTGATCTCTTGACCTCGTGATCCACCCACATCGGCCTCCCAAAGTGCTGGGATTATAGGCATGAGCCACCGCGCCCGGCCGTGTTGCTGCTATTTAAGAAGTTTGCTTAAAAAAATAAAAACATACTTTTTATCTTCTTTCTGGCGTTCAAGATGTGGAAGCGAGGATGTGGTGGGTCCTCTGGTGAGGAAGTTCAGATTTCCTTGCATATTCCAGTAGGAGCTGTGATCAACTGTGCTGACAACACAGGAGCCAAAAACCTGTATATCATCTCCATGAAGGGGATCGAGGGACAGCTGCTGGTGTGGATCCCAAACTGCTGGGATTACAGGCGTGAGCCACTGTGCCCAGCCTGTGCAAATATAATTTTAAGTACTTGATATCTGATTTTCCTCCTCACAAAGTTGTCTGGATGGGTAAGATTATTTTAACATCAGACTTCTGTAAGACATGCTCAATATTTACTTAGGAAAAAAGGCTATAATTCTGATGTAAAACTCAATCTGTGAAAACAAGAATTTCTAATCTTAATAATCATGAATGAAGAAGAGTTTCAAATCTTGTTTGTTTGTTTTTTAACTCCCAACCTGATTTCTGAAGTCTTAAAAGTATTGAAACATTTTTCTTTCATTTTTTTTTGAGACCGAGTCTTGCTTGCTCTGTCACCCAGGCTGGAGTACAGTGGTGTGATTTCAGCTCAAGACAACCTCTGCCTTATGGATTCAAGTGATTCTCCTGCTCAGCCTCCCAAGTAGCTGGGATTACAGGCATGTGCCAAAGTGCCTGGCTAACTTTTGTATTTTTAGTAGAGATGGGGTTTCACCATGTTGGCCAGGCTGGTCTCAAACTCCTGACCTCAGGTGATCCTCCCACCTTGACTTCCCAAAGTGCTGGGATTACAGGCATGAACTACTGCACTCACCTGACATTTCTTGACATAAATATTTACATTTTGAAAAAATTAAACATTACTATTATTTTTGAGACAGAGATGAAGATGTACACCTTAGTTCAGGCCTTTGAAGAATGAAGAGAGGGTGATGGCTGGCTGTTGCTGGACCTCTGGAGCTAAAAGAAGAGATCCCACGGTGTTGGGGCTCAAACATTGGCTACTATCTCAGGAGCTCAGGGGAAAGGCCCCATGAAGCTGGAATTCAGATCTCTGAGGAAAGCACTGATTGCTGCTATCTCTGAGGGGTGCAATAAGGCTGATTCTGTGATTGTTGGAAAAAGGATGGAGATTAAAACCACCTTCTGGCTAAAGCAATTGCTCCTGCCACGGTAAAAGGCAGCTGCTGCTGGGATGATGTTCACAGAATGGAGCAAGTCCCTTCTTCCTCTTGCCTTTGTTGCTCTGTTGGTGGAATCTAGCAGGGGCGCCCCAGTAACATGGAGTTGAGTATAAAAGAGTGACTGTGTAAACGAGAAACAATAACCACCAAACATTTACTTGTTCTCTAGTGTGATTCTGAGTCGCAAAATCACTAAGTTACAGGATTTGTACATTTCAAATTTTAATAGAGACGCCCACGTTAAATTCCTTTTCTTTTTTCTTTCTTTCTTCTTCTTCTTTTTTTTTTTTTTTTAAATAAAGACGGGGTTTCACCATGTTGTTCAGGCTGGTCTTGAACTCCCGACCTCAGGTGATCCGCCCACCTTGGTCTCCAAAGTGCTTGGATTACAGGCGTGAGCCACTACGCCCGGCCGTTAAACTCTTTTTCTAAACTGCACATAACACTTTCAATATGGATAAAAGGGGACGGGGGCGGGGGAGAGATTTAGAGAGAATATTGCCTACAGCAGTAATCACATTTTAAGAAGATTTGGGAATACTGTCAAAATGCAAGATCTGATTCAGGAGTTCCGAGGGGCCCGAATTGGCCATTCTAACAAACGCCCAGGTGATACTGATGATTGCATCCCTTTGGAAGTCTAACCCATTCCCATCCTCTCACAGCCTCTACCATAACATCCTATTGCTACCCTCATGTGAAACTGCCCTTCTTGTGATTCACGCCAGTTTCCTACCCGCTAAGCAAGGAACAAATGCTACTTCTGAAAGTGCTGAAGACAGGATTTGGCGCCACGGATCCAATGCTTGGCTTCCTATTGGCCAGGAATGACGTCACTCAGACAGGCGTGGCTTTATCTGTGACGTCTAAGGCGGCGGATGGTCAGTGACACAGCGGGAGGCGGGAGGCGGGAGCGGAAGTGGGGCAGCAGAAGAACTGGGCAGGTGGCGGAAAGCGCGGTTCGGGGGAAGTTATTACAGGGAGTCCTCTTCCGGCACCAGAGGCCGGAAGTTGTCGCCAGGACGTGTCAACCTGGGTCTGAGGGCTCAGAGTACAGCTGCAACCGCGACCATGGGCGGGAAGAACAAGCAGCGAACTAAAGGGAACCTCAGGGTGAGTGGGGGCGGGGGTGGCTCGGCCGACCAGGGAGCCTCGCTTCGAGGCGGCTGGTACTGGTACCAGTGCGTGGCTGGAGGGTGTGTGGAACGCGGTTGTGGGGAGGCGTGTGTTTGAGTGTCGAGTGTGACCTCTCCGTTGTGTGTGCGTCCCTGAGGGCGGTTTGGGTTGTCTCTGAGCAGACTGGGGAATTGTGAGAGAAGAGATGTTCCCTGCCAGACCTGTCCCCATCCAAGCACACACCCACAATATTCATGGAGAAATGATTCTGTGTCAGCTTTAGTGGAAGGTTATCCGGCGGAGGTAGCGATTTAGTTGGGGGAGGGCGGCGCTAGGAAGGAGGAGAGTTGTGAGGATGTTAAAGTGAACCCACTGTGGAGGTTACCGCTGATCGTGCCTCTCCTTTGCTACCTACAGTGACTGCTCCTAAGCCAGAGCTCTCTCTTTGGATGGTATATTTGGTTTCTGGTGTGCCTGTTACCCCTTTCCATCTGCAACCCCATCTTCAACTCCCTCCTCTTGGCTTACTTCATCCAGCCATACTCATCTCTTCACTGTGCCTTGACCTTAACCTGGCCCGCTCCCAACCCTCTTCAGTTAGGTGCCTCCAAACTTTCCCATGATCACCCTCTTGTAGCCCTTCCCCACTCCCTGTTCTTCCTGCTTTATTTTACTCCGCTGTATTTATAATAATATAATATGGCATTTAGTGTCTTGCTTCACTAGGATGTAAGTATTTTGAAAGCAAATGTTTTTATCCTCGAATATATTAACATAATATGGCATTTAGTGTCTTGCTTCACTAGGATGTAAGTATTTTGAAAGCAAATGTTTTTATCCTCGAATAAAAGAGAATAGCACCTAATAGGCGCTCACTAAGTACTTGTTTAAAGAAGACCTTAGAGTGGATTCGTGTAAAACTATGCAATGAGCGGTGTTATAATGGTATTCTTTTTATGTCGTTAAATTTGTTACAGTACAGTCCAATTTTATAAGAATACTTTTTCCCTGTTTCTAATATAGTTAATTCTAGTGATTTCAACGTCACATTTTCTCAAATCAGTCACTTAATCTGTTTTGGAAGATAGTAACAGTATTAGCAATTCTAGCAACCTATTGTGTTACTGTGCTAAGCACTTGCATCCTCATTTAATGTTTTTTTTTTGTTTTGTTTTTTTTTTTTTACAAATTTTCTCAGTGTTTTATATTTGAAAAGTTCTTAGGAAAAGTTGCAAGAATATTAGAGTGAAATCCCATATACTCCTTACCTAGATTCACCAGTTGTTAATACTTGGTTGCATTTGCATTCTTTCTCTTACTTTATGTATTTTGCTGAACTGTATGAGAGTTAGTTGCAGAAGTCAGGACTCAACCTCTAAATACGTCCCCACTTATCTTCTAAAGGCAATGCCATTCTTCTAGCCTGTAGCAATTACAGTAATGAGTATAGCATGCAGAAACTCTGACTTTTGTATAATACTGTACCAGTATACAGCCTTGTATTTAGACTTATGTAGTTATCCCAATAATGTTCTCTACAGACTTTTTTTTTTTTTTTTTGGTTATGCAGGTTCACTGTCTCCCAGCCTGGAGTACAGTGCTATGATCATGCCCATAGCAGTGTTGATTTCTTGGGCTCAAGAAGTGGTCCTTCCACCTCAGCCTCCTCAGTAGCTAGGACTCCTGGCTAATATATGTATTTTTTTAGGGCAGGATCTCTCTCTGTTACGCAGGCTGGAATGCTGAGGCCTGATCTCGGTTCACTGCAAACTTCCTCCTCTCAGGTTCAAGTGATCCTCTCACTTCAGCCTTTCCAGTAGCTGGGACTACAGGCATAGGCCATCATGGCCAGCTAATTTTTGTATTTTTTTTTTTTTTAATAGAGACAGAATTTTGCCATGTTGCCAGTCTGGGGCTTTTCTTTTCTTTTTTAAAGATAAAGGATTTTAACATTTGAGATCCAGTCAAGGATCACTCATTCCATTTAGTTACCATTTGGGTTTCTTTGATCCAGAGTTTCTCAGTACTGTTTAAGCAGGGAGAGGAGTGTATTTTAAACAAAATTTGGAAGAGTCTGGGCCATTTGTTTAGTTAATTCAGATTGATCTCGTTGTTTCCTTATGATTAGATTTAGGCTAAACAATTTTTAGAAGGAATCTTTCATAGATGATAAATCTTTCTCTGTGCATCACACCAGGGGCACTTTGCACCTGTTTGTCCCCTTATTGGTGGTATTTGTTTAACCACTTGGTTAAGGTGTTGTCCATTATAAAGTTATCTTTTTCCATTTGTCAGTGACAAATAATATGTTAGTTTGAAACTGTGAATGTCCTATCCTTCCACAAACTTTCACCTAATGTTTTGGGTACCCTTTGATTCTTGCTGAAATCAGTTATTACTATAGTGATTTGAAAACTTATGTTTAATCATGAAAACAACCCAAGTAATGAATTAATTACTCATATATCATTTTAAATGTGATGAAACTGAGGTTTAGAGAAATTAGCTTGCATGAGCTCGTGTAGCCAGGAAGTTGTGGAGTTGGGATTTTAACTTTAATGTGGCAAAGTCTTCAATAGAAGACTTTGATACTGGATGTCAGATATTCAGAGATAATAGACAGATGTCTGCTGTTCTTGAACTGTTAGTTTGATGATACAGGCACATATGTAAGCAAATATTATATTAAAGCATTATGATGCAGGTATTAGAAGAAAGAATGTGGGAGAATAAAAAAGAATGAGGGAAGGTGAATGTTGCAAATAAGAGTTTGAAGGATGAATAGGAGTTTGTCAGGAAGTGAAAAGAAAGGAAGCATTTTCAGGTAAAGAGAAAAGAGTATATAAAGATCAAATTGTGAAAGGGCATCACATAGATAACCTTTTTTTTTTTTTTTTTTTGAGACAGTGCCTCGGCTCACTGCAACCTCTACCTCCCTGGTTCAAGCAATTCTCTTGCCTCAGCCTCTTGAGTAGCTGAGATTACAGGCGTGCACCACCACACCCAGCTAATTTATTGTATTTTTAGTAGAAATGGGATTTTGCCATGTTGGCCAGGCTGGTCTCAAACTCCTGGCCTGAAGTGATCTGCCCATCTCAGCCTTCCAAAATGCTAGGATTACAGACATGAGCCACCATGCCCTGCCTCAGAGAACGTTGAATTCAGTTTGGTACTAGAGCAGGAATGATGGCAGCATAATTAGAGAAGGAGGTGGGACAAGGGAAGGAAAGAGTGGCAGGAGGTAAGACTGGGAGAAGTTGAGTTTAGATGGTAAAAGTTCTTGTAAGTCTTCCTTGGTTTGGTCTGTAAACTGTAGACTCAGGATTGCCACCTCAAATACCTCTAGAAGCTAGGCCCAAAAGAATGTAGACAGAAGAAGTCATAGTATAAGAGAAAATAAAAGTCATAAATAGAATTGTTTCTTAATTTTTATTAAACTATGGGTATAGCACTTAATATACAAAGGTCATAAGCATAACTATTTTAAATTCAAAGTAGACATTGAAAGGAAGATAATTAGTGCATTTAAAAGTAACTTGGGTTGTTTTCATGATACCCTAAAGTCATCATATTTAGTTTTTAGAATTATGATTCACTAACTACTTCTTTTGTAGCTCTTTATTCATGTACCAGTATTGAGAAAGGTGAATTGAATTACCAATATTAATTCATTTTAGTAAACTTAAAAAATAGAGAACCACTGCTTTGCCTATGGAGTAGCCATTCTTTTATTGTTTTCTCTTTTTGTTTTTGAAATGGAGTTTTACTCTTTTTGTCCAGGCTGGAGTGCAGTGTCGCAGTCTTGACACACTGCAACCTCCGCCTCCTGGGTTCAAGCAGTTCTCCCGCCTCAGCCTCCCAAGTAGCTGGGATTAAAGGCATGCTCCTCCAAGCCTGGCTGATTTCAGTATTTTTAGTAGAGATGGGATTTTACCATGTTAGCCCAGGTGGTCTCGAACTCCTGACTTTGGGTGATCTACTCTCCTTGGCCTTCCAGAGTGCTGGGATTACAGGCATGAACCACTGTGCCTGACCTATTTTCTTAATAGACTTGCTTTCACTTAGTCTTAAATGCTACAGATTGAAGAAAAAAATGTAATGCAGGCCATCATTTTCTTTTCTGGTCACTTAATTGCATATAGAAAGTAGCCTTGTCAAATGAATTTTCCAAATGCACTTTTGCTAGGTATTAGCAATTTTTTTTTTTTTTTTTTTTTTTGAGACAGTCTTACTCTATTGCCCTGGGGGGAGTGCAGTGGCATGATCTTGGGTCACTGCAACCTCAGCCTCCCAGGTTCAAGTGATTCTTGTACCTCAGCCTCCTGAGTAGCTGGGATTATAGGCACCTACCACCATACCTGGCTAATTTTTGTGTTTTTTTTGTAGAGACGGGGTTTTGCCATGTTGCCCAGGCTGGTCTTGAACTCTAGGGCTCAAGTGATCTACCCGCCTTGGCCTCTCAAAGTGTTGGGATTACAGGCATGAGCCACCCTGCTCCGCTGGTATGAGCAATTTGAATCACACATTCGGATAACTGTTGGCAAACATCTTTATAGAGAAATAAGAAATAGATGAGTTTAGATGGATTATGGATGTCTGAAACATTTTCTCTTTAGATGACAATAAGTTAATTTCTTTCAGCAGTTCAAATATTTCTTTGTATCAACCTCCTATCTTTTAGTTGAAGACTACTATATTGTGTATCAGTCAAACAAATCACTGAGTATGATTCAAAACAAAGTAGTCTGTCTTATAGATTGACTATTGTATTGGTTTTTATGGCCATAATAATGTAATTTTAGCCCAAGGAGGTTAGGATAAGCTTTGAGTATGTGGAAATGAGTGTATCCACCCTCAAGGAACTCTCAGTCTAGCAGCAGCTATCATTAGACCTGGGCCATTGTGATTGCTTGATAAATACTTGTTCAATTTATGAATGAATGAAAAGATGGGTTCTATTTATGAGTTAATTTTACATCATTACACAGTATACGAGAGTGTATACATACTATTTATATGAAAGTTGGAAATAAAAAAAATTCGTAAAACAGCATTTATGAAAATTTTACCACATGTGATACATTGTGATTTTAAAAATTATCAATTTCTTTAAAATTCTGTCGTGGTCCATTATATTGATATTATGAGCCAATAACGGATTGTATCCATGGTTTACAAAACATTCTAATACTTAGGAAATGGAATAATTCCTAGGATCAGTATCGATGGATTCTTGGCGACAAAACCATTAGTCTTTGGGGAACTTTGCCATGGATGAAATTGTAGTCTAGGAAAAAAGAAAGTATAGTAGAGTAAAAGCTCATTCTGACCATGGGAATAGCCAAGGAATTATAAAGCAAAGTTTTGAGCCCTTTCTGGACTCACTTCTTTTCTCCATAATTTTCTTATCAGCCTTCAAACAGTGGCCGAGCTGCAGAACTACTTGCCAAAGAACAGGGAACAGTGCCTGGATTTATTGGTTTTGGAACATCTCACAATGACCTGGGCTACGTTCCTGCTATTCAAGGAGCTGAAGAAATTGACAGTCTTGTAGATTCTGATTTCCGAATGGTGCTGCGGAAACTTTCAAAGAAAGATGTCACCACAAAATTAAAAGCAAGTTTCCTTGTTTTCATAAAAGTTATCAAGAAAATCCCTTTGTTAAAATGAAATGTCATTAGCATATCTTATGTAAAGAAAAATGAACAATAATTTATTGCTAAGCTCTTTTACAATTGTACTTTCTTCTTTCTTTCTGTTTTTGAGACAGAGTCTTTGTTGCCATGCGCCAGGCTGGAGTGCAGTGGTGCAATCTCAGCTCACTGCAACCTCTGCCTCCTGGGTTGAAGCAGTTGTCCTGCCTCAGCCTCCTGAGTAGCTGGGACTACAGGCGCGCGCCACCATGCCCAGCTAATTTTTTTTTTTGAGACAAGAGTTTCGCTCTTGTTACCCAGGCTGGAGTGCAATGGCACGATCTCGGCTCACCGCAACCTCCGCCTCCTGGGTTCAAGCAGTTCTCCTGCCTCAGCCTCCCGAGTAAGTGGGATTACAGGTGCATGCCACCATGCCCAGCTAATTTTTTGTATTTTTAGTAGAGACGGGGTTTCACCTTGTTGACCAGGATGGTCTCGATTTCTTGACCTCGTGATCTGCCTGCCTCCCAAAGTGCTGGGATTACAGGTGTGAGGCACAGTGCCCGGCCCACAATTGTACTTTTTTCTGATACACTGTCTTAAACTTAGTTGATATTTACTTTCTAAATTGTAAGTTAGTTTGCTACACTAAACTTTCTTGAACTGCTTTGGAATTTTGGCTGTACAGTTTTTCCCATTAGGAAATGTAACTTTGACTGTGTAACTTTAAATTGAGGTTTTTTTCTTTGTAGATGTTTTATTTTTTGAAAAACAACTGTGGAGTTTCTCCCATAGTAGCCTGTGAAGGAGCTCTTCAGACTAGTCTCCTATGGCGTAAACAGAAATGGTGTATTCTCCTGCTACATAAAATAGACAAAGCTTCCACAACAGAGTAGTAATAGCCAGTATTATAGTTGTTAATCCTTAATGATGTTAATAACTTAATTTTAGGCTATGCAGGAATTTGGAACCATGTGTACAGAGAGAGACACAGAAACTGTGAAAGGAGTTCTTCCATATTGGCCAAGAATATTTTGCAAAATTTCACTTGTAAGTATTCAAACTTTGCTAGTTTATTTCTGTTGTATGTTTTTGGTTGGAGTCATGGAGACTTGTAAGGTTGATTTTTGGTGAGGGTTGTTAAATGTTAGGTTAGCCTTGTTATACAGATTGAATTTTTAACACTTGAGTAGAGTGTGGAAATAAAAAAGATTGGGGCCTGGTACGGTGGCTCATACCTATAATCCCAGCACTTTGGAAGGCCGAGTTGGGCAGATCACTTTAGGTCAGGAGTTTGAGACCAGCCTGGCTCATATGGTGAAACCCTGTCTCTACTAAAAATACAAAAATTAGCCAGGCATGGTGGCGGATGTCTACTTGGGAGGCTGAGGCAGGAGAATCCCTTGAACCCAGGAGGCGGACGTTGCAGTGAGTCAAGATCTCATCAGTGCACTCCAGTCTGGACGACAGAGAGAGACAACGTCTTTAAAAAAAGGAAATTACTGGATTGTGTTGGGTTATGAAGAACATTGAGGAAATCTGTTTTCAGAAATTAGGTTGTTACTAGAGAATTACCCAGGTGCTTTCCAGTTTTAATAAACTTTGACAATTATTTTATTCCCTGTAAATTTGCTGCAGAAGAATGAGAGTGAGTTGCTTAATTATTCAAGGCCCAACTTTTTTTTTTAAAATTGAGACGGAGTCTCGCTTTGTCACCCAGGCTGGAGTGCGGTGGCGCAGTCTCTGCTCACTGTAACCTCTGTTTCCGGGGTTCAAGTGATTCTCCCGCCTCAGCCTCCTGAGTAGCTGGGATTACAGGTGTGTGCCACCATGCCTTGCTAATTTTTTGTATTTTTTATTAGAGATGGAGGTTTCACCATGTTGGCCAGGCTGGTCTCAAACTCTTGTCTGTAAATGATCTGCCCACTTCGGCTTTCCAAAGTGCTGGGATTATAGGTGTGAGCCACCGTGCTCAGCCTTAAGGCTCAACTTTGAATCTGTTTTGAATATAATCCTATCTCATTGGGAAAAGGGGAGAAAGAAAAATTAATTATTTTACATAATTTCTGATTAAAAAACCTCCAAATTATTGATTTAAAAAATTGATTTCAGTTTGGCTTAATACATAGGTGAATTCTTGGTAATGGGTCATTATAGCATATTTGGAAATGTCTGTGACTGTTTTTGTGGACTAGAGCTATTTTAAATCACATTTATATTTTTAATAGGATCATGACCGTCGGGTCCGAGAAGCCACACAGCAAGCTTTTGAAAAACTTATCCTTAAAGTAAAGAAACAGTTGGCTCCCTACTTAAAAAGTTTAATGGGATATTGGCTAATGGCTCAGTGTGATACTTACACACCAGCTGCGTTTGCAGCAAAAGATGCATTTGAAGCGGCTTTTCCTCCAAGCAAGCAACCTGAAGCCATAGCATTTTGTAAAGATGAAATTACAAGTGTAAGTTCTGGAATCATTCTGAATCTTTTTTTTTTTTGAAGTTCAGGGTTATAAGCATACCATAATGACAGCTCTTTTACTTAGGATTGCAGGGGAATGAGTAAGTATAATATTTCCAACTGAAGATTGCCATTTTAAGATTGTCTTTAGTAAAGTTAACTAATTTGGATCTGTAACAATTTAACATTTGGATTGGATCTTTCTGCAGTATTTCCATTTTTCATTTTAATTTTGAAGGCTTTATTTTTTTAAAAAGTAGATATGTTTTATAATGTGTAATCTAAACAAAGAATGTATCTAAGAATAAATCTCTGATATTTCCATTTCAATACATATATACAGATCTACCTTAGTGTCTTTTTATTGGCTTTCTGGTGTAACTTTACTTGAATGTACTATAGTTTAACTCTTTTTATATTAATATACTTTTGAATTTTTTTCTAATTTTTTATCATAACAAATGCTACTTCAGTAAACGTTCTTGAGTAGAACTCTTCATACCCTTGTTGGAGTGATACATACTAGAACTTGTAGTAAGCATTTTTTGGGCCAAAGGATAAGAACATTAAATATTTTTATAAAAAATGATAAATTGCCCTTCAGAAGGCCAAACAAATTTATACTCCCATTATCAGATAAAGTTTCTTCACATTGGGCCAACACTTTTGCCATAACTTTTTCGTAAAAAGTTATCAGCCATACCTGTTTGTGGCTTTCAGTGTGTCTGTTTCTAGTAGTGTCTTATTTCTTCCCCCTTTATTTGCTGTTCCCAATATATGGACTTGAAAACAGAGTTGTTAGAATTATATGGAGAAATAAAAGTAGATGAAGTAGGAGTGAGGAGGGACTTGATAATTTTAAAAAAAAGTCGATGCTTGCATTTATTCCCTTATTTATGCTCCTATGTTTCCACAACACCCTGCGTATAACCCTACTTAAACATTTCTGTCTGACCCTCTCCCTGCTTTCCTTTCTTCTTTCAATTAGCCGTCCTTCCTGTGGCTCTCCATTACACTATAAATTCAAATTTCTTGTCTTCACATACACTTGTCTTATAGTATAATATAAGGCAAATTTCTGCGATCTGTTCCCTGCTTACCTGTCTAATCTCTTCACCGAACACTTCCCAACAAATTACTTGATTCTAGTTCCCCATTTAGGTTCTTCCATTTTTCATTTCTCAGGTGTACCAAGCTTGTTTTTCTAGGGAGAAGGTTTGTAGCTTTAATCATATGCTCAAATGGAGTTCTCTAGCCCATCTGTAACTTGAGAATTTTTGGTTGATTTAAAATGCCAAGCGATAAATGTTATGAGAGTGAAGTGTCGTGAGTTTGGACACTAAGAGCTTTAGGAAATGGATTTTGAGACAACTAATTTGGCACTTCATAGGCTTTAACAAAAATAAATTTGTTCTTGGCTTTGTCATGGATGGATAACAGAATGAACATATGGGGTCTGTTATCCATATGTTCATTCTTCCATTTTATTTTCCCTTTAGTTGGCTATGCCACAGTTCATTACAGCTATTGGCATTGAACTGTCAAATTCCAAACCCACGTATTAGGAGGTAGGCAAATGAAAATCAAAATGTCAGCATTATAGACAGTATATCATACTGTCTATAAGACATTATAGACAGTATATCATACTGTCTATAAGACATTATAGACAGTATATCATACTGTCTATAAGACATTATAGACAGTATATCATACTGTCTATAAGACATTATGATAAATGTCTCTAGGTCACACCATTAGTTCTAGTCCCCATCAGGTATCAACTAGGTGTGTGACCCTGGGCAAGTTTCTGTGCCTTCATTTTGTAATCTGTAAAGCAGGAATTAACTTGCACTTCATGGAGTTGTTGTGAGGATTAATTTAGTTAATGTCTAATATGTGTTCAAAGCAATACCTGGCACATATAAAAGCTCAATAAATGTTATTTTCATTGCTAATAAAGTAGTTACTGGAACAATGGATGGACTCCCTTGCACCACACCCCAGAAGGAAACAGACTTCCCCACGTTTGAAAACCTCATACCTTCCTCTGTGTTGGAGCAGAGCACAACGTGTGGTGTTCTTTGTAGGCAAGCAGGCTTACAAAAAGAGGGGAAAGCAGAAAGCAGAGCCCAGTTTCTCTCCCAGATTCACAAATTCGTTTCATTGCTGTGTGCAAGAGAAATGGAGGAACAAGTGGTCAGGAGTATTTATAGGCGCAGAGGGAAGAAGTATCTATCCTTCTTATTCTTTTTTTTTAATTGAGTCGGAGTTTCACTCTTGTTACCCAGGCTGGAGTGCAATGGTGCGATCTCGGCTCACCGCAGCCTCCACCTCCTGGGTTCAGGCAGTTCTCCTGCCTCAGCCTCCTGGGTAGGTGGGATTACAGACACGCGCCACCATGCCCAGCTAATTTTTTGTATTTTTAGTAGAGACGGGGTTTCACCATGTTGACCAGGATGGTCTCGATCTCTTGACCTCGGGATCCACTCGCCTCAGCCTCCCAAAGTGCTGGGATTACAGGCTTGAGCCACCGCGCCCGGCCTATCCTTCTTATTCTAACAGTAGCTAATGTTGGGGATTGATAGGAAAAGAAAAATTGATAAAATTCAAACCTTTTAGTTTTGCTATTTGATTCTGCTCTTAGGTAAGGTGAGGTTTATGGGGATTTTTAAAAATGGATTTTACTAAACTAGGCTTTGTCTCTTCACCATTGACAGTTCAGTAAAACCAAAGGCTTTGATATTTTCCCCTCTTTGTAGGTGCTGCAGGATCATCTTATAAAAGAAACACCTGATACACTCAGTGACCCGCAGTAAGTTGTACTGGTTCTTTGTAACTCATGTTAAGGATTTGCTTCACTCATAAGTAATCGATTGATGTCAATGTGACTTTTTTTTTTTGAGATGAACTCTTTTTGCCCAGGCTGGAGTACAGTGGCACGATCTCAGCTTGTTGCAACCTCCGCCTCCTGGGTTCAAGCAACTCTGCCTCAGCCTCCTGAGTAGCTGAGATTACAGGCGTCTGCCACCACACCTGACTAATTTTTTTTGTATTTTCAGTAGAGATGGGGTTTCACCATGTTGGTCAAGCTGGTCTCAAACTCCTGACCTCAGATAATCTGCCTGTCTTGGCATCCCAAAGTGCTGGAATTACAGGTGTGAGCCACTGTGCCTGGCCTTGTTTACTTTTAAATTCTAATTAAAGTTTTAAGAGTCCTTGAGGGTAAATAGTTTTCGGTGGCTTGATATCCATTCCCTGGGATCACCCTTGTACATGCTACTGACAGCATTATACTTGCTCACTTATTTCAAGCCTTGGCCTTTCATCTTCTTTCACCTAGTATTAGGAGTAAAATGTGATTAAATTTCTTTGTATGTTTATACTTTGAGGGTCATTGACATAGGGGAAATAGAAGATAGAAATAAAGCAACTTTGGTAGATATTTAATGATAAAAACTTTTAAAATAGAAGTACTAGATATGTAGTTTGGCTTATTCTAAATTTTTTAATATATTATTTTGTTTTATATTAAGAACCGTTCCAGAGGAAGAAAGAGAAGCTAAATTCTATCGGGTTGTAACTTGTTCCTTACTGGCATTAAAGAAATTGCTTTGCCTCTTACCTGATAATGAGCTTCATTCTCTGGAGGAGAAATTTAAGTCTCTTTTATCACATAATAAGTTTTGGAAATATGGAAAACACAGTGTACCTCAGGTATGTTAATCTTTTTTACCTTAAGACATTTCTCTGATTCCTTAACCGCATCATCTTAGTTTATGTTTTATGTTTATTTTTATATTTAGAATTCTGCAAGCACATCTCTGTGGTAGGCCATTCATTTACTGAACTACCTCTTACTATAATGTTACCGTATTTTTACTTTTTTATTTAGTTTTGGTCTCAGATTCAGAATTATCAGTATGAATTACCATACTCCTTTGTTCATAGCACCTTAAAATTGGTGTGTGCAAGGCTTTTCTCATTTAACATATTTATTTTTTCCCTTTTGTCCGTCTCTCCATTCTCTACTTTCACTGGCTGACTGGTCTACTATGTTTAATATATGTCCTTTTGTTTGTACCGTTGATTCTCATCATTCATAGTAATTACGTTCTATAAACTCATCTTGAATACTGACTTAGTGAATACTGAGGGATTGCTCTTACAGGAAATACAGGGTTATGTTCTTGTGAGCCTCTCTTCACAGCATTTTTGTCAGTTCATAACTGATATAACCATTACATAACCTTGTTTTATGTGTGTTTCTGCTTAAAGACAACTTATTTCGTAGCTATTGTTGATTCATTAGCATTGAATTCATGGCCAACAGCCATGCCTGGATAAAATGTATCTACCACATATTTTCTTTGTAATGCACCTCACAGCATTCTTGTGCTTAGACACAATAGACAGCACTTCAGTGCTGCTGCTTGGAGGCCATTTAAAACATGAAATCACCAATCAAAAGCACAAAAATTTGAAAAAATACTGCGAAAAGGACACTTGTTTACCGCGTGAGAGTTGAAATAAAGGAGTGTCTGTCGCCTTGTTTGGTCTCAGCTGGGAATGTGCATGGGGGTGACTTAGATTTTTCACCATTCTATGCATGTCCACAAATGGCTGCAAGACACTGCAAGTTTTGTTTTTTTTTTTTTAATCCAGATGGAGTTTTGTGCTTGTCACCCAGGCTGGAGTGCAATGGTGCAATCTAGGTCACTGCAACCTCCACCTCCTGGGCTGAAGTGATTCTCTGCCTCAGCCTCCCAAATAGCTTGGATTACAGGTGCCTGCCACCATACCTGGCTAATTTTTTTTGTATTTTTAATAGAGATGGGGTTTCACCATGTTGGCTAGGCTGGTCTCAAACTCTTGACCTCAGGTGATCCACCCACCTAAGCCTACCAAAGTGCTGGGATTACAGGCGTGAGCCACCCTGCCTAGCCTAAGATGCTGCAAGTTTTAATTCTGGGGTTACAAATAAATTTTAGCCTGTATGTGAATTAGCAAATATGGGATTTGTGAGGATTGACTATATTTTTGTAAACTGTGCTTTAGTTTGTGCTTGAGTTTTTAATTCACATAAATGGTACTGTGTTATATTTTATTGCATTTCTTTTTATTTATTGCTTTAAAAAAAGAACTCTCATTTTCCTATATGTACATCTGATCTATGACTTCTGCCTGTTATAGTATTCAGAAGTTTGCACGTACCTATCCATTTAACCTGCCCATTCCTCCAGTGATAGATCCTGATAGCTTCCAACTCCTTGCCTTCACAAGTAATGCAGCAATGAACATCTTCATTCATGTGAAATTATCTGAATTGCAGAGTCAATAGAGTGTGTGCATACCTAATTTCCTGAAATAGTGCCAGATTGCTCTCCTGAATGGCTGCATTACTCTAGACTCAACCATTAATACATGATGACTCCTATACTACATAACCTTATACTCTAGCCATCACTATGCAGCATTTGCTGCTTAATTTTTGACCAGCCTAATAGGAATTCAGGTGATATCTCTGTTTAATTTAATTTAATTGGTGATTTTTTAGCAACTCTTCATAGCATCTCTTCAAGCATTTTTAGCATCTATTCGTTTTTGCGTTTCTTCTTATTAATTTTTCCTTTTTTTTTCTATTGGAGTTCTCTTACATAAGAGTTTCTTCTGTAATATAAATATTAGTCTTTTTGTCTTTTTCAAAAATTCTAGTCTCATGACAGAGTATCTTTTGTCATTTTAGGCAATGCAAAAAAGCTCCCATTCGGTCATCTCTCCCAGGTGTCTTATGTCAGAAAGAAATATTAATTTTGGTGTGTACCTATGCAACTATCTTGCACGTTCTGCACATGTACCCCAAAACCTATAATGTAATAAAAATTAAAAAAAAAAAAAAAAAGAAATATTAATTTTGATGTGATCAGTCACTGATTTCTGCCTTATGAAGGCCATTCTTACATTTGAATCATAAAGATATTCTTATATTTTTAAAATTTTTAACTTTATAGCTGTAGGTTTTATATGCAGTTTTAACTTTCATATAAAATCTTTAATTCATCAATAATCTACCTTTTCATTTGGTGTTGAGTATGGATCTTGTTACATTTTTCTACATATATGGTGAGTCAATTTTCCTAACAGTGCGTAGTAAACTGATCTGTGGTCTTGTCATTAC
This sequence comes from Saguinus oedipus, assembly GCA_031835075.1. NCBI lineage: Eukaryota > Metazoa > Chordata > Mammalia > Primates > Cebidae > Saguinus > Saguinus oedipus. Next base: position 53,750,782 of record CM063186.1, on the reverse strand, counting down.
AAGACATTAAATTCTTTTTTTTTTTTTTTTTTGAGACGGAGTTTCGCTGTTGTTACCCAGACTGGAGTGCAATGGCATGATCTCGGCTCACCGAAACCTCCGCCTCCTGGGTTCAAGCAATTCTCCTGCCTCAGCCTCCCAAGTAGCTGGGATTACAGGCGCGCACCACCATGCCCAGCTAATTTTTGTATTTTTAGTAGATACGGGGTTTCACCTTGTTGACCAGGATGGTCTCGATCTCTTGACCTTGTGATCCACCTGCCTCAGCCTCCCAAAGTGCTGGGATTATAGGCGTGAGCCACCACGCCCGACCTAAATTCTTATATATTGTGGGGCACAGTGGCTCATGCCAATAATTTCAGAACTTTGGGAGACCAAGGCAGGTGGGTCACTTGAGCCCAGGAGTTCCAAATCAGCCTGGATAACATGGCAAGACCCTGTCTCTACAAAAAATAAAAATAAAAAAATTAGCCGGGTGTAGTGGCACACCCCTATTGTCCCAGCCACTTGGAGGCTGTGGCAGGAGGATTGCTTGATCGCAGAAAGTTGAGGCTGCAGCAAGCCATGGTTGTGCCACTGCACTCCAGCCTGGGGGTGGGACCCTATCGCAAAAAAAAAAAAAAAATCATACAATCATAAATTTGCCTCTAAACTGTGTTCTGATGCATTGGTCTCTGTTTCTTCTTGTACCAGTGCCATTGTCAGTATGACATTATGATATATTTTTTTATTTTTAGTTTTTTGAGGCAGTCTCACTCTGTTGCCTAGGCTGGAGTGCCGTGGCATGATCTTAGCTCACTGCAACCTCTGCCTCCTGCATTCAAGTGATTGACCTGCCTCAGCCTCCTAAGTAGCTGGGATTGCAGGTGCCGGCCAGCACACCCGGCTGATTTTTGTATTTTTACTAGAGATGGGGTTTCATCATCTTGGCTAGGCTGTTTTTTTGAGACAGAGATTCGCTTTGTCACTCAGGCTGGAGTGTAGTGGCAAAGTCTCAATTCACTGCAACCTCTGTGTCCTGGGTTCAAGCCATTCTCCTGCTTCAGCCTCCCAAATAGCTGGGATTACAGGTACCTGCCTCCATGCCCAGATAAGTTATTTATGTATGTATGTATGTATGTATGTATGTATGTATGTATGTATTTATTTTGAGACGGAGTTTCGCTCTTGTTACCCACGCTGGAGTGCAATGGCACGATCTCGGCTCACGGCAACCTCCACCTCCTGGGTTCAGGCAATTCTCCTGCCTCAGCCTCCCGAGTAGCTGGGATTACAGGCACGCACCACCATGCCCAGCTAATTTTTTGTATCTTTAGTAGAGACGGGGTTTCACCATGTTGACCAGGATGGTCTTGATCTCTTGACCTTGTGATCCACCCGCCTCGGCCTCCCAAAGTGCTGGGATTACAGGCTTGAGCCACCGCGCCTGGCCAAGTTATTTATTTTTAGTAGAAACAGAGCTTAATATGTTGGCCAGGCTGGTCTCGAACTCCTGATCATAGGTGATCCACCTGCCTTGGCCTCTCAAAGTGCCGGGATTACAGGCGTAAGCCACTGTTCCCTGGCCAGCACTTTATTGTTTCATAAAAATTTCAGTAAATTTTGGCTGGGTGTGGTGGCTCACACCTGTAATTCCAGACCTTTGGGAGGCCAAGGCGGGAGGATTACTTGAGACCAGGAGTTTGAGACCAGCCTGCACAACATAGTTAGACCCCATCTGAAAAATATTAAAAAATTAGCTGGACACAGTGGGGAGTGCTAATAGTCGTAGGTACTTGGGAAGTTGTGCTCAGAGGATCATTTGAGCCTGGGAGATTGAGGCTGGAGTGAGCTGTGATTGCATTGCCACTGTACTCCAGCCTAGGCAATAGAGTGAGACCCTGCCTCAAAAAACAAATTCCAGTACATTTATTGAATTTTGCAAACTCTAGGTAGAATTTTAATTGGGGTTGTACTCAATTTATAGACCAATATGGAGAGACTTGCTTTCTTTATGTTACAGAATCTTCTATCCATGGAGTTCCTTATCTCTCATTTTTTTTTTTTTTTTTTTTGAAATGGAATCTCACTCTGTCACCCATGGTGGAGTGTTGTGGTGTGATCTCGGCTCACTGCAACCTCTGCCTCCTGGGTTCAAGTGATTCTCCTGCTTCATCCTCCTGAGTAGCTGGAATTACATATGCTACCATGCCTAGCTAATTTTTATATTTTTAGTAGAGACAATTTCTCACCGTGTTGGGCAAGCTGGTTTCAAACTCCTGACCTCAAATGGTCCACCTGCCTTGGCCTCTCAAAGTGCTAGGAATACAGGTGTGAGCCACCATGCCCGCCCTCTCTCAATTAATTTGGGTACTTTAAAATATTCTACAATAATTCTAAAAAATTAACTTATTGAAGTATAATTTGCACACGGTCCTGTAAAATGCGGCCATTTTTACAGTTTAAGTTTTGACATATGTATATACTCATAAAACCACTACAATAAAGAAATAGAACATTTTTTTTTTTTACCCAGAATGTTTTCCTTTTGTCCTTCCAAGTCATCGTCCACCTTTACCCCAGGCAGTCATTGATTTGCCTTCCATCACTACAGATTAGATTTGTCTTTTCTGTGCTTTCATATAAATGGAGCTAGATATTACTTTGTATCGAGCTTCTTTTGCTTAGTGTAATGTTTTAAGATATATTCGTGTTGTTGCATGTGACCGTAGTTCATTTTATTGTTTAATATAGTTTTTGTGTGAACATATGTTTTTGTCTTTCTTAAGGAGAGGAATTGATGTGTCATATGGTAAGTATATCTTTATAGGAAGCTACCAAGATGTTTTCTAAAGTTGTAGTACTCTTACCAGGAATGTGTGAGATTTTTAATTGCTCCATATCCTCATGTTTCATATTGTCAGCAGTTTTAATTTAGGTCATTCTCCTGGGTATGAGATCAGGGATTGCAATAGCTCACGTGTCAAATCTGGCACATCTGTTTTTTTTTCCCCCATCCCCATGGACACGAGGGAAACATCTATTTTTGTAAATAGTTTTATGTATTATCTGTAGCTACTTAACTGCCTTTACTGCTACAAATCAGAGCTAAGTGGTTGCAACAAAGACTACTTCTCCCGCAAACCTTAATATATTTACTCTCTGTCCCTTTATAGAAGATGTTTACTGACCTCTGGAATAGAGGTTTCTCATTGAGATGTTAATTTACGTTTCCCTGATGACTAATGACGTTGAACATCTTTTAATGTGTTTGTGGGCCGTTTATATATCTTCTTTTTGGAGGTGTCTGTTCTAATCTTTTGCTTATTTTTTAATTCACATATTTTTTATTCCTAGAACTTCTACACTTGATCTTAGCCAGAAGGCCTAGAAGCGATTATTCCTAGAACTTCTGCTTGGTTCTTTTATATTTTCTATTTCTTTGATGAAATTGTCTGGTTTTTTTTTTTTTCATCCTCATTATATTTTCCTTTACCTTACTGAGTATAGTTTTAATAGCTTTTTAAAATCCATGTCTGATAACATCTGGGTCATCTTGGAGTTGATATCAGTTAACTGTCTTATCCCTTGAGATAAGACCACATTTTTCTGGCTATTGGTATGTTGAATAATTTAAGATTATATAGTTGACATTGTGAATGTTACATGTTTTGGAGACTGGATTATTTTATCTTTATCCAAAAGGTATTATTTTTGTTAACCGGCAGTTAACTTGATTAGACCCATACCAAACCATTATGCCTGTGGTGGGAAATGCCTTAGTTCTCAGTTCATTTCTTGTTTTAGCTTTAAGCTGCTTCTACTTTACTTGAGGCCAGGAGTTCAACACCAGCCTGCACAACATAGTTAGACTCATATCTCTAAGAAATTTTAATTTCTTAAAAACATGGGGTTTCATCATATTTGTCAGGCTGGTCTTGAACTCCAGACCTCAGGTGATCCATTTGCCTCAGCCTCCCAAAGTGCTGGGATTACAGGCATGACCCATCATGCCCAGCATCTCTAAAAACTTTTTAAAAATTAGCTGGGCATGGCAGAGTGCACATGCATGATTCAGAGATGGGTTGTAGATTTAGGCTGTTCAAATACAGAATATAGGGGTTTCTTTCTGTGGCCCTCTCCTTCCTAGAGTCCCCTCTCACTCTCCTGCATCATCCCACGTGATCCTGGCCTTCTTTCCTGGTTCTTCTATTTCCTCTGGCCAGAAAGAAGTCAGTCTTCCTACTGAAGTTGTAGCTGGTTCTTTGCCTTTGTGATGGTGACCACAGCCATGTTTGGGAAGAGCTGCAAAAATTGAGATCCAATCTATGTGGATCACTTGCTCCCAGTTTGATTCTCCTCTAAAATGCATATGTATTTCAGTCTCCAGAGCCCTCAGGTAGTTGTTTTTTTGTGTTTTATCCACAGAGCCTATACCTGATCTTTTAGGAGGATTGGTATATTCGGCTCTCACTTATCCATGTTTTTTGGTTTTAAAAATTGCAGTTTGGTTATTTTTGTGTTGCAAGTATGCTGTATTTATCCTGAGTAGAAGTATTTTGTCAGATAAAAGTATGTGAATGGTTTCTTCCAGTATGTGGCATGCCTTTTCATTTCATTAGTGTTTTTGAAGAGTAGATATTTTAATTTTGATAAAGTCTAATTGATCATTTTCTTTTATGGTCGTGCTTTTGATGCGCTATTTTTTATTTTATTTATTTATTATTTCAGTGGCCAGTTACTAGATTGATGTCTTATCTAAGAAATCTTTGCCTAAGTTTGCAAAGATTTTCTATATTTCGTTTTAGAAGTTTATACTTTAGCTCCATGTAGTGCATTTAGAGTTTATTTTTGCATATAAATTGAAGGTGAGAGTCAAAATTGATTTTTTGGTTATGTTATGTTTAGTTTCTGAAAGACTCCCATCCTTATTCTGACAACTTTGTCAGAAGTCACTTGACCGTATGTGTACAACTTTAATTTTAGACTCTGTTCATCTCCATTGATCTGTATGTCTATCCTTACACCCAATACCATACTCTTGATTATTAATGTTTTATACTGTGTTGAAAACTTTCAACTTTGTTCTTTTTTGAAATTCTTTTGGTTATCTTAGGTCTTTTGCATCATAAAATAATGTTTTATAATCTCCTCAGTCTTTATGGGGTTTTGTTTCTTTCCATCATGAATGAATGCTTGATGTCAAAGCAAATCAAAATGTTCTTGATTTTTCTGATGTATATATGATCAGTTTTTCAGCATAGCTAGAACTTGCTGTCTTTTTAAATGTCATGTCTTTTAAAAATATTCACTTATATAAAATATACATATTTTGTGGTGTTAAATATGTGTGTATTTTTAAATCCCACAAAATGTTATACTCTCAATCTTTGTTTAGATTTGCCTATGTATTTGTTGCTTGTGTCACAGGTGTTTTTATTTCGTTCTCATAATTTTTTTTTTCCACCCTCATTCTTGAAAGACATGTTTGCTGAGTGCGGGATTGTATGTTGGTATTTATTTTTGTGTTGGAAATACTGTTCCATGTCTTCTGGAACAGTATTTAAATTATTGCTGTCCACTACACACTGGAGTCTTGTTGGGGGGAAATGGGGAGGGACAGCGGGGGGTGGGGAGTTGGGGAGAGAGAGCATGGGGAGAAATGCCAGATATAGGTGATGGGAAGGTAGGCAGCAAATCACACTGCCACGTTTGTACCTATGTAACAATCTTGCATATTCTTCACATGTACCCCAAAACCTAAAATGCAATTAAAAAAAAATTTAAAAATAAATAAATAAATTATTGCTTTCAAAGTCAACTATCAGTCTGATTATCCTTCTTTTAAAGGTAGTTTATCTTTCTCCTTGGGCTACTTTTAAGATTTTCTCCATGTGTTTTTCCAGTTGCACCATAATGTGTTTTGGTATGGATTTCCCTTATGTATCCTGCTTGGAATGTTGGGCTTTTGAATCTTTGATTTGATGTATTTCATTGGCTCTGCAAAATCCTCAGCTGTTATTTATAGGTGTTTCCTTTGCCTCATTCTTCTCTTGTTTTGGGATTCTGATGAAATAGATATTGAACCTCCTTACTGTATCTCTATGTCAGTTTTGTTTTCCTTTGTTGTTTTTGTCTTTTTGTCTCTCTTTGCTGCTTTGTGGATTTCTTTTGCTCAGTCTTCTAGATCACTGATTCTCTAATTTCTATCTAATCTGCTGTCTTAGGCCATTGAGGCTACTTTAACAAAATACGGTCAGCTCTCTGTATCTGCAGGTTCTACATATGTGGATTCAATCAACTGTAGATGAGGATCCTGTGGCTATGGAGGGCTGACTGTATTATGCCATTTTATGTAATGAACATTTTATGTAATTCATGGGCATTTAGTACATGTGTGGAGGTAGGAGGGTGGAGTGTCCTGGAACTAATTCCCTGCAGGTACCAAGGGTTGAACGGTACCTTAGACTGAGTAATTTGTAAACGATAGAAACTTATTTCTCATGGTTCTATAGGCTGGAAATTCCAAGATCAAGGTGCCATCAGATTAAGTGTCTGGTGAGGGTTGCTTTCTCTGTTTCAAAGGTGTCTCCTTTTTGTTGTGTCCCCATGTGGCAGAAGGAGTAAATGTGGTCTCTCACATTCTTTTATAAGGGCACTCTAATCCCATTCTTGAGGGTAGTGCCCTCAAGACCGAATCATCTCCTGAAGTTCTCACTTCTTAATACTATCACACTGGTGATTAAGTTTCAACAAATTAATTTAGGAGGGAGACATTCAGACCATTGCACTGTTCTTAAACTATGTGTTGAGCTTTAAATTTTAATTATTCTTAGTTTAGTAATTGCTTGATCTTTTCAGATCTACTCTGCTTTTTCTAGGATCCTTTTTTCCTACAAGTTTTAAAAAACTTTTGTTCCTTTAAATATAATAAGCATTGCATTATAGAATTAGTGACTGATCATTCTAAGATTTAAAGTCTCAGATCTTTTATTTCTACTGATTGTGGCTCATGGTGTCTTATTTTCTGTTTGTTTGGCTATAATGGAGGCCCCAAATGAAGGCTTCTGCTACTAAAGAGGATTTGTGTTTGCTTCAGTCAAAGAAAAAGAAAGTTGAATTAATTCTTTCAGCCTTCACTTTTGCCTTGGTAATTCCTTATGCCTTTTCAGCCATTTCATACTCTTTTAAGATTTAAAAAAGTATTTTTTCTAGCTATTTTAGTTTTCTTAGTGGGAGGGTTAGTGTGAATAATCTATTACCATAAATTACAAATCTTATCAAGTTTTACTAGGTTTTAATTTAATTCAGCTTTGCATTCTTTTAGATTCGCTCAGCTTATTTTGAGTTAGTTTCTGCATTGTGCCAGCGCATTCCACAGTTGATGAAAGAAGAAGCATCCAAAGTGAGCCCATCAGTTCTACTTAGCATTGATGACAGTGACCCAGTTGTCTGCCCAGCTCTCTGGGAAGCTGTACTCTATACACTTACAACTATTGAGGTAGGTAAGAAAGGCACATTTAGTACACTGAGGAATACTTGTCTTTTAATTGTATTTTAGAACCCTTAGGTATCATGTGACAGCCTGTGAGATAAGAATATCTAAAATTTATTGGAAAAATGCTTTCTTGGAAATAAACTTGGCATAAATCTTCAACTGACTAAAATGGCATAGAGTTTTTATTTTATTTTGTTTAGCAAGTATTATTCTTTAAACCTTATGTGGCCTAGTGCAGTCACCATATCTGAATTTTATATTTAAGATGAAATATAATTAAGATTGAAATATAATTGTCCCTTTTAGAAAGCAGCTTTTATAGAAATAGAAGTTAAATAGTTATTTCTAATCAATAATGTCCTGTAAGCATGTCGAATATATGATCATTATATGTAACTACGTTTATAATTTCAGTCTTAGTTTTTAATGGTGGTGAGAGATTTTAGCTTTTTTTTAAAAAATCTTCACCTTAAGATTTAGCTTTTTTTTTTTTTTTAGGTAAAATACTGTTTTTCTTTTTGAGAGCCTATATGTTTTCTCTTTTAATTGGGAAAAGTGTGTTTATGATCTCTAATTACTACTATGATCTTTTCTTTGGTTAGGACTGTTGGCTTCATGTAAATGCAAAAAAGAGTGTGTTTCCCAAGCTGTCAACTGTTATTCGTGAAGGTGGTCGGGGTCTAGCTACTGTCATATATCCTTACCTTCTGCCATTCATCAGCAAACTCCCTCAGTCCATCACAGATCCAAAGTTGGATTTCTTCAAAAATTTCCTCACATCTGTAGTTGCTGGGTAAGAAATTTAAATTTTTAATTTTTAAAGCAAAACAGGTTATCTTGTTTTTATACTCATTATTTTATTTCTTAAATTTCTCCAGCTTGTTTTACTATTCATTAAGTACTTTTAATTACTTAATGAATTACATTTGGTATTTTTTTTTCAAAGGAGAATTACAATTGGTATTTTTTTCTTGAGTATATTCAAGACTTCAGTGGTAGAACACAGCAGAAAGTTAGATAAATAAGGTAAAGCTCCTAGTTGGAAATAGGTCACCTAGGCTATATTTCAAATTAGCCATTTTTTAACAGCAGAATGTGCTAACCAGTTGTGCCACAGAGACATGTAACCGTTTTATTTTTCATGTTGATAAATACAAATGCCTAAATGCAGTAACTTAGCCAGTGAAATTTTTAAAATGTCCACAAATTTAACTACTATAGGTGTTTAAATTCACACTTCAAAAAACTATTTCAGTACATTTGATGAACTTAGAATATACACCGTTTTATTAATGATTACAGATTTTTTTTTTTTAACTACACCATTATCTTTATTTGGTTAATGTTATCTTGAAATTGCAGTGGATTGGTCCATGAATAGAAAATTATCTCGGCTGGGCATGGTGGCTCACATCTGTAATCCTAGCGCAGGTCAAGGCTAAGGTGGGAGGATTGTTTGAGGTCAGGAATTCAAGACCAGCCTGGTCAAGATAGCAGACCATATCTCTAAAAAAGAAGCTAAAGGAAATATTCTTTTTACTTCTTGCTGATATGTTTTTTGAAATATTTTCTCAAAGTTTTTTAAGTTCATATTCTCATTGGGCTGTATGTATTTTTATTGGTATTTAATTTGTAGTTTAAGAAACTGCTTTAATTTTTTTTCTTCTGATTGATACCCATTTGAGATCTTTATTTTGATAATTCTGAGTTCTTATTTTCTTTTTCATGAAAGAGTAATCCAGTTATTAATTACTTCTTAGGCTATCAACAGAGAAAACTAAAACCAGCTCTTCAGAGTCCTCGGCAGTAATATCTGCTTTTTTTGAATGCTTACGTTTTATAATGCAGCAAAACTTAGGTGAGGAAGAGATTGAACAGATGCTCGTCAATGATCAGGTATCTGTAATGTAAAAGTCGTCAGTGTCTTTGCATACTGATTATATAGGATCAAGCTCATTGTGTCTTCTTGCCATTTTCAGTAATAAGTCTTCCTTGTAAAAATTTTGTTTTTATAATTTGCCAATTGAGTAATGTGTATTTCTGCTGTCAGTTGGTAGCATGGTGTGATACCTAAGAAACTGATCAGTGTCTGGATGTATAAACCCTGTTTCTTTTTTGTTTATTTGTTTTTTGAGACAGAGTTTCACTCCTTGTTGCCCAGGCTGGAGTGCAATGGTGCAATCTTGGCTTACTGCAACCTTTGCCTCCTGGGTTCAAGTGATTCTCCTGCCTCAGCCTCCCAAGTAGCTGGGATTATAGGTGCCCACACCATGCCCAGCTAATTTTTGTATTTTTAGTAGAGACAGGGTTTCACCATGTCATTCAGGCTAGTTGTGAACTCCTGACCTCAGGTGATTCACCTGCTTCGACCTCCCAAAGTGCTGGGATTGCAGGTGTGAGCCACTGCACCCGGCCTGGAAAACCCCTGTTTTAGAAAGATGTAATGCAAAACAATTTTGAAGATGCTACTTGTGATCTTTTATAGTAAGTTTAAATCATGAAATAATCATCTTTTAATTCTAAAATACTGAAATTATGCTTTGCGAAAGTTTGGCCTGGCTTTTATAACCACAGATAAGAGAAGGTTATGGAATATGGTTCTTTACGGTAGGAACTTAGTGAGATTATAGAAGCCCACATCCTAGGATGTCTCAGTTAACGTCCCTTATTTTTGTAATTTAGGAAATAGGATTCTGCACTCTTGTGGGTCCTAGGTATCTTTCATATTGGCTTGTAGTCTCATATCTTAGATTTGCCTCTAATTAAGGCAGAAAAGTAAAACACTCGAGCCCAGAAGATGCAAAGAAAACTAGATTGTTAATGACCAAGAATCCCAGTTAATTATATCATGAAAAAGGAATAAATCAGGTGAAATAATTAAGCTCTTGTATGATATGAAAGGGATCAAGGTAGCTTTTTTCATAATACTAGGGGAAAATTTATGTTTTTCAGTTGTTAAATATGAAATTTTATAGTGTTTTACAAATACTTTGTTTAAATTTTATTTTTCTTAAAAGAAAATTGAACTTTTATATTTTTTACCTTCTGTAAATTGAAAAAGCAGTTTTTCCTTTACTTTGATATTATAGTAATCAACACAGAAGAGTTCTGTGACCAAGTATGTGGGGATTTTTCCCCACCAAGCAAGCAGTCAGTTCTGTAGCAGACACCAGCTATGTGTTCTCTAATGGTGTCAGATCTCACTGGTTTAGGACTCAGTCCCACAAGACTGGTCGTCACTTCTGATGCCAATCTTAAGCCCCAGGCTGTTTTACCTGGGCTTCTGACCAACCAGCTATGAATCAGGGATCCCATGGCCCCCTCCTGGGGTTTGCTTAATTTGCTTGGCTCACAGAACTCAGAAAAACAATTTACCAGTTTATTATAAATGATATTACAAAGGATACAGATGAAGAAATGCATAGGGTGAGATATGGGAGGGATAGAAGAACATCCATGCCCTCCCTGGGTGTGCTACCCTCCAGGAACCTCCACATGTTCAGTTATCTGGAAGCTCCCTGAATGCTGTCTTTTTTGCATTTTTATGGAGCCTTCATTACTAGGCATAAATGATTAAGTAATTGCTACTGGTGATCAGCTTAACCTTCAGCTGCCTCTGTATCCCTGGAGGTTGGGGTGGTATGGAAAGTTCTAGCCCTTTAATCCTGCCTTGATCTTTCTGATGACAGGTTCCCATCCTGCTATATATAGGTGCTGCCAGCCACCAATCAACCCATTAGCTTACAAAATGATATCACTTTGGAGATTCCAGGTATTTTAGAGTTGTGTGCCAGGAGATGGGGGTTGAAGACCAAATGTATATTTTATATTATACTTTTTCTTTCAGTTGATCCCTTTTATTGATGCAGTTCTCAAAGATCCAGGGTTGCAACATGGGCAGCTATGTAACCATTTAGCAGAAACTTTAAGTTCCTGGGAAGCCAAAGCAGACACCGAAAAAGATGAAAAAACAGCTCACAACTTGGAGAATGTACTGATACATTTCTGGGAAAGACTGTCAGAGATCTGTATCGCGAAAATCAATGAGCCAGAAGCTAATGCTGAGTCCGTTTTGGGTGTATCTAACCTATTACAGGTGCTTCAGAAGCCAAAGAGCTCATTGAAGTCAAATAAGAAAAAAAATGGTAAGGTTAGATTTGCTGATGAGACACCTGAAAGTAATAAAGAGAGTGAAAAATGTGTATCTTCAGAAGGAGAGAACATTGAAGGCTGGGAATTATCAACTGAACCTTCTCTCACTCATAATTCTTCAGACTTTTTATCTCCTCTAAGGAAAAAACCTTTGGAAGTCTTAGTCTGTAAACTGGCAGAGATGAGCATTAATTATGTCAATGAACAAAAGTCAGAGCAACATCTGAGGTTTCTTTCTACTCTGCTTGACTCCTTTTCTTCAAGCCAAGTATTTAAAATGCTACTTCGTGATGAAAAACAGAGTATTGGCCAAGCCAAACCTCCTGAAATAGCCAAGCTTGCACAAAAAAATCCCGCGGTGCAGTTTTTATACCAGAAACTGATAGGTTGGCTAAATGAAGATCAAAGGAAGGATCCTGGTTTTCTGGTGGACATTTTGTACAGTGCTCTCAGGTGCTGTGACAATGATATGGAAAGAAAAAAAGTCTTGGATGATCTAACCAAGGTATTCCTCTTGCATATCTTTTTAAGCTATTTCAATACTAGATGAGTAGAATGAGCCTGCATATTGTTTTCTGGTTGTTTCTTCACTGTGATTGCTTATCAGTCACAAATTACACAGAAAATTAGCAGGCATAGTATTCCACGTCTATAATCACAGCTACTTGGGAGGGAGTTATCAGGGAGCTTCCAGATAACTGAACATGTGGAGGTTCCTGGAGGGTAGCACACCCAGGGAGGGCATGGATGTTCTTCTATCCCTCCCATATCTCTTTTCATTCACAAATTGCTTATCAATTTGGTGATAAGCAGTATATTCCTGATCATGGTTTGGGAAGTATCTAAGGCTGCTGAGTAGATGTTAGATGTTCAGCAGTACCAGGGTGATAGATACTTGGTAATTAAAAGGTGAATTCTTCTAATTCATACATTTTAAAAGTTGGATAAGAATGTTTTAGTTTTGTATTGGTTACCTGGGCACTTCATTTACTTTTTTTTGATACGGAGTCTTCCTCTGTCACCCAGGCTAGAGTGCAGTGGCATGAACTCAGCTCATTGCAACCTCCACCTCCCGGGTTCAAGCAATTCCCCTCCTTCAGCCTCCCAAGTAGCTGTGATTATAGACGTGGAATACTATGCCTGCTAATTTTCTGTATTTTAGTAGAGACGGTTTCACCATGTTGGCAGATGATCTCTATCTCCTGACCTCATGATTCGTCTGCCTTGACTTCCCAAAGTGCTGGCATTATAGGCGTGAGCCACTGCACCCAGCCTTCATTTACTTTTTAAAAGTTTTAGCTGGACATGTTGGTGCGTGCATGTAGTCGTACCACCTACCCAGGAAGTTGAGGTGAGAGGATGGCTTGAGCCCAGGAGTTCTAGACTAGCCTGGGCAACATAGCAAAACCTCGTCTCAAACAAAAAGTTTTTCTAGCAGATTGTTTCTAACTCTTTTTCTTTTTTCAGGTGGACCTGAAGTGGAATTCTCTTCTTAAGATTATTGAAAAGGTAACTTAGGGATTTTTTCTTTTTTTAAATATTTATGGTAATAGAAATATTAAAATCATATTCTTAGTCATGCAATAAATATGGTCAGGTAGTCAGGTTCTGTGTTAGAGAACTTCCTCGTTCTCTATTCTTCCTATTTCTTCCTATAATGTGGGAAGGTATTTGTTCTTTTCCTTTCCTGTAGTATTATTTTTCTGATTAGTAATATTGGGGAAAAAGGAACAGGCTCTGGAAAATCATTTCTTTCTTTCCTAGAGGGTAACAAAGGCAGATTAAAACATTCTATTATCTTTTAATTAAGGCTACACCTTTCTGCTCTTAGTTACTTTTTCTGCTGTAGAAATGGATTGGTGGTTCTAGCTTTGGCTAGAACACATCAGGAAATTAAGTTTTCTCTACTTGGGAACACTAGGTGAATAAAAATCTTCCAGTCTTTCTGTGACTGTCACTGACTAAGAAAATTATTGGGAAGAATAATGAAAAGAAATAAAATAATGAAAAAATTTACAAGTTTTCACAAAACGACTTGTGTTCTTTCCTAATGAGGATGTAAATGTTATAACTAACACTGTTTCAACTATATAAGTGCTGCTATGACTAGCTACCTAAATTCTTACTTCTTTTTAAGGCATTTTCAAATTATTTTTCTGTTTTCATAGCTAACTCTTGAATTTGCAAGTTTTTTCTATTTAGTAAGAAAATTGTAGTAAACAAATAGCATGAAATTTACCATCTTAACCATTTCTAAATGTACAGTTCAGTAGTATCAAGTATATTTACATTGTAGTGCAGTTTCCATAACTTAACTCATCTTGCCAAACTGAAACCCTGTATCCATTAAACAGTAACCCCTCATTTTCCCCATAGTTTTATTTTTACAAAATAAATACAGAATATTTATTTTTCAGTGAGGAATATGACACAGGTACACTGTTCACATTAGTTTATCCAGTGCCTTCTCTCCCTGTAGCCAAGTTACAGAAGTATCAGAAAGCTCCTTGATAAATCTTGAATCAGAGCAGGGGATGTAAATACTTTGATAAGAGTGGACTAATGTATCCATTTCCAACTAGGAATATACCTGTCATGAAGTGCAAATACTCACACCGGTGTGGAAGAATATCCTCTTCCTGAGCAGTGATTGGAACTTCCTAGCCAGTGTTTGCTGCCTGTGCTTCCATGATTCGCTAGCCTCCTCATCTCCTTATGGCTAGGCAGCTTCTTTCATTAGAAATGTTCATACAGGCATACCTCAGAGATATCATAAGTTCAGTTCCAGACCATGGCAATAAAGCAAGTCACACAATTTTTTTGGATTGCTAGTGCATATAAAAGTTCTGTTTACACTATATTAAGTGTGCAATAACCTTGTATCTAAAAACCAATGTACATATTTTAAAATTATTTTATTGCTAAACAGTGCTAATGATCATCTGAGCCTTCAGTGAGTTGTAATCATTTTGCTGATGGAGAATCTTGCCTAGATCCTGGCTGCTGACTGATCAGGGTGGTGGTTACTGAAGGCTGGAGTGGCTGTGGCAGTTTCTTAAAATAAGACAACAGTGCAGTTTGCTGCACTGATTAACTCTTCCTTTCATGATAGATTTCTCTTCAGCATGCAGTGCTGTTTGATAGCATTTTACCCACAGAAGAACCTCTTTCAGAATTGGAGTCAATCCTTTCAAACCCTGCCACTACTGTTTCATCTAAGTTTATGTAATATTCCCTAAATCCTTTGTGATCATGTCAGCAGTGTTCACAGCATTTCACCAGGAGTAGATTCCATCTCAAGAAACCACTTTCTTAAGAAGTAACTCCTCATCCATCCACATTTTATTATGGGATTGCAGCATTTCAGTCACATTTTCAGGCTTCATGCGTCATTTAGTTCTTTGCCTCTTTCCTTCATATCTGCAGTTACTTCCTACACTAAAGTCTTGAACCTCTCAACGTCATCCATAAGGGTTGGAATCAACTTCTTCCCAACTCCTATTAATGTGACTTGGCCTTTTCCCATGGTTCTTGAATGTCTTAATGGCGGTGAGTTTTTTCCAGGAGGTTTTTTTTTTTTTTTTTTTAATAGAGATGGAGTTTCACCACATTGGCCAGGGTAGTCTCTATCTCCTGACCTTGTGAACCACCCACCTTGGCCTCCCAAATTGCTGGGATTATAGATGTAAGCCACCACGCCTGGCCTTCCCAGAAGGTTTTCAGTGGACTTTGCCCAGATCCATCAGAGGAATCACTATCTATGGCTGCTATAGCTTAATGAAATATATTTCTTTTTTTTTTTTGAGACGGAGTTTCGCTCTTGTTACCCAGGCTGGAGTACAATGGCGTGATCTCGGCTCACCGCAGCCTCCGCCTCCTGGGTTCAAGCAATTCTCCTGCCTCAGCCTCCTGAGTAGCTGGGATTACAGGCACGTGCCACCATGCCCAGCTAATTTTTTGTATTTTTTTGGTAGAGCCGGGGTTTCACCATGTTGACCAAGATGGTCTCGATCTCTTGACCTTGTGATCCACCCGCCTCAGCCTCCCAAAGTGCTGGGATTACAGGCTTGAGCCACTGCGCCCGGCCATGAAATATATTTCTTAAATAATAAGACTTTAAAGTAGAAATTACTCTTTGATTCATGGACTGCAGAATGGATGTTGTGTTAGCAGGCGTGAAAACAACATTAATTTCCTTATACATCTCCATCTAGATCTCCATCGGAGGTCTTGGGTTACCCAGGTGCATTGTTAATGAGCAGTACTATTTCCAAAGGAATGTTTTTTTCCTTAATTTTTCCAACAGTGGGCTTAAGATATTCAGTAAACCATGCTATAAACATGTGCTGTAATTTAGTCTTTGTTGTTCCACTTAGAGCACAGGCAAAATAGATTTAGCTAAGCTTAAGAACCCTAGGATTTTTTTAAATGAGAAATGAGCATTGGCTTCAACTTAAAGTGATTAGTCCTAATGAGAGTCAGCTTGTCCTTTGAAACTTGGAAGCCAGACATTGACTTCTTGCTAGCTATGAGAGTCTTAGATGGCATCTTATTCTAACATATGACTGTTTTATCTCCTGTGAAAATCTGTTTAGTGTAGCCACCTTCATTATTGATCTGAACTAGATCTTCTGTGTAACATGCTGTAGCTTCTGTTTCAGCGCTTGCTGCTTCACCTTGTACTTTTGCATTGTGGAGATGGTATCTTCAACCTTATACACCACCCTTTGCTAGCATCAGACTTTTCTTGTTTAGCTTCCTCAACTCTCAGCCTTCATAGAATTGAAGAGAATTAAGGTCTTGCTCTGAATTAAGTTTTAGCTTAAGGGAACGTTGTGGCTGGTTTGATCTTCTGTCTAGGCCACTAAAACTTTGTCCTTATCAGCAGTAAGTCTGTGCTACTTTCTGTTACTCCTGGGCTCACAGGAGTAGCACATTTATTTTATTTTATTTATTTTTTTGAGACGGAGTTTCGCTTTTGTTACCCAGGCTGGAGTACAATGGCGCGATCTCGGCTCACCGCAACCTCCACCTCCTGGGTTCAAGCAATTCTCCTGCCTCAGCCTCCTGAGTAGCTGGGATTACAGGCACATGCCACCATGCCCAGCTAATTTTTTGTATTTTTAGTAGAGACGGGGTTTCACCATGTTGACCAGGATGGTCTCAATCTCTTGACCTCGTGATCCACCCACCTCGGCTTCCCAAAGTGCTCAGATTACAGACATGAGCCACGGCGCCTGGCCCAGGAGTAGCACATTTAATTTCCTTCACGAACTTTTCCTTTGTATTCACAACTTGGCTGTTTGGCTCAAGAGGGCTTAGCTTTCTACCTCTCTTGGCTTTCAACATGCCTTCCTTGCTAAGCTTCATCATTTCCAGCTTTTGATTTAAAGTGAGAGATGTGTGACTCTTCTTCCACTTGAACATTTAGAGGCCATTGTAGTGTTATTAATTGGCCCAATTTCAGCATTGTTGTGTCTGAAGGAATAAGGAAGCCCAAAGCCAGAGAAGAAATATTAGGGAATGGTTGGTCAGTGGGGCAGTCAGAACACACACACAATATTTCTTGTTTGCCCTCTTAAATGGCAATGGTTTGTAGCACCCTCAGACATTACAATCGTAACATCAAAGATCACTGATGGCAGATCACCCTAACAGATATATTAATGAAAAAGTTTGAAATATTATGAGACTTACCAAAATGTGACACAGAGACACAAAATGAGCATGTATTGTTGTAAAATGATGCCAATAAACTTGCTCAATGCAGGGTTGCCACAAATACTCAATTTTTAAAATTCCAACATTTGCAAAGCACAATGAAAGGAAGCCCAATAAAATCAGGTATGCCTGTACATTAAGTTGAACTTCTAACCTTGCTAATTGGAGAGGTATTTTATTCAGAAGTTTGTTTACCGGGATTCTGCAGAATAGATTGGTTTTACTTGGCCAACCACACTGGGAAAGCAGGCATCATTGCCGTCTAAACTCTAAAAGTAGTTTTTCTTGTTTTACGGAAACTTAATACTTTTTGAGCCGAGTCTTAAAGTCATCAGACTCTGTCGTCCAGGCTGAAGTGCAATTGCACAATCTCGGCTCACTGCAAACTCTGCCTCCTGGGTTCAAGTGATTCTCCCACCTCAGCCTCCTGTGTATATGGTATTACAGGCACCTGCCACCATGCCTGGCTGACTTGTATTTTTAGTAGAGATAGGGTTTCATCATGTTGCTTGGTCAGGCTGGTCTTAAAACAATCTTTTAAAAAAACAATTAAAAAACAGGTCTGAGTTTTGGAACCAGGAAAGGAGAAATTTTCTAAGTTAATCTTCCCAATTTTCAAATTAGGAGATAGGCCCATGTTGATTAAAAGATTTGTCCAAGGTCATAGGCTAGTTTAGTGCTAAAGCTTGGACTAAAATGTAAGCTCTGGTTACCTACAATTTTTAAATAAAAGGATAAAGTTTTCCAAGCACTACCCAATGTGCACTTGGATTTTTTTTTCTTCCAGATTGCTTTGAAATGAACCAAGTTGCAAATTCCTTTCTTCTCAGCCCTTAAAGCAAAAGAAGCTCTGGGAACATGGATCAGCATGCTTTGGGGGTGGATTTACAGTTTTTTTTTCTTGCTTGCCCACCTCATGAAAATAAACAAGTTGCTGTCAGAAACCTGGCCTTAGTGACTCTGTATCAGAGAATTTGGGGAAATAAATCCCATTGTTCATAATTGAATTAATTTACCATTATTATACATTAATTGTTCTTTAATTTTAGCAAAATTAATGAACAAAAGTTTATAGAGCATTTATAAATCTATTTTCAAAGTTTATCTATTATTCATTGAACATATCTACAGTGTTGGTAGCAGGTATCAAAGAAGTTTAAGACACTCTACTCTCAAGGAACTTACAATCTCATTGGAAAGACAAGATATACACAGATGAAACATTTAAATAATTATACAATCCAGTAAGTGCTTTAGAAATTCAGAGAAAAGCAGTGATCATTGTGGGCTGGAGTGGATGGGGAGACTCCGTAAAGTAGGTGGGATTTGTACTGATTTTCAAAGAATGGTTGGGATTTTAAGTAAAACAAAAAACAACGGGGGAATATTCATGACTGGGAAGGTACCATGAGTGAAGCATGGAAGTGAACATCATCCAGGCTTAGTGGGAAACAGGGAGGATACCAGTCTTCCTAGAACTTCCTAGAACTTCAGGAGGAGGAGGAGGAGGTGTGGGGGATAGAATTGGAGCCATGATAATGAAGGGTACAAGTAATATTTTGGATAGATAGAGTATTTGATCTTGCTGTTAACCTTTGCTTTAATTTTGTGGTTTTAGGCCTGTTCTAGTTCAGATAAACATGCTTTAGTAACTCCTTGGCTAAAAGGTGATATCCTTGGTGAAAAATTGGTCGACTTAGCAGATCGTCTTTGTAATAATAAGGACTTGAAATCTCGAGTAGCTTCAGAATCTCACTTCTCAGAAAGATGGACTCTTCTAAGTTTGGTATTATCCCAACATGTTAAAAATGGTAGGAAAAATATGACTCTTTTTTTTTTCTATAAGGGAATAATTCATTTCACCTTGTGGGGAATTACATGGGACTCAGCTTACATGTTATTGGTTGAAAATAACAAGACTTATTCAAATATCTTTTTTTTTTTTTTGAGACCAAGTCTCGCTTGTCATCCAGGCTGGAGTGTAGTAGTGTGATCTTGGCTCGTTGCATCTTGGTTCAAGTGATTCTTGTGCCTCAGCTTTTCAGGTAGTTGGGACTACAGTTGCATGCCACCATGCCTGGCTAATTTTTGTATTTTTAGTAGAGTTGGGGTTTCACTGTGTTGGCCAGGCTGGTCCTGACCTCAGGTGATCTGCCCGCCTTAGCCTCCCAAAGTGCTGTGATTATAGGCTCACTGAACTGCTGCACCTGGTCCATTTACCTGTCTTAATATTGTAAGTACGCCAAATGTTTATTAATCTTCATGCCATGACTTGGGAGATATTTAATATTTTTAGTCTTATATCCTAAAGGTTTTTTTTTTTTAACTCATATAAAGTTGACTCATGACTTAAAGGATTTGAGTGTAGCAAAGTTGCTCACCCTAATTGTGTAGGCCATTTCTGTTTTCTACTTAATTTAAAACTGCCTTTTTACCTGAGAGTTTTTATATGTGAGAGACTGTGTTGATTTGTTAAAATTTTGTCTAATACATAAACACAATTTTAAAATCCATGGAAACACCTGTAAGATTATTAACCCAAAGTAAGATATTTAAAAGTGCACGTTAATATTTTTATTTTTTTGTCTGTTTGAACCTTTTTTCTCTAGATTACTTGATTGGAGACGTATATGTTGAAAGAATTATTGTTAAACTTCATGAAACTTTATTCAAAACAAAGAAATTATCAGAAGCTGAAAATAGTGACTCATCAGTGTCTTTTATCTGTGATGTGGCCTATAACTATTTCAGCTCAGCAAAAGGATGCTTGCTAATGCCATCATCTGAAGATTTATTATTAACTCTCTTTCAGTTATGTGCTCAGAGCAAAGAAAAAACACATATGCCAGGTAATAGCCTACTGCTCAAATGTTTTGTTGGGAATCTCCGGCTCTGACCTTCGTAGTGAGTGTAAGTGCCCAGGCTTTATTAATTGAATCATAATGTGTTTGAAAGTTTAAAGCATTTTGAGTAAAGGACTACAGTCATATACACTTTCAGCTTTAGAAACCAAGTTAAAGATATTATTTCTAAAGTTCTCACTTGATATTCAAAGAAATTTGGAATAAGCCATAAGTGATTAGTTAGAATCTTAGTCCACTCAGCAGTTCTGGCATGCTGCTTAATTTCTTGGTGCTTCAGTTTCCTCATTTGTAACAGGGGGATAATATCCCTTTATTATAGTAAAAGCATTCATCTTTAGTATATATGAAAATAGAATTGAGATTATCATTTTAAGGACTATATTCCTGCTTTATGAGATTATCTTTTTAAGGACTATATTCTTGTCTTATATGCTAATTCAGACTTATTTGTGAAAGAAATTTTAAAAAATGCTCCCTATAGAGAGCTATTCTCTATGTTCTCTCTTTTTTTCTTTCCTCCTCCTCTCCCTCTTTTTTTCTGCCAATCATTGGCTACCAACCCTTTCTGTAATACTAACTTCTGTATTAGAAAAAGCTGTAACAATTATTTTTAATATACCCAAAAGGAAAAGTCTTGTAAATAAGTTCAAGCAGAAAAAATGTAACTTTTAAAATCTTTATCATTTTACATTTTTATGATACAAGCTAGCTTGTATTATTGTATGTTAATGACACAGTTGCTTTGTTTTGCAATTGAATTTTGAATGGCAATTAAATTTAAAATTTTTCTTTTTTAAATGGCGTTTTAAAAAATCTCAGCTCTGCAGAATTGTTTCAAACATTTCAGTGAGATGATAAATTCCTGTTGACCTCTTAATTTCAGATTTTCTTATCTGTAAACTGAAAAATACTTGGCTCTCTGGTGTAAATTTATTGGTTCATCAAACTGACAGTACATATAAAGAGAGTACCTTCCTACATTTATCTGCTCTGTGGCTGAAGAACCAAGTTCAGGCTTCATCTTTGGATATCAACAGGTGACCTCATTTGAGCTTGGTTTCATTGTCTCTTTTATACTTGATCAGTGTCCTTAAATAAGATTTCATCATCAATGTGAGTACCTATGAAAAATGACTTGTAGGGCTCATGCCTATAATTCCAGCTACTCAGTAGGCTGAGGTGGGAGGATCAGTTGAGGCCTCCAGGAGTTTCACAAGACCAGGCTGAGAAACATAGTGAAATGCCGTCTCTTTAAAAAAGGAAAAATGGAAAATGACTTGCTAGGTAACAAATCTATAGGACTCTAAGAAAAGATCCAAACAGATTTTTCCAAACCATTTTGTTTCAGTGACCATCCGTTTAAACTGCCAATTAATTGAAAGATAATTTGCTATACCATACCTGCTGGACTTACAACTTACAGACAGTAAAGTGATAGTGATTTTTTTTTTGTCATAGGCTGGTGTGCGTTGTAGCCTGTCATGGTCACCACATGAACTGATAGTTCTGGTTTATTTTTGGGGGACAGGTAGGCACTGTTTTAAGGTATTGAATTATAAGTATATTTTACATCTCATAGTTAAATCCATAGAATAAAGGAGAGAATGCATTTAGAGGATATTGGGGTTAGGTAAAATGATGTTGAATTTCATAAGGCAGCTATATTTCCAAAATACCTGGTCTGAAATAGGTCAGGTCTCGTTGGTTCTGAGATAGGTAGGAAGCGACACTAGATTTCAAATGATAAATATTGTATTACCTCCCCAGTTTGACTGTGTTACGTTGATGTGTTGTTGGTCGAGGAGCATCACTTACCTCTTTTTATTTTCGTCATTTCTTTTTGTTCAGGTAAGCTATTATAGGGTACTAAACATGTACTCGGGTATTCAAACTAGCCATGGCATAACTGCAACAGTTAAATTCTTTGCATTATTTTTAGTCTCCAAGTCCTCTTGTCTGCTGTTGATGATTTGCTAAATACGCTTCTAGAGAGTGAAGATTCTTATCTTATGGGTGTGTATATTGGAAGTGTAATGCCAAACAACAATGAATGGGAAAAGATGAGGCAGTCTCTTCCTATGCAGGTATTTTTGAAATTGGAGAGTGCGTATTTCATTTTGAAGTTTGGATTTCGTGCAAGCTTGAACATTTTTATTTTATTTTGTGGGAGAAAAAAATAAGTAAAATGAATATTTTGCTTTGCTTTTATGTTTTTGTATGCTCATGTACGTACCGGATGTTTCCTTTTTGTAAGACACAGTTTGACTATGGCAGTGGCCATGGTACAAAGACTTAAGCTCTAGTTCTGTACTTAGAGTCTTAAAGAAATACACATGTTAATTTCCTGTAATAGAAACCAAACTTCTAGGTTCCTGTGGTTTTGATAATAAATTAAATATTCTCACAGCTTCATTTTTTGTTCAGTCTGAATTGCTTAGGTAATAAATAATTTTGTATATAATGTTTTTTTTTTTTTCCACAGTGGTTACACAGACCTCTTTTAGAGGGAAGATTGAGTTTGAATTATGAATGTTTCAAAACAGATTTTAAGGAGCAGGACATAAAGACACTTCCCAGCCATTTGTGTACTTCAGCATTATTGAGCAAAATGGTCTTAATTGCACTGAGAAAGAAAATAGTCTTAGAAAATAATGAACTTGAGAAAATAAGTAAGTATATATGAGCATTTACATATAACATGATGCATGAATAAATACAATTTTGAAATAATTTTGATTACACTGCAATTTACATTGCAATTTAGATCTTTAATTCAAGAATCTTCAGCTTTCTTTTTCCTATTTTTTTCTTTTGAGAGAAGGAAAGAAAAAGCAGTGAAGGAGAGGAAGAAAGAGGAAGAAAAAGAGGGAGAGAGAACGGAAATGTTGTTTTCTAAAAGAAATGGGTATTAATAATGGCCAATCAATATTTCATTTAAACCTATGAGTAGGTGTGATGTGGTATTGACAAGAATGTATATTTTGTGTGTTTAAAGTGGAGAGCTCTATAAATATTTATTAAGTTTACTTGTTCCGGATCTGAGTTCGAGTCCTTGATATCCTTATTAATTTTCTGTCTTATTGAGTCTAAGTCTCTATGTATCTGGGTGTTAGGATCGTTAGCTCTTATTGTTGCATTGATCCTTTTACCACTATATCTTTGTTGCTTTATAATCTATTTTATCAGATACGAGAATTGCAACTCCTGTTATTTATTTATTTATTTATTTATTTGTGCTTTCCATTTGGTTGGTAAATCTTTCTCCATCCCTTTGTTTTGAGTCTTTGTATATCCTTGCATGTGAAATGGATCTGGATGTAGCATACCATTGGGTTTTGGCTGTATCTTTTAATTGGGGGATTTAGTCGATTTAAATTTAGGATTACTGCCATTTGTTGTTAACTGGCTGTTTTATCCATTCGTTGATGTAAATTCTTCTTTATGTTGATGCTCTTTACTTTTTGGTATATTTTTAGAAAGGCTAATACTCTTTCTATGTGTAATGCTTCTTTCAGAAGCTCTTGTAAAGCAGGCCTGGTGGTAATAAAATCTCTTAGTACTTGCTTGTTCATAAAAGATTTTATTTTTCCTTCAGTTGTGAAGCTTAGTTTGGCAGGATATGAAATTCTGGGCTGAAAGTTGTGTTCTTTAAGGATGTTGAATATTGGCCCCCACTCTCTTCTGGCTTGTAGAGTTTCTGCTGAGAGATCTGCTGTAAGTCTGATAGGCTTCCCTTTGTGGGTAACCTGACCTTTCTCTCTGGCTGCCTTTAGTATTTTTTCCTTCATTTCAACCCTGGTGAATCTAACGATTATGTGCCTTGGGGTTGCTCTTCTTGAGGAATATCTTTGTGGTGTTCTCTGTATTACCTGGGGTTGAATGTTATCCTGCTTTGCTAGTTTAGGAAAATTTTCCTGAAGAATATTTTCCAGCTTGGATTCATTCTCTCTGTCACATTCAGGTACCCCTATCAAATGTAAATTTGGTCTTTTCACATAGTCCCACGTTTCTTGGAGACTTTGCTCATTCCTTTTTATCCTTTTTTCTCTATTCTTGTCTTCTCTTTTTATTTCATTAAGTTGGACTTCGACCTCTGATATCCTTTCTTCTGCTTGAACAATTCGAGTGTTTAAACCTGTGCATACTTCTTGGAGTGCTTGTATTATATTCTTCAGTTCCATTAATTCACTTATATTCCCCTCTAAATTGTCTATTCTCATTAGGATTTCGTCAAACCTTCACTCAAAGTTCTTAGTTTCTTTACGTTGGGCTACAACATGTTCTTTTAACTCACAGAAGTTTCTTATTATCCATGTTCTGAAGCCTGATTCTGTTATTGGGATGTGCTCATTCTCCATCAAACCTTGTTCCCTTGTTGATGAGAGACTGTGATCCTCTTTAGAGGGAGAGGCATTCTAATTTTGAGTATTCTCAGCCTTTTTACGCTGAGAATACTCATCATTGTAAGTTTATCTACCTGTCATCTTTGTAATTACCACCTTTCAAATTAGGTCTCTGAGTAGAGGTCCAAGTTGTTAGTTCCCAGGGCCGAAATATGAGCAACCCACTGTGCAGGCCAAAACAGCGGCGTTAAGACTGATGGTGCTTTTCTGCCCGGGAATCTCCAGTCTGACTTCCTTCTTGAGTCCGTATAGGCGACTGTGCCTTCTCGGAGCTCCAAACCTCGGTCAGAAGGGGAACCAGTCCCGTTTACTCTGCACCAAGAGCTGCCGCACCGAGGTGCCAGCAAAACCGCTGCTCCGGCCACAAGAGTCGCGCTGGCGACCCATGCTGCTCCTCCAAACCTCGGTCAGAGGGGAACCAGTCCTGTTTACTCTGCTCCAAGAGCTGCTGTGCCGAGGTTCCGGCAAAACCGCTGCTCCGGCCGCAAGAGTCGCGCTGGTGACCCGTGCAGCTCCTCCACTGGGAATCTTCTGCTCTGTGAGCGACCAAAATTTGAAAGTGTGGCGTCCTTTCGTTTTCTGCATTTTCACTGGGAGCTACAATCTTGAGATGTTAGCGGTCAGCCATCTTGGATCGTTCTCCTCTTTTTCCTATTTTAATGTTGAGAACCTTGAAGTGGTGAATGTTAAATTGCAAATTAGATGGAAGCATATTGGCATCTTGCTGTAATCTTGTTAACTGTGGATCATAAGTTGGTGTTAGTTACTCAGGCTGTCATGACATCAACATAAGCAGATCCTGTGGCACACACCCTAAAGAAAATGGGTGAGGCTTTCGTGTTTTATCAAGGATTCAGAATTTTCTGTTGATTAAAGAAAAAATTGATACCTGATAATTGTACATATTTATGGGGTACATGTGATATTTTGAAACATATATACAGTGTATAGTGATCAAATCAGGTTAAGTAGGATAGCCATCACCTCAAACATTTATCATTTCTTTGTGTTGAGAACAGTTCAAATCTTGTTTTCTAGTTATTTTGAAATATATAATAAATTATTGTTAACTCGGGTCATCCTACCGTGTTATTGAATACTAGATCTCATATCTTCTCTCTGACTGTATTTTGATACCCATTCACCCACCTCTCTTCATCCTCCACTCTCCCTGACCCTTCTCAGTGTAACCACCAGTCTACTTTATCTTCGTGAGATCCACTGTTTTAGCTCCCATATACAAATAAGAACATGTGATGTTTGTCTTTCTATGTATGTTTTTTTTCCACTTAGCATGATGTCTAGTTTCATTCATGTTGCTGCAAGTGATAGGATTTCATTATTTTTTTAACGGCTGAATAGTATTCCATTGTATATATGTACCACATTTTACATATCCATTCATTTGTTGATGGACACTTAGGTTGATTTCATACCTCTTGGCTATTGTGAATAGTGCTGCAGTAAATATGGGGGTACAGATATACCTTTGAGACACTTTCGCATCCTTTTCCAAAATGGCTGTACTAATTTGCATTTCTACCAACAGTGTGTAAGAGTTCCTGTTTCTCTGCATTCTTGCCAGCATTTGTTATTTTCTGTCTTTTTTTTTTTTTTTTTTTTTGAGATGGAGTTTCGCTGTTGTTACCCTGGCTGTAGTGCAATGGCACAATCTCGGCTCACTGCAACCTCCACCTCCTGGGTTCAAGCAACTCTCCTGCCTCAGCCTCCCAAGTAGCTGGGACTACAGGCACACACCACCATGCCCAGCTAATTTTTTGTATTTTTAGTAGAGACGGGGTTTCACCTTGTTGACCAGGATGGTCTCGATCTCTTGACCTGGTGATCCACCCGCCTCGGCCTCCCAAAGTGCTGGGATTATAGGCATGCACCCAGCCTTTCTGTCATTTTTTAAGAGATGGGATGTCATTGTGTTGCCCAGAGTGGTCTTTAATTCCTGGGCTCAAGCAATCCTCCTGCTTCAGCCTCCCAAAGTGCTGTGATTACAGGCAGTGCCACCATGCCCAGCTTATTTCTTACCTTTTTGAAAATAGCCATTTTAACTGGGGTGAGATGATATCTCATTGTTGTTTTGATTTGCATTTCCCTGATGATTACTAATATCGAACATGGGATTTTTTTTTCCTTTCTTGCCTTTGAGTTGAGTTCCTTATATATTCTCTATGTTAGTCCCTTGTTGGATGAGTAGTTTGCGGATATTTTGTCCCATTCTGCAGATTGTCTCTTCACTTTGTTGATTGTTTCTTTTGCTGTGCAGAAGGCTTTTAGTTTAATATAGTCCTATTTGCCTATTTTTGTTGTCTTAGCTTTTAAGTCTTAGCCATAAAAATGTTTGCCTAGACCAATGTCCTGTAGTGTTCCTTGATGCTTTCTAGTTGCTTTATATGGTTTTAGTTCTTATGTTTAACTCTTTAATCCATTTTGGGTTGATCTTTTTAGATGGTGAGAGATAGAGATCTGTTTTCACTTTTCCATATATGAATATTCAGCTTTCCTGATGCCATTTATTGAAGAGGATGTCCTTTCCCCAATATATGTTCTTGGCATTTTTGTTGAAGACTTGGTCAGTTGGCTACAAATATGGATTTATTTCTGGGTTCTTTAGTTCTGTTCCATTGGTCTATGTGTCTTTTTTTATATATATAAATACCATGCTGTTTTGATTCCAATGGTTTTTAATACTTTTGTGTTTCATCAGGCTCTAATTTTTTTCTGGCAAGTGGACATTCAGATGTTGAATCCTAAGAGGACTTAGGGCCTCGGCAAATTTCCTTATTTGAACAAATGGTTTAGAATTACAGGTGGTGGTGTTACTTTTACAAGATGGTATTGAAGGTAGAGGATTTGCAGAAACCCAGTATCAGTATTGTTTGTAAGCCCTCAGCTGTAACACAGTTACTAGAATGGCAGGAATATATGCTCTGTGGAAGAAAGTTGAAACACCTCTTTTGGTCAGCCAGCTTCACATTGAGTTAAGGGCAGGGAAATAAGCCTGTTGTTTATATTGATCACAGAGTGAATCTGTGCAAACACAAAACTAGTAAGAGGAGTAATAATTTTTTCTTTTACTAATTACGAACTGGTAATATTATTTCTTTAATCTTAGTAACCTCATCAGTCAGATATTATTATTGTTTTTGTTGCTATGACTTGATTAGAATTGCTTAACTGATAAGGTAGGATTATGTTTTGAACCAGGCCGCAACACTTCTGACTCCAAAATCTATACATGGCTTTATAAAAGGGAGTTGTGACTGTGTATTAGAAACCTAAGATATGCCAGACTTCATAATAGATACTTGGTCATTTAATTCTCACAACAGTCCTGTGAGGTAGTTTGTAGTATCCTAATTGATAACTATTTATATAGTTTGAGAGAGATGCAGATTTGAATCTATCCCAATCTGTGACTGAGGCCCATGCCCTTTTCCTATATCATACTGTCTCCCATTTCTCCTATTTTGCATGAACTTCTCACCTTAGGTCTTGGGTCCCTTAGTTGTTTTTCCTGTATACAACTTTTTATCAATTGTGCCAAAATGGTAGGGAGATTCTTTCAGTATCTCTAGTAACTTAGGTTCTTGTCACATTCTTAACTAATTAGAAAACGGACTAAGTAAAATTTGGGAAAGGGGTGGTATTTTATATCAGACAAATGTTCTCAGTTTTCATTATCTTTGAACATCTCAAAGCATATTTGAAAATCAGTTCATAGGTGTTTTGAGATGAGTGTGTACAACAGTGTTAGAAAACGAGGCAGAGAAGTGAAAATAATTGAAGGGTTTGTTCACAAAGTACTTTTGAAAATATGGTCTCTTCTTTTAGTTGCAGAACTGCTTTATTCACTGCAGTGGTGTGAAGAATTAGATAACCCACCTGTTTTTCTAACTGGATTTTGTGAAATGCTTCAAAAAATGAATATTACATATGATAATTTACGTGTACTTGGTAATACTTCTGGCCTTTTGCAGCTGTTATTTAACAGGTAAGAATCTCTTTCAATTTCTGTTTTTTAAATGACTATGCTATTACTTTTTTTTTTTTTTTTTTTTTTTTTTGAGACAGTCTTGCTCAGTCGCCAGGCGCCACACTGCTTTGGCTCACGGCAACCTCTGCCTCCTGGGTTCAAGCAATTCTCCTGCCTCAGCCTCCCGAGTAGCTGCGACTACAGGCTCGCACCACCACACCCAGCTAATTTTTGTATTTTTGGTAAAGACGGGGTTTCACCATGTTGGCCAGGATGGTCTTGATCTCTTGACCTCGTGATCCATCTGCCTCAGCCTCCCAAAGTGCTGGGATTACAGGCGTGAGCCACCGCTCCCGGCTATGACTATGCTATTTCTTTATGGCTTTGCCTTCTATAAGATGTAACCCTACTTCATGCTAATGTTTCAGTCAGAGGATTGATCTAACAATTCCTATACTTAATGATAAATAGTTTATGAATTCTAAATACTTGATTTAACCTTCTCAGGGGAAGATATTTGTACTCTGCCTGTCTTATTAAATCCATAAATACATTCAGGGGTCAGATGACAAAAAAGAAGTAAAAGCTTGTGGAAGTTGTTTTTTCTGTTACCCAACCTCCCAGTACTCTCAGATTCATTCTTTATCTTACATGTTATAGGTGTGTCTTAATGTTATGACCACAAAGCTCTCTCCCCTAGATGAGGAAGGTAGGTATGAAAACAGAGTCCGCGTGGAGGTTATAGGAGTAAGATGTTTAGCTTTTTGAAATTGCTGTGTTGAACTGCCTTCTCTTAAGAGTTTATTACTTGCTGATAGTACTTTGAGCATTGCTGTATCAGAGGACCCAGGCTTCCTTTCCAATCCCATTCTAGTTAGTTGACACTCACAACTTTCCTCAGAACCAAAAAACCTCTTTGATTGTTCAACTTAAGCCAGCCTAGTGTCCTCTGGGAGATGTCTTTTTTTTTTTGAGACGGAGTTTCGCTCTTGTTACCCAGGCTGGAGTGCAATGGCACGATCTCGGCTCACCGCAACCTCCGCCTCCTGGGTTCAGGCAATTCTCCTGCCTCAGCCTCCTGCGTAGCTGGGATTACAGGCACGCGCCACCATGCCCAGCTAATTTTTTGTATTTTTAGTAGAGACGGGGTTTCACCATGCTGACCAGGATGGTCTTGATCTCTTGACCTCGTGATCCACCCGCCTCAGCCTCCCAAAGTGCTGGGACTACAGGCGTGAGCCACCGCACCCGGCCGGGAGATGTCTTTTTTCCCAGCTGCAGCCTCTGGTCTTCAAGCCTAATCTCTAAGATCATCTCCCCTATTGGGACTGAAGAGACTTTGGAGTTGCCTAGGGATGAGAGCTTTGTACAAGCTGTGAAGGAGTGTTGAAAGCCTAAACTCCTAACTCTTTGGATAATTACTGGCAGTTGCTTGGGTGCAAAGTCTTAGGTGAATTGATGCTATCACAAGGTGCTTTATTTAATTCTGTAAAAGGAATTCAGCTAGCCAGTGTTTAAAAATTTTATTAAGTACAGTTTCAAAATGGAATATATTTTTTTTTCCTTTTTTAGGTCCAGAGAACATGGCACATTGTGGTCTCTTATTATTGCTAAGTTGATCCTTTCCCGAAGCATTTCATCTGATGAAGTAAAACCACATTATAAGAGAAAAGAAGGGTATTCTTACTTAAAATGTTTCTACTTTGTAATTTACTGTAATTGGTCACATTGGCAATCCCTAATTAATGAAAATCTCTAACAAATCATGAAAACAGGTTTAGAAAATGAGGAAGTTAAAGACTTCAAGGCAAATTAAATCGTTTTAGGTGAGGGATATACTTTGTTGTTTTTTTGAGACAGGGTCTCACTCTGTTGCCCAGGCTGGAGTGCAGTGGCACAAACATGGCTCACTGTAGCCTCGACCTCCTGTGGTCAAGTGATCCTCCTACCTCACCATACTAACTGGGACCACAGGTGTGCACTGCCACACCTGGCTAATTTTTTAATTTTGTAGGAATGGGGAATCGCCATGATGCTCAGGCTGGTCTTGAACTGTTGGGCTCAAGCAGTCCTGCTGCCTCAGCCTCTCAAAGGCCTGGAATTACAGGTGTCAGCCACCATGCCTGGCCCACACCTTTTTTTTAAAGTAAGTAGTTTTAACTCTATAACCTTTTGTTGTAGAATTTTATACTGTACTTTTTTTTAAGCTAATAACATTTCATAAACTTGTTTTCTTTTCCCCAGAAATCTGATAGAAATCTTTACTTTTGCTGTTTCCTCTTTTTCCATCACTTTATTTGCTATATGGAAGTGATAGGGAAATTCTCTTAAATAACATCATCCTATTGAAGAATGTTCTAGAAATGTAACGTGTTCTGATCTTAAGACAAAGAAGTAGATTACGGGTTTGGGCATACTGGTGAAGTTCCGTATTCAAATTCATACTTAGCTGAGATTTATTAAGAGGCATTTTGAATTCACTGATTGACCAAGAATTCTGAAATGATAGATATGTGTTCAGGCATAGTAGAATTCTAAATTAAATTTTGCCCGTTTTTTTTATCTTGAAAGTTTTAAAAAACTTTTTATTTTGAGGTAATTGTAGATTCACCTGAATGTGTAAGAAGTAATATAAAGAATAAAAGTCATACATCTACCCAGTGGTACTGTTTGCATAACTTTAGCATAATACTACAACCAAGTAAAAGGCATTGATACGGTCCATTGACTTAGTTTACCTGCACATGTTTGTGTGTGTGAGAGACAGATAGAAAGAGTGTGTGTGTTCTGTGTAGCTCACATCTGTGACCACCACCACAGTCAAGTACAGAACAGTTTCATTTTCAGGATCCCTTGGGTTATTCATCTGTAGCTTCAGCCACCTCCCTTCCCATTGTCTTAATCCCTAGCAACCACTAATCTATTCTCTATCTTTGTAATTATGTCATTTAAGAATATTTAATTATGTCATTAAGAATATATAATATCTCTACAAAAAAATACAAAAATTAGCCCGGTGTGGTGATGTGTACCTGTAGTTCCAGCTACTCAGGATGCTGAGGTGGGGGGGATTGCTTGAGCCTAGGAAGCAGAGGTGGCAGTAAGCAGAAATTACACCACTGCACTCCAGCCTGGGTGACAGAGTGAGACCCAATTTCAAAAAACAACAAGAAACACAAAAAACAATATTATATAAATGGAATCATACCGTATGTAACTTTTTGACATTAGCTTTTTTAGTTCGCATAATTAAAATTTTTTTTCTGATTATAAAAGAAATATGTAATTAGCTGAAGAATTATTGGAACTAATTACTAAGAGATGGATGTATACTTGACACACAAAAATCAGTAGCTTTCTTATTCACCCATAGTAATTTAAAAAATAGTATGGGAAAAAAAGGAAATTCTATTCATAATGACAACAAAAGCTGAATACTTAGAAATAAATTTAACAAAACAATTACATTTATAAAACCTGGATAAAGATCACAAAAGAAGGTGGGAAGATAAATTGTAAAAATGGTTGTGTCAATCTATAATTTCAGTGCAATCTCAATCAAAATTTCAGCAGTTTTTGAAAAACTTAGTAAACTGTTCTGAGCATAGTATATATTTGAAGGCAAAAGCGCTCAAAAATAAGAAATTTTGAAAAAAGTGAAAGAGACTGCATACCAAATATAAACTATATTATTGAATTATAGTAATTAAGCAGTGTGAAACAGTGGATAGAGTCCGGAAACCTATCCACACATGTATGTGAATTTGGTTTTTAAGATTTGGCATTTCAAATCAGTGTGGTGAGTAAATAATAATGATAGAAAATTGGACATGTGTTTGGAAAAAAAGTACTGAGAACTTCTCCTTTTCATTATATGTAGATATATACATATATTTGATTTTGTAAAAATGAAAACTTGCAACCTAAGCACCCACCAGTGGGTGCATGGATAAATAAAACTGTGGTATATCCATATAATGAAATATTATTCAGCCTTAAAAAGGAAAGAAATTCTGACACGCTACAGTCTGTATGAACCTTGAGGACATTATGCTGAGCAAAATAACCCAGTTACAAAAAGACAGATAATCTACGATTCCTTTAATAGAGTAGTCAGATTCATAGGGATAGAAAGTAGAAAGAAAGTGGTAATCTGGGGCTGAGGGTGAGAGAGGAATGGAGCATTCATGTTTAGTAGGTAGAGTTTCAGTTTTGCAGAATGAAGAGCTCTAGAGATTAGTTGCACAACAATGTGAAGGTACTTAACACTGCAGAACTCTACACTTAAAAATAGTTAATACATAAATTTTATGTGCATTTCATGACAGAATTTTTTATATAGTATTTTTGAAAGATGAAGACTTTTTTGCGACAAAAATATGAAATATAAAGATTACAGGGACAAATGACAAAATGGGAGAAGACATTTGCAAATCAACAAAAAAGATCTGTAAAATGTAGATAGTTTCTATAAATCAGTAAAACCTTCCAAATTGAAAAATTTACCAAAGACTTGAAGGGTCAATTCATACATAAAATGGTCAATGATAGTTCAATACTGAAATTTGAAATATGAATGGATTTGCCTTACTAATAATGACAGAAGTACAAATTAAAAGCAGTAGTTTTATCCACTGTATGGCCAAGAATCAAAAAGATTGACTGTGTGCAGCTAAAGAGTCACATCTGTACATTTTTGGTGAAAGTGTAAATTGATTACACGTTGTCATAAAGCAATTTGAAATTACCAACATATAATACATTCACTTCCTTTGAGCTTACAATTTCACTTCTAGGAATTTAGTCTAAAGTATTTAGACATATGCAGAATAATATCTTCTTTAGGATATTTATTGCAGCATTATGTATGAGAGCAAAAATTGGTGGGGGGAACCTAAATGTTCACTGACAGGGAAATAGTTAAATAATGATACATCCATAGTATGAAGTGTTAGGTAGACTCTGTTCATTTTTGTTATGTAGCTTTAAAACAGAATATATGTTCTGACAGAAAATATATATAAGTGGTAAATGATAGAACAGTATGTTTAGTGTCATCCCTTTTATGTGACTAAAACCTGACTATATATATGCACAAATACGAATATCAGTTCAAGGAAAGGACAAGACAAGCTGGGCGAGGTGACTCATACCTGTAATCCCAGCACTCTGGGAAGCTGAGGTGGGTAAATCACCTGAGGTCAGGAGTTTGTGACCAGTCTGACTAATATAGTGAAACCCTGTGTCTACTAAATACAAAAAAAATTAGCTCAGATTATATGCCTGTAATCTGAGCTACTTGGGAGGCCGAGGCAGGAGAATCACTTGTATCTAGGAGGTGGAGGTTGCAGTGAGCTGTGATTGTGCCACTGCACTCCAGCCTGGGCAACAGAGCGAAACTCTTGTCTCAACAACAACAACAACAACAAAAAGGACACACAACTATTTTAGTTGAATCAATTGACTCTTTTTTTAAAAAAGAGAACATAATGTCATGTGGCTAGTGTAGTTTTTAAAAATCATATATGGGGAAAAGTTATATATGTTCATTTTAAAAATCAGAAATATGCAGAAAAAAGGGCAAAAAAAAATTTCATCCAGTCAGCACTTGTTAAATCTATCATAGGTTTTTTTTTTCCCAAGTAATTATTTTATATGATAGAATTATTCATCTCTTTGAATAGTCTAAATAAAAGGAATATCATGAAATAACCATATATTTGGAAGAAATCTAATTGTTTTTTTTCTTTAAACAGTTTTTTTCCACTAACTGAAGGCAATTTGCATACCATTCAAAGTCTTTGTCCATTTTTGTCAAAAGAAGAAAAGAAAGAATTTAGTGCTCAATGTATACCTGCTCTTTTTGCCTGGACTAAGAAAGATCTTTGCAGTACTAATGGTTAGTTGCTTGAATAAATATTTCATTAACTTAATTATTGCTTGAGAGTAAGAACTGTTTCCAATATATAAGACCATATCTAACAGAAGTAAATTGAATTATAGTAGATTTGTTCTGAGAGTATATGGATGAGTGTCGTTAGATAGTGGCTGTTACCATTTTGCAGTACAAAAATGCTCTGGCCTTAGGGAAAGACTTAACACCCAGAAATACTGCCTAACCACTTTTTATCTGTCAATAGCTTTTTAAAGCTGTGCCTCATTTCTTCCTAGTCAACCAAAGATTGAACATATAAAGGCAGAAATACATGAGGTCAAGATATCGAGACCATCCTGGTCAACGTGGTGAAACCCCGTCTCTACTAAAAATACAAAAAATTAGCTGGGCATGGTGGCGCGTGTCTGTAATCCCAGCTACTCTGGAGGCTGAGGCAGGAGAATTGCCTGAACCCAGGAGGCGGAGGTTGCAGTGAGCCGAGATCGCGCCATTGCACTCCAGCCTGGGTAACAAGAGCGAAACTCCATCTCAAAAAAAAAAAAAAAGGCAGAAATAGCTTCTGTTGTATTTAAAACACTGCACTGTCATTTGTTAATTAATAACATTTATGAGCACCAGCTACATGATAGTTACTGTTGTAGAGAAGACAAACATAAATAAAGTTGTATCGTGATAACTGATGTAGCAAGAAGATGTACTAAGTATAGAAGTGGCAGGAAGGAAGGAGTTTCCACTCTGCTTTGAGGGTGTCAGTGGCGTTTTCACAAAGAGAAATATTTTTACTGGATGTTGAAGGATACATAGTTTTCTATATGGACACAGTTGGGGAAGGGCATTCCAGGTACACAGAAACATACAAGGGTACCGATTGTTCATTTTGGCTGGTATTTAAGATAGAAGGTTGGGGGCAGAGGGTGTTAAGATACACCAGTAGATGGAGTTTGAGGAATGGTAGAGATTATAAAGAGTGGGTCCTCATCGGAGTTTACCACATATACTAGCTGCTTTTTGAGGAATGAATGTATAAATTATGAAACAGTAAGTTCTATTTTCCATTTTCTATTTCCAGCTACTCTATAGCTGTAGTTTATTTTTATTTGAACAATGAGTTTACTGAATATGTCCTACACTTAAGAAACCAAAACAAAAAACAGCATAAATCAGTTTAAATTACAGTATCATTCACTTAATTTCCCCTCCCCCAAATTCTCTATCGTGTGCTAGGTGCTAGGTGTGGAGACAGGGTCTCTGGGCCTTTGGAGCTTATAAGCTCAGTTTTTGACTCTTACATAAGAGCCATTTTTAGAATTCTTAACCTGAGTAAAATTTTTAAAATAAAGTTTTTTTACTTCTCAAAGTGGACTTTATTAGTAGTGATATTGTTATTAAAAAATATTAATTTTCATTTTGAATTTTAGGAGGTTTTGGACATCTTGCCATTTTCAATTCTTGTCTACAGACCAGAAGTATAGATGATGGAGAGCTATTACATGGAATATTAAAAATCATAATATCCTGGAAGAAAGAGCATGAAGATATTTTTCTTTTCAGTTGGTAGGTAATACTTTATGTTTTTCCTTCAGTATACAAGTCAGACAAAGGTTATATATCTTTGTCACAATTTGGTAGAGCAATTATGGTAGACATTTCAGTCAGTTATTTATAAGTATATAAGATTTAAAGTAGAATATTTTCTAATTGAATGCCAATATAATTATTATTTTGTTGTCATTTGTTTTTATCTTTAACACAGTAATCTATCAGAAGCAAGTCCAGAGGTACTGGGTGTAAATATAGAAATAATCCGGTTTCTTTCCCTATTTCTGAAATATTGCTCATCCCCTTTGGCAGACAGTGAGTGGGACTTCATCATGTGCTCCATGTTGGCTTGGTTGGAGGTAAATTTTTTTTTTTTTTTTTTTTTTTTTAATTTTTATTGCATTATAGGTTTTGGGGTACATGTGCAGAACGTGCAAGATAGTTGCATAGGTACACACATGGCAGTGTGTTTTGCTGCCTTCCTCCCCTTCACCCACACTTGGCATTCATCCCCAGGCTATCCCTCCCCAGCCCCCCCCACTGTCCCTCCCCCATTCCCCCCAATAGACCCCAGTGTATAGTAGACCGCCTCTCTGTGTGGTTGGAGGTAAATTAACCTGATGCGTTATCACCTCTTGTGGGTCTTTGTACATACTTTTGCATCAGAACGATTTACTGATCTCATTCTTTAAGTCATGATTGTAATTAGCTCCTTTGCATAATTTAAAACACTTTATAAATGTTCTCCTCACCAGCTACTATTTTACAGACTAGTAAAATGATAGATTTTTAATGACTACTAGCATCATTCAGTGACCAAATCTCCTGTTATTAAAATGCCTTCTCCTTTAGCTTATTATAATATTTGCAGCACAGCCCTTTCAAGTTTTATCTTTTAATGACAATTGTTTTGGTCTTTTTTGGTTATAATTAGATTATTTCTAAAATGTACTATGTGAGTATTGCGAGAGTAATGTATTAAATATTAGCAAATTCAAAGGTAATTAGTGTAATTTTATGACCCAGAGCAGCCAGAGGTATACTACTTGTGGGCTCCAAGGTAGCAAGTCAGTCAGGGTTGAATTGGTCTGAATCTCTGCTTTGCTTGCTATTAGCTATGTGACTTAGAGTTTTATACTTGAACTATTGAGCCTCAGTTTTCTTTCTTTTCTTTTTAATTTGAGACAGAGTCTCACTGTCACTTAGGCTGAAGTGCAGTGGTATGATTTTGGCTCACTGCAACCTCCGCCTCCTGGGTTCAAGCAATTCTTGTGCCTCAGCTTCCCGAGTAGTAGGATTACAGGTGCCCACCAGCATGCCTGTCTAATTTTTATTTTTTTTAGTAGAGATGGGGTTTCACCATGTTGGCCAGGCTAGTCTCAAGCTCCTGGCCTCATGTGATCCACCCACCTCAGCCTCCCAAAGTGCTGGGATTACAGGCATAAGCCACTGCATGTGGCCGATTTTCTTATTTTAAAATAATAACTCACAACTTGTAGGGCTACTGAGAACATTAGAAATGTGTATTTAATGTATCTGACTTAGCGTTTTCTTCCATAGTTTAGAAGTTAAAAAGGGCATTTCAGAATAAATTGTTTATTAATGATTCTAATTCATGGTATTTAATTTTGAAGAAAAGAATTATTTTGATGTAAAATATTTATATTTCTCCTGAGACTACACACTTCAACTGCTTTCATTTTAAAATTCAAAGAAATGAAAGAGGG
This sequence comes from Saguinus oedipus, assembly GCA_031835075.1. Taxonomy (NCBI): domain Eukaryota; kingdom Metazoa; phylum Chordata; class Mammalia; order Primates; family Cebidae; genus Saguinus; species Saguinus oedipus. The sequence continues at coordinate 53,713,015 of CM063186.1, read as the reverse complement.
GCTTTTCTTTATTGGCTTACTTATAGTGTTCTGGTAGAAGTCTGTTTCCCTATTTCATTTTGATTGCTTTTCAGACAACCAGTGAGAATCAGGCATTGTATTCTGTTCCACTTGTGCAACTGTTTGCCTGTGTCAGCTGTGATTTGGCCTGTGACCTCAGTGCTTTTTTTGATTCCACAACTCTGGATACCAGTGGCAGCCTTCCTATAAATCTGATCAGTGAATGGAAAGAATTTTTTTCCCAAGGCATCCACAGTTTGCTTTTACCTATTTTGGTGACTGTTACAGGCAAGTAAAAAGGGGAATAATAATGAGATTGATTCATTGGAAATGACTTACTGAAAAATTCAAAACCAAAAATCAAATAATACTAAGTAGTAAAAGAAAAAGCCAGAAGAGAAAGCTTGGCTTCTCAGAAGCATCATATATGCTTCTACTTTACAGAGAAGAGTTGAAAAAATGGCAAGATATCCAATGACTGTTGCAAATTAAAATAATAATAATTTGGATAACATAAATAGATTATGTGAATAGAACCTCACTATTGACCATTTGCTTTCTTTTTAGAAAAGGATCAGATGGAAGTCATTAAAATAGTTGAGATTAACTGAAATACATATTCAGTTCATGTTTCTAGTTAAGACTGCTTTATTGTTTATGTCTAGTTTTTATTTCATTTTCTAAAATGACATTTGATTGTGAATCAGTTATGTTATACTAACTTTTTTCTGGGACATGCATGTCTTTCCTTTTTGTCATTAGGAGAAAACAAAGATATGTCTGAAACATCCTTTCAGAATGCAATGCTGAAACCCATGTGTGAAACATTAACATATATCTCAAAGGAGCAGCTACTGAGTCACAAACTTCCTGCGAGATTAGTTGCGGACCAAAAAACAAACTTACCAGAGTATCTCCAGACTTTGTTAAATACGTTGGCCCCATTACTCCTCTTCAGAGCTAGGCCTGTGCAAATTGCTGTTTATCGTATGCTATACAAGTAAGAATTCATCCAATTGAATCAATGTTACAGTGGTCTAAAAAAATAGAATATATGCTTAGGTTTTACTTTTAATTAAAAAAAGTAAAATTTTTAAAAGAAGGAGATCTGACTGTTTCACTTGTAGGGACACCCAAGTTGCTTGATCTTTTAGGTTATCATTCTCTATACGCAGTTTATATTTAAATTGTTCTGGCTATAGTAGTTATTTTAGAGAAAACTCATTTAAACATTTACTCATTATAAAATAAGTATTGACTTTTCTGTTCTTGAACATGACTTAGTAAACAATTTAATATCACATATTTAAAAATAATGTTCTTATTTCTAGATTGATGCCTGAATTCCCACAGTATGATCAGGATAATCTAAAGTCATATGGAGATGAAGAAGAAGAACCAGCCCTGTAAGATTTTTCTTTTTGGGTCTAGTATTTGCCAAGGTTTTTTTTTTTTTTAAATAATTTGTGTTATTAAATTCGTATAATCCTTCTCACTTACAATGTCTTTAGAGGACTGAAGCAGCACGAAAGCTGTAAATTAGAGTTATATTCATTCTACAGACAGATCTTTTTAGTTATTTGTAAGATATAAATGAAATCTAGATTTCACCCAAAAGACTGTTTCTCTCTCTTAATTATTCTTAAATTACATGTTCCATTTGCTACTGTTTAGTAAAACTTTCCTTGGCCATATAATGGCTGTGGAAAGAGTTTATCAGTTCAAATATCTATTGAGCATCTACTTTGTGGATAGTATTAATATAGTGTTTAGTAAGCACTTTTTTTCTTAGGGGATTAATCCTATACAGATGATACCATTTTATAGAAAATATAGTATATGATAAGTACTAAAAAAAAAAAAAGATAACTTTTTTTTTCATGTCAGTTAGGCCTATATAAGATAGCATGTTATGAGGGCACAATTAATGTACATCAGGAAAGGAAGGCTTTCTTTTGAGGAAGAGGCATTTAAACTGCACCTTTAAGGTTAGGTAGTATTTCTGCAGGACAGGAAAGACGATATAAGTTAAGAGAACGTTATGTACAAAGTCACTGAATCGTGAATGTGAGGATGTACTTGGGAAATATTGAGTAATTACCCCTTAATGTATACTTTTATTGACACTATCTTTCTTTACTGGAATGTAAATTCTGTGAGGGCAAGAATTTCTGTCTCTTATTTCTGAGAGAGAAATTGGCCAGAATGCTTTAGGACAGAATACTTCCTGGCCCATAGCAGATATCATGAATAGTATGTTGAATGAAAGAATAAATGAACCAGTGAGTATAGAGTAGGCAGGGTATAATGGAAGACAAAGCTGGAAGGATAAAGAGGCCCGATAATGAATGACCTTAAAAATGACTTTTCCGGGAAGCTTTGGGCATTATAGGAAATAGGACACCACCAGCTGATTCTGACACCAGTGTGAAACATGAATCGTAAAAAGAAGCAAGCAGAGTTAGAGGTGATTCCAGAAGTTAAATAACAATGCATGGAGGGCAATGTGAAAAGTGGAGAGATTTCGGAGCTGGTATTTTATAAGATTTAGTGACTATCAGTATGAAATACAGAGGCTTGATACGTGAGATGGAGGTATTGAAGGAAAAGACCTAAGGGCAGAAGCTTGGAGAAGGCCTGTACTTCTGGACTGGGAGAAGGAACCCACAAGGGAAGAACGATCATGGAAATAAAAGGAGAGAACCAGGCTAGAGTTTCATAGAGAAGGGAGTTAAGTATTTTACTTTTTGAAAATCTCATAAGTTCACCTGAAAGTATAAATGAGTAGAGTAGTTCAGTAAAGAAGAAAATTAACTTACGTTGTTGTGAATTAATCTGAATGATACATTTATTTTCCTAAAAAGAGATGCAATCATGAGTTTTCAAATAGGCACATAATTATTTTCTGTGTTTATCATTGTGATTAATAATGTGATTGTGATATCTCTTAATAGTGCTAAATAAGTAGATAATATGCAATAAAATAGAAACTAGGATGAAGTGACAAAGTTCGAAGTCTTAATCTTCACTTTATCTTTTATAAAGGATGATAAAAGTCTTGGTAGGATTTTGAATCCCTAACAGTTTCCCCGACTAACGGAGGGACTTTGGACTAATCATTTGGCTTCCCTGAGTATGTGTTGTTTTTTTTTTTTCACTTATAAAACAGAAAATTGAAATAGATGTTTTCTAAAAATGTCTTTCCTTCAAGTGTTGTAGTATGTCTTTTTGATTTTACTGTTATATGAGATTAGAAGTTAAAATTGGATCAATAGAGGAAAATTTGTAGAAGGTTTTTGGAAAATAGAGAAATTTTTCTAAAATACTTGAAGTCTACAAATACTGTCAATTTGTTAAGGAATGGGTTATAAAGAAAACTTGTGGTGTTTAATCACTGATTCTTAGGTCACCACCAGCAGCACTGATGTCTCTTCTTAGCACTCAAGAGGATTTATTAGAAAATGTTTTGGGGTGTATTCCCGTTGGACAGATAGTTACTATTAAACCACTGAGTGAAGACTTCTGTTATGTTCTGGGATACCTTCTCACTTGGAAATTAATACTAACTTTCTTCAAAGCTGCTTCATCACAGGTAAATAAATACGTGACAACTTTCAATAGTTCTGTCCTAATATGCTTCTCTGACACTGTTCTAAATACCTTCCTTCCCTTCAACTTAATAAAAGGGAAATGCCTTATGTTTTAATCTTATCTTTTTTTTTTTTAATTGAGGCAGGGTCTCACTCTGTTGTTCATGTTGGAGTGCAGTGGCACGATTTTGGCTCACTGCAACCTCTGCCTCCTGGGCTCAAGTGATATTCTTACTAAGTAGCTGGGACTACAGGTGTGACCCACCATGCCTGGCTAATTTTTATATTTTTTATAGAGATGGGGTTTCACCATGTTGCCCAGACTGGTCTCAAACTCCTGAGCTCAAGCGATCTAACCGCCTTGACCTATAGGCAGGAGCCACTGCACCCAGCCTAATCTCATTTTATCCAGCTACCTTTAGACAATCTGCTTAATAAATTTACTCCTGTCCCTTATGCCTCACCCCTCCCAGCAAAAGTATTTACTCTGTCTGATATATGGCCAGATCAGTTTTTTTCTAACTGAATAGTCACCAGGTTCTTTTATTTCAGGAAATAAGATTTTTTTTTTTTTGAGACAGAGTCTTACTCTGTTGCCAGGCGCCAGGCTGGAGTGCAGTGGCGCGATACTGGCTCACTGCACCCTCCATCTCCCGGGTTCAAGCAATTCTTCTGCCTCAGTCTCCTGAGTAGCTGGGATTACAGGCGTGCGCCACCATGCCCAGCTAATTTTTGTATTTTTAGTAGAGCCGGGGTTTCACCATGTTGGCCAGGATGGCCTCGATTTCTTGACCTCGTGATCTGCCTGCCTTGGCCTCCCAAAGTGCTGGGATTACAGGTGTGAGCCACTGCGCCCGGCCAGGAAATAAGATTTATATAATTTAATTCTGTACTATCATAGTAATGATTTAAAAAGGATTGGATCTTGTTTTTTCTGTTTTTTTTTTTTTTTTTTTTTTTTTTTTTTTTTTTTTTGGTGTCAGTTTTTCACTCAGTTGTAGAGATTTCACTTAATACATCATTGGAAATTTACCTTACTTGAAAATCACTGTTTGGAGAAAGATCTGTGAAACATAACCCATGTAATAATTCAGACTGTTATCTAAATGGGGAAAATATCTAAAATATTTTGCCCAAATTATTCTAGTAGCCACTAGATGTCTCTGTTGTCTCAAGTTTAGAAAGTAAGACCTTGTCCAAGAAGAAACTGGAAAGATCTCTCTCTAGTTTTTATTCTTTTAGAAAGATCCCCACTTGAGGATAGCTTGAGTCCAGGAAGCAGAGGTTGCAGTGAGCTGAGATTACGCCACTGCCCTCAAACCTGGTCGACAGAGCCAGACCCTGTCTCAAAAAGAACAAGAAAGATCCAAATTTCCATCAATCTTTCATTGAATCAACCTAGTAAAATATGTGCCTTCTTTGATAGGTCAGTACAAAGAGATGTGGTTTATCACTTAGTGTGATGAAGTATTTATGGCATTCATTTCCGATGGAACTTTTTCAGAATTTTTAAATTATAATTTATGTTGTTGTTGGTCACCTATACCTTGGTACAAAAATACCAATTTTTGCATCTTTGTATTTGTATGTCTAAGGTGTAAAATCAAATCACAGAGGCAGCATTGATCTAGTTGTTAAATTGATTAGTTTTCTCTTCAGGACTGTAACTTATTTTTATGACTTAAGCTAGTTTTATTTGCTGATGATATATTTCGAGAGCTCCTTATTGGGCTTTTACATTAATTTCTTAAAATATTGTTAATCTCTAAAAAATTGCAGCAGATTCGGGCTTTTGTGTTTAAGAGTTTTGTTCTTATTTTATATTCAGAAGTTAGGAAAATGGCCTTGCTTCCCCTTTTCTGTTAAGCTGGGATTGGGTTAGGGTACAGAATTATACAGCAGCATTTATGATTACTGAGTCTGAAACTTGAACTGAGCTGTGGGCAGATAAACCAGAATAACCTGCTAAATAATACTAATTAGATGAATCCTGAAATAAACAGAATTTTTCTTCAGAAAACTTTAAATGTTCCTAAATCATGGGTTACCTTTTTTTCTAAAAAAAAAAAAAAGAAAAGCTCCTAGCAAATCAGACTGAATGGAAAAAATGTTGTACATATACATGTGTATGTTTTGGTGTCTGTTTTATAAAGCTTTACTGAGATACTGCACATACCATAAAATTTACCCACTTAGCACATAGAATTTGGTGTTTTTAGTATACAGTCATCCCTTGATACCTGCAGGGGATTATTTCCAGGTTCCCTCCCATGTCCCCCACCCCAGTGAATACCAAAGTTTCTTATATAAAATAGCATCTAACCTATGCACATCCTCCTGTATACTACTTAAAATCATCTCTAGATTAGTTATCACTGATACAGTGTAAATGCTATTGAAATAGTGTTATGTATTTTTAAAATTTGTAGTGTTTTTATTGTTGTACTAGATTTTTTTGCCCCTCAAATATTTTCAATCAGCGATTAGTTGAATTTTCAGATGTGAAACCCATGAATATGGAGGGCTGACTGTATTCACAGAGTTGTGCAGTTATTACCACTACCTTATTTAAGAGCATTTTCAACATCTCATTATACTTGATAGCAATCAGTTCCCATTTCCTTTCAAACCCCACAGCTCCTGAAAACCATTAAACTGTGTTCTGTCTCTATGCATCTGCCTGTTCTGGATATTTCACATATCTGGTCTTTAGTGTCTGGTTTTTATTTCACTTAGTATATTGTTTTCAATTTTTGTCAAATTGTAGCATGTATCGTAAGTATTGCATTTCCTTTCGTGGCTGAATAATACTCTGTTTTATAGATATACCATATTTTGTTTATCTGTTTATTAATGGACATTTAGGTTTGTTTCCATTTTTTGGCTATTGTGAATAAAGCTGCTGTGAGCATTCATGTATAAGCTTTTGTGTTGAAATATGTTTTCATTTCATTTGGATTGCGTATCTTGGAGTGGAATTGTTGGGTCATATATGTGTGTTTCTTAAAGTCCACTGATATTGCTGATTAATTTTTAAAAAATCTCCAACTTTTATTTTGAAAAAAATTAAGAATAATTCAATGAAAAGTCACGTACACTTTTAGATCAGCACATTTTTAACGTATTGGTACATTTGCACATACTTTATCTGTATTTACTTTTTTTCTGCTGACCTACTTGAAAGTAAGTTGCAGACATTATGATGCTTTACCAAAAGTATTTAAGCATATATATCCTAAGATCAAGGATATGTTTCTACATAAGCATAATATAATTTTTATACTCAAGAAATTTATTTTGATGCAATAACACCTAATTTTTATTTAGATACTTTCAGTTGTCTCAGTAATATCTTTATAGTTTCATTTTCTTCTCTATTGAAGATCCAATCAAGAATCATGTTTGTATTTGTTTGCCATATTTCTTTAGTTTCTTTAACCTATAATTCCTATACCTTTCTTTTCTTTCTTGTCATTGTTTTGGCCAGCTGCTTTTAGCCTGTCATACAATTTGAATTTGTCTGATTGTTTCCTCATTAGATTCTGGTTAATTTTCAGCAAGAGTACTTACTGCACAAGTTCTTATGTGTTCTTAGTGTCTTATCTCAGGAGCCATATAATGTTATTGTATTATTTTACAGGTTGGGTATCCCTTATCCAAAATGCTTGGGACAGTAGTGTTTCTGATTTCAGATTTTTTCAGATTTTGGAATAATTTTGTTACACATACTGGTAGAGTATCCCAGATCCGAAAATCTGAAATGCTCCGAGAGCATTTCCTTTAAACATCATGTTGGTGCTCAACAAGTTTTAGATTATGGAGCATTTTGGATTTTGGATTTTCAGATTTGGGATATTCCTCCTTCATTGGTGATATTAAGTTTGATGGTAAGGGTACTTTGGTCAACATATTTTAAAAATCAATTCCAAATCCTATGACTTGATCCTTGTATTTAAGTATTCATAGTGTTCAGAAAATGGTGTATTTTACACAAAGAAAGGATAAATGCTTGAGGTGATGAATACCCCACTTACTCTATTACATATTATATGCCTATAAAATACCTCATATGCCCCATAAATATCTACTGTGTACCCACAAAAATTAAAAATACAAAATTTTAAAAAAGAAAATAGTGTCTTGGTACCATGAAGAAATATGTGATATAGTGGAAGAAATCATTTTAAAACCAATACAGATACCAAAGAACTGCAAAGTGAATATGAAAAATGCAAGGTATGCTATTGAGGGAAAGCAGGAGTTGTAAAGCACAGGTCTCACTTAGGTACCTGTCGTGCTTCCAGTGGCAGCTCGTATTTCTGTTTTTAAAAGAGAAACCAGAAATCCGTATTTTTATGTGAAATTTCCTGATTGAAAAAACAACTCTGAGAAGACCCCCAAGACCTTTTGGACTACTAGTTTGTGCTCTCTGTCTTAAAGGATCATCGGAGTTTTTGATACAGGGTGAGGTCAGCCACAAAAATGGGATTAGTTTTAGATAGAAATTTGAAATGTTAAGGACAATGGTGTGGAAGGAATGTGTGGAAGACTTGGGAGGAGAGTGAGCGAGCCATCTGTGGGAATGGTGAATAGATTTTTTTGTCTAAGATACTTTAAACCAAGGTGAGTGTATTGTGATACAGGGAAACAATTGAGAAAGGTATTAGAAACATATGTTATAATAATGAGGGAATAGAGAGAATGTCTGCTAGTTTATAAAGAAAGGAAATTTGTTATACTTTGATTTGTTCTTTATACCAGTTGTCTTGGTGTATTTGGTTTACTAACAGATTCATTGCTCTCCACTAGCTTCGGGCTCTGTATTCAATGTATCTTCGGAAAACAAAGAGTTTGAATAAATTGCTCTATCATCTGTTCAGGCTTATGCCAGAAAATCCAACCTATGCAGAGACAGCAATTGAGGTCCCAACTAAGGATCCTAAAACATTCTTTACTGAGGAGCTGCAGCTGAGCATTAGAGGTCAGTAAGATATGTGTTTATGTTTTTTGTTGGACGCTAGATTCAGACTAGGTTGAATTCAACTTTTCCCTGGGAATGTGGAGAATAACCCCAGAAATGGGTCCTGGCTATGAGAGTGTTGAAATTCATCATTTTCCATATTGTTCTAAATAGGAAAAATAATTAGATTTTACCTATAAGGCTATGAGGACATTAATACATTTTTGAAGTTTAGTGTGGTGAGACTATTAACTTTTTACTCTCTAAACAAATATTTGTTATGTAATAACATTTTATAGGCATATAAAAAGGGAAATTAAGATGAATAAAATTTATTTCATTCTGGGAGCTCACATTTTAGCTGAGAGGATAAATATGCACGTATCTGGTTGTACTACACTACTGAAAACAATTTACTAAGAAAATGAATTTTTTAAATGCCTTGGAAATCCTAGGATGGACTTCATCTTGTGAGTATTGAGTTGGGTATTCCAAGACTTCTGTACAGCAGCTCAATGAACTCTGGGGAAAGTAAAGGAGGCGAAACCCCTTTTCATAATTTATAACACCAGGCATCTTTAATTTTTCCTTCTTTTAAAAATATGTGTATTCTGTTTGATTTGTGGTCTTTCATGGTAAATATAGAATTCTGTTTCTAGGTAGATTTTTCAGTGTTAATTGGGATTTTCACTTTTTAAAAAAATTATTTTGCCATTCTTATGGTTAATTTTGAATGTGTGAAAGGATGCTCATACTCCAGAGTTCTGGTTTCTCTGGTTTTGTTTTATGAGCTATAGCACTATTATTGAGGAATTAAGGATCACTTTCTAAGGAAAATACTAATATTAGTTTGTTTATAAGAAATATATGTTACTAACCAAGAATTTGCTTTCTTCCTCAGAAACCACAACTCTCCCATACCACATTCCACACTTGGCTTGTTCAGTCTATCATATGACATTAAAAGACTTGCCTGCTATGGTTAGGTTGTGGTGGAATAGCAGTGAGAAGCGTGTTTTCAATATTGTGGATAGATTTACAAGCAAGTATGTCAGCAATGTACTTTCTTTTCAAGAAATATCTTCTGTACAAACAAGTACACAACTATTTAATGGCATGACGGTTAGTATTGTCTTGACTTTCTCTAGAAAAGTTGTTTTAATATTGGGTATGTCTATCATGAATATCATAACAGACTGTAGTTCTTGACTCAATTTATAGAAATGGGTGGCCAGGAGTGGTGGCTTATGCCTGTAATCCCAACACTTTGGGAGGCCAAGGTGGGAAATCACTTGAGCCCAGGAGTTGAAGACCAGCCTATTTTATTTTCTAATTTGTGTATCAAATCTCAACATTACTTCATGCATGGATTGAAACTGTGATATAATTTTATTACATACTAATCTATTCTCACATTGCTATAAAGGAATGCCTGAGATTGGGTAATGTATAAAGAAAAGAGGTTTAAGCCGGGTGCAATGACTCATGCTTATAATCCTAGCACTTTGGGAGGTTGAGGTGGGTGGATCACTTGAGGTCAGGAGTTTGGAACCAGCCTGGGCAACATGGTGAAACCTCATGTCTACTAAAAAAATACAAAAGTTAGCCAGGTATGGTGGTGGGTGCCTGTAATCCCAGTTACTCAGAAATTTACAATCATGGCAGAAGGCAAATAGGAGTCAGCACATCACATGGCCAGAGCAGGAGATAGAGGTGGGAGGTGTCACACACGTTTAAACAACCATATTTCATGACAACTCACTCACTATTACCAGACTGGCACCCACGGGAAATCCACCCCTATGATCCAATCACTTCCTAATAGGTCCCACCTCCAACATTTGGTATTACAATTCAACATGAGATTCAGGCGGGGATGCAGCTCCATACCATTTCAGCCACCAAATAGTTTTTGAGCATTCATTAGTTCATTCAAAATCTGTATTGGAATACTTATAGATGCCAAGCACTGCGTACCGGTCACCAGGGAAATGAAGTTTAGTAGGACCAGATTCTGTTTAATAAAGGGAAAAGACCAATACTGATCATGATTTTTTATGTTGGAAAGCATATTAAGAGAAAGAATGCCTCATGATCTGAGTGGGACAGATTCATCTGGCTAAGGCAGATTATTAGGTGAGATTTTATGGAAGAAAATCACATTGAAGTGGGCAGGATTTTGTTATAGGGAAAATGAAGGGAAAGGCACTGTAGAGGAAATACTATTGCAAAAGCAAAGAGCACAGAAATGAGAAGGTCATTTCAGTGATTGTCCAAGAAATAATGCAGTATTCCAACCCAGATAATGACTAGGAGTCCCAAAAGGTGAATAGACCACTCAACATTGTAGTGGTATGTTGGGAAGGGCCTCAAATAACAGTCAAAAGTGGTACAATTCAGCCACTGAACATTTTTTATTCAGGCAGTAGCATGGTCAGAGTTATAACCTGTGAAATTCCTTTGACCACTGTCTATAGCATGAGCTGTTGGCAGACAGTTTGGATTCAAATGAATGGTTAGAGGAGACTTGGGGTAGACATTAGGAGCCAAGGACTGGGACCTGAGTGAGGTATCAGTGGGAATATAAAAGAGTAGGGATGTGAGAGATTTTGTGCTAGTGATTTAGCCAAACTTACCATTAGTTAATTTCTAGGATAAGGTAGAAGCAGAAATTTAAAATGATGCTATGATGATTTTTAGCCTGGGAGTAGGAAATTCACAAGACGAAGTTTGTAAAGGATGATAATTTGTTTGTTTTATGTTGAGTTTGCAGTGTTTGAAAACCAAACAAATGTTCTGGCAGTTGATGGTTGGCTCCAAAGCTCAGGAGGATAATATGGTGGAGGAAGACTTATTAGACAGAGAAGTGACATTTGATACTCTGGGTGTGGGAGAGAAAGGATAATAACCCGTTCTGTCATTTATCTATTCAAAGATTATTCAGCTATTATGTGACAAACCTAATGTAATAAAACCTTTTTTAAATGAGCAGTTAACTGCTTTTTAAAATAAACTTTGAATATCATGAAATCGCTGTGAAAACATACCGGCAGATATTTAAACTCATTTCTTAATTATCTCATGTCAGATAAGTGAATGTGTAAACCGCATTATCCTTGAAAGAAGACTTTAGCTTTTAATAGTCAACCTATCAAAATGTTTTCTGGATTAAAGAAGGGAATTTAGCAAACAAAATATCCTTTGTTGTGTTGTAGGTTAAAGCTCGAGCTACTACTCGAGAGGTAATGGCTACTTACACTATTGAAGACATAGTTATTGAACTTATAATACAACTGCCCTCAAATTATCCACTGGGTTCAATAACCGTAGAAAGTGGGAAAAGAGTAGGAGTGGCTGTTCAGCAGTGGCGGAACTGGATGCTGCAGTTAAGCACTTACCTCACCCATCAGGTAAGTTTCTGTTTACACATTTGGCTTTACAAACTCGAAAAAGATGATCAACTTGAAAGGGCATTTAAACATAAAATATATCTTTTCTGCTTAAGATAAAAACAGATACTAAATTTCCTTAGATAAACACAGACATATCCCTAAATGGATTAAACCTCCCCTTCTGTTTTAATTTTTACGGTTCTGTAATTTATTTTCTGGTGTTTGAGAGGGATTGACTTTATTTCATTAACATTGTAGAAGATGTAGAACAATATATAATGTTAAGGAAATTGATAGAGGATCTTCTGAAAAATACTGGAGATGAATGCCTTCTGAGCTACTTTAACTTTTATTCTTACATTTCAACTCTTTGGTTAGAGAAGTCCCAGTACTCTGAAAAACTTTTGACCTCTAAACACATTTTAAATCTTCAGTTCTCTTTGCAAACTGTATCTCAGGCATTCTACAGTAAATAAAAACTGTTCGTTTTTTTTTTTTTGAGATGGAGTTTCGCTTTGGTTGCCCAAGCTGAAGTGCAATGGCACCATCTCTGCTCACTGCAACTTCTTGCTCCTGGTTCAAGCGATTCTCCTGCCTCAGTTTCCCAAGTAGCTGGGATTACAGGCAGCTGCCACCACACCCGGCTAATTTTTTGTATTTTTAGTCGAGATGGCATTTCACCATGTTAGTCATGGTAGTCAACCAACCCCTGACCTCAGGTGATCCACCTGCCTTGGCCTCCCAAAGTGCTGGGATTACAGGTGTGAGCTACCACACCCAGCCAGAAAAAACTATTTTAAAACAAATATGCCCATCAGTATTGTAGAACTGGAACAAATCATTTGAGATTAGATAATTTCATCATTTTCAGTTCAACATTAGAAGAGCTAACCTAAATGATTTAATTATTGAGAGAGTTTTATCAAGCAATGAGCTGAGACTATAACACTGTAAGTATTGGTCCGGAAGCCTTTAAAGTGTGTCTTTAATGGATAAAAATTACATCTGCTTCCTAAAACTTGGGAGGTTATTTTAAAAATCCAACATTCATGAAAGGAGATATGAACATAGCCAAGCAGATTGTCTTCTTTCAGAATTGTAATTCAACTTTAAAATTTGTGAAATTGAATAAAAATAAAATTGGTGGTCATCAATGTATAGTGACTTATTTTTCTTCTTGTCAACAGAATGGAAGTATTATGGAAGGCTTAGCCTTATGGAAAAATAATGTAGACAAACGTTTTGAGGGTGTTGAAGATTGCATGATCTGTTTCTCAGTCATTCACGGTTTCAATTATTCCCTTCCTAAAAAAGCCTGTAGAACATGCAAGAAAAAATTCCATTCAGCCTGCTTGGTAAGTCTAAAGAGAAATTAATGCACTTATATTTGATGTGTTTTATATACACATACATGCACATGCACACACACACAATGTTTAACTTTGGTAGAGAAAATATATGTTAAACTTAATTGTAGCTAATAAGAGATATACTAAAAAGTGATTTTTAAAAACCTACAAAAGATAATTCGCAATTTGCTGAGGCTGGTAGAATCAAGGCCCTCTAATAAATGGGTGTTTCCAGTGACCTCTTACCACTCAAGAAGTAGAAGGTCTTATGAGATCTATACCATGAAGGAGACTACAGGAATTGGTACTGGAAGCCATCTGGCATCAGAGCCCTGTGCTCTTTTTAAACTTACTGAAAAAGAAGTTGCCATTTGTTCATTTGTTTCACAGGAGATCTTCCTTATATCTTAGTGGTTGTGTACATGAGCCTAAGTAGAAAGAACTTAGTGTAGCCTTCAGAAGTAATACTCATTTGTGTTGATTTTGGAGATTAACAGAAAGAGCAAAAATGTTAGTATTCTTCCCTTTTTACTTTATCATTCGAAGGTTACTTTAGATGTATATGTACTTTTTGATATATGTAAGAGGAGAACTTTAAAAAGTTCTTTTAATACCTAACTTTTCTTTTTCAGTATAAATGGTTTACATCCAGCAACAAATCCACTTGTCCACTCTGTCGTGAGACGTTTTTCTGAGATTTTTTTTCATTGGAGGTGATCCCTGAAGTACGTCAAGCAAAGGCATTGGATTTGAATGCATCTTAAAGTGTGGATGTGGGGAAGCCAGTGAGCATTACTTTTAAATAGGACCTTCCCTGGAAAAGTATTTTGGTTAGCGTAATAATCTTAAAATCAGGTTTACTTAACTTTAGATTGCTTTGTAAATGTTTGGGAACTTCCTTTTACAAAAGAATATTACATATTTGAGAGAAAATATTTATATTAATGGTTTAATCTCTTTGTATATTTAAAAATAAATAAGAAAACCCCCTAAATTACAGAATTGGAATTTATGAAAAGATTGTACAACTATATTATTGATAAACCCATTTTGTTTGTTGATCTGTGTTTTCAGATAGTCCAAGTGAAGCAAAATGAACTGAGAGAGCTGATTTACATCTATAGGTATTTTAAGAGTTATTTATTAGTTATGACCATAAATTAGTAGTATTCTGATATTTGTAGATTATTTTAATGATAAAAGTGACACTAAACTATTAATATAGCTTGTCTTAAGCTATTTGGAAGCATGCTCTGAAATCCTGTATAAAAGAGTGTAAACTGAACTTTAAGGTGCCTCCATTCATCAAGGGTTGTGAAATTCAGAAAATTAAATTCTTGATGCTGACCTTTTGCTTGTGGAAGAATTATTTCTATATAGAAATTTGAATTGTAAACTTGTCAGTGAATTTATTACTCAGTTTGAGTGAGTCTCTAGAGAGTGAGAATTTGAGAGAGATGGCAGTTTATTATTTCATTCATGAAGCAGCATGGTAGTTATGCTTCTATTGCGGGGGAGAAATAAATGAGTATTGCTGAAACTTAAAAATCAGTGGAAAATTGCTTAGAGCCATTACTGGATAGTGAATTAAAGAAAAAAAAATCAGTGGAAAAACAAAACATTTAAAAATATTGCAGGAGGCTTTCAATTTTGTAAGCAAACAGCTTTTCTTAACAGGCAAAGTTACACTAAATAAGAGATTTGGGGGAACAGATGTTTTCAGCCTTCAAAAATGAAAGATATGGATTTTAGCACTAAGTAAAATTCAGTATAATAGGCTGAAGTGGAATAAGTGAAAACCTGTCTTTTGACACTCTTAAAAATTGTGCCCAAAATATGGAAGTGTGGAAGTTCAGAACTTGGAATAATTTTATTGCAGTCTTCCATTACATGGAAATAGCATATTGCATATCTAGGTTACTTGAGAGATCAGCTAATCTTCTCTGTTCCATATGTTTAATTGGCAAAAACAATTCATGAAAAATAAAATTAACTGCTTTCCATCTACTGGGTAAAATGACTATTGAAATAGTATGAATGTGATCAGAGGATTATAGTCGAGAGTGAAGTACTATGTGTGAGTTATAGATCTCTTGAGTTATATTTATAGATGCAGTGTCCTGCCCATTTTGTTTGCCTCCTACATTTTTCTGTAAAATATTTGTTACTTCTAGCCCTGAGGCTCTGAGAGTCAGTAAGTGAAGTACAGATAGCAAAATTTTACTACCTCGTTAACCCCTTTCTTTAATATTCTCTGTCTTTCTATGTCTCTCTCTGACATAGCAATCCCAAAGGATTGTTTTACTTCCCTGTGAAAGTTACATACTTTTCCTTTAAAAATGGTTTTATAATAAGACTGTTTAAAACCTTTCCAGTATTGGTACATCTTGGTTTTTGACTCAAACCCCAAGCAGAAAAGAAAATGGAATAATGGAGCATTGTTTTTCCATGTTAGTATTAGAGCATCAGATTCTTGGTGAAATATTATAATTAAGTAGTTATAATTAAATAACTACTCTTCATACTTAGGACTCTTTTTTTTTTTTTTTGAGACAGAGTTTCGCTCTTGTTACCCAGGCTGGAGTGCAATGGTGCGATCTCGGCTCACCGCAACCTCCGCCTCCTGGGTTCAGGCAATTCTCCTGCCTCAGCCTCCCGAGTAGCTGGGATTACAGGTGTGCGCCACCGTGCCCAGCTAATTTTTTGTATTTTTAGTAGAGATGGGGTTTCACCATGTTGACCAGGATGGTCTCGATCTCTTGACCTCATGATTCACCTGCCTCGGCCTCCCAAAGTGCTGGGATTACAGGCGTGAGCCACCGCGCCCGGCCAGGACTCTTAATACATCTCTTTAAGACTTGTAAGTATAGTTGTAAAGCTTGTTAACTGTTTATATGCTAAAGGAAAAGCTTTCCAAAATGAGACTGAAATTCAGGATACCACATTAAAGTTGTATCTGTAGAGCTTTGACAAGTCTAACAAAAGGATAGCAGCCCTTAAACTTTTAGTGTAAGGACATTTTAAAATTGCATGAGATTAGCAACATTAACAAAATTATTAATTTAAAACCTAAAGTAAATTGCAAATTTTAAAATTTGTTTTTTACTCTTATCACATGCTGTAATGTATGTACCTAAGTTTCTGTGGCTTAAATAATATGTTTTTATTTGATACATTTTTGTGGTGCAAGTAATTAATGTTATTATTTGATTGTTATACCATATGTGCCCATTAAAATTCTTTTTAATTAAAAAAATTTCAAATATACAGAAAAATAATATAAATGCCCTTGTACTCTTCACATACTATTTTGCCATATTTGCTTCTGATTTTTAAAGAAATAAAATGTTACTCTTTTGTACTTCTCCCTGGCGCCATCCTCCTCCTTTTCTATGTAGAGCAAACCTACTATTCTGAAGTTGGTGCGACTCCTTCCTGTTTAAGATTTTATACTTTACCATGTGTTTTTATTTAGAAGCAATATATAATAGTTAACAGAAGTTATATTAATGGTGATTTACTGTATTTAATCTTTTGTAACCTCATTTTTCACTTAATATGTTGTTTAGTACTGTATCAGTTTACTTACAATAAATGATATGACACTAAACAACATATTAAGTGAAAAATTAATGGTTGTCTAGATTGTTATTTTTTGCTATTTCGAACAGTGCTGCAAGTCTACGTTTTTGATCATGTCACCTCATGCAGATGTGCTAGATACTCATTTACAAATGGAATTTCAGCCCGGCATGGTGGCTCATAGCTGTAATCCCAGCACTTTGGGAGGTTGAGGCAGTGGGATCACCTGAGGTCAGGAATTCGAGATCAGCCTGGCCAACGTGATGAAATCCCATCTCTACTAAAAATATAAAAAAATTAGGCTTGGTGGTACACGCCTATAATCCCAGATATTAGGGAGGCTGAGGCAGGAGAATTACTTGAACCCAGGAGGCAGAGGTTGCAATGAGCCCAGACCTTGTCACTGCACTGTAGCTTATGTGACAGAGCAAGACTCTGTCTGAAAATATATACATATATATATGTGTGTATATATATATATATTAAAAAATGGAATTTTGGGTAGTAGGATGTGTATGCGCTGTCACTTTAGATATTATCAAATTGCCCTCTGAAGTGTTATGCAAGTTTGCTCTCTCAACCTCAGTTTAAGAGAATTCTGGTTTTCCTATCTTGTCACCAATACTTCATCTTATTGGAATTTTTAAATTCTGCAGTCTGAAAGCTATGAGATGGTAGCTCTTTGTTTTAACTTATATTTCATTAAGAAGCCTACTTACATTTCATGTATTTGTTGGTCATTGTTTGACAAGTTTTTGTCCATAATCTATGCCTATTTTTCTGCTGGATTACTTATATTCTTACTGATTATAATGCCTTATCTCATAGGACTTCTAATATGTGGCTTAACATTTTCTGTGACTATCTCTAATCCCACAGAATTTTTCAGTTACATCCAATCAGGTAATTTTTTCTTTTATGATTGAGCCTTTTTTATGTTAGGTTTTAAAAATTTGTTATTTAACTGAGGTTTAAAAAGTTCCATTATATTTTGTTAAACCTTTTAAATTTCAAAATGTGTCTAATGTTCCTGGAATTAATTTTTTTACATTTTACCTTAAGTTCTGAGATACATGTGCGGAACATGCAGGTATACATGTGCCATGGTGGTTTGCTACATCTGTCAACCCGTCATCTAGGTTTTAAGCTAGACCCTCCCCTTGTCCCCCACCCCCAAACAGGTCCCAGTGTGTGATGTTCCCCTCCCTGTGTCCATGTGTTCTCATTGTTCAGTTCCCACTTATGAGTGAGAAAATGTAGTGTCTGGTTTTCTGTTCCTGTGTTAGTGTGCTGAGAATGATGGGCTTTCAGTTTCATCCATGTCCCTGCAAAGAACATGAACTCATTCTTTTTTCTAGCTGTGTCATATTCCATGGTGTATATGTGCCACATTTTCCTTATCTAGTCTATCATTTATGGGCATTTGGGTTGGTTCCAAGTCTTTGCTATTGTAAATATTACTGCAATAAATATAGCATGTGCTTTATAGTGGAATGGTTTATAATCCTTTGGGTATATACCTAGTAGTGGGATTTCTGGGTCAAATGGTATTTCTGGTTCTAGATCCTTGAGGAATCAACACATTGTCTTCCACAGTGGTTGAGCTAATTTACATTCCCACCAACAATGTAAAAGCTTTCCTATTTCTCCACAGCTTTGCTAGCATCTATTGTTTCTTGACTTCTTAATCACCATTCTGACTGGCATGAGATGGTATCTTTTTGTGGTTTTGATTTGCATTTCTCTGATGATCAGTGATATTGAGCTTTTTTTAATATGTGTGTTAGCCATATAAATTTCTTCTTTTGAGAAGGGTCTGTTCATATCCTTTGCCCACTTTTTGATGGGATTGTTTTTTCTTGTAAATTTAAGTTTCTCGTAGATTCTGGATATTAGACCTTTGTCAGATGGGTAGCTTGCAAAACGGTTCTCCCATTCGTAGGTTACCTGTTCACTCTGATGAAAGTTTCTTTTGTTGTTCAGAAGCTCTTTGGTTAAACTAGATCCCATTTGTCAATTTTAACTTTTGTGCCATTGCTTTTGGCGTTTTCATCATGAAGTCTTTGCCCATGCTTATGTCTTGAATGGTATTGCCTAGGTTTTCTTCTAGGGTTTTGATGCCTTTGGGTTTTACATTTAAATCTTTAATCTATCTTGAGGTAATTTTTGTATAAGGTGTAAGGAAGGGGTCCAGTTTCAGTTTTCTGAATAAGGCTAGCTAGTTCTCCCAGCACCATTTATTAAATAGGGAATTTTTTCTCCATTGCTTTTGTCCTGTTTGTCAAAGATCAGATGGTTATAGATGTGTGGTGTTATTTATGAGGTTTCTGTTCTGTTCCATTGAGGACCACAATTTTCTAAAGCATGCCTTTAAAATGTACAATCTCTTCTATCCAGTGTGACAATTTTTCTTCTTAATTGTACCATTTACTTAATTTATATAATGTAATTACTAAGATAGTTTATAATTAATTTTCTAATTTTCCCATCTATTTTGTAGCCTTGTAGTATAGTTTGAAGTCAGGTAGCATGATGCCTCAAGCTTTATTCTTTTTGCTTAGAATTGACTTGGCTATGCGGACTCTCTTTTGGTTCCATGTGAAGTTTAAGATGCTTTTTTCTAGTTCTGTGAAGAGGGTCATAAGTAGCTTGATGGGGATAGCATTGTATCTGTAAATTACTTTGGGCAGTATGGCCATTTTCACAATATTAATTCTTCCTAACCATGAGCATGGAATGTTTTTCCATCTGCTTGTATCCTCTCTTATTTCCTTGAGCAGTGGTTTGTAATTCTCCTTGAAGAGGTCTTTTACATTCTTTGTTAGTTGTATTCCTAGGTATTTTATTCTGTTTGTAGCAGTTGTAAATTGCGGTTCATTCTTGATTTGGCTCTCTTTAAGTCTGTTATTGGTGTATAGGAATGCTTGTGATTTCTGTACATTGATTTTGTATCCTGAGACTTTGCTGAAGTTGCTTATCAGTTCAGGAGATTTTGGGCTGAGACGATGGGGTCTTCTAAATATACAATCATGTCATCTGCAAATAGAGACAATTTGACTTCCTTCTTTCCTATTTGAATACCCTTTATTTGTTTTTCTTGCCTGATTGCTCTGGCTAGAAGTTCCAATACTGTATTGAATAGAGGTGGTGAGAGAAGGCATCCTTGTCTAGTGCCAGATTTCAAAGGGAATGCTTCCAGTTTTTGGCCATTCAGTATGATATTGGCTGTGGGTTTGTCATAAATAGCTTTTATTATTTTGAGATATGTTCCATCAATACCTTGTTTATTGAGAGTTTTTAGCATAAAGGGCTGTTGTTGAATTTTGTTGAAGGCCTTCTCTGCATCTATTGAGATAATCATATGATTTTTGTCTTTGGTGCTGTTTATGTGGTGAATTATGTTTATAGATTTGCATATGTTGAACCAGCCTTGCATCCCTTGGGATGAAGCCTACTTGATTGTGATGGATAAGCTTTTTGATGTGCTGTTGCAATCGGTTTGCCAATATTTTATTGAAGATTTTTGCATCTATGTTCATCATGGATATTGGCCTGAAGTTTTATTTTTTTGCTGAATCTCTGCCGGGTTTTGGTATCAGGATGATGTTGGTCTCATAAAATGATATGGGAAGGATTCCCTCTTTTTGGATTGTTTGGAATAGTTTCAGAAGGAGTGGCACCAGCTCCTCGTTGTATGTCTGGTAGAAGTTGGCTGTGAACCCATCTGGACCTGGGCTTTTTTTGGTTGTAGGCTATTAATAGCGGCCTCAACTTCAGCCCTTGTTATTGGTTAATTCAGGGTTTGGACTTCTTCCTGGTTTAGGCTTGGGAGGGTGCAAGTGTCCAGCAATTTATCCATTTCTTCCAGGTTTACTGGTTTGCGTGCATATAGTTGTTTGTAGTAATCTCTGATGGTCGTTTGTATTTCTGTGGAAATGGTGGTGATATCCCCTTTATTGTTTTTTATTGCATCTATTTGATTCTTCTCTCTCTTCTTTTTTATTAATCTGGCTAACGGTCTATTTTGTTGATCTTTGATAAAAACAAGCTCCTGGATTTATTGAGTTTTTTGAAGGGTTTTTTATGTCTCTATCTCCTTCAGTTCTGCTCTGATCTTATTGCTAGCTTTTGAATTTTTTTGATCTTGCTCCTCTAGCTCTTTCAATTTTGACGATAGGGTGTCAATTTTAGATCTTTCCTTGCTTCTCATGTGGGCATTTATTGCTATAAATTTTCATCTAGACACTGCTTTAAATGTGTCCCAGAGATTCTGGTACATTGTGTCTTCGTTATCGTTGGTTTCAAAGAACATCTTTATTTCTGCCTTCATTTCATTGTTTATCCAGTCAACATTCAAGAGCCAGTTGTTCAGTCTCCATGAAGTTGCACAGTTCTGAGTTAGGTTCTGAATTCTTAGTTCTAATTTGGGATCGCACTGTGGTCTGACAGACTGTTATGATTTCTGTTCTTTTGCATTTGCTGAGGAGTGATTTACTTCCAATTATGTGGTCAGTTTTAGAGTGGTTGTGATGTTCTGAGAAGAAAGTATATTCTGTGGATTTGGGGTGGAGAGTTCTATAAATGTCTATTAGGTTTGCTTGGTCCAGATCTGAGTCCAAGTCCTGGATATCCTTGTTAATTTTCTGTCTGGTTGATCTCTCTAATATTGACAGTGGAGTGTTAAAGTCTCCCATTATTATTGTGTGGGAGTCTGAGTCTCTTTGTAGGTCGTTAAGAACTTGCTTTATGTATCTGTGTCCTCCTGTATTGGGTTCATATATATATATATGATCGTTATCTCTTCTTGTTGCATTGATCCTTTACCATTATGTAATGTGCTTTGTCTCTCTTGATCTTTGTTGGTTTAAAGTCTATTTTATCAGAGACTAGGATTACAACTCCTGCTTTTTTTTTTTGCTCTCCATTTGTTTGATAAATCTTCCATCCCTTTATTTTGAGCCTATGTGTGTCCTTGCATCTGAGATGGGTTTCCTGGATACAACACACTGATGTGTTTTGACTTTTTATCCAATTTGCCAGTCTGTGTCTTTTGATTGGGGCATTTAGCCCATTTACATTTAAGGTTAATATTGCTATGTGTGAATTAGATCCTGCCAATTTGATGTTAGCTGGTTGTTTTGCCCATTCGTTGACACAGTTTCTTCATTGTGTCGATAATCTTTACCATTTGAGACATTTTTGGAGTGGCTGGTACTGGTTGTTCCTTTCTATGTTTAGTGCTTCTTTCAGTAGCTCTTGTAAGGCAGACCTGGTGGTGACGAAATCTCTGAGCAATTGCTTGTTTGTAAAGGATTTTATTTCTCCTTCACTTATGAAGCTTAGTTTGGCTGGATATGAAATTCTAGGTTGAAAGTTCTTTTCCTTAAGGATGTTTAATATTGGCCCTCACTCTCTTCTATCTTGTAGCGTTTCTGCTGAGAGATCCACTGTGAGTCTGATGAGCTTCCCTTTGTGGGTAACCTGACCTTTCTCTCTGGCTGCCCTTAGCATTTTTTCCTTCATATCAACCCTGGTGATTCTGATGATTATGTGCCTTGGGGTTGCTCTTCTTGAGAAATATCTTTGTGGTGTTCTCTGTATTTCCTGGACTTGAATATTGGCCTACCTTGCTAGGTTTGGGAAGTTCTCCTGGATAATATCCTGAAGGGTGTCTTCCAGGTTGGATTCATTGTCTCTGTCACATTCAGGTACACCTATCAAACATAGATTAGGTTTTTTCATATAATCCCATATTTCTTGGAAGCTTTGTTCATTTCTTTTTACACTTTTTTCTCTAATCTTCTCATTTTATTTTGTTGAGTTGATCTTCATTCTCTGATATCCTTTCTTCTTCTTGGTCACTTCAGCTACTGAAACTTGTGTAAGCTTTGTTCATTTCTTTTTACACTTTTTTCTCTAATCTTGCCTTCTCATTTTATTTCGTTGAGTTGATCTTCAATCTCTGATATCCTTTCTTCTGCTCGGTTGATTCAGCTATTGAAACTTGTGTAAGCTTTGTGAAGTTCTCGTGTTGTGTTTTTCACCTCCGTCAATTCATTTATATTCTTCTTTAAGCTGTTTATTCTCGTTAGCATTTCGTCCAACTTTTTTTCAAGGTTCTTAGTTTATTTGCATTGGGTTAGAACATGCTCTTTTAGCTCAGAGAGGTTTCTTATTACCTACTTTACGAAGTCTCTTTCTGTCAATTCATCAGACCCATTCTCGATCCAGCTTTGTTCTCTTGCTGGTGAGGAGTTATGATCCCTTAGAGGAGGAGAGGCGTTATGGTTTTGGGTGTTTTCATCCTTTTTGCATTGGTTTCTTCCCATCTTTGTGGATTTATCTACCTGTGGTCTTTATAGTTGGTGACTTTCGGATGGGGTCTCTGAGTGGATGTCCTTTTTTGATGACTAAGTTCTTTCTTTCTGTGTTTTAGTTTTCCTTCTAGCAGTCAGGCACCTCTGCTGTAGGACTGCTGGAGGTCCACTCCAGACACTGCTTGCTTGGGGATCACCTGTGGCAGCTGCATAACAGTAAGGGTTGTTGCCAGTGTTTTCTTCTGTTATCTTTGTCCCAGAAGGATAACCACCAGATGTCAGCCTGAGCTCTCCTTTATGAGGTGTCTCTTTGGATATATGGGGGTCAGTGAGCTGCTTGAGGAGACAGTCTGTCTCTTAGAGGATCTCAAGTGCTGCGCTGTGAGCTCCGTGGTTCTGTTCAGAGCTGCTGGGCAGGTGTGCTTAAGGCTGCTGCAGCAGAACTCATAACTCCCTTTTTTTCCCAGATGCTCTTTCCTGGGAAGGTGGGGCTTTATTTATAAGTTCCTAATGTGCTGCTGCCTTTTTCCAGAGATGCCCTGCCCAGTGAGGAGGTAGCCTAGTCACAGTCTGCCAGCAGAGGCGTTGCTGAGCTGCCGTGGGCTCTGTCCAACTGCTGTGTGAACTTCCTTGCAGTTTTATTTATAGAAGTATAGTTAGAACTGCCTCGGTAATGGTAGTCTGCCTCATTAATGGCTGACTGCCTCAGTAATGGTGGATTGCCTCAGTAATAGTGGACTGCCTTGGTAGTGGTGGACTGCCTCGGTAATGGCGGATGCCCTTCCCTCCTCCAGAGCTGGGCCTTCCTGGGTCCAGCTATGCTTGCTGTTGAACTCTCAGTCCAGAGCATTTCAGATTGCTGGTATTCTTGTGGGTGTGACCTGCTGAGCCAGATCACCTGACTCCCTATTTCAGCCCCCTTTTTTTCAGTTGAATGGGCGACTCTGTCTCTCAGGCCTTCCAGGCACCAGTTGAAACAGCTGCCCAGATTCTTGTGAGGTTTTGTGCAGAGACCCGCTACACCAGCTTAAACAGCCATGCTGGAAACTCATGGCGCTTTTCCTCGTGGGCATTTCCTGGTCTGTGGGCAATAAAAACTTGTATGGAAATGCAGTGATCACTCACCCAGTGCATTCTCACTGGGAACTGCACTCCAGAGCTGTTCCTATTCAGACATCTTCAATGATGTTCTGATCCTGAATTTCTTTTTGTATTCGCAGACATGTAAGACAGCCTAAAATTCTGCTTACCTTTTAAACTTCTGCGCCTCAGTCTTCTCTCATTTTGTCCCACTTTTTAGCTTCTTAGCCTTAGGCTACTGTTTATGAATTGCCTCAATTTTTCCTTTGAGTTGCCTCAAGGGGAAAATAGGTGCTAAATGTCATTCTCACCTTTGCACTTCCCTTTTGGACATGGTTTTGACCCTTCAATTTCTTACTGCCTTGGTGGCTCTCTTGTTTAAGCAGATATCCTCATCTATGTGTCTATATCTGTAAGTGTATCTAATTT
The DNA here is from genome assembly GCA_031835075.1 of Saguinus oedipus. NCBI lineage: Eukaryota > Metazoa > Chordata > Mammalia > Primates > Cebidae > Saguinus > Saguinus oedipus. The sequence continues at coordinate 53,688,316 of CM063186.1, read as the reverse complement.
TTAAGTAAAGTAGCTGGCCTGACAAAAGTATATTCTACCCCAAATCAGAGAAGTCCCCACAATTTGTTTAATGACAAAAGCTCCCACTAGAGAGAAGCAGTTACCTCAATTAGTCTTAGAATGTCAATTCCGTTCTTTCTCTTTGCTTTTTATGGAGAATTTATAACAGTTATAAATAAGTATAACCTTTATAGCAATCATATATGCACATAAAATATTTTGGCATCCCTGCTTGAGCACTTTTGGGAAACCTTTACCTTCTATGCCTTAAATCCATGTAGAGCTTGTGAACACAAAATATCTGAGATAAGCCTCAGTCAATTTAGGAAGTTTATTTTGCCAAAGTTAAGAATGTGCCCATGGTACAGCCTCAGGAAGTCCTGAGATGTGTGCCCAAGGTGGTCAGGGGTACATTTTGCTTTTATACATTTTAGGGAGACATGAGGCATCAATCAGTATGTGTAAGATGTGCATTAGTTCGGTCTGGTAAGTCAGGACAACTTAAAAGTTGGGGCTTCCATGTTAGAAGTAGGTAAGAGGCAAAAGACTGCATTCTTGAGTCTTTGATCAGCCTTCCACTGAATATACAATTTAGTCTGGTTCAGTGTATCTGCATTTTCACATAAACAATAGGAGAGAGGAAGCAATCAGATATGGATTTGTCTTAGGTGAGCCTCAGAGGGATGACTTTGAATAGAATGAGAGGCAGGTTTGCCCTAAGCAGTTCCCAGCTTGACTTTTCCCTTTAGCTTAGTGATTTTGGGGTCCCAAGATTTATTTTCCTTTCATGAGCTGTAATATACATTCGCCCTCTCATGCTTAGTTGGACAGAGGCTGGGATGTGAAAGCACTGGTGAAGTCAGCGTGGATCACACATTCCCTTTTTATCTGATCTCTTCAAACCAGGATACCATCTGGCTTGGTTCAGAAACTCACTGTGCACTTTAGTTTGAATTTAACTTTTTTTTTTAAACTTGGATATGTTGGCAGATTTATGACAATTTTAATTAACAAAAGAGGCTCACCTTAAGAGATTATAATATTCAATTTATTGCAGGGTAAGAAAACATATAAACAAGTCAATCCATGGGCTAAGGTTTTTCTTTGGCCAAATCTTCACCAGTATCTTTATCATTAAGACTAGGACACCCTTTAAAAGGGCTTCTTGACTAAGTAATGATTGCCTTTCACTTCACTGTACACCCCTCCATTCTCCAGATAAGTTTATCAGTTTAACTTCAGCCAGTATGCACAAGTGAGTGCACCTTAATTCATTAACAGAAATACTAATTGATATATATTCATTCTTAAATCCCAGATATAGTATGTACCCTTATATCTAAAACGGGTTAGCACAATAATGCACACCCAGACTTTTCAAGAGGCACTTGTGCAAGGAGAATTTTAATCCATTTTCATTTCCTCTACTTCCTCAGTACTCTTTCCAAAATTTGATCTTCCCATTTATATACCTGTCTCAGACTGGTTCTCTCTTCCCACCTTCCCCTTTCACATATGTCCTTTTTTTTTTTTTTAAAGAAAGGCATAATTTTCAGCCATCTGTCTCAGTTCCATAATTGTCAAGATGGGAAAAGCAAAACAAACTCCTTGGAGTCTATACAGGTCATTTGAAATGTGTTACGAAAGAGACTCCAATAATGGCTAACAAACCCTTTTTTGCCACTCACTGGTTTTTTCAGTTATTTGCTTTCAATAAAATTAAAGAAAAGCCTAGTCAGGCTGTCAGCCATAAATCATTAAAGTTTATTTCATTTTGGACATATAACTAAAAAATTGATGGATGCAGTGGTACTGAGTGACAAAGGACTGAGTTATTACAAATCTTCATTTTCTGTACAAAGTAAATGTGGTACTTATACACAGTGGAGTACTACTCAGCCATAAAAAAGAATGAGATTCTGTCCTTTGCAATAATATGGATGGAACTGGATGTTACTATGCTAAGTGAAATAAGCCAGGTGCAGAAAGACAAACTGCATGTTCTCACTTATTTGTGAGATCTAAAAATCAAAACAATTGAACTCATGGAGATACAGAGTAGAAGGATGGTTACCAGAGACTCAGGGTAATGGGACAGGGGATGGGGTAGGTGGTGGACGTGGGCATGACTAATGGGTACAAAAAAATAGAATGAATAAAACGGAGCATTTGAGAGCAAAACAAAGTGACTATGTCAATAATTTAATTGCACAAGTTAAAATAACTAGAGGAGGCCAGGCGCGGTGGCTCAAGCCTGTAATCCCAGCACTTTGGGAGACCGAGGCGGGTGGATCATGAGGTCAAGAGATCAAGACCATCCTGGTCAACCTGGTGAAACCCCATCTCTACTAAAAATACAAAAAATTAGCTGGGCATGGTGGCGCGTGCCTGTAATCCCAGCTCCTCAGGAGGCTGAGGCAGGAGAATTGCTTGAACCCAGGAGGCGGAGGTTGCGGTGAGCCGAGATCGCGCCATTGCACTCCAGCCTGGGTAAGAGGAGCGAAACTCCATCTCAAAAAAAAAAAAAAACATTACTAGAGGATTGTAATTGGATTGTTTGTAACACAAATGATAAATGCTTGTGGGGATGGAAACCCCATTTTACATGATGTGATGATTATACATTGCTTGCCTGTATCAAAATATCTCATGTACCTCATAAATATATATACCTATGTACCCATGAAAATTAAAAGTTAGAACAAAACTTCATTCTCATCTATTTGTTTTACATTAAAAGTGATTTCATCTATAGGTAGGAAAAATGGGAATATAATTTATGTTGGTTGATATCATATTCTAGTTATAAGTAATAGATACTTGTGAGAAGATGGTCTTGATCTTTCAAGATGGTCTTGAAAAACACTACAAATTGGTCTTGATTCTCAGATGAATTTTCATTAAGATTTTTAATGTTTAATATTTATGTATAAAAAGTTTCCTATTTGTGATATTATCTACTGTGCTCTAATAGTTATTGTAATAATTTAGAAAAAAGTTTTTAATATAGCCTTTTAGTCATAGGAAATTAAATTGTTTAATTTCTATTCACATTTGTTGCAGAGAAGTACCTTACGAGATAAATATTTTAAGCACTAAAATATACTATAATTCTGTGAGGAAAGCAAAATGTAAACAAAGATCCAGTGAATGATGTTTAATGTCTGACTGTTGAAGAGCTTGTTTATGTATTATGTGGATAATGGTGGGAATCAAATTGCTATGGTACTTAGGTTCTATTAAATTTAAAAGAATGACATAAAAGTTTTTATTTTTGAAAATATAAGTATTTGCAGTATACCACTGGAAAATATCTTATTTGCACTTACTTAAATTGATGATGATGAATGTTAGTTATCAACTTAAAAATACATGAAAGTGTACATACTTTCCTAAATTTTATTTAGCGGTATGTAGGTGATAAAGTTTGAAGATACTCTTCTGGCAAATTCAGTAAGTGAAAGGTTAACTAGCAGGGTCCCAGACTAGAGTTAAACATACCAGCCAATCTTTATTGACAGGTACAGGTTTATAGAAATTAAAAACTATCTCTCGGCCGGGCGCGGTGGCTCACGCCTGTAATCCCAGCACTTTCGGAGGCTGAGGCGGGCGGATCACGAGGTCAAGAGATCGACACCATCCTGGCCAACATGGTGAAAACCCCGTCTCTACTAAAATTACAAAAATTAGCTGGGCATGGTGGCATGTGCCTGTAGTTCCAGCTGCTTGGGAGGCTGAGGCAGGAAAATTGCTTGAACCCGGGAGGCGGAGGTTGCAGTGAGCCGAGATCGCGCCACTGCACTCCAGCATGGCGCCTGGTGAGAGCGAGACTCTGTCTCAACAAAAACAACAAAACTCTCTCAACTTTAGATTTGGTGTTAGGAAATCTGAACAGCATGTCACACTGTCTTGCAGGTGAGCCAACTAAGTCATAATGCTAGAAATGTTGGGAAAAACTGCCTTACTCCTTGGGTAAGATCTTCCAGAGACTCTGTTGCTAGGAATCTAGCCATTGCTGGAAAAAAAGGGAGAAATGAAATAGAAATTCTAGGTAATCAAAGCCTAATTCTTCCCTAGTAATAGAACTGACAGCTTTTACAAAGTGAAAAGGTTACATTTTCTGTCATGGAAAGAATGCATTATTAAAAATGGTTTTGCAGTTGTTTGTCACAAGATTATAATTAAGTAGTTACATTTATTGGAAATTACTTCCCTTCATTTAACATCCTTTATCCCAATACATACTCCCTCTCATGCCTGCAAAAAATGAACTGTCATAGTCTGCCTGACAGTTTTGAAACAGTGCCTATGAATTTCACATCTTATTTTGTTTTCTTAACTGGCAAGACTTCTAAGCAGTTACGTTTGTCTTTTGATTGACTTTAAAATGGAATATTTTAAATCATTAAATGTGATATCCCCAGCTTTTAGCTACTTCCACTATATTAGGTTAGGAAGATTCTATTTGCTAATATTTTTAAGTCCTGAGTGAATGATGAGTTTTATAAAATGTTTTTCCTACATATATTAACATGGCAAGTGGTTCCCCACTCCCGCTTCTCTATTATGGTGGATTACATAATTTTGAACCATCCTTGCATCCTGGCATAAAACCAAATTGGTCATGATCAGTAGTATTACTAATAATATACTTGTGGATTTAAAATATTTTATTTTCAAATTTTGAATCTTCATTTACAAATAAACTATGATAATCTTGTTCTGTGTATTCATAAGCGATTAATTTTCAATTTTATAATTTTCTTTTGGTTTTTGTCATTTTTTGAAATAAATGTACATGTACTTCATGTGGTTATTGTTTTCTCCCTTTCCTCCTCTATTCCTTGGAAATGAACCACTTAATCCAGCTCACACTCAAGTGCTAGAGAAGTAGACTTCACTTTTTGGACAGAGAAATGTCAAAGAATGTGTGGACACGCTTAAAACCCCCACAATGCAGGTAATCCATGTACAGATTCTATGCTAAATAGTGTTCTTTCTAACTTAAGAAAGCTATGATGCCAAAATGAATTTGAAATTGATTTTGATGCCCATAGAATTTATGATTTTACCCAAAGTCTGATATTCAATCAATCAAAATGGCTTTGTAGTTATCAACTTACACACACATTTCATACTAACAGAACTACAGAACAATTAAAACAGGCTGTTATTAAAACAAAAACTATACTTCAGCAAAGTAACATTATTTTTCTCTTTACTGCTTGTCATAAATTAGGTTTTAAATATACTTGAGCCTTCTCGAGCCTATGTTGTAATTGACTGTAAGTGTCCTGTCACAACATCATACCTTTTCTAACAGCTCCTAAGTTTGGGTTTTATTTTGTCTAAACTCAATGGAAAATTGTGAAAGAAAGAAAAACACTTAGCACATATCAGGGGAAGGAGTCAGGGAGATGCCAGTACTTAGCAAATTTTACAAAATAAGCAGTCTCATCTACTTCAAAAATTCATAATTATTCAAAGATGACTGTGCTCAAAGTGATTTATCATATGCTACTGCAAAAGGTACACTTACATATGGTGAAGCATAATTTTTCACTAAGATAATTATTCTAAAATTATTTTCTAACAATTTTATATCACATATGAAAAGCAATTACTGTTGATGCATTTATAGCAGAATTTTGCAGTTACTTGATCCCAGTTTTATATTGATGTCAGATATGTCAAAATAAATCATTTTCTCCTTTCCATAGTCTATTCCTTGGAAATGAACCACTAAGTCCAGCTCACACTCAAGTGTAATATTTACCTTTGGAAATTTTATTTCGAAGGTGAAACATCTGATAATATTATGCCCCATGTTAAAAGTTAAATTAAAAAGCCCAATATTAAATAACTATTTCTGATGGTTGTATTAATTATCTCTTACTAGTTGAGCAGATTACAATAACAATGAACATTTATTATCTGACACAGTGGGACAGAAATTTGGGAATTTGAGGATGGCTTATCTGGGTGATTTTCTATTTGGATTTGCCACAAATGTGAGGTCAAGATATCAGCTGTATCTACAGTCATCTAGGTTTGACTAGGGATGGAGGATCCACTTCTAAAACGGCTCATGTACATGGCTGTAAGTGGGAGACTACGGTTCCTCACCACAGGGCTGCTTGAATGTCCTCCAAGATGTGGCATCTGGTTTCTGCCACAATGAGTGGTCTTAAGACAGTGAAGACATATGCAGCATGCAGTAAAGCCTTTTTTTTTTCTTTTTAAAGACATGGGGTTTTGCTGTGTTGCACGAGCTGGAGTGCAGTGGCTATTCACAGATGCAAATATTGCAGTTTCAAACTCCTGGTCTCAAGTAATCCTCTCACCCTAGCTTCTGGAGTAGTTGGGACTACAGGTGCACCACCATGCCCAGCTTGTAATGCCTTTTACGACCTATTCTCAAAGTCTGAATCATCATTTGGGATTCATTATTACTCATAACTGTAGTATGTTAACTCCCACTCTGCACTAGTACCATGTCACATATGCCAGCCACTGCATCTTGAACCCTCTATTTGAGCATACTTCACTAATGATTACCTGCACCTTCAATGGAATAGGCCCACTAAGTGCTCAAGGACTGATTTGGCCCATCAATACAGGTTATGCCTCCCTTCTGAGAATAGAAATTGACACCACCTGTTAATTCTCTGACTTTTGTATGAACTATTGTGGTGATATTCTCAGCTAGTGCCAAAGCAAGGGATCAAATGGCCTTTGGCTCAGGCACTCTTCTTTCTCAGGCCAATGTTTGTATCCATGGGGCTAGGTCAGGGCTAGCCCAGGCACTGCCAATGTAAGCCTCTCCTTCTCCCTTACTCTGAGATTAGAGAGTAAGATTCGGATTTCTACAGCCATCACTACACTTGTAAAGGGTTCAGGCCTCTTGTCATAAAGCCTCTATTCCCATGGTTATCAACCCTGGCTGCATTTTAAGAGTCGTGGGGGATGGAAAGGATACCAGTTCCCAGCCCTCACTCTGATATTCTAATTCAGTGATATATGGTGGATTTCCTGGCATCAACATATTTTGAAATATAGTCAGGCAATTATAATGTGTAGCCAACGTTTAGGAGAACCATTGTTCTATTCCTGATTAACTAGAACATGGGCTAGCAAACTTTTTCTGTAAAGGGCCAAATAGTAAATATTTTAGACATTATGGACTGGTACTCAACTCTGCCACTGTAGGACAAACATGAATGAATGAGTGTGACTGTAGTCCAATACAATTTTATTTACAAAGACAGGTTGTGGTCTAGATTTGGCCTATCGGATGCAGTTTGCCTGCCTGCAAACTAGATAAACACAACATGAATGACATCTTGAAGCTACAATAGGTTAGGGCAGGGCCACCAAGCTGCAGGAGTCTCACTAATGTGTCCTGAGTTCTGGAAATGATAAGTGGTTCGGTTTTCCTCATCTTCACCTATTTGAAACTAGCTGCTTGGCATAGGCCAAGGTGTGGTGCCATTTATCTTTAATAATAGACTGGACTAATAGGCCCTACCTTTCTGCCAGAATCCCCACCATTATCCTACTGTGGCAGGTTCATAATGGGGAAAGTGACCTTTGAGCTTGAAGACCTGGTCTCTGGGACTCTTGCCACATAGTTGTGATAGTCACCTAAAGGCCCTGTTCACATGTGATCACTGCACTCAGTCCTCTGTCTCTGAGCTCAGTCCATTGGAAGGCAATTCTCCATAAATCTCTTTGTGTTTCTCCATGTCTTAAAAATGAGGCACTAACTTCCTTTTGTTCTGGACTATATGTTAAAAATGTCTGCGTAGTGATCATACTTCAAAGCAAAGAGAAGGCACGTTTAAATAAAAAAAATAGGCTGTCATGGTGGCTCATGTGTGTAATCCCAGCACTTTGGGAGGCCAAGGTGGGCAGATTACTTGAAGTCAGGAGTTTGATACCAGCTGGCCAACTTGGCAAAACCCTGTCTCTACTAAATATACAAAAATTACTCAGGCATGGTGGTACATGCCAGTAATCCTAGCTACTCGGGAGGCTGAGTCAGGAGAATTGCTTAAACTCAGGAGGTGGAGGCTGCAGTGAGCCAAGATCATGTCACTGCACTCCAGCCTGGGCAACAGAGTGAGACTCCATCTCAAAAAAATAAATAGCTAAAGAGCATGCATTCTTCTCTACAATCTAATAAGCATTAGTTTCACATGGTGAAAATCCCATCTCTACTAAAAACACAAAAATTAACTGGTTGTGGTGATGCATACCTGTGGTCCAAGCTATTCCAGAGGCTTGTGTGGTAGCACATTCCTATAATCATAGCTACTTGGGAGGCTGAGGCCTGAGAATTGCTTGAAACCTGGAGGCAGAGTTTGCAGTGAGCCAAGATTGAGTCACTGCACTCCAGCCTGGGTGACAGAACAAGATGCTGATTCAAAAAAACAAATGAAAATAAAGAAAATTGAGACAATTGATTTGAGTAGAAAATGTTTATAAAATATAGAGATTAGTAGCCAGAATATATGAAGAATTAGTTCTTACAAATCAGCAAGTAAAAAGACAACAGAAATCTGATACAAAAATGCTTAAATGACAATAGAGCAGAAATATCTAAATGGCTAATAAACATGAACATTTCAACCATATTATTCATTAGGAAAATATAAATCAATATTATATCTACTAGATTGGAAAAATCTAACAGTCCCAAATATTGGTGAAGATATGGTGCTACGGAAAGTCATATATACTGCTGGCAAGTAAACTGGCACCTTTCTGGAGAACAACTTGGCATTATCAGGTAAAATGAAATGTAACTGTACTGTATGATTTAGAAATTCCACTTCTAGGAATTGATACTAGAATACCAACAGACATGTACAGAGATGTTTATAGAAACATTATTCATAATAGGGAAAACTGGAAACAAGCTAAAATTCATTGACCAAAGAATGAATAAATGAACAGTGGAATATAACAGTGAAAATGAGTGAATAACTCATGAACATGGAGAAACTGCACAAAACTATTAAGCAGAAAACTCAATTTGGGACATTTATAAAAATATTTTTATAATTATTAAAATTCCAAATGTGCCATCACCAAGGGCAAGTGAAAAATCATTGACTCCAGCAAGGCAGAACTGAAGGAAGTTCTGCAAGGGAAAATTGCAGGACGCTGCACTGTCGAGAAATGTAAAGGACTGAGATTTTACTCTACTTGCAACCTGACAAATTAAGTCTGCCACAGTTTCACTGTTGGCAGAAAAAAAAGCATTTGTGTCAGAGACAAGGAGCTTTATTACCCATAGTATTAATACAATAGTTAGCATGAGCAACAGCATGTTTCATCGGTTTCCCCTTGCCTCAAGTCTTAGGGGGGCAACATGGATGGGCTGGGCTGGATCCAACCTCCTTGGCCTCCCACAGTACAGGGATTACACCACAGCCAGCCTCAATTTTCTTTATGATGCTTTTGATGAATGAAACTCTTTACTGTAACTGGATTTATCAGTCTTTTAGGATCTGTGATTCTTTGTGATTTTACAGATATACTTTCCCATTCCATTGTCATGAAAATATATTTTTTCCAAATTTAAAATTCAAGCTTTTTATTTATAACTTAATCCATTTAGTGAACTTTTATATATGGTGTGAGGTAATCTAATTTTATTGTTTCCCTTTGAATATAATCACTTATACAGCACTATTCCATTTGTCCTGCAGTTCCATTTCATCATTCATACATTTCTTTCTTTTTTTTTTTTTTGAGACGGAGTTTCACTCTTGTTACCCAGGCTGGAGTGCAATGGCGCGATCTCGGCTCACTGCAACCTCCGCCTCCTGGGTTCAGGCAGTTCTCCTGCCTCAGCCTCCTGAGTAGCTGGGATTTGTATTTTCAGTAGAGACGGGGTTTCACCATGTTAACCAGGATGGTCTCAATCTTTTGACCTCGCGATCCACCCACCTCGGCCTCCTAAAGTGCTGGGATTACAGGCGTGAGCCACCGTGACCGGCCCAATACCTTTCTATATATGTACATGTTTCTAGATGGACTTTTCATTCTGTTTCAGTTTATCTTTGGGTCAATATAAAACTGTCTTAATACTGTTGTTTAATAATAAGTATTTGGCATCTGAGTATTTCAAGCTCTCTCATGTTCCTATTATCTAGGAGTGTCTAGGCTGTTCTTGGTCATTTGTTCAGGTTTTATGAAGAACACTTTTGGGACTTTGAATGGAATTTTACTGTTAAGTATAGGAACAATTGGTATCTTTATAATGAGTCTTCCTAGTTATAAACATGAAGTAATTTAAGTGATTTTCCATTTCCTTAGGTATTTAAAATGTTTTTTAGGCTGGGCGTGGTGGCTCATGCCTGTAATCTCAGCACTTTGGGAGGCCGAGGCAGGTGGATCGCTTGAACTCAGGAATTCAAGACCAGCCTGGGCAACATGGAGAGATCCCCGTCTCTACTAAAAATACAAAAAATTATATGGTTGTGGTGGTGCACACCTGTGGTTTCAGCAACCCAAAAGGCTGAGGTGGGAGCACTGCCTAAGCTTGGGGGTTGGAGGTTGCAGTGAGCCAAGTTCACGCCACTGTACTCCAGCCTGGGTGACAGAGCAAGACCTTGTCTAAAAAAGAAAAGTCTTTTAATCTAATTGCTTGTTAGTCCTGTACATGTTACGTTTATTCCATGATGCCTTATTGTTTATCATTTTTAGTGGTATTATTATTTTTTACTACTTTGGGGGACTAATGTATAGAAATACAAATGATTTTTGAATATTTTTATTATAGGCAGCCATTTTCCTAAGCACTTTTATTATGATTAATAAGTCAGTAGTTTTAAAATGTTTTCTTGGTAAATACTATCATCTGTATTGACAATTTTGTTCATTTTCTGTATTCTTTTCCCTTTCATTTTTCTTCTCTTACTTTGCTGGCTAGGACTTCCAGTGAAAATGTTGAATAGGAGTGGTGATAGGTGGCAATTTTCTCTTGTTTTTGATTTTTTACAGGGAATGCTTCCAGTATTTCTGCTTTCAGAATATTTGCCAGTTTCTTGTATACAGACCATATTGGGTTAAGAAAGTTCCTTCTCTTCCAGTTTGCCAGGTATATTGAATTTCAACAAATGTGTGTCCACATCTGTTGAGGTGATAATGTGTTATTTTATTCCCTTTAACCTATTAGAATGATAAATGGAATTTATAGATTTTTCTATTAAACTATGGTTACATTCCTGGGATAAACTCAACTTGCTCATAGTGTGTCATCTGTTTTATATATACTGCTAGATTTAGTTTGTTGAAGTTTTATTCTTTTTTTCCTCTATGTGAATGTGATTGGCCCGTCAGTTTCCTTTCTTATATAACCCTTATCTGGTTTTGTTGTTAAGGTTTTACTTGTCTAATACAATTATTTAGGGGAAAGAATTAGAAGAATTACTTCTTCTTGGGGATACAGTTTAACTATATTGGAATCATCTGAATGAGTCCTGGCCACTGGAATTTGAAGTCACTTATGCTACTTCTAGGACTGACTCAGAAATCTCTCATGCATGATCTTAACTTAGAGGTTACAGGCTGAATGTGATGGTGGCACAAAACAGAAGGATCCTGAGTGTCTGAATAACTAAATGGAATAGAACACTTTCTGTCCCCTGGACAAAGCACATTAGATTACAAAATACATAAGCAATAAACTTTTTGTGTCATTAATAAGGAACTTGGTACACCAGTTGAACCTCTGTGCATGAGAATAACACAGACTGTAAGATCATGGCCCAGTTCACATAAATTTAAAATAATAAGATGCACACCCAAGAAACCCTCTGCCCCAACTTCAGAACTGGGACATTGCAGTCCCTTTCCCGTGCTTAGCTGGGTGCCTGGTTCTCCTGTAGTGTTTCTCCCAGCCATCTTTACTTCCTCTCATCCCATTGGTTAGCTCTAGCCTGAAGTTTTTGTTTATCATTATGTTGCCTTTTTGTTTGCTTTGTTTTTTTCTCTTACTTTTAAATATTTTTTAGAACAGTTTTAGTTTTACAGGAAAACTGGTAAGAAAGTACAGAGTTTTATTGTAGATGCATGTTAAAAAACAGAGTTTGCACAAACCTCCTCTCCCTGACTACAAACACACGCACAGTTCCCCGCAGTTATTTGCATCTTGCATTAGTGTGGTACATCTGTTAATTGTACCACAATCTGTTAATTGTAACAGATGTACCACACTAATGCAAGAAGCAAATAATGTATCATGATAGATTATTACTAAAGTTCACAGTTTATATTAGGGTTCACTTTCTGTTCAGTAATTTTCAAAATATCATTTGATTTTTTTTGAGACAGAGTCTTGCTCTTGTTGCCCAGGCTGGACTGCAATGGCACAATCTCAGCTCATTGCAATCTCTGCCTCTCCTGCTCAAGTGATTCTCCTGCCTCAGTCTCCCAGGAAGCTGGGATTATAGGTGCATGCCACCATGCCCAGGTAATTTTTGTATTTTTAGTAGAGACGGGGTTTCATCATGTTGGCCAGGCTGGTCTCAAACTCCTGACCTCAGGCAATCTGCCTGCCTTGGCCTCCTAAAGTGCTGGGATTACAGGCATGAGTCATTACACCTGGCCTAAAATGTCATGATATTTCTTCTTTGACATATGAATTGTTTAGAAGCCTGTTTTAAATTTTGTAAATATATGAGGAGTTTTAATTTTATTTTTGTTATCAATTTATAACCTAAATACTTCATAGTCAGAGAAGACTAGCTATATATAATACTGATTTTTTGAATTTTATAGGGACTTACTTTGGTGTAGTATGTAATTATATTTGTAAACATCCCATAAGTGCTTGAAAAAGAATACGTATTCCCTATTGTTAGTTTCAGAATTCTATATTAGTTATGATACCAAACTCACTGCTATTGTTCAAATCTTCTCTTGTCTTTTTGGTCTCCTTGATGTAGTAGTAATTGAGACAGACTATTTAGAATCTTCCTGGATAATCAATTTGCAAATTTATTCTCGTATTTCTCTTTGAAGCAATTTTACAAGTTGTATTCAAGTTTAGAATTGTATCTACTTGATGAAGTATAAACGTTTATCATTCTTTAGTGTATTAGTCTGTTCTCACATTGCTATAAAGAATTAACTGAGACTGGGTAATTTATAAAGAAAAGAGGTTTAATTGGCTCACAGTTCCATAGGTTGTATGGGAAGCATGGCTGGGAAGGCCTCAGGAAACTTATACTCATGGCAGAAGGCAAGGAAGGAGGCAGGTCCATATGGTTGGAGTAGGAGGAAGAAAGAAGATGGAGGTGTTACACACCTTTAAACAACCAGATCTCGTAAGAATGCACTATCACGAGAACAGCAAGGAGGAAGTCTACCCCAATCCAGTCACCTCTCGCTAGGCCCCTCCTCCAACAGGGGTTTAAAATTCAACATGAGATCTGAATGGGGACACAAATCTAAACTATGTGTATTGTTAATCATGCTTTTAATTTTGTACTCAGCATATTAATTTCTGAGAGCTACTGTAACAGAGCCAACAACTGGGTGGCTTAAAACAAATGCATTCCCTCACAGTTCTTGAGGCTAGGTATCTGAAATAAAGGTGTGGCCTGGACCATGCTCCCTCTGAAGGCTTGAAGAAAGAATCCTCACTTGCTCCTTTGGCTTCTAGTAGTTGCTAGAAACCCTTGGCTTTCCTTCACTTGTTGACTCGTCACTCCAACCTCTGCCTCTGTCTTCATGTGGCATCCTCCCTACGTCTCTGTTATTGTGTTCAGATTTTCCTGTTCTTATAAGGACACAAGTGATATTGGATTTAGGGCCTACCCTAATCCAGTATGACCTTGTTTTAACTTGATTACATCTCCAAAGTTCCTAATTCCAAATAAGATTATATTCACAGGTTTTTGCTGGACATAAATTTTGTTGGGGGGATACTACTCAATCCAGTACAATCAACTATTAATGAAGCTGATGCAGGATATTTTGCTCCTTAGTTCAGTTGAATTGGAGTTCTTGTCACCCAATGAGGAAAAATTAGGCATGCGTACACACTGAAAGACGAGGAGGGCAGAATTTATTAAGTGCAAGTTTCTACTTGGTAGGAACAATCACCCAGCCAGCATTGCAACTGCTTTGTCTATTGAGTTAGAGGCATGAGAAGCCCAAAGTGGCTGAGGAGCAGTCTTAAACTTTCAGTTCAGTTAAATCATTATTGAGTCACTTAGTGTAAATCATTCCACCCTATGTAAGCTCTCCACAAAAAGAGGGGTCCTTCATGCAGATTTTCCACCTCACAAATTGAATGCCAGGCCTCCCACAGGTGCTGAAGAGGTGTGGCTTCTTCCTTGCATAAGGCACAAATTCCTTGTGGCTCCACCCCATTCTTCCAGTGCATGTGCAGGTGCTTAGTCTAAGCCAGTCCACATTGATTTATTTCCCTTAGTGCACATGTGTTGAGAAACGGAATTTTCCACATTGGGCATGTTTAGGAAAGCCACATGTGCACAATGACCTGGGCAAGCTGGAGGTTCTCTGGGGACTCTTCCCTATTTGCCTAGGAATGTGGCTGTCTCCCTTCTCTTTCACAGCTATCCGTTTTATAGATTGGTCTAATATATCTTTTACCAGTACTACAAGAAGGTGGCTTACATGATTATGGAGGCTAAGTGGTCCCATGATCTGTCATCTATTAGCTGGAGACCCAGGAAAGCTTGTGGTATAATTCAGTCTGAGTCCAAAGGCGTGAGGATGAGGGAAGCCAATGATGTAAATCCATCTGAGGGCAGGAGATGAGATGTCACAGCTCAAACAGTGAGGCAGGAAGAAAAAAAAAGGGTGAATTCTTCCTTCCTCTGCTTTTTATTCTATTGAGACCCTCAACAAACTGGATGATGCCCACCCACCTTGGGGATGGCAATCTCCTTTACTGAGTCCTCCAATTCAAATGTGAATCTTCTTTGTAAACACACTCAAGACATTCCAGAGTAATGTTTAAACAGATATCTGGCACCCTGTGTGGCCTATTCAAGTTGACATATAAAATTAACCATCACAAGTCTGCCCTTGTCAATTTGGCACGCATACACATCTCCTTATACCATACTTAATTGCCACATAAAGATAATAACAAGGTCATAATTCCATTTAACATGATTAACAATCCAGCATTCTACCCAAGACACACTAACCCATTTCCCAGAAGAGGAGGTAAAGTCTTCGTGTGATGTTTACTCTCTCTTTGATATCCCATAACTTAAATACTATGATATGAAATTAATCAAGGTAGAGCACTGGAGCCAATTTAAAAAATTAACAATATTTAAACATTATGATATAAAATCAATGCATCTTATGTTACAGAATAAGGAAATGAGAAGAAAGAAAACAGAGCTACACACACAAAATGTCATAGCAAAATATGGAGGACAGACTTTTCACAATCACAATCTGTGTTTCTGTGACTGGTTATATGATCAAAGCTGGTATTTCTTCCACCACTTATTCTGTATTCTCTTTGCCTTCAGCAAGCACCTCATGTGGTCATGGTACTTACCCGGTGGTGAGCAAAACCTTGATTTCTGCAAGGCCTGGGTCATCAGCAGTTCTGTTTGGATTAGGCTGTAGTTTTCCACTGACCTTAATCACAGGGTATGGTAACACTAAGAGATGCCCTGAGGAATCTCCTGTATTCCTGACATATCTTTCCTCGCCACCACTGGGGCAGCAGTCCAGTTTCTACCTGGTAATCAGGAACAATCACCCAGCCAGCACTATATAACTCCTTTGTCTATTGAGTTAGAGACATTAAGAAGCCCAAAGTGGCTGAGGAGCAGTCTTAAATTTCCAGTTCAATTAAATCATTATTGTGTCTCTTGGTGGAAAACATTCCACCCTAGGTAAGACCTCTAGGCCAGCAGAGCATAAGTCATAGGAAGAGGAAGCAAAAATTTTGCTAGTGGGTCAGTAGAACTAATGTTGTCTCTTGAAAATAGAATGGTGTCCCTTCTATTTTGACCCATTGATTCCTGGACCTGTGAATCCCAGTCATAAGAGAAATGCATCATATACTGGATGCTGATTCAGAGCACAGACAGCCTTCTAGAGAACCTTGTTCTAGCCCTACAAGGCACTGCTATATAGCTGGTGCCAGTACTGTCTTCAAAATTCTATTCCACTGCTCTATGTAGCCAGCTGATTCAGGATAGTAGGGAACATGGTAAGACCAGTTAATTACACGAGCATGGGCCCATTGCCACACTTCTGCTGCAAAGTGAGTTCCTTGCACTGCTGTGTGGAATACCATGGTCTTAGATGAGGCAATCTGCAAGTCCATGGATGGTAGTTTTAGAAGCATCGCATAAAGGAAAAGCAAATCTGTATCCAGATAAGTTCTATTTCAGTAAGGACAAAACTATCCCTTCAATAATGGAAGTGGATCAATGTAATTAACCTGCCACTAGGCAGCTGACTGATGACTCTGGGGAATGGTGTCATATCAAGGGCTCAGTGTTGGTCTTTTGCTGGCACATTGGGCACTCAGAGGTAGCCTTGGCCAGGTCAGCCTTGTGAATAGAAGTCTATGTTGCTGAGCCTGTGCATAACCTCTATCCTCGTCACCATGGCTACTTTGTTCATGAGACAATTGGGTGATGACGAGTGGCTGGAGAAAGAGGCCTACTGGTATCCACAGAATAGGTCATCTTGTCTACTTCATTAAAATCCTTCTTTGCTAACCCTTTGGTGAGCATTCACATGGGGCACAAATACCTTCACCCTTTTTGCCCATTCAGTGTCTATCCACATACCTCATCCCAAATTTGTCACCAACTTTTCAGTTATGTTCAACTCCCTGACCATCCAACAAAACTATTGGCCACAGCCCATGAATTGGCATATAATTGAATATCTGGCCATCTTTCCTTTTAAGCAAAGTCAACAACCAGGGGGACTGCTCAAAGTTCTGTCCACTGGGAGGATTTCCCTTCATCACTGTCCTTAAAGATGGCCCAGAGATGAGCTGTAGTGCTGCAGCTGTCCACTTTTGGGTGGTACCTACATATCACATAGAACCCTCTGTAAACTAGGCCTATGTCTTGTCTTTCTCCATCAGCTGATCATAGGGAAGTCCCCATGAAGCCACAGATGCAGGCTGAAAGAGAGAATGGTCTGCAGGGAACCTAAGTGGGGACTATGGAAATTTGGGCTACTTCTTCATGTAACTTGTGCCTCCTAAACCATGATTCACCTATAGAAACCTACCAGAAGCTTCAAACAACATCCCTATCTGCCACTGCCACTTAAAACACCACTGGATCTGCTGGATCATATGGTCTAAGTGGCAGAGCAGCTTGCACAGCAGCCTGGACCTGTTGCAGAGAATTTTCTTGTTCTGGGCCCTACTCAAAACTAGCAGCATTTTGAGTCATTTGGTAAATGGACTGGAGTAACCTAACGAAACTGGAAAATGATGCCTCTAAAACCAAAACAGGCCCATTAAGTATTGTGCCTTTTTTTTAGCTGTAGGAGCAGCAAGATACAACTACTTATCCTTCACCATAGAGGAAATATCTCAACATGCTCCATGTCACTGGATCCCTACCAATTTCACTAAGCTAGGAGGTCCCTGAATTTTAGTCATATTTATTTCCTACCCTCTGGTGCCAATGTCTTTCTCCTATGTCTAGTGTCATTTCTACTTCTTGCTCACTAGGTGCAATCAGCATAATGTCATCAGTATAACAAATCAGTGTAATAGTTTGTGGAAGGGAAAGGCAATTGAGATCCTCATGAACTAAATTATGACATAGAGTTGGAGAACTGACAATATGCTGGAGATACGACAATTATGGTATATTGCTGACCCTGCCTTCTGAAAGCAAACTGCCTTTATTGACTGGTATGACAAAAAAAGACATCTGTCAGGTCAATTCCATTGCCTACTAAATAATGCTGAAATATTTCATACATAACTCTTATATTTAAAATACATATTATAAGCATACATATTTAATTGTACTTGTGCAAATAATTCTATAGAGAGTGAAAAGGAATGTTTCACCTTTGTACCTTTTTTTTTTTTTTTTTTTTTTTTTTTTTTAATTTTTATTGCATTATAGGTTTGGGGGTACATGTGCAGAACGAGCAAGATAGTTGCATAGGTACACACATGGCAGTGTGCTTTGCTGCTTTCCTCCCCTTCACCCACACTTGGTATTCATCCCCAGGCCATCCCCCCCAGCCCCCCCCTGCTGTCCCTCCCCCATTCCCCCCAACAGTCCCCAGTGTATAGTAGACCGCCTCTCTGTGTCCACGTGTTCTCATTTTTCTCACCCACCTATGAGTGAGTATATGCGGTATTTCTTTTTCTGTTCTTGTGTCAGTTTGCTGAGAATGATGTTCTCCAGATTCATCCATGTCCCTACAAAGGACACAAACTCATCATTTTTGATTGCTGCATAATATTCCATGGTGTATATGTGCCACATTTTCCCAGTCCAGTCTATCATCGTTGGGCATTTGGGTTGGTTCCAGGTCTTTGCTATTGTAAACAGTGCTGCAATGAACATTCGTGTGCATGTGTCCTTATAGTAGAACGATTTATAATCCTTTGGATAGATACCCAGTAATGGGATTGCTGGGTCAAATGGAATTTCTATTTCTAGGTCCCTGAGGAATCGCCACACTGTCTTCCACAATGGTTGAACTAATTTACACTCCCACCAACAGTGTAAGAGTGTTCCTATTTCTCCACATCCTCTCCAGCATCTGCTGTCTCCAGATTTTTTAATGATCGCCATTCTAACTGGTGTGAGATGGTATCTCAATGTGGTTTTGATTTGCATCTCTCTAATGACCAATGACGATGAGCACTTTTTCATATGTTTGCTGGCCTCATGTATGTCTGCTTTCGTAAAGTTTCTGTTCATATCCTTTGCCCATTTTTGAATGGGCTTGTTTGTTTTTTTTCCTGTAAATCTGTTTGAGTTCTTTGTAAATTCTGGATATCAGCCCTTTGTCAGATGCGTAAACTGCAAAGATTTTTTCCCATTCTGATGGTTGTCGATTCACTCTAGTGACTGTTTGTTTTGCTGTGCAGAAGCTGTGGAGTTTGATTAGGTCCCATTTGTCTATTTTGGCTTTTGTTGCCATTGCTTTGGGAGTTTTGTTCATGAAGTCCTTGCCTACTCCTATGTCCTGAATGGTTTTGCCTAGATTTTCCTCTAGGGTTTTTATGGTGTCGGGTCTTACGTTTAAGTCTTTAATCCATCTGGAGTTAATTTTAGTGTAAGGTGTCAGGAAGGGGTCCAATTTCTGCTTTCTGCACATGGCTAGCCAGTTTTCCCAACACCATTTATTAAATAGGGAATCCTTTCCCCATTGCCTGTTTTTTTCTGGTTTATCAAAGATAATATGGTTGTAGATGTGTTGTGTTGCCTCCGATGCCTCTGTTCTGTTCCATTGGTCTATATCTCTGTTTTGGTACCAGTACCATGCTGTTTTGATTACTGTAGCCTTGTAGTATAGTTTGACGTCTGGTAGCGTGATGCCTCCCGCTGTGTTCTTTTTGCTTAGAATTGACTTGGCTATGCGGGCTCTTTTTTGGTTCCATATGAAATTCATGGTGGTTTTTTCCAGTTCTGTGAAGAAATTCAATGGTAGTTTGATGGGGATAGCATTGATTGTGTAAATTACTTTGGGCAGTATAGCCATTTTCACGATATTGATTCTTCCTAACCACGAACATGGAATGTTTCTCCATCTGTTTGTGTCCTCTCTTATTTCATTGAGCAGTTGTTTGTAGTTTTCCTTAAAGAGGTCCCTTACATTCCTAGTGAGTTGTATTCCTAGGTATTTTATTTTCTTTGTAGCAATTGTGAATGGCAGTTCGTTCTTGATTTGGTTCTCTTTAAGTCTGTTATTGGTGTATAGGAATGCTTGTGATTTTTGCACATTGACCAACATCATCCTGATACCAAAACCTGACAGAGACTCAACAAGAAAAGAAAACTTCAGGCCAATATCCATGATGAACATAGATGCAAAAATCTTCAATAAAATACTGGCAAACCAATTGCAACAGCACATTAAAAAACTTATCCATCATGATCAAGTAGGATTTATCCCGGGGATGCAAGGCTGGTTCAACATACGCAAGTCTATAAATGTAATTCACCACATAAACAGAAGCAAAAACAAAAACCACATGATTATCTCAATTGATGCAGAGAAGGCATTTGACAAAATTCAACAGCCCTTTATGCTAAAAACCCTCAATAAACTTGGTATTGATGGAACATATCTCAAAGTAATAAAAGCTATTTATGACAAACCAACAGCCAATATCATACTTAATGGGCAAAAACTGGAAGCATTCCCTTTGAAATCTGGCACTAGACAAGGATGCCCTCTCTCACCACTTCTATTCAACATAGTACTGGAAGTTCTAGCCAGAGCAATCAGGCAAGAAAAAGAAATAAAGGGTATTCAAATAGGAAAGGTGGAAGCCAAATTGTCTCTATTTGCAGACGACATGATAGTATACCTAGAAGACCCCATCACCTCAGCCCAAAAGCTCCTGCAACTGATAAGCAACTTCAGCAAAGTCTCAGGATATAAAATCAATGTACCTTGTTTTAATGAGAAATTTCTGGTAAAATTCCTTGTTAACTAATGAATGACATCAGTTTCAAAATATGCTAAATGCATTCAGTTTCCAGTGGCTC
The DNA here is from genome assembly GCA_031835075.1 of Saguinus oedipus. Taxonomy (NCBI): domain Eukaryota; kingdom Metazoa; phylum Chordata; class Mammalia; order Primates; family Cebidae; genus Saguinus; species Saguinus oedipus. Next base: position 53,667,584 of record CM063186.1, on the reverse strand, counting down.
TGGGCACACATTGTATGCTAGGACCTGGTGAACTTGAGGACTGAAAGAATTTCTTGGCCTGCTTGTCTGGAAAGTGCAGTGGTTCCTTGTAGACCTTTTGTCTTCATTATTTTCAAAATTTCTTCTAAAAAATCAAAAGGTAAAATCCATTAAGTCATTTGGTAGTGTGCATGATCACTAAGCAATTTAATAAGATGATAAACACAGATGATTTGTAAGTTGTATTCATCTGACAAAACAATGTATATCAAATAAATGTCTATTAAAGCTAACATGGTCTTCAGCTAGATGGGAGCACTTTGTATTTTCCAAGTGTTGCTGGTTATTGTAATCAGAATGAATGGCTTGCTTTGCAGTCATGGCCTACTTTAGGCCCAGTGGAAACATTAATCGTCCTTGTTGTTATAGCAAGTGATCAGTTTTTATAGTTGTTCAGCTCCAATCTCTGCCCTGTATCTTTCTCTTTGGATGACAAAAGCCAATGAAAGTGTGGACAAACTGAATAGTGACACTGCATAATGAGAGCGGAAGTAGCAGCTTCTTTCTTTCTTCCTTTTACAAATAAATAAAACTAAGAAGACTGAACTAAGAAAATGAAGAAAGAAAGAAGGAAAGAAAAGAAAGAAAGAAGAAGGGAGGGAGGGAGAGAAGGAAGGAAGGAAAGAAAAAGAAAGAAATGCAAGCAAGAGAGAACCAGCAATCGTGATTTGAAAGGCTGAGGATTTCTAGTATAAGCTAAAAATCAAACTTGAGGTGTACAGAAAAAGAAGAAAAATTATGGTAAATTTAGTTATAAAGCAATATGAAACAAAGATATAAAAATCTATACAATAAAATAGCTTTCATGATAAAACTCCAGACGAACTAAAGAGTACAGCACATTGTCAAGGGCATTAAGACTAGAAGGTAGAGAGAAAATTCATAATACTGAGAGTAAGGTATTTGAAGAAAAACTTAGAGATTTTTGTACTTGAATATTTGGTTATTAATGGGGAAAAGAGAAGACAATACATTTTAAAATCAGAAAAATTTACTTCTAAAAACCTCTTTTTTCTTTCAACATCAATTTACGTCTATATTGGCTATTGTCAGTGATTAACTGTTTTAACTGATTCATTAACATGCCATGTTATCTTATAAATTATAGTATTTTACATTAATAACTTTTGATTTCAGCAACATAAATACTTAAACAATAAACTGGTCTGTATTACCTGGGTTGTTTTCTTTAATGGTAACTAAATAGAATAATCCTCTTGGTGAAAGGAGATCTGAAACCAGGGGAAAAAACCTGTCCATGACTTCCCGACCATGTCTGCCACCAGCCCAAGCTGCCTCTATTCCGTGACTTCCTACCTGTGAACAATTAGAAAGAATGTTTTCTTTTAACTCAAGTTTGATTTAGAGCACAAACTGAATCTTCTTGACAAGTAATATCACAAGTATATATTTTGCATTTTACTGCTGACGAAGGAGCAGTAAAGTTGAATCTAAGTTTCATCATTTTCTAGTGTGTAACCATGGATAAATTAGTAATCTTGTTTGTGAATTACTTTCCTCCTTTATCTGTAAAATTAGAAAATAAAATAGTTCTATATGTACAATCAGAAAAATAATAAAAAATATTTTTCTCCACTCTTAGGAATAAATGAAGAAGTATATTTAAAGTTTTGAGAACACTGCCCTGCATATATCAAGGGCTTAATAATAGTTGGCTGTTAATGGGCATTCACTATGTCCATTTGCTTAATTTTTTTGACTCTAATTATTCCCACACCTATCATAAGCTTCTCAATACATTTTCCACAAAGTGAATCATATTAGGAAATGTATAATTTCCTCTGTTTTTCTTTAAGACTTTCCATCTGGAAACTTCCTTTTCCTGGCATTCTCTCTGCTTTTCTCCTGGACTAAACTCCCCATTTGTGTGGCTGGCACAAATCAATAGCATCTTATTTCATGTTTCTGGATATATTAGTAAGTATAGTCACAGCTTGTTATAAACGCAAACTCTTATTATTTGTATATAATGTTTCCTGGATCTCATCTCTGAGTCTCTTTTACCTTTTTGAATTCTTCTCCGTATTTTCATGCTCTGTACACTGAAATCTTTCTTTCATTGGGTTTCCAGACCACTGATTCAGGTCTTCACAGTAATCACATTCTTTTTTAATTTACTGCCTAATGTTTTAATGTATAAAACATATTTTGAAGCTCCAAAACATCTTTGCTGTGTTGTATTTTGATCCTGCTTTCTAGCTACTTGCCCAGCTCATGAGAATATGACAGCTTTTCACTCCATTGGGACAGCAAAAAAGCCCAAGGCACTGCCTATACTCAATCATCTATATGTCCCAGTAGCTGTAAGGCTCAGAAGCACATGGCTTAGGGCTAGAAACGTGGAAGAAAGGAAACCCATTCACGTCACCATGTTCCCAGAATCTCCTTTTCATTGATTAGTCTTCCCACCAGTTTGATAATGCTTTTCTAAAGAGTTTTATTAAGCTGCATTTCCCTCAACTGCTGTTCACCTTATGACTTCCTTGTCATATGAGTTCATACGGCAGCAGAGCAATAGCTTCTTCATTGTTTAACTGCCATCAGTAGCAACAGCAGTCAAATGAATCTTTCCCATCTTGGTGTTGAGGTGAATGTAATGTTTACCTTGCCAGGGAATAATTATCAAAGAATAAAAAAAGCATAATAATGAAAGGAAAGTGAGTCTTAGCCCATTATTAAACTTTGACCACTCCTGGGAAAAGATTAATGTGGTTTACCTCTTCATCACTGAGATTTAAAAAATTAATATATTTCAAGATTATTTCTTTTCCCTATCTGAAATGAGAATTGGTTCCACTCTTCCACTTTTTAGAAATACCTGAGAAAGTAGGAAACCTGAAACTTTCAGAAGGAATTCCCATGTGAATTTAACGTTGGTTAAAACATTTTTTTTTTTTTTGAGACGGAGTCTCACTCTGTCAGCCAGACTGGAGAGCAGTGGCCAATCTTGGCTCACTGCAACCTTTGTCTCCCAGGCTCAAGCAATTCTCCTGCCTCAGCCTCCCAAGTAGCTGGGATTACAGGTGTGTGCCACCACGCCTGGCTAATTTTTATAATTTTAGTAGAGACCGGGTTTCACCATGTTGGCCAGGATGGTCTTGAACCCTTGACCTCAGGTAATCTGCCCGCCTTGGCCTCCCAAAGTACTGGGATTACAGGTGTGAACCACCACACCCAGCCAGTTAAAACATTTTGTTTTGTAAATTTCTTTATTCATGATAAAGGATATAATATATATGTACATATAGAGTCAAATATATGAATATAAACTCCGTGGCCTGATTTGAATGTGATTTTTAATGATAGATATGTATCATAGTTTGTATTTCCGTCAAAGGTTCCTTTCCTGGGTCTATTAATAGGACCCAATTGCTGACAGTTAGGAGTAAAATCAGAGTAGTCTGTGATAGTAGCAGCTGACTGACGTCATAGAATGACATTCATTTGATTTTACAAACAAAATAATTGAAAATATTAATAATTACATTTTGTTGTATGTTTTACCTCTTCAGATGGAGTCACTACATAGGGGGGATTAAACACCAGAAGATCAACTTTTTCCTTCAATCTTGGTAGCAAGCCTTTGACCTAAATGTATTCAACAGTGAGAATTTTATATTAAACTCTGAATTAAATAATTGATAAATCAATCTTTAAAAATCATCTCCCATGTTTTTGGGAAAATAATGTGTTGGGGCTGCACTTGTGGAGAGAAATGAAGTTAAGTATTTTTACATTTTCACTCAGATAAATAATATATGCAATTAAATAAAAACATGAAAATTAAACTATTGATCAGAATGAATATAAAAAAGCCTGTACTCCTCAACAGCATATATATTTATACTCTGGGTTCACTTTTAGAAGGTGAAATAAGGAAGCAAACTCTAATTCTGTATAATCCATATAGACCTGGATACAAGTTTACAAGTATATTTGCTAACATTTTCACAATTTTCCCATGTCTCTATATATACCCACTATAATTTACTGGATATTGTTCTATAATTTTTTTCTATCCCTGGTGTTTCACCATTCTATCAAAAACACTTAATACTAATTATGGACACATTAAAGACATTTTAGGCCAGGCATGGTGGCTCACCCCTGTAATCCCAGCACTCTGGGAGGCTGAGGTGGATGAATCACCTGAGGTCAAGAGTTTGAGACCAGCCTGGCCAACCATGGCCAACATGATGAAACCCAGTCTCTACTAAAAATAGAAAAACTAGCCAGGCGCAGTGGTGGGTGCCTGTAATCCTGGGAGGCTGAGGCAGGAGAACTGCTTAAACCCAGGAGGCAGAGGTTGCAGTGAGCTGAGATTTTGCCATTACACTTCAGCCTGGGTGACAGAGTGAGACTCTGTCTCAAAAAAAAAAAAAAAGAAAGAAATTTTTAAAATTAAAAAAAAAAAATCACCCCATTAATCTCATGTAAATCACTGGAGTGCCTGTCTTGATTCTGTAGTTTTTGTTAGCAGTAACAACTTCTAATAATATGAAAATAATTTCTTATCTCTTTAGTGTAATTCCTTCTAAGGTACCAAATCATTTGTAAATTTAAAAAAAAAAAAAAAACAGGAAAGCTAGCTACCCTCATCATAAGAAAAGTGCAGGTTAAGGAACACAGAAGTATTTTGTATTTCATATGTCTACCTGATGCATGCTATTATTATTTTTGCCTATAAAAAGGTATTTCACACATATAAATTAAAAACCCACAAATTTAAAATTAACTTACTAATATAACATAAAATATTTTAACAACTGCCGCTTGAAAATGTGTGATGTTAACTTCTTAAAATGATGGTTGTGCAGTTGTAATTTGTTGTTTTTACCTACTGAGGACCCACTGCTCCTTTCTTCTGATTTAATTTCCTTGACTTTTGTTAGGGAAGCTCTACCTCCCATCATTCTTGATCTAAGTGGCCTGAGCAGGGTTTATCCCAACCCAGCTCCTGGGATGGGACTGTGAGCCAGGTTGAAGCCAATCATCTCCATATTCAGATCTCCTTTGGCCACAGCAAAAGGTTGAGAGATAGGCACATAACCCAAGTTGATCCAAATAATACTCATCTGGGGCCTCTTCTAGAGTAACTGAATAGAAGGGGATTCTTTCCTTGGGAAGTTGCTGAGAAATGATACAGATATGCAAACATCTTGTTACCATGAAGGGAAAGACTGCCTAGGAATAGAACCACCAGAGAGAAGTTCCGAGATAAGAAAAAGATGTCTACAACATTATTTGAATTCCTGGAAGTAGCTGTGCTGAAGCCATCATTTTCTTTTCTTTTCTTTTCTTTTTTGTTTTTTTTTGAGACAAGGCCTTGTTCTGTCCCCCAGGCTGGAGTGCAGAGGCACGATCATGGCTCATGGCTCATGGCAGCCTCGACTTCCCAGGCTCAAGCGATGCTCCCACCTCAGCCTCCCAAGTAGCTGGCGCCACAGGTGTGCACAACCACACCCAGGTTTTTTAAAAATTTTTATTTTTTGTAGAAATGAGGTCTTACCATATTGTACATGCTGGTCTTGAACTCCTGGGCTCAAGCAATTGTCCTGCCTTGGCATCCCAGAGTGCTGGGATTAAAGGCATGAGCCATTACACCCGGACTAACTTTTAAAATTTACGTCAGTTTGAACCGGGTTCACTGTCACTTCTGACTAAAGAAACCTGATTCACATAAGTTAATATAAATTGCTTTTGAATTGTGGAAAAGATGGATTACATCAATGAAGAATTACATTGTATGTGGTATGGAGTATACTTTTTAGTGGGTCAAAAGTTAATGTCCTAAAACATCTTAACCTTATTTGAAAATAAAATTATTATTGGACAAAGATTAACAGCTTACCAAATCTGTAATAACTGGTTGAATGTGGACTCTGTTACAGCGTGCTGTCTCTAGGGTACAAGCCGCTGCCTCAGGGTTGACATCAGTGCACCTATAAACAGAAATGGAAGGAAACTATATCCTATGTCCACAAGGCAAATCTGTTACTGAATAATTTCAAGGGATGTTCCATTAATTCTACACAGAACAGATTTAGAAAAAAAAAATAGAATGCTTTCAATAATGGCAAAGAAAAAGAGAACAAGGATTTGTTCAATTGATGAAAAAGACTGTTATACTGATACAATGTCCAAGAGTAGAAGAATGCAGATACATGCACATACATCTGAAGGAATTTATGAAATTCTGAGACATCCAATGAAGGAGTACTATGCAGTCACCAAAAATGAAATTTGAAAGGAATTTTTGATAGGAAAACGCTTATGAGAGAAAATTAAATTAAAAACATAGGAAATGAAAAAAAAAAAGGAAACACAGTTGGACCATGTATGGTAAAATTTACAGGTGATTTTAATTTTCTTCTTTATGCTTTTCTATATTCTCTAATTTTTCTATAAATAAATGTAAGCAACTTTAAATTTCTTATGATTATCAAATTATTTACCTAAGAAACAAATCAAATTTAGAGATGATCTAAAATTATGCTGCTTCTATAATTATGCAATATGATGGAGCAGTTTGAAACATGAAGTAATAATCTTTAGAGAAGCATAATTTGTAATCTGGGTTCTTAACTACACTTAAATACTATAAGATAAATAGTGTTTACTTAAAAATTATTGCATTCCAGTTATCATAGTTAACCTGTCAGTGGAAGATCTAGATGAATATGATGTACTTACATGTACAAAGCCTGAGGACCTATCATAGAGGCTAGGAATGCAGAAACTACACCAGACCCTGCCCCTACTTCCAGGCATATTTCCACTCTAAAAAATAAAAACAAAATAAATATTATTACAGTAGAATCAAAATACTCTTAACAGAAAACTCTTGTGCTGGTTTTATTTCTAGCATGTATATTTCTCTAGCATCATCACTCACTTGCAAATATACAAAAACAGAAAGGAAATTTATAAGCTCTGACTACTACTTTGTACTTAATATTGCGTAACTCAAAATTACTAATATTTTGAGTATGTAATATCTATTAAGTCCATAAAAGTTATATACTACCAAACATGGCTTTCAGTTAATTTCAACAAATCATTATATTGAAAAGTATTGAAAAATATTACTCTAGGGTTGGAAAAATTAATATGAAAGACAACATTCCTTCACACAAGAAGCTCTTAGTTTAGTATTTCCTAAAATGATAGGGTTTGTATTATTATAAAATTTATTTTTGAAAAAAGTGCCTCTACTTTTAATACCTAACATTCATAGAACCATCAGTATATCCTAGAGAATTAAAATTCCCCCAATAACAGACTTAGAGCAGGACAAAAATTCCTTTTCTGTACAGCTATATGCTAATTGGGAAAATAGTATCTGCTGATCTTCAAATGTTAACCATCTTAGAATGCTGTTAATTATAAAATCTTCATTCTACTGTATTTTATCTTTCCATTAAATTTATTTTCTTGACTATAATCTTGGAAGTTGTTTCCTTTTTAGAGACAGGCTCTTGCTCTGTCACCTAGGCTAGAGGGCAGTGGTGCCACCGTAGCTTACTGCAGCCTTTAACTCCTGGGCTCAAGTGATCCTCCCACCTCAGCCTCCCAAGTAGTTAGGACAACCACAGTGCCAGGCCTGTATAATGTTATACATGCATCAAAAGCATAAATTATCTTCATTACAAGATCAGCTGGATGGCATTTAGGGAAATTTTTAGTGCTGAACTCCCCAAATAACTACCCAGCAACAAGCTCCAGAGGTTTTAAACTTTTGGAACCAGTCTACACATCTGACAAGTCTTTACTAGGTGGTAGTAAGCTCTGTGAATCTCACCAGGTGGCTTCTCTTTGAAAATAACTATCAAGGTCTCATAAATAATTAGAATTCCAGGACTAGAAATAACCCAAGACTTTATAACAAAATCAGTTCCTTTTACAGCATATTTTGCAGTGCAATTTGTGCTTGTAAATCTTTCTGGGCTATCTTGAGAAAAAAGGACAAGTTATAAAACAGTCATGTTCCACTCTGTATTCCAGTAAATCCAAACGTTCCATCATCTACAATGAAAGACTAGTTTAATAAGAGCTTGGGCATTTTATATGTGGAAAAATATGACCAAATTTAAGAGGGATAAATAAATACAATATAGATCTTTGAAACCTGACAGCTGTTTGTTCCATGCTGAGGAAATCCAGTTCAAGTCTTATCTTCAAACAAATCTAACAACTCAAATTCCTTGGATTTAAAAATCACAACGTCAGTATTCATTCTTTCTGCTATTTAAAATCGATGGCGATCACTTCAACAAATCTATTTAAATAGTTGTAAAGTGCTAGGGCATGCTAGCAGCATGTAACTTTTTAATTTTTTTTTGTAACAATTAAATGAAAAATTCCTCAGTATCACTAGCCACATGTGAGGACTGGCTGGTGACAGAATATGCTATTCAATGGGTTTAAAAGTATTTCCCCACTCCAGTAACATAACTTTCTTTCATGTTTGGGTCCTTCCATTGCTAGAGGGTGCTTTCTATGTGCTGAGTAACTCAAATAATACCACGAAATTCAAGATTTAATGCTTTAAAAATTAATATAAATATGCAATGTTTTCAGAACACTTTGTTTCCAAATGTGTTATTCTACCGCTTCTCTCAGGGACTGGTGTTCTTCAGATTAACATGTGACAGGTACATCTTTGCGTGGTAAGCAGTCAGGGAGCTCAAGACCAGAGCAGCTTCCAGGCAAAGGAGATGTGTCCTCGGCACACTCATTACTTGTATCCACAGGAAAATACTCAATTACGGCGTCCTGCTGTCAATCATCTGCAAGTGGACCCCGCCTTCTCCGGCTCAGGGCGGCGACAGTCACCGTCCCAGCCCTCCGCCACCGCCCCTTCTTCAGAACGCCCCAGCCCTCTCCCGTCAGAGCCCCAACCCTCCTCGCACCCTGCCAGCTCGGCAGCCGCTGCCTCGAGCACGTCCAAAAGCAGGAACGTGTCCTCCGCGGGCTCGTACACGTCGCTGAAGGCGCCGCGGCCCACGTGTCCGTGCAATGGCGTGGGGAAGCTCAGGGCCGCCATCTTCCTGCAGTGCGTCCCACGAGCCTGCGCCAGGCTCGCGCATGCGCACGCCTTCGGTCACAGGCCTAGGAAAAGGGGTGGGGTTCCGGGCGACCTGTGTGTCCTTGAGTGTTAATTCTAAATTTGTCTGTGGCCCTCCTTGAAATTTCTAAGTAGACAGTTGTATAATCTATTACCATTGACATTTGCTTTCCTTTTTTGAACATTTAAATTTTATTCTGTGAACTAGAACGTGATAGTGTGCATTCTGAGTTGTTTTTGACTAAGGTGAATGTTCTTTCTTCATTCTAATGATGTTTGGAAATTCTGTTTTATTCCTAGTTTACAAGGATTTGAAAAAATATATAACAAATTTTACTTTTTTTTTTTTTTGTCAGCTGAACTTTAAGCTTTACACTATACAGATGAAGACTTTTCTCATTTGATTTTTTACTGTACTTTATAAATTGCCTTCCTGAGAAATCATGAATGTACTCCTTTTATAAACCTCACTCAAGCAAGATGATTTGGTTTTAATACACTGCTGACTTTGAGAGGTTAATAATCTGGCTCTGATTTTTTATCACGATTACGCTATCCTCATTGTTTTAGTTAGGACACTTAGGTAAAAAACCGTAAAACTGGCTGGGCTTGGTGCCTTTCGAATGGATGGATCTTTGATGTTGTGGAACATCTTCTATAAGTTATTAGATTATTCAGGTGTTTGCATTCTTTTTGAGTCGATTTCTGGTTTGTTTCCCAATGAAACATTTTTACAGCTAGTTTTTTACATTTGAGAAATAAAAATACAGAAAAGTATTTGTGTCACAAATTTAATTTAATTTATTTATTTGGAGACAGACTCTCGTTCTATCCCCTCAGTCTGGAGTTCAGTGGCGATCTTGGCTCACTGCAACCTCTGCTTCCCAGGTTCAAGCAATTCTCTTGCCTCAGACTCCCGAGTAGCACCTGCCTCCACACCGGGCTCATTTTTGTCTTTTTAGTAGAGACAGGGTTTCCCTATGTTGGCCAGACTGGTCTCAAACTCCGGACCTCAGGTGATCCACCTGCCCCGATCTCCCAAAGTGCTGGGATTAGAAGGTGTGAGCCTGTAATGTGCCCAGACAGGTTACAAATTTTAAAACCCTGAGTTTTAAACCCAGAAATGACAGTATTTTATCATGCTTTCTCAAAATAGTTTTTAAATACAAGAACTAAAATATTACAAATGAAATCAGTGTTCTTTCTCTACTTGTTTAAGTCGGTCTCTTTGCTAATTAATGTTAGGAATGTGTTCATTTGTTTCTTTGTAAATTATTCATTTTTGTTTATTTTACCTTAAGTTTTTTCTTTTTTTTTTTTCTTTTTTTTTTTGAGACGGAGTTTCGCGCTTGTTACCCAGGCTGGAGTGCGATGGCGTGATCTCGGCTCACCACAACCTCCGCCTCCTGGGTTCAGGTAATTCTCCTGCCTCAGCCTCCTGAGTAGCTGGGATTACAGGCACGCACCACCGTGCCCAGCTAAGTTTTTGTATTTTTAGTAGAGACGGGGTTTCACCGTATTGACCAGGATGGTCTCGATCTCTTGACCTCGTGATCCACCCGCCTCGGCCTCCCAAAGTGTTAAGTTTTGTCTTTAGTGAAAGTTGATACGTAATTTAATAGGGGAAATAGTTCTATGTAATTTATTGTGAAAAAGCAGCCTTTTCTAGCACCCAACGTCCAATTTCTCATGTCTCATTCTTCAGAGGACCATCTTCAATTTTAGCTGTTTCTTTTGTCATTCATTTCCATATCTCTGTATACTAAGTTTATAATAGTACTTCATTTTTAAACATTAAGCATTATCTATAGAGTTCCTATGACTGGAAGTGAGAATAATTCTCCTGTCTCTAATAAACATGTACAGTTGCCAGTCCCCTGCTACCTTTCTTCACAACCATGGTACCATGGATTTTTTTTTTTTTTTTAAACGGAGTTTCGCCCTTGTCGCCCAGGCTGGAGTGCAATGACACGATCTTGGCTCACCGCAACCTCTGCCTCCTGGGTTCAAGCAATTCTCCTGCCTCAGCCTCCCAAGTAGCTGGGACTACAGGTGCGCGCCACCATGCCCAGCTAATTTTTCTATTTTTAGTAGAGATGGGGTTTCACCTTGTTGACCAGGATGGTCTCGATCTCTTGACCTCATGATCCACCCACCTTGGCCTCCCAAAGTGCTGGGATTATAGGTGTGAGCCACCACGCCCGGCCAGTACCATGGTTTTTAAAAAAATTTATTGGCTGGGCACGGTGGGTCACGTCTGTAATTCCAGCTCTTTGGGAGGCCAAGAAGAATGCATCACTTGAGGTCAAGAGTTCAAGACCAGTCTGGTCAACATGGTGAAACCCTGTCTCCACTAAAAATACAAAAAGTAGCCTGGTGTAGTGGCAGGTGCCTGTAATCCCAGCTACTCAGGAAGCTGAGGCACAAGAATTGCTTGAACCTGGGAGGTGGAGGTTACAGTTAGCTGAGATTACACCACCGTATTCCAACCTGGATAACAGATGAACACTCTATCTCAAAAAAAAATTGTATTTTGATTTTAACAACATTATTTTGCTTATATAAATGCTACTGAAATCTGACCCGTGTGTTATACCAGTTACGTTTGCTTTCTTGCACAACTTTTTGCTCTTCCTTGAAGTTGATTATCTACTCTATTAGTTTCTTGGGCTGCCGTAACAAATTACCACAAACTGGGTAAACAAAGAAATTTATTCTTACTGGTCCTGTAGATTAGAAGTCTGAAATAAAGGTGTTGGCAGGACTATGCCCCTTGATGAAGGGAAGAATCCTTCTTTTGGTCTTTCAGCTTCTTGTGGTTTCCAGCAATCCCTGGCCACCTTCAGCTGTGGCAGCGGAGCTCCCATCGCTCCTTCATCTTTCTTTAGCTTTCTCTCCTGTGTCTCTGTGTCTCCAAGGCTTTCTCTCCTTGTAAGGACACCAGTCATTGCATTTAGGAGCCACCACACACATATTTTTCTCGGTGTTGCCATTGGTAAGCGTCACATCTCCTAATGAAGATACAAATTCTGGCATGCTTTTCTTTTTTTTCCAGTGTCCCCTAACCCCCACCCCCCTGCCATTGTTTAGATCATCTGAAAATTTTGGAGATACTTATTAATTTTTAAAAACAACTAACAGTGATTTAATTTAACTACATATGTTATTTTATTCTTTAATTTTTTTTAGAGATGGGTTCTTGTTAAGTTGCCTAGGCTGGTCTCAAACTCTGCCTCAACAGATCCTCCCACTGCAGTCTCCCAAGTCTCCTGAATTATGGGCATGAGCCTGGCTTTAAAAAACTACATATTTTAATAGTTCTCTGATCCACACGTTTATAGTATACCATATTTTTTTCTTATGACTTACATTTAGTTAGCATACATCCTCTGCTAATTGTTTCCAGAGTAACACCCCAAATGTCTTTATTTCAGTCCTCAACCTAAGAAACAGTTTTTATATATTAAGGATTCTAGGTAGAAAATAATTTTCCCTCATAACTTTGAAGATAACTCTCCAGTGTCTTCCTAACATTCAATGTTGCCGATGATCAGATGGGATGGTTCCCTTGACTCCCTTTGTGGGTAGGAACTGGCGTAGCTGGTTTCACTCAGCCTGCTGCTGGCCACTTCCTGCGAGAGGGAGCGCAAGCGAGTGTGGAAACCGGAGGGAATGCACACTGGAACTGGCTGGTCACTCCTCTCTGGCGAGAGTAGGTTCTGTGCGGGCCGCACAGCAGCATCCAAGCCCCTTCCCTCTCCGAAGCCGGGTTCTTGTCTGGTGTCCAGGAAGAATCAGGTCACGTGAACAGATTGAAGGGTAGTGTATGTGGAGGATTTTTTTTTTATTGCATTTTAGGTTTTGGGGTACATGTGCAGAACATGCAAGATAGTTGCATAGGTACACACGTGGCAGTGTGATTTGCTGCCTTCCTCCCCTTCACCCACATCTGGCATTTCTCCCCATGCTATCCCTCCCCAACTCCCCCCGCCGCGCTGTCCCTCCCCTATATTCCCCCCAGGATTTTATTAGACGATGAAAATGGCTCTCAGATGGGAAGCAGGATGGGGAGTTGGAAAGGGAATGCTGTGGGAAGATGAACTTTCCCTGAAGCTGCACTGTCTGAAGTTAGCCGCATCTGTAGTCTCTGATACTCAGCTGCTTCTCTGCTCACCACTCAGCCACTTGTATCCCTGCTGCTCAGCCGCTTGTGTTGTTCTGCCAGCTGAAGTCTTTTTATGGGCACAGGATAGGGGTGTGGCATGCCAAAAAGGCAACATTTGGGCAGAAAACGAGGTCAGCTGCTTTCACTTAGGGCCAAGTTCCAAGCTTAAGGGTGAGGTTTAGCCAGGAGCCCAGCCCTTCTGTATCAATGAGATACCATGGCAATTCAGTCTTATTTGTTTGTCGATTATTTATTTATTTAACCCTGGAAGTGTTTATTTTTGGTTTTCTGAAAGTCTCATGGTAGATGTATATGTGTGATGGTTACTTTTATGCATCGACTTGATTGGGCCACATCACTCAGCTATGTGGTCAAGCATTATTCTGGATGTTTTAGTGAGGGTGTTTTTAGATGAGATTAACATTCAAAGTAGTAAACTTGAAAGCAGATTTCACTCTATAATGTGAGAGGGCCTCACCAATCACTTCAAGGTCTAGGTAGAACAAAAGTATGACTTTCCCTGAGCAGGAGGGAATTCTGCAGCAGATGGCCTTTGGGTTTGAACTGCAACATTGGCTTTTCCTTGGCCTCCATCCTTCTGGCCAAAGATCTTGAGACTTGTCAGCCTCCATAATCATCTTAGCCAATCCCTGAAAATAAATCTCTTTCTGTACATGCACACATCCTGTTGGTCCTGTCTCTCTGGAGCACACTGACTAATACAACACGTATATGCATACATGTATATTTTCTTTTCATCTTGTCAAACAGTTGCTGAGCCTCTTTAATCTGATCAGTCTCTCATTAATGGAAAATCTACTTTGATACTTTTGGTTTTTCCTTCCCTCCATTCTCTGTTCTTGTCTCCTAGAAATCCAATTAGACAGAAGGACAAATATCTAGATGTCTTCAGGTCTTTTTGTTTTTGTTCTTTCTGTCTATCTTAGATGGATGAGTTACCCTGAAACGGACTCTCAAATGGACACTTGAATGCAGCCAGTGGAGAGAAAAGTTGGGTAGGAGGTAGAGGGAGAAGTTGACCTGAGACACAATTGCAATGAAGACCTCAGCTGACCCTGCTGGGAGCTTTGGGCTTGGGCTGACACTTCAGATTGTCCTAAATCCAAGTGAAGTATACTTTTGGGAGGGGATATTACCTTGGCAAAGAAGCTTCCTTTCCTGAGGACAATTCCTAGAGAGGGAGTTAGCTGTGACCTGTCAACAGTCAATATATAGTAGAATGAGTGCCCTGGTCCCTAGAGGGGGCTCTGAGTGGCACAGCAAAGCGCCCACTATCCTCTCTTCTATTTTGAGGGAAATTCAGGCTTTCAGCTAGCATGTCCTCTCATCAGCTGAGTATACGCTACTTTTTGGATTATTTATTGGGATTTTTATTTGGTAAGTACATTTTTTTTCTAATATTTAAAAAAAAAATCTTGTTTCGTGGATACAGTATCTGTTCTTGTATCTCTAAGTTTTTATACATGTTCAAAGTTCTCATTTGTCTGCTGCATAAATTCTACTGTGTGAAGTGATTCACTTTGTTCATTAAGTTGTATATCTCTCTTTCATGGTGTCTGTCTACTTCAGATGTTTGATTCCTGGCTGCATGCTCATCTTCGTCGTTGAGGCTCTATTGGCCTGAATAGGAAGGTGGTATGCAGACCACACTCAGCTTCCAGTGATTTTAGACAAGGGGGTGTTTTGCTGCCATGGAGGACATACCACCAGCTTCTCTTAGAGAAGGAGAGTTTCCAATCCTCCTAATCATGGCCTCTGACTCAACATTCATAACCAATTCTTCAGTTCTTTGTTCTCCATTCAAAGAGGGAAGTTTGGGCAGCCGACTGCTCTAACGTTGATGGAGTCAGTCACCCTGGTGGTGGCTCCAAGTCTACCTGGAGATCCTTGTGTCCACAGGCCTTGACACTTGGAGTTCTCCTGGAATCACTCTTGCTTTCCTCTGAGAGTCATATCCTTTCTGCGCTCTCTTCAGGTTGGGTGGGAGCCTACATCACCTCACTCAGTATCTTTTCTACCCTCCTCTGTGTACGCCTGCCTGAATGACTGAGGCTGGAATCCTCAAAGCTACATTTTTTAGATGCCTTGAAGCTCGGCTTTTAGATGGGATTTAGGGTCGCATCTATCACTTACAGCCACATGGGTTTTGGAGGCCAGAAGCGGAACACTCTGGGGGTAGAGGCTGACTTCTTCTGCCTCCACAATTTCTGCTAACAGAGTTGTATTTTCGAAACAGCTGTGATGTTGAGGCTCCTCAGTGCTGGGTCTCTGGCTTCATGAGTGTTGAGAGGCAGGGCATAGTGCTTTCAAAGTCCCCAGCTAAACTGGGGTTCTGGTACAGAGTGGCTAGCAACCCTGCCCTAACCAGAAATGGAGGGAGCTGGATGTGGTGTTCACAGTGTGCCTTTCTCAGGATACTTCCTTTACCAGGTAAATGGCCTAATGCCTGGCTGGCTGACCCTTGACCAGGGGTTCTCTTGCAGAGGAATCTTGTTTGTATTGGCAGATGCCCTGGTGGCTCATGTCTGACCCATGTCCAGTTTATACCTGCCTGTCCATTGCTCTGGCACTGGGAATCTGACCTCATGTTCTCCCCGCATTCTGGGAAAAACCCAGCCTAGGGCAGATACTACTTTTTCAGATAGAAGGCACAAATTCATCTTTTTTTTTTTTTTTTTGAGATAGAGTCCTGCTTTGTCTCCCAGGCTGCAGTGCAGGGGCATGATCTCAGCTCATTGCAGCCTCCACCTCCCAGGTTCCAGTGATTCTCCTGTCTCAGCCTCCAAGGTAGTGCCCACCACCATGCCTTTCTTCTGACCTTTTTCGTTGCATCAGAAATGATGTTGCCAATTTCTTTGTCTCCATTTGCAAAAATTGTAGCAACCTTAGCAGTTTTTTCAGAGGTGGTCATAGGTTTAGACTGTTTTTTAAATGCAGCAATTATGGCATCAACAGCTAACCTCACACTTCTCTTGATTCCCACTGGATTAGCACCTTTGGTAATCTTGAAGGCTTTCTTGACAATTGAGCATGCCCATCCCCAGCCTCTTCATTTATGTTATTGGCAACATCTTGAACAAGTTTAGCTCCAATATTTTTATATTTATCCTTTAAGTCAATTGACTTTGCAACAATCACTCCATCTTTTGTTACTTTGGGACCTCCCCAGTTCTGCCCAATAACCACTGTTTTTCCCTTTGCCCCATTGTAACAGCTATGGCGTTGGCTAAAAGGTCTACACCTTTAGCATTAAGACTCAGGCATCTGCACCAAATTTTACATCTTTGGCATAAACCTGAGTGAGATGAGGATCCAGGACCCTTGACACTGTTCTCATCTGTCGAAAGCCTGTGGGTAATTGAAGCATTTCTGTGGGACGGCAGCAGGGTTTGCACAGGTGAGGCAGGTTGTCGGTGGTGAGTGAGGGGACTTTTTCTAGTTCTTAAAGGAAAGGCTTTCAGCTTTTCCTTGTTGAGTATGATGTTAGCTGTGGGTTTGTCATATGTACCCAGTTTCTCTGTATTTTTACTCACAAGTTGAGCATTTTAATCATAAAGGAATGTTGAATTTTATTGGATGCTTTTTCAGCATCTATTGAAATGATTACATGGCTTTTGTTCTTGGTTCTGTTAACGTGATATATCATATTTGTTGTTGATTTGTACATGCTGAACCATGCTTGTATCCCTGGGATGAATCCCACTTGATCATGGTGAATGACGTTTTTAATGTGTTGTCACATTTAGTTTGCTAATATTCCATTGAGGATTTTTGCATCTATGTTCATCAAGGATATTGGCTTATAGTTTGTGTGTGTGTGTGCACGTGTGTGTGTTCTTGTCTGGTGTTGGTATGTCAGGTTTTCACGTGTGGTTTTATTTTTTTTATCATTAGTGACTCCGTTTTGATTCTGACAACTTTCACAGTATAGTTAGTGAAATAATAATCTAAGATAGATTAATTTTTAAAAAAATTTTTTTCTTTTGAGACAGGATCTCATTCTGTCACCTAGGGTGGAGTGCAGTGGTGCCATCACAGCTCACTCCAGCCTCCACTCCTTAGCTCAAGCAATCCTTCCATCTCAGCCACCCAAGTAGCTGGGACTACTGGCACATGCCATTGCACCCAGTTAATTTTTAAATTGTTTGTAGAGATGGAGTCTCTCTATGTTGCTCAGGCTGATTTTAAACTCCTGTGCTCAAACAATTCTCCTGTCTTGGCCTCCAAAAGTGTTAGCATTACAGGTGTGAGCCATTGTACCCAGCCCATAGATCATTTTAAGGGCATCTTCAAGAATGATTCTAAAGTTTTACAACCATATAATTTGTTCAAATTGTTTTTTGTTTCTCTAAAGCCTCAAGGTTGACCAACACTTAAAACACTATGACAGAGTAGCAGAAAATATTTGCAAAAGTCATATCTGATAAAGAACAGCTATTCAAAATATGTTAAGTACTAGAACTCAACAATAAGAAAAGGAACAACTCCATTAAAAAACAGGCAAAAGACGTGGACAGACACCTCACCAAAGAAGAGCTGTGGATGGCAAATGGGCATGTGTAAAGATGCTGCACATAATGTGGCATTAGAAAATTGCAAATTAAAGCCACACTGAGATATTGTTACACACTTACTATAATGGCCAAAATCTAAAACACTGACAACAAATGCTGATGAGAATGTGTAATGAGAACTCTCATTCATTGCTGATGAGAATGCAAAATGGTACAGCTACTTTGGAAGACAGCTGGGCAATTTCTTACAAAACCAAACATACTTTTACCATACACTCCAACAATAGTGTTCTTTGGTATTTACTCAAATGAGTTGAAAACGTGTGTTTACACAATAACCTGTATATTGATATTTATAACAGCTTTGTTCATAATTGCCAAAATTTGGAAGCAATCAAGATGTCCTTCTCTAGGTGAATGAGTAAATAAACTGTGGTACATCCAAAAGATGGAACATTATTTAAAACTAAAAAAGAAATGAAATAAGCTATCAAGCCACAAAAAGCCTGGGGAAAACTTAAATGCATGTTGCTAAGGGAAAGAAGCCAATCTTCTTTTCTTTTTTAACTCTTCAAGGTTTATTGGGGGTTTTAGTTGGTGTAACACTTCGATAGTTGGTTGCATTGTTTATATGTAGATCTTTTTACACTGTATGGTAATGTACACTACTGATATATATATAGTTCACAAAATAAGATCCTTTGGAACAAGACATGCGATATTGGATCTACACACTGAATGCCAGGATGTGACAGACTGGGAAAAAAAGTTGGACTAGGCATGTTCAGTGAAGGAGCCAGGAAATTATATAACAAGTGAACATCTCTCTGGCTCAAGGGACAACTGCAGCATGTGCAGCATTGGCAGTGGTGCCTCAGAGGTGGCAGGACTATTTCACACTGACCAGTTTGGGACTACACAAGGTTACCACCATCCAGCATCACAATATAGCTGCAGGACTTTACAAACCACTCCTATTTCTAACTTCTGGAATTGATGTTTTTCACAGTCCATCTTAAAATATTACTGCTTTAATCACAGATCAGATAAAAAGAACAACATGCACAACCTCCAACTAAAATCCTGTTGTAGTCAAGACAGTGAAATGGTATGACATCAGAAGACTTTCAAATTGCAGCTCTTTTTGGATCCCCCGAAGTGTATCCACACTCTTCTTCAAACGAGCCTCTTCCTCAGGAGTCAGAGTCACCTTCACAATGTCTGAGATTCCATTCTGTCCCAAGATGCAAGGAACACTAAGGAAGACATCATCCTTTATTCCACAGAGACTCTTAGTCATGGTGGAAATTGGGTGCACCCACCTAACATTCTTCATTATAGTCTCTGCCAAATCTGCCACAGAGAGTCCAATGGCCCAGGATGTGTAGCCTTTGAGTTTGATCACCTCATAAGCACTCTCAACCACCTGCTTGTGAACCTCTTTCCACTGTTCCTTATCTGTATCAGTCCCTAAATCTGGGTGCAGAGTCTTCAGGGAAACACCAGCAACATTCACTCCACTCCATACAGGCACACTGGAATCTCCATGTTCCCCAAGGACCCACCCATGACAGCTTAATGGGTGAACTTCCAGCCTTTCCCCCATCAGGTAACAGAATCGGGCTGAATCCAGATTGCAACCACTTTCAATAACATGGTTTTTGGGAAAGCCCCTTATCTTCCAAGCAACATAGGTCAAGATATCAACTGGATTTGAAACAATAAGCAACTTGCCGTTCGGGCTGTATTTTACAACATTAGGAATGATGAGTTTAAACATGTTCATGTTACGCTGGACCAAATTAAGATGGCTTTCTCCCTCTTGCTGATGTGCCCCAGCCATAATAATGACCAGCTTAAAGTTTGCAGTTACGTTATTGTCTTTGCCAGAGACAATCTTTGGTGTTCTAAGCAAAAGGCTGCCATGTTGGAGATCCATCATCTCTCCCTTCAATTTGTCAGCAATGACATCAACAAGGGCAAGTTCATCTGCCAAGTCCTTCATTAAGATACTGGTGGCACAGGCCATACCAACAGCACCAACCCCAACAACTGTAATCTTATTCTGGGGGGTCTGTTCTTCCTTTAGAAAATTATGAATCAGCTGATCCTTGAGAGTTGCCATTTTGGACTTGGAACCAAAAGGAACCAGGAATGCAAGTCGGGCAGGCGTCAGGGGCACACAGCAATGGGATCTGGACTCAGCAGCAGTTACTCCAGTAAAAGAAGCCAATCTTAAAAGGCTATATACTATACTATTCGAACTATATGACATTCTGGAAAACACAGAACTATAGAGGCAGTAAAAAGAACAGTCCTTGCCAGGGGTTAAGGAGGAGTGAGATTTTTTAGAGGATTTTTTAGAACAGTGAAACGATTGTTTATGATACTATGATTTTTCAGATACATGTCATTATACATTTTTCCAAAGCCATAGAATATACATCAAGAATGAACTCTAATGTAAGCTATCGATTTTGGGTGATAAACATGTATAAATATAGGTTTGCTGATTGTAACTAATGTACCACTCTCATATATAGCACTGATAGTTGGGGAGGCTATGTGTGTGTCAGGGATTGCAGGTATAGATGGGAACTCTCTGTACTTTGTATTCAATTTTGATGTGAACCTAAAACTTCTCTAAACAATAAATTTTATTTTGAAAAACACTACGATACACTAAAACATTTTGTCCTTATTTGGTAATACTTAGAAGTATAATTTTATTAAAATTTTATGTAAAAGTAGAGTCAAAAGATATACATGTTTTGATGAATTATCTTCTATTATTACTATTATCATGTTATTATTATTTGACTTAGAAATCCTCAGTAGACACTATGAATTTAGAGATCAGTAATGTTCATATTGAAAAAAAGACATATACTTAATAAAATTGCCTCTTGTTCCTTTGGTGTTACTGTGGTTAAGAGTCTTGTGCTATTATGATTTCAGTTAAAAATATGGCTGGGTGAGATGGCTCAAGCCTGTAATCCCAGCACTTTGGGAGGCCGAGGCAGGTGGATCACGAGGTCAAGAGATCGAGACCATCCTGGTCAACATGGTGAAACCCCGTCTCTACTAAAGATACAAAAAATTAGCTGGGCATGGTGGTGCGTGCCTGTAATCCCAGCTACTCAGGAGGCTGAGGCAGGAGAATTGCCTGAACCCAGGAGGTGGAGGTTGCGGTAAGCCGAGATCGTGCCATTGCACTCCAGCCTGGGTAACAAGAGCGAAACTCGGTCTCAAAAAAAAAAAAAGTAAAAAGATGTTCTCCAGATTCAGAACATCATTCTCAGCAAACTGACACAAGAACAGAAAATGAAATACCGCATATTCTCACTCAGAGGCGGGTGATGAAAAATGAGAACACATGGACACAGGGAAGGGAGTACTACACACTGGGGTCTATTGGGGGGAATAGGGGAGGGACAGTGCAGGGGTGCAGTTGGGGAGGGATAGCCTGGGGAGAAATGCCAAATGTGGGTGAAGGCGAGGAAAGCAGCAAAACACACTGCCATGTGTGTACCTATGCAACTATCTTGCATGCTCTGCACATGTACCCCAAAGCCTAAAATGCAATAAAAAAATAGTAAAAAGAATCTCTTCAATATTGTAGTGGACTCGGCACAGCTAATGCAGCAGGAGGCATGGTTACCTGCCTGTATAGCTTTGTTTGTATCAGCCAGTCGAAATGTCAAGATGGTTCCTAATCCACTGGATAATTTCACAATCCTTCTCTTAATTTGCTTGCTTTGGATACATTCTATCCTGGAAACAAAATCTAGGCTTCATAATACATTAGGAAATAATAGATTCACGTTCTTTTTTCCAGCTGGTACTGGTAGAGTTTACACATTTACTCCTGCTCCATAGGAACAGCTGCTTAAAAAGCTCAAGTGTGCATTTGATTCCATTACATTGGCACAATAGAAAGTCACGTAAAAGAGGGAGACTCTCTCAGCTTCTCCATATTTGGAAAATTAATTCTTTTAAGTGCTTTAAAAAAAATCTCTACAGGTGGTCAGATCCTATGATCTTAGGTCCAGAAATGACCTCATCACCTTCAGCTGGTCTAAAAGTTGTCTTTGGCTGCTGTACACTTCACAACATCTTGTTAATTATGATTGTTTTTCCTAGTTATAAGTCCTTCTGGATAAATTTTTATAAAGCGTTTATTTTTATCACTTACATAACTACATAAAATATTTTCATTGGTGTCAAAATGTCATGTTATTACCAAACAGATTCCATTTCAATTTCTAGAAATTATTGGAAAGTTAATACCCACATTTTAATGGCACCCTTGCTGTAGTATTAAATCATGCTTTACTGAAATTCACAAGAATCATAATTACACTGCGTTTGTCCGGAATAAAGCACTAGAACAGTTACTTTTTGGCCATCTTCCCTGTTAATTACTATGCTTGCACTTTCTCTTTTTAATTTTTTTATTTTAATTCTTTATTTTATTGCGTTTTAGGTTTTGTGGTACATGTGAAGAACATGCAGGATTGTTGCATAGGTACAAACATGGCAGTGTGGTTTGCTGCCTTCCTCCCCATCACCTATATCTGGCATTTCTCCCCATGCTCTCTCTCCCCAACTCCCCACCCCCTGCTGTCCCTCCCTTATTTCCCCCCAACAGACCCCAGTGTGTGATGCTCCCTCCCTGTGTCCATGTGTTCTCATTGTTCAACACCCACCTATGAGTGAGAACATGAGGTGTTTGATTTTCTGTTCTTGTGTCAGTTTGCTGAGAATGATGGTTTCCAGGTTCATCCACATCCTTACAAAGGACATGAACTTATCATTTTTGATGGCTGTATAGTATTCCATGGTGTGTATGTGCCACATTTTCCCTGTCCATTGATGGGCATTTGGGTTGGTTCCAGGTCTTTGCTGTTGTAAACAGTGCTGCAATGAACATTTCACTTTCTCTTTAGACAAACAATGAATGAAATTTAGTGTCTTTCTAGAATTGAGTTTTCATGAAAGTAGTTGTGATAGATACTCATCATCTACTTCTCTTTTCAGCACAGTGCTATTTTAGTTCAAGAATTGGTAAGTGAATCTTCCCCCTGGCTTGTGAAACTACACCCTATTTAGTACTATTTCAAGAAAAGTAAAAATATTTTAAAAAGTAAAATTAGGCAAGAAAGTCATCTTGCTAGCTAGGCATTTGGTTTCTCCTTAGAGGTGTTACTTAAGAAAACTCAGTCTCCCTAGACATCATTTCAGAAATATAATTGTTAAGCTGCAAAGCTACAGTTTTGGGTAGAAAATTCCCTTTGAGGGTTGCGCATTGAACATGTATTTAGAGAACCTGAGAAATGAGCTTTCAGCAGTAATCATATTTACTCTTCTCCCCGCAGCCACCAGGAAAGCCGGAGGATGAGAAAAGGGCTGAGTTTGATCCACTTTGCCAGATTAGTTCCATTGCCCTGAGCCCCTTTTTTGCCTAGGTCCTGCATACTCCATGCTATGGACTGAATTACAACCCTGTAAAATTCATATTTTGAAGCTTTAACCCCCAATGTCAGGGTATTTGTAGATGGGACCTTTGGGAGGTAACTAAGTTTAGATGAGGTCGTGACGCCCTCATCATGGGATTAGTACTCTTAAAAGAAGTGACATCAGAGGCTTGCTGTGTCTCTCTTTCTGCCACTCTGAGGACTTAGTGAGAAGGCGGCCATCTGCAAGCCAGAAAGAGGGATGTAGCTCTAACCATGCTGGTGTCTTAATCTCAGGCTTCCAGCCTTCATAACTGTGGAAATAAGTGTCTGTGGTTTAAGCCACACAGTCTATGGTATTGTGTTATGGCAGCATAAGCTGAGGAATAGAAATGGTCCTCAACTTAACAATGGTTCCACTTATGCTTTTTTTGACTTTCTGATGGCGCAAAAGTGAAAAGCATTCAGTAGAAACTGTAATTTGAGTACGCATATAGTCATCCTAGTCATCTTTTTACTTTCAGTATAGTACTCAAAAAATTACATGAGATATTCAACACTTTATTATAAAATACACTTTCTGTTAGGTGATGTTGCCCATCTGTAGGCTAATGTAAGTATTTTGAGCACATTTCAAGAAGGTTAGGCTAAACTACAATATTCTGTAGATTCGGTGTGTTCAGTGCATTTTAAACACTTAATATATTTTTAATTTATAACTAGTTTATTGTGACATAACCTCATCACAAGTCAAGGTGCATCTGTCCATTCTCCCAGGACAAGAGACTTGGAACCTGAGCACACAGGGATGGTGGAAACTCAGATGTTGGCCCAGGCAGTTTGGGGACACGTTTTCAAATTGGAATTGTGGCTTCAATTTTCTCTTTCAGTGTGTAAATAGAACCTCCCAATAAGGTTAAATGGAAGAGAAAGCATTAAAGGGCAGTATTCGAGTGGAATCGATGAACAGTTTGTAAGTAAAATTACCTGTTTGCTTGCAGTGACTTGCTAAGTAAGGGAAATTTAAAAAGTACTCGTTATGCTTAAGAAAGTTAAATTTATAGTTTAAGTTATGGTACATGTTGAACTGGGCACTGTGCCTTCCTTATAATACTCTTATTGAATATTTGTTGATTGAAGATGGTTTTTACTTCATCACATATATTTAGCAAAGAGTAAATCCTTCTAAAAGACTTTATCAAGTCCTTGTGAGAAATTACACTCTATGCCAAATGTGGTACTAATTACCTGAGTGTGCAGGTGAAGATTTTTCCTGGCAAATTTGGAACAGCAGCTTAAAAAATAGGTAACACACAGCTAAAGAGTCTTTCTTTCCAGATTCAACTCATATGCCTACTATCTTGACTTTCCCTAAGCATATATATTTAAATTGAAGAAACTGTGACATTCATTTACTAAACACAAATGCCAAGCATGTGTCTAATATTTATTATTCTACATGTTAATTTTTATGAAATATTGCTTGAAACAAAGAGTCACCCAGGACAGGGGTCCAGAACCCCTGGACCATGGACCGGTATTACTCTGTGGTCTGTTAATAACTGGGCTGGACAGCAGGAGGTGAGTGGCAGGTGAGTGGGTATTACTGCCTGAGCTCCGCCTCCTGTCAGATCTATGGCTGTATTAGATTCTCATAAAAGCATGAACCCTGTGGTGAATTGTGCATGCAAGGGATGTAGGTGGTGTGCTCCTTATGAGATTCTGATTAATCCCTGATGATTTGAAGTGGAACAGTTTTGTCCTGAAACTATCCCCTCCACCTCCTGAGCATGGAAAAATTGTCTTTCACAAAACTACAAAACTGGTCCTTGGTGCTAAAAAGGCTGGGGACCACTGATCTAGGACATAGCTAGTTTTTGCCATGGCTATAACTATAGATGTTACAAAATCTCACCTGTACATCTGAGCTGAGCATATGAGCCTATTTCATTGTGGTAGACAGTTCTGTCTGTCTGGCCCTCCAAAGATATTCACATCCTAATCCCCAGAACCTGTGAATATGATACCTTAGGCAAAAGAGTTTGCACACATGATTAAGATAAGGATCTTGATATGGGGAGGGTGTCCTGGATTAACCAGGTGGGTTCAATGTTATCAGAAGGCTCCACCTATGAGGGAGGAAGAGAGTCAGAAATAAGATAGGAGTATGATGTTTGAGGAGAGGGAGGGAGAGAGAGAGAGAGAGAGAGAGAGAGAGAGAGAGAGAGAGAGAGAGAGAGAGAGAGAGAGAGAGAGAGAAAGAAGAGAGAGAGAGATGGAGAGAGAAAGAGAGAGTTGAAGATGATATGCTGATGGTTTTGTTTTGAAGATGGATGAAGGGGCCTTGAGCCAAGGAATGCAGGCCACCTCTAGAAGCTGGAAAAGGCATGGAAATGGATTCCCCCCAGAGCCTCCGGAGGAATGCAGCCGTGCCAACCCATATTAGATTTCTGATCTCCTAAACTGTAAGATAGTCAATATGTGTTGTTTTAAGCCAATAAATTTGTGATAATTTGTTATAGTAGCAGTAGGAGACGAATATAGCAAATCAATGGATTTTGTTTTCTTAGCAAATTTATTTTCTTAACTAATACCAATTTAAAAGCAATTTAAACTTTACACGTAGTTGTCAAATCTCTAAAGAGACAAACATAAGTGGATGTAAGAGATGAATTTAACCTTCTGACATCTGTTGGCACATCGAAGGCTGGTAGAACTGGTAGTGTTTACATAGCATTCGTCCAATCCTCTAACCCTGCTCCCTCTGGACCTGCACTCTCCACCCAACCTGGAGCTACTGTGCCCTGGAAATAGAATATAATGAGATGTGCAGCAAGTGTAAGATACACTATGGATTTTGCAGAGAAGAGTGCAAAATACCTTCATGATTTAATTTTTTTTTTAGACAGAGTCTCTCTCTGCTACCTAGGCTGGTGTGTAGTGGTGCCATGTCGGTTCACCGCAACCTCCTCCTCCTGGGTTCAAGCAATTCTCCTGCCTCAGCCTCCCAAGTAACTGTGACTACAGGCACACATCCATGCCTGGCTAGTTTTTGTATTTTTAGTAGAGACAGTGTTTCACTATGTTTCCCAGGCTGGTCTTAAACTTCTGACCTCAAGTGATCCACCTGCCTCCACCTCCCAAAGTACTAGGATTACAGGTGTGAGCCACTGAGCCTGGCGATAACTTTAAAATATTGATCATATGTTGAAATGATCCTAGTTTGGATATATTGGGTTAAATAAAATATATTATTAAATTTAATTTTAACTTTTTAAACTTTATGAATGCTGTTACAGAAAACTTAAATTACATACGTGGGTCATATTTTATTTCTATTGGACAATGTTGCTCTAAACAGATGAATTCTATGTAATGATGAAATTAATATAACCTAGGTTATGTCAATTGATAGATTATTGATTAATGATTAGACTGCTGCAGTTGAGACAGTTAATTGATTTATTTATACATATTTTACGCATTTTAAAACTAGTACCTCCCTTTTTTGTAATCATATTCTGCTAGAGTCTGACCTCTACAAATCTCAAGTTAAATTTTGATGAGTTAAGTCAGACTTTGCAAGACTTATCTGGGGGAATGCCTAAGGGATTGTGAGAAATCCTATTGGCAGCTCAAAGGTGGCGTTTTTGGATGGGGAGAGGTAGGGTTTTCTGTGGTAGGGGAAAGTGATCTTTGCGCATGTTTTGTTGCCTTTTCTTTTTTTTAAAAGGAAGGAAAGGTAGTCTTTATGAAGACATTGTTACTATAAAAACCTCAATTTAGGTATTTTTTTTTTTTGGTAAAATGAAAAACATATTTTTTTCCCTTTCGTATAAGAATACTTACAGGGAAGACATAGAATTAAAAAACAGAAGGCAGCTTGTGTGGATAAAAATCACCCACTTGAAGCCATTAGGAAAAACCTAAAACTCGTGGTTTCCTTAACACGTGTGTCTGGTTGGGAATAGAATATGCTACCAAAGGAATGATTAGGTTAGAGCATCCTAGACCATTGGCGAACTTCTTTTTTTGGGGGGTGGGGGAGAACAAATTTATTTTGATTTTTCTGGAAATATCAGGAACCATGAAAAAAACAAGTTCAATATTTGGCTGTACCAAAAGCAAAATACAAGTAAAAATAACGTTTGAAAACCATGTTTAACCTTAGAGAAACATGTTTTAAAATATGCAGTTTAACATTCCTTCCTCTATAGAGTGAAACAAGTTTTCTAAACCACAAGATTGCAGTTTGTTTTTTTTTTAAACTGACATAATTTTTTAAAAAGGAAAAAAACCTAAAGGAGAATAAAAAGCACTCACTTCCTACCCTGGAATCCTGTCATTTATAAAATGACATGCTCAAATGTCAGTGAAAATAAAGTTGATAAACCTGAAAACAAGTCTTTCAATGAGTTAAGGTTACAACTGAACAAAGGATTTTGTAGCTGGGAAAGAACGGATTGTATGACAACCAAGCTTTACCAAATACAAATAAATATAAAAAGCAATGAAAACAAACTATTAAATAAAAATTTTTCTATAGAGTAGCAGCTTTCAGAAAGGAAAAACAACTTAGTTCCACAGAGTTGTATGTTCCTTAGGCAGATGGCCAATTTTTTTCCAAACCTTGTCTTGCGCTATAAAAATAAAAGAATCCTTGCCTTGGAGGAAGTCTGCTGAAGAAGGCACCAAAATCCTATCCTCCCTATTCCCCTAAATGATATTAATAATCCTCTTATCAATCCTTTCAAGGTAACTTCAACATCATTAAAAATTAACATTCTAAATATGTAAGGCTATAGAAAGAAGGTCCTGCCTATTCTCTTTGCCTCTCTCAAATCATTCTCGTCTGGTTTAACAAACTGAAGCACTAGCTAGGAGGATAAAAATATAGTCCCATATTCACTGGGCATAAAATAAAGGTAGCCACTTGTGCAGGAAGCCTAACATTTTTACTATTTCCTAACTTTTTAAAACTTAAAGATAAGCCCATTTCCACAAGCTAACTTTACAGCTCCTTAATACGTTTAATCTGGACAATTTAATTTGAAGACTTTGTGTCTGCCTTTTTCAATTGTTTTACCCAAAAATATGCCTGAACTAACTTTCAATTTTAGGAACCCCCTGCAGGGAATCCTCATGGAGTGTGAGTATGAACACTAAGTTGAAGAATATTATTTCACAGAAATCTAGGACTGTCAGTCTAGGGCTGAGTTCATTCTCTTCCTTCAGAGATAAAATTTCAAGCTGAGTAAATTTAGAGAAAGGGTTCCTCATACAGTCATACACTAGTGCTGGAAAAAGGAGAGAAGATGCTATTTAATTCGGTTTTGTGGTTCCTCCAGCTGGGTTATAGCAAGATTTGAGAGTTGTACCCTTCATTTTCAAGTCCAAGTGGCTGCAGAAAAATTTCAAGAATTTCTCTGGCAAGGTGGCAAGTTAGTTTCCTTTTAGATCTAAGACCCTTCTCACTTTAAGAAAGCATATTTTCTCCAGAACCTTTCAGAGGCTTGTTCATTTGTTCATGTGATGAAAAACATCTGCTAAATAGGCTCTTTTCTGTAGTGATTTTTCATTTCCAAAGCACTCAGCAAAAGCT
Source organism: Saguinus oedipus (assembly GCA_031835075.1). Classification (NCBI taxonomy): domain Eukaryota; kingdom Metazoa; phylum Chordata; class Mammalia; order Primates; family Cebidae; genus Saguinus; species Saguinus oedipus. The sequence continues at coordinate 53,638,699 of CM063186.1, read as the reverse complement.
TGCTGTTTTCTTATGGGTATTCTGGCAATTCACCTTTCAACTCAAATACCTTGTAGAGAACTCTTCCTCTGATGAGCCACTGAATGTCTGCATGGTGCAGGAGGCTGTTCGTCCAGGCTTTTGTTTGGGGCATTTTGTTTTTTAACATTTTTTTGCATAAATGGGTCTTTGATATGGGTAACCAGTTTTGTAGGAGTGTTCAGGATGTCACTGTATCTTCAAGTTTTTGATATCAGCATCTCTGTGAAGAAAGCAGTGTGCTGTAACATCAGCATCAGGATTTCTATCTTTCCTTTTTTTTATTATTGCATTTTAGGTTTTGGGGTACATGTGAAGAACATGCAAGATAGTTGCATAGGTACACATGTGGCAGTGTGATGTGATTTGCTGTTTTCATCCCCTTCACCTATATCTGGCATTTCTCCCCATGCTATCTCTCCCCAACTCCCCACCCCACGCTGTCCCTCCCCTATTCCCCCCAACAGACCTCAGTGTGTAGTGCTTCCCTCCCTGTGTCCATGTTTTTTCATTGTTCAATGAGTGAGAACATGTGGTATTTCATTTTCTGTTTGTGTCAGTTGCTGAGAACGATGTTCTCCAGGTTCATCCATGTCCCTACAAAGGACACGAACTCATTGTTTTTGCTTGCTGCATAATATTCCATGGTGTATATGTGCCACATTTTCCCTGTCCAGTTGATCATTGATGGGCATTTGGGTTGATTCCAGGTCTTTGCTATTGTAAACAGTGCTGCAATGAACATTTGTGTGCATGTGTCCTTATACTAGAACGATTTGTAATCCTTCGGATATATACCCAGTAATGGGATTGCTGGGTCAAATGGAATTTCTATTTCTAGGTCCTTGAGGAATTGCCATACTGTCTTCCACAATGGTTGAACTAATTTACACTCCCACCAGCAGTGTAAAAGTGTTCCTATTTCTCCACATCCTCTCCAGCATCTGTTGTCTCCAGATTTTTTAATGATCGCCATTCTAACTGGTGTGAGATGGTATCTCAATGTGGTTTTGATTTGCATCTCTCTAATGACCACTGATGATGAGCATTTTTTCATATGTTTGTTGGCCTCATGTATGTCTTCTTTTGTAAAGTGTCTGTTCATATCCTTTGCCCACTTTTGAATGGGCTTGTTTGTTTTTTTCTTGTAAATCTGTTTTAGTTCTTTGTAAATTCTGGATATCAGTCCTTTGTCAGATGGGTAAACTGCAAACATTTTTTCCCATTCTGTCAGTTGCTGATTCACTCTAATGACTGTTTCTTTTGCCATGCAGAAGCTGTGGAGTTTGATTAGGTCCCATTTGTCTATTTTGTTGCCAATGCTTTTGGTGTTTTGGTCATGAAGTCCTTGCCTACTCCTATGTCCTGAATGGTTTTGCCTAGATTTTCTTCTAGGGTTTTTATGGTGCCAGGTCTTATGTTTAAGTCTTTAATCCATTTGTAGTTAATTTTAGTGTAAGGTGTCAGGAAGGGGTCCAGTTTCTGCTTTCTGCACATGGCTAGCCAGTTTTCCCAACACCATTTATTAAACAGGGAATCCTTTCCCCATTGCTTGTTTTTGTCAGGTTTATCAAAGATTGTATTATAGTAGATATGTTGTGTTGCCTCCAATGCCTCTGTTCTGTTCCATTGGTCTATATCTCTGTTTTGGTACCAGTACCATGCTGTTTTGATTACTATAACCTTGTAGTATAGTTTGAAGTCTGGTAGTGTGATGCCTCCTGCTGTGTTCTTTTTGCTTAGAATTGACTTGGCTATGCGGGCTCTCATTTGGTTCCATATGAAGTTTAAGGTAGTTTTTTCCACTTCTGTGAAGAAGGTCATTGGTAACTTGATGGGGATAGCATTGAGTCTGTAAATTACTTTGGGCAGTATGGCCATTTTCATGATATTGATTCTTTCTAACCATGAACATGGAATGTTTCTCCATCTGTTTGTGTCCTCTCTTATTTTGTTGAGCAGTGTTTGCAGTTCGCCTTGAAGAGGTCCTTTATGTTCCTTGTTAGTTGTATTCCTAGGTATTTTATTCTCTTTGTAGCAATTGTGAATGGCAGTTCATTCTTGATTTGGCTCTCTTTCAGTCTGTTATTGGTGTATAGGAATACTTGTGATTTTTGCGCATTGATTTTGTATCCTGAGACTTTGCTGAAGTTGCTTATCAGTTTCAGGAGTTTTTGGGATGAGGTGATGGAGTCTTCTAGATATACTATCATGTTGTCTGCAAATAGAGACAATTTGGCTTCCTCCTTTCCTATTTGAATACCCTTTCTTTTTCTTGCCAGATTGCTCTGGCTAGAACTTTCAGTACTACATTGAGTAGGAGTGGTGAGAGAGGGCATCCTTGTCTAGTGCCAGATTTCAAAGGGAATGCTTCCAGTTTTTGCCCATTCAGTATGATATTGGCTGTTGGTTTGTCGTAAATAGCTTTTATTATTTTGTGATACATTCCATTAATAACGAGTTTATTGAGGGTTTTTGGCATAAAGGGCTGTTGAATTTTGTCAAAGGCCTTCTCTGCATCAATTGAGATAATCATGTGGTTTTTGTTTTTTGTTCTGATTAGGTGGTGAATTACATTTATAGACTTGCATATGTTGAACCAGCCTTGCATCCCTGGGATGAATCCTACTTGATCATGGTGGATAAGCTTTTTGATGTGCTGTTCTAATCAGCTTGTCAGTATTTTATTGAAGATTTTTGTGTCTATGTTCATCATGGATATTGGCCTGAAGTTTTCTTTTCTTGTTGAGTCTCTGCTGGGTTTTGGTATCAGGATGATGTTGGTCTCATAAAATGATTTGGGTAGGATTCCCTCTTTTTGGATTATTTGCAATAGTTTCAGAAGAAATGGTACCAGCTCCTCTTTGTGTGTCTGGTAGAATTCGGCTGTGAACCTATCTGGACCTGGGCTTTTTTTGTGTGGTAGGCTCTTAATTGCTGCCTTGACTTCAGACCTTGTTATTGGTCTATTCATAGTTTCGGCTTCCTCCTGGTTTAGGCTTGGGAGGACACAGATGTCCAGGAATTTATCAATTTCTTCCAGGTTTATTAGTTTATGTGCATAGAGTTGTTTGTAATATTCTCTGATAATGGTTTTAATTTCTGTGGAATCTGTGGTGATTTCCTCTTATCGTTTTTTATTGCATCTATTTGGTTATTCTCTCTTTTCTTATTTATCGATCTGGCTAGTGGTCTGTCTATTTTGTTGATCTTTTCAAAAAACCAGCTCTTAAATTTATTGATTTTTTGAAGGGTTTTTCATGTTTCTATCTCCTTCAGTTCTGCTCTTATTTTAGTTATTTCTTGTCTTCTAGGTTTTGAGTTTTTTGGATCTTGCTCCCCTAGCTCTTTCAATTTTGATGATAGGGTGTCAATTTTGGATCTCTCCATTCTTCTCATGTGGGCACTTACTGCTATATATTTTCCTCTAGAGACTGCTTTAAAATGTGTCCCAGAGATTCTGGTATGTTGTGCCTTCGTTTTTGTTGGTTTTTAAGAACTTCTTTATTTCTGCCTTCATTTCATTATTTATCCAATCAGCATTCAAGAGCCAGTTGTTCAATTTCCATGAAGCTGTGCAGTTCTGAGTTAGTTTCTGAATTCTGAGTTCTAACTTGATTGCACTGTGGTCTGAGAGACTGTTTGTTATAATTTCCGTTCTTTTGCATTTGCTGAGGAGTGATTTACTTCCAATTATGTGGTCAATTTTAGAATAGGTATGGTGTGGTGTTGATAAGAATGTATATTCTGTGGATTTGGGGTGGAGATTTCTGTAAATGTCTATCAGATTTGCTTGTTCCAGGTCTGAGTTCTGGTCCTGAATATTCTTGTTAATTTTCTCTCTGGTCGATCTCTCTAATATTGAGAGTGGAGTGTTAAAGTCTCCCACTATTATTGTGTAGGAGTCTAAGTCTCTTTGTAAGTCATTAAGAACTTGCCTTATGTATCTGGTGCTCCTGTATTGGGTTCGTATATATTTAGGATCGTTCGCTCTTCTTGTTGTATCGATCCTTTTACCATTATGAAATGTCCTTCTTTGTCTCTTTTGATCTTTGTTGCTTTAAAGTCTATTTTATCAGAGATGAGAATTGTAACTCCTGCTTTTTTTTTTTGCTCTCCATTTGCTTGGTAAATCTTCCTCCATCCCTTTATTTTGAGCCTTTGTGTATCCTTGCATGTGAGATGGGTTTCTTGGATACAGCACGCAATGGGTTTTGGCTTTTTATCCAATTTGCCAGTCTGTGTCTTTTGATTGGTGAATTTAGCCCATTTACATTTAGGGTTAATATTGTTATGTGTGAATTTGATCCTGCCATTTTGATGCTAGCTGACTGTTTTGCCCGTTAGTTGATGCACATTCTTCATTTTGTTGATGTTCTTTATCATTTGGTATGTTTTTGGAGTGGCTGATACTGGTTGTTCCTTTCTATGTGTAGTGCCTCTTTCAGGAGCTCTTGTAGAGCAGGCCTGGTGGTGACAAAATCTCTGAGTACTTGCTTGTTTGCAAAGGATTTTATTTTTCCTTCACTTATGAAGCTCAGTTTGGCTCGATATGAAATTCTGGGTTGAAAGTTCTTTTCTTTAAGGATGTTGAATATTGGCCCCCACTCTCTTCTGGCTTGTAGGGTTTCTGCTGAGAGATCTGCTGTGAGTCTGATGGGCTTCCCTTTGTGGGTGACCCAACCTTTCTCTCTGGCTGCCCTCAGCATTTTCTCCTTCATTTCAACCCTGGTGAATCTGATGATTATGTGCCTTGGGGTTGCTCTTCTTGTGGAGTTTCTTTGTGGTGTTCTCTGTATTTCCTGGACTTGAATATTGGCCTGCCTTGCTAGGTTGGGGAAGTTTTCCTGGATAACATCCTGAAGAGTATTTTCCAGCTTGGATTCATTCTCTTCGTCACATTCAGGTACACCTATCAAACGTAGATTAGGTCTCTTCACATAGTCCCACATTTCTTGGAGACTTTGTTCATTCATTTTTGTGCTTTTTTCTCTAATCTTGCCTTCTCATTTTATTTTATTGAGTTGATCTTCGACCTCTGATATCCTTTATTCTGCTTGGTCAATCGGCTGTTGAAACTTGTGCTTGCTTCGTGAAGTTCTTGTGTTGTGTTTTTCAGCTCCATCAATTCACTCATATTCCTCTCTAAGTTGTCCATTCTTGTTATCATTTCCTCAAATCTTTTTTTCAAGGTTCTTAGTTTCTTTGCATTGGGTTAGAACATGTTGTTTTAGCTCATGGAAGTTTCTCATTACCCACCTTCTGAATTCTGATTCTGTCATTTCATCACACTCATTCTCCATCCAGCTTTGTTCCCTTGCTGGTGAGGAGTTGTGATCCCTTGTAGGAGGAGAGGTGTTATGGCTTCAGGTGTTTTCCTCCTTTTTGTGCTCGTTTCTTCCCATCTTTGTGGATTTATCCACCTGTCATCTGTGTCGTTGCTGATTTTCAGATTGGGTCTCTGAGTGGACATCCAGGTTGTTGATGGTGAAGTTATTACTGTTTCTTAGTTTTCCTTCTAACAGTTTGGCTCCTCCGCTGTAGGACTGCTGAGGTCCACTCCAGGCCCTGCTTGCCTGGGGATCACCTGCAGCAGCTGCAGAACAGTAAGGGTTGCTACCAGTTTCTTCTTCTGCTGTCTTTGTCCCAGAATGATGCCCGCCAAATGTCAGTCTCGTCAGTCTTTTGTGAGGTGACTCTTTGGATATATGGGGGTCAGGGAGCTGCTTGAGGAGACAGTCTGTTTTTTATAGGAGCTCAAGGGTTGAGCTGTGAGCTCTGTTGTTCTTTCAGAGCTGCTAGGCAGGTACGTTTAAGTCTGCTGCAGCAGAACTCATAAACCACCTTTTTTTCCCCAGGTGCTCTGTCCCAGGGAGTTAGGGCTTTATTTATGAGTGTCCATCATGCTGCTGCTTTTTTTTTTTTTCATGGCTGCCCTGCCCAGCAAGGAAGCAGCCTAGTCACTGTCTCTCTGCAGAGGCTTTGCTGAGCTCTGCCCTGCTGCCATTGAGCTTCCCTGTAGTCCTGTTTATATGGGTGTGGTTAGAACTGTCTTGGCAATGGTGGCCCGCCTCCGTAATGGCGGACTCTCTCTGTTATGGTGGGTTGCCTCGGCAATGGCAAGCTGCCTCAGCAATGTCGGACTACCTCCGTAGGGGTGGAGTGCCTCGGTAATGGCGGACACCCCTCCCCCACTGAGCTGCATGGTCCTGGGTTCAGCTGTTCTTGCTGTAAAACTATCAACCCTGAGCGTTTCCAATTGCTGTTTATTTTGTTTGTTTTTGTGAGGATGGGACCCGTCGAGCCTGATCACCTGGCTCCCTGCCTCAGAGCCTTTTTTTTTTAAGTTGAACTGTTGACTCTCCTAGGTGTTCCAGTTGTCTGCTGAAAGGTCGCCGGGATCTGTGTGATTTCCCGTGCGGTGACCCACTGCACCGGCTGAAACAACGGTGCTGCCCAGGAATCTCCTGGTCAGCTTAAAAGGGCAACCAGACCAGTGTATTTTGTATGGAGAGCCACCACACCACAGAGCTGGCAAAACAGCCACACTGGCTAAAACAGCCATGCTGGCCAAAACAGCCGCACTGGCGACCCGTAGGGCTCCTCTGCCTAGGAATCTCCTGGTCTGTGGGCAATAAAGATTTGTCTGGAAATGCGGCGTCCCCTCACCCTCTGCACTTTCAGTGGGAGCTGCAATCCTGAGCTGCTCCTGAAAGGGCCATCTTGGATCTTCTCCTCTTTCCTTTTTTTTAATGACAGAAAATGATTTATGGAGACAACCACTGATGTAGCACCTGGAGTGTAGATAGCAGACTTCTGGTTATCAGATACATTGTTACAACATTATATATTGGCCTTCATTTTGTAAATTCATCATTTGCAAGTCTTATTAATGTTACAGCATGACAAATATTAGTGAGATCTGTTGATTCATCATTCTAGATAGAAAAGCTGCTGCTTTTCAGTTAATGACACAAAATCTTTTTAGGATCATATGAGATATCATCAATAAGTCAAGTCTTTTCAATAAATGAAGTCTTCAATTTTGCACTGCATCTTGCCCCAGTATTTGAATGTTATTATTAGATTCTCACCAACTATGCATATTTTCCTTTGCTAAGTTCTGCTACTAAATAATTTGCTTCCTAAACCTTTTGACTAAACATGATTTTTGAATAAAAGCCTTACTGTTTTGATAGTTCAAAAGCCATTTGAAAATAGTGAATTTCCTTTCTTGTAGAGTGGCTGTGATTTATAGTTATGATTGCTAGTTTTGTAAGTTGCATGCCACCGACAGTGCACAATGGGATAGGACAACCTGGACCGAGTCCATATAAAACCCTTGAGAAGTATCTTTCATTATAAAGACAGAACTTCTTTGTGTCCCTTGTTACACTAGTGTACTGAGGTATGCTCTGAAGACTGAAATTCTTCATCACCAACCTTTTCAGAAATGTCCGTAGCTCTATACCTATAATGGTTCTCTTCTTTCTCACATCTTGCCTTCCAAAACTGGACTTTCAGTTTTGTCACACATGAATGTTAATAAAATATAAAAACAGACATAACCAAACAAGAAAATCAGAAAAGTACAAAAACTTCACCAAAGAATTCACTTCTAACCCCCATGATCCACATTTTTGCAATGTTTACAACAAAGTGGCCAAGGGACAGCTGAGTTGTGGCATGTAAAAACTCCTTCCTTAGAATGAAAACTTCCCTCTGATTTTCTACTTCACAGTCAATTCACTCCATAAGTCAGCTGGCACTGCATAAGAAGAGCCTGGGGGAGGCCAATGTCCGCCTCCTCCCATCCTTTCCTCTGCAATTAAAGTAGCACATGTGTCTGCCTATACATAATACCAAAAGGGCTGAAAGATCCCTAAGAAACCTGTTAACAGTGCTGCATGATCATTGTTCACTGCTGAGAGAACAGCATCATGCAGCACACAAATAAAAAACTGTAGTCACGATTTCTCCAGCAACATCTCTTAGGACCCCCATTGAGAAACCCACCTCCAACACCAAATGATCTCCTAGGAGAGGTCATTTTCATTTGACTTGGATTCTTCTGTGGCTTGACTTGCAAGTTCAGGTTTGGCTCCTCCCTCATTCACCACCTGCAGACTAGACATTGGTTTTGTCTGCCCCAGCTCCTCAGTATTCTCTGGTACCTGCTGGTTATTTTTTAACTTCTGCTGTGTTGTTTTGATCTGATTTGTCAGCAGATTCCAGGTTAGCTTCTTTCCCATCTCTCTGGTTTGAGTTAAGCTGTGATGGATCCTTTGGACTCTTTACCACCTCATGGAGATTGTATTTTCTAAACAACACGTAATCTTTCACAACGCTCAGACAACAGACAGCTTTGATTATTTCTACTACCACTGTGTACTGTGGATTAGTGCGACTCACTTTATTTTCTGAATAGGGTACACACGATTCCTGCCACTTTTCTGATAACTTCTTCTCTATTCGTGTGACTATTATTTCGAGATTTGTACATAATCTGAAATGCCCCTTTGTTTGGAGCTTTAAATCAGGGTTCCAAACATGTTTCTCCATGTCTTCTCATATCTTCTAAAAAAGCCTTGCATGTACGTGAGATGGGTAACATTCATAGAATAACTCGAGTCTTCTTGGTTTTGTACATATCCTGGAGAATATGATGTACCAATTTCTCAGGTTCTATCCCAAGTGTCTGGATGAAGATGACGTTATTTGCTCCACTTTCCATTGACTGGCACCTTCTTTGCCTCATCTCTGTAGATTCCTTAATGTCACCAACTTCTTTCTTCAAGGCAGCCTCCACATCATCTCCCTCACGTCCAGAGGGCTGCTGATCCTTGTCTGTAAATTTTCTTGGTCTATATATGTCGCCGTATGCGTTGAGCAGACTGCAGGCCTCCATGCACTTGTGCTCGTTCAAGTTGCAGGTGATGAGCATGCCCTGCAGCCTCGGCTCCCGCTGATGGGGCCCACTGGTGTTGCAGCACCCAGCCTGCTTGGCCAGCACTAATTGAGCCTTGCCTTCACGCTTCCTGTAGCCAGGCTGAGTAGGCTGCAGGACTGGGGGCCGCCATGGTGTGTATGAGCTGAGAGGAAAGAGAAACGTTTCTCTGCTGCTGTGGCATCCTCACCTCCCTGCAAACTTCTATATGGTTTAGGAGTATGAACAGAAGAAGCATGATGGCTTCGACATTTGGGATACATATGCCTTTGTTTTTTTTTTTTTTTGGAGATGGAATCTTGCTCTGTTGCCCAGGCTAGAGTGCCGTGGCGCAATCTCAGCTAACTGCAACCTCTGCCTTCCGGGTTCAAGCAATTCTCCTGCCTCAGCCTCCCTGAGTAGCTGGGATTACAGGCACGCACCATGCCCAGCTAATTATTGTATTTTTTAGTAGAGACAGGGTCTTGCCATGTTGACCAGGTTGGTCTTGAACTCCTGACCTCAGGTGATCTGCCCACCTTGGCCTTCCAAAATGCTGGGATTACAGATGTGAGCCACTGCGCCAGGCCACATATGCCTTTTTATCTCTAAACCATAAGGGTAGTTTTGAATCACTTAAGTGTTTTTGTCTTCTCACAAAGGTTTCGTGGACATCATATCTTTCTCTTTTAGAAGAAACAAATTTCTTCTGAAATCCTGTTAGTGTTTTATGAAGGCATCTAGCCAGTGCAGTTTCCTGGATCAGATTCATGTTTGTATGATCACGAAATCTCAGGAAACTAAACAGGATCCGAAAGCAATTTCCTTTGTGTGGTGATTACCTTAGAGTTCGATGTGGAAAAAACCATATATGTGTATATTAGGCGTGTGTGTGTGTGTGTGTGTGTGTGTGTGTGTGTGTGTGTATACATATACACATATATGTCTTTTACAAAATATTCATCACTTTATTATATATGTGTGTGTGTGTATATACATGGTCTATGCATGTTGTCACTGTATGTGTTGAGCAGACTGTAGGCCTCCACACACTTGTGCTTGTTCACATTGCAGGTGATGAGGATGCCCTGTAGCCCCGGCTCTCACTGATGGGGCATACACACACACACACACACACACACACGTATATATACACATATATACACACATATATGCACACACATATGTGTGTATACATATATACACATATATGTATGTAAACACATATGTATACACACATATAGTAAAGTGATGAATGTTTTGTAAAAGACAAAAGATTTGCCTTCTAGGCACTCCATACCATTTAGGGAATGCTAAATATCAGGACATAAGACTCATGGTTTGACACTCAGCTTGAAAAAATATCTATTAAGAAAATTTAGACTGGCATGGTGGTTCACACCTGTAATTCCCAGCACTTTGGGAGGTTGAGGTGGGTGAGGCTTGAGGTGAGGAGTTCGAGACCAGCTTGGCCAACATGGTGAAACCCTGTCTTTACTAAAAGTACAAAAATTAACTGGGTGTGGTGGTGCATGTCTGTAATTCCAGCTAATTGGGAGGCTGAGGGAGGAGGATTACTTGAGCCCAGGAGACAGAGGTTGCAGTGAGCCAAGATCAGGCCACTGTACTCCAGCCTGGGAGATACAGCAAGACTCTGTCTCCAAACAAAAAGTAAGAAAAAAAAGAAAATTTATACAAAGTTTATAATTTCGGTAAGCAAATAAGTGTCATGAATGATTATTAGTGGAAGGATTTCCCTTTAACTTATTTGGATCATTCCTCCCCTGACCCATAACCAGTTTTTTACTTTATTTTGTAGGGGCTGCCACATGCATCTATGGGCTGTGTCTACTAACTGGTGTAAGTATTCACCACTTAAGGTGTTGTAATGAAATAGTAACCTCTGAAATGTTTCCCCTCTTCTTGATAAATCCCTGTGTACATTTATCGTTGTGGTATAGATACAGAAGAGTTATCAGGGCCAGGTGGATCACTTGAGACCAGGAATTTGAGACCAGCCGGGGCAACATGGTAAAACTCTGTCTCTACAAAAAATACAAAAAAGTAGCAGGGTGTGATGGTGTGTGCTTGTGGTCCCAGCTACTTGGGAGGTGAGGTGGGAGGATGGATTGAGTCTAGGAAGTCGAGGCTGTAGTGAGCCATGGTCACGCCACTGCACTTCAGCCTGAGCTCTGTGGAACAGAGTTAGACCATCTCAAAAGGAGAGAAAAAAAGAGAAAAGTTATCAGAAAATAGGGAAAACTCTTGAAAGAGCACTTGGATAGGATGGAAGTCAGTTATTAGAGGCTAACATCTTAACTGGACTTCCATTAGCAAATGTCCATTTTCCCAATGGGTAGTAGAGTGTATATTTCTTGGCTTTGCAAGAATATAAAAATATCCCATTCATTAACCTAGCTTGAATAAACAATTCCCCTGATTTCTAAGATAAGATACAGTTAGCTATGAATGCATATAGGTAGAATCTGGTGCATGTGTTTATCTCAAATCCAGGACTCTTTTTATATTTACAGACCATGCACTTCAAGTTTAAGTATTCCCAGTTAAAGTGTCAAGGCAGGAGGCTGAGTGAGGACACACCAGCTTTACCTGCCTTGAGGCACTCCTGGGATTGATTGGTTTCCTCAGTGCCATAAAATTTTTTATTATTCCTCTGCACATATCAGGCCATGGAACTGTGTGGCCTTCTGGGACTTCTGCTGCTTATAAAACGGCGCAACATTTTTATTGGCCGAAGTGCAGGGTGAGAATTGCTTATCACCCTTGCAGAGTAACTGGAGACCTCTTTTAGGGTCATTGGTTAACCTTTACCAGAGGGCAGCTAATGAGCCAAAGAAGGAAATGCTAACATTAAATTAAAAAATGTAAAGAAGGATTCCTCCAAGCATCTGATGAGCTAGGAGGGGTAGAAACATTGAGAGTGAGAATCTGGGAAATAACCAAGTGCTTTGTTTTTTTCTACGGTATGTAGAACTCATTACTGTTGATGGAAGCAAAATCAACAAGGCTGAGTGCCTTGAATAAGTCAGAGGTTAGAAACCCTCCGGCTCAACTTTATTGGTCAATTTTCTTTAGGTGAGCAAAAAAGTCTCTAAAGAGAAGCCTGTTTGCCCTACTGGAAGAGCAGTCATTTATTTTATAAATGATCAGCACCACGTATCTTTACATACAGTTTTATCAGACTTAAAATATTTCGGCTTCTTAGTGGTATAGCAGTTATAGATAAATTAAAACAAAATGCTTAAAATTCAATCCTGAGAAGATGGAATTGGTCCTAGAAGATGGTAGTCTTTGGGCTGAGAGATAAGTTGGGTACTAGATGTCTCTTACTGGAAGGTCCTACAAAATTCTGATCTAAATGATTATAATTGAGCCAGTGGGAGTAGAAAAAAGTTTCAGGTGGTATAATGCAGGAATTATAAATCAGGCCTTGGAATTGGCAGACCAGGTACAAAATCCCTATTAATTTCAGTGTTATTTAACAGAGTAGAATTATAGTATGTAGTTAACAAAATAATTGTACAGAGTTTTATTTAGTTCTTTTGGTTTTAAAGAATAGTCACGTAGTCCAACAATTAAAATAATTTTAGCATATCATTATGATACACACACACACATATTGTTGAGAAAGATCATCTCTTAAAAATCCAAGAGCAAGATTTGTAATAGAACAATTTCCGTGGAAATGGAAGAGAAAGGGGGAAATGATTTGGAACTCAAGACAAGTCTGGGATCCTCAGACGTAGAAGTCCATTAATTTTACTCTGAGCATCCAATTTTAATATGAAGACACAATACATCTCTTTTCTTCTCTGTGCTCCCTTGGCTACCAAAGGACTTGTGTTTTCTGTATTTCACAATTCAGACTCCTGAAACAGGCATTCCCGCCGGTTTGGGCACAGACTTATTGGCCAGGTCACATTTAGCCCAGTGACTAGTTTATGGATTGGCTGGTGATGGAACAGACAGGCCTTTACTCCTAATCTAATTAAAGATGTTAATTAAGAAGGCTACCCTTGGCTGGGCACGGTGGCTCATGCCTGTAATCCCAGCACTTTGGGAGGCCAAGGTGGGCGGATCACCTGAGGTCAGGAGTTCAAGACCAGCCTGACCAACATGGAGAAACCCCATCTTTACTAAAGGTATGAAAAATTAGCCAGGTGTGGTGGCACATGCTTGTAATCCCAGCTACTCTGGAGGCTGAGGCAGAAGAATTGCTTGAACCCAGGAGGTGGTGGTTGCAGTGAGCTGAGATCACGCCATTGCACTCCAGCCCGGGCAACAAGAGCAAAACTCCATCTCAAAAAAAAAGGAAGAAGAAGAAAAGAAGGCTACCCTTCAGTGAGGGGAATGGGTAGACAGGTTCCTTTTGCTAAGGTGTGACTGGCACACTGAATGATATGACAGTCCTTGAGAGTTTGTTATGGATAAGTTAGATCTGCATGCCATCCTACTTTCTGATTATACTTCTTCACAATCATTGGGACACAAGTGGAAGGAAGATAAATGTCCCCTTTATTTGAGAGCAAATCTTCTGAATATCTGTTCAATGAAACTCAGATACCCTCTCTAGTTAAGACTTAACTTTGTAACTATTCACCTCAGAAATGTAACCATAAAGAAATTGCCCAATAGGTAAATGACAGAGCTGAGTGAATCTTAAGCAAAATGGTCAAGTAGGCAATAAGAGTTTTTGTCATTGTCATTCTTTCTTTTAAAACCCAGAGTCATTTTATATACTAGCAAATTAAAGGCACCTTTACTTTGGGAGGAAGAGGATGTGACTTAGTTGGCAGATAACCTTAAATCATACCTTTGCCCCATATCTCATAGACTTGGGTAAATAAATGAGCTTCTTTGAGCTTTAATCTCCTCAATGTGAGATATAACTGTCTGCCATGGTTGAATGGGTTTTCCCCAAATTCATGTATGAAAACTCAATCCCCTATACAACAGTGTTGGAAAGTGAGTCCCTTCGGGAGGTGTTTGGGTCATGAGGGCTTTGCCCTTATAAATAGATTAATGCCATCAAACTAGAACTTGATGGAGGGAGTTAGTCTCTCTTGAACTTCTGACTTTCCTTATATAAGGACACATCAGAAAAGCCCTCACCAGACACCAAATGCTGATGCATTGCTCTTGGACTTCCCAGTCCCTAGAACTGTGAGAAAACAAAATACTGTTCTTTATAAATTACCCAGTTTCAGATCTTTTGTGGTAGTAGGACAAAACAGATGAAGACACTATCATACAAGGTTGTTGTTCTAAATATTGTCTGAAAGAGGTGGGCATATGATGGATAACTATTTCATAAGTACTTAAAATAAAGATGGAAGGGATAACTAAGAACTCACATTTTATAGATGTGGGAACTGGGGGCCTGAGAATTATTTTTGTTGTTTAAGTTCAGTCAGCTTACTTAGTCAAAACTAGAACCCAGGTCTCTCGACCTCCTAGGCTAGTATTTTTTCAAGCTACCTCAAAGTTTTTCTACAATTCTAAAAACTTGCTGTTAAGACTGTAGATGTGTGTGAAGTTGTAGCTTCCAGTTGCCTACAATGAACAAAACTATTTTTACTATTAGGCTGAATTTCTTTGTTTCTTTCTTTTCTTTTTTCCTTTTTTGGGATGAAGTCCTGCTCTGTTGCCCAGGCTAGAGTGCAGTGGCATGATCTCAGCTCACTGCAACCTGTGCCTCCTGGGTTCAAGCTATTCTCCTGTCTCAGTCTCCCCGAGTAGCTGAGACTACAGGTATGTGCCACCATGCCTGGCTAATTTTTTTTTTTTTTTTTTTTTGCTAGAGAGGGTGTTTCACTATGTTGGTCAGTCTGGTCTCGAACTCCTGACCTCAAGTGATCTGCCTTCCTTGGCCTCCCAAAATGCTGGGATTATAGGCATGAACCACCGTGCCTGGCCAAAGTTCTTTTTTTTTTTTTTTTAAAAAAGAATATATCTGGTACTTATTTCTGTGAAGACTGAATAACTGTTAATAGCCCAAATTATGAACTGTCCTAGAAGAATGTGTTTTAATAGTAACCCAAGTCTTAAAGAAGGGAAACTCCTTAGCTAGGCATCCCTGAGCCACCCCGGCCTCCTGCAGTCACTCTAGCCACATGGCTAACGTGTAGTTCTAAGATCAAGGAGACAGTCTTGCTCCAGAATGAAAGGCCATGAAACACAAGTTACTTGAGCTCACCTGGCTGAACGTCACAATCCAGAAATGTGTTCCATGCCATGCACTCCTCTGTCACGTGAGCAAAGTGTGTCAAGGTGCAGTGGAAACTGTGTAATTCATTCTATCTTCAATAGCCAAGGAGTTGAATTTTATGAAATATTTAAGGACTAGATTCTAGAAGACCTTCATGGGATACAGTTGGTTTGTTCACATAATTGTTTTTTTCTTTGCCCAGGAGCAGAAGATTTTCCAAGCATGTCTTCCTTCTTCCACTTAGAATTCCTTCACAGACTCTTGTTGTCTATTTTGTGTAAGGCACCATGGGAAATACAAAATGATATTTTATATGCTCTCTTTCCCAATAGAGCTTGTTTTCTGGTTGCTATATGAATGGAGACTCCATGAAGTCTGGAATTTTGTCTGTTTTATCCACTGTTAGGATCTAGTGCCTAGAACAGCATCTTGCAGAGAAAAGGCACCTAAGAAACATTTGTGGAATGCATGAATGAACATTAGTCATAACCAACAAACATTTATATGTCTAATATCCATCCTCTGTCTCTCTCATTTTTTCTTTAGAGACAAGTTCTTACTATGTTGCTCAGTCTGGACTCAAACTCCTGGGCTAAGCTGATCTTCCCACCTTGGCCTTCCAAGTAAGTGGGATTACAGGCATGTGCCACAGTGCTTGACTGTGCCCCCTAGTATTTTTGTTTTTTAAGACAGAGTCTCATTCTGTTGCCCAGGCTAGAGTACAGTGGCACGATCATAGCTCACTGCAGACTCCACCTCCTGGGTTCCAGTGATTCGCCTGCCTCAGCCACCCGAGTAGCTTGGATTCCAAGTGTGCACCACCACACTCAGATATTTTTTGTATTTTTAGTAGAGACAGTTTTTCACCATATTGGCCAGGGTGGTCTTGAACTCCTGACCTCAAGTGATCCATCCACCTCAGCCTCCCGAAGTGCTGGGATAACAGGTGTGAGCCACCACGCCTGGCCTGCCTCCTACTATTTTAAGTACAATTGCTGCCTCATTTGATCCTCACAATTCCACAAGGTAGAAACTATTAACATTCCTATTTCACATGGGGAAACTAAGGCTTAGAAAGATTAAGTAACTTTTTCAGTGTTGCCCAGTGGTGATCCTGGGATTTGTAGCAAAGTCAGCTGGCCCTGGAATCTGTTCTCTTGGCCACTTTGTTCTGTTGCCTCTGCGTACTATGCTGTCTTCTCCCTCAGAGTAACATGCACTCCTTATCTGTTTTTATAACCCAAATCCAGAGGTGTTTATAATGGTGTCACAACTGTGATGTAAACAACAATGGGCTGGAAAGTTCTGGAGGGTCTGAACCAGATGTGGGACTAAAGCTGCCCTTGAGGGATAGGAAGGACTTAAACAGGTGAGAGGTAGAGCTCCTCTCACTTAGACTTCTGGGAGAAGATGGCTTGAAAATCCTCTCTACAATATTATAATCTCATAACATATTATAGTATTATTTTTCATCTTTAACCCAGCTTCATCATCTTAAACAGCTTGTGTGGGTGAGAATACAGTCTTGTTCATATGTCTATATAAGCTCAGCACCCAGCATGGCACCTTCTCTTTGATTTGATTGAAATTGAATTATTGTTGATGGCAAGTAGGATGGGCTTTGTAAAGTATTCTTGCCAAACCTTGAATTCTGCTAAACTTTCCTTCTTCATGTTTTTTTTCCAATTCTTCCTCTGCTTTTGTAGAAGTTCGAAAGAAAAAAAGAACACAACTCTTTATATGAAATCATTTTTGACATCTTCGGAGATTTCTCTAGGTTCTGGTCCAAGCCTGACTATTGTTCTGTTTCACCTACATTCTTCCTACACTTGAGGGATTTCAAAAAATGTACTTAATAATTTGGACTTATTTTAATTTTCTCTAACTTACTTATTTTCTCTGAGGTTAAGAACATTTTGTAAATTCACAAACCAAAGATATTTTGCAAATGATATAATAGCTTTTAAAAAACACTGGATCAGAGTTAGAATATTTCCCCAAGGAAAGGAAATATACAAAATAGTCACATGATTGGTTGAAAAAACAAAGCAAGAGAACTAAAATATCCTCCTAAATTAGTTCCTAAGGTACACTCTTTTTCCATTTGAAACGTAAGTAGTCTGCACTGTTTGTTTTTTGAAGTGAAACTTTGGTGGGAAAATTTATAACCGAATTTTCTGTGTATTTCACAGTAACATTCTTTCTTTTGCCAACCATTTTGTTATGAACTCGGGCTTTTATCCTCATATGTTTTCCAGCCTGTCCAGGTGTTCATCTCTCTTGTTCTCAATAAATACCCTACTAAATTTTCAAGTGAAGCTTCTGGAAAGGTAGTTTGTTCATCATGTCTTTGTAGAGAATGATTATAATGCAAATTTTCTTTTTTTTTGTTCACAAAAAGGAACACAAACCTCTGCTGTGAATTTCACTTTGTTCGTAGAGTCTTTACAGTCTGAGGATCTGATATTAGTAAACAAGTCAATTTTGGAAATGTTGGCTATCCGAAGAAGAGTGACAAATCCTGAATGACCTAATTGATAAATTGACAAAGCTATTGAAATTGCTAAATTGACAGACCAAAATTGATAAACATTTTTTGAGCATGACTGTGTGGAAAGCCAAACTTCCAATTGAAATTTGCTTTCTACTGAACAGAAGCAAAGATGTTGGGGCTTCACGTCGTTAGCAATGTCCTTCCTTGTTCCTGTCAGTATGAACACAATCACTGACCAGAATGAACTCTTTCCACCCTGTTTCTCTTTCTAACTTACTGTAACTAGGAAAGAATTTTACTCTTACATCCAGATCAGTCAGTTTTTATAACTGACATTTTCTAATGCATTCAGCTCCATTAGTAGTGCCACCAAATACTACTTCTGATTTACTTTGGAATTAATTCAAACTTTTTTCTTCAGATTTTATCATGCTAAGAAACATTTCTCATGCCTGCAAAACCTAATATCTATTTTCACAAGTCAAATTAAAAAATATTGTTGGGGCTGGGCACGGTGGCTGACGCCTGTAATCCCAGCACTTTGGGAGGCAGAGGTGGGTGGATCACGAGGTCAGGATATTGAGTTTCACAGTGAGTTCTACCAAAATTTTAAGAAACAATGTATTTACTGGCTCTATCACCTTCCTGGCCAACGTGGTGAAACCTCGTCTCTACTAAAATACAAAAAATTAGCTGGGAATGGTGGCACACACCTGTAGTCCCAGCTACTTGGGAGGCTGAGGCAGGAGAGTTGCTTGAACCCGGGAGGCAGAGGTTGCAGTGAGCAGAGATCGTGCCAATGCACTACAGCCTGGGTGATAGTGTGAGACTCCAGCTCCAAAACTATATATGGACTTATCTCTGCCCCAATATCAGTAGCTATCGGGAACTCAGGAAGCTCTAAGGATACAGAAATAATAGTAGTAGAAATAGCAATCGTAATAGTAGTAAAAGTAGTAAAAATAGTAGAAATGATAGTATTTACTGAATGCTTTCTACCCAGGCACTGTGCTAAGCACTTTATTTTCAGTGACGATTTCATTTTACAGAAGAAGAAACCAAGGCTCAGAGAGGTGAAATAACCTTACATACTCCAAGTGATAGAGCCAGAAAATACATTGTTTCTTAAAATTTTGGTAGAACTCACTGTGAAACCATCTGGATGTGCTTTTTTGGAGAAGGGAAGTTTTTGACTATCATTTTAATTTCCCACTTTTAATTGGATAGATTGAATTTTTTTCTCTGGGCTTATTTATTTTTGAGATGGAGTCTCACTCTGTCACCCATGCTGGAGTGCAGTGATGTGATCTTGGCTCACTGCAGCCTCTGCCTGCCAGGTTCAGGAAATTCTCCTGCCTTGCTTTATATTTTTAGTAGAAACAGAGTTTTGTCATGTTGGCCAGGCTGGTCTTGAACTCCTGACTTCTGGTAATCCACTGGGCTCAGCCTCCCAAAGTGCTGGGATTACAGGCATGAGCCACTATGCCTGGCCATATTTATTTTCTTCGATTGAGTTCTTATATTTTTCAATGCCCTTATTTTCCTTGCACTAAATAATTTAATGTGGGCTTTATGTCACTTTGTTCTCTTCCTCACTGCTATCTCACATCTTTTGCTTATATTTTCTAGAACAATTTTGACTCACTAGGTGTGCAGTGGTGCAATCACCACGCACTGCAGCCTCTACCTCATGGGTTCAAGTGACTCTCCTGTCTCAGCCTCCTGAGTAGCTGGATTTCTCTGGATTTCATCATGCTAAGAAACCTTTCTCATGCCTGCAAGACCTAATATTTATTTCCTTAAGTCAAATTCAAAAATATTGATAGACTTATCTTCACCCCAATATCAGTAGCTGTAGGAGCATATATTATCCTTTATTTGATAAGAAACTAACTGGTGAGTTCTACTAAACTTTTAAAAACAGTGAATTTTCTGGCTCTACCACTTGGACTGTGTATGGTTATTTCACCTCTTTGAGCCTTGGTTTCTTCTTCTGTAAAACGAAATTGAAACTGAGAATAAGGATAATGTATGCCTCCACAGTTACTGCCCTATAACATATAAGGACGTATATTATCTTTTTCTTTGTTTTGGTCCTAGCACTTTAAAGATGACTTTCATATTGTTTAAAATTTCTATGCCCTTACTTATCTATTTTTTGTCTGCTTGTTCTATCAGTTACAGAGAGAGGTGTGTTGAAGTTTCCCACTATGATTGGTAGATAATTCTATTTTTTTTAGTGGTTTCCGTTTTTGCGTTATAGAATTCAAACTTATGCTAGTAGGTCACCAACTTCAGAATAATTATATCTTCCTGGTGAATTGAATTTTTATCATTATGGAAATGTTCCTTTTTATCTTTAGCAAAGCTTTTTACCTGAACACCTATTTTGTGTGACAGTATAAGTTTAGTAGGTACATCCTGAGTCATTTCGTTATCCTGTTCTGCTATAACAAAGTACAATAGACTGAGTGACTTATAAGTAACAGAAATTTGTTATTTATAGTTCTGGAGGCTGGAAGTCTGAGTTCAGGATGCCAGCATTTGGGTTGGAGTGAGGGCTCTCTTCCAGGTTACAGGCTACCATCTTCCCGTTGTATCCTCACATGGCAGAAAGAGAGCTGGAGAGCTTTCTTGGATCCTTTGATAAAGGCGTGCATTCCATTTATGAGCATTCCACATACATGTGCTTGCCTAGGAAAGACCCACCTCCTCATACCATCACACTGGGGGCTAGGATTTAAACATATTGATTTTGCAGGGACAAATTTCAGTCTATAACATTAGGTTTTTTTGCATTTATATTTAGCATGTTTTAGCTTTTTCCATCATTTTACTTTCAGACTTAAAAAAATTAAGTTGTGGGCCCGGCGTGGTGGCTCATGCCTGTAATCCCAGCACTTTGGGAGGCCAAGGCGGGTGGATCACGAGGTCAAGAGATCGAGACCATCCTGGTCAACAAGGTGAAACCCCGTCTCTATACAAAAATTAATTAGCTGGACATGGTGGTGCGTGCCTGTAATCCCAGCTACTCAGGAGGCTGAGGCAGGAGAATTGCCTGAACCCGGGAGGCGGAGGTTGCGGTGAGCCGAGATTGCGCCATTGCACTCCAGTCTGGGTAACAAGAGAGAAACTCCATCTCAAAAAAAAAAAAAAAAAAAAAAAAAAATTAAGTTGTGTGTTATGAACTGAATGTATCTCTCCAAAATTTATACCCAGAAGCCCTAATTCCTTCAATGTGTCTGTATTTGGAGATGGGCCTCTAAGGAAGTAATTAAGCTTAAACGTGATATAATCACTTACCTCCTAAAAGGTGAGAGCCCAAATCAATGATCCTTTGATCTCAGTTTCTACTTTTTTCAGAATATTCTACCCCCAAATTAAAATAAATTTATATATAGCTCATTAATTTATGTGATACAGGTATTATTCTTATTTTGGTAATTACACCAAGATAAATGGGTATTAGAAGCAATTTTCTTTCTTTATATATATACATTTTATAAAATTACACTTTAGGTTCTGGGGTACATGTAAAAAACATGCAGGATTGTTGCATAAGTACATACGTGGCAATGTGGTTTGCTGCCTCCATCCCCGTCATCTACATCTGACATTTCTCCTCATGTTATGCTTTCCTTACACCCTACCCCCTGCTGTCCCTCTCCTAGTTCCCCCAGCAGACTTCAGTGTCTGATGCTCCCCTCCCTATGTCCATGTGTTCTCATTGTTCAACACCCACCTATGGGTGAGGACATGTGGTATTTCATTTTCTGTTCTTGTGTCAGTTTGCTGAGAATGATGGTTTCCAGATTCATCCATGTCCCTACAAAGGACACAAACTCATCATTTTTTATAGCTGCATGTATTCCATGGTGTCTGTGTGCCACATTTTCCCTGTCTAGTCTATCATCAATGGGTATTTGGGTTGGTTCCAGGTCTTTGCTATTGTAAACAGTGCTGCAATGAACATACGTGTGTATGTGTCTTTATAATAGAATGATTTATAATCCTTTGGATATATAATCAGTAATGGGATTGCTGTATCAAATGGAATTTCTATTTCTAGGTCCTTGAGAAATTGTCACACTGTCTTCCATAATGGTTGAACTAATTTACACTCCCACCAACAGTGTAAAAGTGTTCCTATTTCTCCACATCCTCTCTAGCATCTGTTGTCTCCAGATTTTTTAATGATCGCTATTCTAACTGGCATGAGATTGTATCTCAAATGTGGTTTTGATTAACATTTCTCTAATGACCAGTGATAATGAGAATTTTTAAATATGTTTGTTGCCCTCATATATATCTTTTTTCTAAAAGTGTCTGTTCATATCCTTCACCCACTTTTGAATGGATTTGTTTGTTTTTTTCTTGTAAATCTGTTGTAGTTCTTTGTAGATTCTGGATATCAGCTCTTTGTCAGATGGGTAGATTGCAAAATTTTTTTGCCATTTTGTTGGTTGCTGGTTCACTCTAATGGCTTTTTTTTTTCTGTACAGAAGCTCTGGGGTTTAATTAGATCCCATTTGTCTATTTTGGCTTTTGTTGCCAATGCTTTTGGTGTTTTAGTCATGAAATCCTTGCCTATGCCTGTGTGCTGAATGGTTTTGCCTAGGTTTTCTTTTAGGGTTTTTATGGTATTTGGTCTTATGTTTAAGTCTTTAATCTATCTGGAGTTAATTTTAGTGTAAGGTGTCAGGAAGGGGTCCAGCTTCCACTTTCTGCACATGGCTAGCCAACTTTCCTAACACCACTTATTAAACAGGGAATCCTTTCCCCATTGCTTGTTTTTGTCAGGTTTTTCAAAGATCAGATGGTTGTAGATGTGTGGTGTTGCCTCTGAGGCCTCTGTTCTGTTCCATTGGTTTATATATCTCTTTTGGTACCAGTACCATACTGTTTTGATTACTGTAGACTTGTAGTATAGTTTGAGGTCAGGTAACATTATGCCTCCAGCTTTGTTCCTTTTGCTTAGGATTGTCTTGGCTATGCAGGCTCTCTTTTGGCTCCATATGAAGTTTAAGGGTTTTTTTTTTTTTCCAGTTCTGTGAAGGTCATTTTTAGCTTAATGGGGTTAGCATTGAATCTATAAATTATTTTGGGCAGTGTAGCTATTTTCACGATATTGATTCTTCCTAACCATGAGCATGGAATGTTTTTCCATCTATTTGTATCCTCTCTTATTTCCTTGAGCAGTGGTTTGTAGTTCTCCCTTAAACTACATCCTTTAAATGATGTTCTTTATGCTTTTTGTTAGTTGTATTTCTAGATATTTTATTCTGTTTGTAGCAATTGTGAATGAAAGTTCGCTCTTATTTGGCTCTGTGTTAGTCTGTTATTAGTGTATAGGAATGCTTGTGATTTCTGCACATTGCTTTTGTGCCCTGAGACTTTGCTGAAGTTGCTTGTTAGTTTAAGGAGATTTTGAGATGAGACCATGGGGTCTTCTAAATATACAATCATGTTGTCTGCAAATAGAGACAATTTGACTTTCTTCTATCCCAATTGAATTACCCTTTATTTCTTTTTCTTACCTGATTTCTCTGTCTAGAACTTCCAATACCATATTGAATAGGAGCGGTGAGAGAAGGCATCCTTGTCTAGTGCCAGATTTCAAAGGGAATGCTTCCAGTTTTTGCCGTTTTAATATGATATTGGCTGTGGGTTTGTCATAAATAGCTTTTATTATTTTGAGACATTCCTTGGGTATCTAGTTTATTGAGCATAAAGAGCTGTTGAATTTTGTTGAAGGCCTTATTTGCATCTATTGAGATAATCATATGGTTTTTGTCTTTGGTTCTGTTTACGTGGTGGATTACATTTATAGACTTGTGTATTTTGAACCAGCCTTGCATCCCCAGATGAAGCCTACTTGATCGTGATGGATAAGCTTTTTGATGTACAGTTGCAATCAGTTTGCCAGTATTTTATTGAAGATTTTTGCATCTATGTTCATCATGGATATTGGCCTGAAGTTTTCTTTTTTTGTTGAGTCTCTGCCAGGTTTTGGTATCAGGATGATGTTGGTCTCATAAAATTATTTGGGAAGGATTACCTCTTTTTGTGTTGTTTGGAGTCGTTTAAGAAGGAGTGGTACCAGCTCCCCTTTGTGTGTCTGGTAGAATTCAGCTGTGAACTCATCTGGTCTTGAACTTTTTTTGGTTGGTAGGCTACTAATTGCTGCCCTACCCTCAGCCCTTGTTATTGTTCTGTTCAGGGTTTCAGCTGCTTCCTGGTTTAGGCTTTGGAGGGTGCAAGTGTCCAGCAATTTATCCATTTCTTCCAGGTTTACTGGTTTGCGTGCATATAGTTGTTTGTAGTAATCTCTGATGGTAGTTTGTATTTTTGTGGAATCTGTGGTGATATCCCCTTTATCATTTTTTACTGCATCCATTTGATTCTGCTCTCTTTTCTTTTTTATTAATCTGGCTATCGGTCTGTCTACTTTGTTAATCTTTTCAAAAAAACAGCTCCTGGATAATATTCAACATTTTTAAAGAGAAGGATTTCTAACCAGATTTTCATATCTAGCATACTAAGTTTCATAAGCACAGGAACAATAAGATCCTTTTCAGTCAAGCAAATGATGAGGGAATTCATCACCTCAAGGCCTGCCTAGCAAGAGCTCCAGAAGGAAGCATTAAATATGGAAAGGAAAAACAATTATCAGCCACTAAAAACACACTGAAATGCATAGACCAGTGACACCATGAAGCAACTACATAAACACGTCTGCAAAATAACCAATTAGCATCATGATGGCAGGATCAAATTCACACATAACCATATTAACCTTAAATGTAAACAGGTTAAATGCTGCAGTCAAAAGACACAGAATGACAACCTGGATAGAGTCAAGACTTATCAGTATGCTATCTTCAAGAGACTCATCTCATGTGCAAAGACATACATAGGCTCAAAATACAAGGATGGAGGAAAATTTACCAAGCAAATGGAAAACAGACAAAAGCAGGGGTTACAATCCTAGTTTCTGAAAAAACAGATTTTAAACTACCAAAGGTCAAAGAAATACAAGGAAGATCATTAAATAATGGTAAAGAGTTCAAATCATCAAGAAGAGCTAACTTTCCTAAATATGTGTGCACCCAATACAGGACCACACAGACTCATTAATCAAGTTCTCAGAGACCTACAAAGAGACTTAGACTCTCACACAATACTGGGAAACATTAACACCCCGCTGACAATATTAGGCAGTATTAGGCAGATCACTGAGACAGAAAATTTACAAAGATGCTCAGGACCTGAACTCAGTTCTGGATAAAGTGGACCTGATAGATATCTTCAGAACTCTACACCCAAAAACAACAGAATATACATTCTTCTCATTACCAATGGCACTTACTCTAAAATTGGTCGCATAATTGGAAGTAAAACATTTCTCGGCAAATGCAAAAAAACTAGAATCATAACAGTCTTTCCGACTACAGCACAATCAAATTATAACTCAAGGTTAAGAAACTCACTCAAAACCACACAACTACATGGAAATTGGACACAACCTGCGCCGGAGTGACTTCTGGGTAAGTAATAAACTTAAGGCAGAAACGAAGTTATTTGAAACAAATGAGAACAAAGAGACAATGTTAGTAGAATTTCTGGGACACAGCTAAAGCAGCGTGAAGAGGGAAGTTTATAGCACCAAATACCCACATCAAAAAGCTAGAAAGATCTCAAACTGACAACCAGACATCACAGCTAAAAGAACTAGAGAACCAACAGGAAGCAAACTACAGAGCTAGCAGAAAACAAGAAGTAACCGAGATGAGAGTGGAACTGAAGACAGACATGAAACTCCCTCCAAACAATCAACAAATCCAGAAGCTGGTTTTTTAAAAAATAAAATATATAGATAACTAGTTAGACTAATAAAAAAAAAAGGGGGAAGAATCAAATAGACACAATCCCCACAAATAGAAATAAGGGGGATATCATCACTGACCCCATGCACTGCTGTATTTGGTTTGTCAATATTTTATGGTTGCTTATCAGCAACTATATTATAAACATCTCTAGCACATAAACTAGAAAAGCTAGAAGAAATACATTAGTTCCTAGACTCATGCATCCTTCCAAGACTGAACCAGGAAGAAATTGAGTCCCTAAATGGATCAATAATGAGTTCTGAAAGTGAGACAGTAATAAATAGCCTACTAATCAAGAAAAACCCAGTACCAGATGGATTTACAGCTAATTCTACCAGGGGAACAATGGGGAGCTGTATAATTTCTTCTGAAACTATTTCAAACAGCTGAAAAGGAGACACTCTTCCCTAACTCATTTTATGAGGCCAGCATTATCCTGATACCAAAACCTGGCAGAGATACAACAGCAGCAACAAAAAAAATATCAGGCCAATATCCCTGATGAACATTGATGCAAAAATCCTCAATAAAATATTGACAAACCATATCCAGCAGTGCATCAAAAAGCGTATCCACCACTATTAAATTGGCTTCATCCCCAGGATGCAAGGTTGGCTCAACATACACAAATCAGTAAATGCAATTCCTTACATAAACAGAATGAAAGACAAAAACCACATGATTATTGCTAGGAGGCAAAGATTGCTGTGAGTGGAGAATGTGCCACTGAACTCCAGTCTGGGCAACAGAGCGAGACTCCTTCTCAAAAAAAAAAAAAAGAAAAAAGAAAAACATGATTATTTCAATAAATGCAGAAAAGGTCTTCGATAAAATTCAACATCCTTTCATGTTAAAAACTCAAGAAATTAGGTATTGAAGGAACATACCTCAAAATAATAAAAGCCATATATGACAAATACACAGCTGATATAATATTGAATGGGAAAAAGCTGGAAGTATTCCCCTTGAAAACCAGCACAAGACAAGGATGTATTCTCTCACCATTTCTATTCAACATAGTATTGCAAGTTCTGGTCAGGGCAATCAGGCAAGGGAAAAAAATAAAGTGTATTCAAATAGAAAGAGAGGAAGTCAAATTATCTTGGTTTGCAGATGACATGATCCTATATCTAGAAAACCCCATTGACTCAGCCCATGAGCTTCTTAAGCTGATAGGTAACTTCAGCAAAGTTTCAGAATACAAAATTAATGTGCAAATTTTTCTACCATTTCTGTCACTAATGACAGGCAAGCAGACAGCCAAATCATGAATGAACTCTCATTCACAATTGCTACAAAGAGAAGAAAATACCTAGGAATACAACTAGCAAAGGAAGTAAAGGATCTCTTCAAGGAGAACTACAAATTACTGCTCAGAGAGGACCACATCAGAGGAAATCAGAGAGGACACAAATGGAAAAAGCGTTCTGTGTTCATAAATCGGAAGTACCAATATACTGAAAATGGCCATAATGCCCAATGTAACTTATAGATTCAATGCTATTCCCATTAAACTACCATTAACATCCTTCACAGAATTAGACAAACTATTTAAAAATTCATATGGGACCAAAAAAGAGCCAGTATAGCCAAGACAATCTTAAGATAAAAGAATAAAGCTGGAGGCATCATACTACTCAACTTGAAACTATACTGCAAGGCTACAGTAACCAAAACAGGATGCTACTAGTATGAAAACAGACACATAGACAAATGGAACAGAATAGAGAACTTGGAAATAAAACTGCATGCCTGCAACCATCTGATGTTTGACAACCCCACCAAAAACAAGCAATGGGGAAAAGATTCCCTATTTAAGAAATGATGCTGAGAGAACAGGCTAGCCTATGCAGAAAACTAAAACTGGACCCCTTCCTCACAGCTTACACAAAAAATAACTCAAGACATATTAAATGCTTAAATATAAAACTCAAAACTATAAAAAACCTTTAAGAAAATCTAGGCAATATCATTTAGGATATGGGCATGTGCAAAGATTTCATGACAAAAATGTCAAAAGCAATTGCAACAAAAGCAAAAATTGACAAAGAGCTTCTGCACAGAAAAGTAAACTATCATCAGAGTAAACAGGCAACCTACAGGATGGGAGAAAATTTTTTTTAATCTATCCATCTAACAAAGGTCTAATATCCAGAGTCTACAATGAACTTACATTTACAAGAAAACACAACCTCATCAAGTAGTGGGCAAAGGACATGAACATACCCTTCTCAACAGTAGACATTCATTGTGGCCAAGAAACATGAAAAAAAGCTCAATATCACTGATATTAGAGAAATGTCAGTCTAAATCACAATGAGATACCATCACAAGCCCATCAGAATGGCAATTATTAAAAAGTCAAGAAACATCAGATGCTGGCAAAGTTGCAGAGAAGAAGGAACACTTTTACACTGTCGGTGGAAATGTAAATTAGTTCAAACATTGTGGATGACAGTGTGATAATTCCTCAAAAATCATCCAGCAATCCCATCACTGGGTGTACACCTAAAGGAATATAAATCATTCTATTATAAAGATATATGCACATGTATGTTCATTGCAGCACTATTCACAATAATAGACATAGAATCAATCCAAATGCCCTTAACTGATAGACTGGATAAAGAAAATGTGGTACATATCTACTATGAAATACTATGCAACCAAAAAAAGGAATGAGATCATGTCCTTTGCAGAAACATGGATGGAGCTGGAACCTGTTATCCTCAGCAAACTAACACAGGAACAGAAAACCAAGCATCACATGTTCTCACTTATAAGTGGGAGCTGAATGATAAGAACACATGAACACATTCAGGGGAACAACACACACTGGGGCCTGTCAGGGGGTGGGAAGAGGGAGAGCATCAGGAAGAATAGCTAATGGATGCTGGACTTAATACCTAAGTGATGGGTTGATATGTGCAGCAAACCACCATGGCACACACTTAGCTATGTAACAAACCTGTACATCCTGCACATGAATCCTGGAAATTAAAGTGAAAGTTGAAGAAAAAAAAAGTTTTAATTAAAAAACTTCTTTTGAAATATTTTTTTAACAGTTCAAATAATATTATGTTACTCTTTAAAGAATAGCTAAATCTCAGTTATAAAAACATTTGATCATGGCACCTTCAATTAAATTTATGATCGCCGTTCCCTTACCTTTATGAATTAATCTACTTATAAGTCAGTTTTAGTAATTTTTCTTTTCTTTTTTTTTTTTTGTGTTTGAGGGAGGGGTTGTTTCTTTGTTTTTTGTTTTGAGACAGTCTCCCTCTGTCACCCAGGCTGGACTGTAGTGGTGTAGTCTTAGCTCGAGTGGTCCTCCCACCTCAGCCTCCTGAGTTGCTAAGACTACAGGCATGTGCCAACGCACCCAGTTAATTTGGGTATTGTTTGTAGAGATGGGGTCTCACTATGTTGCCCAGGCTGGTCTCTAACTTTTGGGCTCAAGCTATCCACCCACCTTGACCTCCCAAAGTGCTGGGATTGCAGGCATGAGCCACCATGCCTGGCCAACTTCCGCCTTTGTAAATGAAATTATTTTTTCTAGGTTTCAAATATGTTACCCTAGAGTTGCATGCATTTCTTTTTCTTTTTTCTTTTTACTTCAGTAGGTTTTGGGGAAACAAGTGGTGTTTAGTTGCATGAGTAAGTTCTTTAGTGCTAATTTCCAAGATTTTGGTGTACCTATCAACCAAGCAGTGTATACTTGCAGTCTGCTTGGATGATGGGCGAAGGCAGTGTGTAGTCTCTTATCCTTTATCCCCTCCTACCCTTCTCCCCTTCTCCCTGAGTCCCCAAACTTTATTATATAATTCTTATGCCTTTGCCTCCTCCTAGTTTAACTCCCACTTATAAGTGAGAACATATGATGTTTGGTTTACCATTCCTGAGTTACTTCATTTATAGTAGGTTGCTGCGAATGCCATTATTTTATTCTTTTTAATGACTGAAGAGTATTCCATGTGGCATATATAGATGCCACATTAAAAAAAAATCTGTTTGTTGATAGATGGGCATTTGTGCTGGTTCCATATTTTTTGCAATTGTGAATTGTGCTGCTATAAACATGTGTGCAAATATCTTTTTTGTATAGTGACTTCTTTTCCTCTGGATAGATACCCAGGAGTGGGATTACTGAATCAAACAGATTTACTATTAGTTCTTAATGCATCTCTATACCATTTTCCATAATGGTTGTACTAGTTTACATTCCCACCAGCAGTGTAAATGTGTTCCCTTTTCACCACATTCTTGCCCACATCTATTATTTTTTGATTTTTAAATTATGGCCATTTTTTGCAGGGGTAAGGTGGTATCACATTGTGGTCTTGATTTCCATTTCTCTAATAATTAGTGATGTTGAGCATTTATTCATATGTTTGTTGCCCATTTGTATATCTTCTTTTGAGAAGTGTCTATTAATGTCCTTAGCCCAATTTTTAAGGAGATTATTTGTTTTTCTTTCTTGCTGATTTGTTTGAGTTCCTTGCAGGTCCTGGATTATTAGCCCTGTGTTGGATGGAAAGTTTGCAAGTTTTCTCCCATTCTGTGGGTTGTCTGTTTATTCTGCTGATTATTTCTTTTGTTATGCAGAAGCTTTGTAGTTTAGTTAATTCACATTTATTTATCTTTGTTTTTGTTGCATTTGCTTTTGGGTTTTTGGTCATGAACTCTTTGCTTAAGCCAATGTCTAAAAGAGTTTTTATGCTGTTATCTTCTAGAATTTTTATGGTTTCGGGTCTTAGATTTATGACTTTGATCCATCTTGAGTCATTTTTATCTTACAATCATTTTAAACCCTTATCTGTGATTATGTATCTCTTTTCATTTTGTGTGTATATGTGTTTAGTCTTCTTTTTTTTTCTTTTTTTTTTTTTTTAATTTTTATTGCATTATAGGTTGGGGGTACATGTGCAGAACGAGCAAGATAGTTGCAGAGGTACACACATGGCAGTGTGCTTTGCTGCTTTCCTCCCCTTCACCCACACTTGGTATTCATCCCCAGGCTATCCCCCCCAGCCCCCCCGCTGTCCCTCCCCCATTCTTTTTTTAACCTTAAGTTCTGGGATACATGTACTGAATGTGCAGGTTTGTTACATAGTTATATTTTCATTCTTTTTAATAGATGAGATCTCACTATGTTACCCAGGCTGGTCTTGAACTCCTGGACTCAAGTGATCCTCCTGCCTCTGCCTCCCCAAATGCTGAGATTACAGATACTTTTTTCATTCTTAACCTTTATTATTTTTCTCTTTTTCTTAATCAGGACCATAATGTGCTCAACTATTTTACAGGTATTTAAAAGGTAAATTTTGAAAATGTTTATTATTTTTCCACTTTTTATTCATCAATTTCAGATTTTACTTCTTATAACTTATCTCTTCTGGCTTTTTTTGTTTTTCATTTTCTGATTTATTAAGTGGAGTCATTTTTCTGTCTATTTGGGTTTTATTTTTAATAATGATGGCATTTAAAGCTAAAACTTTTCCTCCAAGTTACCTTTGAATGGCTCCCAGTGGTTTCAGAAGTATCCTCCTTTTCACTGTTTTACACATAGTTTATAGTTTCCATTTTAAATTTGGCTTAATCCAAGAGTTATATAGAAATATGCTTATTAATTTCCAAGGAGATTAAACTTTTTACCAAACTTTGTATTTAAGACTTTATAAAGACTTTAAAAGTTCTTTATTTTATTGAATTTGTTCTTTAATTTTATTGAATTTGATTTAAAAAACATAGACTACAAAATTTCTACCTTAAAATTGTTGAGGTTTTCCTGAGACTAAGCACCATACAAATACAAAACCTATTTTGAAAACGTTCCACAAACATATACAAGAAAGATTCTTCATTGGAAGGATGTAAAGTTTAATGTACCTCTATTAAACAAAGTTTATTGATTGTATGATTCTTTTCTGTATGACTTGTTTTTGGCTTGTTTTTACCTAGACCTGTGCAATTCTGAAAGAGAAATAATTTGTCTCTTGTGATAGTTTTATTTTCTAAAATTTTTATTCATGTAGTTAGCTGCTGTGTCACTTAATAGAAATAGATTTATACATGTAATATACTCTTCATAAACTGTTCCTTTCATTATTATATAACATACCTCTTCAGTGCATTTAACTTTACATTTCACCTTGTCTGTTATTGATATTGCCATTTGTTACATAAAATTACCTGCAGTCCTGTCAGAACATAGATGTTCTGGGTCTTATTAGGAATAACCAAAGGTTTCTCTCCTTTAGGAAAAGAGATTCTGTGAGCTACTCTCTATGTTTAGTCTTTATACTGTTTAACTGGCATACATGTATGTCACAAAGGTATATATGTTTTAAGAACAGAGTTCCCGCATGGCCCACTGTTCATACAAACACTATCCAGACTGCATCAGGTGTTGTGGTTGGCTTTGACTTTTCAACAGGAACAGGCATCTTGTTTCATAGGTCATGCTGACCCACTCAGCCCATCATTCTACAATAAAGATCTTTTATCCTTGGTCTTATCTTTATGTGACTGAAGAACAAAACAGCTGCAAGGTTCCACCACATGCTCCTTTCTTTTTATTTGAATATGTCTCATATCTCATTGCTCAATTCTCAATTTCAGCTGTTAACACTGCTTAAGTGAGGTTTTATCCTCTTGTACATAGCAAATAGCTATGATTTGTTTGTACCCTAGTCTACAATCTCTGTCAACTATGTCCCTAACCACTCTTTTTCCCCACCAGGATGCCCTACTTCACGTCTACTTCTTCCTTAGCTTCAACTTATTGGAGATTACCTTCACTTCACCTCTCTCCTCCCCAACTTCATTCTCTCCACCAATGAGAACCTTGGGATGCTTCTACTTTCCATTGTTCCCACAATCACCAGCTGCTAAGTTTTCTGAATTTGTATAGTACATATTAGAAATGTCTTACCATTCCTCTTTCAAGAGACCTGCTAATGGATCACATTTTGAGATACTATGTTCTTATTCAGATAGATGTATAGATGGAAATAGGAAGGAAGAGAGGAAGAGGGGAAAGGAAGGGAAGGGAAGGAAAGGGAAAGGAAGGGAAGGGAACAGCTCTTTATTTTCTCCATCCTGCTGTGGTTCATTTATTGCTCAGAGTCTTTTCTCAAGAAATTTTTTAAAAGGGATCATGCCAGGAGTTCATTGTCACAGGGAGCTATGCTCGCACCACTGCACTCCAACCTGGGTGTCTGAGCAACTCTCTAAAACATAAAATCAAAACAAAATAAAATAAAGAGGTAAATGGCTGACATGCTCTATGAATTTTTATTTATCCTCACATATCTCTCTTTCACTCTGACAGGTCAATCATCTTATTTGAGAATACTTTGGGTTGCAATTCTTTTTTGTTTTTGGAGAACAGAGTCTCACTATATTGCCCAAGCAGGTCTTGAATTCCTGGGCTAAAGCTTTCCTCCCACCTTTGTCTCCCTAAGAGCTGGGATTACAGGCATGAGCCACAGCACCTGGCCTGGGTTGTAATTCTTTAATTTATGTTCTTTCACTATCAGCCAGCTTTCAGTATTAATTAAAAAATAACAGAGGATTCCATTGTCCAATGTTTTGTTCAGATATTCCTTTGTTGGTTATGTGTTATTCCTGCCTAGAAGCCTATAATATTCTCTTTACTATTAAAGTTCCAGAATTCCCTCAGGACATGTCTGGTGTGTATCTTATCATTAAAGCCTGCAACTTGGAAAGATCTTCATGCTATGGTCTCGTAACTGTATTTACTTTAGATAAATTGTTTTTTAGTATTTAATGATTGCCTGTCTTCCCTCTGCTTTTTTTTTTCCATAAGAATCTCCAGTTATTTTCATGGTAAGGATCCTCAAATCTTGCATTTGAGTTGCCTACATTTTTATTTATGCTTTGAGCTAGTCTTTGCACCTGATCATTCAGTTTACCAATTCAGATGTCAGTAATGACCATCCTTATCTTAATTTTATCTATTGAGTTATTTGAGAAATCGTGGTGTTAAAGTCAATCGCAGTTGCTGTACCAGATGTGGTTTCATTGCTTGAGCAACTTAACACAACTGATACCTGGTGTGTATCTATTAACTTGGCAAATGCCTTTTTCCCCATTCCTGTTCATAAGACCCATCAGAAGCAATTTCTCTTCAGCTGGCAAGGCAAGCAATATATCTTTACTGTCCTACATTGGGGCATATTAACTCTCCAGCTTTGTGTCATAATCTTATCCAGAGAGCCCTTGATCACTTTTCCCTTCCATAAGCTGTAACACTGGTGTGTTACATTGATGACATTATGCTGATTAGATCCAGTGAGTGAGAAGGAGACACACTGCACTTATTGGTGAGATATTTGCATGCCACAGGATGGAAAATACATTTTACTAAAATTCAGGGACTTTCTACCTCAGCAAAATGTCTAGGGGTTCAGTGATGTGGGGGCCTGTCGAGATATTCCTTCTAAGGTGAAGTGTAAGTTGCTGCATTTGACCCCTCTTACAACCAAGAAAGAGGCACAACTCCTAGTGGCCTACTTGGATTTTGGAGGCAACGCATTGTTTATTTGAGTGTGTTACTCTGGCTGATTTATTGAGTGACCTGAAAGGCTGCCATTTTTGAGTGAGGTTCAGAATAAGAGAAGGCTCTGCAACAGGTCCAGGCTGCTGTGCAAGCTGTTCTTCCACTTGGGCCATATGACCCAGCAGATCCAATGGTGCTTGAGGTGTCAGCAGCAGATAGGGATGCTGTTTGGAGCCTTTGGCAGGCCCCCATAGGTGAATCACAGTGGAGGCCTCTAGGATTTGGAGTAAGGCCCTGCTATCTTCTGCAGATAACTACTCTCCTTTTGAGAAACAGCTTTGCCTGTTACTGGGATTTGGTAGAAACTGAATGTTTAACTATGGGTCATCAAGGCACCATGTGACTTAAACTGCCTATCACGAACTGGATGTTTTCTGACCCATCCAGCCATAGGTAAGGTGTGCACAGCAGCATTCCATTATCAAATGGAAATTGAATATACGTGCTGGGCTTGAGCAGGTCAAGAGGGCACAAGTAAGTTCCATGAGCAAGTGGCTCAAATGCCCATGGTCTCCAATCCTGCCACCTTGCCTTTTCTCCCCTTCTCTTTCCAAGCCTGCACTGATAGCTTCATGGGGAGTTTCCTATAATCAAATGATAGAGGAAGAGAAGATAAGGGTCTGGTTAATAAACTCCCCTTAGTAAACTCCTTTTTATAGATACATCTATCCTATTAGTTCTGTCCCTCTAGAGAACCCTGACTAATACAATGGTCTATGTACTTAAGTGTGTTTTTGTGGTGGCCAGTAATTGTCTTTTGTTTCAATAATTAGCACTCCCTTAAGGACCTTTTGTAAGGCAGGTCTGGTGGTAAAAAATTACCTTAGCATTTGCTTGTTTGAAAAGGATTTTATTTCCCTTTCTCTTATGAAGCTTAGTTTGGCTGGATGCAAAATTCTTGGTTGGAATTTTTTTTCTTTAAGAATGCTGAATATAGGTAGCCAGTCTCATTTGGCTTGTAGGGTTTCTGCTGAAAAGCTGGCTGTTAGTCTGACAGGATTTCCTTTGTAGGTGACCTGCCCTTTCTTTCTAGCTGTCTTTAACATTTTTTGTTTCATTTTGACCTTGAGGAATGTGATGACTATGTGTCTTGGGGATCATTGTCTTGCACAGTATCTCACAGGGGTTCTCTGCCTTTCTTTAATTTGAATGTTTCCTCTTTAGTTAGGTTAGGAAAATTTTCATAGATGATATCCTCAAATATGTTTTCCAAGTTGCTTGCTTTCTCTTTCTCTTTAAGGGATGCCAATGAGTCACAGATTTGTTCCCTTTATATAATCCCATATTTCTGGGAGGTTTTATTCATTCTTCTTTATTGTTTCTTTATTTTTGTCTAAGTTATTTTGAAGAACTGGTCTTCAGTCTCTGACATTCTTTCATCAGCTTGGTTTATTCTGCTGTCAGTACTTACTATTGTATTATGACATTTTTGAAGCGAGTTTTTCAGCTGTATCAGATCAGTTTTTTTTTCTTAGAATGGCCATTTCATGTTTTATATCTTGTATCATTTTATTGTATCCCTTAGATTCCTTGGATTGGGTTTTGACTGTCTCTTGGATGTCAATGATCTTTTCTCCTAACCTTATTCTAAATTCTATTTCTGTCAGCCATTTAAGCTTGGTTAAAAATCACTGCTAGGGAACTAGTGCCGACATTTGGAGGTGAGAAGACACTCTGGCTTTTTGAGTTTCCAGAGTTCTTGCTCTGGTTTTTTCTCATCTGTGTGGCCTGATGTTCCTTCAATCTTTGAAGATGATATCCTTTGGATGTTTTTTTTCTTTTCTTTTGTTTTTTTCTTTTACCTTCTTTGATGCTCTGGGAGTTTGATTGTGGTATAATGTGGGTTCAATTGACTTTTTTATTTTTTTCTGAAAGATACCAGGGAGCCAAACCTCAGCTCAGCATTCCTGTTCTACATACTGTAACTCGGGAGTGGGGGTGTGGGGGGGCTGGTATTGGGCCCCTGGCTTTGTTCTCTGGCCCCTCAAAGTTAGGAACCTTCTATGATGGAGGGGTTCAGGTCTACCTGGTCCACTGGCCCAAACCCTCTGCTGGCTGGTGCTGGCCAAAGTACATTGTCAGGGTGGTGGCTGTAGGATATGTGCTAACTCACACATGCCAGCAGCTGGGGCAGCACAGTGGGGTGCATGTGTGTCACCTGGGGTGGGGTACTGGTGGGAGTGGGGCTGCAGAGTTCCTGTGTGCACTTGTACCAGTGGCAGGGTGTAGGCAGGGGCAGGGTGTAGGCAGGGGCAGGGTTGCTGGTGTCTGTGTTTGTACTTACACTGGCAGTGACTGGGGTGGGGTGTTGATGGGTGTGAGACTGCT
This sequence comes from Saguinus oedipus, assembly GCA_031835075.1. NCBI lineage: Eukaryota > Metazoa > Chordata > Mammalia > Primates > Cebidae > Saguinus > Saguinus oedipus. The sequence goes on along the minus strand of CM063186.1, from coordinate 53,602,231 downwards.
GGCCTCCATGTGTGTATTCATAGTTTGTGGTGTCAGGTATGTCAACAGTAGCAATCAGTGGGTAGAATAATGCATTTCACAGAGCAGATTTTTCTTTTAGATTTTCAGGTGTTGAGTATTGGGAAATTTTATCAACATAATCTATTATAACAACACATTGAAGGAAGACTAATTTTATCAATAGATGCCTAAAGGAGTTTGAAAGAAATGAATCATTTCTAATAAAATTGCTAAGTAAAATAGAATATAATGAAACTAGAAAATATAAAGCCATTCATAAAATACTTTTAAAATTTTAAAATTCTAAAACAATTTTAATTAAATTAGTTACTAGAGGAGGACACTCATTATAATTCTATTTAACATTACCTCAGAAGGTCTACTGAATGCAGTAAGATAAGAAAATTAAAAAAATGACTGATATAAACTTAAAACAAAGGGATCAAATGATTCTCTTTTTGATGATAATATTGTATGCCTATAAAAGTCAAGAAACCATGGTAAATAATACTAGATTTAAAAATAAGAATTTTTCTGCAGTGAGAATTACAAAACATGGCTAAAAGAAATTAGAGACAACATGAACAAATGAAAAAACATTCCATGCTCATGGATAGGAAGAATTAATATTATTAAAATGGCCATACTGCTGAAAACAATTTATAGATTGAATGCTATTCCTGTCAAACTATCAATGACATTTTCACAGAAGTAGAAAACACTGTTCTAAAACTCATTTGGTACCAAAAAAGAGCTTGAATAGCCAAAGCAATCCTAAGCCAAAAGAACAAAGGTGGAGGCATCACACTAACTGACTTCAGACTACTATAAGGCTACGTAACTAAGACAGCATGGTGCTAGCACAAAAACAGACACGCAGATCAATGGAACAGGTTAGAGAACCCAGAAATAAACTTTCACATCTATGACGATCTGATCTTTGACAAAGTCAACAGTAGCAAGCAATGGGGAAACGACTCGCTACATTCTGTAAATGGTGCTGGGATGACTGGCTAGTCACATGCAGAAAACTGAAACTGGACTTCTACCTTTTCCCACACACAAAAGTCAAGTCAAGGTGGATTAAAGACTTAAATGTAAAACCTAAAACTATAAAATTCCTAGAAGAAAATCTAGGAAATAACATTCTGCACATTGGCCATGGCAAAGACTTTGTGATGAGGATGCCAAAAGCAATTGCCACAAAAACAAAAATTGACAAATGGGACCTAATTAAATGAAAGAGCATCTGCACAGCAAAAGAAACTTTTAACAGAGTAAACAAACAACCTACAGAAAAGGAGAAAATATTTGCAAACTATGTGTCCAAAAATATGGAATATACAGAGTTTATAAGGATCTTAATAAGTAAAAAACAAACAACTTTGTTAAAAGGTGGGTAAAGAACATGAACAGACATTTTTCAAAAGAAGACAGACCCGGGGAGACTCGGCAAGATGGCGTCGTAGAAGCGACTCAGGATTGCAGCTCTCGGTGACGGTGCAGAGGGTGAGTCCTAGCCACATTCTCGGATGGACTTTTCTAGCCCACAGAGCGTTGAAAGTCCCACAGGACGCTAGTAAAGTAAAACCGGCTAACGCAGCCCTCTGGCGCGGCCGCTTCGGCCGGCGCCGCTTCGGCCGGCGCCGCAGCAGGACCCGGCACGGAACTCACTGGTCTGGGCGCCCTGTTAAACCAGCAATCTGAGAGTTTGAAGGGCAGATTGGCGCGTCCATCTGATTGAACGGGACTTGGACAGTGAGCCAGACCAGGAGTTTCCTGGGAGTTTCCTGGGAAGCGTGATATGAGCCGGTGAAGTGGGCAGCGGCACGGGAGATCGCACGGATCCCAGTGCCCTATCGGCAGGCTCCTGGGGCGCCAGTGAGAGAGTTGAACTTTAAGCTCGCGGAGAGGGAGGGAGAGAGAGAGAGGATAGACTCTGAGGCAGGGAGCTGGGTAATCGGGCTCAGCGAGTCCCACCCTCACAGGGACAAGCAGGGCAAGGACTGGAGACGCTTGGCGCTGAGAGTTTTGCTGCCGGCATCTAGGACGGTGCAGCCCGGTGAGGGAGGGGCGTCCACCACCGCTGACACAATCCGCCCCTATTGAAGTACCGCCCAGGGCCGAAGCAGCCTGCCGTTGCTGAGGCAACCTGCCATAACAGAGAGACTCCCAGGAGACAGGAGCTCTCCACAGCAGAAGGGAGCCCAGCAGCAATAGGGCAGAACCGCGCTAGTGGGTCAGAGCCCCGGCAGGCAAATAGTGAATAGACTGCCACCTAGTGGGGCAGGACAGTGCAACAGATACTCATAAAGAAAGCTCCAACTCCCTGAAACAGTGCATATAAGGGGGGGAAATAAAAGGGTGGTGTTTTATGAGTTCTATTACAGCAGACATAAACAACCTCCCAACAACCCTGAATGAACAACGGAGCTCACAGCTCAGCACTGGAGCTACTATAAAGCACAAACCGTCTCCTTAAGCAGCTCCCTGACCCCTGTATATCCAAAGAGTCACCGCAAAAAAAGGACTAATCAGACTGACATTTGGCGGGCATCATTCTGGAACAAAGACAGCAGAAGAAGAAACTGGTATCATCCCTCACTGTTCCACAGCTGCTACAGGTTTACTCCAGACAAACGGGGCCTGGAGTGGACCTCAGCACTCATACAGCAGAGGGGCTAGACCACTAGAAGGAAAACTAAGTAACAGAAATACTTCATCATCAACAATCTCAGCATCCACACAGAGACCCAATTGAAAAATCAGCAACTACAAAGACGACAGGCGGATAAATCCATAAAGATGGGAAGAAACCAGCGCAAAAAGAAGGAAAACACCCGAAACCAAAACACCTCACCTCCTACAGAGGACCAAAACTCCTCACCAGCAAGGGAACAAAGCTGGACGGAGAATGAGTGTGATGAAATGACGGAATCAGACTTCAGAAAGTGGATAATGAGAAACTTCATTGAGCTAAAAGAACATGTTCTAAATCAGTGCAAAGAAACTAAGAACCTTGAAAAAAGATTTGAAAAAAAATTCGAGGAATTGATAACAAGAATGGAAAACTTAGAGAGGAATATGAATGAATTGAAGGAGCTGAAAAACACAACACGAGAACTTCGTGAAGCATGCACAAGCTTCAACAGCCGAATTGACCAAGCAGAAGAAAGAATATCAGAAATTGAAGATCAACTCAATGAAATAAAACGTGAAACCAAGATTAAAGAAAAAAGCACAAAAAGGAATGAACAAAATCTCCAAGAAATGTGGGACTATGTGAAGAGACCCAACCTACGTTTGATAGGTGTACCAGAATGTGATCAAGAGAATGAATCTAAGCTGGAAAACACTCTTCAGGATATTATCCAGGAAAATTTCCCCAACCTAGCAAGACAGGTCAATACTCAACTCCAGGAAATACAGAGAACACCACAAAGATACTCCGCAAGAAGAGCAACCCCAAGGCACATAATCGTCAGATTCACCAGGGTTGAAACGAAGGAGAAAATACTTAGGGCAGCCAGAGAGAAAGGTCAGGTCACCCACAAAGGGAAGCCCATCAGACTCACAGCAGATCTCTCGGCAGAGACTCTACAAGCCAGAAGAGAGTGGGGGCCAATATTCAACATCCTTAAAGAAAAGAGCTTTCAACCCAGAATTTCATATCCAGCCAAACTGAGCTTCATAAGTGAAGGAAAAATAAAATCCTTCACGAACAAGCAAGTACTCAGAGATTTTGTCACCACTAGGCCTGCATTACAAGAGCTCCTGAAAGAGGCACTACACATAGAAAGAAACAACCAGTACCAGCCATCCTAAAAGCATACCAAATGCTAAAGACCATCAACAAAATGAAGAATGTACATGAACCAATGGGCAAAACAGCCAGATAGCATCAAAATGGCAGTATCAAATTCACACATAACAATATTAACCCTGAATGTAAATGGGCTAAATGCACCAATCAAAAGACACAGACTGGCAAATTGGATAAAAAACCAAAACCCATCAGTGTGCTGTATTCAGGAAACCCACCTCACACACAAAGATACACAAAGGCTCAAAATAAAGGGATGGAGGAAGATTTACCAAGCAAATGGAGAGCAAAAAAAAGCAGGAGTTGCAATTCTCATCTCTGATAAAATAGACTTTAAAGCAACAAAGATCAAAAGGGACAAAGAAGGTCACTACATAATGGTAAAAGGATCGATACAACAAGAAGAGCTAACGATTCTAAATATATATGGACCCAATGTAGGAGCACCCAGATATATAAGGCAAGTTCTTAATGACTTACAAAGAGACTTAGACTCCCACACAATAATAGTGGGAGACTTTAACACTCCACTGTCAATAGCAGACAGATCAACCAGACAGAAAATTAACAAGGATATCCAGGACTTGAACTCAGACTTGGAACAAGCAAACCTGATAGACATTTACAGAACTCTCCACCCCAAATCCACAGAATATACATTCTTCTCAGCACCACATCACACCTACTCCAAAATTGACCACATAATTGGAAGTAAAGCACTCCTCAGCAAATGCAAAACAACGGAAATCATAACAAACAGTCTCTCAGACCATAGTGCAATCAAGTTGGAACTCAGAATTCAGAAAATAACTCAGAACCGCACAGCTTCATGGAAACTGAACAACTGGCTCTTGAATGTTGATTGGATAAACAATGAAATGAAGGCAGAAATAAAGAAGTTCTTCGAAACCAACGAGAACGAAGACACAACGTACCAGAATCTCTGGGACACATTTAAAGCAGTCTGTAGAGGAAAATATATAGCAATAAGTGCCCACATGAGAAAAGTGGAGAGATCCAAAATTGACACCCTATCGTCAAAATTGAAAGAGCTAGAGGAGCAAGATCAAAAAAGCTCAAAACCTAGCCGAAGACAAGAAATAACTAAGATCAGAGCAGAACTGAAGGAGATAGAGACAAGAAAAACCCTTCAAAAAATCAACAAATCTAAGAGCTGGTTTTTTGAAAAGATCAACAAAATAGACAGACCACTAGCCAGACTGATAAAAAAGAAAAGAGAGAACAACCAAATAGATGCAATAAAAAACGATAAAGGGGAAATCACCACAGATTCCACAGAAATTCAAACCATCATCAGAGAATACTACAAACAACTCTATGCACACAAACTAGTAAATCAGGAAGAAATGGATAAATTCCTGGATTCCTGTGTCCTCCCAAGCCTAAACCAGGAGGAAGCTGAAACTATGAATAGACCAATAACAAGGTCAGAAGTTGAGGCAGCAATTAAGAGCCTACCACACAAAAAAAGCCCAGGTCCAGATGGGTTCACAGCTGAATTCTACCAGACACACAAAGAGGATCTGGTACCATTCCTTCTGAAACTATTCCAAATAATCCAAAAAGAGGGAACCCTTCCCAAATCATTTTATGAGACCAACATCATCCTGATACCAAAACCTGGCAGAGACTCAACAAGAAAAGAAAACTTCAGGCCAATATCCATGATGAACATAGATGCAAAAATCTTCAATAAAATACTGGCAAATCGATTGCAACAGCACATTAAAAAACTTATCCATCATGATCAAGTAGGATTCATCCCGGGCATGCAAGGCTGGTTCAACATACGCAAGTCTATAAATGTAATTCACCACATAAACAGAAGCAAAAACAAAAACCACATGATTATCTCAATTGACGCAGAGAAGGCATTTGACAAAATTCAACAGCCCTTTATGCTAAAAACCCTCAATAAACTTGGTATTGATGGAACATATCTCAAAGTAATAAAAGCTATTTACGACAAACCAACAGCCAATATCATACTTAATGGGCAAAAACTGGAAGCATTCCCTTTGAAATCCGGCACTAGACAAGGATGCCCTCTCTCACCACTTCTATTCAACATAGTACTGGAAGTTCTAGCCAGAGCAATCAGGCAAGAAAAAGAAATAAAGGGTATTCAAATAGGAAAGGTGGAAGCCAAATTGTCTCTATTTGCAGACGACATGATAGTATACCTAGAAGACCCCATCACCTCAGCCCAAAAGCTCCTGCAACTGATAAGCAACTTCAGCAAAGTCTCAGGATATAAAATCAATGTTCAAAAATCACAAGCATTCCTATACACCAATAACAGACTTAAAGAGAACCAAATTAAGAACGAACTGCCATTCACAATCGCTACAAAGAAAATAAAATACCTAGGAATACAACTCACTAGGAATGTAAGGGACCTCTTTAAGGAAAACTACAAACACCTGCTCAACGAAATAAGAGAGGACACAAACAGATGGAGAAACGTTCCATGTTCGTGGTTAGGAAGAATCAATATTGTGAAAATGGCTATACTACCCAAAGTAATTTACACATTCAATGCTATCCCCATCAAACTACCATTGAATTTCTTCATAGAACTGGAAAAAACCACCATGAATTTCATATGGAACCAAAAAAGAGCCCGCATAGCCAAGTCAATTCTAAGCAAAAAGAACACAGCGGGAGGCATCACGCTACCAGACTTCAAACTATACTACAAGGCTACAGTAATCAAAACAGCATGGTACTGGTACCAAAACAGAGATATAGACCAATGGAACAGAACAGAAACATCGGAGGCAACACAACATATCTACAACCATATCATCTTTGATAAACCAGACAAAAACAGGCAATGGGGAAAGGATTCCCTATTTAATAAATGGTGTTGGGAAAACTGGCTAGCCATGTGCAGAAAGCAGAAACTGGACCCCTTCCTGACACCTTACACTAAAATTAACTCCAGATGGATTAAAGACTTAAATGTAAGACCTGACACCATAAAAACCCTAGAAGAAAATCTAGGCAAAACCGTTCAGGACATAGGAGTAGGCAAGGACTTCATGAACAAAACACCAAAAGCATTGGCAACAAAAGCCCAAATAGACAAATGGGACCTAATCAAACTCCACAGCTTCTGCATGGCAAAAGAAACAGTCACTAGAGTGAATCGACAACCATCAGAATGGGAAAAAATCTTTGCAGTTTACGCATCTGACAAAGGGCTGATATCCAGAATTTACAAAGAACTGAAACAGATTTACAGAAAAAAAACAAACAAGCCCATTCAAAAATGGGCAAAGGATATGAACAGACACTTTACAAAAGAAGACATACATGAGGCCAACAAACATATGAAAAAGTGCTCATCATCACTGGTCATTAGAGAGATGCAAATCAAAACCACATTGAGATATCATCTCACACCAGTTAGAATGGCGATCATTAAAAAGTCTGGAGACAGCAGATGCTGGAGAGGATGTGGAGAAATAGGAACACTCTTACACTGTTGGTGGGAGTGTAAATGAGTTCAACCATTGTGGAAGACAGTGTGGCGATTCCTCAGGGACCTAGAAATAGAAATTCCATTTGACCCAGCAATCCCATTACTGGGTATCTATCCAAAAGACTGTGAATCGTTCTACTATAAGGACACATGCACACGAATGTTCATTGCAGCACTGTTTACAATAGCAAAGACCTGGAACCAACCCAAATGCCCATCGATGATAGACTGGACTGGGAAAATGTGGCACATATACACCATGGAATATTATGCAGCAATCAGAAATGATGAGTTTGTGTCCTTTGTAGGGACATGGATGAATCTGGAGAACATCATTCTCAGCAAACTGACACAAGAACAGAAAAAGAAATACCGCATATACTCACTCATAGGCGGGTGAGAAAAATGAGAACACATGGACACAGAGAGGCGGTCTACTATACACTGGGGACTGTTGGGGGAAATGGGGGAGGGACAGCGGGGGGGGCTGGGGGGGATAGCCTGGGGATGAATACCAAGTGTGGGTGAGGGGGAGGAAGGCAGCAAAACACACTGCCATGTGTGTACCTATGCAACTATCTTGCACGTTCTGCACATGTACCCCAAAACCTATAATGCAATAAAAATTAAAAAAAAAAAAAAAAAGAATAGCAAAAAAAAAAAAAAAAAAAAAGAAGACAGACCCATGGCTAACAAGCATATGAAAATATGCTCCACATTGCTAATCATTAGGGAAATGCAAATAAAAACCACAATGAGATGCCATCTCACACCAGTCGGAATGGCTATTACTAAATGCCAAGAAATAAATGATGCTGGTGAGGTGGCAGAGAAAAGGGAATGCTTATACATTGTTGGTGGGAATATAAATTAATTCAGCCACTGTGGAAAGCAGTCTGGAGATTTCTCAAAGAACTTAAACAGAAATACCAATCCCATCACAAGTTATATACCTGAAGTAATATAAATTGTCCATAAAAATACATGCATCCATATGTTCATCACAGCACTCTTCACAATAGCAAAGACATGGAATCAACCTAGATGCTAATCAATGGTGGACTTGATGAAGAAAATATGGTACATATTTATCATGGAATATTCCATAGCCATGAAAAAGATAATGCTCTTCGCAGCAACACGCATGAAGTTGGAGGCCATTATTCTAAGTGAACTAATTCAGGAGCAGGAAACCAAATACCATATATTATTGCTTGTAAGTGGGAGCTAACATTGAGTACAAATGGACATGAAGATGGGAACAACAGACACCGGAGCTTACTTAAGGGTAGACGGTGGGAGGAGGCCAAGGATTCAAAAATTACCTAGTGGATACTATGCTTACTACCTGGGTGATGAAATAATCTGCATACCAAACCCCTGCCACACACAATTTACCTATATAACAAACCTGCACATGTACCCTTGAACCTAAAATAAAAGTAAAACAAGAATTGGCAAAGGGCATGAACAGACACTTCTTAAAAGAAGACACACTTGTAATCCCAGCACTTTGGGAGGCCGAGGCGGGTGGATCAGGAGGTCAAGAGATCGAGACCATCCTGGTCAACATGGTGAAACCCTGTCTCTACTAAAAATACAAAATATTAGCTGGGCATGGTGGCGCGTGCCTGTAATCCCAGCTACTCAGGAGGCTGAGGCAGGAGAACTGCCTGAACCCAGGAGGTGGAGGTCGCGGTGAGCCGAGATCGCGCCATTGCACTCCAGCCTGGGTAACAAGAGCGAAACTCCGTCTCAAAAAAAAAAAAAAGAAGAAGACATACATGTGTCCAACAAACATATGAAAAAATGCTCCATATTACTAATCATTAGAGAAATGTAAACTGAAACCTCAGCAGGATACCATTGCACACTAGTTAGAATGGCTATTGCTAAAAAGTCAAAAACAACTGATGCTGGCAAGGTTGCAGAGAAAAGGAACACTTACATATTGCTGGTGGAAATGTAAATTAGTTTAGCCATTGTGGAAAGCAATGTGGAGATTTCTCAAAGACTTTAAAACAGAACTACCAGTTGATCCAGCAATACCATTACTGGGGTATATATCCAAAGGAATATAAATCATTTCTATCATAAAGGCACATGCATGCCTATGTTTATTGCAGCACTATTCACAATAGCAAAGACGTGGAATCAACTTAGATGCCCATCAGTGGTGGACTGGATAAAGAAAATGTGTCACATGAATACCCTGGAATACCATGCAGCCATAAAAAAGAATAATATTATGTTCTTTGTAGCAATATGGATGGAGCTGGAGGCCATTATCTGAAGCAAACTATTGTAGGAACAGAAAACTAAATACCACATGTTCTGACTTATAAGTAGGAGCTAAACGTTGAGTACACATGGACACAAAGACGGGAACAATAAACACTGGGCCTACTTAAGGGCAGAGAGTGGGAGGAGGGTGAGAATTCAAAAACTACTTATTGGGTATTATGCTGATTTTTGGGTGACAAAATTATCTATACATGAAACCCCCATGACACATAATTTACCCATGTAACAAATCTGCACATGTACCACTTGAACTTAAAATACAAATTTTAAGGAAAACAGAAGAATTTGGTAAGGAGATTAATAGCCAATACATTTTTAAAAAGCAACAGGTTTTCTCTGTTTTAACAAAATATTTAGAAATAGAAGTGAGAAAAAAATTTCTATTTACATGTATTGGAAAAATATAAAATAGTAATAAATTGAACAAGAAAAGTAACTATGTAAAGAAAAATATAAAATCTTACTGAAAGAAATAAGATTTGAACAAATGGAAAGGCAGATCATGTTGTATAGAAATACTTAATAACAGAAGCTCTAAATACACACACCTAACGTGTGTATAAGCATAAGGCAGTAAAATTAGAATTGGCTTTCTTTGGAGGAATGATTGGCTAAAGAAGATTAAAGTTTATACTGAAGAAGAAATGCTTCAGAATAGCTGAGAAAATATGCAAAGGAAGAATAGTGAGAGATCTTGTCTGACTGGATATTAGTATAAATAGTAAAACTACTGCCTCATAATCATGTGGTATTGGCAAAGGAATAAAATACAGATTGCGGAAATAGAACCCAGCATAGATGAGTTTAATATATTTCCGAAGCAGTAGTTCATTTTAGTGGGAAATGAGTCAATTATTTAATAAATGATGTTTGGACGACTGATTATCCATCTGGAAGAAAAGAAAAGAGGATTACCATTTTATTCTACCTTTAAATACAAATTCCAGATGGCCGAGAAGCTCACATGGTCAAAATAAAATTGTAAAAACCTTGCAAAAAGATCTAGAAAATAGAATGTATAAAAATGTATGAACTGAGAGCATCTCTTCCAGAAGCTGTAAAAGAAGAGATAGACATATTTGAACCTTGATATCACAAAAGATATCATAAACAAAACAGTAGACATTCAAGTTATAACAAATATTTGTAACCAATTTTTTCAGATAGCTGAACATTTGGCCAGAATAACACAATCCAATTTTTAAAAAATGGTCAAAGAATTGTGAATCCAAATGGCCAAAAGATACATAAAAGGATTCTCAAGTTTGTTGCTAGTAAGGAAAATGTAAATTAAAGTAAAAGAAACTGTAATTTTACATCAATCAGATGACAAAAATTGAAGAGTTATAATAAATATTACTGTTGGTGACTTAGGGAAAGGATTAGTCTCATGGCTGGGAAAAATATGAGGTGTTATAGGTTTTGGGAAAGCCATTTGCCAACATCTATTAAAATTTAAAATATATGTGTGCTGCTTGGCCCAGCAATTCCAGTATTTGGGCTCTAATCCATAGAAAGAAAGATTTTCATATGTAAGCCCATGTATTTGTAGTATTCCACACAAAAGTATGTATGTATATATATATGTAGAATTTTAGTATTCATATTTAAGGCCATGTATTTGATGTATTCCACACAAAAGTATAAGGAAACAAGATGTAGAAATTTTAAGATCCCTTTTTGAAAAATAAACAATAATACTTATATATGTAGACTGACATGCACATTTCTTTTATTTTTATTTTTATTTATTTTTTTATTGCATTTTAGGTTTTGGGGTACATGTGAAGAACATGCAAGATAGTTGCATAGGTATACACGTGGCAGTGTGATTTGCTGCTTTCCTCCCCTTCACCCATATCTGGCATTTCTCCCCATGCTATCTCTCCCCAATTCCCTATCCCTCGCTGTCCCTCCCCTATTCTCCCCAACAGACCCCAGTGTGTAGTGCTCCCCTCCCTGTGTCCATGTGTTCTCATTGTTCAACACCCACCTATGAGTGAGAACATGCGGTATTTCATTTTCTGTTCTTGTGTCAGTTTGCTGAGAATGATGGTCTCCAGGTTCATCCATGTCCCTACAAAGGACACGAACTCATCGTTTTGGATGGCTGCATAATATTCCATGGTGTATATGTGCTACATTTTCCCTGTCCATTGATGGGCATTTGGGTTGGTTCCAGGTCTTTCCTATTGTAAACAGTGCTGCAGTGAACACTCGTGTGCATTACATGCACATTTCTATGTGGGATTACATGGTCATGGAAAGAAGTATGGAATTAGGCTAATGCAAAGAGTGGCGAAAAAAGCAGATAGATAGCTTCTTCACTTCGAAAGAATGACCATCAGCCATTGTTGAGGATATTTAAAATCAGATGCTATTGACTGTGAATAAAATTTCGAGTAAGAAATTCAAACAATTAAAGCTTATCAAATTGACCACTCTGGAGGATATAGGTGCTTGATATTTGTGTGTATATATATATATTATGTTTAAATGTGTATATATGTATATAATTCCTTTGTCATTTTTCTTATTGCTTTACATATTGGAAGTCGGTATTATATAACCCATAAATAAGCAATAGATTATTAAAACTTTGATTTAAGACCAATCACATTATAATACCTTTTAATACTGCATATAAATATATGGTTTATATTTTATTTTTGAGCATTTTAAAATTCAGATTCCCTTAAAATTCCTTAAAAACAATCATTCCACATTATGTGGCTTCCCAGTCCCAAATTACACATTTTACTACTATGTGAAGCAGGATGCCCTTCAGAGAAATTGGCAAAGGAAAATGGCATGTAAAATAATGTTCATTTCTCATTTCCCAACTGTGAATAGTAATATCCACAATATAAACATAAAATATACTCTTCAGAGTTCACATCCAGAGAAATGGCTTATTTGCATAGAAAAACTCATGTTCAATCAAGAAGATCTTTAACCTGAAAGGAGACCATGACATGCTTTAGAAGAGAAAATAACTTTCTGGTTCTATCTTCCTACCTTTCTTCACAAAAATAATTGGGTTCTGATTGAAGTTTGTTATTATTGAGTATGTCATTTTTGGAAGATCATTAAATTTGAATTGCACATGTGCTACCTTTTCAGAATTCCCAGATAAAGGCTTAATATGATTTTGGATTGTAATCTGAATTGTAATCACCACATGTCAAGGGAGAGACCTGGTGGGAGGTAATTGTTGCCCCCATGCTGTTCTCAGGATAGTGAGTGAGTTCTCATGATATGTCTGATGGTTCCCTCTTCTCTCTCTCCTCTGCCACCATGAGAAGACTGCCTTGCTTCCCCTTTGCCTTTTGCCATGATTGTTAGTTCCCTGAGGCCTCCCTTGCTATGCAGAACTGCAAGTCAAGTAAACCTCTTTCCTTTACAAATTGCCCAGTCTTAGGTAGTATCTTTATAGCAGTGTGAAAATGGACTAATACAGGGCTGTGCATAATTTGTCTTCACAAAACACATGTGGAAACTGCATGTGTTTCAAGTACATGAGGATACTATTAGTCTCATGTAAGAGAAGACTCAGCCAACAGTGACAAGACAAAATGAGCCTTAACTTTTCTCATTTAAAGGAAGTCTAAATATAAGTAGTTACAAAGTTATAATTCAACAATTGTATCGAGACAAAACTCTCTCTTCCCCTTCTTCTGTCTCCAGTAATTTGATGCTATCTCTCATTGTAGACTTGGGATAACAACTGCACACTTAGCAGCAGGTCTTCACATATTCCTCTCCAAAGCTGGGCAAGCAGAGGAGCAAATGGACCCTTCGAATATCTACCAGATTCTCTGTACATAAACAGAGGAGGAAATCTTTCCCTGTTGTTTACTGGGATATCCTACCTTTGTCTCCTCATTCATAACCAGGTCCCATGATCGCCTGAAATAAATCATTGGCAAAAGGAAATGCGACTACAAGCACTAGCTTAGCCTAGCCAAGATTTATCCTCTGGGACTAGGCACATTGTTGCTGAACAAAACTCAGCTTCTGTTAGGCAGGGAGAGGGGGTAATGGCTTTGGGTAGGCAATCAACAGTGACTGCCACATGAGCAAATACTTTCCAGATACCACCTGGTTCTATTATCTACAAGTCATCAGGAAGGAACAGTAGAAAGCACAATCAAATGCTATCAGGCCACGTGCTAACAAGCATCCAGTTATTTCATAGCATCTGTTGATAGTCTCAGAAGTTAGGATATTAGTTCATGTATTCAGTAGAAATACAGCAAAACCAACAAAGGGTGAGAGAGATAAATCAATGTTTAAGGAACAATAAGACAAGAAAGAATTATCTCAATCTTTTATTAAGAATGTATAGAAAACTGAGTTAGTGATATATGTGATATAATAAGATATAATTGTACATAAATAATGTAATATAATAATAATAATAATAATAATACCAATAACACCCACTGAACACTTTGGGCTAGCCATTATGTCAAATACTTGATATGTATGCTACTGTTTAATTTTCATAATTATTTTTTGAGATACTGTGTTAGGTCTCTATCCCTAAGACCATCCTCAGGTTCAGTGACTTTCTAGAAGAACTCACAGAACTCAGAAGTTGTAATACTTACAATTACAGTTTATTGTAGTTAAAGGATGTACAGCAAAATCAGCAAACGGAATAGGCACATGGGACTAAATCCAAAGGAAACAAGCCTCAAGCTTCCAAGAGTCCACTCCAAGTGGAGTTGCACAGAACATGCCTAATTCCTCCAGCAACGAGTTGAAACAAGTGTAAAATGTTGTCTGTCAGCAGAGCCCTCCTAGCCTAGGAGTCTAGGGGTTTTTATTTTTATTATTTTTATTTTTCATTTTTCCATAAGTTATTGGGATACAGGTGGTATTTGGTTGCATGAATAAGTTCTTCAGTTATGATTTGTGCGATTTGGGTGCACCCATCACCTGCGCAGTATACACTGCGTCCTATTTCTTGTTGTTTATCCCTCACCCCTCCCACTCTTCCCCCGCAACGCCCCAAAGTCCATTGTATCATTCGTATGCCTTTGTGTCCTCACAGCTTAGCTCCCACATACCAGTAAGAACATACAATGTTTGGTTTTCCATTCCTGAGTTACTTCACTTAGAATAATAGTCTCCGTTTTCATCCAGGTCACTCGATGCTGTCAATTCATTCCTTTCTATGGCTGCATAGCATTCCATCATATAAATATGTGGAATATATGATGGAATGTGTACATCACAGTTTCTTTTATATATATATATATATATATATATATATAAAAATATAATATATAATATATAATATAATATAGAATATATAATAGAATATATAATATATATAATTTATATATAATATATAATATATAATTTATATATAACATATAAAATATATATATAATTTATATATAACATATATAATATATTATATATAATTTATATATAACATATATAATATATTATATATATAATTTATATATAACATATATATTCGATATATATATATATATATATATATATCATGGTTTCTTTATCCACTCGCTGATTGATGGGCATTTGGAGTGGTTCTTCAATTTTGCAATTGTAAATTGTGCTGCTATAAACATGCTTGTGCAAATGTCTTTTTTGAATAATGACTTCTTTTCCTCTGGGTAGACACCCAGTAGTGGAATTGCTGAATCAAATGGTAGTTCTACTTTTAGTTCTTTAAGGAATCTCCACACTGTTTCCCGTAACAGCTGTACTAGTTTACATTCCCACCAACAGTGTAGAAGGGTTCCTCTTCACTGCATCCATCCCAACATCTATTGTTTTTTAATTATGGCCATTCTTGTAGGAGTGAGATGGTATTGCATTGCGGTTTTGATTTTCGTTTCTCTGATCATTAGTAATGTTGAGCATTTTTTCATGTTTGTTGGTCATTTGTTTATCTTCTTTTGAGAATTGGCTAGTCATGTCTTTATCCCACTTTTTGATAACATTTTTTTTCTTAGTGATTTGTTTGAGTTCATTGTAGATTCTGAATATTAGTCCTTTGCCAGATGTATAGATTGTGAAGATTTTTCTCCCACTTGTGGGTTCTGTTTACTCTGCTGACTATTCCTTTTGCCCACAAAAGCTCTTTAGTTTAATTAGGTGCCAGATATTTATCTTTGTTTTTATTTTGCTTTTGGGTTCTTGGTCATGAAATCCTTGCCTAAGCCAATGTCTAGAAGGGTTTTTCCAATATTATCTTCTAGAATTTTTATAGTTTCAGCTCTTAGGTTTAAGTGCCTAAGCCAACTTGAGTTGATTTTGTATTAAGTGAGAGATGAGGATCCAGTTTCATTCTCCTACATGTGGCTAGCCAGTTATCCCAGCACTGTTTGTTGAAAGAATGCCCTTTCCCCACTTTACAATTTTGTTTACTTTGTTGAATATCAGTTGCCTGTAAGTATCTTGGTTTATTTCTAGGTTCTCTCTTCTGTTCATTGGTCTATGTGCCTATTTTTGTATCTGCACCATGCTCTTTTGGTGACTATGGCTTTATAGTATAGTTTGAAATTAGGTAGTGTGATACCTCCAGATTTATTGTTTTTGCTGAGTCTTGCTTTGGCTCTGCAGGCTATTTTATGGTTCCATATGAATTTTAGAATTGTTTTTCTAATTCTGTGAAGAATGTTGGTGGTAGTTTGATGGGGATTGCATTAAATTTGTAGATTGCTTTTCACGGTAAGGTCATTTTCACAATATTGATTCTACCTATTCATGAACATAGGATGTGTTTCCATTTTTTCATGTTGTCTATGATTTCTTTTAGCAGTGTTTTGTAGTTTTCCTCATAGAGGTCTTTCTACTCCTTTGTTAGGTATATTCATAAGTATTTTATTATTTTTTTTACAGCTTTGTAAAAGTGGTTGTGTTCTTGATTTGATTTTCTGCTTGGTTACTGTTGGTGTATAGAAGAGCCACTGATTTGTGTACATTAATCTTGTATCCAGAAACTTTGTTGAATTCTTTTATCAGTTCTAGGAGCTTTCTGGAGGAGTCCTTAGGGTTTTCAAGGTAAAAGACCATATTGTTAGCAAACAGTGACAGTTATGACTTCCTCTTTACTGATTTGGATGCCCTTTACTTCTTTCTCTTGTCTGCTTACTCTAGCTAGGACTTCCAGTACCATGTTGAACAGGAGTGCTGAGAGTGGGCATCATTGTCTTGTTTGCATTCTCAGAGGGAATGCTTTCAACTTTTACCATTCTGTATTAAGTTAGCTGTGAGTTTGTCATAAATGGCTTTTATTATATTAAGGTATGTCCCTTGCATGCTGATTTTGTTGAGAGTTTTAATCATAAAGGGATGCTGGATTTTGTAGAATGCTTTTTCTGTATGTATGGAAATGATCATGTGATTTTTGTTTTTAATTCTGTTTATCTGGTGTATCACATTTATTGACTTGCATATGTTAAACCATCCCTACATCCCTGGTCTGAAGCCCATTTTATCATGGGTGGATTATCTTTTTTTTTTTTGAGACAGAGTTTCACTCTTGTTGCCCAGGCTGGAGTGCAGAAAATATTACCAATTGGAAAGAGCCAGAGAGAAGACTCAGGACCAAAAAGCCAGTTTTAAGTATCGATTAATTTATGACTTCAGGCAAGCCACTTACCTTTTCTGAGTCTTAGTTTACTATCTGTAAAATAAAAATGCAAATTTTTGTTACTAAGACCAAATGAGATAATGTGTTAAAGTAACTAGTTCAATACCTAGCACATGATAGGCACCTACATAAGATAAAGTCTTTAGCTCAATGTCTAGTACGTGGGTGTTACTCCAATAATATCAGCTGAATCTGAATTTGCATTCCCTCAGAGCAGGCACTCAATTCGTCATTGCTGTTTAAACATACGAATCAATACATGAATTGTTGTGGTTAACTTAGTAGTCTATATGTATATGTAACACTTATATATTAAATCCTGTAGTAATGGATAAGTAGATAAGCCAAATATTTAGAGTGTGAGTGTTTGTCACCTAGGTCGTGAGAGTGAAAGAGTTAAAGGTTCTTAGGTGGAATATGATGTTTAGAGAGTGTTTTAACTCTGAATATAGGAGGAGCTAGCTCAGAACAATCTTCTCAATTTATATCATAATTCAAGTTCTTTGTTGCAGCAGAATCTGCCCTCAATTCAATGATTCATTTGTTAGTTTACTACTGCTATTAAATTTGTGTTCAAACGAGCTCAAGTATTTCAACATTTTTGCTTCCGGCTCTTGTTACTAATTATTTACATCAATGGTAATGGAGACTCTTGGAGAGGTAGTGAGAAGAACAAGAAGACTCCAGGTAACAGGGACACACTCAAGACAGCTCCTGATTGTTATTTCCTCTCTCAATCCAGCTTTGTGATTGTATCACCTTTGGCTAAAACCACATCCTGAAACATGACTGTGCCTCTTTGTACTGCCTCCAGCATGTGTGCCCTACGATGTGAGATCTTGTGCACTTTCCAAGGAAGGATACTTAAGTCCAGTCCTGATAATAAGGCAGAGTGACTCCAGGGAAAAATGCCTGGTGTCTGGGCTTTGCTATGTTGGGTTTATGATGAAAAACTGCAAATCAAAAAGCTTTATGTATAGTAATGGTGCTTTTAAAGTCTGAGAGTGCTACATACATACATATTCCTTGTTAAAAGAGTAGTAAATTTTCTTTAGCAGTTTGCTAGTATATTAAACTTATCCACCTCCTACAAATATGATATATTGGTAAACAATTATACCATATACATTACAAAATCTGAATTAGTGTTTTTTGTTTTTGTTTTCTGTCTTGTGTACATATAGTAAAAATGACACAGAATACAGACAGCTGTGGAACATAAGTGTGACAATACTCAACATATAGGTATTAGGAATCCATCACTGTTTGAAAGGTGACACTGTTCTTTTTTTTTTTTTGAGACACAATCTTGCTCTGTCACCCAGGCTGGAGTGCAGTGGCATGATCTTGGCTCACTGCAACCTCCACCTCCCAGGTTCAAGTGATTCTGCTGCCTTAGCCTCCTGAGTAGCTGGGATTACAAGCATCTGCCACCATACCTTGCTAATTTTTGTATTTTTAGTAGAGACAGCATTTTACCCTGTTGCACAGGCTAGTCTCAAACTCCTGACCTCTGGTGATCTGCCCACCTCGGCCTCCCAAAGTTCTGGGATTACAGGCTTTAGCCACTGCTTCCAGCTGATAATGTTCTTTGTGACTTTTAATCACTAAGTTTCTTCTCTTTGTGTAGCTATGACACGTGGCATCCCTCCTGTCCCTAGAAATTGATTTCTACTCATTTACTGAATATCAGGAGTCATGGACTCATAAATCTACAAAGCTGAATCCAGAAGAAATCAGGATAGAAGACAATACATATTTTTAAAAGTTTTCCACAGATGGATAGAAAACTAATTTTCCATTTCCTTTCAGCCTTTTCCCATCTATTCTTTTCTTTCTGCTACCCATCTCCATTTTTTAAAAATAAAAAACATTTTGAAGATATCGTAGTCTGTTCTCACACTGCTATAAAGAAATACCTGACCTAGATAATATATGAAGAAAGAGGTTTAATTGACTCACAGTTTCACAGACTATAGGAAACATGGCTGGAAGGCCTCAGGAAACTTACAGTCATGGCAGAAGGTGAAGGGAAGCAAGCATGTTTTACCATAGTGGAAAGAGAGAGAGAGAGAGTGAAGGGGGGAAGTGCCACACCCTTTTAAACATTTATCAAATCTGGTGAGAACTTACTATCACAAGAGAAGCAAGCGGGAAATCTGCCTCCATGATCCAGTCACCTCCCACCAGATCCCTCCCCCAACATTGGGAATTACAATTCGACATGAGATTTGGGTGGGGACACAGAGCCAAACTGTATCAGATATTTTCTCCTGTAAGTATCTGGATGTACCATACCCAGGGTTCTCAGTTTTAGATAACATAATTGAACTCCAGTTTACTCGGGTTGAAGAAAAGAACCTGTATGGGATAACTCCCAGCCTGGAGGACTAGTCTCTGGCAAGAATTAAGGGAGGCAAAGTGTGGCTAAGATCTTAGTGTAGGAAAAGCCCACCCTCTGACTGGGTGCAGATAGTTCTTCTGCCCCTTAGGAGTCTATATTGGGAGTTGTAACCTCTGCTTACCATTTTTCCAGTAATTTTCTCCATGTGAGTAGGACATTTCATGGCAGTTGGCCAAAATGAAACATATTTCATTATAATCAGTATCAGTGAAACTTTCACTCTGATGTGAACCACATCTTTGTTTTCCGAAGTTTTAGAAACAGGTAGAGAGTGTATGTTCTTGTAAACTAATTGGTCTAGGGAGAATACCTTTTTGAGAGGACATAATTAACTCTCTCTACCCAGATGTCTTAAAATTCATGGAGCTTTGTCTTAAAAAGAATTGCTGCTGCTGAGAATGGGATATTGTCTTAGTCTGTTTTGTGCAGCTGTAACACAATACCTGAGACTGGATAATTTATAATGACCTGGAATTTATAATGAATAGAAATTTATTGATTTATAGTTCCTGAGTTGGGAAGTCCAAGATGGTGACACTGGTATCTATCAGGGATCTTCTCGCTGTGTCATCTCATGGCAGAAGGCATCAGATGCCAGAGGGGCAAAAAGAGGATGAGAGAGAGGAAAGGTGGCTCACCTTGTTCTTTTGTAAGGAATCTACTCCTGAATTGATGGCATTAATCTAGAGCAGAGCCCTTATGGCCTGATTACCTCTTATTAGGACCTACCTCCCAACAAACACTGTTGGATTGGAGATTAAGTTTCCAACATATGCTTTCTGAAGCACATGTTCAAACCTTAGCAGATACCAAGAGGCAACTCACAACTAACAAGACTTGGGTAATGGTAGATGCCTAAGTGCTTACTGTGTAATTAGCAATTTTGCATGTTGTAAAGAAGCATTTCTCAAGAGGCAGCTGCAGTCCATCTTCATCAAAATCATTGTTAGAAATGTAGATTGTTGAGGATCCCTCCAGGCGTTCAGAATTAGAAATTTTGAGAGGAACTCTTGAAGTCAGCAATTTTTATAAATCCCCAGATGAACTTTAAACCCACTAAAGTTTGAGAAACACCAGGAATGTAAAGGAATGCAGGTCTATTAAAAATTGTTAAAGCTCTTGTTAAAATCACTCATTTTCAGTCTGTCCTCTCCCTGCTTATAACAATCACTGTGTATATATTTTTATTAAATATTGCATTTATAATTAACAAAGAAAGATGCTATTCTAAGGCTTAATGAATTAAAAAGAAAACCAGGTTGTTGCGGCTGAGTGGGTTTCTTTACAGAGATGGATATGTCTAAAGTGTTAGGTGGTTATTTGGGTGAAAGATCAACAAGCCCACTGGAAACTTTTGGAAGGTGAGCAGCATAGAATTTCTGGAAGAAATGAAACATTTTCTGACAGTGGTTGGTCAATGCTGAACTTTCAGATAATGATGGATTGATGGTCCAAAGGCTTCCTAAGCTAAGTGCCTTATAGTCAGCTTTTAGTCTGCTTGATCTGCTTGGTATCTAGTAGCTTCTCAGTTTTGAAAAAGCTGAAGCCTGCTTCGGTTTATTCACAAATGTGTTGTTTAGAACTGGTGCCACTATTGTGAGTGTTCACCCAGTAGTTCTTAGAGCCTCATTGGTATCAGAGTTACCTACATTCTCTACTTCTTGTTGGTATATGAAGCATTAAAACGAGGGCTTCAAGGTCACTTTAGAGGAGAAAAGCCCCTTAAATCAACGTCCCTCTTTCCTTAGGTTGGAGTCTCTCATGATGCTCAACATGTACATCTAAATCCTGCTGCTTCAACCTGTCCTCCCTACTTACTGGTCTTGGGGTTTCAACCCTTAGAGTTGGGCACACCTGCAAACAAATCCTATTCCACCACCAGTGGCCTGCAGGGTTGGATCAGGCTTTGTGGCCTTACCCTCACACAAGTTTTGAAATACTCTTTAAAAAATAGATAAGAAAATGTATGACTGTGCAAATGTGTTTCTAAGGATGCTTTCTAGAATTTTGGAAATGCCTATGCTAGTGGAGGACCTGTAGCCTAAGCCACCAGGGATAAGTTACCTGATACTCTACATTATTTATACACATATAAAAATATAAGTATACACACATACCTATATACATACCCCTCAGAGAACTATGGGTATCGATAGAGATGATATATACTGGCTCAGAGCAAGTTTTCAATAAATTGCAGCTATTGTGGTTAAGGCCCATGGAGATTAGTTTAAATAAAGTGGTTGCAAATTATCAACTCAAGGAAGTATTAAAAGCAGCATGCAATATCTTGCAAGAACTCATCAAAGCAAAAACTAGACACATGCAATTATAACCATAGAAAACCAAGAATCAATATAGAAATTCTAATAGTTCACTACATAATTGATTTTAACATAGTGGTTAAGATCTTGACCATGAAGTGGGCTGTCTCTATTCACTTCCTGGCCCCATCATTGACAGACCCAGGGCAACTTAGTTAATCCCATTGTGATTCATTTTCCCTTGATTTCTAAAGTGGAAAGAGCATGCTGCCTGTCACGCAGGACTGAGGATTGAGCGGAGTCATGTGCGTAAAACACTCAGTGTAGTGCCTGGCACATAGTAAGCATTTGCTAAACAGTAGCTGTTGACAGTCTTAGAATCACAATAACATTTGATGAGACTCTGATCTCTCAGAGAAACAATAATTATTTTTCCCAAAAGTGACTCAAATAATATGCCTCAGAGATGGAAGGACTTAACTCTCAGGTATCAAAAACAGTTAGTTGCACTGAGAACAATACAAAGGTTGGGGAAAATTCTCTTCTGTGTTTCTCTGAGGTTGCATATATCCTTTTATTATAAAACGTCTTAGAGGTACTGCAGTTATTTGTTAATTTGTCTGCTTGCCCTATGTGATCATAAATGTGTAGAAGGCAGTCCCGCTGGACTTTGTAGCCTTTCTGCCTAGCATGGGTTCTGGCATTGTGATGGCACATCATAACTATCTGCTGAATGAAAGATTGAATGCACGGGCAAATTCCTGTTTCTTCTGGCATATTCTCCCAGGTTATCTGGGAGATTTTCAGTCTTCTCCAGTCTGCTCTGAACTCCCACTTCAGCTCTGGGATAGTCTCCTCGTTGGATCTCTGTTTCAACCTACTTACTGGATGACATGGCTCATTCCAGAAGGACATTAGGGTACTTGCATTTTGAAGATGCTGGTTATGCCAGATTCTCCTTGATCATGAAGTCTCAGCACGTTGCAACACTCAATCCACCGAGGCTAACGTTCATTATCATTGTGAATATTTTAAGTGTGATTGAGAAGATTATTTCCACATAAGCAGCATTTTGCAGGAGTTAGTTGCTGGGAGGACGGATTAGTTCAATGTTTGCTTTTGGATTTTGCGATGGTTTAGGTACTTTCCCTGGTGATGATTTTTGTTACTGTTAAAGGTTTTCTGTTATAATTTTTTACAGTCTGTGGGCAACATTAGTAAAAGAACATTTAAAAGAGTTCTCATGATTAGTAGGCTGTGTTACTGTCATTAGTGGCTCTCCCTCATGCACCCCATTCTGGTGGAATATTAGTATTTGGTTATGAAAGAGATGTGAAATAACTCTGGCATGCTGGGAATGGCATTAAGGATCTTAGGTGAAATCCACATTCCCAACAGAGAGATTCTTTCCCCAGATTTAAATATCCTTTAGTGTTTTAATCATTTTGAACGATGTGTTCATTCTGCTTAGTTTATTTTTGTGTGTGAAGAAAACCAAAAGAACATGGGATACTCTGCTAATATTTACAAATGTTTTTTGTTCCCTTACTGGTGTGTACTTATCAGGGCTCTTTAAGGCTATACTTACAATGAGATCTTAAGTGTGTGTGATGATTGTCAAAAGGCAGTGAGGGAGACTTCCATCTACGGGGTGTCTGGATGGTTCTGTTTGTGCTGAACTTTTCCACTTTCATGAGTTTAGAAAAACTGCAGGCTTGTGAAGTCCTTTAACGTGTTTTGCCCATTTAAAGCAAATGCATTTCAGCGTTTATAGACCATATTTCTGGGTGCCCTTTCATCCTCTCTTGAAGGCTATAGGTTGCAATGAGCATACTGGCTCTCTCCCTCATTCTTCAACTGGCCCCTCCTCTTCTCATATGTGCTTTCTTTTCTTATGGCTGGAGCCATCTGAC
This sequence comes from Saguinus oedipus, assembly GCA_031835075.1. Classification (NCBI taxonomy): domain Eukaryota; kingdom Metazoa; phylum Chordata; class Mammalia; order Primates; family Cebidae; genus Saguinus; species Saguinus oedipus. The sequence continues at coordinate 53,578,379 of CM063186.1, read as the reverse complement.
CCAGAGATGTAGTGGATCTAGGCTCCAGTCTCCTGAGAGCACAATTAGGGTGACCAGATGTCTCAGGACTGAGGGTTTCCAGGCCCTGTACTTTCAGTGCTAAAGTCAGGAAATTCCTGGGAAAACTAGGATAGTTTACCTAACTTTTATAGTTGTCGGGGGATCTTAAAAATTCCTAATTCAGAAGCTCCAGTGACTGGTCATAAAGTCTGTGTTCCTGAATGATTACTTACGATTGCTTACGCATTGAATATTACCTTGTTCCTAAGGCCAACACCCCACCTTGCACCCACATCCAGTAGAAAGATCTTGGTCATACTTCTTTAAGATGGAGCTTCTGTTTTGTTGATCTGCTTAGTACTCCATATCCTCTTAGCCTGGTCCTCCCATGTTAGCTCAGATTGGCTCAGTGCTTTGAGTCCTGCCTTCGGTTCTTAGCTTATATCTCTACCTAATGTGGCCTGCTAGCTCCCTGGGGCCAAGACATTACCTTCACACCCATTTCTTATGCTCAACTGAAAGTCTAGACTAGCACCCACAGCAGTGGTTCTCAAGGTGTGATCCTGGGACCAACAGCATCAGCATCACCTGGGAATGTGTTGGAAATGCAAATTCTAGGCTCTTCTCCAGAGCTACTGAATCAGGAACTCTGGAGATTGTGCCCAGCAATTTGTGTTTTAACAAGCCCTCCAGGGGATAGTAATGCACACTCAAGTTGGAGAGCCTATTCCCTAGGTCATGCACTGTGCCTCCCCAGCTAGACTTCAAAGCCTGATGCCAAGTCTACCCACCTTCATGAATCTTTATTGTCTCACTCTCTGCCTATTGCTGGTCTGGCTGATCTTCCTAACCAACCTTAAACTCCCATTCTTACAGAGATCTGCAAAGCGCTGTTTTTTTCCACTGCTGATGGGGACTGCCCAGGTTTGCCCAAGACAGGGGTTAACTGGGCACAGAACTTTCAGTACTAAAACAGAACCTTCTGGGCAAAGAGGGAGAGATTAAAAACCCTAACTGAGCAAGCTTATTAATACATTCAGTGATGTTGCCTTATGGAGACAGAAAAATAGGGAAATAGAAGGAGAATTATTGACCCTTTTGGATATGCCCTTCTTTATAACAACAACAAAAAAGCCAAAAGGAAGACTGTTCATTATGGAATGTGGATGGACTAATTATTTAAATGATTTTTAGTATTGACTAGGTTACATTTCAACTATGACTGTTCAAAGAATATCTCTCTCTCTCTTTCTCTCTCTCTCTCTCTTTTTATTTCTGGGAAGCAACTCCAAAGGAGTCAGAATTTTAGAATGAACTTGCTGTGTGATATCAGGCAAAGTAGTAATCTTTTGCTTTATCTATAATTGGAATACTAATAAATTTTTCCTCTAATTTCATTACAGCAGATGAATTGAGGATAAATAAAATTAAGTGGTATTTATAAAAGTTGTTTCTTGGATGGGTGCTACATTTTAAAAATAATAACCAACTCATACACACACACTTTTCCAAGAGAACGTGAAGTCTTTTGCAAGATATGAGAGGAAATGAAAAGTAGTATCTGACCACTTCAAATAGAAGTGGTTTCTTCCTGCTGTAAATTCTGATTGGGCCTAAAGTCTAGAACCATGGTTTGCCGCCTTGGATGCCCATTAGAGTCACATGGAGACTTAACAACAACAGCAACAACAATGACTGATGCTCAGGCTCCCCTCACCCCACAGGGTCTGGTCTAATTGATTTGCTATGGTACTCCATCATTGGTGGTCTTAAATTCACCAGGTGATTCAAATGTGCAGCCCTGTTTGAGAATCATGAGTCTAGAATAGTTATAAAACATTACTCATAAGCATCATTTGGGAGAAACTTATAAAAATGCAAAATTAGCCCCCTTCTCCGTTCAAGTAGATCTGGGGTAGGATTCAGGAATCTGCTTAATACACAAGCTTACCTGAGGGTTCTGATGGAGATGATTGGCAAATCAGGTAATTTTTAGAAACCTTTGACTCTGACTTTTGTTTTGTTTTGTTTTGAGACAGAGTCTTACTCTGTTGCCCAGGCTGGGTTGCAGTGGCATGATCTCATCTCTCTTGGGTTCAAGAGATTCTCCTGCCTCAGCCTCCTGAGTAGCTCAGATTACAGGTGTGCACCACCACGCCTGGCTAATTTTTGTATTTTTAGTAGAGACGGGATTTCACCAGGTTGGTCAGGCTGATCTTGAACTCCTGACCTTGTGATCTGCTTGCCTGGGTCTTGCAAAGTGCTGGGATTACAGGCATAAGCCACTGCATCCTGTCAACTTTTTTTTCCCCATAGTACATAAGACATGTTTAGTAGAGGGTTAACATATGGCAGGTCCTTAACATGTGCTGAATGAAGTTTGCTGATTTATGTCCAAGAGACAATGATTTTAGCTCTTACATTGTAGAGCGCTAGGTCCTAGGATTTGCAGGCTACTTCTTAAATTATCTGTGTCTCAGTTAAGCCTGATACAGACAAGTTAATAGAAGAGCTATAGAAATTCCATTTGACCCAGCAATCCCATTACTGGGTATCTATCCAAAGGATTATAAATCGTTCTACTATAAGGACACATGCACACGAATGTTCATTGCAGCACTGTTTACAATAGCAAAGACCTGGAACCAACCCAAATGCCCAACGATGATAGACTGGACTGGGAAAATGTGGCACATATACACCATGGAATATTATGCAGCAATCAAAAATGATGAGTTTGTGTCCTTTGTAGGGACATGGATGAATCTGGAGAACATCATTCTCAGCAAACTGACACAAGAACAGAAAAAGAAATACCGCATATACTCGCTCATAGGTGGGTGAGAAAAATGAGAACATGTGGACACAGAGAGGCAGTCTACTATACACTGGGGACTGTTGGGGGGAATGGGGGAGGGACAGCAGGGGGGGGCTGGGGGGGATAGCCTGGGGATGAATACCAAGTGTGGGTGAAGGGGAGGAAAGCAGCAAAGCACACTGCCATGTGTGTACCTATGCAACTATCTTGCTCGTTCTGCACATGTACCCCCAAACCTATAATGCAATAAAAATAAATAAATAAATAAATAAATAAATAAAATAAAATAAAATAAAAAAAAAAAAAAATAAAAAAAAAAAAAAAAAAAAAAAAAAAAAAAAAAAAAAAAAAAAAAAAAAAAAAAAAAGAAGAGCTCAGTATACATCTCTATAGTGTTCACTCAGATGCTTAACCAGTTGGAAAATGCCCCAACAGTGGGAAGATAACCCCACATCGTGGATTAGGTTGTAACCTAGCTTTGTGCTTCCGTGTCTGAGATGCTTCAGTGGAAACAAAGATCCCATGTAAACTTAAAAAAAACAAAGAACCAGCCAAAAGAAATTAGCAGAGCACACTGTGATATCCGAATCTATGTTTTTGTTCAATTATTTTTCTTTCTCTTAAAACCTAATTTCTAGGCATGGATTCAGCCAATAATGATCCATGGAGTTTTCTAAGTGTTATCATGGCCTCAGAAATGAAAATCCCCAGAGCACTTTGAGCTTTCCTGTTGAAAAATCACAACAGAAAAGCAAAGCCTTGGATATAAAATTGTCAAAAGCCTTTGGATGTCGACTTGGCAGTTTAACAAGGCCCACCCTGTTTGCAGCAAAAGGCCAAAAGTCCAAGACAAGCAAAAGCTTATAGCAATCACTTACCAGAACGAGCCCTGCTGCCCTGTTCACATTACAGTACATTTGTCAAGCCTGATAGCCATCTCTCTTCCTGGAGGAACCAACTTTTTTTTTCAGTTGACTTTTGTTTTCTGAGCCATGCCAACATTCCAGCCACATGAGAGAGCCTGAACAGATTTAAGCCCCAAATTCAAAAATTCAAAGTACTGTTTGTACTACAAACATATTACAGTTGTCAGCAAGCAGTACACAAACACATTAGATGGGGGGGGGGAATGGAAATTGAATGGACATTAATTTCTGGGATTAGCTGTTGGGTGGAATATATTTCAGATGGTTCATCTAAATTGTAATAGGCTTCCCAAAAGTTTATATATCAAGTTATTATGGGACAGAGCTTTGTTGATGCTAACTACAGCAGCGCAGCTAGATAATTAAATATAACCTTAAGTAATAATTGGGGAAAGCAATGGCTCCAGCTGGAGTTCCTCAACTTTTTCACAGCAAAGCTAGTCCAGCAATCCAACAATTACTAGGGCTCAGGGGTATATATATATATGTGTGTGTGTGTGTGTGTATATATGCGCAATGTAGCCACTTTTATGGCGGGGCTCATTTAAGGAAATAAACTAGAGAAATTCCTTACATGTTTTATTCCACACATGTTCTATAAATTTTTTGTTACAATTAGTCTCTTATGAAATCTTTTTAGAATATGGGCCAAGAAATTCAGCATTTTTAAAGCAAATTACTATTTCATATGCTGCGTGATTTAAATTGTGGGTATCTTAATATTGTAATAGGACTTAGGCCACAATTGCCAAATGATTAAAATAACTGAACCTTATATTCTGCTCAATTTGGAATGATATCATTAGGTAAATTTGTAATTGCTAAGGAAATGAAAAAATACTTTATTTTCTTTGTCCCAGCGGGTATATAAGATACCTCCCTGAGTGCTTCTAAACCGATTGGCTCCACTATAAGTCATAAAGGAAAATGACTTTTCAGAGTATGACTAAACTGGCGATTGGAATTCTGTAGCAGGATGAAATATCCATAAAAGGGGAACAGAGAAGGTGATATTCTACATAATAGAGCATCTCTCTTCTTTGCAGTCGTTTGTCCATATTGCTTCATTCAATTATGCTAATATTTGTGTTTATCTCACTTTCTGGTCTTCCAGGAGGTATTGCTGAAGTAAACTTCCAGAATCCAGATCCAAAGAGGTGGACAGTGAAAACGACTGGAACTAGTAAGTGTTGCCATCAACAGGCAGAGAAAGGGCAAGGTCTCAAAGTACCTTTTGATGTGTACAAAAACCTTCTAAATTATACTTTAATTTGAATATATTTTATTATATTAAATTTTTCTTTGAAGATTGAGCCACTAATATGTTACAGCAGCAAATAGATGTCAAAATCGTTGGTCTTATTATTAGCAATTGAGGGAGGGGCACTGGAAATTCTTGGGAAGAGTATTCTTGGGTTTTCTGAGACTGGAAACTTGGCAGAAGTCTCTACTGATTTTTTTGGATAAACATTTTAGCCTCTTTTCTTTGGCACTCTGCCACTGAACTTTCATTTATATTGTTAAGATAAAGGTGTGCGGTGGAAAAGTGGTATGAGTTTATAGACACAATCATTGTTATTCTTCCTCCCAAATTCCTCAAACTAGGGAAGAGAAACTAGAATTTACTGAGCATCTATTATGAGTCAGTTTCTTTCACATAGGTCAACTCATTTAAATATTTCCAGAAGATTACCCAGTTTTGCTATTATCTCCACTTTTACAGATGAAGAAATACAGGCTCAGAGAAGTTGAGAATCCCTCAGTGGGGCAGCAGAGACTCAGACTGAGGTTGTCTATTCTGGAGCCCACACCCTCTTCCTCTATGGTGCAGTATAATTAGTGCTAGATGTTGAAATAGGTTTTGGAAGGTGTTAATGAACCAAATGGAGGGGGCCAGGGTGGGGTGATGGTGGGTAGAGTAGAAGGTTGGCAGGGAGGATCTTCAAGGAAAACGAAACAATGGAATAATCCAAAGTCAGACAAAAACGACATTTCAGGAATTTACTGTTTATGCTTTACTATCTTTCTTAAGAGTCATAGAATTGTAAATATAAGAAATGATGGCTCAAGCCTGTAATCCCAGCACTTTGGGAGGCTGAGGCGGGTGGATCACGAGGTTAAGAGATCGAGACCATCATGGTCAACATGGTGAAACCCCGTCTCTACTAAAAATACAAAAATCAGCTGGGCATGGTGGCGCGTGCCTGTAATCCCAGCTACTCAGGAGGCTGAGGCAGGAGAATTGCCTGAACCCAGGAGGCGGAGGTTGCGGTGAGCCGAGATCGCGCCATTGCACTCCAGCCTGGGTAACAAGAGCGAAACTCCGTTTCAAAAAAAAAAAAAAAAAAAAAAGAAATGAAAACATTTGGTTTATGGAAAAGTAAGAGGAAAGGAATACACTAATTGTTAGTGGAGAGTGCTCAGACAATTGGGATACCTTTTGGAATTCAGCCCTTGATGTATGTGTTGAGAAACCCCTTTACTTGTGTATTTCACATAGGAGGTCAAACAAGAACGTATGATTGCTTCAGATTCCCTGCATTTCAGTTTCCCCACATTTTATAAGACACAGAAAACCCCTTTGTGGAAGACATTCAAAAATAAGAGCCAGAAATACAGTAACCCAAAAGCTACATACTTTTTGTAGGGGTGAAGGGAAAGCTTGAAAGGTTTGCTAAAAGATCAACTCACGAAAAGATTAATAAACAAAAAGGCACACAGATTTATTACTATTATGTGCATGAAGGGAATCGCAGAGTGATTGTCCAATATTCAAATGGGACACAGGTGCTTATATACTCTACTTCTTAGAAGGAAGGGAAATGGGGAAAGGTGGATGATTTGAGGGGGATAGTAAATGATTTTTAGGGGACATCTGTGGGCTTGAAGAACATACAGTGGTCTTTTGGGCCCACAGAGTGGACAATGGTTTGTAACAAAAGCCTGTCGAGGTTTGTTGACAGACTTCAGTCTTCCTTCCTGCAATATGAGTTCAGTTAATGAAAACTCAGGGAAGGGACCAAAGGTCATTGTTTTCTTCTTTAGTATGTCCAGACTTAAGGCCGACAAGGGAACTTTAGCTTTTGTTTGGGAGATGCAGAGGATTGAGAGGTAAGAGGTATGAGAGGAAAACAATTCATCTCTTTATGGGCCTGTCTGGTCTTTATGTAGATAGGGAAAAAGTCTCTTCTAAAGTCTGTTGATCTCTAAAGGCCTTTAGTTCAAAATATTCATTATACCAGGGAACCGTATTGTGGTGTCAAGTTCCCTGAACTCCGTACTTCAAAGCATTTGAATATCATGATGAAATCTGGAAATTTTCTTGTACATTTAACTTTTTATGAAAAAGACATAAATTGTCAACCCCTGAATTCATATCACTTAATAAACTGGCAGCCAGAATGATATTTCTGAGGCTTTTACAATAAGAACTAATTGGTTAATAAGTCATGTACCTTAAATGAGGTAAAGCTATTGAGTAAAGGACCTGGGAAAACTTGGTAAAGAAATCATTAGAAAATAAAGGTGGAAAGCTAAAGGAACTCTTTGGTAAATCCTCCACTAACTAGAAATTCAGTGAGTCAAAATATTGCCCAAATATTCTCATGTATTTGAGTTAATTGAATTTTTTGGTTATATAACTTTTACCTATGCTTAAATAAAAAAAGTTAAAAGTCTTCCTATATAAAGCATAAAAATATGTATATGCACACGAATGGCATAGATTTAAGTGACCAGGGCCTTTTTTTTTAAAGCTAATAAACTGCATGATTGTTGTGTAGCTTGATGGCACATTTTGACTCAGCAACATAGAAGACTTTGTATATCTTTACGTCATGGGTACCCAACAATACCCATCTAGTTTTACTTGAGGCTTTTCTATACCCTATTATTTGTTGGGTTTTCCTTGAGCAACTACCAGAGCTGCGAGAATTTCCAGTTTCTTTAAGTATTCACCAACTGAGGGTAACGAAAACATTAATGACTGATTATAGATAACCCACAGTTCCTAGCCTTGGAAATGGTAAAGACAGGACATGTGAGGAAGAACATTGAAAACAAAACAGCAAATATAGATCTTAGGTCAACATGCCAAAAAGCAACTTTTAAATCAGCCAGAACATTCCTCTGTAATTATGTTAGTTTTGGCACTAAGAAATGAATCCTATTTTCTTTTTGGTCCACTTTTTTTGTAGGAATGAGCTGACATGATTTGGGGAGGCCATGAAAACCGTAGTCATTTGCCTCAATGTGGTAGCAATTAATGGTGAAACTAAGCTGATGCTGACAGAGCTTAACATTGAGCCCCATGGACTGTGGTGCAGTCCCTGTGAGGCTCCAGGGAAACTGCAGTGGGGTCCAATTGTGGCAAGCCTATCAGGCCAGCTTCTCCCTGCAGCTTTCCCAGAGTATGGATTGGCTGAAAATTCCTTTGGAGAGGTTGGGCAAAGAAGGGGAAGGAGAGAAAAACAGAAGGTGCTTTGGAGGTGAGGAGGGTCTCAGGCTCTGTCTAGACATTACTCTATAGTCCTGTCTGTATTAGGGTTCTCTAGAGGGACAGAACTAATAGGATATATATATGTATATACATACACATACACACACATATATATATACACACATACACACATATATGTATGTATATATATATATACATACACACACACATGAGTTTATTCATGAATATTAACTCACATGATCATAAGGTGAGGTCCCACAATAGGCCATCTGCAAGCTCAGGAGCAAGGAAGCCAATCCAAGTCCCAAGACCTCAGAAGTAGGGAAGCCAACAGTGCAGCCTTCAGTCTGTGGTAGAAGATCCAAGAGTCCCAGAGCTCAAGAACTTGGAGTTTGATGTTTGAGGGCAGGAAGCATCCAGTGCGGGAGAAAGATGGAGGCCAGAAGACTCAGCCATTCTAGTCCTTTCATGTTCTTCTTCCTGGTTTTTATTCTGGCCACGCTGCCTGCTGATTAGATTATGCCCACCCAGACTGAGGGTGGATCTGCCTTTCCCAGTTCACTGACTCAAATGTGAATCTCCTTTGGCAACACCCACACAGACACACCTAGGAACAATACTTTGCATCCTTCAGTCCAATCAAGTTGACACTCAGTATTAACCATCACACTGTCCTTACATGCAGATGGTTGGTCACCAAGAGAGACTTGACTTATTTATCTACACAGCAATTTTACAAGATGGTACTAATTTCACTTTAGCAATGGATGGACCAGAACTCCAAGAGAGTAACTATCGTGACTAAGGACATACAGCTAGTAATGGGAAGTTGGGACCTGAGCCCCATCTATGTTTTTAATTACTGTACTGTCTCCTAACACTAATGGCCAAGAGATAGGATGGGCAGTTGAGAAGGGTCATGGCTCCCTGCTACTTTCATAGACAAATTTTTTTCACTCCATCAGACATTTATTAGCAGCTATATGGTATAATTACTCTCAAGGAAATCTTTCATTTTCCTTTCTTAATGACTTTCAAAGGGTATATATTTCTCAAAAATAAATACTTAAGCTTATGTTTTTCAGTTAAAATCTGAGTTAATAAACAGAATTCCCAAATAAGAGAAGCTGATCTCATTTTTGTCCTCTTTGCCCAATCCTACACTTACCATAGAGAGATCACTTGTGATTTGGATTATAAAAGCTTATTAAATAAAAATAATACATCAATAAATTTTGAAATAGCTACTTTTTTCTTTGTTTTCTACAATTTATTGTATTTCATATCTTCCTCTTCATTATATTTTATCTTTAATTTTTTTTGGAATACATCCTTGAGAAACTATTTCCAAATGGGTAAACAAATAGGCTTTCTGAGTCCTTGCATATCAGAAAATGTCTTTACATTGTGTTTGAAATTGGGCTGGGAATGAGATTCTAGGTTCAATGTGACTTTTTTTTGAGAATTTCAAATATAGTATTCCAACATTTCTTAGCACCCAGTGTTGCTGTTGTGATTACACATAGTAATCTAATTTTTATTCATGAGTTTATAATCACCCCCCACAGAAGTGTTTAGCATTTTCTTTTTCATTGGATTTTGAACTTTCATGTGATATTTTGTTGTGGTTCTTTTATTCACTCTGCGTGACGTTTGATGGTCCATTCCAGTGAAAAGATTTATGTGTTTCTTCAGCTCCGAGGAAATTTCTTCAGTGACTTTTAAGTTATCATCTTCTATTATGTCTGTTTTCACTCTGGAACTCTTACCAGGCAGCTGCTGAAATTCCTGGGTGCATCCTCCATGTCTTCTCTTCCTCTGTGCTTTCTACTTCACTTTCTTTGCACAGCATTTTGGGAGAATTGCTTACTTGATCACCCAGCTCATTAATTTATTCTTCAGCTATATCTCTTCTCTTAGGTAACTTTTAATTTTTTTTTTTAAGAGACAGGGCTCACTCTGACTCCCAGGCTGTAGTGCAGTGGCATGCTTATATTTCAGTGTAGCCTCCAGCTCCTGGGCTCAAGCCATCCTCCTGCATCACCCTCTCAAGTAGCTGTGACTATAAGCATGTGCCACCATACATGGCTAATTTTTCATTTTCTTTTTTCTTTTTATAGAGACAGTGTCTTGCTTTGTGGCCCAGGCTGCTCTTGAACTCCTGGTTTCAAATAATCTTCCCACCTCAGACTTTCAAAGTGCTGAGATTACAGGCATGAGCCACTGTGTCCAGCTGGATAACTTTAAAAAAATTTATTTTTTATTTATCTGGGATATAGATCCTGATACAAATTAATTTTAACAATCACATTCTAAATTTCCAAATTATTTAGTTTGTTTTCCTGGTAATAATATTCTCCTAACTTCTTTCTGAGAATATCACTATTGTATTAGTTTGCTAGGAAGAAAGTATCACAGGCTGGGTGGCTGAAATAACAGAAATTTATTTTCTCATAGTTCAGTAGGCTGGAAGCCCAAGATCAAGGTGCCAGCACAATTAATTTCCCCTGAGGCCTCTCTTCTTGGTGTCAGATGCCATCTTTTGCTGCCTTTTCAGTTGATCTTTCCTCTGGCTGTGCACATGTCTGGTGTCTCTGTGTGTGCCTTAATCTTCAGTCATATTGGGTTACAGTCCACACTAACAGCCTCATTTTACCTTAATTACCTCTTCAAAGGTCCTATTTCAAAATAAAATCACATATGAGATACTAGGGCTTACAGCTTCAATATATAAATTCTGGGGGAAATAATAATTCAGTCCATAACAACTATATGTATGTTTTACTATAGAAACCTTTCTCCCTCAATTCTTCTGTTAATTCTGTTTTCTCAGACGTCATCTCTTTAGTTGGTTAGATTTGGTGCTATTTTTGATGGTGTTGGTTTTTCTCAAATATTTGGTAATTTTCATTTTTGTTTTGCTCATCTTTGTCACATGCTTGAAGATGCTGATTGTGGTAACTGTAGCTGTCCTTCAGTGAATGTGTTGAAGGCGTAGAATGTCCTGTTGGTGAAAAATGCTATGTAAGGCGTTACCCTCTTCCTCCCTGGGTCATTTTTTTACCTAGACACCACCTGTGTTTTGGGGCTCTGGAGCTAATATTGGTGCTTTACTCCAGTTGCCATTTTTCGTGGCAGCTGTTTGTAGGATGTGGGAGAGACTAACCAGCTTAGCATCTTCAAAGCTGCCTTCAGAGCCTTTCCTATTTTTTTTTTTTTTTTTTTTTTGAGACGGAATATTGCTTTGTTACCCAGGCTGGAGTGCAATGGCACGATCTTGGCTCACTGTTACCTCCACCTCTCAGGTTCAAGTGATTCTCCTGCTTCAACTTCCCAGTTAGCTGGAACTACAGGTGTGTGCCACCATGACTGGCTAACTTTTGTATTTTTAGTAAAGATGGAAGTTCACCATGTTGACCAGGCTTGTCTTGAACTTCTGACCTCGGGTAATCCTTCTGCCTTGGCCTCCTAAAGTCGTGGGATTACAGGCATGAGCCACCACACCCAGCCCCTTCCCTATTTTTTAAAAAATATATTGACTCTGGGACTTCCTATGTTGTAAGTAGCTTTCTCCTGCATGTATTTTATGCTGAGACTTCTTTAGTTATATGATTCTGAAGATAAAAGCCTGTTTCTCACTACCTTTCGGAAATTTCTCAAAATGTCTTCAGATTTCTTTTCTTCTAACATGGTTCTGAATTTTTTTGAAGTGTTTTCTTTTTTTTGGCTTTTTATGTAATTTGGGATAGGAGTGATTATACATATATAAAATAAAATTTAAAAAGGGGTAAATATATAAGTATTAATATAGTAAATAAATATATATTTGCCCCTTAAAAATTTTTATATCTTTTTAAATTATACTTTAAGTTCTGGAATACATTATATATATTTATAATGAATATATATATTTTCCCCTTTTAAAATTTTATATCAATATATATTTTTTATTATATTTTAAGTTCTGTAATACATGTTCAGAATGTGTAGGTTTGTAACATAGCTATACACGTGCCATGGTGGTTTGCTACACCCACTGGTTTGCTGCACCCATCAACCCTCATCTACATTAGGTATTTCTCCTGATGCTATCCCTCCCCTTGCCCCCACACCCAGATAGGCCCCAGTGTGTGATGTTCCCCTCCATATGTCCATGTATTCTCACTGCTCAACTCCCACTTACGGTTGAGAACATGCATGTCTGGTTTTCCATTCCTGTGTTAGTTTGCTGAGAATGATGGTTTCCAGCTTCATTCATGTCCCTGCAAAGAACACAAACTCATCCTTTTTATGGCTGCATAGCATTCCATGGTGTATATGTGCCACAATTTCTTTATCCAGTCTATCATTGATGGATATTTGGGTTCGTTAAAAGTCTTTGCTACTATGAATAGTGCCACAATAAACATATGTGGGCTTAAAATCGTTTGGGTATATACCCAGTAATGGGATTGCTGTGTCAAAAGTTATTTCTGGTTCTAGATCCTTGAGGAATCACCAGTCGCCACACTGTCTTCCACAATGGTTGAACTAAATTATACTCCCACCAACAGTGTAAAAGCGTTCCTATTTCTCCAAATCCTCTCCAGCACCTGTTCTTTCCTAACTTTTTTTAAAAAAAATATCATATTGCACTTTAGGTTCTGGGGTACATGTATAGTACATGCAGGATTGTTGCATAGGTACATACATGGCAATGTGGTTTGCTGCCTCCATCCCTGTCACCTATATCTGGCATTTCTCTTGATGTTATCCCTCCCCAAACCCCTCCTGCCAGCTATCCCTCCCCTAGTCCCCCGCAACAGACCCCAGTGTGTGATGCTCCCCCCCCTGCGTCCATGTGTTCTCATTGTTCAACACTCACCTATGAGTGAGAACATGTGGTGTTTATTTTTCTGTTCTTGTATCAGTTTGCTGAGAATGATGGTTTCCAGATTCATCCACGTCCCTACAAAGGACACGGACTCATATTTTTTTGTGGCTGCGTAGTATTCCATGGTGTATATATGCCACATTTTCCTTGTCCAGTCTATTGTCGATGGGCATTTGGGTTGGTTCCAGGTCTTTGCTATTGTAAACAGTGCAACAATGAAATACATGTGTAAGTGTTTTTATGATAGAACGATTTATAATTCTTTGGACATATACCCAGTAATGGGATTGCTGGGTCAAATGGAATTTCTATTTCTAGGTCCTTGAGGAATCACCACACTGTCTTCCATAATGGTTGAACTAATTTACACTCCGACCAACAATGTAAAAGCGTTCCTATTTCTCCACATCCTCTCCAGCATCTGTTGTCTCCAGATTTTTTAATGATCGCCATTCTAACTGGTGTGAGGTGGTATCTCAATGTGGTTTTGATATGCATTTCCCTAATGACCAGTGATGATGAGCATTTCTTTATATGTTTGTTGGCCTCATATATGTCTTCTTTTGCAAAGTGTCTGTTCATGTCCTTTGCCCACTTTTGAATGGGTTTGTTTGTTTTTCTTGTAAATCTGCTTTAGTTCTTTGTAGATTCTGGATATTAGCCCTTTGTCCGATGGGTAGATTGCAAATATTTTTCCCCATTCTGTTGGTTGCCAGTTCACTCTGATGATTGGTTCTTTTGCTGTGCAGAAGCTCTGGAGTTTAATTAGATCCCATTTGTCTATTTTGGCTTTTGTTGCCAGTGATTTGGTGTTTTGGTCATGAAGTCATTGCCTATGCCTATGTCCTGAATGGTTTTGCCTAGGTTTTCTTCTAGGGTTTTTATGGTGTTACGTCTTATGTTTAAGTCTTCAATCCATCCGGAGTTAATTTTAGTGTAAGGTGTCAGGACAGGGTCCAGTTTCCGCTTTCTGCACATGACTAGCCAGTTTTCCCAACACCATTTATTAAACAGGGAATCCTTTCCCCATTGCTTGTTTTTGTTGGGTTTATCAAAGATCAGATGGTTGTAGATGTGTGACAGATGGGGATAGCGTTGAATCATGAATTACTTTGCGTGGTATGGCCATTTTCACAATATTAATTATTCCTAACCATGAGTATGGAATGTTTTTCCATTTGTTTGTGTCCTCTCTTATTTCCTTGGGCAGTGGTTTGTAGTTCTGCTTGAAGAGGTTTTTTGTATCCTTTGTTAATTGTATTCCTAGGTATTTTATTCTCTTTGTAGCAATTGTGAATGGCAGTTTGTTCTTGAATTGGCTCTCTTTAAGTCTTTTATTGGTGAATTGGACTGCTTGTGGTTTTTGCACATTGATTTTGTATCCTGAGACTTTGCTGAAGTTGCTTATCAGTTTAAGGAGATTTTGGGCTAAGACTATGGGGTCTTCTAAATATACAGTCATGTTGTCTGCAAATAGAGACAATTTGACTTTCTGCTTTTCTAGTCGAATACCCTTTATTTTTTTTTTTTCTTGGCTGATTGCTTTGGCTAGAACTTCCAGTACTATATTGAATAGGAGTGGTGAGAGAGGGCATCCTTGTCTAGTGCCAGATTTCAAAGGGAATGCTTCTAGTTTTTGCCCATTCAGTATGATATTGGCTGTGGATTTTTCATAAATAGCTTTTATTATTTTGAGGTATGTTTCATCGATACCTAGTTTATTGAGAGTTTTTTTAAAATTGCATTTTAGGTTTTGGGGTACATGTGCAGAATGTGCAAGATAGTTGCATAGGTACACACATGGCAGTGTGTTTTGCTGCCTTCCTCCCCTTCACCCACATAGAGTTTTTAGTATAAAGTGCTATTAAATTTTGTCAAAAGCCTTCTCTGTATCTATTGAGATAATCATGTGGTTTTTGTCTTTAGTTCTGTTTATGTGGTGAATTATGTTTACAGACTTGTGTATGTTAAACCAGCCTTGCATCCCCAGGATGAAGCCTACTTGATCGTGATGGATAAGCTTTTTGATGTGCTGTTGCAGTTGGTTTGCCAGTATTTTATTAAAGAATTTTGCATCTATGTTCATCATGGATATTGGCTTGAAGTTTTTTTTTTTTGAGTCTCTGCTGGGTTTTGGTGTCAGGATGATGTTGGTCTCATAAAATGATTCTGGAAGGATTCCCTCTTTTTGGATTGTTTGGAATAGTTTCAAAAGGAGTGGTACCAGCTCCTCTTTGTATGTCTGGTAGAATTCAGCTGTGAACCTATCTGGACCTGGGCTTTTTTTGATTGGCAGGCTTTTAATTGCTGCTTCAACTTCAGCCCTTGTTATTGGTCTATTTGGGGTTTTGACTTCTTCCTGGTTTAGGCTTGGCAGGGTGCAGGTGCCCAGGAATTTATTCATTTCTTCCAGGCTTACTGGTTAATGTACATAGAGTTTATAGTAATATCTGATGGTTGTTTGTATTTCTGTGGAATCTGTGGTGATATCCCCTTTATCATTTTTTATTGCTTCTTTTTGATTCTGCTGTCCTTTCTTTTTTATTAATTTGGCTAATGGTCTGTCTATTTTTTTGTTCTTTTCAAAAAACTAGCTCCTGGATTTTTTAATCTTTTGGAGGGTTTTTTGTGTCTTTATCTCCTTCACTCCTGCTCTGATCTTAGTTATTTCTTGTCTTCTGCTAGCTTTTGAATTTTTTTTGATCTTGTTCCTGTAGCTCTCTTCTATTTTGATGATAGGGTGTCGATTTTAGATCTTTCCTTGCTTCTCATGTGGGCATTTATACTATAAATTTTCCTCCAGACACTTCTTTAAATGTGTCCCAGAGATTCTGGTACGTTGTGTCTTCATTCTCATTGGTTTAAGAACATCTTTATTTCTGCCTTCATTTCATTGTTTATCCAGTCAACACTCAAGAGCTTGTTGTTAAGTTTCCATGAAGTTGTGCAGTTTTGAGTTTGTTTCTTAATCCTGAGTTCTAATTTGATTGCACTGTGGTCTGAGAGACTATTTGTTATTATTTCTGTTCTTTTGCATTTGCTGAGGAGTGATTTACTTCCAATTGTGTGGTCAGTTTTAGAGTAGGTACTGAAAAGTGATTTACTGAGGAGTGATTTACTTCCAATTCTGTGGTTAGTTTTAGATGTGGTGCTGAGAAGAATGTATATTCTGTGGATTTGGGATGGAGAGTCCTTAAATGTCTATTAGGCTTGCTTGTTCCAGATCTGAGTTCAAGTCCTGGATATCCTTGTTAATTTTCTGTCTCATTGACCTGTCTAATATTGACAGTGAAGTGTTAAAGTCTCCCACTGTTATTTTGTGGGAGTCTGAGACTCTTTGTATGTCATTAATAACTTGCTTTATAGGCCAGGCATGGTGGCTCAAGTCTGTAATCCCAGCACTTTGGGAGGCCGAGGCGGGTGGATCATGAGGTCAAGAGATTGAGACCATCCTGGTCAATATGGTGAAACCCCGTCTCTACTAAAAAAACAAAAAATTAGCTGGGCATGGTGGCGCATGCCTGTAATCCCAGCTACTCGGGAGGCTGAGGCAGGAGAATTGCCTGAATCCAGGAGTGGAGGTTGTGGTGAGCCGAGATCGCGCCATTGCACTCCAGCCTGGGTAACGGCAGCAAAACTCCATCTCAAAAAAAAAATGCTTTATATATCTGGGTGCTCCTGTACTGGGTGCATACATATTTAGGATAGTTAGCTCTTCTTGTTGCATTTATCTTTTACCATTATGTAATGCTTTTCTTTGTCTCTTTTGATCTTTGTTGGTTTAAAGTCTATTTTATCAGAGTCTAGAATGGCAACTTCTGCTTTTTTTTTTTTTTACTTTCTGTTTGCCTGGTAAATCTTCCTCCATCCCTTTATTTTGAGCCTTATGTGTATCCTTGCACATGAGATGGGATTCCTGGATACAGCACACCAATGGGTTTTGATTTTTTATCCAATTCGCCAGTCTGTGTCTTTTGATTGGGGCATTTAGCCCATTTATATTCAGGGTTAATATTGTTATGTGTGTATTTGTTACTGCCTTTTTGATGGCGGCTGGTTGTTTTGCCCATTAGTTGATGCTGTTTCTTCATTGTGTTGATGTTCTTTACCATTTGGTATGTTTTTATGGTGGCTGGTACTGGTTATTCCTTTCTGTGTTTAGTGCTTCTTTCAGGAGTTCTTGTAAGGCAGGCCTCATGGTGATGAAATCTCTTAGCAATTGCTTGTTCATAAAGGATTTTATTTCTCCTTCACTTATGAAAAGTAGTTTGTCTGGATATGAAATTCTGGGTTGAAAGTTCTTTAAGGATATTGAATATTGGCCCCTACTCTCTTCTGGCATGTCAGGTTTCTGCTGAGAGATCTGCTGTGAGTCTTATGGGCTTCCCTTTGTGGGTAACCCAACCTTTCTCTCTGGCTATCCTTGGAATTTTTTCCTTCATTTCAACCATGGTGAATCTGATGATTATGTGCCTTGGGGTTGCTCTTCTTGAGGAATATCTTTGTGGTGTTTTTTGTATTTCTTGGACTTGAATATTGGCCTGCCTTGGTAGTTTTGGGAAGCTGTCCTGGATAATATCCTGAAGAGCGTTTCTCAGCTTAGATTCATTCTCTCTGTCACATTCAGATACACCTATTAAACGTAGATTAGGTCTTTTCATATAATCCCATATTTCTTGGAGGCTTTGTTCATTTCTTATTATTCTTTTGCCTCTTATCTTGACTTCTTGTTTTATTTCATTGAGTCGATCTTCAATCTCTGATATCCTTTCTTCCACTTGGCCAATTTGGCTGTCGAAACTTGTGTATGTATGCTTTGCGAAGTTCTCATGTTGTGTTTTTCACTCCATTGGATCATTTATATTGTTCTCTAAGCTGTTTATTTTTGCTAGTATTTTGTCAAATCTTTTTTCAAGGTTCTTAGTTTCTTTGCATTGGGTTAGAGCATGTTCTTTTAGCTCAGAGAAGTTTGTTATTACCCACTTTCTGAAGCCTCTTTCTGTCAGTTCATCAAACTCATTCTCCATCTAGTTTGTTCCCTTGCTGATGAGGAGTTGTGATCCTTTGGAGGAAAAGAGACGTTCTGTTTTTGGGTGTTTTCATCTTTTTGTGCTGCTTTCTTCCCATCTTTGTGGATTTATCTATCTGTGGTCTTTGTAGTTCGTGAATTTCTGATGGGGTCTCTGAGTGGACATCCTTTTTGTTGATGATGAAGTTATTTCTTTCTGTTTTTTAGTTTTCCTTCTAACAGTCTCTGCTATAGGACTGCTGGAGGTCCACTCCAGACCCTGCTGGCCTGGGGATCACCTGCAGTGGCTGCAGAACAGTAAGGGTTGCTGCCAGTTTCTTCTTCTGTTATCTTTGTTCCAGAAGGACACCCACCAGATGTCATCCTGAGCTCTCCTTTATGAGGTATCTCTTTCGATATAAGTGGGTTGAGGAGTTGCTTGAGGAGATAGTCTGTTCCTTATAGGAGCTCAAGTGTTGAGCTGTGACCTCCATTGTTCCATTCAGAGCTGCTGAGCAGGTATGTTTAAGTCTGCTGCAACAGAATTCATGACTGCCCCTCCTTTTTCTCACAGATGCTCTGTCCTGGAAAGGTGGGACTTTATTTATAAGTTCCTGATGTGCTGCTGCCTTTTTTTCAGAGATGCCCTGCCCAGTGAGGAGGTAGCCTAGTCACAGTCTGCCAGCAGAGGCATTACTGAGCTGTCATGGGCTCTGCACAGCTGCGGTGTGAACTTCCTTGCAGTTTTGTTTATAGAGGTATAATTAGAACTGCCTCAGTAATGGCAGTCTGCCTCAGTAATGGTGGACTGCCTCTGTAATGGTGGATTGCCTTGGTAATGGTGGACTGCCTTGGTAATGGTGGACTGTCTCATTAATGGTGGACTGCCTCATTAATGGTGGACTGCCTCAATAGTGGTGGACTGCCTTGGTAATGGCAGACTGCCTCATTAATGGCAGACTACC
Organism: Saguinus oedipus; assembly: GCA_031835075.1. Lineage (NCBI taxonomy): Eukaryota > Metazoa > Chordata > Mammalia > Primates > Cebidae > Saguinus > Saguinus oedipus. Next base: position 53,559,330 of record CM063186.1, on the reverse strand, counting down.
TCGATAGTGGTGGATTGCCTTGGTAATGGCAGATGTCCTTACCCCCACAGAGTTGGACCATCCCACATCCAGCTGTGCTTGCTGTGAAATTCTTAATCCAGAGCATTTCAGATTCCTGGTCTTTGTCGGGGTGGGACCTGCTCAGCTAGATCACTTGGCTTCCTGTTTCAGCCCCCTTTTTTCAGTTGAATGGGCGACTCTGTCTCTCAGGTGTTCCAGGTGTCAGTTGAAATGGCTGCCCATATTTTGTGCAGAGACCCACCACGCTGGCTGAAACAGCCATGCTGGAGACTCGTGGTGCTTTTCCACCTGGGAATCTCCTGGTCTATGGGCAGTAAAAACTCATTTGGAAATACGGTGGTCACTCACCTCTGCATTCTCGCTGGGAACTGCACTCCAAAGCTGTCCCTATTTGGTCATGTTGGATCATCCCCCTTTCCTAAATTTTTAATGCTCACCATTCTAACTGGCATGAGATGGTATCCCCTGTGGTTTTGATTTGCATTTCCCTATTAACTAGTGATGATGAGCTTTTTTTCATATGTTGATTGGCTGCATAAATATCTATTTTTGAGAAATGTCTGTTCATATTCTTTGCCCACTTTTTGATGGTGATGTTTGTTTTTTTCTTGTAAATTTGTTTAAGTTCCTTGTGGATTATGAATATTAGCCTTTTGTCAGATTGATAGATTGCAAAATTTTTCTCCCATTCTGTAGGTTGCCTGTTCACTGGGATGATAGTTTCTTTCACTGTACAGAAGTTCTTTAGTTTAATTAGATCTCATTTGTCAATTTTGGCTTTTGTTTCCATTGCTTTTGGTGTTTTTGTCTTGTAGGCTTTGCCCATCTTATGTCCTGAATGTTATTGCTAGGTTTTCTTCTAGGGTCTTTATGATATTAGGTCTTATGTTTAAGTCTTTTTTTTTTTGAGATGGAGTCTTACTCTGTCACACACACTGGAGTGCAATGGCATGATCTTGGCTCACTGCAACCTCTGCCTTCTGGGTCCCAGTTTTTTCATCAGCAAGATCCAGTCTAGATTATCCCAATGTGAAGCACATTTGTGAATCCAGAAAATCAGAAATGAAAGAGGAGCCACTGATCTTTAGTTGCACCAGGAGGCAGGTGACAGAAATGAGGTTTGCAAATGGTTACTGAGTGAGCTCCTGAGAGCTGGCCACTCTGGTACCAGCAGATGTTTCTTCAAATTCATGCCCCTTTTGATTTATTGTCTGTAAATGAAAGCTTCCATGACTGTTGCTCTCTCAGTCCTTTCAACAGTTTTATAAATCTCTGAGTCCTTCTATTAAATTATTAATGACTGAATTACCTAGAGTGGCTTCAGTTTTCCTGATGGAAAGCTGAATGACCAAATTGAAATGACTACTTTTTGAATGGACAGGAAAAATTTGTATCCTGTTGGGGTATTCTAATCTTGCACTGTACCAGAGATAGTTTCCCCAAGAACTAAATACATAGATACTGCTAAATGGAGAGAAGCACATTTCTGGCAGAGCAGTGCATTGGCACTGGGATGAGGGAATCTATAAATATTCCATGGCCCTGGAGGCTGCCATCATTCAGACTAGTATGGTTTTGTTTTATACCATTTAAATCGCCTTGTAGACCATGACGTTATATAGAAGAGTAAGGCAACGAGAGAATACAAGGAAACTTATGCCCAGAAATTGTTAATGTTACAAGGTTTGGATCAACTGCTACTCATTCTTTGAAGCATTTCCTTGAATATTTTAGAGGTGATACTCCCTTTGGATGGCATTCAAGATAGATCCAACTGTCTATGAATTCTGCTATGTAATTAATATATTTATTGTGAGTGTTTAGCACAATATATCGAAGCATTTAAAAAACACTAGAATGCAATTTTTTTTGTCTTGGATAATTTCATCCACATAGCAGAAATTGCTTCCTCATTTCAGAATGTTAAATATGTATCAGCCTTGTATTAAGCCATCCTTATAGGATTCGACATGAGGACTTCCAGCTGTTGCATTTTAAATGAAGTTATTAGCCATCTTCAAGAATGTAAATTATTTATTTGGCTTTCCAAAAACACTGGTATGGGAAAACTGTTCAGCTCTTAGGTGAACTGTTAACTATATATAGAAGTATTTATATCCATTATCTCCTCTTAGAGCTCAAACTTTTTTGGCAATGGTCTAGTTGGAAGATTTCCTCTTGTAATTCTTCACTACTTAAAAACCTTTACATAAATGGACCATAAAATGCGAACTCAGTAGCCTATAATTTGAGACCCTCTGTTATTATATATCAGTATTTCTCATAACAATCTGATTTGTTCTTTGCCTCTACATTTGTTTTGCTAATTTTTCTCTTTACCTTTGCTTATTCTATGCCTCTGTCTTTCCCTACCATTAATTTGACTGCCTAAACTTTCTTCAAAAACTAACTAATATCTTGTTCTCCAAAAAGTTTTCTCCAATTTGTACTGCCAATCTGCAGTCCCTCTCATCATTTGAAGTTATGATGAATACATAACCTCTATACAGTAATTGTAAATTCCTCTGGCACAATTCATTAAAGATAAAATTTTATTCTGTTTTATTGCCACTCTTTATGCAAAAACAAGCAAAAGAGTATATGCAGTTTGATGACTGCAATGACAGTTTTAATCTGTTGTTCTTGAGTACTTTGAAAAATGGATTATCTTAATGAACATTAATAATATCATTCTCTTAATTAAAACTATTAAATTTGAATAAGTTGAAATGCATTTTGTTAAATAATATAAAGATCAGACAGGAAAAAGTAATATTGTCTTTAATAACAAATGACATGGTTATTTACATAAATAGTTCTAAGAGATCTACAACCACTAGAGCTCATACTCATAAGTGAATTTAGCAAAATCACAGTATACAATGTTAATATAAAAGATCAATTTTATTTCATATACTAGCAGTACATAATTGAAAAATGAAATAAAAGAACAACTGCATTTATAATAACATAAAAAGTATAATGTATTTATAAATAAATATATAAGCTCTCTGTGCTGAAAACCAGAAACCAATGCTGATGAAAATTTAAGAAGACCCAAATAAAAGGAGATATACATGTTCGTGGATTAAAACATTCAATATTGTTGAGATGTTAATTATCATCAAATTGATTTACTGATTCAATGCAATCCTCATCATATTTCCAGCAGGCTGTTTTTGGAAGGGTAGAATTTGACAAACTAATTAAAAAAATATATATGGAAATGCAAGGGATCTAGAACATTCCAAAAATATTGGAAAAGAAGAACTAAGTTTAATGAATTACATTACCTGACTTCAAGACTTACTATAAAGTTACAGTAAACAAGGTAATGTGGTACTGAAATGAGGTTTGAAAAATAAACAGCACGGGAACAGTACTCCTCACAGGAGTTTTTTGTTGAGGTGTTTGCCCTTGTCCCTGCCCATGTGGCCCAATTTAGATTCTGCCCTTTTGTTGGGGCTCACGACTTCTCTGCTCTCATCATCTTCCTTGTGTCTCCTCTTTCTTCATCTTGGGGTCAGTCTTGTTTCAAGGTTTTGAGGGAGGCACTGTACTCTCTTCAAGTCCTTTGCTCTAGCTCTCTGTTTTGCTCAAACTTACTTTATAAACCTAAAGTTTTGTTAGCATTCTGGAAAGATCCAGCTGATGGAAATGCATTCTAAAGAACTCTTTCACGTCCACTTCCTGAAATTAAGGACACAGACTGGCTGAGTTGGAAAATGGAGGGGATGGACAGGAAAAAAAGTTAATCATTAGTTTTCCTGAATTTTCGCAGGTATTTAGTTTCACAGGATTTAGCTGGTCAGGATATTTCTTCTTTCCCTTCTAGTGCACCAGATGTGGTGGTATGCTATCCAGATCTTTTTGCAAACCAAGGTACTTATTACCTTAGCTGTTGAAAAATTTGGAGGCTGATGGCTCTCCACCAAGGACTCTCTCCAGGAATTGATCTCTGCCAAAAGAGCCATATTAGCCAAGGCCACATTCCCTTCTCAGGGATGACCTGCACTCACTAACTGGTCAGTGGAGTGGGGGTAAAGATGACTCAAGGTAGGGACCTTCACAGCTTCCAAGTTCTTTGTAGGATGAACTGAGGTCTTTGTGGTGACTGCATTGCAGTTCAGCTTCTCCCTCTATCCCTAATAACAATTCAGTATGCTAATCTCTACCTCAGAGTATGTCTCCCAGGGTACTGACCTGGAGATAGAATTTAGAGGATACACAGATGGACTGGATATGGTGGGTAGGCAGGAAGGCATCAGGATGACTTCTGGTTTTTCTTTAAATAACTTAGTAGATGGTGATGCCTTTACTTAGATGCAGTAGACTAGGGGAAGTATGGGCAGGCAATGAATCCAAAGTTCTGCTTTCATTGTGCTAACTTTGAGATGCTGTTAGGCAAGAGGAGCTTCCCTTAGGGTAGTTGCAGATTCAATTCTGGAGCTCAGGAAGTGGTCATGACTGTAGGTAATATCTTTGGAAGTCATATGATATGAATAGCATTTAAAGTCCTGTGCTGAATAAATTCACTTAAGCAGGAACCTCAGTTTAATCCTGCCTTCCTCTGACATTTTCCAGCTAAAAGTACATTCAAGGGCTCTTTCTTAGTTTCCCAGAGCTGCCATAAAGAAGTGACACAAACTGAGTTGCGTAAGAACAGCAGAAATTTAGCCTCACAGTTATGGAGGCTAGAGGTCTGAAATCAAGAGGTTGGTAAGGCCATGGTCACTCTGAAGCATCTGGGGAGCATCCTTCATTGTCCTTTCTTAGCTTCTGGGGAACCCAGGCATTCTTTGGTGTGTGGCAGCATAACTTGAATCTCTGCTTCCATCTTCATTTGTCCATTTTCTCCCTGGATGTCTCTTCACATAATATTTTCTCTCTGCATGTCTATGTCTGTCCCAGTTTTCTTTTGTAATTTTAATGTTTTGCCTTTTGCCGAACAGAAAAGATGCACCAGCCAGACTGCGCAGCCTCTGTGGAACTACCCAATACCCCCTTTTTATAAGTACAACAGTCATATTAGATTAGGATTCATGACCTCATGTTAACTAATTATGTCTACAATTGCCCTGTTTCTAAATAAGGTGACATTCTGAATTACTGGGGGTTAGGACTTCAGTGTACTTTTTTTTTGAGAGAATACAATTTAACCCATATCAGGTTCATACAAGGATTTTCTACCAAGTTTACTGAGTTAAAAGAATATTCTGAAGTTACAGTCATGTTACATATGGCATATGACATTTTACATGACCCGAGATATTAAATTAATTAAACCATTGCCTTGTAGATTTATTCTGAATAACTAAAAGCCCATAATCCCATAATCATCTACTGTGACAACATTTTTCTCAGCAAGTAGGTGCAGAACACTTCAGAGGCATCACAGGCCGATCAGGCAGTCACGTGGGGCCACTGGAGACGTAATTCCTGGAAAACACACTCGGATTCCATGAATACGGTATTTTACCAAATTTGTATATAATAGTTGAACAGCTGACTCATGTTTCTGGACTTTTGGAAAACAGACACTATGCCATGGGACATACTTATGTGTGCTCAAAAACAAACAAGGGAAAAGATATCACAAAACTGCTGAAAAATCAGAGTAGGCAGAAACACTATGTACTGGCTGAGTTTTTGGACAATCTCAATTTCAGCTTTCTGTCAAGGTTTTGCTTGTTTCAGTGTTACATCATTTTTCATAGTTGTACACTTTTAAAGCATGTAGCACCTATAAATACACTAGTTTCAGAGAAAAGACAGCAGAACTTTTAAATAAAACAGTGTAAAGTTGTATGGAACCCTCTGCCCAGCCAAAAGAATCAGGGACTCAAAACATACTCTGAAATTGCTTTGTTTGAGAAGCAACTCAGCTGATGGCAGCCTCCAAATTTCTGACAAGTTGTGTCGATTAGGAATAGCTTGTTGTAATTCCCAAACATTTTGGTTTCAACCAGTGCTTTTTACTTTATAAAGGTATGGTTTGAGACAAATAGAAAATAGGATATGATCTTCATTAGTTTGTCTTTTTGCTGAAGTTGCAATGCAAATTTTTGTCATATAATAACCAATAATATAATTTAAGAGCCAATATGGTGTTGGATTTTATGGGCAGGTGGTGGGAGGGAAAACAGGCTGTGAGAAGCTAGAGCTGCAACAGATGGAAAACTGAAGCCACTATTCCAGTCACGGAGTGCAAATGGAGTTTTATTGGGCTTTGGCATGGCCCAGTGATAAAGTCAGCTTTAGAGGCAACCTACTTGAGGTTGAATACCCAACTCTTCCTGTGTCATCTTGGTGCCCTGATAAATTGTTTAATTCTCACAGTTTCCTTCCTTCTGCAAGTCAAAAACAAGGAAAATAATTTTATAAAATTGCAACAAAGAGTACATTTTGTTAAAACACAGATTCCTGGGCCCCACCCTAGCCCAACTGAATCAGAATTTTTAGGGGTGGGGCCTGGTAAGCTGTATATTTAATGACATCCAGGTTTCTGTAGATTTACCAAACTCTCAGGGTACTTTGAGACACATGAATTACAAAGGTATGTAAAGTTCCTAGAATGGGGTATGTAGCATAATTGTCACTCAGTGAATCCTGGTTTTCTTCCCAGCCCTCCCCATATTGTATGTGCAGGAATAAAAAAAATGTGTGCATGTCATATGGTCTGTCTAATGTCAGACTATAAAGTATTCTGAGTGAGAAAGCTTTTGGATAGGACTTTGGTTTATGATCCATCAGTCTACCAGGTGCCATTGTCTCTTTACCACAGGGAGATCATTTTAGGGGCATATGTATTACCTTTAAAAATTATTTCAACATTTACTTATTATTTTATTTTATTTTTAAGTTATTTGCGGAGATGGAGTCTCCCTGTGTCGCCCAGGCTCGTCTTGAACTCCTGGACTCAAGCGATTCTCTTGCCTCAGCTTCCCAAAGTGCTGAGATTACAGCAAACTGTGCCTGGCCTCAACATTTAATTATATGAGATATTCAAACTGATTGCTGGAATTTTTCTGTTGACAGCTAAAAAGAAAATCTGGCTGTTCTTGTCTTTATTTTGAATTACAAAATGTTCAAATCTTGTTTTGCCCTTTTTCGAGAAATGGAGCAACTCTAGATAAACGTAAGCAGTACCAAAGTTGCAGATAGTAATTATTGGGCTACTTGGAACAACACAGAAAATCAAGTAAATTTGTCTGAACTTCCTGATTCTAGAAGATATGGGAAAAAAGCTTTTTCATAAGAAGATGGCCTTTATCTTCTAGAAACAAAGCTAATAAATACCATATGTTAATTGAAAGAGATCATTTAGAATTTGGCTTCATTTTTTAGACATTGATAGAGTACTTGTGCTTCATTTCTTCATTCCAAAACAATCTTTTGTTGTGAATTTCCTAAGGAATATGCTACAGTCATTTTCAAAGAAATTCTATTAGCAGTGCAATGTTGATCATTGCAGTTGCAACAGGGACAGAAATTATTTGTAAGTATGTATAACTTCTTGCCCTTCTCTTGCCCATGAAAGACAATGCTGGCGTTGCTCTGAAGTTCTGCCTCCCTCAACCCAACCCTATTATTCAGACAATTACTCTAATTGGAGTAACCAAGAAATAGAAATGGATGATTCACATTTGAACAAGTGAGAAGAGGGAAGAGTAACAGAGGTAGAAAGAAATGGTGTAAGGAACAGAAAATCTATATGGTTGAGGGTGAGGTGTAAAGGGGAGGAGAGAGTTTGGGGAAGCAGCTACTGTTAATAGCTTTATGGAGGAATCTTATAGAAGTAGTGATGAGAGAGAATTTAAAAGATGTTTTTCTGGGCATTAAGAATATATTTTCTTCTTTGGCATTTTCTTAAGAGCCTGAAAAAAAACCTTTCTGGCTGCTAAGCTGTGATTCTTTGACTGTAGCAGTAGGCTGAGATTTGACGTCACTGTGGTCCAGGATTTATTTGGGTTTCACAATTTAATTGAATGTAATAAAATTAAAACTTATTATTTCAAAAAACTGACTATGTATACAAAGACCATTTGTTAAGATTCTATGATTTTTGCATGATCACAAATCTGTGATCCAAGGTGATTAGTCTCCAAAGCTTGAGGTTTTTGGATGTATATGTTAATCCCTTGAGATCAACACCCATATATATTCAGGTTAATTGCTTAGGAACCAACAGAACATGACGTATATGTGAAATCAAGGGAAATGATTTTTTCTAAGACTTCTGCTGCCTGGATTTTTGAGAAGCCAGTTGCTTCCCTTTGGGAACTACATCAGTATTCTGAATTTATATTCTGATGAATACAGTTGTATGCAGCCATGGCTAACTTCATGGGTTCCCAGCCCATTCTTAGAAGGGCCCCAATGATTGGCTTAATGATCTGCTGCTGCAATCTTGGAGTTCTTAAAAAAGTTTATAACAAGGGACCTCATGTTTTAATTTTCTTTGAGTCCCACAACTTACGTAGATGATCTAGTGTGTCAATGATATAAACAAACATCTACTCCAAATCCTTTATTAATCAGTCACAAGACTTACTTATTTATTCTTAAGATAAAATTGTTTTGAAGAGATAATGCATTCACCTGGTTGAAAATGCTAAAGTTATTAAAAGGTTGACCAGAAAATATATTTGTCATTTCTTATTTATTTATTTATTTTTGAGATGGAGTCTCACTCTATCACCCAGGCTGGAGTGCAGTGATGTGATCTCAGCTCACTGCAACCTCGCCATCCTGGGTTCAGGTGACTCCCCTGCCTCAGCCTGCCAAGTAGCTGGGACTACAGGCTCACACCACCATGCCTAGCTAGTTTTTGTATTTTTTTTTTTTTTTTTTTTTAGTAGAGATGGTGTTTCACCATTTTGGCCAGGTTGGTCTTGGATTCCTGACCCCAAGTGATCCACACGTCTCAGCCTCCCAAAGTGCTGGGATTACAGGCCTGAGCCACCATGCCCGGCCTAGCTGCCATTTCTGTTCCCCATTCCAGCATCCTCTCCATGTAACCGGCATTATTAGTTTTTTATGTTGTCTCCTTCCAGAATTTATTTATGCATAGAAAAGAAATATGAAGGTAGAGTCTTATTTATCTACCTCTTATTTTACACAGAGAGTAACATTCAACACACAGTGTTCTGTATTTAATTTTTCCACTTAATGTTTCTTGGAGATCTTACAGATATGCTGTACATATGGAACTTCCTCTTACTTTTTTACAAGCTGTGTAGAAAGTCATTGTACCAGTGACTCATTATGTTTTCAACTGGTCCCTATTGCTAGACACTTGCTTATGTGTTCCCACTCTTTTGCTATTATAAACAAGGCTGAAATAAGTAACATTGTGTACTCACCATTTCGCTCACATATATATACAGAACACCTTCTCCAAAGTAGAATTGCTTAGCCAAAGCTTGTGTGTGTGTGTGTGTGTGTGTGTGTGTGCATAATTTCAGTAGATATGCTAAATTGGTCCCCAAAGATAAGTTAATTTATACCAATGATGTAAGAGAGGGTCTGTTTTCCCATAGTTCACCAAATAGTGAGTTTCCAAATTTTTGGATTTCTTTTTGTTAATCCAACAGTGATCTTTAATTTGCCTTTCTCTTCTTCTAAGTGTTATTGAACATTCTTTCATATGTTTCATAGCTATTTGTTTAAATCATTTAAAATTGCCAATTTTCAAATCTTTTGAACAATCAGTTTTATATGATTTAAACTAATCTTACACTCTTTTTCTCTGAATTGTCTGTTTATATCTTTTGCTATATTGTATTGGTCTTTTTCTTCTTGATTTCTAGGTGATCTTTGTGTATCAGGGAGAGTAGCCCTTTGTGATATAAATTTCAAATTTTTTTTCCAAATTTTCCTATTTATTGGTTTTTGAAGTTTTGTCCATGAAGAAGTTTTGTCATCAAATTATCATTTTTTCTTTTATCATTTATAAATTTTGAATTATAGTTAGAAAGATCTTCTCTAGTCCAAAATTATACTTTATTTTTATAACTCCAAGATTACAAAGAAGTTATCCCCTTTAAAAAAGAATATTTATAGTTATATTTTTTACTATAAAATATTTGATCCATTTGTAATTTGTCCTGGTATAAAATGTGAGGTATAAATCCAGTTTTATTCTTTCTAGTTGGCTCCCAGTTGTCCCCAGACCATTTACTGAGTAGCACCTTTCCCCCACGGGTTTGAGATGCCACCTTCATCATACACTAAGTGCCTGTCAACATGCCCCTCTGTGCATTTAGTTAATAAATGTTTAGAGGACACCTCATGTACTCAGAATACTTTGGCAAAGCTGGCCTGAGAAACAAGTGTGAAGCTGGTGCCCTTTTTTCTTCCACAGTGTGTTCTTTTTCTCTTTCCTGGTATCTGCTCTAACCCTGGTACCCTGTCCTGCTCCATAAACCTCCGTGGGCACCCTTTCTTTCTACCATTCACACGATGCTGCTTCATTTTTATTAGGAAGAAAGTGTATGAGACGAGAAAAAAGGCTACTTCGTCAATGATGGGCCCACAGGTCATTTTATTTAGGAGACCATTCATTCTGCTTTTCTTTTGGCTACTTTTGAAGGCTGGAGTTGTTACTGAATAACATAAGCTACTTGAAATCATTGAAAACCGGCCTTTTCTAAAAGAGTATTAATCCAGGAATTGACATTGTTACTATATATGTTGAAAAACAGCTCCTTTTAAAAAATACAGGCATTATTTAAGTATTTAGCAATCTGTGAGGTCTCACAATCCTCTACTATACACACTCATATGCATAGATTTATGGATATATACACACATAGGCATACACATATGCCCACATATGTTTACATACATATAGATACATCTATATACCTACAACATACATACTTATGATAAATATATATACATTTTTATATAATGTGGATAAACAGATATATGTACATGAACTTATAATTATACTTTTAATATAAAGGGTACAGATCAGGACCTACCAATGCAGAGAAACACAGGGTGTGGTCTGAAAGAGTCCTGAACATAGAGCTCGCATGTTCTATCCTCAATTCCACTGCATTAAAAAAAGACTACATTTAAAGCATTGTTTTAACTGGATTTATTAATGGTTGGATTGGTTTTTCTGTTACAATATGAAGCAATCCAAGATTGTGTAGTGCGAGCGTTTCACATGTACGTAAGCATGAGATCAGTCCGTCTGATGTTTAAGCACCACTGCCTTAAAACAAAGGGGCCCACTTGGAAGCAAGAGACAGATAACTCAGTCATGGTGACAGTGTTTTGATTTCCCAACCAATGTAGATCTGGACTGATGGACATAGCCGTTAGGAGTTTCACTGTCTTGAAAAGCATGATTGCACATAAACTGCAGCATCATGTGCGTAAAACAGGATTGCCAAAGCTGCAATGTGAGTTTCAGGGTGTATACTGCTAGGCTTGAATGTTCTTGGAAAATGCTCTCACTTGGAGAAATGAAAAATGAGTATCTGGTTATGTGCTTGAAGCTGGGCCTTCTCATCACTGGACTACACAAAAATGAAACCATAAACTAAGATTCCAAATTTGGACATGCCAAACATTTTACCTGATTAAAAATATGGACAGTTTTGCATAAATAAAGATACAGATAGAAAAATGAGAGGACAAGTTAAAACTAATATTTTGTATTCACATAGGGAGCATTTTTGAAAATCTCATAGGACTCTCTAAACCTTCAGGAGTTAAGCACTGATATGGTTGATGAAATCGTGCAGAGGGTTTAGAATTGTGATTTTATAGAAGAATACCAAATTTAGTGCATTGGCTTTCACAGTCATTTGAAAACTGTGAGTTCTTTGTCTACAAAGTTTTCTCAATGAGGTGATGATGGGGAGAGGACAACATAGAAATAGATGAATGCAGACTCACTCTGGGTGAAGAAGGTTTGAGTCTTGGACTCTGATAGGGTTTGGCTGTGTTCCCACCCAAATCTCATCTTGAATTATAGCTCCCACAATTTCTACATGTTGTGGGAGGGACCTGGTGGGAGGTGATTGAATCATGGGGGCGGGTCTTGTGCTGTTCTCATGATAGTGAATAAGTCTCACGAGATCTGATGGTTTTAACAAGGGGAATTTCCCTGCACAAGCTCTCTTCTCCTGTCTGCCACCATGTGAGATGTGCCTTCACCTTCCACCATGATTGTGAGGCCTCCCTAGCCATGTGGAACTGTGAGTCCATTAAACCTCTTTCTTTTGTAAATCTCCCAGTCTTGGGTATGTCTTTATCAGCAGCATAAAAATGGACTAATACAGAACCCAAATTGTTGATCATGCCACTGGCCCTGGCAGTCCTAGGGAGGTTCTGTGGAATTTGGAAATATCTGTGGTATGTAGAGTGTACAGTTGGAAAACCACCAGTTCAGTGTCAGTTTACTATCTTAGAACAGCACTCGAATTAAGATTCCATCAGGTTGAGAGAGCATCCTGAAAGATCTTAGGAAGGCACAGAAATCTTAAATTACTGGCGAGGGATAGGGATGCTTTTTGCTGCAGGAGATGTAATGGCCCCAAGGCCGCACACATCTCTGGCTGTAAGAGTAGTGGCAATGAGCAATGCATGGAGATTTGTGTCCTTAGCACAGTCTTTTGCACAAACTCATCACACAATATTAGCTGTATTAGCTGGTACTACAGCTTCTACTACTCGTGGCACAATTCCTGCTATGATCCCCACCACAACTACTATTCATCTCTATTTTTTTTTTTTTTTTTTTTGCCAATCAATGAGAGCTTGTAAGGTTGCTGAGGTTGGTTGGCCTTGAACTCTTGGCCTCGCCTTCGCAAGCGCCACGACATCCGGCCGGAGCCACTTTGGGCCCCTATTCATCTCTATTAATTGACAATTCTGGTGCTACCATTTCTTTTCCTGTCCAGGCTGCCAAAGAACACAGGATGGGAATCAAAAAGAAAAAATGAGTGGCCAGACATCCCTTATTTAGTTTCCACTTAGGCTCTAGAGTTCCAAACTTTATGAGTGATAAATAGAACAATGATGAATAAATAAAAACAGTCAGGCTCAGTTATTCAGTTTTTAGCGTAGTATCTAGCACAGACTGACTGCTGAACATGCAGCATCTCATTTTATTCTCCACAGAAACTCTATTGGGTGGGTGCACCTATATGTTCATCTTAAGGTGAGTAAACTGAGCACAGAGAGATCAGTTAAATTGCCCCAGGCCACAAGGTTACCCTGTGAAAAAAAGTAGGTCTGCAAAGTTCATTGCTGTTCCGTTTATATTTTGATAGTTCTTGAATTTCATCTGGAAGTGTCAAGAGGAATGGAGGTAGTGATTTTAAACACCCACCCCAAACCCTGAGCTGAGCTTCACATATTCAGAACCCATTTATACTCCGTGTGCAGAGAAGCACTGAAAGTAGCAGCTGCTGCTTGATGAATGAAGGTGAGGTACCCCCAGGAAGGGAGAGCAGAAATATAACACAGGGTCACTTGCCTGGATCCTCAGGACTGGCTGTTGGCAGAAACTAAGCCTAAAAGGAGGCAGGTTGTGTGGTGTTCCAGTTAGAAGTTAAGGGATTGAAACTCATGGAGCACGAGGGAAGAATGTTTGGTGTCATCAATAAGTGATGTAAGCCATGCAGACAGGAATCAATAGAAACTTTGATTATCTATATCAGCTCCAAATGCTCCTTTAAGCCTCTCGGTAGCTCCTTTTGCACCTGCATGTCACAGAATCCCTTATTTTTACCTTTTAGCAACAAGAGGCAAGACCTTTTTAATCTTCCAACTGTCATCTCCTATTTACACAAGCCAGTTTTCCTCATTATTTTGATTTTGGGTTTTATTATCTTGTATCTATTTCAAGCTAATAGCTCTCACCTAAGTTATTTTTTTCCCATCTTTTCATATTGAGAATTGGATTCTTCAGTCTCTAGGTTTCTCTTTTTCTTTATTTTTATTTTTTAGACAGAGTCTTGCACTGTCACCAAGGCTAGAATGCAGTGGCACAATCTCCACTCACTGCAAACTCCACACCCCTGGGTTAAGGCGATTCTCCCACCTCAGCCTCCTGAGCAGCTGGGACTATAGGGTGCATCACTGTGCCCAGATAATTTGTTTTGTATTTTTGGTAGAGAAAGGTTTCACCATGTTTCCTAGGCTGGTCTCCATCTCCTGTGCTTAAGCAATCCGTTCACCTTAGCCTCCCAAGTGCTAGGATTATAGGCATGGGCCATGGGTCCCAGCCTTCCTTTTGCTTTTTGAAACTTACCTTGAAAACTTTTTCTCACTGGCTTCACTCATTTCCTGTCCTTCCTTTGTTCCTTCAGAACGGGAATGTAATGTGCATCCAACAGTGGGGCTGGCCATGGGCCCTAGTGAAGAGTTAGTGTCTGCAGATTATTATAAATGACTTCTGCTGAGTGTACATAAAACAAGAATATCTTGGCAGCCAATGCAGTTTACCAACTCCTCATCTCTATTGGGAGAAAGATACATTTTCAGTCCTAGAAACTGTCAGAAGGAGCAACCAACAGCCTAGGGAATACTTGTATGCTACCAACCAAACTTAGAATAAACTAAAAATATAAAAATATAAAATAGTGACCCTGGAAAAAACTTAAATTACAATTTGAAGTTTATGTTGAAGTGCCTTTAATATTAATTGTTACATCTAAAGAAACAACCAAAAGGCCAGTTGCAGTGGTTCATACCTGTAATCCCAGCACTTTGGGAGGCTAAGGTGAGAGGATCACTTGAGCCTAGGAGTTTGAGACCAGTCTGGGAAACATAGGGAGACTCCCATCTCTACAAAATAAATAAATAAAAATTAGCTGAGTATAGTGGCATGCACCTGCTGTCCCAGCTACTTGGGAGGCTGGGGTGGGAGAATCACTTGAGCCCAAGAGGTAGAGGCTGCAGTGAACTGTGATTGCACCACTGCATTCCTGCTTGAGTGACAGAGTAAGACTCAGTTTTAAAAGAAAAGGAACAATGAACCAACCTTTAAACAGTCAAACTGCTAATCATTTCCTCACTCAGATTTCTAATGTTATCATCAGACTCAGTCCAAGGTATTCAATATCACTTTAGGATAACTAATTCTGGTCGTATACCTGATAATTACAAAATCCTAAACCAAATTTCCTTTTTGATTAGCCTCGAAGTTGTCAAACCTGTGCTCCAAATTCACACTGCAGATAGTTTGCCTTTCCTGGACACTGGGCTCCTTTTAATATATTTTATGAATTATCATGATTGGGATATTTATCTGTGATTGACATTTCCACATGGAAATGGCAAATACTTCTAAAATGTTCTATGTTGTTTTTCCTGAGCTCTTTCCTTCTTTTCTGTACCTTTTATCTGTTCACCCAGTAAACACATATTGAGTGCTCTCTTATGAATGATCACCATGGTAGGTATTGCAGATAAAGAGATGAAGAGACAAGGTTCCTTGTCCTTTGTGACTCCAGCAGAGTCTGTTGGAACTGGAGAAGGGAGGTACTTGACCAGTGGTCAGTTGATTAGAAAGATTTTCTTTTGATATCCTTATTAGGCAGCGTTTTGGCATCAACCAGAAAGTAGCACAGGCTCTGGGAGAGAAGGACCTTAGTTATTGGCTCTGTCAATATTGAGGCAAGTTCCTCACCTGTTCTGAGTTTTAGATTTCTCATCTATTAAGGGAGAAAATTGATATTACTTTTCATGGATTTATAAATGAGAACCATCATTATCAGAGTAACTCTCTTTCTTTCCTTCTTTCTCAGTGTATCTATTAATTATTTTGAAAACAATGAGAATAAAAAATAATGGAATTGATTCCACAAAGACAGCACTTTCATCTCATAGGGATATTGTTCATTCTCTGCTTAAACTTGCATTTGGCTTACAAGGCCCTTTAAATTTTATGTGGTGTTCTATTTGAATGTGTTTGTTCAGAAAAATGGCAGAACCTAACCCTTCGACACATCAAAGTGCTACAACATTAGGTCTGGACTTTAATGGCACCCTTTTGTAAACTCTTGGGCTCCAGAAATCTATCAGCACATTTACTGGAACCATCCTATTAGCATGCCACAGAATCCACACTTTTTGCTTGAGTCTCATTTTACATGGAACTCCTGGTTTCTTAGGAAAGAAACAGCCTTTACAGAGACAGATATAAAGTAGAGGTGTCTGGTGCCCAATCCCATTGTTCTCCAGTGGTTACTTGTCAACTCTGTAGTCAGTGAATGATTTAAAACAGACATGTTCATGCATTATTCAGTAAAAGCAAGCCTGTCATCCAATATGTGGATACCACATTTCCTGAGGGAATTTGCTGCCTTTGATTATTTGTTCATCTCCTTCCCCACAATTTTCAAATATGCAGTTACAAGATTACCTGCTGATCTGAACAACAGTTTTACGAATGCCTTCATTTAATTGTATTGACATTGTTGTTTACACTGTTCACATACCTTCCAAATACTTCACATGATAAACAACCCATGAACATTCCTGTTGAATTGATTATGCTGCCCCAGCTGGATGTGACATTTGAGTTATTCTCATTACACACATCCATATTTAGGCAAAACTCTTGTTGCTTCATATTCTAATTTAGAAAGAAGAATTTTAATTGATTATTCTTTTAGTTAAGGTATTTGTAGTAAAAAACTTCTGAAATGAAAATTTTGGTATCCAAAATGCCTTTGAAAATTGTAGGTAGACAGTGAAGTATTTATGCTGTTGATTGAATGCCATCCTATAGTATTGTAGAGCAATGCATTTATGTGTATATTATTAAAAAAATCTTTAGGTACCTAGGTTATTTCCAAATATGTTATTTTTGTTTTCTGAAGTATACTGAAAAGAAAGGAAGAGAAAACCATACTAGTTTCCTAAGCTCTGCTGTAACAAATTACCACAAAATGGATGACTTAAAACAACAGAAAATTATTTTCTCAAAGTTCTACAGGCCGGAAGTCTGAAATGAAGGTGTCAGGAGGGCCATGTTCTCTTGGAGGGCTCTAGTGGAGATTTCTTGCCTCTTTCAGCTTCTGGTGGTTTCAGATGTCCTCTTGGCTTCTGGCTGCATTGATTCCAATCTCTGCTGTCGTTTTCACATTGCCTTTGACTCCTTCTCCCTGTTTCTTCTCTTCTTCTCTCTGCCTTTTATAAAGACACTGTGTTAGATTTAGGGCCTGCCTGGATAATCCAGGATGATCTGGTTTCACGATCCTTCACATAACATAATAATTATATGGGCCAAGGCCACTTTTCCAAGTAAGGTCACATTCACAGGTTTTGGGGATTGGGATGTGGACATATTTTTTCAGGAGCCACCACTCAACCCACAGCATCCTCTAATCCTTTATCACTAGTCATTTCACTTTGGGAGGATATAAACTATTTCATGACAACCAGTTTTATCAGTCACACACCCTCTGAATTCACTAAAACACACTTATTTGACAGAATTGAGAAGTTGTATTTCCAAGAAGTTCCAATAAATAGCAATAACGTATCCTGCGGTTATTTACACGCACAGTTTGAAAGTGGCAAAATTGTTTTGACAAATAGGTGCATTTTGTTTTAGGCAAATGAGTTACTGAAATTGACCAGACATTTCCCCAAAGTTTTATTATTAATAAAAGTTGAGAAAACTTGTATTTGCAATTCAGAGGTAATTACCACTAGATGGGAGTCTTGGCTCATTAGAGAGCCCCAATCTTGTGACTAGTGGCTCAAAGACCATCAACACTTCAGAAGGCACATTTGCTTTCCTTTAAGTATAACACAGTTAAAATACTAAATTCCACATGAATAAATGTGTGCTCTATAGAAAGAGAAACAAGCATTGCATTAAAACAAAATGTAAGGAGAACAGAATTCCCAGGCATTACGGAAATCATCATGAGTTACCTTCTCCAGTTTTCTTCCTTTTGGGCTAAGGCAGTAATTATAAATCCAAGTTGCCTTACCTGTACCCGCTATTTTTTGGTACAGGTGTTCTCTGCTTGATTGCACATTGAATCCTATGGGGATCTTTAGAAGACACTGATGCCCAGGTGCCCCATGAGAGATTCTGATTTACCTGAGCATTGGGAGCAAATACTGAAAAGATCCAGATGGAGATGAAAACAATGAGGACCCTAGGAAGGCATAGGAAGCTGTACTCTGAAGAAAATAGGTATAGTGAGGTAGAAAAGACACAGTGTTGATAAGCTCAGCCATTGCTGAGCAGATAGAAACCAAGACAGGAATGTCACCCTAGGGGCAGAGGTTCAATACATAGCTATTGCTGAGTTAGACCGTTTCAAAATTTGGGGATTCCTATGGAAGTCACATTTCTCTTATTGTAGACTATCAAATATTCACCTAGAAAGACCTCATCACTTGAGATAGCTCGTAGGACGCTGTTTCTTAGAATCACGAGAGCAGGGCACAGAGGACCTTCCATTGAATAGTCTTTGGAATCCCTGAGCTTTTTTCTTTAAGTCTCATCCTTCCCATTGTGGGGGCTTAAAATATTTCATTATCAGAAAGGGGTTCTGATCCAGATTCCAAGAGAGGGGTCTCTGATCTCTAACAAGAAAGAATTTGGAAGAAATCCAGAGTAAAGTGAAAGTGAGTTTATTAGGAAAGTAAAGAAACAAAAGATTGCCTACTCCGTAGGCAGAACAGTCCCAAGGGCTGCTGGTTGACATTTTGATGGTTCTTTTTGATCATGTGCTAAACAAGAGGTGGATTATTCATGAGTTTTCCAGGAAAGGGGCAGGCATTTCCTAGGACTGAACATTCCTCCCCTTTCAGACCATATAGGATAATTTCCAGATGTTGCCATGGCATTTGTAAACTGTCCTGGCATTGGGAAGAGTGTCTTTTAGCATGCTAATGCATTATAATTAGCATATGATGAACAGTGGAGATGTCCAAAGATCACTTTCATTGCCATCTTGGTTTTGGTGGGCTTTTCTTTTTTTCCCTCTGCATTCTGTTTTATCAGCAAGGTCTTTATGGTCTGTATCTTGTGATACCAGTCCTGTCAACCTCCTGTCTTTTCCTGTGACTAAGAATGCCTAACCTGAGAACACAGCCCAGCAGTTCTCATCCTCATTTATTCAAGATGGAGTCAGGATGAACCTGGAAACCATCACTCTCAGCAAACTGACACAAGAACAGAAAATCAAACACTGCATGTTCTCACTCATAGGCGGGTGTTGAACAATGAGGACACATGGACACAGGGAGGGGAGGATCACACAGTGAGGTCTGTTGTGGGGGACTAGGGGAGGGGCAGTGTGGGGTAGGGAGTTTGAGAGGGATAACATGGGGAGTGATGCCAGATATAGGTGATGGGGATAGAGGCAGCAAACCACATTGCCATGTATGTACCTGTACAAAGATCCTGCATGTTCTTCACATGTACCCCAGAACCTAAAGTGCAATATATTTATATATGTTATATAACATATATAATATATAACATATATAATATATAACATATAATATATGTTATATATTACATATGATATATATGTTATATATGACATATATGTTATATATGATATATATGTTATATATTATATATGATATATATGTTATATATATGATATATATGTTATATATGATATATATGTTATATATGATATATATGTTATATATATGATATATATGTTATATATATATATGATATATATATATATATACACATAAAGATGGAGTCACTCTGGTAATTTGAGCACAGCGGATTGGCCAATCCTCCTGTTGCTGCTTAAAGTTGCCAGTGACTCTCATGGTCAACCCAGGCACAAATAAGTCCAGAAACAGAAGACACCAGAGTAGTGGTTCTCAACTTTGACCTTCCCTGAGACTAAATGTTATTAGAGATTTCTTAAAATTATTTTTATGTTTCTATTAAACATTAACTTTTGTCCAATTATGTCAAATAGAGCACGATAAGAGGAATCTCATTGGAAAAGGAAACAGAACACTCAGCTTCCCTTAGCCCCACTCTCCCCAACTCTTCCCGCCATTTTTTGAATTATGTTTATGTTTCGTTTCTGCCTTATTCACCTCCTTCTTGGGAACACAGTGTAGAAAAAGGTGAAAGTTTCTTAGTCCAGGAGGGACAATGCCCCACCATCTCAGAAATACACGGGGAGTTTTCATCCGTTCCTTTTCTCAAATGTAGCTTTCTGCACACTATTCCATGGAAGAAGAGGAGAATTAGAGTCTATATCTGTTATTCTCAAACTTGATTGCATAACAAAATCACTTTTTAAAATATTGATGCCTGTGTTCTACCCACACAGATTTTGATTTCATGAGTGTGTGATGTTACCTGGGAATTTGGATTCTGAAAAAGCAACTGAGGTAATATTAACATGCAGCCAAGGTTGGGAACTCTTGGTCTACATGCTCTCCCTAATCCATCATTTTCTGTGTCCAACCACTGGCTCACAAACGGGACACTATTGTCAGGGGTATTTCTTTTACCTTATTTGCAAAATATTCTTTAGAAAATACAAAAAATGCATTTGGAATACACACATGTACAATATCATTTAAACTATTTCCAAAAGGTTCTCAATGAACCCAGAATTCATTTTTCCTTCCTTAGTATTTTATCCTAAAGCTACAGAAATCTTTATTCATTCAATGACTATGGATGGATCCCTCACTCTGTGCCCGGAATTATTCTATCAGATACTCCTGTTGTGTTTTTCTCACACCAGCCCTGGGGTAATCATCCGCTCTGTCTTTCATGGTTAATGCCAAATGGAAACTGTTGTACTTAGAACAGTCACACAATGTCCAAAACAAAGGATCAGCAAGACACCTGAACTTTGGTACTCTCTGTGGCAGTCTGCAAGACACTTGATGCTTAACAAATGCAGGTTTCACTGATTTAAATTTTTTCTAATAAAAACCGTTAACAACAATTAATCATCCTCCTCCCTGACTAACCAAATAGCACTTCGATGTGTAATGGAACCAGGAGAGTGGGTTGGAAAAATATTCCTAGTTTATTGCAGGTGTTTCTCATCAAAATGGAATCACATTTCCGAGTTTTTGTTTTGAAAACTGACATTCAAAGAGATTTCAGAGATGTTTTATAATGTAGTTCATTGCTGTTGGTGTATAGAAGAACTACTGATTTGTGTACATTAATCTTGTAATCAAAAACTTTGCTGAATTCCTTTATCAGTTCTAGGAGCTTTCTGGAGGGGTCCTTAGGGTTTTCAAGGTAAACAATCATATTGTCAGCAAACAATGGGTTTGACTTCCTCTTTACCACTTTGGATTCCCTTTATTTCTTTCTCTCGTCCGATTGCTCTGGGTAGGACTTACAGTACTATGTTGAAGAGAAGCAATGAGAGTGGATGTCCTTGTCTTGTTTCTATTCTCCAAAGGAATGCTTTCAACCTTTCCCAATTGAGTATTATGTTGACTGTGGTTTGTCGTAGATGGCTTTTATTACATTAAGGTTTGTCCTTTGTATGCCAATTGTGTTGAGAGTTTTAATTGTAAAGGGATGCTGGGTTTTGTCGAATGCTTTTTCTGCATCTATTGAGATAATCGTGATATTTGTTTTCAATTCTGCTTATGTGGTATATCACATTTATTGACTTGTGTATGTTAAAGCATTCTGCATCACTGGTATGAAACCCATTCGATCATGGCGGATTATCTTTTTGATATGTTGTTGGATTTGGTTAGCTAGTACTCTGTTAAGAATTTTAGCATCTATGTTCATCAAGGATAGTGGTCTGTAGTTTTCTGTTTTGGCTATGTTGTTGCCTGGCTTTGGTATTAGGGTGATGCTGGCTTTATAGAATGAATTAGGGAGGGTTCCTTCTTTCTGTATCTTGTGGAATAGTGTCAAAACATTATGATTTCAATCTTGCTGCTTATCTGCTTAGATATCTAATTCTTCCTGAATTAAGCTAGGAAGGTTGTATTTTTCCAGGAATATGTTCATCTCTTTTAGGTTTTCTAGTTTATATATATAAAGGTGTTCATAGTAGCCTTGAATAATCTTCTGTATTTCAGTGTCAGTCGTCATAGCTCCCACTTCATTTCTTAGTGAGGTTATTAGATATTCTTTGTCTTTTCTTGGTTAATCCTGCTAATGGTTTATCATTGTTATTTATCTTTTCAAAGAACCAGGCTTTTCATTTATCTTTTGTAATTTTTGTTTCAATTTCATTTAGTTCTGCTCTGATATTGGTTATTTTCTTTCTTCTGCTAGGTTTGGATTTGGTTTGTTCTTGTTTCTCTAGCTCCTTGAGGTGTGACCTTAGATTTTCTGTTTGTGCTCTTTCAGACTTTTTGATGTAGGTGTTTAGGACTCTGAACTTTCCTCTTAGCACCGTCTTTGCAGTATCCCAGAAATTTTGATAGGTTGTGTCATTATTGTCATTCAGCTTGAAGAATTCTTTAATTTCTATCTTAATATTGTTTTTGACCCAGTGCTTATTCAGAAGCAGCTTATTTAATTTCCATGTATTTGCATAGTTTTGAAGGTTCCTTTTGGAGTTGATTTCTCATTTTATTTTACTGTGGTTTGAGAGAGTGCTTGATATAATTTCAATTTTCTTAAATTTATTGAGAATCATTTTGTGGCTTATCACATGATCTGTCTTGGAGAAATTTCCATGCGCTGTTGAATAGAATGTGTATTCTGTGGTTGTTGAATGAAATGTTCTGTATATATCTTTTGATATGTCATTTGTTCCAAGGTATAGTTAAAGTCCATCGTTTATTTGTTGACTTTCTGCCTTGATGACCTGTCTAGTGCTGTCAGTGGAGTACTGAAGCTCCCCATTAGTATTATGTTGCTGTTATCTCATTTCTTAGGTCTATTAGTAATTGTTTTATAAATTTGGAATCTTCAGTGTTAGGTGCATATATGTTTAAGATTGTGATATTTTCCTGTTGGACAAGGCCTTTTACCATTATATAATGTCCCTCTTTGTCTCTTTTAATTGCTGTTGGTTTAAAGTTTCTTTTGTCTGATATAAGAATAGCTACCGCTGCTCACTTTTAGTGTCCGTTTGCATGAAATACCTTTTTCCACCCTTTACTTTAAGTGTATGTAAGTCCTTATCTGTTAGGTGACTCTGCTGAGGGCAGGAGATGATTGGTGAGTCCTTACTGATTCAGTGGTTCTGTATCTTTCAACTGGAGCATTTAGGCTGTTTACATTCAATGTTAGTATTAAAATTTGAGGTACCATTGCATTCATCCTGCTCTTTGTTGCCTGTGAACTTTAGTTTGTTTTTTGTTTTTGCTTTTTAACTTATGTTTTTGCTTTATAGGTTCTTTGTGATTATGCTTTAAAGAGGTTCTGTTTTGATGGGTTTCTGGGATTTGTTTCAAGATTTGGAGCTCCTTTTAGTAGTTCTTGTGGTGGTGGCTTAGTAGTAGTGAATTCTCTCAGCATTTGTTTTGTATCTTTCTTTCATATATGATGCCTAGTTTCGCTGGATACAAAATTGTTGGCTAATAATTGTTTTGTTTGAGGAGGCTAAAGATAGGGCCCCAATCCCTTCTAGCTTGTAGGATTTCTGCTGAGAAATCTGCTGTTGATTTGATAGGTTTTCCTTTATAGGTTGTCTGGTGCTTCTGTCTCACAGCTCTTAAGATTCTTTCGTTCATCTTAACTTTGGATAACCTGATGGTAGTGTGCCTAAGTGGAGATCTTTTTGCTATGAATTTCCCAGGTGCTCTTTGTTCTTCTTGTATTTGCATTTCTAGGTCTCTAGCAAAGCCAGGGAAGTTTTCCTCGATTATTGCCACAAATATGTTTTCCATAAGTTTTGGAGACTTTGTTTATATTTTCTGATTCTTTTTTCTTTGTTGGATTGGGTTAATTTGAAGAGCTCTGAATTTCTTTCTTCTACTTGTTCAATTCTATTGCTGAGACTTTCCAAAACCTTTTGCATTTCTAAAAATGTGTGTGAAGTTTCCTGAATTTTTGATTTTTTTAAAGCTATCTATTTCCTTGAGTATTTCTCTCTTCATTTCTTGTATTATTTTTTGGATTTCCTTTCACTGGACTTTGCCTTTCTCTGGTAATTCCCTGATTTGCTTAATAACTAACCTCCTGAATTCTTTTTCATATAAATCAGGAATTTCTCCTGTTTTAATTAATTGCTTCTGAACGAGTGTGATTTTTCAGGGGTGTTAAAGAGCCTTGTTTTGTCATATTACCAGGGTTGGTTTTCTGGTTTCTTCTTATTTGGGTAGCCTCTGTCAGAGGAAAGGTCCAGGGCTGAAGACTGTTTTTTAAAATTTTGTTTGTTTATTTGTTTTTTTTTTTGTCCTGTGGGGTGTTCCCTTGCTGTAGTAGCCTCCCCCTTTTTCTGTAGATGTGACTTCCGGTAAGCCAAACTGCAATGATTGTTGTCTGTCTTCTGAGTCTGGCCACCCAGCGAGTCTACCTGGCTCCCAGCTCATAGTAGGGGTTGTTTACACAGAGTCCTGTGATGTGAACCATTTATGGGTCTCTCAGCCATGAATACCAATGCCTGTTCTGGTGGAGATGGCAAAGCATGCAATGGATTCCATAAGGGTTCTTAGCTTTGGTGGTTTATTGCTCTGTTTTTGTGCTGGTTGGCCTCCTGCAAGGAGGTGGCACTTTCCAGATAACACTGGCTGTAGTCTTGTGGAGAGGGACTGGCAGTTGGTGGGGTCCTAGAATTCCCAAGTTTATATGTCCTTTGTCTTTTGCTACCAGGGTGGATAGGAAAGGACCTTCAGGTCAGGGCAGGGCTCCACCTCCTAGCTGTGAAAGAAAAAGGCTTTAGTTTTTCCCCTAGCCTGTAAAGTCTGCATGCCAGATTCACACCCTCTTCCAAGTTCTGGCCAGGAGGCTTCTCACCCTATTCAAATTGTTACAAAGTTCAGCTACAGAATTCCTTCTCCCTATAGAGTTTCACCCACTGCTCCTCTGGCCACCCTCCTGATGGATCACTCTGTTGTCAGGGAGGAATGGGCTGCTTGGGGACCCATGAGCTCCCAGGGCCTTCCTGCTGCTTCTTCTACCCCTGTATTTCACTCAGCTCTGCTCTCCAACTTGGCTCACCTTCAGCAAAACTCAGAAACTTCTTCCACAAGCAGGCCTCCAGCTTCTCCAGTGGGGTGTGTATTCAGAAGTGGAGGGTATCCCTTTCACACTTCCACAGTTGGGCACTCACAGTATTTAGGGTGTCTCCTGGGTCCTTCAGGAGCAGTCTGCTTCCTTCAGAGGGTTTGTGGGTCTTTTCAGGATTGCTGGCTTGTTCTTGCAGTCAAGCTGGAGCTAAAATTCACAATGCAAGCCTGTCCAGAGCTGCAATCTAGCCCTGCCTTCCATCCACCATGATGCTGAAATTCCTTGATGGATATTTGCCTTTTACTGGGGAACCCTAACAGTCACTTTCAAAAGCTTTTCTGATCTCCTACTACTCAATCTTCTAGAGTTAAGAGCAGATGATTATCATTAATATTTATCCTGAGCTTAGGATTTGCTTTTTAATAGTGTTATGTTTAGTACACATGGGCTATGGTTTTATATATTTTCCCCTTATCAAACTCTGGTGAAAATTGGCCATTTTTAGCCTAACCTGGGTCTTGTAAAATGCAAGAACATACCCTAAGGAATATTCCCTCTGTACATGGACAGAGTCTCATCTGTGCAAGCCCCTCTCACCAGTGGTTCTCAGTCTCCTGCTCTGCCTTGACCTTATCTTTCTGACTGTCTGCATTTATTTGGATGCATCCAGTGATACAAAACTATAAATTGTAAAATCCAATTAGAAAACTAATTGGGTGCTTTTTCTATACACATCCAAGATCTGGATAATAGATAGCAATCTTAAATTCACCTTTTCAGTGATTAACACAGGATATTTGGTAAAATGTAGAAAAATTTTAAACATGGAAGCTGGCATATCTGCTTCTGGAATTGTTGGTGGAAATGGAAATTGTAATCGTTAGACATGGCAACTTAATTTTCAGACTTGTTTCAGACATTTTGGCAGGGCACCAAGAATAAGCTTGAGCTTAAGGTTTTTATAAGCTTTTCTTGTGAAAGAGGACTTTTGGTCCAGATCTCATTAAGTGATATTCTGTAAAATTCTTATGTGAGCTTAACATAAACATATGCAGAATTGCTAAGTTAAATTACATTATCAATTACTGTTCTTTAATGCGTTGATACAAGAGATACAGAAATTACAACGTAGGCATGCTCTAAATCTCTGCAAGAATCCTATTGATTGGGTTTTGGAAGAAAGGAACTGTTGTTCAATTACAATACAAATTTTGGTTAAAGAGGTGGATATATGGCGAATGTGTAAAATCCCAGCAACAAGTAGATATTTAGATTCCTACCAAAATGAATAAGAAAATGATCTTTCAGAAATTAGCATGAAGAATTCTTTTGTTTGTATGCTGATTTTGAAAGTCAAACTACGCTTTTCTAGCCATGTGGCAGAACCATAATATCGCCTGGGTATAAAGAACTGGCGGGTTGTTTTCTGTAAGGCCAAGATGGCAGTATCATTGTCTTGGGAGATCTCAAGGTTTGACCTGGCCTTCTGTCATGCAGGCTCTTAAAATGGATTTTGGCAGAACACTGAGAGCAGATTGATCTCTCCTGAGAAGACTTGTTAAATCAGCTCAAGAGGCTGAGAAATGAAGTCAGAATGACTTTGCTTATTTTTCCAGCCTCTCCTGGCCTCTTCCCCGTTGTCCCTTTTGTTTCAGTTACCTGAGTTTAAAAAAAATTCTTGTATTTCCTGTGCTCTTTATTTCCTGTGTATATACTGAACTGCTGTTTCCTTTTTCAAGGATGGTCTCTGTCTAGCCCTACCCGATTGCACACACACACACACACACACACACACACACTCTCTCTCTCTCTCTCTCTCTCTCTCTCTCTCTCTCTCTCACACACACACTCACACACACAAACTTCAGTAACCTCTGCTCACCTTCTCACCCTTCAGGTTATATCTTAAACATAATTTCCTCAGGGAAGCCTTTATGGATGCCCCTGGCCCTGGCCCCAGTTTACATTAAGCCTCCATGCTCTGTAACACTTCTCATGCATGACATTTATTATTCTTATAATTATTCATTAAATGTCTACCTCCCTGCTGAGTAACCTCCATGAGGATGTACACAACCTACACTCGATGGGTGCACTATGGCTATGGAATTAATTGTGGAGACTCAGATCTCTGTTCTATGAATATTCCTTACTTTATACAAATCATCAGTGAACATCTTGATGATTCTCAAGACAGATTGACATTTTGCTTCTTTATTTGAATGAACTCATTCAATGATTTCTGCCTACATCCAAGCAGAGAAAGGAAGTAGTGTATGAGGCCTAAACCATGCTGCCTTTGGGCAGTTTGATGTATCCTAGTGAAAGGGATTGGGCATTACATCATCTATCAACTGGCCATCCGATTATTACCAAAGGAAGTTATTAGGAGCCTTTTTTAGTAACTTCCCTTTAGTGCCTCTCCTTTATGGGATGAGAAACCTTGCCTGGGTCAGTCCCTATCTGCTTTCTATAGTTCATTCTCATTTGAAATTTTCGTTTAGTATAGTGGGAAGATAAGCTATGTGCTATGAAGAAGCCCAGGATTCTTGAAATCCCAGTTGTACTATGAATGTCTGTATAATCATAGAAAAATGACCTAAACATTCTGAGCTTCTGTAAAATGGGATAACGTTGGCACTCACTTAGTCGAATTGTGAGGCTTAAATGAGATAATGCTCTTTTTTCTTTTTGACTCCAAACAACATTAAATGGGATAATTTGGAGGAAACAATTAAATGAGATAATTTGTGCTAAAACTTTAGTGTAGTTGCTGGCACACAAGAAACACTCATTAAATTGTTACCCATTTTTGTAAAATGGAATGGGTAATACCTACCACCAGGTCGTTGCTGGAGAACATACGCAGATGCTGAGCTCTATGTCTAGCCCATGTAGCTGTCCAATTAAAGTAAGTTCTCTTTCCTTTTCCACTTCAGACAATGATGTGTCTTCCCAAAAACTAGAGTGGGATTCCTTCTTGGCTAGATAGTTCTGAGAACACATTTTCTTGTTTTTCAAATTATTTCTTTTCCTTCCACTGGTAAGTCATCATTATTGCACTGATGATATAATGTCCAGCCTGTAACACACACACCCTGTGATTTTACCCCATTTCTTCCTCTTTCCATTGTCATATACTCCTTGTAATGATCTTGGTCTTGAGTGATTCTGAGTTATTTTATTTGTGGGTCTTAATTATGTTATTTAGATCTCTGCAATCCCAAAGACAATGGAAGACCTCTTTGAGTTTTTCCTGTCTCTTCTATCATTTAATTACATATGTGCTCCTCAATTTTTAAACATGGTACACTTTGAAATTTTTATTAGTTTACTTTTAGAGAAAACAACACTGCAAATTCATTTGGTTGTTAATTTGGTTCCCCATCCCCCGCTTTTTTTTTGCAGGGATTTGGGGACAGAGTCTCACTCTATCGCCCAGGCTGGAGTGCAGTGGTGTGATCATGACTCACTACAACCTTGACCTCCTGGGCTCAAGCAATGTTTCAACCTCAGCCTCCTAAGTAGCTGAGAACACACACGTGTGCCATCATCCTCAACTAATTTATTTATTTTTATTTTGTAGAGCTGGAGTCTCCCTACATTGCCCAAGCTGGTCTCAAACTGCCAGACTTAAGTGATCCTCCTGCCTCAGCCTCCCAAAGTGCTAGGATTACAGGCATGAGTCACCAAGCCCAGCCTAACTTGGTTGCCTTCAAGCAGAACAAATTTAAATTCTGGGCTCCCTAGGAAAATTCCAGATCAAACCCATTTATTTTGGATCGAATGTTCTTTCTCCTTATAAGTTTGATCAATACATCCCATTACCAAAAACCATGGCCAGTTTTACAGTTGATTTTCCAGGAAAGGCTTTGTTTTCCTTTCTCATAGATTTTATTTGAGATTTTATTTTCTTAAGAAAAGATATAAAGAGCCACCCATTCCCCCATCTCCACCTGTAGTTGATTAACCTTCTTAAAGAGGTTTAGAGTCATGATTTTGGCTTCCAGAAATCCTTTTAAGATTGACCATGCTCTCATATGGAGTCATGAACGTCACTATGGTTCCTTCACTAGGAACAGCCTCAAATTACAGACAGAAAGAAATCTTGACTTCTTATAGCAACGTTGTAAATAATGGTTCTAACAGCAGTTATTCTCTTCTTCTTTGCTTCTGTAAGTCTGTGTCCATGCTACCTGTTTTGGGAAATTCACTTCTTAACCTTTTCATGATGGTAACTCTTAAAAGATTAGGTCATCAGCTTTTTCAAATTCTATTTTGGAAAGAATTGTTTTTCTAATTTTGTATTGTTTCCCATTCTAAATGGGATGGATACAGTATCAAGAGAAATCCGAAGAAATACCCAATGTATTTTAATATTATGCTTTTTTCTTTGTGTTATCCAAGCTTCTATCAACAGCTGAAAGTATTATAAGACTTTCATTTTTTTAGAAAAGGTCTGTTAATACTATTATCTATACAGAAAAGTTTTGAAAATTGATTTTAATAATATCATCAGTCTTTCTTACATTAATGTATCTGACAACAGAGAACATCACTATTTCTGAAGAATTACAATTCTTTTTTTTTAAAGACAGAGTTTCTCTATCACCCAGGCTGAAGTGCAGTGGCACAATCTTGGCTCACTACAACCTCTGTCTCCTGGGTTCAAGCGATTCTCATGCTTCAGCCTCTCAAGTATCTGGGATTACAGGTGTGTGCCACCACACCCAGCTAATTTTTGTATTTTTAGAAGAGATGGGGTTTCACCATGTTGGCCAGGCTGGTCTTGAACTCCTGACCTCAGGTAATATGCCTGGCTCAGGCTCCCAAAGTGCTAGGATTACAGGCATGAGTCACCATAACTCAACCCAATAATTATAGTTCCTTAATGGGGTATTAGATTAAATTTTAATGGGGATCATTAATCTGACCTATGGATGAAAAATATTTTAGACTTTACAAAGCACTTAAAAATTATATCATTTTGTTTTTGCAACAATCTGTGAGGCTGAGAGATACGATGATATTCTACCATTTCACAGGTTGAGAAGACTGAAACATGGAGGTATGATTTGCTTAAGTGATGAAGCCAGAACCGAAACTTAGAGCTCTTGGTCCTGATCTTATTCCCATTCAGTTATTCATACGACAGACATTGAACAAGCATCTAGTCACTGGGTTATGTACCAGGAATCAAAGATAATGCAAAGTTCTTGTCCATAATGAATTTTTTGTCTAACGGTAGATGGGTAAACAAGTATGTAAGACCACAAGGAAAGTGTGAACAAGGAGTACAAACTGTATCTTAAAATTCAGCTTTAAAGTTTTCTCAGATCAAATAAGGCATGAGTATGAGTTGATTGATGAAATTTTTTATGGGCTGTCCTTTTAGAAGGACTAAAATATGCTCATGGTAAGGAATATGGTGTATACAGGAGAAGGTCATAAATTTTGAGTCAGCAATTTAGGCTGGGCTCAGTGGGGTGGTTCTTCTGGTCTCATTTGGGCTTGCTTATGTATAGGGAGTGACAAGCTGAGCTGTTGGCTGGAGCTATGAAGATGATTTGACTTCCTCTATTTTTCTGTATTCTCCAGCAGGCTAGCCTGGGCATATTCATATAGTGATGCTGAGGTGTGAGAATGTAAGCAGAAATATGCACCTTTTTAATCCTCTTTTTGTGTAACATTTGCTAATATCTCATCCTTCAAGAAGTTACAAGACTAAAGCAAGAATCAAAGTGATAATATACATAATGTTACATGACAAATGTTGTGGATATAAGTAAAAGTAAAGAAATGGGAACATATTTGTAATTTATCCTGGGGTAAATGTGAGCAGTAAAATTGCTGTGTTAAAGAACATGCGTAATTTTGAAGTTTGATACTTATTGCTGTATTGTCTTCCTGAAAAGTACCAATTTATATTACAGGTTAAGCATCCCTAATTAAAAATTTGAAATTATAAAGTTTGAAATTTTTGAGTAATAAGATGATGCCACAAGTGGATAATTTCACAGGTCGCAGTCAAAACTTTGTTTTATGCATAAAATTATTAAAAATATTCTTTAAGGTGACACAGTGGCTCATGCCTGTAATCCCAGCACTTTGGGAGGCTAGGTGATTCCTGATCACTTGAGGTCAGGAATTCGAGACCACCCTGACCAACATGGTAAAACTCCATCTCTGCTAAAGATACAAAAATTAGCTAGGTGTGGTGGTGGGTGCCTGTAATCCCAGGTACTCAGGAGGCTGAGGCAGGTGAATTGCTTGAACCTGGGAGGCAGAGGTTGCAGTGAGCTGAAATTGCCCCATTGCACTCTAGCCTGGGGAACAGAGTGAGACTCTGTCTCAAAAAAAAAATTCTTTCAGGCTATGTATATAAGGTATTTAGATTTGGGTCCCATCCCCAAGATTGCTTATTATATACATGCAAATATTTCAAAATCTGAAAAAATCCCAAATCCCAAATACTTCTGGTCCCAAGCATTTTGGATAAGGGATATTAAATCTGTATCAGGGCTGTCTGTATGAAAGAGATCATTATTTTACATTGTTACCAGTACTTGCAAAGAAATAACATTTTACATATTGGCTGTTAATTTAATTGACAACGAGATTGACCATTTAAGAATAGCAGTTTTATTGAGATATAACTACTGATATACAATTATTTAGATAATTCAAGTATCATACAAATCACTAATTAAAGTGTACAAATCAGTAGCTTTTAGTATATTCACAGAGTTGTGCAACAATCAGTACAATCATTTTTAGAACATTTTTTATCACTCAAAAAAGAAACCCCATACTCATTAGCAGTCACTCTCTGTTTATCCCCATGGTCACTTACACATTTAAACATTCAACAGTTTTCTTTTCATGGGTTCTTTATATATGAAGGATATTAAAACTTTTCCCTATTATATATGTTATAATTATTACTTAATTTTTTTTTGATTATTCATGTCTCCTATATTATTCATGTCTCACTATATGTATATACTGAATGTACTGGATTTATTGAATTTAGCTAGGAGAGGAATCTAGGTTTTGATTGTTCTGTGAAGATATAGGTCCATTCCTTTGGCCTAGAGTGCCTGTAAATGTTGAGAATCAAACGGAAATATTTTGGGCACAATATGTTTCCCTAACATGATGTGTATATTATAGTATTAGGTGCACCTTGACTTCTGGGTGCAGTTCTGTTCTCTATGTGTCAACTAAAGTAATCAAAATAAAGAAGGTAAATAACCAAAGGAATAAAGTCACTGTCACTTGGGAACATGCTGCAAAGATTAAGACTATTCAATTTTGAAAAGTCAAAGGGGAGAATGGCTAGAATGTGATACATGCTTATGTTAATGATTAAGCAACGTTTGTATCTTGAACAAAGTAGTTTTTGTATTAAGAATTCTAGGTGGTCCCAATGAAACTGTATAGTAAAGAATCAGTTCAGCAGATTGTCCACACCCTGCACAATCCAAAGAAAGGTTGACCCTTGCTCTGGAGGTAACCTCTAAGCCTTTATCCTCCCTCATAATGGTGTCTGTTTATGTGGTGGTCTTGGGCTATGCCAGAAAATCTGGCATAGTGCAAACAATTCCATTATGCCTGACCTTTGCCAGGCAGTATCAATGTGACCGCTAGTGGGAATGGAGACTGAAGATCAGCCATGTGGGTGGACAGCTATGCCCCTATAAATGACTCCCAGTAAAAACTCTGACATAAAGACTGAGGTGAGCTTCCCTGGTTGGTAATACTCTGTGCATATTGTTCCACATTGTTGTTGGGAGAAGTAAGCCATTCACAGAAATTCACTGTGTGAGGACCACTGGAAGCTTGTATCTGGTTTCTCTTAAAGTTTGCTCCATGCACCTTTTACCATTGCTGATTGTAATGTGATTTCTTTCACTATAGTATAACCATAACTGTGAGTATTACACTTTTTCTGAAGTTCTGTGAGTCCTTCAAGCAAATTATCGAGACTGAGGGTGATCTTGGGGACCTCTGAACACAGGAATATGCCTTGGAAACTCTGGCATGGCTTCATGGGCAGCTACATGACTCATTTGCCCAATTGCTCAATGATCCTGCTGGGAGAAATGATAAGAACAATAGAGATTGATACAGGTTGCAAGCCTCTAAAGTTGGTGTAGAACAGAAGCATACACTACTGTCTTCTAATTTTCAGGGAGTACCTTGAGTCGATAGGTAATTCACCTGCAGGAAGAAGTCATATAATAAAAGGGTGCTTTTAGATTTCATTTTATGAGTTGCCTCTTTTCTATCTGCTGTCCTGGCCCTGGGTGAATGTACTCTGTGCTCCTTGAGATAGAGGCTTGGAGAGAAACCTGGAAAATGAGGACAATAAAGCCATATTAGTAGAAGTTATTTAGAAAACAGAGAAAGAAAGGAAAACGTTTTTGGGAAACTCTTAAGATCTATAAACATGATGAGAAAACTCTTCCTGTCTCAATGAAAAGTCTTGACTGCAGCATGAGTGTAGCCTGTCTGGGGACTAGGTGATAAATAAGTGATGTCCCTGAGCAGTGATGTCATCGTCACCAAGGATGAGTAGTGGTCAAGAGCCAGGGCAGCAGGGGAAAATAGAGACCACCAGAAGGGGAGGATGACATCAAATACAAATGCAGAAGATCTGTACTGGCTGTTTAGAGGAATTTTTTTTATTTTTTTTGAGATGGAGTCTCACTGTTGCTGGGCTGGAGTGCAGTGTCATGATCTCGCCTCACTGCAACCTCTGCCTCCCGGGTTCGAGTGATTCTCCTGCCTCAGCCTCCTGAGTAGCTGGGACTACAGGCGTCCATCAGTGTGCCTGGCTAATTTTTATATTTTTAGTAGAGATGGGATTTCACCATGTTGGCCAGAATTGTGTCGATCTCTTGACCTCGTGATCTGCCCACCTTGGTCTCCCAAAGTTCTGGGATTACAGGCATAAGCCACTGTGTCTGGCTCTGTTTAGAGGAATTCTTAAGTCTCCCATGACTTCTAGGGAGTTGGGACTTGGATTTGAATGGCTTTGTTTCACAGACATTGGGCCTGACTACTTCAGTGAGCAAAATGTTAGTTCACTTTTATGGTGGTCCCTTTGAATCTCAAGATTAGAATGAACTTTAAAAGTTGTCTAGGTCAGTCTCCTAAAGTCACCCGAGCAGATCCCAGTGATGTCTCATTAGCTACTGATAAGCTCATAGCTCATGGGCCTGAGCTATGGTGCTTACAATAGGAATCCACTCTTTGTTGGTTAATGAGACTCTTCCTGCTATGGGAGGTTTCAGTTTGTGGATTTTTGTTTGTTTAAAGTGACACAGATGATGGGTTGTCAGAGGGAGTTATATGTCTAATATAAAATAATGTAGCCAGTGTGGCGATTCCTCAAGGACTTAGAAATAGAAATTCCATTTGACCCAGCAATCCCATTACTGGGTATATATCCAAAGGACTATAAATCATTCTACTATAAGGACACATGCACACGAATGTTCATTGCAGCACTGTTTACAATAGCAAAGACCTGGAACCAACCCAAATGCCCATCGATAATAGACTGGACTGGGAAAATGTGGCACATATACACCATGGAATATTATGCAGCCATCAAAAACAATGAGTTTGTGTCCTTTGTAGGGACATGGATGAATCTGGAGAACATCATTCTCAGCAAACTGACACAAGAACAGAAAATGAAACACTGCATATTCTCACTCATAGGTGGGTGATGAACAATGAGAACACATGGACACAGGGAAGGGAGTACTACACACTGGGGTCTATTGGGGGGAATAGGGAAGGGACAGCATGGTGGGGGGAGCAGGGGAGGGATAGCATGGGGAGAAATGCCAAATGTGAGTGAAGGGGCGGAAGGCAGCAAAACACACTGCCATGTGTGTACCTATGCAACTATCTTGCATGTTCTGCACATGTACCCCAAAACCTAAAATGCAATAAAAAATAAAAAAAATAAAAAATAATGTAGCAACAAAAGAAATGCTCAGGAAACAGTAGCATTAATCTCAGGTGTAGATGGTTTTTTTTTTTTCAAACAAGAAAATTCTTACAATAAACTCTTTTTGCATGCTGAAAGAGGAGTCCAGGAGCTAAGTCTCAGATGAGTGGTTGGAGTTAAATTCCTCCACCTTGTAAAGAAATAGACACCTTGGAATTGTCCTTTGGTGCTTGGGAAGTTGCGAACTGGGAGAAGAGAGATGACAGAAAAGATCTAGAGACAAGTTCCTGGGAAACATGGTAGGAGAAAATGACCCAAGGAGACACACAACCTCACTTACCCATCTTTTTTTTTTTTTTGTGGTAAGACGTTTGAAATGTACTCTTAGCAACTTTGAAATATGCAATACATTGCTATTAACTATAGTCACCCTACTGCTAAATAGATCTAAAAGCCTTATTCCTTCTGCCTAACTGAAGCTTTATACCCTTTGACCAACATCTCTCCAATAACCTTTTCCCAACCTCTGGCAACCATCATTCTACTCTCTGTTTCTAATAGTCTGACTTATTAAAATCGCTTGTGTAAGTGAGGTTATACAATGTTACTCTTTCTATGCCTGGCTTATTTCACTCCCCATGATGTTTTCTGTATTCATCTATGTTCTTGCAAATGACAGAATTTCTTCTTTTTAAAGGCTGAATAGTATTCCATTGTGTATATATTCTACATTTTCTTTATCCATCCATCCATTGATGAACACTAGGTTACTTCTACATCTTGGCTATTGTAAATAATATCGCAATGAATGTTTGAGTGCAAGCTATTTCTTTAACATATTGATTTCCATTCCTTTGAATGTCTATCCAGAAGTGGGATTGCTGGATTATATGTAGTTCTATTGTTAGTTTTTTAAGGAGTTAAGGAGGCTAATCTTAATGTCTATCTTCAAGTCTCCTTGTCCTATGCCTTTCTTTTGGGTTGATTTGAACACCAAAGCATGATGCATAGAGGAAAAATCGATTACATTGAATCTCATAAAAATTAAAAACTCTGGCTCTGTGAAAGTCCACATGAAAAGAATGAAAAAGTAACTTATAGACTGGGAGAAACTATTTGCAAACCACATATCCAGCAAAGGGTTGTTTCTAGAATATATAAAAAATCAACTAAACCCAATATATGAAGAAAAAAGTCAGGTAAAAAAATAATTAGTAAAAGGCAAAATACATGAATAAACATTTCAATGAAAAAGATATAAGATGACAAAAAAGCACATGAAGAGACATTCATTGTTAGCCATTGGGAAAGTGCAACTAGCAACTACAATGAGATACTAGTGCATACCTATCTGATGGCTAAAATATGGCGATGAATCCAAATGCTGGCAAGGATGCAGAGAACCTTGACCACTCCTACATAGCTGGTGGGAATACAAAATGGGACAACCACTCTGAAGAAGTTTGTTAGCTTCTTACTTAGAAAACTAACCTCCAATTGCCATAGGACCCAGCAATTGCACTTTTGGACATTGGTTCCAGATATATTGAAACATGTTCACATAAAAAACATGTTGATAAATGTGTATAAAAGCTTTGTTTGCCTTTAACGAATGAATAGTTACATCTGTACCATGGAATACTACTCAGCAATAAAAAGTAATGGAAGACTAATACACTCAACAACTTGGATGAATCTCCAGGGAATTAGGCTGAGAAAAAAAGGCAACACCTAAAGGTTGCATACCATATGATCCTACTTATATAACATTTTGATCAAATTTTAGAATTGGAGGGTAGCCTAGTAGTTGCTGGGAGTATGAGAATGGATAGTGTAAGGAGGTGGTTATGGTTATATAAAAGCTGAGCCATTTCTCAATGTATACCTAGTTCACAACACTGTGTTATCCATCATAAATATTCATAGTATTTTTCAATTAAAAACATAACACTAAAAAATTTAGGACAATTCTTTTGTACTACTGAGAATGTTTTCAAGGGTAAACATTTAGTTTTTAAAGTAAAGGTTCTCGTGGGATTTTGGAAGTCTTGTTCATAAGTAAAGATGTTATTTAAATTTAGGAAATTTTCCTTAGCTTTATTGATGTCACATAGATACAAATACCCCATTAACTTTGTTTAATAAATAAATGAATTCACTAGCTAGGCTTTTGAAGATATCTCTGCAATCAAACACTGTTTGGTGACCTTATCTTTCATCTTTGGGAGGACAAGCCTGGTTTATACTCTAATAACAAATGTCCCTCATTTGTGACTAGACCTCCTCCTCTTGCCAAATGTATTAATTCTGCTGTGACAGTTGTTTGTCTACCCTAAGCCATCTCATCCCCTTTTCCTTGAGGGCAGAGACTTGATTTCATCCTGGTGTCACCTGGCCATGAGTTTAGGGTAAATGACAACCTCTCCTGACCCCAGAGAGTGAATTATTTTTGGGCTAAGGCAGTTATGATGGACTTATTCTCTTTGTAGATATTGATTTAGGGATGGGCATGTGACTACATCTAGCCAATAAGACCTGAGGAGAAGTCAATTGGGGGAGCTTTTGGAAACTTCCTTGATAAAAACAATTGAGATACAGGAGGAAATTCGCCTTCTCTTCGCTGGGTATTTTTGTGTCTGCAGTTGTTGGCTGATGCTGCTGATGCCATGATTGGACTGGAAAGGTGTCACATGACATACTGAGGATGACAAAACTGAAACAGAGATGGCACAATGGTTCTTGATGATATTGCTTTGCCACTTCATTTCCATATCATAAGCCTTGTTAGTGTTTGAACTACTTCAAATTGGGTAGTTTGTGACTTGCATCAAAAACATTCTAATGGATTACTTAATGCTTACAGAAAATGAAATGAATGCATTTTAATGAAAAACGTGTTCAATAATACATAAAATAACTACTGTGATGGTTAATATGGAGTGTCAACTCTATTGGATTGACGAATGTAAAGTATTGTTCCTGGGTGTGGAGGGTGCTGCCAAAGGAGATTAACTTTTGAGTCAGTGGACTGGGAGAGGCAGACCCACCTCAATCTGAGAGGGTCCCATCTAATCAGCTGCCAGAGCAGCTAGGATAAAAGCAGGCAGAAGGACGTGGAAGGACTAGACTGCCTGAGTCTTCCAGACTTCATCCTTCTCCCATGCTGAATGCTTCCTGCCCTTAAATATTGGACTCCAAGTTCTTCAGCTTTTTGGACTCTTGGGCTTACACCAGTGGTTTGCCAGGGACTCTTAAGCCTTTGGCCACAGACTGAAGGCTACACTGTCAGCTTCCCTAATTTTGAGGTTTTGGGACTCAGACTGGCTTCCTACTCTTCACCTTGCAGATGACCTGTTGTGGGACTTCACCTTGCGATTGTGTGAGTCAGTACTCCTTAATAAACTCCCTTTCATATATCCATCTATTCTATTAGTCCTGTTCCCCTAGAGAACTGTGACTAATACAGCCACAGTCCACAGTCTTACCTTTACTCTTACCACACTTGTGTGAGCTATTCTCCCAGAATAGGATTATACACAGCAGCCTACTAGTAGAGCAAGAATTCTCTGAATGGCACCTCATTCTGGGCTGGTGCAAGTGATTCATCAGACAGATAAACCACTGGCTCTGTGGTATCTACTCTTATGTTAAATGATGTGTAAGCCTTGACTTCAGTGGGGTTGCCTATAGAAGGCACAAGAAATTCTTTCATGTTTGCTTCATGCTTCAAGTTTTGAAATCCTAATCCGGGCTGCTTACCCTGTTCCCTGGCTTGAGGTGTCAGCCTTGAAACTCCCGGAAGTCTACACATTCTTCTTGATGTAGCCTGTCTTTGCTAGCCTTTTCTCCCCATCCCTTGAATTAAAAAGGGACCCATTCCCCTTAAGAACTTAAGGGGTTAAAACTTATGACTCTTCTGCAGGATCATTTTCTGCCAATTTCTCTTAAAAGCCATTGCAGATTGTGTTTTCCCTCTTTTTTTTTTACTATCACCTCTCTAATTTTCACCACTCCACTGAATCCTTTCCAATGGCATTTTAACAGTCATTCCCATCTTAATAAAATCCTCCATTTATTTCACTTTGCTGTCTAATGCTTTCTCTTAAATAACAATTTGAAAGAGTTGTGTATACTTAGTCTCCATTTTCTTCTCTCTCACTCACCATTTATTTAATCTTTTATAATCTGGCTTCAGTATCCATCACTCCACTGAAACAACTCGTGTTATTGTCAACAATGACCTTTTATGTCCTTAAATTCAGATACTTTTCTTTCTTGTTAAACTTCACAGAAGAATTTGACATTGTTGGGAAAAAAAAAGCATTATTTTTTGACTTCCATGAAACCTTATTCTGGGTTTTTCTCTGACCTTGGATAGTTTGTCTCCTTTACATTCTTTTTATCAATCTTTCATTCATGGCTATGGCCAAAGCTTACGATTGACATAGTGACAATTTTACACATGTGTGTGTATTTCAATATTTTATGTACATACACACATGCATTTTAAATTCTCCTCGGTTCAAGACCTGTATATCCATTATTTTCTAGACATATTTTCCTGAATGTTCTGCAGGCATCTCAGTCTCAACAAGTTCAAACTTTTGACTCATCATTTCTCCTCTTCCTTCACTCTGTCCCCATTCTCACCTGCACATCACTTCCAGAGGTCTCAATTTCAATAAATGGCAGTATCAGTCACCCATTTACTCCAGCCATAAATCATGGCTTCGATTTTCCTAACCTTCAAAATAAGAGAGTGACATGAGATTATCTCTAATGTTACTTTCCATTCTTCAAGTTTGCAAAAATATTGAATAAAAAATGAATAAAAGGAATTTGAGATGTGTTTTGTCTGAAGAGCCTCCTTCCTTATACCGTAAATTTTCCCATTATTGAAGGAATGCCCTTTCTTTCTGGAATACACTAGTTTCCACTTATAGGGTTCTTTTCTGCCAGGTTTTCCTCATGAAATCATTAAAAAAAAAGATGGATCTAAATTTAGATGCATCTTGAAGATAAGTTGAGGAGGTAATCTTTTCAAAATTAAATAAATATAAATATTACAAAGATGCCCATCTTTTAATTGCTACATACTACTCAGGAGTATATAATTTAGATTCAAAATAAATAATACTTATATATTCAAAAATAGATGTGAAGTAGGAAAATATTTCTACTCTTAGTGACCTTGATAAGGTTTTTATGAGATCATCAGATCACTA
Source organism: Saguinus oedipus (assembly GCA_031835075.1). Lineage (NCBI taxonomy): Eukaryota > Metazoa > Chordata > Mammalia > Primates > Cebidae > Saguinus > Saguinus oedipus. Next base: position 53,519,021 of record CM063186.1, on the reverse strand, counting down.
GAGAGAAGGAATAACAAAATTTACTTTGCTAATTTAATTTATAATATTTCAAGGGAAGTCTGAATTATTCTGTATATTGGCATTTCTTTTCCTTTTTTTTAGAAGCAGGGTTTTGCTTTGTCACACAGACTGGAGTACAGTGGCATGATCATAGCTCATTGTAACCTTGAATTCCTGGGCTCAGGCGATCCACCTGCCTTAGCTTCTTGAGTAGCTGGGACTGTAGGCATGTGCCACTACACCCGGCTAATTTTTAAAATTCTTTGTGAAGACAGTGTCTCACCATGTTGGCTAACTTGGTCTTGAACTCCTGGCCTCAGTGATCCTCCCATCTCAGCCCCCCAGGATGCTAAGATTACACGTGTAAGCCACCACACCTGGCTTTTATGGGCATGTCTTAATATTGGTAACAGTTTTTAGTAGGTATGCTTGATTCTCTAATAGATCTATTATTCTAATAGATGTTCCAGGAGAAACCTGAGACATCTGAACTTAAAAACCAAGTAGGCAGAGGCCTCCAAATTTGGAGTGTATCTTAGGGATAAACTTGTCAATCTCTTTTATTTTAAGATAATATAACTGGGTTTGGGAAGTTAAGTAATTTGCCCAAGCTTATACAACTTGTGAAAAGCCTAAACAGGACCATAACCCAGGTCTCTAGGTTTCTAGCCAGTGTTGCAGGTGTAAGAATAGCAAATGATAAGGAAAACTTGGGAATCTACTCTTAAATTGTGGATTATTTCCTTCTCTGTGAAAATAAACTCACCGCTTCAGAAAGACTTTTACCATTCTTGATATTTGCAAGTAGAATTCCAGCCACAAACTGCAGCTTGGGAGCAATTTTCCCGCTGCAGGACATCAAGTATCATGTCATAAAAAAACAAAATCAAAGTAGATTGGTGAGGTTCTGGTTTTTAGGTAGAAACCATGAAGAATCTGATGCAGAATACCAGTAGAGCATTGCACCTGGGATTTTTCTGGAGATGATCCTTGTCTTTGAATTAACCTTTGCAAGTCTCTTCCCATGCATGGCTAGGGACCTTGGTCTGCATTATTTATTGGATCTCAGGCACATTGTGTATATTTAAAATCCAATTACTAGAATAGTTCCTGTTTTTCTTGGAAACGAACTCTACTTGCCCACCCAAGTTACATCCTAGGTGAATATTTTCTGTTAAACCATATTTTCAATCTTTTAGATATTAAAAGAGAGACTATTCTATTAATATGTTTCTATATTTGTTTATATGAAGTTAGTTCTGTGTCCTTACTGAGTTCTGTATTTCTAGTTGTTAAAGATGCTTAGTATGTGTTAGGTATTTAAATGTCATTAGTTCATAATGGGAGTTGCAGAGTGAGAGAATGAGTCAGGAAATTTTGAAATGAAGTAAATATAGAAGATCCTGCTTTAATTAATTATTAACTAGCTTGCCTGCAAGCACCCAAATCAGGCCAAATATTCAGTGCATTATTCACCTACTTGGACTGTGGTATTTGGTGTGGTCCCAATCTGAGACAATATTTGCATCAGAAAATATTTTGTTTATAACCTGGCACCAGTGGAAACTCAACATTAAATCTAGAGCAGGAGAGGCACTAGAACTACCTGTTCTAAGTAATTGAGGCTTGGGTCTTGTGTCATTATTAAAATGAGCAAACTACTTCAAACAAACCAAGAAAACAAACTTTTTTTTTTTTATTGCATTTTAGATTTTGGGGTACATGTGCAGAACATGCAAGATAGTCGCATAGGTACACACATGGCAATGTGTTTTCTGCCTTCCGCCCCTTCACCCACATTTGGCATTTCTCCCTATGCTATCCCTCCTCTGCTACCCCCCGCTGTCCCTCCCCTATTCCTCCCAATAGACCCCAGTGTGTAGTACTCCCTTCCCTGTGTCCATGTGTTCTCATTGTTCATCACCCACCTATGAGTGAGTATGCGGTGTTTCATTTTCTGTTCTTGTGTCAGTTTGCTGAGAATGATGTTCTCCAGATTCATCCATGTCCCTGCAAAGCACAAAAACTCATCATTTTTGATTGCTGCATAATATTCCATGGTGTATATGTGCCACATTTTCCCAGATCAGTCTATCATTGATGGGCATTTGTGTTGGTTCCAGGTCTTTGCTATTGTAAACAGTGCTGCAATGAACATTCATGTGCATGTGTCCTTAAAGTAGAATGATTTATAGTCCTTTGGATATATACCCAGTAATGGGATTGCTGGGTCAAATGGAATTTCTATTTCTAAGTCCTTGAGAAATTGCCAAACTGTCCCGGCCTGCGGGACAAACAACGGGGACTCTAGGGAGGGAGTGGGGATTAAGAGAGAGACAGGAGACACGAAGAATGGAGACAAGTCAAGGATCTGATCAAGTCTCGTTTATTAGGCCCAATGCAGCTGCTTATAAACAAGTAAAGGCGGGAAAATCTGAGGGCTAACATCAGGGGGTAACTATGGTAATGAGACCACCGGCTGATCTTGCAACTCAGAGGAAATGTAGGATTTAGATAAAGAGGATGTGTGCTCTTAGGCAACAGGGTCACAAGATAGCTTACTAGATGCTCAAAATGGATACAGCTCCCCACAGGTCCTCCTTTTTATTTTTATTATTTTTGGGCGGCCGATTGCCTATGGGGACCATGCCTGTCTTAGGTCAAGAGACACACCTGCAGTGATGCTTTTACCCTTACCCATCATAGGGTGCAGGATTCAAGTCCTGGTCCCTGTCTTAGGTGGGAGCATCTTACTGTCAGGCTCTCAGGTTGCCCGTCATTGGCTAACTGGTCCATCTCACTAGGCAATATCAGAGATGGTAAGTGGTACAAGTCAAGTTTTCACCACAGCCTTGATTCATCTCCATCTCTCTGTCGGCCATTTCCAGCTTATGATAATGAACCTGTAGGGGCTGCATTTTTATGGCATCAATCTGTTGCTTAACAAAAGCCATGACCTTGTTAATGATAAGAGGCCCAACAGTGAGGAGTAGGAGAAAGGCAACAAAAGGACCGAGGAGGGGGAGGAGATAGGGGAGAAGTCCATTTAATCCCCCCCACAGGGGGTTGTCATAGAATGCTTGTCTTCTTTTTGCCAAGTCTTCTTGTAGACTTTTTATCTTATCTCTAACAACACCAGAACGGTTAGCATAGAAGCAGCACTTCTCGTCTAACGCAAGGCACAGTCCTCCCTTTTCAGCGGTGAGCAGATCTAGGCCCCGGCGGTTCTGTAGGACTACTTCGGCTAGGGAGTCAAGTTGGTCTTGAATAACTTGTATGGTGGATGAGAGTAAATCAACATCGTTAATTAATTGTAGAGAAAGTTGATGGTAAGAATGCAAGGAATAACCTAAACCCGCAGTTCCTGTGGTAAAGGCAGCAGTAATCCCGAGGGTAGCTAACAAAGGGATGAATTGAACTGCCCTTTTGTTTCTACCTGCTACAGCATCAAAACTGGGAAGGGGAATAGGGTCGTCCCCTGAGACTATGCTGGCATCAGGAAGTAGGGAAGCTACCATGCAGATTCCCATCAAATTCTTAGGAAGATAAGAGAAAGCCATGTTGTTTCCACAAACAAAACTTTGTCCAGCAGAGGCATACATGTTGAAGGTGGCATTTAAAACCCTAGCACAATTACAAGAGTCTGTGATTGAGCCAACATCAATGTCATAGGAGGTATTCATGAAAGGTCTTTGGTAACAAGTGACATTGACACAGAGGCTTGACAAGGGCTGAACTGCAAAGGGGAGATGAAGAGTCCCCTTAGTACTGTAATTGGCAATCGCAGGCAAGGCTAAAGGCATGGGTGTCCCTAGAGGCATGCAGATCCAGGAGTTGTTAGCTAAAGAGGAATTACTGTGTAGGAGGAAACTGTGGACTGCCTTAACAAGGTTTTGAGTTTGGACATCTAGTTCCAATTGGCGAGGCTTAGGTAAGGCTAAGGGGTGATAAGATAAAGTAGGAAACAGCATTTTTAATATTTCCTTAACGTGATGAGACCTCATCTGGTCATGCAGGCCTCCTCCATCGCTGACACCGATGGTGGGGCTGCTTTCCCAACAAATGGGCTGCCCTTTTGGTTCTGGACAAGGGGCTAAAGCATATTTATAGGTAATACCCAGTGGTGAGCTGGAGGCCCAGTCGCCCCCAAAAGAACCGGATTGGGCATAAGTGATCCAGGTTGTAAAGTAAGTTTTATTATTCCTGGTGCAGGTGGCATATTGCTTATAGCAGCTGTTATGAATGGACTGGTATATTGTAGCAGAGCAGTTACAGACTGGTTGGGGAGATCCTGGGGGAATTATTGTTATAGGTGGTTTGGCAACACATTTATAGCCTGGCTTTTTGTCACTGCCATAAGTAAGGTATGCCGTTTTGGTTATACAGTTGATTTGGCTAGAAAAGGTTGAGGGTGGGGAAGATATAATACCTAATTTACATTCACAGGGCTCACCATATATGCTCTTCAATACTTGCTGTACATCATACTGTGCTCCGAATCCGCTGTCAGTCTTGGGTATGAGAGTGGTTATTAGGGATATCAGTACTAAGGTCCACATATTTCTGAAGAAAAAGGAAAAAGGGGGGATAATCCTCAGGGCTTAGCATATTCCCTGGGAGGGGTTATTATCTTCATACCCTGCTGTTCCTTTACTATCTACTTGTTTTACCAGTCTTTCTGGCAACCATCTGGCAGAATCTGCTTCTTTTGCATATACACAAACTGATCCTCTTCCCCAAATTAATACGGGGTCAGGCCCATGCCAAGAGCCAGTCATAGGATCTTTCCACATTATGGATGCGAACTTTGTTTGAGTTTCTGCTTGCCAGTGGCATTCCGCAGCGGAGTGTCCATCTTTGTCCAGAGTTAAAAAATTAAGTATAAATAGTGAGTGTGCTATGAGGTTTCGGGGGACCCCTTAATGGGGTACCATACCCCCTTTTTTATTTTTTCAAGGGTAATTTTTAGGGTGAGATGGGTTCTCTCAACTATTCATTGTCCTTGAGGGTTATAAGGGATGCCAGTTATGTGTTGTATGTTTAATTGGGAGCAGAACTGAGCAAAGGCAGTGCTGGTATATCCTGGCCCATTATCAGTTTTGATTTTTTTGTGGACAGCCAAGGGTGGCAAAAGCAGATAGTAGGTGTCCAATGACATGCTTGGTGGCTTCTCCTGTCTGGAGTGTGGCAAATACATATCCACTAAAGGTATCAACAGATACATGAACATATTTAAGGTTGCCAAATTCTGAAATATGGGTTACATCCATTTGCCAGAGTGCATTGGGGACTAGACCCCTAGGGTTAACCCCCAGATGGGGTACAGGCAGGTGTGTAGCACATTGTGTGCATTCCTTAACTATTTGTCTGGCTTGTTCTCTGGTGATGTGATGTAATAATCTAAGAGAGTGAGCATTAAGGTGATGTAGGCTGTGTGTGTGTTGAGCTTGAGATAATGGATCTTTGGTTTCTGCAGTATATGCATGAAAAATGCGAGTGGCTAAGTCAGCTTGTTGATTATCTTGTGACAGTGGTCCAGGTAATCCTGAGTGGGCCCGTAAGTGCCCAATAAAGAAAGGATGAGTTCTGTTAACGATGAACTATTGTAATTGTTTAAATAATACTGCAGCTGAAGAGGTATGTTTAATAATGGGAGCTGTCTCTAAATTAGGTACAGACTGAGCAGTGTATGCACTGTCAGTATAAATGTTCAGGGAGTGATTAGGGAAAGCAGAGAATACTTCTATGACTGCTTGTAATTCAGTAAGCTGAGCTGAGGATGACTGGGTTTGAAACTGTACGGTATGGCCCTGACTGACATAGGCAGCTATACCTGTGGATGAGCCATCAGTGAACACTACGAGTCCATCAGGAATGGGCTCAGATTTTGTAACCTTTGGGAAAATAAATTCATGTCTGTTTGCAAAGGTAATTAGCTTATTGGGAGGGTAATGGTTATCCAATTGTCCTGAAAAGGAAGCTAATGCTATAGGCCAAGCCTCAGTAGTTTGCATAAGCCATTGAACTTGTTCTTTACTGTATGGTTGGACAATTAAAGATGGTTCATAACCAAAATACTCTCTGCCCAGAGCTCGACCTTGGATAATTAGATTTGCTACCATGAGGTAGTATGGTTCGAGGATTCTTTTTGGTGTGTTAGGGAGATGCACCCACATTAGTGGTGCGGTTTGCCAAAACACGGCAGTGGGTGATAATGAGGTCTGACAAATAATAAATTGGAGTGGCTTATTATAGTCTACAAAGGTAATGGTTTGATGATTGATGACATGTTCTACAATCTGAATAGCCTGTAAGCCTTCAGAGGTTAGCTCTCGAGGTGATGTGGGGTTTGGGTCTCCATTTAGGATATCATAAAGCGGCTTGAGGTCTGCTTTGCATAGTTTTAAATAAGGTAGAAGCCAATTGATAGCTCCCAATAATTTTTGGAAATCATTCAGTGTCTTAAGTTTGTCTAGCCTAAGTTGTACCTTCTGTGTAGTAACCTGATTTCCTCTTAGCTGAAAGCCTAAATACGTGTAGGGATCAGTGAGTTACACCTTTTCAGGATCTATTAACAGGCCATGTTGTGTAAGAGATGTCTGTAAAGCCTTAAAACAAGATAAAACATTTTGCCCATCCTTCCCTGCTATAAGAATGTCATCCATGTAATGGATGATATAAATTTCTGTCCAGGTGCTTCTAATAGGTTGAATAGCTGAAGCAACAAAAGATTGGCACAAGGTTGGACTATTAGCCATGCCTTGAGGTAACACTCTCCAGTGATATCTTTTCATAGGTTCCCTAAAATTGGTAGAGGCCACACTGAAGGCAAAACGTTTTTGATCATCTGGATGTAATGGAATGGTAAAGAAACAGTCTTTCAAATCAATAACTATTTTATAGTAGTCTAAAGGTATGGTGACGGGAGAGGGGAGTTCAGGTTGTAGGGCTCCCATGAGGACCATAGACTTATTGACCTCTCTAAGGTCTTGTAACAACTGCCATTTTCCTGATTTCTTTCTTATGACAAAGATTGACATGTTCCAAGGTGAATTACTAGGCTCTATATGTCCTGCCTGTAACTGTTCCTGTACCAGTTGTTCGGCAGCAGCTAGTTTTTCTGAAGAGAGGGGCCACGGATCAACCCAGACAGGGTCATCAGATCTCCAGGTGATTTTGTCTGCATGGGTTACAGGACAGACCATGACCCCTGTTAAAAATAGCCAAGCCCAGTTCTGTCTGTCTTTGATTTGGTCTGAATGGGGTCTAGGATTCCATCTTGATTTTTTCCCAGCCTTGTTCCTGGCACATAGCCATTTTTTAGCATTTGGGCAGTAACAATATTGTTAGGACTGCCAATGACCATTCCTATTTGAGCCAGCAGGTCCCTGCCCCACAGGTTAAAAGGCAGGCCTGCGACTATATAGGGCTGAATGTGTCCGTGATGTCCCTTCTCATCTTTCCAGGTCAGCAATTTACTGCTTCTTTCTGGATTTCTACTTTGACCAATCCCGGTTAGATGAGTGATTGTAGCCTCTGTAGGCCACGTCTGAGGCCACTGGGTTTTGCTGATGATAGTTACATCAGCTCCGGTATCTACTAACCCAGTAAATTTTTTCTCATCTAACCACAATGTCATCATGGGCTTGCTGGAAGATATTATTTCTGCCCAATAAACATCCAAAGAGCCAAAACCGGCAGCGCCCCATTCCCTTTGACAGCCTTATTCTTGGTTTTGTGAAGGGGTAAAAGTAGGAGCTGTGCAAATCTTTGTCCTGGAGAAACAGTACTTATCACTCGAGGAGAGGATGCCATAACTTTAATTTCTCTCATATAGTCATTGTCTATTACCCCAGGGAGAACTTGTAAGCCCTGTAGGGTGAGGCTGCTGCACCCTAGAATAAGTCCAACAGAGCCCTCAGGTAGAGGCCCAAAGACTCCTGTAGGTAGGGCCTGAACCCCCATCTCAGGTGTTAATACTGTGTGGGAGGTGGAACAGAGGTCCAATCCTGCACTTCCTGCTGTGGCTCAGCAGAGGCTTGAAATGGATTGTTGCTTGGGGGAGCAAAGCTGACTGCTCCATAGATCTGTTTTGGTTTGGGGGCCTGGGGCTGGCCCCTCATCCCATTTCCCTGATGGGGAGAAAGCAGGTTGCCCTGGGCATCTTTCTTAGACTTGCACTCATTAGCCCAATGCTTGCCACACTTACACCGTGGGCATAGGCCAGGGGCTTTTATGTTGAAGGAGGGTTTCTTATCAGCATTGCAATCTTTAGCATAGTGACCACTAGCGCCACATTGAAAGCACTTATTCTTTGACTGATTAGATAGAAACTGCCTCACTGTATAGCCTTGCAAGGCGGCAGCCATAGCCAGTCCCTGTTGGTAGGCAGACCCAATGTCTGAACAAAGGCGAATATAACCCGAGAGATCTGTCTTCTTTTTATAAGGACGAATAGCAGCCTGACAAGCGGCATTGGCATTTTCAAATGCCAGTTGCTTTACAAAGTCTTGGCCAACCTGTGGATCACCAAAAATCCTCCCCGCTGCTGTAAGGAGACAGTGAACAAACTCTGAAAATGGCTCTGGCCTCTGCTTGATACTAGTAAGAGAGGAGCTAAGATCTCCCTTAGTGGGCAGCTTTCTCCAAGCCTTTGTTCCTGCAGCCTAAATTTGAGCATAAAGCCCAGCATCATACTGCATCTGGGCATCACTGGTGGCATAATTGCCTTCCCCAACTAACATATCAAAGCTCCAATTGTTGTTAGCCTGTGCATTACAGCGGGCAGTTTCTTTGCAGCACTCATAATACTCAGACTTCCAAAGCAGGAAGTCTCTGCCAGATAAGGTAGCACAGGCTAGAGTTTGCCAATCCCCTGGAGTAAGCCAATTCTCAGCTACTGATTCCAAAATTGCAGTGGTATACGGAGCAGTAGCACCATATTGCGCCACAGCAGTCTTCAATTCTTTGATAATTTTGAAATCAAAACCAACATGGTGTCTCCACACGGCATTATTTTGATCTACAGTTTCGGTGATTGGATAAACATTAGGGTTGCCTGACTCCAATGAAGAGTTAGTTGGGACGGGCTGCCTCAGGGTGGTTCCTAGGCGAGGGTTACCACTGAACGGTGGGGCGGAAGTTTTTGTTTCATTCCTAATCTTCCCTATCTTGATTTTCTCCAACTGCTCAATGAGATCCTGATGTTCTATTTTGAGGCTTATCTGCTGTTTTAAGAAATTAATCTTTTCCTGTAGTTCTTTTTGAGGGTCATAAATGGGAAATGTCATTGTAGGTGCCGAGGGCAGAGGCCGCGGCCTCTCGGAGGGCCAGTTGTCTTTTTTATATCTGGCTAATTCCTCCTGTACATCCTCCCAACCTATTCCCTCTTCTATGCCTTCATCTTCTGAATTATTTGCCCTTTCTATAAGCCACCCTGATAAGTGAGCATGCCTCCCACACTTACGTCTAATTTTGTCGTTTTGTTTAGAGGATTTATCTGCAGTTTTGGGTAAGCTTTTTTTTTTTGTGGCTGACAGCTTTCTCTCACGAGAGACAAATCTGGATATTTATACTTCTGGGAGGTGCCCTTTTCAGAGTCACTATCAAAGGACATTAAATCCTGTTCTGGCATAGTTTCTGGAGGGGGGCAAGTCTCCCCACTAGTTTTTGGAGTTTCAGATTTTTCTTTTTCTCCTTTTAATATAGACTCTCCCTGAGAGACGACATTAGCAACAAGGGGATCTTGACGTCTCTGACTTAAAATTTCATCTATTAAATTCCAATATGAAAAGGCGGTAACTGGGACCTTCTCAGGTCCAAAAGTACTATAATAATCTTTCAAGGCATCTCCTACCCTTTTCCATCGTTTTTGATCTATGGTTCCTTCCTGGGGGAACCAGGGGCAGACATCCTTAATATAGTCAAAGTATTTACACAATTGTTTTATTTTCACCTTTACTCCCCGTGCCTTTAAAGCTTTACTTAAACTCTCTACAAACAATTCATGCTGGCTGATTTCCTGTCCCATATTCACCATCTGCTTACCGGAGCGCGAGTCCGTGGCAGGCTCCTACGACGTTCTTTCCTCTGGGTTTCTTGATTCCTCTGTGCCGGCTGATCTCGGCGGCGTCCCTCACGATTTCTCTCATACCAGTCACCCCGCGTTGGGCACCAATTTTGTCCCGGCCTGCGGGACAAACAATGGGGACCCTAGGGAGGGAGTGGGGATTAAGAGAGAGACAGGAGATACAAAGAATGGAGACAAGTCAAGGATCTGATCAAGTATCATTTATTAGGCCCAATGCAGCTGCTTATAAACAAGTAAAGGCAGGAAAATCTGAGGGCTAACGTCAGGGGGTAACTATGGTAATGAGACCACCGGCTGATCTTGCAACTCAGAGGAAATGTAGGATTTAGATAAAGAGGATGTGTGCTCTTAGGCAACAGGGTCACAAGATAGCTTACTAGATGCTCAAAATGGATACTGCTCCCCACACCAAACTATCTTCCACAATGGTTGAACTAATTTACACTCCCACCAGCAGTGTAAAAGTGTTCCTATTTCTCCACATCCTTTCCAGCATCTGTTGTCTCCAGATTTTTTTAATGATCGCCATTCTAACTGGCATGAGATGGTACCTCAATGTGGTTTTGATTTGCATCTCTCTAATGACCAGTGATGATGAGCATTTTTTCATATGTTTGTTGGCCTCATGTATGTCTTCTTTTGTAAAGTGTCTGTTCATATCCTTTGCCCATTTTTGGATGGGCTTGTTTGTTTTTTTTCCTGTAAATCTGTTTGAGTTCTTTGTAAATTCTGGATATGAGCCCTTTGTCAGATGGGTAAACTGCAGAACTTTTTTCCCATTCTGTTGGTTGCCAATTCACTCTAGTGACTGTTTCTTTTGCCATGCAGAAGCTGTGGAGTTTCATTAGGTCCCATTTGTCTATTTTGGCTTTTGTTGCCAATGCTTTTGGTGTTTTGGTCATGAAGTCCTTGCCTACTCCTATGTCCTGAATGGTTTTGCCTAGATTTCCTTCTAGGGTTTTTATGGTACCAGGTCTTACGTTTAAGTCTTTAATCCATCTGGAGTTAATTTTAGTGTAAGGTGTCAGGAAAGGGTCCAGTTTCTGCTTTCTGCACATGGCTAGCCAGTTTTCCCAACACCATTTATTAAACAGGGAGTCCTTTCCCCATTGCTTGTTTTTGTCAGGTTTATCAAAGATTGTATGGTTGTAAATATGCTGTGTTGCCTCCAATGCCTCTGTTCTGTTCCATTGGTCTATATCTCTGTCTTGGTAACAGTACCATACTGTTTTGATTACTATAGCCTTGTAGTATAGTTTGAAGTCCAGTAGCGCGATGCTTCCTGCTGTGTTCTTTTTGCTTAGAATTGACTTGGCTATGCAGGCTCTCTTTTGGTTCCATATGAAGTTCAAGGTGTTTTTTTTCAGTTCTGTGAAGAAAGTAAATGGTAGTTTGATGGGGATAGCATTGATTCTGTAAATTAATTTGGGCAGTATAGCCATTTTCACGATATTGATTCTTCCTAACCATGAACAAGGAATGTTTCTCCATCTGTTTGTGTCCTCTCTTATTTCGTTGAGCAGTGGTTTGTAGTTTTCCTTGAAGAGGTCCCTTATGTTCCTTGTAAGTTGTATTCCAAGGTATTTTATTCTCTTTGTAGCAATTGTGAATGGCAGTTCATTCTTGATTTGGCTCTCTTTATGTCTGTTATTGGTGTATAGGAATGCTTGTATTTTTTGCACATTGATTTTATATCCTGAGACTTTGCTGAAGTTGCTTATCAGTTTCAGGAGTTTTTGGGCTGAGGCTATGGCGTCTTCTAGATATACTATCATGTCATCTGCAAATAGAGACAATTTGGCTTCCTCCTTTCCTATTTGAATACCCTTTATTTCTTTTTCTTGCCTGATTGCTGTGGCTAGAACTTCCAGTGCTATATTGAATAGGAGTGGTGAGAGAGGGCATCCTTGTCTAGTGCCAGATTTCAAAGGGAATGCTTCCAGTTTTTGCCCATTAAGTATGATATTGGCTGTTGGTTTGTCATAAATAGCTTTTATTATTTTGAGATACGTTCCATCAATACCGAGTATATTGAGGGTTTTTAGCATAAAGGGCTGTTGAATTTTGTCAAAGGCCTTCTCTGCATCAATTGAGATAATCTTGTGGTTTTTGTTTTTGGTTCTGTTTAGGTGGTGAATTACACTTATAGATTTGCGTATGTTGAACCAGCCTTGCATCCCTGGGATGAATCCTACTTGATCTTGATGGATAAGCTTTTTGATATGCTGTTGCAATCAGCTTGCCAATATTTTATTGAAGATTTTTGCGTCTATGTTCATCATAGATATTGGCCTGAAGTTTTCTTTTCTTGTTGAGTCTCTGCCAGGTTTTAGTATCAGGATGATGTTGGTCTCATAAAACGATTTGGGAAAGATTCCGTCTTTTTGGATTATTTGCAGTAGTTTCAGAAGGAATGGTACCAGCTCCTCTTTGTGTGTCTGGTAGAATTCGGCTGTGAACCCATCTGGACCTGGGCTTTTTTTGTGTGGTAGGCTCTTAATTGCTGCCTTGACTTCAGACCTTGTTATTGGTCTATTCATAGTTTTGGCTTCCTCCTGGTTTAGGCTTGGGAGGACACAGGTGTCCAGGAATTTATCCATTTCTTCTAGGTTTACTAGTTTATGTGCATAGAGTTGTTTGTAATATTCTCTGATTATGGATTGAATTTCTGTGGAATCTGTGGTGATTTTCCCTTTATCATTTTTTATTGCATCTATTTGGTTGTTCTCTCTTTTCTTTTTTATCAGTCTGGCTAGTGGTCTGTCTATTTTGTTAATCTTTTCAAAAAACCAGCTCTTGGATTTATTGATTTTTTGAAGGGTTTTTCATGTCTCTATCTCCTTCAGTTCTGCTCTGATCTTAGTTATTTCTTGTCTTCTGCTAGGTTTTGAGTTTTTTTGATCTTGCTCCTCTAGCTCTTTCAATTTTGATGATAGGGTGTCAATTTTGGATCTCTCCACTCTTCTCATATGGGCACTTATTGCTATATATTTTCCTCTAGATACTGCTTTAAATGTGTTCCAGAGATTCTGGTATGTTGTGTCTTCATTCTCGTTGGTTTTGAAGAACCTCTTTATTTTTGCCTTCATTTTATTGTTTATCCAATCAACATTCAAGAGCCAGTTGTTCAGTTTCCATGAAGCTGTGTGGGTCTGAGTTTCTGAATTCTGAGTTCTAACTTGATTGCACTATGGTCTGAGAGACTGTTATGATTTCAGTTGTTTTGCATTTTCTGAGGAGTGCTTTACTTACAATTATGTGGTCAATTTTAGAGTTGGTGTGATGTGGTGCTGATAAGAATGTATATTCTGTGGATTTGGGGTGGAGAGTTCTGTAAATGTCTATCAGGTTTGCTTGTTCCAGGTCTGAGTTCAAGCCCTGGGTATCCTTGTTAATTTTCTGTCTGGTTGATCTGTCTAATATTGACAGTGGAGTGTTAAAGTCTCCCACTATTATTGTGTGGGAGTCTAAGTCTCTTTGTAAGTCATTAAGAACTTGCCTTATATATCTGGGTGCTCCTGTATTGGGTCCATATATATTTAGGATCATTAGCTCTTCTTGTTGGATCGATCCTTTTACCATTATGTAATGACCTTCTTTGTCTCTTTTGATCTTTGTTGCTTTAAAGTCTATTTTATCAGAGATGAGAATTGTAACTCCTGCTTTTTTTTTTATTTTTTGCTCTCCATTCGCTTGGTAAATCTTCCTCCATCCCTTTATTTTGAGCCTTTGTGCATCTTTGCATGTGAGATGGGTTTCCTGGATACAGCACACTGATGGGTTTTGGTTTTTTATCCAATTTGCCAGTCTGTGTCTTTTGATTGATGCATTTAGCCCATTTACATTTAGTGTTAATATTGTTAAGTGTGAATTTGATACTGCCATTTTGATGCTAGCTGGCTGTTTTGCCCATTAGTTGATGCAGATTCTTCATTTTGTTGATGCTCTTTAGCATTTGGTATGTTTTTGGAATGGCTGGTACTGGTTGTTCCTTTCTATGTGTAGTGCCTCTTTTAGGAGCTCTTGTAAAGCAGGCCTGGTGGTGACAAAATCTCTGAGTACTTGCTTGTTCACAAAGGATTTTCTTTTCCTTCACTTATGAAGCTCAGTTTGGCTCGATATGAAATTCTGGGTTTAAAGTTGCTTTCTTTAAGGATGTTGAATATTGGCCCCCACTCTCTTCTGGCTTGTAGAGTTTCTGCTGAGAGATCTGCTGTGAGTCTAATGGGCTTCCCTTTGTGGGTGACCCGACCTTTCTCTCTGGCTGCCCTCAGCATTTTCTCCTTCATTTCTACCTTGGTGAATCTGATGATTATGTAACTTGGGGTTGCTCTTCTTGCAGAATATCTTTGTGGTGTTCTCTGTATTTCCTGGATTTGGATATTGGCCTGCCTTGCTAGGTTGGGGAAATTTTCTTGGATAATATCTTGAAGAGTATTTTCCAGCTTGGATTCATTCTCTTCTTCACATTCAGGTACACCTATCAAACGTAGATTAGGTCTCTTCACATAGTCCCACATTTCTTGGAGAATTTGTTCATTCCTTTTTTGCACTTTTTTCTCTAATCTTGGCTTCTAATTTTATTTCATTTAGTTGCTCTTCAAATTCTGATATCCTTTCTGCTGCTTCATCAATTCAGCTGTTGAAACTTGTGCATGCTTTGCAAAGTTCTCGTGTTGTGTTTTTTGGCTCCTTCAATTCATTCATATTCCTCTCTAAGTTGTCCATTCTTGTTATCATTTCCTCAAATCTTTTTTCAAATCTGTTTTCAAGGTTCTTAGTTTCTTTGCATTGATTTAGCACATGTTCTTTTAGCTCACCAAAGTTTCTCATTACCCACCTTCTGAAGTCTGATTCCATCATTTCATCACACTCATTCTCCATCCGGCTTTGTTCCCTTGCTGGGGAGGAGTTTTGGTCCTTTGTAGGAGGTGAGATGTTCTGGTTTTGGGTGTTTTCCTCCTTTTTGCACTGGTTTCTTCCCATCTTTGTGGATTTATCCACCTGTCTTCTTAGTAGTTGCTGATTTTTTCAATTGGGTCTCTGAGTGGATGCCCAGATTGTTGATTGATGAAGTATTTCTGTTTCTTAGTTTTCCTTCTAACAGTCTAGCCCCCCTGCAATATGACTGCTGAGGTCCACTCCAGGCCCTGCTTGCCTGGGGTACACCTGTAGCAGCTGCAGAACAGTGAGGAATGCTACCAGTTTCTTCTTCTGCTATCTTTGTCCCAGAATGATGCCTGCCAAATGTCAGTCTGATCAGTCCTTTGTGAGGTGACTCTTTGGGTATACAGGGGTCAGGGAGCTGCTTGAGGAGATGGTCTGTACTTTGTAGGAGCTCAAGTGCTGAGCTGTGAGCTCCGTTGTTCATTCAGGGCTACTAGGCAGGTACGTTTAAGTCTGCTGCAGAAGAACTCATAAAACCCCTTTTTTCCCTCAGATGCTCTGTCTCGGGGAGTTAGGGCTTTATTTATGAGTATCTTTTGTACTTTCCTGCCCAGCTAGGAGGCAGTTTAGTCACTATTTGCCTGCTGAGCCTCTGCCCTGCTGCCGTGGGGTCTGCCATGTTGCCCTGGGCTCTGCCCTGCTGCTGTGGGGTATGCCCTGTTGCCGTGGGCTCCACCCTGCTGTCGTGGGCTTCACCCTGTTGCTGTGGGCTCCACCCTGCTGCCAAGTGTAATTCCCTATAGTCCTGCTTATATGGGTATGGTTAGAACTGCTGTGGTGACGGTGGCCTGCCTCTGTATTGGTGGAGTCTCTCTGTTATGGCGGGTTGCCTCGGCAACGGCAGGCTGCGTCAGCAATGGGAGAGTACCTCAGTAGGGGCAGAATGTCTCAGTAATGGTGGACGCCCCTCCCCCACCAAGCTGCACCGTCCTGGGTTCAGCTGTGCTCACCGTGAAACTCTCAACCCCGAGTGTTTCAAATCGCTGTTTTGTTTGTCCTTGTGGGGATGGGACCCACTGAGCCTGATCACCTAGCTCCCTGCCTCAGAGCCCTTTTTTTTTTTGAGCTGAACGGTTGACTCTCTTTCAGGTGTTTCAGTCGCCTGCTGAAAGGGCACAGGGATCTGTGTGATTTCCCGTGTAGCGACCCACTGCGCCGGCTCACACTTCGCTTCCCGGGAATCTCCTGGCCTGGCTCACTGTCCAAGTTTCATTTAATCAGATGAATATGCTAATCTGCCCTCCCAAATCTCAAATTGCTGGTTTAACAGGGCACCCAGACCACTGCGTTTTGTGTGGAGTGCCGCTGCACTGTGGTGCCAGCTGAAATGGCCATGTCAGCTGAAACAGCTGCGTTGGCGTCCCATGTCTCTCCTACACCTGGGAATTTCCCCATTCTGTGGGCAACAAAGATCCATCTGGAAATGCAGCATGAATTCACCCTCTGCACCTTCACTGAGAGCTGCAATCCTGAGTTGCTTCTACAGCACCATCTTCCCTGCTCCCCTCCAAACTTTTTTTTAATTCAGTAAAACTCAAAGGATTTTATGTAATTTAATCAACTGTTATTGGATGCTAATTCCAGACATCCTATCAGTTTCCTCAGATATGAAATGAATAAGATGCCATCTTCCCTCTGAAGGTACTTTAAAGAAGAAAGATACAAATATAATATAGAGCAAAATGATTGTTATATACGCTTAGTGACTATAGAAGCAATATGGTTGGGAGCAGAGAAGTTATTTGGTTGATGCTGACATGGGAATCAGGGACAGATTCATGGGGGAACTGGTATCTGAGTTAGAGTTTGAGTGATAAAGAACATTTTGGGAGAATGGGAAGGGGATATAAGATATCCCAAGCTTAAAGAAGTGAATGGGCAAAACTTGCCAAAACACTATAATTTAAAAAGACATTAAATGAAGCAATACTTATGACATATTTTTCTTTAATATGAAGCAGTTAAGAGTATTCTAAGGTATAAATAACCTTTACCCAGAATTGGGTAAAATCTGGAATGCCTTTCAGAGAAATGCATATGACCATTAATAAATCTTATGAGATTAAGTCAGTATAATGAGTTGCTAAAACCAGAGACCAGCCAGGCAACACTTTAAACAAGTTGGTCTTGCTCTTATAATAATGTTTTAAAGGCCAATTAAAATATTTTATTCACTTGATTGCATGCTTTCAAAGTTTACATGTGAGTCCTGAAATGTAAACAAAGATGTTCTCCACTGAAGTTGTCTTATCATTCTCTGGCTTTTAGGACTTGCCCAATATAGGCATGGTTGAAACATAGGTTTTATTACTGAAGCCCACGGAATTTATCTTATTTTAGGCTTTGATTTCAGAACCACGGATGATGTATTTTCTCCACATTGTCTCTTCTGTTCCTGCAAACCCCAGAGAACATGCTGTGTGAGTATGATGGAAATCATTTCACTTTCTTTGACTTATGGTTAGTGAAGAGGATTTCAGGCTGGCATCAAGTTACGGATTGGTTGTCTTCATTTCCTTTTTCTTTCAAGATTTCTCATAGAAATGGTATGTTCCAGGGTAACCACTCTCCCCACCCCCAGTCCCTTTCTTGAGACGGGATTCCAGGAAGCAGTGACACTGAGCGTGATTGGATGTGTAAGTGGCAGACAATTGACTTGTTGGGTCACTGTTCCCAAAATAGTGTGTGCAGAGCATTTTGTTTCAAGCAGGGTGCTATTTCTCAAGAGATTCTTTGAATGTCAGTTTTTCCTTCAGTCATACTCCCCTTGCTTCCTAAAAGAACTTGGGAGTCACAGTAAACAATTAACATAAAGCAAGACTGTTAAAACGGGCACAGAGAATCAAAATCCAAAGAGAAGAATGAGTAGGAGAGAGGAAAATATGCCAACTAAACCAAACCATAGAGCTGGTATCAGGATCAAACACTGTAGACATTTTGGCATAGGCAGTTCTAGGGGAGGGGCAGGGCATCTTGTGCACTGTGCAGTTTTTCACAGCACCCCCTGACTGTACCAACTAGGTGCAATCTCCAGTTGTGACAATCAAAAATGTCTCCGGACATTGCCAAATGTCTCCTGGTCAGGGAGTGGGAGAGGGGTGCAAATAAGCTCTGGTTGACAACATCCCACCAGATTTAATATGAAACTATCTGACTTTATACTTTTAAATCATCTCTCCCTGAATAGTAACTTCAGAGAGTATAAATTCCAAGATCATAATACAGTACTTGGCCATCATAAGTTCTGTTCACAGAGCACGGTTATGACCTCAAACTGGGATTCAAACCTTGGCTTTCCACTTGCTATTTGTGTGGTCCATATGTCTCAATATCCATACCTATAAAATGGGAATAATGGTTGTGAGGATTAATTGACATAATGTTTCTGAAGCACTTATCACAGTATCTGGCATGAAGTAACTGCTCTATAAATTCCAGTAAGTTGCGTGTGTGTGTGTGTGTGTGTGTGTGTGTGTGTGTGTGTGTGTGTGTGTGTTTAAATCTTATTTCTCTGTCCAGAGTCATGGCTAGGATAAGGAAGAGAGACAGCATTTGGTACTGACTCACAGTGGAGGAAGAGGTGGAGAAGTGTTGCATGATAATACTCAGGAGATAGTCTAGTATCAACGGGAACTCTGTTTGTTTGCCAGAGCTGCTATAACAAAATGCCAACAGTCTAAATGTCTTAAACAACACAAATTTATTTTTTCACAGTTCTGGAGGCTAGAAGTCCAAGATTAAAATGTTAGTGAGTTACTTTTCTCCTGAGGTCTCTCTCCTTGGCTTGCAGATTGCCACATTCTTGCTGTGTCTTCACATGACCTTTTCTCTGTGCGTGCTCTTCCCTCGTGTTTCTTCTTTGTATAAGGACAGCAGTCCTATTAGGTTTTGGGCCTACCCTTATGACCTCATTTAACTTATTACCTTTCTAAAGATTGTATGTCTCAATATAGTCACATCAGAAGTTAGAGCTTCAACATATGATTTTTAGGTGGTCAAAATTTAGTCCATAACAGGACCTCAGAGCAATGACCTTCAATCCATCAAGAACCTGGAGGGGAGGGAACTCATGTCACTGACCTTGAGATGCTCCATTTGTTGTGCTCTGGAGGCCAACGAGGATCTGCCTCTTCCTTCTTGTCCTATCTAGGAGCAGGTGATAGGCTGAACATGGGGAGAAGGATACTTCTTGGATAAAACTTGAGGAAAGGGAGAGCAAGGTGTCATTTCCTCTGAGTTGAGTGTGAGATGATGGAGCTCTGAAATAAAAAAGAAGTGATATTTCCATACAGGGGACACTCAGAAGAAATCCTTTATCTCTTTTGCCAATCCATGAAATAAGGTAAGCACAAACAGAGTGGATACTCTGCAAGTAACTGGATGCTGCATGCTACACAATAAGAATCCCCAGTATTGTGTGGTGGGGAAGAAGTAGAATGCATCCTTTGGACAGGCTTCAAGGTCAGGTTAGGTAGAGGATGGCCTTTTGCTTCCACCAACCTCCAGTGGTCCCCATGGCATGATACATGGCTCACAGAAGGAATCCCAGGGTAAGAGAAGTGCATGCTTTTTGGAAAGAGGAATAACATCTGTGAGGAGACCACCCCTAGCTGTGAGAGTTCTTAGCCTCTGAGATACAATGAGAGAGAGACCATCTTCTAACTCTTTCTCACACTTTTCTGAGACCCTGATTCCTTGCTTCACATCCATAGAGGAAGCATATGGAGCTGAATAATTGACAACCACATTGGAGGTTGAAGCAAAAAAAGCATAGGCACTGAAGGGGCACACAGAGGAGCTAAAGGGACTGTGGGGTTCTGTGGGATGAGAATTCTTACAGGACCTGCCAGCCATGAGACAGACGGCTGTGAAAGGATGTCTCATGAGCCAATGTTAAAGAACACATTATTGTAAAGGAGTTGGGAAGAATGAATTTATGGAAGGAAAGAAGTCACTCCTGAGACACCAATTACTGCCTACCCCACGGGACACCACCTATTTATGTTAGAGGATATGACTTGACTAAGGAGTAAGGTCTGTTGCATATGATCTTCTAGGCTCCATGTGTGGTTACAACAGATTCCAGTAAAGTCATTTCATAATAAATTTTGTAACTCCTTTTTTTATTATCAAGGATACTATGCTAATTAGCATAATGTTGTTGCTCTTGCCAGTTCTTTAATGACTACTCTTTATCAGATAGGTTTCTGTGCAGACTGGAGTCCTGAATTCCCCCGAGTCTTGGTCAGTGCTCGTAGTCTCACTAATTTTTCAAGAACATATATTTTTTAAAAATCTCATGCCCCCTTTGTTTCAAATCATAGCTCTTAAAATTAAAAAAAAGCAATAATTTTTTATAATTGCATTATAAAATAATTCAATAATTTGGGGTGCAGTTGGTTTTTGTTACATGGTATATTAGTCCATTTTCATGCTGCTGATAAAGACATACCCAAGACTGGGAAATTTACAAAGGAAAGTGGTTTAATTGGACTTACACTTCTGTGTGGCTGGAGAAGCCTCACAAACGTGGAAGACAAGGAGGAGCAAGTCACATCTGACGTGGATGGTGGCAGGCAAAGAGAGGAGCGCTTGTGCAGGGAAACTCCCCTTTTTATAACCGTCAGATTACAAGAACAGCATGGGAAAGACCTGCCCCCATGATTCAATTACCTCCCACCAGGTTCCTCCCACAACACATTGGAATTCAAGACGAGATTCGGCGGGGAGACAGCCAAGCCACATCATATGGATAAATTCTTCAGCGGTGACTTCTGAGATTTTAGTGCATCTGTTACTTGGGCAGTGTACCCTATAACCAATACGTAGTCTTTTATCCCTCACTCCCCTCCCAACCTTCTCACTCCTGAGTCCCTAAAGTTTGTTGTTTTGTTCTTATGCCTTTGCATCCTCATTGCTTATCCTCACTTATAAGTGAGAACATACAATATTTGGTTTTTCATTCCTGAGTTAAGATAGTGGCCTCCAGCTCTACTCAAGTTGTTGCAAAAGACATTATTTCACTCCTTTTTATGGCTGAATAGCATTCCATGGTGTATAGATACCATTTTTCTTTATCCACTCATTGGTTGATGGGCACTTAGGTCAGTTTCATTTGCAACTATGAATTGTGCTGTCATAAACATGAGTGTGTGTGTGTCTTTTTCACGTAACGTCTTCTTTTCCTTTGGGTAGATACCCCAGTAGTGTGATTGCCAGACTGAATGTTAGTTCTACTTTCAGTTATTTAAGGAATCTCCATACTGTTTTCCATAGTGATTGTACTAATTTACATTCCCACCAGCAGTTTGAAAGTGTTCCCTTTTCAACATATCCATGCCAATATCTATTTCTCTTTGACTTTTTAATTATGGCCATTCTTGCAGGAGTACAGTGGTATCTCACTGTGGTTTTAATGTGCATTTCCCTGATGATACATGATGTTGAACATTTTCTAATCATGACTCTTTAGCTAGTCATTACTCACACTTTTGGCTTTCTCAAATTTCTCCTGAAGCTCAAGTGTGAGGGAAATGGAGCTCAAAGCACCAAATATTTCCTGCTGTTTGGAGGTTGATTCTGACCTATACCAGGCACAGTAAGACTTCTCAAGTTCTTCCTCATGTCTGGCTACTATCAGGGTCTCTGTTATCACTCACCCAAGGAATTGTGTGTTGGTGGAAACCTTTTTGGCTGGTTTGGTAGCCTGTATTTCAAGAAGACGATAACAAATTCAGTGATTTGCAAACCACATGGCTTAGTGGTTTAAAAGTGTTCAATATAAATAGCAAAATTCTTAGGACTAAAATCCTATAAGTCAATACAAGATTATAGTTAGTGTATTATTTAGCTATTGCTGTGTAACAATATTAGCACACACTTAGTAGCTTAAAACAACACACATTTTTCATCTCACCTTTAGCAGTTTAAACCAACACATACTTATAAGTTTCTGTAC
Source organism: Saguinus oedipus (assembly GCA_031835075.1). Lineage (NCBI taxonomy): Eukaryota > Metazoa > Chordata > Mammalia > Primates > Cebidae > Saguinus > Saguinus oedipus. The sequence continues at coordinate 53,497,026 of CM063186.1, read as the reverse complement.
ATCGGGAGTTTGAGTGCACCATAGCTGGGTATTCTGGTCCTTGGCTTCATGAACTGAAACCACAATATCAGATGGGGCTGCAGTCTCACCTGAAACTCAGTTGGGGAAGGATCTGCTTCCACATTCATGTGGTTTGTTGGTAGAACTCAGTTCCTTGTGGCATGTTAGATTGAGGGCCTCCATTTCTTGCTGGTTGTTAGCTGGAAGCTACTCTTTCTTCTCAATATATCCATTTGCTCCCTCAGAGGCCATAAGGGTGAAAGATTCCTTGCAAGAAAGACATTAGAATATTATGCAATGTAATGACATGTATTCTATCAACTTCATCATACACAATTGGTTAGAAGCAAGTCATAGGTCCTGCCCATCCTCTTCCCTCAAGGGGAGAGAATCACACAAGAGATTAAGTGCCAGCAGGATATTATGAGTATCAGGTGGATCAAGGGGACAATTTATAGAGTGCCTGCCAGTTAACAATACTGAAAAACTAGTAATACTCATGTCCAGGATTAGAAGTAAATGTAACTGTCATTGCGCATTTATGATTTGCTGAAATACATAGAGGAAAGAGGTGAAATGATCACAGTACCTGATATCTGGTCACTTGGGAATGCTCCACCTGAGCATGGTGAGCTTGTCTCCCTCTCTTTCCTGACAGCTGCAGCCTTAAGTTGTACAAAAGGAGGCATCAGCTTGGATCTGTGAGTTCTTGGAGGAGGCGATACTGAATCAGAAACCAGATGCCTTCTCTATTCTCTCCTGAAGATGCTGAGTGCAACTGATGGACTGCCAAAGGGACATGCTTCTTTACCTTTTTAGGACTTTTGTGTTCTCTGTGCATATCCTGATAAGAAATAAGTGTGCTAGGAGTAAAACAGGTTTCACTGTAGCTTTTTTTCCTGCCTCCTATATCCCTTGTTTATTATAAGGGGCGTTCTTGTTATCATCTTCTTTTGCTGCTTTTTGGGCCTCTGCAGAATTCTTTCTTTCTTTTTTTTGAGACAGAGTCTCGTTTTGTTGCAAGGCACCAGGCTGGAGTGTAGTGGTGTGATCTTGGCTCACTGCAACCTCTGCCTCCCGAATTAAAGCAATTCTCCTGCCTCAGCCCCCTGAAGTAGCTGGGACTACAGGCACGCACCACCATGCCCAGCTAATTTTTCTATTTTTAGTAGAGATGGGGTTTCACCATGTTGGCCAGGATGGTCTTGATCTCTTGACTGAATGATCTGCCCGCCTCGGCTTCCCAAAGTGCTGGGATTACAGGTGTGATCCACTGCACCCAGCCGGAAGTTTTTCTTGCTCAAATTCTCTCATCTTAGCAGCTTCCCCCTCACTTTAAAATGTTTATTTAAACTCACCTTAAGCACTCTTTTCTACATAGCAAATAGGAATGCACAACAACTTAAATATACAGTTTGTCCTGCTGACACAACTCCCAGGCTTGGATATTAGACTACCTGCTGGGTATTTCAACTTGGCTATCTTAGGTTGGCTAACTAAGTCCCCAGTAACAGACTCTGACAAGGATTTGAGTGTAAATAGTTTACGTGGGGAGTGATTCCAGGAAACAGCAGCAGGGAGTAGGGAAATAAGTAAGGAAAAAAAAGAGAAAACTATTAAAGAGTGTGATATTAAGTAGGTCACTGCCGTGTAGAGGTGAGGTTTAGTTCTGCCAGGGGGATACTATGCAACATGCTTCAGAGTTGTTGCACCTGCTTTCATCCCAGGATGAGGCAGCTGGGGTTTTTAATTATAGGTTGAGGACTGCTTCTGGGGGTACATTAACTTCCTAGTCTGCTCCTTGTGACCCATGCGGCCTCTGAGGTGAAAGAGTAGTTGGTGCTGGCAGTCAAAAGAATTGGTTTGGGAGCACTAAGCACATCTGCTTAACTGTACCTCACCTCGTCTCCTGAAAAAACATGGTCATACTCATCAGCTCGTTCTCTTTCATGATGACACAGTTCCCTCTTTTAACACCTCTGTCTGTCGAGCATTACCACATCTCCGTCACTTAGGCTTGAGTTTCCTGGGTTATCCTCATTCTTTTGATAAGGCTGCTGAGGCTCAGAATGTTCAAGTGTGATACAGTTGGGATGTTTGTCCCCTCCAAATCTCATGTTGAAATGTGATTCCCACTGTTGGAGGTGGGGCCTAGAAGTCATTGGATCATGGGGGCTGATCTCTCATGAATGGCTTATCACCATCCCCTTGGTGATGAGTGAGTTCATGCAAAAGTTGATTGTTTAAAAGAGCCTGACCCCCTCCTCTGACTCTCTCTCTTGCTTCCTCTTTCTCCATATGACATGCCTGTTCCTGCTTTACTTTCCATCATGAGTAGAAGCTCCCTGGGGCCTCACCAGAAATGGGAAGATGTCAGTGCCATGCTTGTACAGCCTGCAGGACCATAAGTCAATTAAACCTCTTTTCCTTATAAATTACCCAGCCTCAGGTATTTCTTTATAGCAACACAATAGACTAAGACAGAGTGACTTATCCAATGTCCCATGATGTGTAAGTGACAGAGTTTTGCATTACTCTACATAGCAAAGGTGTCCAATTGGTGGAAAGGGCTGAAGCAACTTTGTGTGCAGAAGCTTTGACCTTATAAAGTCAGAGAATTTAACCTGAGACAATAGGAATCACAGTCCAGTGACATTTTTCTCTGGGCTTCCTGTTTCTGAATTTTCTGTTTCCCCTGAGCTGAAATTGGTTCACTAGCTCTCTGTAGTTATACAGATAATGTAATAAGTCTACTGAATCTTTGTCTCATGTTTTAGTCCATTTTCTTTTGCTATAATAAAATATGACCAATGGAGTAATTTATAAAGAAAAGAAGTTTATTCAACATGGTTCTAAAGGCTGGAAAGTCCAAGAGCATGGCACCTGCACTTGGTGAAGGCCTTTATGTTGCATCATAATATGGTGGAAGGTTAAAGACGAATAACAGAGCCAAGGGAGTTTGCTTTGAAAACAAAGCCACTCCTACAATAACAAAACCAAAGCAGTGATAGCAACATGACTCCATCACTCCTTTTGTGAGGGCAAAGAGATTACGTTTCTAACAGATGAACTTTTGTGGGACACATTAAAACCATTGCAACTTGCGACCAATTCCAATTAGTTCTGAAACATTAGACAAAGCACATGCTCTCTCTGGAGCTAATTTTTCACATTCAGTGATTTTTGGTGACCCTTTCAACCCTAACAATGTGAGACAGGTGAGAGAGGCCTTGCTTTTATAGTGGGCTGGATATGAATAAATAAGGTGAGAGTCAGCTTTGTTTTTAATGTAGACCATGGTTTGGATAACTTTCATATGTCAAGCAAAAAATATTGTAGACATTTAAAAACATCTATGGGCATGTTCTTTTCTTTCTTGTGCAAGCCTTTAAAGTGTTACAAGAATAGCAAGTGATGTGGGTAACTTGAGCCAATAATGTTATTAATAAAAGTTGTGAAACATAACGTACTAGAGATAGCATCTGCAGGAGTCACACACAGGGAGCATTCCTCTCTTTTTGTGTGAGTTTCTGCAGGTTGTCAGCAATCTGAGGGCAACATCCTTTCTTAGGGAATGCTAAGATATTCAGTTTTATCCCAGAGTGAGTATCAAATTATCTGTGGGTATAAGGAATACACAATGGTAGAGATTTTATTCCTAATGAGCAGAGACTGGAAACACATTTGGAAGTGTATCATGATGTTCTTTTCCTACCTCAGTCTAGTGATCTCATTGGGTTGAATTCTCTGTGGTTTGGCTTCAAACTCTTTTCATGCCAATCTTCATCTTTTCAATTTGCTGCCCCATTTTATAGTCTACATCTTTCCTTCAAAGATCCTGCTGCGTTTTAGCTTCTTGATGTCTCATCTTTTATGCAACCTGTTGCGTGCCTTCTCTGTCTCTTCCCTCTATTTTAGTGCATTTTATGTGGCAAATGTGGGGGGGAGACAGAATAAAGAGAGACCAGTAAAGCTATATTTTTTAAAAAAAAGCTTTGTAGAGCGATAGAGAAACTGAGACACCAAGAGAATAAAGGACGCAGTCTGGGTTATGTGACACAGATAACCAAGGGAATAAACTTCAGGTCATTTGATTTTTACTATCATCTGTGATGCAATGTGATGACTCCTTCCTCTACATCAGGGTTGGCAAATTTTGACTCATGGACCAAATCCTGCTCACCACAGGTGCTTGCAATTAAAAATATTTTTATATTAATATTTTGCTTTACTTTAAAAATTTTTGTGTAATTTCATAATCACAGGAAAGTTTTAAAAATAGTGCAAAATAATGAAATAAACCCATGCATTTTTTTCACTGAACTGTTAAAGTTGCAAATATGGTGTCCATTTCTTATGAACTCTGTTCTTTTCTTATGAACTGATTCTTAAAGAACACAGACAATTCATAAACACCTCAGTCAATAAATTTCATCATACTTTTAATAAACAATCATATACTGGGCCATAAATGAAGCTCTTTCAAGACAGAGCAAAAAAGAATCACTGGCATTATTTTTTCTGATTATACGTAATTTAAGATGAAAATAAATAATACAATAAACTCAATAATAAATTAATAGAAAGATGACAAAAAGTAAATCCGTAAATGTTTGAAAGGGAAAGAGCAGATTAATCCTGAATAAAGTAGAAAGAAACAATAAATACACAGTAGAAATGATGGAAATAGAAAACGAATGTGAAACAGAATGAAGACCAAAAGTTGGCTTTATCAAAACATTGTTAATTCAGTGTATATCTGGCAAGATTGGTCTTTGATCAAAACAGCAAAAATACAAATTACCCATGTCAAAAATGAAGGGGGCCATCATAAGATGGCACAGTCTACAAAAAAAATGACTATCCTCTAAAAATATCAATGTCATAAATATGAAGAATGATACAGAAATTGTTCAAGATTAGAGAGAACCAAGGAGACACGATGAGTTAATACAATATGTGATATTGGATATTATTTTATAACAAATGATGCAGTCAAAACAATTTACAAAATATATAGAAAGTCTATAATCTGTATAAAAGTTTTTTTCTTTTCAGTGTTAATGTCATTGGTGCCTGAATTATGCTATTAAATTTTTAACAGAATACAGTCATTAGGTATTGTCTATGTCTGCTTTTACGTTGTCACACCAGAGTATTAGCTGCAGCAGAGATCGTATATGCCACAAAGCCTAAAATATTTACTCTCTAGTCATTTATGGAAAAAATTTGCTGAAATCTAGAAAGTGATGAAGGCCTTTAAATAGCATGGGCTTGATATTTCTGATAATTGACTCTAGAAATATGGTGAAAAACCTAATTGAAACTTTCAGAGATCACCAAAAAAACTTGTCCATCTACAGGGATTTTCTTTTCCATCATCCTCACCATGAGAAGTGGGAGTTGTTATTGCACCCTCTTCTTCTCAGTCAAGATAGAAGCAGGAAGAGGCCTTGGACAATTGCTGCACTGTGAAATTTTATAGATTTGGTGTGGTAGTTTGTACTTTAAGGAAAGAAGTCCAGAAAATATCCCACAGGTGATGACAATTCAGTCCTTGTTCAGTTTGAGTGCAGGACGCACATCCCAGGCAGGACCAGCTACATAATTTGTGATGTTCAGTGTGTAGTAGTCCATTTTAAGATTGGGTATTTTTTTTTCTATTTATTTATTTATTTATTTTTAATTTTTAAAATTTTTATTGCATTATAGGTTTTGGGGTACATGTGCAGAACGTGCAAGATAGTTGCATAGGTACACACATGGCAGTGTGTTTTGCTGCCTTCTTCCCCTTCACCCACACTTGGCATTTATCCCCAGGCTATCCCTCCCCAGCCCCCCCTGCTGTCCCTCCCCATTCCCCCCAATAGACCCCAGTGTGTAGTAGACCCCCTCCCTGTGTCCATGTTGACGCCAGTTACAATGGCAATAATTAATCTGGAGACAGCAGATGCTGGAGAGGATGTGGAGAAATAGGAACACTCTTACACTGTTGGTGGGAGTATAAATTAGTTCAACCATTGTGGAAGACAGTGTGGTGATTCCTCAAGGACCTAGAAATAGAAATTCCATTTGATCCAGCAATCCCATTACTGGGTATATATCCAAAGGACTATAAATCATTCTACTATAAGGACACATGCACACGAATGTTCATTGCAGCACTGTTTACAATAGCAAAGACCTGGAACCAACCCAAATGCCCATCGATGATAGACTGGACTGGGAAGATTGGGTAATTTATAAAGAAAAAGAAGTTTAAGGGACTCACAGTTCTACATGGCTGGGGAGGCCTCACAGTCATGGTGGAGATGAAAGCCACATTCTACATGGCAGCAGACAAGAGAGAATGAAAGCCAAGTCAAAGAGTAAATCCCTTATAAAACCATCAGCTCGGCTGGGCGCGGTGGCTCACGCCTGTAATCCCAGTACGTTGGGAGGCCGAGGTGGGTGGATCACGAGGTCAAGAGATCGAGACCATCCAGGTCAACATGGTGAAACCCCATCTCTACTAAAAATACAAAAATTGGCTGGGCATGGTGGCACGTGCCTGTAATCCCAGCTGCTCAGGAGGCTGAGGCAGGAGAATTGCTTGAACCCAGGAGACGGAGGTTGCGGTGAACTGAGATCGTGCCATTGCACTCCAGCCTGGGTAACAAGAGCGAAACTCTGCCTCAAAAACAAAAAACAAAAACCAAAAAAACCCAAAAAAACCCATCAGCTCTTGTGAGACTTACTATCACGAGAACAATATGTGGGAAACTGCCTCATGATTCAATTCTCTCCCACTGGGTCCCTCCTACAACACGTGGGAATTATGGGGGCTACAATTCAAGATGAGATTTGAGTGGGGACACAGCCAAACCATATCATTCTGCCCCTGGTCCCTCCCAAATCTCATGTCCTCACATTTCAAAACCAGTTATACCTTCTCAACACTCCACAGAGCTTTAACTCATTTCAGTATGAACTCAAAAGTCCACAGTCCAAATTCATATCTGAGACAAGGCAAGCAGTCCCTTTTGCCTATGAGCCTGTAAAATCAAAAGCAAATTAGTTATTTTTTAGAGATGATGGGGGCTACAGGCATTGGGTAAATACAGCTGTTCCAAATAGGAGAAATTAGCCAAAACGAAGACCCTGTGCAAGTCCGAAATCCAGTGGGGCAGTAAAATCATAAAGCTCCAAAATGAGCTCCTTTGATTCCTTGTCTCACATCCAGGTCACACTGATGCAAGAGGTAGGCTCCCATGCCCTCGGGCACATTGCAAGATGAAAATGCTGGGATTTTGCTAATAAGCTCTCAAGAATTTTAAGATGGTAACAGCTGATCATTAAACCAAGTGCAGGACCCACTGGAGCACAGAGTCTCGTGCAAATGCACAGATTGCATACCCAAAATGCTGGCCCTGATCCTAGGACTTTGCAGCTCAAAGGGACATCAGAGGGCAACTATCCATTCATTGTGACAATTGCATTTTGAAAACCAGCTATGCCAGATGGCTCAGCTGACTACCAGGAGTGAGAGTACAGTACATCAGCAGGCCCCTGGAGCGGGGCCGCAGGAGGCATACATGCTTCTCTAACTTGGAATGAATTGCAGGATTGTGTACTTTCTGGATCTAAAAAGCCTATCTAGACCCACAAATCACTGAGCTCCAGCCTATTCATCAGCTCCCCCTGGTACCTGGAAGTTATTTTTAGGTAACCTGTCGTGGGGAGGTTTGACATGTTATTTTCATGCCTGAGGATTGGGGTTCGTGGGAAATGTTCCAAAGAATTCAATACAGTGCAACACACGTATTAATAAAGGCACATTGTTTTTATTTTTGTTGCCTTACTATTAAGAGCATCTATTCTTAGTCATCGTCTCTTCTGCTCGTTGCCCTTCCTAACTCAGACTTCTCCAACTTCATAGTTCTCTCTTGTGTCAGTTGCTGAGCTCCTCACTGCCACACCGGTTTCCTTTCCCTCATAGGCTGCCAACCCCTCTGGTTCTCTGCGATGAATGAGTTGATGTTGCCAACTTCCTTTTTGTCTCTTCCAGATGCCTTCCTACTTTTACTCCTTTGCTATGGTCATATTTGCCTCTTAATTTCTAGATCTTACATCCAAAAGTTGACCTCTTTTTGTCCCACCTAACCTGACCACACAGAGCAACTCCTAAATCATGGCTCTTGCCTTTCCTGTTCTGTTGTTTTCTTGACCTCTATTCAGTTTTGCATTTACATTAGAATACTAAGGTGTCAGGAAATAACTGAGTAGTCAGTCTGCATGCCTTTAGCGCCTTCATTTTTTGTCTTAGGACCACAATCTAGCTGCATTTAACCTTCCATTTTCTTGGAATCTTACTAGTTTATTTTTCTAACTCTTCCATATGGCGGAGAGGAAAATCATCCATTATACTTCTTCCTCTGCCCCTCAAGTAAAAAGAATTACTGAGAACACATATTTAAAATAAATCTCAAAGCAAATTGTCATTAATAATAAACAGTTGAAAGCCATTGAGATCTTTACTCAGTTTACTCAGAAAATGATGAAACTGAGAAATTCATTCACAATACATAGCCACATCTGCCATATTTCCTCTCCTTGCAGTCTGTCTCCTATAACCAGGAAAAGCTCCTGAACAAACTCTCTTTCTGTTGCCCCAGAAGTGCCTCCTAGCACTCCCTCATATAACCCTCCTCTTGGCCTTACACTTACTCTTATCCTAGTCAATGTTGTCCACTCTCTTGTCCTAATGCACCTGACCAACTCAGTCCTTTCTTTCCTCTGGCCCTACAGTCTCCAGGGAATTTCCTCTGTTTTGTTGTATCTGCTGTCTGTGGTGTAACAAACTCTCTTGCACTTCTCATCTGCAGAGAAGAATGATTTAACAATAACAAATTTAAACAGTTTAAACCTAACGAATCTGTATGTTGGCAGGGGAATTCCTTTGTTGGCTTCACCTGGGCTCACTCTTGCAGCTGCATTTGGCCAGCGGGTCTGCTGGGATCTGGGCTGCTGCTATCATTGATTCTGTTCATCAGATCGGGGAATGAGGCAGGCAGGAATGAGAAAATCTAAGATATATTTCTTTAAGGAAACAAACTAAGTTTTTTTTCTCTTTCATCTTTTCCTCCATTCTGCTCCCATGGTATGAAGTATTCTTATACATACATAAAAATGTGCCAGCTGTTTTTATTATTTATTCAAGCAATTTAACCATAACTGGGTTCTCTCCATTCCTGTCATTTAGTTTGAATCACTTATATGATACCTAAATTAAGCGTGAATGACACTTCATAAATAGATTGACTTAGAGTGTGCTGGCATAATTTTATCTTCCTAATTCTGTATGGTACCTCATCTTTACTATAGAAAATATTTAATAGACATTTGCTGAATAAATTAATGCAAGAATAGCAGTATGTGTAAAGGAATTCAAAGTAATAGGCAATTCCATTTAAAACATGATGAAACTTTTTTTCAGTGAATCATAGAACAAAAGTTATTAAGTGAATTGCTTACTGTAAGTAGAAAATAGCATTGATTACATCAATCTTAGACACCTGTCTTGAGAAAAAGTTCTCTAAGTCCGAACATTGTATAGATGCTGAAGGAGACCTCTGAGCAATATTCTCACAGAATATTGCTGTTGGAAGTTTTGGTTTCTTAGGTTAATTTAATGTCAAAATGTAAAAATTCTCCTTTCCTATTTATAGTAGATGGACTGTTGGTATTATTGTTTCACCCTAGAAGGACAAAGTGGTTTTGAATCAAGAGGCCTTGGTTTGCAAACCTGTTCTTTTACTTACTAACTAAACTCTCTGGCACAAGGCACTTGTCTTCTCTGTAAATTGTGATAAGTTATATCTATCTCACAAGGTTGTTTGGAGTATCAAGTGAATGATACATATTTAATGTGTTTTGTAACACAAGGCGAAACTCAGGTGCTAAAGAATAAAATAAGTGAAATTTTGATTTACAGTTGGAATGGATGGAGATTTCCCTGAAATCATTTTCTACATGGAATGAAGTAGAGAGTGCAGTGTGGAAAAAGGCCACCTGAAGTGACAGTAAATGGCTAGTGGGCAGGGAAAGACAGAAAGACTGGGCACATGGTATATGCATGATCTGCCTCTGTAGGGGGGTACAGTGAGGAAGAGATTAGAAGGTAAACCACTAAGTGGTTTAGCCACCAGTAGTGCTGTTGGCTAGTTGGCTAAGGTCAGTTGGTTGTGACATTAGGTGGCCCCAGGGTAGACAGATGTAAAGCTCTTAGGGCATTCATGGTTGCACAACTCACCTGTGCTTGGAAAACAAAGTATATCTATGTCCACTGGTCATGAACCAAATGCCAGAACTGGCCTCGTCTCTGTCTTCTTGAGTTATGGAGAACACTCATGAAAACTGTGCCGCTGATGGTCAGAAGTTACTTGACTTCAGTTGCTGCAATTCTGGCCTGAGAAATGTGGAAATTGGGCTCATACAGATATTTTAATGTTTGGTTCCATAGGCCTTTTGTGCTAGAATATATCCTTTATTTCTATCTCTTCTCTTTTTCATCCAATCCATCAGTAGGTTGACCAGTCCTGTTCACTCACACACAAAAATGGTGTTGCGCTTACTTCCATCCTATTAGGCATCTCCCAGGAACAATTTTTATCGCCTCATACCTGTGTAGACATTGAGCACTGAGTAACTGTTTGTTGAATGGCTATGCAATAGCGCCTGGCTGGCTCTATCTGGTAGAGTCATAACTTGGCAATCAGTCCTCCTCACGATTGCTAGACAATTATTCTTTAAATATCAATTTACAGGTAAAAATAAAGGTGATCCCTGAGCAAAGCTTCCAAATCTCTTATCACTGAAGATAGATATCAAACCTCTTATATTTACTCCCACAAACTCTAAGGTAGAAGCATAAATTGCAGCTTGTCGATCTGTAATGGGTGGAAGATACCTAAACTAAAATCCAGGACTAGGAATACTTGAGTTGCTGAAAAAGAAAGAATTGCTATGAGGTGGTGTGCCTAGAGTGTGTTTGTGTGGTCATGTATGTGATGGACACACATATTTTGAACATGTTCAACAAACGAGGATTAAGCCTTGCCTCCCTTCAGCCTAATTCATCACTCTTGTGGCTTTGGCAATTTCACAGAAATGATTTCCTCTTTTTTGTTTAGAGTCTACCTCCCTGTAGTACATCTTCTAGGTGTAATTAGTCTTGCTGTTTTGGAAAAAGCCTATCCTGGTGATGATGAAGACCTCTGAAGACCTCGCATGAATTCTACTGCCCTGGACTTTCCATCTCTGCACACACCCATGCTGCTCCCTCTGCCTAGAGCATTCCTCAGCTCTGCTTGGCCAATTCTACCTACTCTGAAAGGCCCACATCAAAATGCCACCACCCTCATGAAGGCTTTGCTAGTCCTTAGCAGAAAATTAATTCCTCCCTTGTTTCTTTCCCCCTAGCTCTTATTTCCTGCCTCTTCTAAAGCCTGGATCATGGTTTGCCTTGCCCAGAGCAGCTGATTCTCAGGAAAGGTCTTAATGCTTTCCTTATTGCAGGCACATTAAAAATAAGAACAATTATTTATTTGACCTTATAGTCCCTGTTAAGCCCAATAAAGTGCTTTGTGTATAATAGGCTCTCAATAATTATTTGTTGAATGAAATTAGGTTACATTTTATAAATGTTTACAAATGAGAAATCATTGCCTTACATGGTTTACAAAAAAAATTCTGTTGAGATAAAAATAGACAAACAACAAGAATTTAGGCTGAAGGGTAACTTCTTACACAATGAGGTTGTGTTGTTTTGGATATTTGGAACACTTCTCAGAATTTCCGCTTCCTAAAGAGCCTGATACTCTAGCATTTTGCCCACATGCTAAAAGGCATCAGAATAGATTTTGATAAAACAGAGTATTTTTAGGCATTGTAATTAGCCTCGCTCTGCCAAATTCCTGGCCTTTGGTATGTGCTGCTGAGTAATGTCAGACGCTCACACGTACACACACTGACATTTACAAGGCTCGAGGTAGTCTCCGCCAAGTTCAGAACAAAGCCCCCCTTTTGATTGGTTCACCAGAACTTCCTCGGTTGCATTTATTGTTTGCTACTGGAGGAACTGACAGTCTGCTGGTGCCAATTGAATATCCATTCTTTTCTTCAATTCCATTCTTCCCTTCACTCAGGGAAGTGAAGTTGTGGACTCATGAGGTTACATACTCAGCTGTGTGAGGGGGCCCTTTGGCCTTTCTGGCACTGACACTGATGGAAGCTACACATAGGAGTGGGGCTGCATTAGAGCTCTCTGGTATGAGATTTGTAGAAATGAACGTGAACAGGGCTTCACTCCAAACATGTACTGAAGGATCTTAGAAAATTCCTTTCTGAAAAATAGTTTTACCTAAAAAGACAAAAAGAGATGAAAAGAGAGCACTATTTTATTCTTGCATGCCATGAAAAAGCCAGAATATATTTAGTAACCTTTGGAATTCCACTGCCTTTTTAGATGGAGGAGCATCCCAAAAAAGGAGACATTGCATGTGCACGTGTGTTTGAAACGACCAAATCTCTGTCTAGACAAAAAGAGTAGCTAGGTAGGTTCTAGAAAAGAAGTTCATAAAACTAAGCAGAATACATTCTTTTTCCAAAATAGTGCTGTTTTGTGAAAGGTGTTTTTTTCCTACATTACTGTATATGGCTAACTCTGAGATTTGTAAGTGGCAACCCCTGGAGATGAAGTTACTGCTGAGAATTCAAACCACCTGCCTTAAAAGCGGATGTAGGATTTGTGATGTATTGGGTACTGTTTTCCCTTTAGGGGCATCCTTTCTCCAATGGTGATTGACAATGTCAACCTTCTGCTCCCATAATGACCTTGGGAGTTAGAGGTGAACCCTGGGCAGTGCCGGACGATCTATTCTGGCCATATGCAAGCAAAAGCACATGCTCCAGTGTTGCAGGCACTAGGGTTCTGGAAAATGTAAACATGTGAGCTGCCATCTTTTTTTTTTTTTTTTTTTTTGAGACAGAGTCTCGTTGTGTTGCCTAGGCTGGAGTGCAGTGCTGTGATCTCAGCTCACTGCAACTTCTGCCTCCTGAGTTCTAGCGATTCTCCTTCCTCTGCCTTCCAAGTAGCTGGGATTCCAGGCACACACCACCATGCCTGGCTAATTTTTGTATTTTTAGAAGAGATGGGGTTTCACTATGTTGGCCAGGCTGGTCTCCAACTCCCAACCTTAAGTGATTCACTCATCTTGGCCTCCCAAATTGTACCTTCTACTTCTTAACCCTGAAGAACCATTCTTGGTTAAGAGCCATCTTACTAAGGCATCATCACAGCCTAATTTCCGCAGCAGGGACTTCAGAACTTAATACTGGTTCTTCAGGGTTAAGAAGGACTGTTCATGGTTCCTGATGCCAATAATAAATGCAGAAAAATGGGCTCACGGTGCACACTGGGCATCTGTTGATACCCACCCCACATTCCCATGGGCCTCTGCCATGGCTCTCTGTGCCATGATAGCAGGGTGCTCCTGGCTTCTCTCTGCATTGTAACAACAATAATGCCTTACATTTTATGGTGCTTCTACTTTTCTATTTATTCCTTTTTCACTCATTTCTGCCCCCATCAGATGAGGACATGTGGTACAGTGACTTGCTTTTAGCAAGGCTGGGAAAAGACTGAGTTGAGAGTGGTCCCTGTTCTCCTGATGGCTAATCCAGGGTTCTGTTCGCTCTGTGTGGGTACTCAGTATCCACAGCTGGAAGGGTCTGTCTTTAGATGAGATTGAGACCTTTCCATTTTTCTATGACAGAGGAAGAAAACATATACTATATTGCAAGAATAATAGTATTCGAGACATGACTATGGAAGAAGCGTCAAGATTATTGTAGGACATTTCTATGTCTCTGAGTTATGTTGGAAGCCAGGCTCACATACCTAGATTAGAAATGTCTTAGAAGAATGTTATGACGTGCTCAGGCAACTGAGGTGCTCTTAACTGAGACAGCAGCTGTTTGCTTGGTCTTTCGGCCTATTCTGGGGATCAGTTGATTCACTCTGGTTATTATGATGACTGGATAACCAGATGATGATGCTCCTTCTGGTTATTTTTATTTTCTATTTGTTTAGATCTGTGATATTGGACTTTGTTTGCTTTGGGGCCAACTAGTCTATTCACTGGCAAACAGGAATTGAGAAAATGTACATTAAAAACTGGTTTTGGCCAGGCATGGTGGCTCATGCCTGTAATCCCAGCAGTTTGGGAGGCTGAGGTGGGTGGATCATGAGGTCAAGAGATCGAGACCAACCTGGCCCATCTCCACTAAAAATACAAAAATTAGCTGGACGTGGTAGCATGTACCTGTAATCCCAGCTACTCAGGAGGCTGAGGCAGGAGAATCGCTTGAAACAGGGACATGGAGGTTGCAGTGAGCTGAGATCTTGCCACTGCACTCCAGCCTGGTGACAGAGTGAGACTCTTTCTCAGAAAAAACAAAAAACAAAACAAAACAAAACTGGTTTCATGACTTAAATGTGATACTTTAATTTTAGAGATTTTAAAACTTAAGTGGGAACCAGAGACCAATCCAATTGTTTTCAGACAGTAAAAGGGTTTTACATTCTGTTCAATTTATTCTTTCCCAATTTCTTGTCTATAAAATAACATTTTTCTTTTTCTTTTATTTTTTAAATTTATTTTTATTTATTTTTTTTTTTGAGACAGAGTTTCGCTCTTATTACCCAGGCTGTAGTGCAATGGCATGATCTTGGCTCACCGCAACCTCCACCTCCTGGGTTCAGGCAATTCTCCTGCCTCAGCCTCCTGAGTAGCTGGTATTACAGGCACATGCCACCATGCCCAGCTAATTTTTGTATTTTTAGTAGAGGCGGGGTTTCACCGTGTTAACCAGGATGGTCTCGATCTCTTGACCTCGTGATCCACCCGCCTAGGCCTCCCAAAATGCTGGGATTACAGGCTTGAGCCACCGCGCCCGGCCTTTTCTTTTCATAAATATAAATCTTGGCTGGGCACGGTGGCTCATGCCTGTAATCCTAGCTACTTGGGAGGCTAAGGCAGGAGACTTGCTTGAACCCAGGAGGTGAAGGTTGTGATGAGCCGAGATCATGCCACTGCACTCCAGCCTGGGCAACAGTAAGGTGGCTCACGCCTATAATCTCAGCACTTTGGGAGGCTGAGGTGGGTGGATCACAAGATCAGGAGTTCAAGACTAGCCTGGCCAACGTGGAGAAACCCCATCTCTACTAAAAATACAAAAATTAGCTGGATGTAGTGGCCGGTGCCTTTAATCCCAACTACTCAGGAGGCCGAGGCAGGACAATCGCTTGAACCTGGGAGCTGGAGGTTGCAGTGAGCCAAGATGGCCCCACTGCACTCCACCTTAGGTAAAAAGAGTGAGACTCTGTCTCAAAAAAAAAAAAAAAAAAAAAGATAAAAAATAAAAATAGGCCGGGTGCGGTGGCTCATGCCTGTAATCCCAGCACTTTGGGAGGCTGAGGCAGGCGGATCATGAGGTCAAGAGATCGAGACCATCCTGGCCAACATGGTGAAACCCCATCTCTACTAAAAATACAAAAATTAGCTGGGCATGGTGGCACACGCCTGTAGTCCCAGCTACTCGGGAGGCCGAGGCAGGAGAATTGCTTGAACCTGGGAGGCAAAGATTGCAGTGTGCCGAGATCACACCGTTGCACTCCAGCCTGGCGCCTGATGACAGAGACTCTGTCTCTAAATAAATAAATAAATAAGGAACCTGATTTTATATTTAAAAGATTTTTCTCTCTTCTCAAATCTTATTCTATAGGATAGTCATGTGTTTCTTTTTTCTTAATTTAACCTAATATATGCCTGAGTTTCTACATATATTAGTATATTTATTCACTGTGTTGTAAATATTGCTGGTTAATCTACTCTCTGAGTATTTCAGAACTACGTACTTGGCTATTAGTTCTAAACTTCAAGAGGAGTGAGTTGTCTGCTTCTTGTAAAAGCAATGGCCCGTTCAATTACATTAGTGAAAATAGCAATGATAAAAAATTGACTTAATAATGGATTCTTTTTATTTCTCAACTAGTGGTTTCGGCATGTCAATACATAGTTTGCTGTCCTTTCAGAGACTATGCCAATTTATGGAAGAGAATGCCAACATTACACAGCCATAGACACTCCACTGATGTTCTCGTAAGAGATACCCTATCTCTCTCTGGTTGTGTTCATTTAAATTTCTTATGAAATGATTAGTTAAATTGGCTGAGAGCCATGTCCTCTTAGCCTTTAATTGCAGTGCTCATCCTGCTTCTGAAATTGTTATGCTCCTGTGCTGTGAGCAATTACCATGTTAAAATAGATTGCCTTTTACGGGATCATGCTCTGACGATCAAGTTCAAAATTACCAAGTGCTGACAATATCAGTATCCACACTTCTTGATCAGATTCTTGCACATTTTAAAAAGGGACAGGGCTGTTAGAAATTTTGTGTGGAATTTTGGCGGTGCGTCATTCATGCCAGAAAGCAAGTTTGTGTTTTCAAATCATCTTAAGATGGGCAGATACTTTGGATCCTCTGACATTGAGGTAATCATTTCAACTTTCTCTACCTCAGTCTCCTCCTCTAAAAATGGGATAATAATAGTCTTTACCTCATAAGTTCTTATGAGAATTAAATGAGTTAATTTGAACATGAAACAGTACTTGGCCCGTGCAATATAATAACAGTGTAAGTTGTGCTATTAGGATTATAAAGATATATACAATGATTTTTGCTGCTGAGAAAAGTCATCTTCTTGTTTTTAGCTATCTGCATGGTCTCATAAGGTTTAGGGTTCCAAGAACTCCTAAAGGGAAGGAAGGGAAGGTAGTTTACTCTTTTGGCCAATACTGAAATCTCCTGCAATATTACAGCTACCTTAGGAGGTAGAGCAAACTCATACAGCAGAATGCAGCTCACCATTGGTTAGCTAAATGAACTCTGCTTCTGGGGATCTAAAGAGCCATGACTCCAAGGTCTGATAATATGTTAAACCCAGATCATAGTGTGTGATGTTTATTGGACAAGATTTATCAAGAATCTCAGTTGGTGGGACACATATCCTCGTGAGTTTGGTAATATGAATAGTTTAGCTGGCCTCCAAGTCTTTGGAGAAAGCAAACTAGAAAATGAAAATTCTATGCAAGTTCTAAGGAACAGGATAGGAATATTACCAATCTTTGTAATCTCTCTCTGACAGGGGAAGGAGAAATCAATTTTTAAAATGAAGGTTAGCTTCATGTAATTGATAATGGTGCATTTTCCCAGAAGATGGAATATTTATTTCCATTTCTCTGTTTCCTGTTCATATATACTTTGTCTCAAGTTCTTTTGGTTTCCTGCAATTTTCTTTAGAAAACCCACATATCGCAGCAATAATTCTCAAATCTCACGGAATCCTCCAAAAATAACTTGAGGGAAGGAATCAAGTCCAAGTGGTTCAGTACTTGATGGACATTGGTGTAAAGAACGTCACTGTCAAATGAAAAAGAACTTACTCCAATCTACCATTTTCATTTAAAAGCAGAATGATACTTTTGTTATCTAGAGGACTTTTTAAACTGAACACATAATTATTTTTTACCAAAGTATAGTAAAGGGTAAATATCATCATTAATTTGTATCTTATGCTCCTCTTTTAAAAATAATTTCAATGTTTATTTTATTTTATATTTTTCAATGTTCATTTTAGATTCAGGTGGTACCTATGCTACATGGGTGTATTGTGTGTTGCTGAGAATTGAATGATCCTGTCACCCAGGATATGAACAGATACTTTTCAAAAGAAGACATATATGAGGCCAACAAACATGAAAAAATGCTCATCATCACTGATTATTAGAGAAATGAAAATCAAAATCACATTGAGATATCACCTCACACCAGTTAGAATGGTGATCATTAAAAAACCTGGAGACAACAGATGCTGGAGAGGATGTGGAGAAATAGGAACACTCTTACACTGTTGGTGGGAGTGTAAATTAGTTCAACCATTGTGGAAGACAGTGTGGATTCCTCAGGGACCTAGAAATAGAAATTCCACTTGACACAGCAATCCCATTACTGGGTATATACCCAAAGTATTACAAATCATTCTATTATAAAGACACATGCACATGTATGTTCATAGCGGCACTGTTTACAATAGCAAAGACTTGGAACCAATCCAAATACCCATCGACAATAGACTAGACAAGGAAAATGTGGTACATATACACCATGGAATACTATGCAGCCATAAAAATGATGAGTGTGTGTCCTTTGTAGGGACATGGATGAATCTGGAAACCATAATTCTCAGCAAACTGACACAAGAACAGAAAATCCAACACTGCATGTTCTCACTCATAGGTGGTTGATGAGCAATGAGAGCACATGGACACAGGGAGGGGAGCATCACACACTGGGGTCTGTTGTGGGGGGTAAAGGGAGGGACAGTGGGGAGGTTGGGGAGGGATAATAAGGGAGAAATGCCAGATGTAGGCGATAGGGGAATGGAGGCGACAAACCACATTGCCATGTGTGTACCTGTGCAACAATCCTGCATGATCTGCACATGTACCCCAGAACCTAAAGTACAAAAAAAAAAAAGGATGATTCCATCTCTCAGGTAGTGAGCATGGTATCCAATAGGCAATTTTTCAGCACTTGCTCTGTCTCTCTCTTCCCACTCTGATAATCCTTAGTATCATTTCCATCTTTACGTTCATGAGTGCTCAGTGCTGAGCTCCCACTTATAAGTGAGAATATGTGGTGTTTGGTTTTCTGTTTCTGTGTTAATTGACTTAGGA
Organism: Saguinus oedipus; assembly: GCA_031835075.1. Lineage (NCBI taxonomy): Eukaryota > Metazoa > Chordata > Mammalia > Primates > Cebidae > Saguinus > Saguinus oedipus. The sequence goes on along the minus strand of CM063186.1, from coordinate 53,478,187 downwards.
TAATGCCTCCAGCTACATCCACGTTAAGAAGAGAATGTCAACATTATACAGCCATAGACACTCCTCCAACGTTCTTGTAAGAGATACCCTATCTCTCTCTGGTTATGTTCATTTTAATTTCTTACAGACAGATTAGTTAAATTGGCCGATAGCCATGTCCTCTTAGCCTTTAATTGCAGTGCTCATCTTGCTTCTGAAAGCACATTGGTGCAAAGGATAGGATTTTCTATCCATATTGGTGCAAAGAGTAAGATTTTGTTCTCTTTCATGGCTGTGTAGTATTCCATGGTATATATGTACCACATTTATCTAGAGGAATTTTGACTCCAACATTTTCAGGATTATATAACATAAAAGTCCATTTTGAACAAGTAGTGGGGTAGGAGTATTGTGACTCTAAGATAACTTCATCTTCACTTCTGGACATTTACTTTGAGGGTTGAATAGAGCTATTATTGTTTTCTGCACGGGATCACCGAAATTAATTTTCATGTGTATTTTTTATCTTAGTCATTGGTTTGGAAGGTTTTAAAGTCATTCTGTGTCAACTTCAACTAAATCCCATGAGACTCAGAGAAGCTGATGTGGCAGGGACCAGCTCCTGCATTTTTACAGATGAGTACATTAGGGCTCCGTGAGGTCCAATAGCTGGACTAGTCAAATAGGAAGATAGAGTGGGCTCCTCGATCCACGTCTTACAGGACAACCCTAGATTTGCTTCCATCCGCCCAGAAACTTTCTCCTCCCAGGTCACAGCAATTCCCATATCTAAGCATGACTTTCAATTCATCTTTTCCCCTCTGTTGAAAACATGAGGTGCACCTGTACACTCCACAGCCACAACATACCTGGATATTCTAGATCTTCCATTTCCATTGCTACTAGAAACAGGCACTGTCTTTTGAGCGTGTGATTTCTCACTGGGTATCCTGTTTCTACATTCTCTGTTCCATAAATTCCTGTCTCCAGGGAGCAGCCAGAGAGATCAATTTAACAGGCTTAGAACCTTTTAAGGACTTCTCTTTCCACCTGGTAAAAAACCTCATTGCACAGTTCTGGCTTGTTGGCCCTCCATGCTGTGGATGTGTTTAGCCCTCAGCTCCCTCTTCCACCCTCTCTTGTTCCCCTTCACCCCTGGCAATGGCCTTATTTGTGTTCTTCAAGTATGTTGAAATGCTTCCCATCTCAAAGTTTTTGCACTGGCACTTCCTTTCTTTCTGGAATGTTCACCACAGATCATCATATAGATTTTTTTTTTAGACTGGCTCTACTTTAATATCACTGATTCTGGACCAACCAATGTAAGATAGCCTCTCAGTCACTTTCTATCACGTCACCCTATTTTGATTCCTGGTATAGTTATATATGTTATAAGCTATATTTGTCACTCATATATTCCTTTAAAAATATTTATTTTCTGTTGCACTCCTTCCTACCTGCACACATGGTCATGAGCAAACACCTTGCTTGTTCTACTGATCTCTGCATTCTCAGTGCTTGGTGATATTTGTTGAATGAATGCAGGGCAATGCTACGTCTGTGCTTTCTCGTTATCTTCTCACTCGCTGCAAACACAGGAGTCCCCTATGAGCAAGGAACATGCTAACAGTAGTATGTACCTCATGTTGTTACTGAGGCATTTCAAAACATGCCCAAATGCTCATTTCAAAGCTGCTCAAATGTGTGTTTACAGTGATGAATTATACAGAATACTGCCTGCCACAGAAAAAGCTCCAAATCAGGATCAGCTCCAAATAAGTTGTTAGTGTAGCCTGTATATATATATATATATATATTTATATTCATATAGTTTTCTTATACATATAAAACAAAACATTTTATCAGTTTTTACTACTTACACTTATCTACATGATACATGGTGTTAGCTATTGTTATTATTCTATTATTTAACAGAGTAGCCAATAAAATGTGTACACGGTTTTGCAAAATATTATAACGTAAATGCCAATCACTTCTTTCTCACCTGGTTCTATTTCAAGATTCAGCCAGGTTTGTCTTTCTGGGAGTGTTGATATTTTTGAGCTAAGCAGCTGCAGTGCCTGCTGTTACTGAAATAGTCCTGAAGGTGGCAGCAGAGAGCTAAGGTTTGGAAAATGCTCTGGTGTTCTTGTATACATGCTAGGAAAGGATTTGAAGCGGGTGAGAAAAGTTATCCCATGGGCCTGTTTTTGCATCTTAAAAATGTCTTTCATCATTAGTATTGTTGGGAAGGGGTGCGTCATATGTCGGGAAGCTACTCAAATGCAAATGATATTTGGGAAGCGGCAGCCCGCTATTATTCATGAAACCTCAGGCAAAAAGAGAGCATGAGAGTTTATCAGGATGCAGGGAAGTGGAACTGCTGGTGAGGTGAGATAGAGGGCAGGTAAAAGGAAGAAGGGCTTGGCTTTGGATGGGCGCTTCATTGGGTTCGGGGACTTCTTGATCTGTGGCGAGGGGTACAGGCAGGGGAGGTCAGAGCTGAATCCTCTAACTCGCGGGGCAAGTCCTGGAACTGGTAGGCCCCTCTCGTCCAGATCTAAGGCAGTAAACTCCTTGGAACAACCTCATACAACATCCATCCGCTTAAGTAGCAAGCAGATTCTATAATGTCTATGTGTACAAATCAAATTCTCTGGGGAGTAAGCATGGAAAGGAGACTAGAAACATTGCTAACTTTTTTTTTTAGTAAAGAAAGAATAAAAACTATATTTGCAGATGATGTGGTTCCATATACAGAAAGTTCCAAATAAGCCACATTTTCTCCAAGTGAATTTGAAATACTTCATATTGACCACGAGATGGCAGTATGGCACCACTAAATGCCTACACAGCCAGGTTTCCATCTTAGCCCTTAGAAATCTAACACAAAATCACTTGTGCTTCCCGCTTGAAGCAATCATTGGAATTATGCTTATGCAGAGCAATTATTCTTTATTTGCACTTTTTTTCATAAATGAAGGATACATTTTTTTGCCCATAGTGTCTACTGTATGTATACTTCGGTTATTGCCTTGGGAAAATGGGAGTTGAAAAAATTGAATTATCTGTGACTCTATGCGTTTTAGAATTCAAAATTTGTGAAAAAAACCTAATCAACATGTGAGTTAAAGTGCAGTATTTCTTCGGCTAGAATACATCAACTGATGGGAAACTGCAAGACAAAAAAACCCATAAAATTGCTTGGTTTATAATTTTCTGCTTTTAATTTAGGAGGCGGAGGTTGTGGTGAGCCGAGATCGCGCCATTGCACTCCAGCCTGGGGGTAACAAGAGCGAAACTCCGTCTCAAAAAAAAAAAATTTTTTTCTAAATCTTGAAACAAAATGGTTCTAAAATATGGTTTTATGTAGTTTACATATTTTATAACCATGTCTATCTAAAATAGCTCTCTGTAAATGCATTTATGTGGTTGAAAAGTTTGAAAAGGTGATTATCAAGTGAAATAATGTAGGTAGAATACCCAGCTCAAGCCTCAGACATGGCAAGAATCATAATAAATAGAGGCTCTTGTTTCATTTATTAAGAAGAAATTATAAATGAGTGGATAAGTGCAAAAATCCTTTGCTACTGTGGAACAGGAGAGGCCAAACAGTGAAATATCGTAGAATGAGTTGCCGCTTATGCCTTCCTAGTTGAGTAGTCAGAGAATGAATGGTTCTGCCCTTCCACAGACACTGCAGATGAAAATGTTCAGCAATCACCCATGAATGACTTTCAGGAGTAGCAAATCCACGCCTTTCTATTTTACTCGACTTGGATTACATCTGCAGCGCAAATTTAAAATAACAATTTCGGGGATGGTTTTTGCCACGATCTACTTACTGTCTAATTTCTTTCTATTTTTAATTGTTTGTTTATTTTTGAAAAATGTTTTAATGTTTATTTTAGGTTCGGGGTACATGTGCAGGTTTGTTGTTTAGGTAAACTCGTAACTCAGTGGTTTGGTGAACAGATTATTTCATCACCCAGGTATTAAACATAGTATCAGATAGATTTTTCTCTTCTAAACCTCTCCCTCCTCCCAGCCCCCACTCTCAAGGAGGCCCCAGGGTCTGCTGGTCCCCTCTTTCTGTCTGTGAATTCTCATTATTGAACTCTCACTTATTAGTGAGAACATGTAGTATTTGGTTTTCTGTTCCTGTGTTAGTTTGCTAAGGATAACGGCCTCCAGTTCCATCCATGTTTCTGCAAAGGATGTGATCTTGTTCTTTTTTATGGCTGTCTAGTATTCCATGGTCTATATATCCTGTGGCTATTTCCTTTGATAGACTCAGAACAATAAAACATTGAGTATCCACAGCAACCCTTGTAGCTACAAGATGCCATTTGCATGATCCAGGCATACCAGTTAAAGATGAATGCCTTAATGGTTGGGGACATCCAACTTTTACCATGTTCTATTTTAGACTTTTTCCTCCTCCTAATAGGCCTATATGGGATGAATTCCTTAATTAAACAGGATCTCTTGTTTGAAACAGTTTAGACTGTAATCATTCATCAAACTTCTCTTTCCTCCCTCCCCTCATCTCCTCCATTCTCCCTTCACCTTCTCTCCTTCCTTCTCTCTCTTTTTTTCTTTCCTGCATCCCAAAGTCTTGTTACTTCCTACACTCTGTTAAGCTTAGGTACACACGTTAGAGGCAAGAGCTTTATTTAACTCCTCATTTCCTGTTATGAGCTGAATTCAACCCAGTCAGCACCTTGATCTTGGACTTGGATTCAACCTCCAGAACTGTGAGAAATAAATTTCTGTTGTCGAAGCGACCCTGTCTCTGGCACTTGGTTATGGCAGCTCTATCAAATGTACACATCCCTTAGACTTTTTTAAAAAACATGGAACACTTTTAGGAATGTGCATGTCATCTTGGTGCAGGGGTCATGCTCATCTACTCTAAATTGCTGCTGGAGCAAGTGCTCCTGTTAGATTCTTCAACCCCTCAAATTTCCAAGAATTCTTAAACTATACTGGCTTTCCAGAACTTTGGGTCTCACCCCTGCTGTTGCTGCACTCCACCACTGCAGTGCACTTGACAATAGTGACTGCATTTGTGTGAATGTGAGAGATACTAAATCCCAACATTTTTGAGCAGTTTCATTGCATTCCTAACAGGCACAGTGCATTCATTCATTTTAATATTTACTATCACAATGGGACCTAAGAAGTTATCAGGAAATGGAATAAACTGAAAAACGGTACATAGGAGAAGATGGAAGACCGTGACCACAGAGAAACTTTTCGCCTGAAGATTTCTTATACTGTTGTTTCAGCAAAATGTTTTTCCCTCAATAAATAGATGTGTGTCTGTAGAGTGTCTTCAAATTCTGTTGTTGGGTGAAAATATTAAAATACTGTAGATGGCACCATGGCATCGCACATGACTGTTTTAGAACAAAACCACTGTGTCGTTATCTCCCTCCCCATTTTTTTTCCTAGTGGGTAAATTACTGGAACCTTTAAAAAAATGATGATTTATGGTGAAAACTTGGAAAAGGAATTATGCTCACTTTTTTTTTTTCAAGTTTGCTCTCATGGCCTGTACTACAAAGCACTAGTCAGCAACCTCCCCTTGAAAAGTCTCTGGATAAGTACATCGTTATTCTAGCTACCAGCACTCGGTGAATCCCCATTAAACTCAAACGTGTTTTGAAATTAAACCTCAGAGATGTTCCCAACCTTCTTTCATGTCCCTAGAGATAAATTTACCGAACGTTAACAAAGAAACAATTGTGCTCAGAACTTACGGCAGAAAAGTGATGAGATGGAGAGTTGCTTTAAGACTGAGGCACAAGTCGTGCTCTGTGGCAAACATAAAGGAACTGTTCAATGATTACTGTTTCCAGTGAGTGTAAAACTCTCAAACAGGGGCCAGCGAACTTTTTCTGTACAGGTCCATCCAGATCGTAAGTATTGTCAGCTTTATGGGCTACATGGCCTCTGTCCAAGCTACTCAACCCTGCCGTTGTACCCTGCAAGCATCCATAGACAAGACATATACAAATGGGCGTGGCTGTGTTCCAATAACACTTTATTTACAAAAACAGGTGGCAGATAATTTGCTGACACCTACCAAACCCAGGCTTGCTTTCCCTCTAAAGAAGGCTCTCTCTTGTGGTGATTCCTCAAAGACCTAAAGACAGAAATACCATTTGACCCAGCAATCCTGTTACTGGGTATATACCCAAAGGAAGAAATACATATCATTCTCTTATACAGACACATGCACACATTTGTTCATTGCAGCACTATTCACAATGGCAAAGATATGGAATAAACCTAAATGCCCATTAGTGATAGACCGGATAAGGAAAATGTAGTACATATATACCATAGAATACTATGCAGCCATAAAAAGAAATGAGATCATGTCCTTTGCAGGAACATGGTTGAGGCTGGAGGCCTTTATCCTTAGCAAATTAGCACAGGAACAGAAAACCACATACGGCATGTTCTCACTTATACGTGGAAGTGAAATGATGAGAACACAGAGACATACAGAGGGGAACAACACACACTGAGGCCTAGTGGAGGGTCATGGGTGGCAGGAGGGAGAGTATCAGGAAAAATAACCAGTGGGTACTGGGCTTAATACCTGGGTGATGAAATCATCTGTACAACAAACCCTCATGACACAAGTTTACCTACATAACCAGCCTGCACATGTACCCCTGAACTTAAAAGTTAAAAAAAAAGTAAAGCTTTTTCTGTGTTCTGTTTGAATGCCTGATACATTTTTCCCTCCCTTGCCTTTTTAAACTTCATGCTGATGCACGATGTTCTAAGCCTGACCTTGTGTCATCTTTTTTGGAGGTAAAATGTTGGGTTGAGTGGGTTAGGAAACTGACTTATGAGTGCGACACTGGGGATGGGTCTAATCATGATGTTGGCCTGGACATATCTCATTTCTTTCCATGAGGTCCATCTGGTTTGATTCAACTTTAGGAGTAAGAGTTTAGATTTGGGATTGTGCTTGGTTTGGAGCTGGCCTGGTAAGCACGAATGTAATGCAACATATACTCTTCAGTTATCTTGGAGCTAACGCCTGTGTATGTTAACCAAACAAAAACCAGCTTAGGAAGTAAATTATAGTAGTACTTATATTAGAGGTAAAGCATATGTACAGTTATGAACAGTGCCCTGTGTCCAAAAAATGCATTAAATGATTCTCAAAAATGCAATGTATTTGTTAACTTATTTATCCAATAGTCAGATTCCACAGGAGCTAATTCTGAATATGGTTCACTCAAGGCCAGTTCACCCAGGAAGTTGGGCAGAAGGGCTCAATTCCCTTGAGGGGCACTGATCTGCTAGGTTCTTTCCAGCCTATCCCAACTTGAGCAGACTCCAGAAGAATATTCTAGAAATCCCCTCTTGTAAACTTCTGGGTCAGGCAAAGATAGAAAGTTGCGTTTGATAGTTTTTGGCCTTACTTGAATTCTAAGCTTATGAGAACACTCTAGTTGTGAAATACTTCAGCATGAGGCTGAGGCTGGTGAAGGAAGGGTACCTTTTCTCTCCCACAAAAAGCCTCTCCAGCTAGACTGGATATATTTTGCATGGATTAATTTATAAACAATCACTATTGCCCATGTGGAAGCTATGATCCCCAATTGACTGAAAAGTAGGCTGAAATCTGCAGCTGGGCCTCAGGTTTTGACCCAGCGTCACGTGAATTCCTGCTTTATGTCAGCTCTTATAGGGAAGTAAGACATTCCAAAGGGTTACCTGCACAATAAGGACTTTGTCTATTTTCATGTTTTTTGGCCAGTTTGGAGATCTTATTGCGTGGTCTGGGCTGTACAAATAGACAAAAGTAAACAGAGAAACCTGCTTCATGGAATAGCTTTGGAAACTGTGGTTGCTGAGATAGAGATAGGCTTTACGTAGAGGGAATTTCCATTATAAATATACTAAAAGGATCAGAAAAGTGAATTTACATGAAAAACATACACTGGGTGTTTGAAAAGTGCTCTTTCTATAGACAGGTTGTGTAAAGCGCATATCAAGGGAACTCTTTGGGGTGGACGGGAATTTGCGCAAGGTGTGGGGATGAAAAATATTGCTAACTTGTTTTAATTATTGGCTGAAACTTGATGGAAAGAGGAAAAAATTCTCCAGGTGATACAAAGTAGACCTTTCTTCTCATGCTCCATACAGGTCTTTTGGGAAAAATTTCCCATTTCTATTCATGTTTGAAAAACCTTGGGTGTGTATTTTCACTGTGTACTTAACCTTCTTTCCTGGCTTCTAGGACTGTGCTGTCCAATATGGTAGACACTGGCCATGTGTCGCTTTTGAGCACTTAAAATTTGGCTACTGTTGCAGAATCGTTAATTTTATTGAATTTTAGTTAATTTAAATTTGAATAGCCACCTAGGGCTATTGGCTAGGGAGAGAGCACAGACAGAGGACATTTCCCTCATCACAGAAAGTTCTATTTAGACAGTGCCCTCCTCTAGAGGGCAACCAGACAGTAGTTTTTGCCATAAGACTTGTCTTCAATATTGAAGATTTAGTTTTCCCCCAACTGATAAAGTTTAGGGAGAAAATGCTATGAAGATGGCATTCACATTATTCAGATCTTACTAACATTTTCTACCAACTTATTTTTCCCTCAGTTCTGGGTAAGTCTGTCTATTTTAAACCATACCATATTTAGTTCCTTCTAATGTAATTAAACAAAAATATCTTAATTTTAGAAAACACTTCTTTAGTTAGTTGTGCTTGAAATGTCCTCACTAATGCTTACTGTAATAACTGAATGGCCAATTTCATAGCCTCAGTGGGAAAACAAAAAGGAGAGAGACTCGTGTTCTTTGTCTGTGCCAAACAGGAAAACACTGTGGTTCAGCAAGAGAAAATGAAGAGGGAGGAAATGTGTTAGGTCATCAAATGGGGTCAGAAATACTCATGTCAGTGTGCTTTGCTGCTCTCCTGAATTTCTCAAAAGGGTGTCTGTGAATACCTAATTTAGGTTTTTTTTTTGGTTTCACCTTAAGTACACACGAACTTCTGGAAAGGGTGACATTTATATATTTTTTCATTGTGGTTTACAACCCAGTGTAGGTATATTTCAAGATGTCACTCATGATCTCAATATGGTCATAGAATTATTCAGAAAAAGCTAATTGAAAGCAAAATGCATTAAAATGACTAGGATTAAGTTTCCCGAGGGCACCAACTGCCTGTTTTGTCCCCATTGTAAACACAAATTCCTCTGAAGTGCTCGTGCTGAGGTTGGCCTCTGTTGAGTGAATGCGTTTAAATGTGAGAGTTTGTGTATTATGACAGGATAAGAAATGTTACAATTGCAAAAATGTTGGGACTAGAGCCATCTCTGGGAGGTTTTCCTGGGACATAAGCCCTACTATTTTGGAGTTCAGGGAGAAGGGCAGTGACCTGAATAAGGAACCCTCAGGGTTCCAGGCTCAGACTCCTGGCTTCTCCTTGGTCACAGAAAGGTTTCTGAAAGGCAGAACCAAGTGTCAGAGATGGACCAGACATCTGACAGAACTGTCCCTGCTGGTGTTTATACGACACACTTGACTTTGATGGAAAGTAGAGGGAGGACCGCAAGAGGGAGCCGTTCTCTGTGTCCATATCAGCGCTCTTTACCCTTCCTTATTCTATCTTGTTTCATCCTTACCTTGTTGGGAAAACACATTGGCAACGTCACACCCCACTCAAAAGATTGCCAACACCTTCCAACAGTAGCGATCAACACATGTAATAGACTTCAGCTGTCTTTTTGGGAGATCTGGCAACAAACTTAAATGAAAAAAGTCGGATTTTTGCAAGGAAATACTGCCTTATTGCTTAAATGTGGAAATAATACAGACCACCAACTAAGCTAATAGCTTTTTGAAAAGGAAAGTTCAACGTGTCCATTGTTACTTCAATTTAACACATACATAGGGGAAAGTGACAAAAAAGATGAATACATACAGAGGGGCCCTCATGTGTTGGCAAAATGTTGCTATTCTGAGCTCTCCACTTGCAGCAATTATCTGACTGTCATCGGAAGAAGCTAAGAAACAACCCTCCAGCCCCCTCGCATAATGCCATCTCCAGCAAATGAAAACACGGTGCAACTGGCTTTTCAATGTCGGCTCCCAACCTGACACTTCCTGTGTTTCTCCCTGAACGTGATTCTTTACTTCGTAGGTCATCCTCTCACCCCTGTATTCTGCGTGTATATTACTGGCTAGATGCCAACCAGCAATGGAAACCTCCCAGAGTTCTGGAAGACCTGGTCTGTGAAGTTAAGCAGGGCTTGGTGGATGTAGCCCATGTAAGAGAGATGTGAGAGCAATAAAGTAACGTATGTAGAGAAAGGCACAATTCTCCAGAGCTCTTGAGAATCCTTAAAAGAAATATATGTTCCTTACAATTTTTCACTGTCAGCTTGGTGCCCGTTTCTAAGGCAGTTGGGGAATCATACAGCAGCTCTTTTTTCTTTTCTTTTCTTTCTTTTTTTTAAAACATTCTATGGAATAATTAAGCTCTGAAAACACAAGTAGGCCATGATTTCAACACTTCTAAAGAAAAAAATGAGGAAGATTTTTGAAGCCTTATTTTCTCTGGCTCTGCCTCTAAAGCCTCAAAAACATTTTATAGCAAGTGGATAAAACTCCATTGAGGGATTGGGAGCAGTGGCTTATGCCTGTAATCCCAGAACTTTGGGAGGCTGAGGCAGGTAGATCACTTGAGGCCAAGAGTTCAAGACCAGCCTGGTTGGTGAAACCCCATCTCTACTAAAAATACAAAACTTAACCTGGGCAAGGTGGTGTACGCCTGTTGTCTCACCTATTTAGGGGACGAAGTCCTGAGAATTGCTTAAACTCAGGAAGCAGAGGTTGCAGTGAGCTGAGATTGCACCATTGCACTCTAGTCTGGGTAACAGAGCGAGACCCTGACTCAAAAACCAACCAACCAATCAACCAGCCAAAAAAAATACTTCACTGAGGACAGAAAATCTGCCTCCCTAACCCCAATCATTTTGTATTTACTGGGACTCTTGTCTCCTTTTACTTCAGAGTTTATGAAGAGCCTCTTTTAAACCTCCCCAGCGGCTCCAATTTTACATATGGAAGGGAGGTGGGAACCATTCAGTCTTAGAAGAATAAAATGTAAACACCTGTGAATCTCAAAATATCAATAAATGAAAGGACACTTATCTGCCAATTCTGAATTTCCCAACCGGATCAATTGTGACTCTTTCCACCTGCCTGCTTGTCTCATCTTTTTTTTTTTTTTAAATTGTATTCAAACACAGCCAGCAGGGTTTCTGAAAGGATATTATTTTTCATTTTTTAATTTTTGAGATGGAGTCTCACTTTGTTGCCCAGGCTGGAGTCAGTGATGCAATCTCGGCTCACTGCAACCTCTGCCTCCCAGGTTCAAGTGATTCTGCTGCTTCAGCCTCCCAAGTAGCTGGGATTACAGGTGCCCACCACCACGTCTGGCTCATTTTTCTATTTTTAGTAGAGGTGGGGTTTTACCATGTTGGCCAGGCTGGTCTTGAACTCCGACTTCAGGTGATCCGCCCATCTTGGCCTTCCAAAGTGCTAGGATTACAGGCATGAGACACCACACCCAGCTACTGAAAGGATGTTAACATTCTCAGGCTTCCAGTTTGGGAACAAGCAGCTCCCCACTTTTAGGCTCACTTAAGGGAACTGTGAAAGTATCCTGATTTGCTGTTCTATTGCACTGATGAGAGAGCAGGAGGCAAAGATAGCTGGGTTTTGGGGACAGAGTCACTTCCGGGGCAGGGAACCACTGTAACACAGACTGGGTTTGTATTTAGCGGATGACATTGGTGCCCACATAGTGTTGCCTCCTGTTGAGGGTTTAGGATCGTCTGTAAAAGAACCCTTATTTTAGCATTTCCCAGTTGCTACGATCTCTTTGGAAATGTGCAGAATAAAAGCCAAGTCTCAACAACTGCAGCAGTGCCTTGCTTTCCACGACATTTCTCCTCAAGCACCAACACATTTTCTGGTGACACCCAAGAAACATATGTCCCAGATTTCTGCAGCAGAAGATGATGATGGAAGTCTTCTTGGACACTACATGATTGTTGGCAAGAAATGTGCTGTGGATCTGGGCCTGAATAAGGGTTACCGAATGGTAGTGAACGAAGGTTCAGATGGTGGACAGTCTGTCTATCACGTTCATCTCCATGTTCTTGGAGGTCGGCAGATGCATTGGCCTCCTGGTTAAGCATGTTTTGGGGACAATTTTCTCTTCTCTAGGCAATGATTATGTTAGCCAAGTTCCATATGTTAAGTGGGACACTTATTTTTGCCTGTGTATGGAGAGATTCAATAAATAATTTTCAAACCGGAAAAAAAAATGATGGCTGGGCTTTGTGAAGTGGAGAAGCAAGGAAATAAAGGTAGGTTAGCCTACTTCAGGGACAGTTTCTTGCCTGTCCTTCCATATTCTTATCCTCATCACTAGAAGTGGGCTCGTTCTGTGGGCCACCTTTTTGCATCAACAGCTACCATAAGGCATTGAGCTGCCTGGATTCTGTAAGTAAGTCTCATATATCCTGTCTGTGGCAGATTGCAAAAACTGGTGTTGTTCCTATACCCCTTCCTTGCGTCTGCCCTCTGTGTGATACGTCCTTGTAGCTCTGCCATCAAAAGGTAGAATCTGCTTTCCCACCATTTGAATTTGGGCTGATCTACTTTGGTCTTTAGGATAAGGCAGAAGGACCAATGAGCTGCACAAGCCCAGGCCTCGGCAGGAGGCTAAATTCCACAATGACCCTTACTGTTGTGTAATCTCCTTGCCTTCACTGTGCTTGGCACTTGTGAATATGATGAGCTATTACTCTTGTGATTACGTTATGCTATATAGCAAAAGGGATTTTGTAGATACAACCAATTTGCCAAATCAGTTGACCACAAGATAGTGAGATGATCTGGGTAGGTCTGACCTAATCACATGGGCTCTTTGAATCTGGGTCTAGTGGTCAGAGACAGAGGCAGTCCAAGGTCTGAAGCATGGGGAAGAATTTGACATACCCTGACTGTCTTGGAGATGGAGGGAACTTTGTGGTAAGGAATGTGGGTCACCTTCAGTGGCTAAAAGTGGCCTCTTACAGCTTGCAAGGAATCAGGGACCTCAGTCTTACAACCGCAGGTAACTGAATTCTGCTAACACTGAGAATGGGATTAGAAGCAGATTTTCACCCCCAGAGCCTCCGGCTTAGAACTTAGCCCAGGTGACACCATAATTTCAGCCTTTTGATACCCAGGGTAGAGAACCCACTCTATTTCACTAGACTTCCGATTTACAGACCTGTGAGCTAGTAAATGAGTGTTGTGCTAAGGTGCTAAGTTTGTAGACATTGTTATACAGCAACAGAAAACCAAGATAGCCCCAAACAACTTCATGCACTTCTATTCTCTCTCTTGGAACCTTGGGAAGATTATGAAGCCATGCCCGGACTAGCCTGCTGAGGAATGAGAGATATAAAGCAGAGCCGAGGAGCCCCCACTGAAGCTGGCCAACTTCCAGAAGCAGGGCCACCTGACCAACCCACAATGATCACAGATGCCTGAGGGAACTCAGCGGAGTGTGGAATCACCCAGTTTATCCTGCTCTGTGTTGCTGACCTCCAGAACCATGAGTTATGCAAGTGATTACTGTTTGGCCCATTATGCTTTGGGGTGGTTTGTTACAGAGCAATATCTAATAATATAAAATGTGTCTTCATAAGCAGACACCAAACTTGTTATAATGCTGAGCAGGCATACTGCCACATTTAGAAAAGACGGGATTGATTATTCTTCACATACAAAGCTTTTGTTGACTCATGAGGAGACCCACCCATTTCAGTGAGGTACTCAGGCAGTACAGCATCACAGAGCTGATCAAAGCTGTGGGCATGGGTTCAATCAAGATTATTCTATGGGTCATGTCAAAGTTCTTTACTGCTCCTTTACTTCATGTAGAAACAATTTACTTATAAACATTTTCTATGATCAAGACCTAAGCATTCACCTTTCCATCATTATAAATATGACTGCAAATTATAAATAAGTAAAATATTTTTTAAAAAGTCATCTTGTCAAATTTCTGATTATAGTTGAAAGCAGACATGCTGTGACAGACGACAAATGTGAAAAACATAGATGAAAACATTTCAATGGTGTACTCCTGCTGCCAGAGTTTAAAACAGATATTTATAAATATATGCAATGTGTTTCTGTGTGGAGTCTAACCTGCTTTCCATGAACTCAGGCTGTTTGCAAACTTGGGTTTGTTTTTAGGGAGCTACTGTCTACTTTATGTTCCTAAGATAATCAGGCAAGGGTGTGAAACAAATGTGAGTGGCTCAGTTTCATTTTGAACTCCTGATATGGAGATTAGGGCTTTTGAGCTTAGACGGTTCGACTGCTACAGTGTTTTAGTCATGGGAGGTCTGCAATGGCATCCAATGTTAATACTGTCTACCAGGAAGGCTGCTAATGACTTTTCTCCATCCCTAAATGGGCCAAGAAATGGTAGAACAGACATCTGTGGATGGAGGTTGCTGTAAGATTAATGTGAAGGAGAAAAAGGATCAGCAATAGCACTGCTGTTGCTGGGAAGGGGGTGGGGAGAGGCTGTCACAGAGGAAGACCAAACAGTGTCTTGCAAAGGACAGCAAGCCGGCTACCAAAAGGTCACATGGGACAAAACTTCTGTGTGTGAAAACAATGGGGTTGGGAGGAGTGGGTAGGCAACTTAAGTCAAAATATCAGTGACCCACAAAGAAAAGGAAGAGCAAAATGTAAGGTGGGTGGAGGAGATACAAGTTCACATTCAACTGTAGAGAGGTCCACAAGTGCATCACTGGTTCAGTTATCATGAGACCTGCATGTATGTCTCAGGAAGAGACAGCCATTGGATGCTTAGGATACATGATGGGATTTTCAGCTGGAGACTATTGTGGAGGCTTAGCTGAGAAACAGAGCCAATGTTATCTAAGAGGAATTCTGCTCCATGCAGGGAAATGGAAGGCCACACAATTTGTATAAGCAGTATCTCTGCTAATTCTTAATGTTTTTGTTTGGGAGATGTGATGAGTAGAGAACAAGCTGACCCCAGTGAAGCTTCAGTATTGCACAGTCCTTATTCTGGAGGTACCTGCATATTACCGACAAGCAACATTTTATCTAGAGGCAGAGAGAGCATTTTGAAGGACATTCAGGAGAAGGGATTCAGGTCTGACACTCAGCAAAAATCAAGGTTTTTCTTGTTCAGGCAGAGTCTTTCCCTCTGAGGAGTGGGGAAACTCAGATGATTTGTGTGCATACGTGGTGCATATGGGAAACTCAGATGATTTGTGTGCTGGTGAGCCTTTCTGTCATCTCCTTGGGAAACATTATTTACACAAGTTCCTTATCCCAACCTGTGCCCCCCCCTACCAGTTCCTTTCATGCCCACTGGTGCCTACATCCACTCCTTGTGCCTACAGCCTTCTTATGTTCTGGGTGAGGGAAGAGCAATTTAGTGAACTGGGTCCCAGAGAGGGAAATTGACAATGACATTGACAACCCATTGTCTTCTGCCTTTGTGAATCCCCTTCACATATGCAGTCTGTCCTCAGAGATGCCACGTGATCTGGCCAGCACAGGCTGTATCATCTTTGCGAGTTCAGTTGTTTCTCACACTAGACTGTGTGTACTCCTAGCGCACAAGTCCTCTGCTTTATTTGGCAGTGACCTTCAGCACACATCCAGTGCCTGGCACACGATGGACACTGAAATACCATTTAATAAAGGACACTACTATAACAGTGCACATATTACTATACAGCCATTAAAGTAAATATTTTCCCCATTTTTTTTTAAAACAGTACATGAAATCTTAAAGAGATGATAGTCCCTGAGCATTCTACTTGTGCAGCACGTAGGGCTAGAAATAGCCATTTTCAGCCCTGTACCTCAAAGGCAGCAGGAAGCCAAGTGTCACCATCTGTGATTCAGCCTGTGTCATAAAACAAAAGGGCAGGAGAGGCTGGATGGCTGATGAAAGCAAGTATCTTGTCTCAAGTTCAAAGCAATGCTTTTCCAACCTGTTAGGTTTCCAGGAAGACACGTGCCACCCGGGGACTCTGGACAAGCTGCCTTGCATGTCACCACCTCTTTGTGGGCTACCAGGTACTGGCAAGGCTCATGGCTGCAGGCACAGGCTGTGCAATGCTATGGCGCTCTGCAGATCCCCAGACAGCTTGCAGGTGGCTCCAGGGACTGCTCGCTTCTTTTTTTTTCTCTCTTTTCTCTCTAACCCTATGTTACGAAGGAGCTGCTCACTTCTAAGCCAGGTGTGTATTTTGTTTCCTGGCTGAGTCATTGTTCCATAAAACTTCTGATTTAGGGGAAATCTAAAAACACAGAGTGAACGAGGGAGCATCATTCCCGAAACGTGACATTTTCATGGGCAAGTAAAAACATCTTCATCAGATAGCTACTTCCAAGCAGATTTTGAGTATGGGGTGTACAATTATAACACAGAATATAGCACTTTTTCAGAAATTGGATATTTATAGACTCTAGCTCCATTACATAGTATCGTGTGACCTTGGTTTACTCAAGCGCATTACATGTAAATCGAGCATCATAATATAAACAGGGTATTGTGAGGGCTAGAGGTTCTCATTCCTTACTCCTGGTGCTTCTTTCCATTTGGAAAGGTCTGCTCCTTCTGTCTTCTCCTTTTTTTGGCCTAAGGCTCATAGTCTCTCTCTACCACTTCCTCCCTCATTCAGGATTTGTTTATGCTATTGATGGGTATGACACGGCATGTACCATGTATCCCATCCTCTGCCATTTCTTCCATGGGCAGGCTTCTTGTTGGAGCATGAGTTTTTTTTCTTCTGAGATGGGGTAGAGGGAGGCCTCCAGTCCCCAGAGCATTCCCTGACTTGTCTGTCATGGTGGGCTGCCTCTGAGAAGGGCCCCTATAATATTCACACACATGTGTAATCTCTTCCTCTTATATGTGGCTGGACTTGTTGACTTGCTTCTAACACACAGAATATGGCAAAAGAGTTTGAGATTAGGTTATAAAACATTGTGACTTCTGGCTTGCAGGCCTCTCTTTCTTGCTGTCTTGGAGCCCTGGTATAGAAGGAAGCAAGCTGCCGTGTTCTAAGTAGCCCTACGGAGAGGTCCACATAGCAAGGACTCACGTCTCCAAGACAACAGCCAGCGAGAAACTGAGTCCTCAGTTCAATAGTCTGTGAGGAACTAATTCCTGCCAATAGCCACAGGAGTGAGCATGGAAGCAGGTCCGCTTCCAGTGGACCCTTGAGGTGACCACAGCCCTAGCCAACACCTTGACTGTGGCCTGGTAAGAGGCCCTGAGCCAGAGAAGCCATGTGGCTCCCAGATCCCTGATCCATATAAATTGTGACAAAACAAGTGTGTGTGTGTGTGTGTGTGTGTGTGTGTGTTTGTGTGTTTGAGATAAGGCTTTCTCACCTGTCCATGTTATTATGGGAAGAAGCAGAGACAGATGGAGAAACCTGGAAGATGATTAAATGATTAGAGACTTTGCAGAAAGCGTTAATAAGGCCACAAGCATTTGGGCACCTTTTGCTTTTTCTCACACATTCTTTCTCAGTTCAGGGAAACTAAATGAGCGCACTCTCAGTCCCAAAGCTTCAGTGTTCCAGGCCATGTTTCAAGCATGGTCTAGGAATGGACACTGTATGAATAGGCCCTCACGAGGAGTCACAGCTCCCTGGAGGGTGAGGAGTGAGGACTGCTTGATCCCTTCTGGAGGGAAGAGGGAGAGATCTGTGTCCTGGCAGCTTGAGAAGGTTAAAATGTACTGTCTCAATTTCTTCCCTTGTGTCCTATTTCAGAATCTGTTAAAAAAATTATTTGAATCAGAAAAACAGCATTTGGATTTTATAAAATACAACAGATCAATTCCTACTTGTGGTTTACCCTGGAGCTTGGCATGGAGAACAGTTTTAACAGACATTTTTCAAAAATCATTATTCTCACCAAAATTCAAGCTGGCCCGTGACGTTTGGGTAGGTTCCATTTTTTTAAGCTAATACTTTTCCATCCCCAGTGGTCTCTAGCTTTTAATTATTCCCTCTACATCATGAGTTTAGAAGAAATCAAGTATTTGCCTACCAAAGACAAACTTAGAGCTCTTCTGTGTTCATGAATTTCTGGGCAAACATAACCACTTGAATAGGAAAGAAAAGCACAGTTGATAAATCTCCCAATCTTTAGGGAGGCCCCATGATTTCTAATAACTTCTGATTTCTACTGCTCAGCCCTGTCAATTTCCTTTGGGCCTAGCCTGGCGATATACCTATTTTCATATCTGCATTAGATTACTTGGAACAATCAAAAGTCGTAAGTGATAAGTATTAAAATGGAATTCTATTTAGGGGACATTAAATACTTTTAGTGTAGGATGATTATGGGATATGCCTGCATAGTTAATTTGTAAAGACATATCATTTTATTAGGGCACTGAATTAGTTTCCCATTGTCACTGTAGCAAATTACCACAAACTTAGAGTTTAAGAAAACATACACTTATTGTTTTCTAGTTCTGGAGGTCCCAAGTCTCAAATGGGCCTCACTGGGCTAAAACTGCACCCTGCATTCCTTGACTCATGGCCCTGAATTGCTTCAATCTCTTTCTCCATCATCACATGTATTGCTATAATTAAATAGCAGACTGCTTCAGATGATTATATGTATGCATACACACACTGCATGCAAAACAGATGCAACTTTAAAATGAGGGATATAGCCCTTCTTTTTTATTGGGAGCAGAAGGATTTATCAGTTTATTTCAAGCAAGCCCTCTCAGGGTTACCTGAATGAAACAGTTCTGGTCTGAATCGAGTTTCTTACCAAAGAAATCAGGCTTATAATAAATGGTCCTATTTGAACAAAAAATTTACCTGTGCATTGAGAATTATCTAATGAGTCCATGCACAGGCATTTTTAACATCACCGCAGATTAGTCTATTACATGTTCTTCTTTTCTTCTCCACTGAATCTTAAATCTACAAACTAAAGGCCCAAATCAAATAATTGAACTTCATGAATTCTGTAGCATCCGTAAAGGATGTGGTTCCTTTGTTATTCTGAGTACGCAGGGTGCAGCTTTGAAAGGTGAGCGAATGTAGTTTGGATTCCTAGAAACCATTTGTCCTCTATCCTTCCTTCCTTTCCGGATACCCGCCTGGGTATTAGGTTTTACTACCTTGTCCTGAGGATGATGTAGCCAAACCAAAGAGCTAATTCTTAGTTTTCGGGTTTCAAAAGCTTGGGCTTTGAATTTCCCAAGGCAAAATTAAGAAAGACTTTGGGACCATAAAATTATCCCAAAGCCACTGAAGTGTAAACGTGTGGGTGTCCTGGGGATACATAGACTTCTCAAGGGAGTACTAGGGACTGAGACAGTGTCAGCAAAATCCACTTCCAGATCCTCAATTCCCCTATGTTTTCTTTTCTGTCTGATCTCTCTACAGCCACCATTATGATGTGCAGTTTCTTGCTTTTCCCTCCTCCCACACTTGCCCTTTTCCTGTTTCTACCTCTATCCCGTGATTCACTCCTTATCTTGCTATAGTGGAAAAACTCAAGCAAAGGGACCTGTGAACTAGTACAGATATTGAGGAAGCTGATCTGATAACTGGGGACCACATTCTTTTACAATGATTTTTTAATTCTTTGCTCAGAATAAAATTAGAAAACATACTTAGGATATTTCAAATAACTTTTTTTTTTTTGGAGACAAGGTCTTGCTCTGTTGCCCAGGCTGGACCATAGTGGTGCAAGGATTCTTGTGTTTCAGACTCTCAAGTAGCTGGGATTACAGGCACCTGCCACCACTCCTGGCTAATTCTTGTATTTTTAGTAGAGACGGGATTTTGCCATGTTGGCCAGGCTAGTCTTGAACTCCTGACCTCAAGTGATCTGCAGGCCTTGGCCACCCAAAGTGCCCAGATTACAGGTGTGAGCCACTGGGCCCAGCTGAAAATAATCTTTGATGGTAGACTACTGTGCTATGTTTAGGATGTTAACTCTAAAAAGTTCAAAGAATGGAATGATACTGCTATAATAAAATCTTATGTTTTCAACTACTTAAATAAATTTTTTGGACAAGTCTTTTCAGTGCTATTTTTTAAAACAAAGAACATTAATATTAACCTCTGTCTTATTCTATTGATAAATAGTATTCATTCATAGAGAGATTAACTAATTAGAAAAACTGACCAGTCCTACCCATTTCATTGAGATGACTTTCCATTCAAATTTAAATTTCAAGTTTATTTATTAACATTAAAAATATATTTGTATTGTTTTGATCAATTGTGTACTAAGTAAGACATATTATGGTAACTCTCCAACAGAAAACTTAAAAAAATACATTTGAAACTATATGGTCATAGGACATTTAAAAAAATGTTAATTTATACCCTTTTCTGTGGTGAATTATGGTAGACTTATTTAATTAAATTCTTTCAAGTATGTTATTGTATTAGCACAAAGCTCTGTGGGGAAAATGGAACAGACATGTGACTTCAAGAACATTATAAAATAAGATAAGCGTGTACATTTATATTTTTAACTGAACAATGATGAATATCACAGTTCTTTGGACTTTAAATTCCATTGGATACATTTAAAGGATCTGAGTGACAATTTTATTTTAGACTTTCAATATTTACAATTTACTGGAAGTCACTTTTAGCAACTACTGAAACTGATGACCAAAAACGCCTATGGATGTCAACCTAATAATGTGCTAGGGGGAACAATGTCTTCTGAAATTATTTTAGGGAATAGATGAGTAAATATAGACAGACTGAAGACAAGGTTATAAAAAGCATCCGGAATTATTTAAAAGCAAGATTTGAAATGAGATTGAGAATCTGGGGATGGTGGAGAGTGTTGCTTCTGACAGTAACTGCGGTCTGAGTCAGGAAATGAAGGGTTCAGTCTGAGAGCTGGCAGCACCTAGGCCTTCACGCTTGTCTGGTATCCCTGGGAAGCTGTTGATGTGTGGTTAGGAGAAGGATAAGGGGAGAAAGGCCTGAGATTTCATCAGGTTCCCTCCGTGTGTTTCCTTCCAGTGTTCTCTCCGAGTTTGCAGCTCAGTTGTCCGCAGTGATTACCTGTCTCATGAATGCATCCCTCTTAGTTTACCTCCCTTCCTTTAAGTCTCACTTTATTGTCCTACCTGTGCTTTATGAGATTATCTCCCAAATAAGCTGCCTGCATCCAGGTTCTATCTCAGAATCTGTATTTGGGGGACATCAAAACCAAGACATGTGCCGTACGTCACTTACTTATATAGAATAGATTTAGTTTCAATCTAATTTAGCATACATGTATTGGGTACATGCTAGGTTAGCTCTAGGGACACTCAACAACTGTTGACTGACTTATTAATCAGGATGGAATAGTCAGGACTATCAGCTGGTCCTTTTCTGAGAGATTTAGGGAAAACTGACCTTGAAGAAATTCATCTTAAAAAGATGTGTTACCAATTTGGGAGGCCAAGGAGGGCAGATTGCTTGAGGCCAGAAGTTTGAGACCAGCCTGGCCAACATGGTGAAACCTGTCTCTACCAAAAAAAAAAAAAAAAAAAAAACTAGCTGGGCATGGTGGTGCAAACCTGTAGTCCCAGCTACTCAGGAGGCTGAGGCAGGAGAAATGCTTGAACTCAGGAGATGGAGGTTACAGTAAGCCAAGATCATGCCTCTGCACTCCAGGCTGGGTGACAGAGTAGACTTTGTCCCCCCCACAAAATAAAATAAACAGATGTGATACATCTAGTGAAGAAGCTGATCTGTCAAAAGCCAGAGAGCAAATGCAGAGGCATACCAAAGTCAAATATTTAGGGCAATTCTTTTGGAATAACTAATTTCTCATCAAACAATTTTTTCTTCTTAGGAAATTTGCTGCTGCTCTGTTATTACAACCAGGAACTATAAAGAACCCAAATGTAGTGTCTGGCTAAAAACACAAACAAACAAACAGTTAAGCTTTATTTATAAAGGCAAATAAAAATTATGCTCTATTCTGGAAATAAGCAGGTTTCCTCCCTTAGCATTCATTATGGCCCATGCAAATGCTAGTAATGCAATTATGTAAATATCTAGTTGGGGTTTGGAGTGCTGCCTTTATTATTTAACTCTAAAGTTCTAAAATGCCTCATTTGCATATTACATATTGTAGCCATGGTATAAAGCTTATAAACAAGGTTCTGTTTTTTAGAGAAGTGTTTAAAGCAGGCTTCTACCAGTGAAAATATGAGTCCTACGTAGTACTTAGCCTTGAGCTTTGAGCAAGGGGATATGTTCATAGCCATAAATGAAGAAAACCAAAATTAAAGAAAAATAAAAAAACATGTTAATAACTCTCACAAGTAATTAGCAGAGCTCAAGGGCTTGAAGAAGGGATTGAGTGTCTGATCTCTCTCGGGTGGTTCCTCAACATGTGTGGCCTTGACCAAGTCTTGTCCTCACTTCTGCCATCTGTAAAGATGAAAGCAACTCTTAATACTTAGAATCATTGCTGGGGCATTGGTGTCAGTTGGTTCACTTTCTGATGCTCAAAATTATGGAATAACTCCTTTTCTCACCACAAAGTTGCAGCATTTTAATAAGGAACAGGCTTGGGTCAGGAAAAAAGACACAGCATGGCAAGGCAGTGCTGGCTGCATATCTTCATAGCATGTCTGAGTTGGAAAGAAGCTGAATTATCATCTCATTTAAAAAAATCATTTTTGGGTTTGTAGTACGTGCCAGGCTAAACACTGTGCTAAACACTTTACAAAGATGATCTCACTCCATCATTTCATCAGTCCCATGAGGCGGGCATGATTATCAACATCTTCGAGATGAAGAAGCATGCTCCGAGAGGTAATATGGCTGATGTCTTAAACTTGAAGTTGAAGAGCAAGCCCTGAGCCCTGTTTTAGATTTTTTTCTTTTTTTTTGATGGAGTCTTGCTCTGTTGCTCAGGCTGGAGTGCAGTGGCACAATCCTGGCTCACTGCAACCTCCACCTCCTGGATTCAAGGGATTCTCCTGCCTCAGCTTTCTGAGTGGCTGGGACTACAGGTGCATGCTACCATACCCAGCTCATTTTTTGTATTTTTAGTAAAGACAGGGTTTTACCATGTTAGCCAAGATAGTGTCAATCTCCTGACCTTGTGATCCACTCACCTTGGCCTCCCAAAGTGCTGGGATTACAGGCATGAGCCACAGCACCCGGCTGCTGTTTTAGATTTTTTTTTTTTTTAATTTTTATTGCATTTTAGGTTTTGGGGTACATGTGCAGAACGTGCAAGATAGTTTAATCTCTGTGTAAACTTCTTCATTTTGTTCCACCTTTTCTCTTTAGAAATAAAGCCCTTGGAAACTCTGCGATGTGCCAAGATCCCCAAGGTAATATGTAACAGAGAGACTTTGAATGCAGGTTTTCTGAGTCCCAGGCCAGTCACGTGGTTCAGCAACACCTGCTTCTAGCCCAGGCTTCCCTGTATAGCAGAGTAGTTGTCTCCATACAAGCGTGCAGTGACATGTAGACTAATTGTTCTCAGTGTTTTAAAATGAAACCTGGTGGCTTATGGCTGTAATCCCAGCACTTTAGGAGGCTGAGGTGGAAGGATCATTTGAGGCCAAGAGTTCAAGATCAGCCCAGGCAACATAACAAGACTCTGTCTATGCAAAAGAAAAATAAAAAGAAAAAATAGCTGGTTGTGGCAGTGTGCATCTGTAGGCCCCGGCTACTTGAGAGGTTGAGGCAGGGGGATCACCTCTGCCCAGGAACTGGCGGCTGCAGTGAGCTATGGTTGCACCACTGTACTCCAGCCTGGGTAACACAGAGAGAGCCTCTGTCTCTATTTTTTTTTTTAAATAAAAGAAATCTACAAGGCCTGTATGAAGTTCTGAAGATGCAGATCCTGCAGGAATAAAAGAGAGTCGTTCCCCTTTCCAGGCCTTTCTGGATGTCTTTCTTCCCAGGAATAACCAGCACAGAAGCCAGTCCATTGTCCTTTGCACAACTAAATGAATATAATCATTATTTTTTACATAGAAACAATTCTCTCAAAGAACTTTCAACTGATTTTTGAAACAACAAACAGGCAGTTTTCTATGGGCAGTGTGAGCAGTTTTGTTTTACGAATACTTAGTCTGTTCATTTAGCAGATTTCGGCCTCTTCCATCAACTCCTGTTCCTGCTGGTTTGCCTCTTCATTTACCTAGAACCCTAGTTCATCTGCAGACGCCTTCTCACTTGAAAAGTTCCTTTTCTAACATTCATCTCCAAATTCCCCTTCAAAATTTTTTAGTATTCTCTTTTATTACCAGTACAATTGGTATTTTTTTTTACTTTATCTTCCTACCTTTTGACCTGTGTTTCTATTGTAGATCTAAATGGAAGACAACACACCATCCTCATATTCATGGTGGCTCAATTCTTGCAAGATCTTGCAAAACTTTTGGAAGTTAGTGTTCATTCCTTTATAAAAATATCTTTTCCTTTTTATATCTCCAAAGAATGCAACTGAGGCATAAGCTATGATTTCTATTTACTGATAAGTAATTTTTATTTCATGGGTTTGATGATTGCATCAAATAGATGTGTGTGTGTGTGTGTGTGTGTATGTCGGGGGGGGGTTATGTGTGGGATGGTTAAGAATGTGAGCTATATTACCTAGGTCAAATCTGGCTTAAATCTGGTGTGACCTGGGGCAAATCACTTCACTTTTATTTTGCCTCAGTTTTTAATTTGCAAAATGCATTAACACCTACCTGAGAATTCCAGTGAGAATCAGTCAAGTTAATATATGTAAAGTAATATATGTAATTAGTAATATATGTAAAGTGCTTAGAGCAGTGCCTGTCTCAGAGTAAGTAGAATGTAAGTGATAGCTGTTATATGGTGATCTAATTTACAATTTTCACTATAAATTCTTACTATAAATCCTCCCAATTCAGCTGTTTATTCAAATCAGCACTGTGTAATACAAACACAATGCAGTCCATGTAAGCCATTTAACATTTTCTAGATCTAAAAAAAGGCTTAGCCACACAGTAATAGAGACTTCAACATCCAGCTGATAGTGTTAGACAGGTCTTTGAAGCAGAAAACTAACAAGAAAATTCTGGAGTTAAATTCAACACTTGACCAATTGGACCTAATAGACTTCTACAGACTACTTCAGCCAATAGCCTCAGAGTATACATTCTTCTGATCTGCAGATAGAACATACTGTAAGATCAAGCACATCTTCAGCCATAAAGCAAGTCTCAGGAAAATAATAATTAAAAAAAACATACTAAGCACACTCTCAGATCACAGTGGAATGAAATAGAAATCAATGCAAAGATCTCTTAAAACTAGAAAATTACATGGAAATTAAACAACTTACTCCTAAACGACTTTTGAGTAAACAACAAAATTAAAGTAGAAATCAAAACAATTTTGAAAAAAATAAAAACAGACACAACATATCAAAATCTCTTGGATGCAGCAAAAGCAGTGTTAAGAGAATTTATAGTACTAAATGCCTGCATCGAGAAGTTAGAAAAATCTCAAATTAACAATTTAACATTGTACATAGAGGAACTAGAAACACAAGAACAAACTACACCCAAAGCTACCAGAATAGAAGAAATGACTAAAATCAGAGTGGAACTGAATGAAATTGAGATCCAAAATCCGTACAAAGGATCAACAAAATCAAAATGCTCATTTGAAAGGATAAATGAGATCAATAGACTGCTAGCTAGATTAACAAAGAAAAAAGAGAGAAGGTCCAAATAAACACAACCAGAAATGACTAAATGGTCCTGGTGCAGTGGCTCACACCTGTAATTCTAGCACTTTGGGAGGCTGAGGTGGGCGGATCACCTGAGGTCAAGAGTTGAAGAGCAGCCTGGCCAACATGGTGAAACTCTGTCTCTACTGAAAGTAGAAAAATTAGCTGGATGTGGTGGCTGGGCCTGTAATCCCAGCTACTTGGGAGGCTGAGGCAGGAGAATCACTTGAACCCAGGAGGTGGATGTTGCAGTGAGCCAAGATTGTGCCACTGCACTCCAGCCTGGGCCACAGAGTGAGACTCCATCTCAAAAAACAAAACAAAACAAAAAAAAAAACAATGACTAAAATGACTTTATAACTGATCCCACAGAAATACAAAAGATCTTCAGAGACTATTATAAATATCTCTAAGTACACAAACTAGAAAATCTAGGAAATCTAGAGGAAATGGATAAGTTCCTGGAAAGACACAACCACCCTCGATTGAATCAGAAAGAAGTTGAAACCCTGAATGGTCCAGTAATACCAGTAATGAGCTCTGAAATTAAATAAGTAATAAAAAACACACCAACCTTAAAAAGCCCTGGATTGGATGAATTCATATCTGAATTCCACCAGACATACAAAGAAGTGGTGGTCTCAATCCTACTGAAACTATTCCAAAAAAAATAAAGGAGGAAGGACTTCTTCCTCATTCTACAAACCCAGCATCATCCTGATAGCAGAATCTAATAAAGACACAGTGAAAAAATAAAACAACAGGCCAATATCCCTGATGAACACAGATGCAAAAATCCTCAACAAAATACTAGCAAACTGAATCCAGAAGCATATCCAAAAGTTAATTCACCATGATCAAGTGGGTCCATTCTTGGGATGCAAGGTTGGTTTAACATACATAATTCAATAAATGTGATTCACCACACAACTAAAAACTAAAGACACAACTGAAAACAAAATTGTATGATTATCTCAATAGATGTGGAAAAGCTTTTGATAAAATCCAGCATCCATTCATGATAAAAATCCTCAAGGATTAGGCATGAAGGCACATACCTCAAAATAATAAGAGCTATCTAAACAAACCCACAGCCAATTCTGAATGGGTGAAAGCTGGAAGCATTTCCCTTAAAAACTGGAACAAGATGAAGATGTCTAATTTTGCTACATAGTATTGCAAGTCTTAGCCAGAGCAATCAGGCAAGAGAAAGAAATAAAACGCATCAAAATAGAATGCTTTTATCATTCTTTGCTGATGATATGATTTGATATCTAGAAAACCCTAAAGACTCTGCCAAAAGGCTTCTAGAACTAATAAATGACTTCAGTAAAGTTTCAGGATACAAAATCAAAGTAGAAATATCAGGAGCATTTCTATGCTTCAATAATGTTGAAGCTGAGAGCCAAATCAAGAACACAATTTTGTTTACAATAACCACAAAAACATAAAATACCTAGGAATACATCTAGTCAAGGAGATGAAAGAGCTCTTCAAGGAGAATTATAAAACACTGCTACAAGAAATCATAGGTAACATAAACAAGTAAAGAAACATTCTATGCACATGGAGCAGAAGATTATTATTAAAACGGCCATACTAGTCAAAGTAATGTACAGATTCAGTGCAATTCCTATCAAACTACCAATATAATTTTTCACAGAATTAGAAAAACTACTCTAAAATTCATATGGAACCAAAAAAGAGCCCAAATAGCCTAAGCAATCCTAAGCAAAAAGAACAAAGCTGGAGGCATCACAATACTCCAAACTAAACTACAAGGCTATGGTAACCAAAACAGCATGGCATGACTACAAAAACAGATACACAGACCAAAAGAACAGAATAGAGAACCCAGAAATAAGCCTCATGCCTACAATCATCTGATCTTCAGCAAAGCCAAAAAATAAGCAATAAGGAAAGGACTGTATTCACTAAATAGTGCTGGAATAACTGGCTAGCCATATGCAGAAGAATAAAACTGGACCACTGCCTATCACCATATACAAAAATTAAGGTAGATTAAATACTTAGATGTGAGACCTAAAACTATAAAAGTGCTAGAAGAAAACCAAGACATAAGCCTTGGCAAAGAATTTACAACTAAGTTTTCAAGAGCAATTACAGCAAAAACAAAAATTGGCAAGTGAGACATAATTAAACTTAAGAGCTTCTGCACAGAAAAAGACACTATCAACAGAATAAACAAGAAAACATACAGGAAGGGAGAAAATATTCAGAGACTATGCATTCTACAAAGGGCTAATATTCAGAATATGTATTTAATTCGACAAACAAAAAATAAATAACCCTCTTAAAAAGTGAGCAAAAGACATAAACAGACACTCCTTAAAATGAGATATTCAGGTGGCCAACAAATATATGAAACAATGCTCCATATCACTAATCATCAGTGAAATGCAGATTAAAACCACAATGAGATACCATTATGCAACAGTCAGAATGGCTATTAAAAAAAAGTCAAAAAATAACAGATGCTTGCAAGGCTGCAGAGACAAGAGAATGCTTACATACTGCTGGTGGGAATATAAATTAGTTCAACCATTGTGGAAAGCAGTTTGGAAATTTCTCAAAGAACTAAAAATAGAATTACCATTTGACCCAGTAATTACATTGCTGGATATATACACGAAGGAATAAAAATCATTCTACCCAAAAGACATGTACTTGTATGTTTATTACAGCACTATTGACATGAGTAAACACATTGACTCAACCGAGGTGCCCTTCAGTGGTGGATTGAATAAAGAAAATGTGGCACGTATACACCATGGAATGCTACAAAGCTATAAAAATGAATGAAGTCACACCCATTGCAGCAACATGGATGGAGCTGGAGGTCATTATTCTAAGCAAATTAACACAGGATCAGAAAACCAAATACCACATGTTCTGCTTATAAGTGGGAGCTAAACACTGTGTACTCATGAATATAAAGGTGAAAACAGTAGACACTAGGGACTAGTAGAAGGGAAAGGAGGACAAGGGTTTAAAAAATACCTAGTGAGTACTATGCTTACTGCCTGGGTGATGAGATCATTTAGACCCCAAACCTCAGCATCATGCGATACCCATGTAACAAACCTGCACATGTACCCCTGAATCAAAAATAAAGGTTGAAACTTTAAAAGATGAAGATTATGTTTGACCTTCTGTGTATTAGTCAACTCTGTGTCACAGTAGACACTCATTAACCATGTTTATTCCTTTAACCTGGAGTGTTATCTGGTTTCATTGTTTTCAACTTGGAGCTGACTTTTCCTACTTTTTATTCTGTGTATAATTCAAACTCATCTCATTGTTTTTGCCCACCATATTTCAAAACTCTCTCCACATCCTAACTACACAGGAAGATAGTGATATTTTAAGAAAAATTAATAGGCCTCAATAGGTGTATTTCCCAACTTATTGCCTCTTTGCAAAAATTAAGGAGAACAGAGGCAAGAAGTAGAAATAATATATCTAGAATGACATAATATGATACAATGGGAAGCCAAATAACCAACTTGGAAAAAAGTTCTAAGAATGGAAAAAATACATTAGAATCTGGGTAAGACAAAGCTTAGAAAAATCTGTCCATCATTTAGAAAGTGATTTTTATGGAAGAGGTATCAAAGCAATAATATAAAATAAAATTTTGAGAAATAGAAAAATGGGTCCCATAACTCTTAACATAAACACAACTCTATAACTGTTACCTATTATTCTGCTGTACAGTATAAGGTGTTCATCAGGAGTGTCTGCTCAAGCCAGACTCATGAATAAACTCCAGGTCCATCGTTCCTGATGAACAAGTAACTTAAGAGTCTCTCAGCCTTAGTTTTCTTAGATGTATATGGGTATATAATGTACATATAATGCAATTGTGTAAATAATGCAACTAAATGATGAACCATATACCTGAGGCAAGTTAACATATAATTGAAATAATTTCTTCATGTATTTTTTAAGCCCATGCTATGTGCCATCTTCATAGAGTTTATGATTTAGAAAAGAGGTAGACAGTCACATGGGCATGTAGGTAGATAATAAGAGACAGAGAAGGAAAAGCACAGAAGGTTAAGACAGCTTCCAACGGGGAGATCTGGCCTGGTCCCCAGGGACAGGGAAGGTTCCCTGAGAAGGTGATGCTGAGCTAGGATGCAAAGGAAGAATGGGAATTAAATGAATAAAGGAGGGGCCGGGGGAAGAGCATCCTAGCAAGAGGAACTACATGCAAGGCCCCCGGCTGGGGATCACAGGCTTTCTTGGGGAACTGAAGGTTGGTCATTGTGGCTGGAGCATCCAGAATGAGCAAGGGAGTCCTGAGAATTGAGGTTGAATAGATGGGCAGAGGCCACATCACTTTATCCTAAGTGCAGTGGGAGTCAATGCAGGGCTTTAAGCTGGGGAGAGATGTGAGTTTCTGTGCTGTTAATAGAATGGCTGAGCAAGGGTGAATGTTTGCTCTTGCTGTCCTCTCAGTGAGAGATGATGGTAGCTGTGACTGGGTGGTGGCAGAAGCAATGGCAAAAAGTGGAGAAATCTGGGAGATATTTAGGATGTAAAATGGATGGGACTTTGTGGTGTGCTGGATATGTCAGTGGAAGAAGAGGGAGGTGTTAAGGATAAATCCTAGTCTGCCAGATTGGAAACTCAGCCTGTGGTGATGCCATTCATGGCAAAAGGTAATACTAGAAAAGTGCTAGACTTTGCAGAATACCTTTGTCCTTATTTACTTGCAGACATATTTCACAAATCTGAAACCTTACTGCGCCTTTTGCCTAAAACCTTTTATTAATGAAAGAGCATCACATTCATATGCATATATCTATAAAAACAAATATACACAAAAATAGTAGGTTTGCCATGATTGGTGTAAATTAGTCAAAATATTTATTTAGGTTTATTATAAATGTAAGTAATTTGAACATTTTATACCCTTATTTTTAAAAATCAATTTCATATGCTTTGTTCATAGTTAGGTTTCTAAACAATTGTATCAATTCCCTGATCAAATATTTATTTTCTTCCCCAAAGTCTATGGAATGAAATGTATGCTCTTTGCAATTAACATTATATCCAAGGTCTTGGGTTACTTTTCTGCCTCATCTTCATGGCTTCCCTTTTGCCTCCAAGGGTGTTCTAGGCTTTGATTGTTGGTTCCTCTGCCTGGGATGTCCTCTTAACACTTCTGCCCAGCTGAATCCTACTAATTCTTCAAAGTCTCCTTGAAACTTTACTGCCTCTGAAGCTTTTCTGGATTCCTGTCAAATTGTTTCCAAGCTTTCTTATTCATATGTGAGTTTATATCACAGACAGACTTGAATTAAAGTTAAACGATTCATATCAGCCCCCTCCTCTAGATCAACAAGTTTTACAACTTATTTTGCCTCTTATTCTCTATTACTAAACATTGTGAGCACACCCTCTGTTTGAAGTTGGGCTCCCCCACGAGCAGATCCTGAGATACAGATTTGAGTGTAAGTAATCAGTTTTGGAGGTGATCCCAGGAAGTGCTTTTGATGGAGTGGGAAATTATCAAGCCGATCATGGCAGCTATTTGATGTTGAAAAGGCACTAATGGTGTCTGCAATGCCACCCTGCCCTCACATAAATAGAATATTTTCTTATTTATTGCTCATATAAAATAATGAAAGCTCTCACTCCTCCTCCAAAACAAATAAGAGGACACAGTATTTGGAAAGGAAAATGGGATATTATCAGAGGGGAGTGTAGTAGGGACTTAGATTTTTAAAACTTTTTGAAATTAAAAGTACCTAGAGTTTCCAACTAATATATTTTAATAGTTGAACATATTAAAAATCAGGGTCTAGTATTTATAGTGGATCTAGAAGAAGTAAAGTAAAAAACAACAAGGCCCTAGAGCTTGACAAGTTTTAGTATATAGATGCCACCAGCAGAAAAGGATTATGAGATCTCATGGAATAGGGGGGCCGTTAAACTATGGAGTTTAAAAAAGGAGAATTTTCTCATGAACAATGTAATGGAAAGCCTGAGGAATTAAGAACTTGGAATTTGGATGAGCTCTTCATTAAGGAATGTGTTTTCTGAAGTTTTAAAAAATAGCAAAAATACTAAACATGAAGCATATTCATTGAGACAGGATCATTTGATTGTTTCCTATTAGAGGAAGGAAAATAACTGACCCTTTTTTTTCCATCCTCCATAAATTCCATTCCATCCTCCATTGCATCCTCTCTTCACTCCTAGTCCTTCTTCCTCACTTCCCAGCACTGGCTGCTTTTTAAGGTGATGTGATTTCTCAATCTGTGGAGGATTTAATGTTTTGAGAAATTAAATGGCATTGAATTGCTGTCATCGTGCCTGAGTTATAAAGTATTTAGGTGATTGGTGGTCCACACACATATGGAGAAAGTATCTTTGATTGAGGAAAAGCATATAGATTCTTTTGTACATCTGCACTATTTTTTTCTAATCACAAATAGCATTTTAAAGTAAAAAAGAGGTAAAGTCTTAGTGGGTTTGTATTACTTTAAATTGCTTTCAAGAATGGAATCAGACTACCATTGGCTGGTTTTTCTGTTTCCAAATCATATTCCTAATAGGATGCCAATCCAGTCCAGCAGTTTAATTCATTATTATACAAAATCCAAGTGAGTGAAATTTTAACCTTTGCTTCCAACCACTTTGAGTTGGTTTTATCTGTAATTAACTTAGTGAAAGGCATCTGATGACAGATTCGTCCCTGTGCTCCAATTACCTAACTTAGTAGGTTCTCCAAGGAGTTTATTTAACCACTTTAGACTGAAAAGTGTCATGTGGTAAAATAGAAATCATAAGTAGGAATTCTAGGTGTTTTAATAGTGAATCCCAAAGGGTATTATTGGATGAGCCCACATGGGAATGTTTGTAAACCCTTGACTAGTGTGGTTAGGTCTGGGACAGTATCATGGTCAAAAGAACACCACACTTAAACCAAAGTTAGCTTCAAAGTAACCTAAATCCTTTACATCTTTCAAAGGCAATGCTTTCTAATATCTTCTTTTCACCCCTCTCCCATTCTCTGTGCATATTCTCTGCAGTTATACCCGGACTTTCATTTTCAAACGTCCTTCCCCTGGGAAAATCTCTTCCCCTAGCTTCCAGCCCTCTGGTTTCCTGTGCTTTCTCCCCTGCCCTCTGTCTGATTTTGCCTTACAAAAGATCAGTCTAGCAAAGGTACGAGCTCTTTGGAAGGTGGAAAAAGGAAGACAGATAAGGAAAAGCTGGAATCTTTTTTTAGGGCAGAACGTTGGGAACAGCAAGGGACCCTCATAAGATAATCTTTGTGTTTAAAGTATGTAAATAAGGACATCAGCAATTTTTCTATCTGACAGCACCAAGGGACATTTTATTAACAGTGGACTTGGTTGTCCTTTATAACAGCCAGTAGTAGATAGTAGAGGAGTACATTTCAAAGTTCCATCCTACATTGTGACTCTCATTCATGACTTTACCATAAACCCTTCCTGAACCTACTTATATTTTAAATTTGTGCCACTCCTGGGTTTCACAATGGAAGATAATTTGAGAATTCTCAGATTTGATAAACAATTCTATATTTGCCTCCATATTAACTCTGTATTCTACATATGCCTTTTGTGACTTCAAAGACTTTGCAATGGACGGAATGTTTGTGTGCCTTCAAACTTCCGGAGCTGAAATCCTAATCCTCAACATGATGGTATTAGGAGATGAAGCCCTTGGGAGGTGATTAGGTCACTAGTGTGGAGCCCTCATCAGAGGGATTAGTGCCCTTACAAAAGGGACTCGAAATAACTCTCCAGTTCCTTTTCTACCATTCGAGGATACAAGTTGACGACAGTCTGCAACCTGGAAGATGGCCCTCACCAGGACCAGACCATACTGTCACTCTGACTTCCAGCCTCCAGGATGATGAGAAATAAATTTCTGTTGTTTATAAGCCACCCAGTCATTGGTATTTTGTTATAGCAACCTGAACTAAGACAGTCTTCATTTACACATAAAACCTTCTTTTCTTTTTTAAATCTCTCATTTTTGAGAAAACTCTCTTCTTTTAATCTTTTTAGTTAAGCTTCTTGGATTTCATCCAGTTTGGCTATGTATTCCTTGAGACACAGAGGTCAGAATTTCTCACGGTGTTCCAGATGTGGTATGAATCCATTTTAAATAAGGAATGACAGACTCATAGGATTTACTTTTAATATCTTTTTTGCAATTACCTAGCATTATTTTTGTTGTTCTAGCCTTCCAAAGGACGAATCTCTTTCAAACCACACCATAATACTTCCTATACCATTTTCCTTGGTCATAACCATTGTTGACAACTGTCATAACTAACCTGTAAATAGGGTTGGAATTAATTGTCCCATCTGTCTAACCTACGCTCACATGGAATCTTATGTGCCATTTCCCTCAATCACTGGGATTATGGCCATACCCTGGGGATTACAGTCCAAGAGCAACTTAATGGAAATTCTGAGATAAACTGTAATCATTTACTACATAAGCATGAATAACATAATGATGGAAGAAGACAAACATTATTCTTTGGCAGGAGGTAAAAAAGGACTAATAGTATGTGAAACCAGTAAAAATAAAACTTGATTTTCAAAAGATCTTTAAGTTTCTACATGTAAGTTTCATATGGTAGAATATTGAGAAGAGCATTTTAACTAAATGTGGTAAGAAAACTGTTTACAAGTGGGTAATTCTCTGGTAAGTCTAGCTGCCTTCTATTGGGGCATACATTAAAGAGATGTAAAAATATTTATACTGAGTGTGATGTCTCATGCCTGTAATCCAAGAACTTTGGGAGGCTGAAACAGGTGGAACACTTGAGGCCAAAAGTTTGAGGCCAGCCTAGGCAACATAGTAAAATCCTGTCTATACTAAAAATACAAAAATTAGCCTGGTATAGTGGCACACACTTGTAATTCCAGCTACTTGGGAGGCTGAGGTGGGAGGATCACTTGAATGGGGGAAGCAGAGGTTGCAGTGAGCTGAGATCATGCCACTGCACTCCAGACTGGGTGGCAGAGTGAGACTTCATCTCAAAAAAAAAAAAAAAAAAAAAAAAATTTAAATTGTGTAACTTAAGTTTTTTGATTTGGAAAATACAGTTTTTATTAATGTTATTTGTGTTAACATTTAATGTGTTTATTGTAATTTAAAAACTAATAAATATTTTAAAATTCTCAATTTAAATTTCTAATATTAGAAATATCAGTACACACAATCCCCATCAACCAAAGCTCTTTGATGCCCTCCACTTTTGAGAGTGTAAAGGGATGTTGAGGCCAAAAAGTTTGAGAGCTGCTAGACTTTAGAGAATCCAAAAGTCATTTCCATCTTCTCTGTGTACATTAAGTATTTACTTCTTCAAAGGATCTTGCTATATTTCTTTCATTCACCAGGGTATTTATATTTATCTGAGAGCATAGAGCAGTTTCCTACTGACTGGGAGTTTCAAAGGAAGAACACAGTACATACAACAATAAGGACATACAGTAGCAGAGAATACAGGTACCAAGAATAATGCTAATTTCAGTTTTTCGTGGTTCAGAGTGAGTATCTGAAATTCCATATTTAGCCGTCAAATAATAATTTTATAAACTGGGCTTATTTTGTAGTCTTGAAAGAACAAGTCTTGCTTTTTCTGCAGTGATAACATTCATGAAAAAAAGAAAGTCTCAAAATCTGGAAAAGTCATCTAATTCTTAAAAGGTTTAGGAAATTCTGTGCTTTCAAAGATGGATTAAAGAGTAGCCTCATCATTTCAGAAAGAGAAAACTGGAGAAGGAAAGATAGTGAAGTTTATAAAACTAGCTAAGTTTTTCTGTTTCCAAGATGAGTAAAGATACTAGAAGAGTCATGTCATGGCCATATTTTACACAAACTCCCCTTCCAACTAAATGGGAAATAAGACATGAGTGACATTTGATTGAGACTCAGTAAGGACCATAAATTTCTCAGAAAATATAACTAGGATGTTATAGAGTCATTAAATAATCCTTCAAATCTAACCAAACCATTGTGGAATAGATTAAATGCATTTGTAGTTGTAACTGTCTACTTTTGAATGCTCGAAGGAAATCTTTAGATGAAAACAGAGGAGATTTAGAGACAGGTTTGAGATTTCCTACAAGAACTTAGAATTATTTCAGATATAGAACAACTAACCTATGACTTTATCCATGTGGAATGAAGCACTGATAGGTGGTGTGGTAGGGAGAATAATGACTTCTCCAAAGATGTTTACATCCTAATTCTTGGAACATGTGAAGGTGTTGCCTTACAAGGCAAAAGGGACTATGAAGGTGTGATATTAAAGACTTTAAGATGCAAAAAATTATCTTGGTTTGTCAAGTGGGCTCAAGCTAATCACACGGGTTCTTAAAAACAGACAACCTTTCCCACTGCGATCAGAGAAAGGAAGATGGGATTACAGAACTTCAGAGAATTGCATTTCACTGCATTTTTGTTGCATTTGTCTTTGAAGATGAAGGTTGGAGTCATGAGTCACGAAATGTGGAAAGCCTCTAGAATCTGGAAAAGGCAAGAATGTTGATTTACCCTTCGAGTCTCCAGAAAGGAACATAGTCCGGCAGACACCTTGATTTTAGCCCAGTGAGACCCTTGTTGGACTTGTATAGAACTGTAAGATAACACATTTGGGTTGTTTTAAACCTCTAAGTTACAAAGAACTAAATCCATTAGCATTACCTTGATTTTGTCCTTTTATTTCCTCTTTCTTCATCATCTTTTTTTTTTTAAGCCCATGATATTCTGGTATAGCATATTTCCTCTTTATTCTTTTTTAAAAATGTATTTATTATACTTTAAGTTCTGGGGTATATGTACAGATGATGCAGGTTTGTTACATTGGTATACACGTGCCATGGTGGTGGTTTGCTGCATCCATTGCCCCATCATCTATAGTAGGTGTTTCTCCTAATGCTATCCCTCCCCAATCCCTCCACCCCCTGCTATTCCTCCCCTGGCCCCCTACCCTCTAGGCCCTGGTGTGTGATAATACCCTCGCTGTATCCATGTGTTCTCATTGTTCAACACCTACTTATGAGTGAGAACGTGCAGTGTTTGATTTTCCGTTCTTGTATCAGTTGGCTGAGAATGATGATTTCTAGTTTCATCCATGCAAAGGACATGAACTCATCCTTTTTTATGGCTGCATAGTATTCCATGATGTATATGTGCCACATTGTTCTTTGTGACTGTTTTTTGTAAAAGAGTAATGATCAGTCTTGCAATCATTATAATACTATTATTTGTCTGCTTTCCAAAATGTATAAAACATTTGAAGGATTATGTGACATAAAAAGATTAATACTGAAAAAAACCTCTAAGTTTATAGTAGCTCATTAAGGTGAAAAATAAATATAGCAGAGTTGAAATTGGACATTTTTCTGACTCCCAGCTCCTCTCATTCTTTTCAATGCAGTATTGTATAGGCTGTTCTA
Source organism: Saguinus oedipus (assembly GCA_031835075.1). Taxonomy (NCBI): domain Eukaryota; kingdom Metazoa; phylum Chordata; class Mammalia; order Primates; family Cebidae; genus Saguinus; species Saguinus oedipus. Next base: position 53,440,881 of record CM063186.1, on the reverse strand, counting down.
TGCAGCTAACACATTAATCAAGTAATAAGAGAAGAAGCCAAGAGATACATGTTGCGTTTCTATTTCTTTCATGAGGAACACATGGGAACCTATTTCTAGGTCTTTGATTCTACCAATGAGTGACTTAGGAAAGCAGCCTCCTGAGAAAATTATTCAAAAACCTTGTTTTTTCTTTAGGTAGAAAAAGGAAAGAAAAGTAGTAAAAAAAGTCTTACAATTATTTAAATAAATGAAATAATTTATTGTAGTCATTTAAAGTCCATAGACATATAGATTTCAATTTATGGGAGAGAATGGGCCCAGCAAAATGTTAAAAAGTATTTGTTAATATTTTGAACCTTGTTCTAGTAGTATGATAGTGGTAGGGATAAGTCAAGGTAGAACAACAACAAAAAAGAAGATCTTGGAGAAGTTCCAAGATGGCTGATCGCTAACAGCTTGGGATTGTAGCTCCCAGTGAAAGCCCAGAAAACAAGAGGACGCCACACTTTCAGATGAATTTTCGTTGATCACGGACCAGAAGATTTCCAGTGGAGGAGTCCCATGGGTCACCAGTGCGACTCTTGTGGCCAGCGCAGCGGTTTTGCCATCGCCTCGGCACGGCAGCTCTTTGTGCAGAGTAAACAGGACTAGTTCTCCTTCTGACAGATGTTTGGAGCTCCGAAAAGGCAGAGCCGCTTGTTAGGGACTCAAGAAGGAAGCCTGACCGGAGATTCCCAGGCAGAAGAGCACCATCAGTCTTATCGCTGCTGTTTTGGCCGGCGCAGTGGGTTGCTCGGATTCCAGCACTGGGAATCAATAAATTGGACGTCCACTCAGAAACCTAATTAGAGAGGTGGTAATTGTAAAGACAACAGATGGATAAATTCATAATAAAGGGAAAATACCAGCTTAAAAAGGCCGAGAATACCCAAAATCAGAATCCCTCTCCCTCTACAGGGGATTGCAATTCCTCATCAGCAACGGAACAAGCCCTGATGGAAAAGGACTGTGTTCCATTATCTGAAGTAGGCTTCAGAAGGTGGATGATAAGAAACTTGTGGGATTTGAAAGAACTTGTTCTAACCCAATGTAAAGAAACTAAGAACTTTGAAAAAAGGTTTGACGAAATGCTAAAAATAATGGACAATATAGAGAGGAATATAAATGAACTAACGGAGTTGAAAAATACAACACGAGAACTTAGTGAAATATGCACAAGTTTGAATAGCCGAATTGATCAAGCAAAAGAAAGGATATCAGAGGTCGAAGACCAATTTAATGAAATAAAACGAGAAGACAAGAATAGAGAAAAAAGGATAAAAGGAATGAGCAAAGTCTCCAAGAAATATGGGACTATGTGAAAAGATCCAATCTACATTTGATAGGTGTACCTGAATGTGATGGAGAGAATGAATCCAAGCTGGAAAATACTCTTCAGGATATTATCCAGGAGAACTTTCCCAATCTAGCAAAGCAGGACACTATTCAACCCCAGGTAATACAGAGAACACCACAAAGACATTCCTCAAGAAGAGCAACCCCAAGGCACATAATTGTTAGATTCACCAGGGTTGAAACGAAGGAGAAAATACTAAGGGCAGCCAGAGAGAAAGGTCAGGTTACCCACAAAGGGAAGCCTATTAGACGTACAGCAGATCTCTCAGCAGAAACCCTACAAGCCAGAAGAGAGTGGGGGCCGATGTTCAACATCCTTAAAGAACAGAACTTTCAGCCCAGAATTTCATATCCTGCCAAACTAAGCATCACAATTGAAGGAAAAATAAAATCTTTTATGAACAAGCAAGTACTCAGAGATTTTATTACCATCATGCCTGTTTTACAAAAACTCCTGAAAGAAGCATTACACAGAGAAAGGAACAACCAGTATTAGCCTTTCTAAAAATATACCAAAAAGTAAAGCACATCAACATAAAGAAGAATTTACATCAACGAATGGATAAAATAGCCAGTTAACATCAAATGGCAGTAACCCTAAATTTAAATCAACTAAATCCCCCAATCAAAAGATACAGCCAAAACCTAACAGTATACTACATCCAGACCCATTTTATATCCAAAGATACACAAAGTCTCAAAACAAAGGGTTGGAGAAAGATTTACCAACCAAATGGAGAGCAAAAATAAATAAATAAACAAAAAGCAGGAGTTGCAATTCTCGCATTTGATAAAACAGATTTCAAAGCAACAAAGATATAGTGGTAAAAGGATCAATGCAATAATAAGAGCTAAGGATCCTAACACCTAGATACATAAGACCTATAAAGAGATTTAGACTCAACGAGACAGAAAATTAATAAGGATATCCAGAACTTGAACTCAGATCTGGAACAAGTAAACTTAATAAGTATTTATAGAGCTCTCCACTTTAAATACACAAAATATACATTCTCCACTTTAAATACACAAAATATTGATTGGCCATTATTAATACCCATTTTTAGAATAAAGCAATATTCCTGTTCTCTCTCCCTCTTTTTCTTCCTCTTTCTTCCTCTCCTTCTCTCCTTAAAAATAAATAAATAAATAAATAAAAATAGACATCAAAGGTACCGAATTTTTGAAGCTTGTTAGAAGGAAGGAAAAAAAAAAAGAGAGAACAACAAAAAAAGAAATGAAAATTTACTAAGCTGCCTGGCGAGAAAACTGCAGTTTCTGTTTTTTTCACCCTCATGTAGTTTTGTTGACTTCAAGCCAAAGATGCCTAGAGGGAGAGCAGCAAATACGAATGATAGCGGCAGTGAAGAGGGAAGGAGATGAGTGCCAAAGCAGTTTCAAGGTAGTGAGGCGTTTGCCAAGCCAGGAAACCATCACTGCTTGCTGCCTTTACATGCCTCACCTGGTATGGGGACCAGGACAAACTAAGTTGTGTTTACATTCAGCATTTCTATTTTGAAACTTTGTATACTTTGTCACCAACATTTATTTTAAATGATTGGCTTTAAATTACTTCAGAGTAATTTCAGCACATCTTAGGGGTGACAGTTTTCCTATGAATGACAGTTGAAAGTCAGGGGTAACTTAGGCTTACCTGAAAGAATTTTACTTTTTTAAAAACACTTGTCCCTTCTATGTCCATTGAAAACCTATCTGCATTTCATAACCCTCGTATAATGGGAATACATGTTTGGTTTTTGTCTTTGGGCAAAACCTCCGAGTATATGCTGAATATCATGGTATGAAGAAAATAACATTTAGTAAATCCCCTAATCACTTGTGTCTCACCCAGATGGTGTCCCAGATCCAGTATAAATTTTCTGTCAGGATGTAGAGAAAGCAAATCTTTATCCAGCCATGCATTTTGTTTGGTCTCAGGGCACCTAGGAAATGCCTCATGAGTATAAGGAGACTTGATTGATAGAGCGGTGCATTAAGGATGTCTGAGAAGGGATAAAAATGGGAAAACAAAAGTTTTCTATGTGGTCTGAATTATACTTCTGAAATGGGTTTGGTTTTTAGAAAGTCCACATTTTGAATTACTTCTGGCCTCCATCCACGGATCTAGGAAGATTCAGCTAACTTAGCTAATTTCTAAGGCACGAGAAGGCTCTATAAACTTGAACTCCCAGCTAGTGTTTGTATGTCAAGGGGTTTGTTTCTTCAGTATCTCAACTTCTCAAACAATAGTTTGGATAGTGTTTCAATGATAATGTGACATGAGCAGACACGTTGCATTGGTTCACAATGTTAATTAGTGTTAATCATGGTCAAGTAAGCTGCAAGTCCAATGAAACAGCATGAAATGTTGATATTCTGACCTAGGAGAACAATGTCTCAAGTGCTAAGACAAGGATGGAAAACATGTAACACCTCATTAAATATAATGTTATTATACGGTAATTTTTTTCCCCTGTAACTCTGAATCAGAGCATCCAATAAATTTTACATGGGATGAATGTACTTCCATAAAAACATTCTTTCCTGTGCTAGAGGATGCTGATAAAATGTAAGGGATGTGGAAGGTAAGAAGTGAAATACAGTAACAGCTGCCACAGAGAAGTGCTGCCTTTGGCTTGAACGTATGGTTGGAGCACTGAAACAGAGTCTGGGGTTTCAGCCTGTCTTTATCCACAGATAAAGGAAGAGCAGCATACTTAATTCCTCACATGAGATTCTTATTTTGTAACATGGTGTCAGTAACATGGAGCATTATTGCAAAGACTTAGAAAAAGGAAGCAAGACTTCCAATATGGTGCCTGACACCTGGTGCTTAATGAGGTGGGCTTTATTCTCTCCCTAGCCTTAACCTAGAAAACAAGGATAACAATGCCTGTTGCATCCCTTCCCCAAAGTACTACCTCTATCCTTCCAGCGATCCTGTAGGGAATCATCCATCTCCTTTTTTTTTTTAAAAAAAAACAACAACAAAGTTTTAGTTTCAAGGGTACATGTACAGGTTTGTTATATAGGTACATTGTGTGTTGCCAGGGTTTGGTGGAAAGGTTATTTCACCAGCCAGGTAATAAGCACAGTACCTGATAGGTGGTTTTTTGATTCTCACCCTCCTCCTACTCTCCACCCTCAAGTAGGCCCCAGTGTCTGTTGTTCACTCTTTGTGTCAATGTGTACACGATGTTTAGCTTCCTCTAATAAGTGAGAACATGGTATTTGTTTTTTTGTTCTTATGCTAGTTCACTTGGGATAATGATCTCCGGCTCCATCCCTGTTGCTGCAAAGGACACGATCTCGTTCTTTTTTATGGTGGTGTAGGATTCCATTGTGTATATGTACCACATTTTTTTTACCCAGTCTACTGTTGACGGGCATTTAGATTGATTCTATGTCTTTGCTATTGGGAATAGTGCTGCAATGAACATACAAATGCATGTATCTTTATTGTAGAATAATTTATATTCATTTGGGAATATACCTTATAAAGAGATTGCTGGGTTGAATGGTAATTCTGCTTTGAGCTCTTTGAGAAATTGCCAAACAATGCCTGAAATAATTTACATTCCCAGCAGCTGTGTATAAGTGTTTCCATTTTTCTGCAACCTCACTAGAATTTTTTATTTCTCGACTTTTTAATAATAGTCACTCTGACTGGTGTGAGATGATGTCTCACTGTGGTTTTGATTTGTGTTTCTCTAATGATTAGTGACACTGAACATTTTTTCATGTGCTTGTTGGCTGTGTGTATGTCTTCTTTTGAAAAGCGTCTGTTCAGTTCTTTGCCCACATTTTAAGGGGGTTGTTTTATGTTTACTGATTTAAGCTCCTTATAGATTCTGATGCATAGTTTGCAAATATTTTCTCCCATTCCATAGGTTGTCTGTTTACTCTATCGATAGTTTCTTTTGCTGTGAAGAATATCTTAAATTTAACTAGGTCACATTTGTCAGTTTTTGTTTTTGTTGCAATAGCTTTTGGCTTTGTCACGAGATCTTTGCCAGGTCCTACTTCCAGAATGGTACTTCCTAGGTTATCATCTGGGTTTTTGTAGTTTTAGGTTTTACATTTAAGTCTTATTGAGTTAGTTTTTGTGTATGGTAATAGGCAGGGGTCCAGTGTCAATCTTCTGCATATGGCTAGCTAGTTTTCCCAGAACCATTTATGAAATATGGAGTCTTTTCCTTGTTTATTTTTGTGACTTTGTTGAAGATCAGATGCGGGTAGGTGTGCAGCATTATTTCTCAGCTCTCAATTCTCTTTTATTGGTCTATGTGTATGTTATTGTAGTGATACTGTGCTGTTTTGGTTACTGCAGACTTACCGTACAGTTTGAAATTGAGTAATGTGATGCCTCTAGCTTTATTCTTTTTGCTTAGGATGCTTTGGCTATTTGAGCTCTTTTTTTGGTTTCATATGAATTTCAAAATTGTTTTTTCTAATTATATAAAAATGTCATTGGTAGTTCAATAGGAATAGCATTGACTCTGTAAATTGCTTTGGGCAATATAACCATTTTAATGATGTTATGGTTCTTCCTATCCATGAGCATGGAATGTTTTTCCATTTGTTTGTGTCACCTCTGATTTCTTTGAGCAGTGTTTTATAATTCTCATTGTAGAAATCATTCACCATCCTGATTAGCTATATTCCTAGGTTGTGTGTGTAGCTATTGTGAATGGGATTGTATTCATGATTTGGATCTCAGCTTGTATGTTGTTGGTGTATAGAAATACTATTGATTTTTGTACATTGATTTTGTATCCTGAAACTTAGCTGAAGTTGATTATCAGATCAAGGAGTTTTGGGGAGAGGCTATGGGGTTTTCTAGGTGTAGAATCATATCTGCCAAGAGGGATAGTTTGACTTCTTCTCTTCTTATTTGGATGCCTTTTATTTCTTTCTCTTGCCTGAATACTCTGGCCAGGACTTCGAGTATTATGTTGAATAGGAGTGGAGAGAGTGCATTCTTGTCTTGTTCTGGTTTCCAAGTAAAATGCTTCTAGCTTTTGCCCATTCTGTATGATGTTGGCTGTGAGTTTGTCATAGATGGCTCTTATTATTTTGAAGTATGTTTCTTCAATGCCTAGTTGAGGGTTTTTATCTTGAAGGCATGTTGGATTTTATCAAAAGCTTTTTCTGTAGCTATTGTGATAATCATATGGTTTCCATTTTAAGTCCTGTTTATGTGATTAATTACATTTATTGGTTTGCATATGTTGAACCAAGCTTGCATCCCAGGGATAAAGCCTCCTTAATCCTCATGGGTTAGCTTTTTGATGTGCTGCTAGATTCAGTTTGCTAATATTTTGTTGAGGATTTTTGCATCTGTGTTTATCAGGGATATTGTCCTAAAGTTTTCTTTGTGTGTGTATGTGTATATTTTTGCCAGATTTTGGTATCAGGATGATACTGGCCTCATAGAATGAGTTAGGGAAGAGCCTCTCTTCTTCAATTTTTTGAAATAGCTTTAGTAGGCATGGTACCAGCTCTTTATGCATCTGGTGGAATTTGGTTGTGTATCTCTCCGGTCCTGGACTTTTTCTGGTTGGTTTTTATTATGAATTCAGTTTCTGAACTCTTCATTGGTCTGTTCAGGGATTCAGTTTATTTCTGGTTTAATCTTGGGAGGTTGCATTTCCAGGTTCATCCATTTCTTCTAGGTTTTCTAGCTTGTATGCATAGTGGTGTTCATATTAGTATCTGAAGGGTTTTTTTTTTTTTTTTTGTATTTCTGTGGGGTTGGTGGTAATGTCCCCATTGTTATTTCTGATTGTGTTTATTTGGATATTCTCTCTTTTCTTCTTTGTTAGTCTGGCTAGGGGTCTATTCATCTTAATAATTCTTGCTTTTTGGGGAAAGCAAAATATCTTGGTAACTGCTTAAAACTGAAAGTGTGTTCTTCTGAGGTGACTAATACTTCCAATACCATTGACTGTGATAAGGACAGTTGTAACAGAGGTATTATTGAAAGAACAAAGTTAGGGAAGAGAAGCAGAATAGGAAAAGCTACATAGTGGGTGTGACACCAGTTCCCTAGTGGGAGGAGAGGGGAAGGGGATCACTCCTTGGGAAGAGGAAAAGAGATGGGGACACCCTGGGGACATGCATCTCCTCCTGGATGCTTTCCTAAGGTTTGAACACTGTGGTGGTCAGGGGCTATTGGTCTACTTCTTTCTCACCTTAAGGATCAGTTGCTGCTTTATTTAGCATTTAGAGGTTTTGGGGGAAAGAAAATTGGCATAAACTTATTAAACTACATTGAAGAAATCTAAGTGATATGAAAAACATTGTTAATATTTTAGTGGTTTAATTGTAAAATTCAATGAAATTAATCTGAGTGCAGATTCTTGTCACATAAATCAAGTGTTTACAATTCCCATTTCATGGGGCATGACAAAACCCTATCTGAACCATCTGTTCTTGCACAGTGTTAACAAACTCAAAGTTGAAAAGAGGACAACATGTTTGTGCTTGCAAACTTTTTTCTTAAATATGTTTAATAAAAAACTTTTGTGCCTGCCCTTGGCACTTCACCCTTTTATTGATGATATCTTCTTGGTAAACAAATTTCTCTTAAATTTGATAAAATCTTAAATGGAATTAAAGTTCAGTGAATGCAATTTTATTTTTACCTTTATCAAACCCTAAAATGCCAATGATACTTTAAAAAATCATGTATCCTTCTTTTAAAATTTTTGTTTGGTCCCACATTGATCTTTCTCCTAAAATAATTGAAACAGCAAATTGACACATTTACCTGTAAATTTTGACCCAACTTAATATCTTCCAATTTTTTGGACAATTTCAATGTATTCATTTTTCTTAAATGTGAACATAGCTACAGGGCACAGTCTGTGAACCAGGGAGCAGGCCTTCACCACGCAACAAATCAGTCTGGGCCTTGGTCTTGGACTTTTCAGCATCCAGAACTGTAAGAAATAAGTTATGTTGCTTATGAATTATGCGGACTAAGATACTTTGTAATAGTAACACAAATAGACTAAGTCATGTAGTATTTTACTAATAGAGTAATTTTAACTAAAAAGCACAATTTAGATTTTCTTTGGTGGTTCATGAATTAGTGTTTGAGGCCATTCAGAAATATGGCTTCCAACAATAATTTGAGAAATGGTTGCATGAATTAAAATATGTGCATAATATGAGGAGACGAACATTTCAGAGATAAAAAAAACACATGAATGCTTACATTTTGGTTGATTTCATAATGAATATGCAAAACTACAGGATACTGTGAATTCTGATAAGTTTTGGTGATGAATTTCATTCATCACGCATGTGGGATTTGGTTGGGGTAGTCATACAAGATACAGTATATGTTTTTAAAAAAATAAGTGGTCTATCTTTGCCACATCTAATCAGTGAAAATATCTTTCTTCAAACAGTTAAAAGAAGATGGAGTAGAAAAAGTTAGTTTCTATTACTCTCGTAATGCTTCAATCTTTCATGCAATTGCAGCTTTTGGATCGTATTTACAGCTTTTTGTGGTTTTACTGTATTAGTTACACTGTTTCATAGCCTTCTTCATTTCTTTTCTTTCTTTTTAAAAATTAAGTAATCCCAGCACTTTGGGAGGCCGAGGCGGGTGGATCAGGAGGTCAAGAGATCGAGACCATCCTGGTCAACATGGTGACACCCTGTCTCTACTAAAAATACAAAAAGCTAGCTGGGCATGGTGGCGCGTGCCTGTCATCCCAGCTACAAAGGAGGCTGAGGCAGGAGAATTGCCTGAACCCAGGAGGTGGAGGTTGCGGTGAGCCGAGATCACGCCATTGCACTCCAGCCTGGGTAACAAGAGTGAAACTCCATCTCAAAAACAAAAAAATAATTATTATTATTTAAAAAAAAATCTCTCCTTTTGAGGGGGATGGGACTAAGTCTTTATATTCCTGGCATGCATGCTATAATACAAGTAATTACAACTATAATATCAATAAGAACTAACATATTATTTGTTATGAGCTCAACATTTTAAACTATTTTTCATTTTAACTTATTTAAAGTTATGAAGCAGGCTATATATATATATATATATATATATATATATATATATATGTCTAGTTTATGAGAAAATTGAGTAAAAAAGAGGTTAAAAAGCCCATTCTAACCACACTCAGTTAGTAAGTAGTTGTATTCAAACATAGGCTCCTGAGCCCATGCTCCAGCTAAAAGTTGTATGCTGTGCTACGGTCTGAATGTTTGTGTGCTTCCCAAATTCATATGTTGATACCTAATCTGCAATACAATAGTATTAAGAAGTGGGTCTTGTGGGAGGTGGTTAAATCATGAAGGTTAAGCTTTCATGAGTGAGATCAGTGTCCTTATAGAAGAGGCCCACAGGAGCTTGTTCACCTCTTCCAGGTGAGAACACAGTAAAAAGACATTGATTATAAGCCAGATATCAGGCTCTCACCGGACCCTGAATCTGCCCTCATCTTGGACTTGCAGCCTCCAGAACGGTGAAAAATAAATTCCTATTGTTTACAAGTTACCCAGTCTATGGTTGTGTGTTTGTGTTACTGTAAACTAAAGGAATACCTGGGTAATTTACAAAATAAAGAAAAGAGTGTTTTTTTTGGCTCCTGATTCTGCAGGCTGTACAAGAAGCATGGTGACAGCATATGCTTCTGATGAGGGCTTCAGGGAGCTTCCACTCATGGTGAGAGTAAAGGGGAGCTAATATGTGCAGAGATCACCTGGCAAGAGAGGAAGCAAGGGAGAAGGAAGGTGACAGCTTCTTTTCAACAGCCAGATCTTGTGGAAACCAACAGAGTGAGAACTCATTCATTACTGTGAAGACACTGGAACTGGGTAACAGGCAGAGGTTGGAACAGTTTGGAGGGCTCAGAAGACAGGCAGATGTGGGAAAGTTTGGAACTTCCTAGAGACTTGTTGAATGGTTTTGACTGAAATGCTGATAGTGATATGGACAATCAGGTCCAGGTTGGGATGGTTTCAGATGGAGCTGAGAAACCTGTCGGTAACTGGAGCAAAGGTCACTCTTGTTGTGCAAAGAGACCGGTTGCGTTTTGCCCCTGCCCTAGAGATCTGTGTAATTTTGAACTTGAGAGAGATGATTTAGGGTATTTGGGGGAAGAAATTTCTAAGCAGCAAAGCATTCAACAGGAAGCAGATCATAAAAGTTTGAAAAATTTGCAGACTTAAAATGCAGTAGAAAAGAGAACCTCATTTTCTGGGGAGAAATTCAAGCCTGCTGCAGAAAATTGCTTAAGTAATGAGGATCCAAATGTTAATAACCAAGACAATGGGGAAAATGTTTCCAGGGCATGTCAGAGACCTTCACAGCATCTTCTCCCATTACTGGCCTGGAGCTCTAGGAGAAAAGAATGTTTTCTTTGGCCAGGTCCAGGGTGGCCTGCTGTGTGCAGCCTCCGGACATGAAGCCCTGCATCCTAGCTGCTTCAGTTCCAGCCATGGCTAGAAGAGGGCAAGGTACAGCTCAGGCTGTGGCTTCAGAGGGTGCAAGCCCCAAGCCTTGGTGGCTTACACATGATGTTGGGTTTGTAGGTGTACCAAAGTCAAGAATTGCGATTTGGGAACCTCCACCTGTATTTCAGAGGCTGTATGAAAATGCCTGGATGTCAATGCTATGATTGTGAGGCTTCCTCAGCCATGTGGAACTGAGAGTCCATTAAACCTCATATATATATATATGTGTGTGTGTGTATAAATTATATATACTAATTTATATATATCTTTATCATCAGTGTAAAATTGGACTGATAGAACCCCCATTGTATCTGGGAAGTGATGAACTTGCTTTTGATTTCACAGGCTCATAGGTGGAAAAGACTTGCCTTGTCATAGATGAGACTTTGGATTATGGACTTTTGAGTTAATGCTGAAATGAGTTAAGACTTTGGGGGACCATTGACAAGGCGTGACTGGTTTTGTGAGGACATGAGATTTGGGAGGGGGTGGGTACTGAATGATATGGTTTGGCTGTGTCCCCACCCAAATCTCACCTTGAATTGTAATAATCCCTGTGTGTCAAGGTTTGGGCCAGGTACAAATATTTGAATCATGGGGGCAGTTTCCACCATACTGTTCTCATGGTAGTGAATAAGTCTTGTGAGGTGTGATGCTTGCCTGCTGCCATGTAAGACATGACTTTGTTTCTCTTTCACATTCCACCATGATTATGAGGCCTCCCTAGCCATGCTGAACTGAGTCAGTTAAGCCTTTTCCCTTTATACATTACCTAGTCTTGGGTATGTCTTTATTAGCAGTGTGAGAACAGACTAACACATCAAGCCATTTATGGGAGATCTGCCCCCACAACCCAAACACTTCATTAGGCCCCATCTTCAACATGGGATCAGATTTCAACATGAGATTTGGAGGGGTTAAGCAAACCAAACTATAGCAATGGTATTTTGTTGTAGCAGTCTGAATATACTAAGCCAAGATGCTATATATATATTTTTTTCACTGGTTCATTATTTGTTCATTCAGAAAAAAATATTAAGCACTAACTGCATCAGGCAGTATTCTGGGCATAAGAAAGTCGAGATAGAAGATCATGTATTGGCTTTTATACCTGACTCAGCCTAGCTGGGAGGAGAAAGTTCAACCAAGTTTTATAATGTTGAATCTTGAAGAATTAATTACTTCAAGAACCAGGAAGAGGTAAATGTTCCAGGCAGAGAAGAAAATATGAAAATATTAGAGGAGAGAGGTTGAACATTTGGGAAATGCAAGTATAACTACATTGTAGAGTGCGTCATGCACAGTTGAAGAGAGAGGATGGCATAGTGAGGCAGGGACCAGGTGATGGCTGGTTTTGTGAACCACATTAAGGGCTTAAGACTTCAACCATAAAAGATGGAGGGAAGCTCTAAAGACTGTTTGAGAGCTTGTAATGTTGATGACCTCTTAGTGCTATACTAAGATTTCCTGTACCTTCCTTTGTTATTTTTCTCATAGTACTTAGAGCATTCAAAGATGATGTATATGTTAGTTATACAGATATGGCACACTGACCTATAAGACATTCCTGCAAATTAGATTAGAGAAAATTCCACACGTTAGGTAGTCTACTATTTAAGGTAAGCATGTACCTAAACCATTAAAAGAATGAAGAGAAAACAGAAAGTAAGCCTCAGAGTGTACTTGGCATAAATGCCCAGTGTGCTTAAGGAATGGAATTGTCCAAGATACTGTAGGCCAGTCCAATAATTACAAACAGGTACCCTTCCTTTGGCAATCTGCTTTTGAAACTGCGTCTGTAATTACCTCATAATAGCTAAGTGGATATATTTGGTAATGATTTAATGCTTTGTTTACACCATCCACTATTTGTACATTTGTAAATAAATCTTTAAATGGATAGATTTTCCTGGAAATAATTGGAAAAAAATTCTCTATTGATTGTATGGATAAAGCAGTGAAAAATCGATGTTGAATTTTAATTCAGCTAAACACTGATTAAGAAAGACAAAATTGGAAGCTTTCTTCCTTCTTTCTGACAGTGTATAAAAGGTGATTGATATATGTGCATCTTAGATAGATAAATAAGATTGCCAACATGTCACTGTTATCCTCAAGGCAAGTTAGGTAAACCAACTGAACTGATGAGGGCTCAGTGTCTTTAATATGATAAAGAAGAGGCATGCTTTTCTGCACGTTCTATGAATACAAAATGATGTGATTCTCAAAAGATAAAAATGTACTTCAGTTTGGCAGGTTGTGGCATGCTTAATGGGCATCATTTTTAACATTATTGCTGCAGCAATGAAAATGTTGAAGCAGAATCAGAGATTTTAGTTAAGAAATACATGTACAACATGGAAAATTCCTCATTCTTTTGAGGGCTAGTCCATAAATAGCCAGTGTTTGGCAGAAAATTTTTACCTCAGTTGATTGGGCTTAAAAGGGAATCCTTGTTAGGTTAAAAATGTTATAAATCATAGTACCCAAGTCCTTATGTCTATGATAACATTAGCTTTAATAATTTCTCATGTTTGCTAAAACTTGGGCAGATGGTGCATGCTTCTATGCCTAAAACCTCTCACAAATGCCACCTTCCTTGTAAAGATTTCTGGTTCCTTCCTTGTTCTCATCTGGAGATGTCTTTATAAAAAGTAAATATTTCTTTTTTGAATGAATTATGTTACCATCTACATTATACATATATTTTAAGACTTTTTACTGGAGATATAATTCATTACCACAGCCCCCCCCCCTTTTAAAGTGTAAATTTCAATGGTTTTTAGCATTTTCTTGAGGTTGTGTAATCATCACCACTATCTAATTCCAGAATATTTTCATCACCCCACAAAGAAACCCAGTACTAATTAGCAGTCACTCCCCATTCCTCCCCCTCCTCCAGCTGCTGGTAAAACACTAATCTACTTTCTGCCACTTTAGATTTTCCTATTTTGAACATTTTATACAAATGGAAGGATATAAAATGTGGCCTTTTGTGACTGACTTCTTTGACGTAGTATGTTTTCAAAGTTCATCATGTTGTAGTGTATACTTTATTCCATTTTGTTGTAGAATAATATCCTCTTATTTGAATAAACCACATTTTGTTCATCCTTCCATCAGCTGATGTACATTAAAATTGTCTGAATTTTTTTGTTATAATGAATAATGCTGCTAGAAGTATTCATAAACAAGTTTTTGCATAGAACATGTTTTACACTTAAATGTATTTTATTGAAATTAAAATACTAATATTTAAAAACTTTATTAAATCACTGTAACATGAAAATACCTAAAATAAATAAAATATGCTATGAATCACTTTGGTTTATCTCGTTTTAGATTCTTTGGTTAGTTTTATAATACTTTTATTTAAAAGAGAAGATGGTATCAAAATACAAATATTGTTCTATATTCTATTTTTACTTTACTTTCCTTATTGTAAATTATATACAGTATATATATTCCTAGAATAGAATTTCTAATCGTTGCCTATAGCTCCAATTTTATTTTAATTTTTAGATTGCATTTCTGTACATTACTCGTTGCATTTCCTGAGGACAATTGCTTTACTTTGTTCCTAATTCTATCCCTTTCTTTTCCCTCTATTAGTATCTCGTGGGTGCTAAGAGTAATAGTCTCTTGCTGAAATAAATTTATAATACTTATGGAATTGTATAATGTCCTGGGTTGCAAGGAATTTCGGGGTCAACAGTTCCGTGAATAACATGGGTGATACAATCTTTCAGTTAAAGTGTGTTTTAATTAATGACTATAATTTGGCCCTTACACTTGCACTTAACCATTCTGCTGTATTCTTCAATTAAGAATAATTAATTCTTCCCACCTGGGAAGGTTGAAAGAGGAGTAGAACATAAGTTCCAGTCAAATAGTAAGATTAGGTAACTTCCTGAATTTCAGTATGATACACTTTGAAATTTGGAGAGAGCCAATAAGCTGTTTTTTGGCTAGTTCGTAATTTCATTGGTGAGAATGCGTATTATTTTCTGAAATAATGAAATGTTTAATGAAGTGATTTAAAGAAAGTTCAGCTGTCTCCAATGTTGTCTTGTTAAATATTCACAGGTTGTTTCAAAAGGGTGAAAGGTAATTGATCTCTATGTGGGTCCAAACTTTAGATTTTAACATCTTTGTTGACACTGTATCTGCTGCTGAATCATAGTAACGTCAATAATGATATATTGCCAACTTGAGCTTGTTCCAATTTTTAAAATAGCCTTAATTGTAGCTCCCTGACTGTGGCATTGAAATACTATTTTTCACTGAGGCAACCAGAACTTTTTGGAGAAATGGCTGATTCCAGGTTCAGGGGTAGAATATGTATAAGATCAACCTGTAACACCTTGTCATGCCAGATTTCCAGGAACCATCAGAGACCATCAGGGTCATGAGAAAGGCTTCAGAAATCAACTTGAAGAGGCCAACTCACTCGCCAAAAATGGAACAATTTGAGCTTTAATAAGGATTTTAATTGACATGGAGTGAACTCCATCAGATATATTTAAATCCTTAAATTCATAAATGGATTTAAAAATTAATTGATTATCTTTGGAAGATGATGAATCAATTCATTGTTTCAAAAACTGGTTAAAAGGAAAGAGAAAAACCCAAGCGTTCAACCCGACTTTCTCATATGAGCTATCTCACTGAGTGATCAATAGTAGAGGAGGGGAAGCACCTCTTTAGAAAGAGTATTCCAATGAATAAATGAAAAAGAGCTGATAGAATTATCACCATTTTGCAACACCCATGACATACAGATCTAGGTATTGGGCTGCTAATGTAATGACCAGACTGAAAACCAGACATGCCTCCTAAAGGGAGACGTACAGCAATACCCATAACCTTGATCAAGGCATGCAATCTGAGATTGATCAAGACTGTATCTAGCTGCCAATTTGCCAGATACAGACAGAGCAGAGAAGCTTGTTGAATTGCACTGTGAATATCAGTCAACAAAGTCCTGACTGAGAGAAGCTCTACAGTCTAAAATGGCTGTGTTTTTACACAGATGGACTGTTAGGAAAAGAAAGAGATGGAGGGAGATGCTGTGTATGGGAAGTAACAGACATGTTGATTTCTAAAAAAATTGAGCTAGATTATAGGTAATATCTGGGACTTATCATTTTGATGATAAGACTATACAATGCAAGAAAGAAATTATTGTGAAGATACTGTAAGGACAAGGGAGTGGTTTCTTTGTGGAGAAAGAGGTGGCTGCATTTGAGACGAGCCACATAGAGGCAGCTTCTAGGTAACTGGCAAAGCTCTACTTCTTGGCTCAGGTGAGGATGTCAAGGGCATTGTATTAGTTTTCCATTGTTGCTGTAACAAATTACTATAAACTTAGAGGCTTAAAAAATACAATTTATTATCTCATGGTTCTGTAGGTCAGAAGACCAGGTGAGCTTGACTTGCTTCTCTGATGAGTCTCACAAGGCTAGAATCACATTGCTGGTCATCTTGGCTTTTATCTGGGGGCTCTGAGCAAGAACCCACTTCCAAGTTCATTCAGGTGATTGCTAGAATTTAGTTTCTTGGGGCTGCAGGGCTGAGGACCTGTTTTATTGATGGCTATCATCTAGGAGCTCCCTCAGTGATATGGTTTGGCTGTGTCCCTACTGAAATCTCACCTTGAATTCTAATAATCCCCACGTGTCAAGAGCGGGGCCAGGTGGAGATCATTGAATCACAGGGGCAGTTTTCCCGCTACTGTTCTCATGGTAGTGAATAAGTCTTTCGAGAGCTCCTTTTATAAACGGGAGTTCCCCTGCACAAACTCTCTTGCCTGCAGCCGCCTAAAATGCGGCTTTGCTTCTCCTTTGCCTCCTGCCGTGATTGTGAAGCCTCCCCAGCCATATGGAACTGTGAGTCCCTGAAACCTCTTTTCTTTATAAATTACCCAGTCTTGGGTGTGTCTTTATTAGCTGTGTGTAAATGAACTAATATATTCAGCTTCTTACAGCCACTGCTACATTGCCCCCTTCATCTTCAAACAGCAGTGGTTCAGTGGAGTCCTTTTCATGTTTTAATCACTCAAATTTCTCCTCTGTTGCAACTCTTCTTCTTTCCTCTTCTGCTTTGAAGGGCTTGTTTGATCACATTGATCCCATGTTAGAATACAGGATAAGCTCCTTTTTTTTTTTTGAGACAGTCTTGCTCTATCACCATGCCAGAGTGCACTGGCGCGATCCTGGCTCATTCCAACTTCCATTTTCTGGTTTCAAGCAATTCTCCTGCCTCAGCCTCCAGAGTAGCTGGGATGCACCACCACACTTGGCTAATTTTTTGTACTTTTAGTAGAGACAGGGTTTCACCATGTTGGCCAGGATGGTCTGGATCTCTTAACCTCGTGATCTGCCCGCCTCAGCCTCCCAAAATGCTGGGATTACAGGCATGAGCCACTGTGCCCCGCCGATAAGCTCCCTATTTTAAGGTCAGATAATAAGTATGCTTAGTTCCATCTTCAATGTCTCTTGACAGCAGTATTTAGGTGAGTGTTTGATTGAATAACCAGGGGACTAGAATCATGGGAGGATGTCTTTAGAATTCTGCCTGTCACAGGTGCTATCATCTTATACATTGTTTTGTGTTGTTTTCCCTTTTTGTATTTTATTTCACAAATAACTATGGCTTAAAAATTGCGGAGATACACACACTGGTGCTTTCCTGTGATATTTGAAAGATACTTACCAAAGGTACTTAACCATTTTTTTTTGGGAAAAAAATATAAAAGTGTTTTTTTCTTAGCTGAAATAATTTGTATTTTCATCATGTCTAAGGATAGTAAAAATGTAGGTATGAAAAAGTAAATTCTTGAACTTGCTGCTTTTATTACTGTAACCCTGTGACATCTGTGATTAAATGTCAATATTTACAATTTGCATGGAGTTATTAAGTGTGACTTTAAAGGGACATTTTGTATAGTGGATGCTCAAGTTCATAGTGTGTGAGGAATGCTTCAGCTCATTTTGGTGATAGCTTTTAGAAAATACCACTTTGATTTTTTTTTCTACCATTTTATAACTCCTTTTTGGTAAAATTGTCATTACATTTTTTCTTAATTGATGGTATTTTATACTTTAATGTACACCAGGGGTGGGCAGACTCCCTGTACAAGGCCAGAGAGTAAATATTTTCAGCTTTGTGTGCTATAGTGCCTCTGTTGCAGATATTGAATTCTGCCATTGTAGCCCAACAGCATACGAACAATACATCAGTTAATGGGCATGGCTGGATTTGGCCCAGAAATCACCACTTTCAGACCCCCAGTCTATGCATTTAAATATTTCCTCTCCTATTGTGTGTGTGTTCTGTATTTTACTAGGGATATATTTTCATTGTATTCACTTATATGGGCATATTATATAAAAATAAACAAAATGGAGACCGCCACAAAAATTGAATGCTCCCTTAGTCATAGCATAAAGATTTCTTAGAATCAATATTTATGCATCTGTAATGTAAATATCTGGATTCTTCTCTGAGCCCTGATGATAAAGCTAAGTATATTTTTGTAACAACTTACTCATACATTTATTCATTCACCAACATTTATTGAGCACCTAGTATGTGCCATCCTAGATTCTGGAGATCAGCAGTTAACCAAGCCAAGTCCCTGCTTCATCATGCATGCACTCTACTTGACCTGCTGATGTCAAGAGTCCGGGATATAATAAGCTTTTTCTAACAACTTCTCCCAGACCTGCAATAAGGCAGCATCTGAAGATTAAAGTTAATGCATTTTTGTTGTCAGATGTAAATATTTACATATGTTTCCTATAAATTGTTAATTACTGTTGAAAAATCTGAGTTCATGTTATATGTTCACTGTGTTTTGTTTCACATTTACATTGAAATATATTTGAAGTCAAAATTATATTTTGACTTGATATTATTTTGAAGACCTGGGCAATGTACTCTCATACTTCATTGTTTTCAGGTTGTGTTATGTAGTTTGAGAGATTTTGCTTTCATTTCACGTGCAGCTGTGAATGGAATCCTAGTTGAAAAATCAGCTGGTGATAATCAGGCATTTTGACAGTTTAACTTGAGCCACATTCATTCACCATACCCATCAACAAATCTTCTTGGAAACTTTATTTTTAACCAGTGATTCATAGCAATTTTTAGATTTAGAAGGATTTATTTGTTTTACCTGGGGAAAAGAAACAGATACAAAGATCCCAAGACTTAACAATGACTCTAGCCTTAAAATCAAAAAGTCAAACTAACAAGAACTTACAATAAACACACAGAATGTTGGGCCTTCCCTTTCTATTGCATAACTGACAACTATACTGTGATGAGGGCATCCATCCTTAAGCCTTTCCTGGCACTAAGCCGAGTACATTACCTGTATCCTAGTCATGTCCGTCGTTACGTACTTTTACATGAGTTGACATGCATAGGCCTAAATTTAACAAAAAAGGTTGAGTTACAATCTACCTTCTCAATCACATGTTTACAGTATCTTTATATATCATTTACGGATAAGGTTAGAGAAACTTTATTCTAAGATTGACGAAAACAAGTTGATCTGGTAGCACTAAGTTTACTCTTGAATTTTGTTGGGTGTGTGCATGCTATGCTGGCAGGCACATCATGTTTTCTCATTTTTTTCTTTAAAAATACGTTGAAAACAAATGATACAAAAATGTGTATCACAGGTTTGTAGGATTCCTGAAGCTTCTCCCTAAAACCCTAAGTTTCTGTAGGACAAATCTGAGAAATTTGACCTAAGTCAAGCCATTTATTTTCTAGATGAGGAAAATGAGGTCCTAAGAGAAGGTGTGTCTAAGGTGGCTGCACTAGAATCAGAACCCAGGGGTCCTAGCCCCAGGTGAAGTGTGTTTGCCATTGCCATGGTTCAACTTTGTATAAAACAGGTATTACAATCTGCAATTTGAAGTACATACTTTAGGCTTTAACTTTATATGTGGTCAGTTATAATGCTAGCAGGGCAGTACACTTCAGACGTGGCAGGGGGTATAATGTGAGAAGGGTCCACTGTGGAAGCAGCTGCTACATGCCCTTTATTGTATATCCTTTTGTTCACCCTCTGATAACTCTATGAATTGGCATATCAATTCCAAATTTGTGTTTCCATTACTGAATATAGTGTTTGTTGGGTAGCATGATAGATGTTAGAAATAGGCTTTGGCCCTCATTGATGAAATTAAACATATTTTGAACATATGGATTGGCTGAAATAGTTCAGGGTCTTTCCATCCTTTTTTAAAAGGAGTGTAAAGACCCATGAAGGCCTGATATGTTTAAGGATGACAGTTATGGTTTGATTCCCGTCAATCCAGATGTTAATTTAGGAGAATTTCTGACTGCATGGTGCCATGTAAGCACAAAATCCTATGTTGGAAATCTCAGTGTCTATTTCAACTGAATGTTTCATCTCTGGGCCACTTAAAAAGGCTTCATCCAGCACACAGAACAAATAGTGTAAACTCCTTTATGCTTTCTTGCTAATGAATCGTTGCTACTACATGTCTGTCTGTCTGTATGAAGAAATTTAGGCTGAGATTTGTTTTTATTAAAACCTAATGGTAGCTGGGTGCAGTGGCTCATGCCTGCAATCCCAGCACTTTGGGAGGCTGAGGTGGGTGGATCATGAGGTCAGGAGTTCCAGATCAGTCTGGCCAACATGGTGAAACCCCATCTCTATTAAAAATACAAAAATTAGCTGGGCATGATGGCGGGCACCTGTAATCCCAGCTATTCAGTAGGGTGAGGCAGGAGAATTGCTTGAACCTGGGAGGCAAAAGTTGCAGTGAGCTGAGATTGCACCATTGTACTCCATCCTGGGCAACAAGAACAAAACTCCGTCTCAAAAAAAAAAAACCACAAAAAGAAAAACCTAATGGTGAGGTATGGGTAATACAATTTCACCATAGCATTCTCTTCTTCACCAAACTCTAGCCAGGATCTTTGGAGCCCTCTTCTAGACTAGGCCTCAGGCTGGCATATAAAGACTTGAACACTCACTAATGTAGTTTCTAATAGCTCAGAGTAACATTCCTAAGAATAACCCTAGAATCACCGAAGACCCATATATAAAATGCTTGTCGGAGAACGTTCAAGGCTGTCAAAAGGATGTACTGTTTGTTTCAGCCAACACCTGCATACAGGGACCCTGCCTCCCGGCCTCTGTGGGAGGAAAGGAGTCTAACTCTGATAAGCTCCAGTTAGCAAACCCTGGTGGATTTTCTATGGATCAATTCCCTGTTTCTGTCTTTTGTAATTTTTTTTTTACTTTCCTGAATCTAACACCTGCCCCTTCCCTACTCTCTCATTCTCCCTTTAAAACGCATCAGCTGGGTGCAGTGGCTCAAGCCTATAATCCTAACACTTTGGGAGGCTGAGGCAGGTGGATCATGAGGTCAGGAGTTCAAGACCAGCTTGACCAAGATGGTGAAACCCTGTCTCTACTAAAAATACAAAAATTAGCAGGGCGTGGTGGCGAGTGCCTGTAATCCTAGCTACTTGGGAGGCTGAAGCAGAAAATTGCTTCAACGTGGGAGGTGGAGGTTGCAGTGAGATGAGATCGTGCCACTGCACTCCAGTTTGGGTGACAGAGTGAGACTCCATCTCAAACAAACAAGCAAAACACCAGACACCTCTCTACAAATTGAAGTTGAGTTCAATTCATGCAGAATTTGTTTCCCTATTGCAATAGTACATTACTGAGGAAAATCTGTTCTTACCTTGACACCATTTTAACCTTTTTGGTGGCCACTAGAAATCTAAGTGTGCATAACCAAACTGGTTTAGGTAAGTTTGCAACAACATGCTTTATTCGGTTTGAGAGTTGGTGGGGTCTTAAAACTTCTGCTTTCTTATTTATAATTTTTTCCTTTTCCACTTTACCACAGCCTTTAGCTAAATTTATAAAAAAGAGGGAGTCATCACTGTAGCTCTTTGTGACTTTCTGATGAGTGTTTGGTCTTGCTGTTCTTCAATTTCCTGCCCTTTCTGGTATTTTGGGACACAAAGATTCATGATCAGCTAAGAAGATGAAATACATATCATAGCATATTATAAAAAATGCCAAGAATTTAAAATAGTGAAAAACACTTAAAAAAAATCTAACATATGAAAAAAATATATTGCAAGGAAAGATTGTGGGCAATTGCACAGAGATAGCCCCTAAGAAGTAACTTCTATGATCACTAACTGTATTCTGAAATCTTTATTGTGAGATGCTTCACATGAACCAATTCCCTGTTTCTGTTTTTTTTGTAATTTTTTGCTTCCCTGACACGAATACCTACCCCCTCCCAACTCTCTCATTCTCTCTTTAAAACACCAGTCACCTCTTCACAAATTGAAGTTGACTTTGGTTCATGCAGAACTTATTTCTCTCTATTGCAATAGTACATTACTGATGAAAATCTGTCCTTACTTCTTTAACTAATGTCTGGCTTTGTTTACTTTTGACACCATTTTAACCTTTTTGGTGGCCACTTGAAAACTAAGAGTGCATAACCATTGCTTGTAGAATAGAGCTGATTCCGCAGGTACTTGATCTTCAGGGTGAGGGAGGGAAGTTGGATGTTCAACCCAGCAACTTGGAGCTCAAATGAGCCTGTGGTCTACTGGAGTTCCCAAGTGCTATGGGCGGAATTGTGCATCTGCCATTCATGTGTTGAAGTCAGGTTTGGAGCATAATCCTGAAAGACAATCCTAAATGTCACACTCTCAAAGTTGACATCCAAAACGATCAAAATCTCTACAGTATAACATCCCTCATGTCTAAAGAGATGAAAGTCACAGTCACAGGATGGTTGCATCATGTCAGGTTGAACTATTACCTCGTAGTCTTTATGCAGAAGAAAATGAATTTCAATTGAATTCCCAAACCATAATGACAGACTTGAAATTAGGTGTCATCAAGGATTCTAAAAGTGAATTTCAAGGTATTACTAATGAAGTTTGTTTTTCCGTTCAGCCTAATGCATTTGGAGGGAAATTCCGATGGATGAATTGGCCCAGCAAAAACTTCAGTTTTAAAAATGTGTCATTTACCTGCATTGACATTCCTTCCCAGCTGACAACATTCCAGATTTTAATGAATTAAAGCTGATTTGTCTGAAGAATCCAGAGAAGTTACTTAGTGTTTGAGAATGATTATATGCAAGGTAGGATAAGAAGACACACAATAGTGTTGCTGTTGAATCATCAGTATTGTTTCTGCCAAATTTGTGGTCTGTATATAGGTGCATGTGGAATGGATTTCTGAATATCCAAAACAAAACATAGGGGCATGGCACAGAAGATGGGAAAGTTTAATAGTTTAAGATGGGAATGCTCATGTTGGTGTTTACTGAATTATAGAATAATTTCAAAAAGAACAATGCCACATAGAAAACAAAAATCAACATATTCTCCAAGGAGATATACATCCCAAAAGATAAAAAGAAGCTTCTCATGATGCAAGACTTCAGAATATAGTTAGTGATCATGTAAGTTAGCTCTTAGGGGCTGTTTCTGTGCAATTGCCCACAATCTTTTTTTGCAGTGTGTTTCTTTATATGTTAAATTTTCTTTTGTTTTTTGATGTTTTTCACCATTTTAAATTGTTGGCATTAATTTTTACAACGTGCTATGCTATACATCTCATTTTTCATAATTGCTAGTACTGGAGATGTAAATTGTATAAAGACTTTCAGAGGGTTCTAATTTGTTTTATGTAAATTTTTGCAAATGTGACTCCATGAATGTGCATCATCGTGATGTTGAATTGTTGCGTAAACATTGTGCATGTATGCATAAATGTCACATAAGAGGTATCCTTTTCGTATATTTGCATTTGTGAAAGATAAAATTTCTTGATGTTTGCTCTTTGGGCTACATGCAGTGATGATGCAGCACTGACCCATCATGGTTTTGGATCAATCTTTTTTTATTTTTTATTTTTTTATTTTAAACTTTTATTGCATTTTAGGTTTTGGGGTACATGTGCAGAACATGCAAGATAGTTGCATAGGTACACACATGGCAGCGTGTTTTGCTGCCTTCCTCCCCTTCACCCACATTTGGCATTTCTCCCCAGGCTATCCCTCCCCAGCTCCCCCCCCCGCTGTCCCTCCCCCATTCCCCCCAATAGACCCCAGTGTATAGTAGACCCCCTCCCTGTGTCCATGTGTTCTCATTTTTCTCACCCTCCTATGAGTGAGTATATGCGGTATTTCTTTTTCTGTTCTTGTGTCAGTTTGCTGAGAATGATGTTCTCCAGATTCATCCATGTCCTTACAAAGGACACAAACTCATTTTTGATTGCTGCATAATATTCCATGGTGTATATGTGCCACATTTTCCTATCAGAAGATGTGGGTTGTTCATCACAGTGTCTCAGATGACTGAAGTTATAAAGCTGGTGTACACAGTTACCAGCCATAGTGAAAAACATTCATACATTTTGTTTTTTGACCTATTTCTTTATGAATATAGTTCATCTGCTCATAACTGTTATGCCTGTCTGACTGTTAGTATACCTGAGTGTTTATGCTTGCCAAAATGTGGATCGTATTATTACCTATTTTATTGTGTAAAGTGGCCTATGAAATGTTCTCTTGTGTTTGTGGGTTTCTGAAATAAATCGCCTTTAAAATATAAACAGAAATCTTTTAGAGAATTTTTAAAGTCATTTCTTTCCAGAATTATATTGTTGTAGGATACTCTCCTTAGTTCCACTAAAGACAGGGGTCCTTGTCACATGGCCACAAAATATTAGGCTCACAGACAATTTGAAGGGTGAGAATAATGGAATTTACTGGACAAAAAGGGAAATAAAGGGAAACGGGGACCCTCTGCCAAGCCACGGTCCTGCTAGTGTGCTTCTTGCCTAGCAGAGTAAATCCCAGGTACCACCTAGGAGAAGAGGAGGGGCCCGTCTCCTCACTGCTGAAAAGGTGCAAGTTCTGTGGCTCCACCCTAGAGCCTGCTCCTCCCAGTGTACAGACCAGTTGGAGTTTCTCTGGGGACCCCCTCTGACCTGGCTGGCTCAATATTTTCAGGATTTTGATCTTTCAGGATTTCAAGATGATGGCATTTGGGATTGTCTTTGGCAGTTACATTGAGCTCCCGTTGAAGTCCTAACTTCAACAGACACATAGACACACACAGAGGGACTATCATGTGTAGACACAAGAATCTACAAGCCAAAGACAGAGGCTTCAGGAGAAATCAACCTTGACACCTTGATATCAGGATTTCAACCTCCAGAATTGTGAAACAATAAATTTCTGTAGTTTAAACCACCCAGTCTGTGGTACATTGTTATGGCAGCCCTAGTAAACATATACCAGGGCAGTTTGCTTCAAATTCCACCTTGCTGAATTTTGTATTTTACCTGCTGCTGAACTTTGGCTCTGACTCCGAAGGTCCAGACACTGGAATTAGGGATAAGCATGAAGGGTTCTGTGTTGGAGTAAATTCCAGGGGGCAGGGTAGTGCCCAGCTGGACTTGCAAGAGAAAGTGGCCCGAGAAAAGAAAGAACTTCAGAATTCCAAATGAGAAACTTCCTGTAGCAGCTCCAGGCCCTTCTACAAAGAACTAACAGGATGCAACATTCTGGATTACTTTTACTCTCCTCTCTGCGGGTGAGGAAAACTCTCTGGCTCCAAGTAAAAAAACACACAGTCCAATATTGCAGGAACTATTAATAAGATGAGTTCTCAACTCTCTTTTCTCAATCCCCAAAGATGCACTGGGCCCAGGGTTTGTGCCTCTCCCAGCTCCAAGACAGAATATGCATTCCTAATAACCGCCCTATTGGTTGAAATACAAGCCATCAAATTAATCTTAATGCATCATCCATCCTTACAGTTTCTAAGGGCATGCCCCAAGCAAGGTTAAAATGTTCCTTGTTCTGTCTCTGTCTTGTAATATTTGTGTTCAACTTGCCCTCTTTTTGTTGCCAATGATGGATATACTGCTCTATTGCTGACAATTTTGTTGGCAGTCACTTTAGATACTTAAAACACTTAATAACAGTTAGATCATGAGTTTTTCAAAATAGGGACACCGGGAGGGAGTAATGAGTCAGGCTGTGCTCTGCCTGAGATAATTTGTGAATTGCCAACTCAAGATGTATTCATTTATTATCTTTTGGGATTAATCCATTTTTCATTTGTATTATCATTTTTGAATATATATATATATATATATATATATATATATATATATATATATATATATATATAGTGTCTTACTCTGTTGCCTAGGCTGGAGTTTTGTGGTACAATCTTGGCTCACTGGGTTCAAGAGATTCTCCTGCCTCAGCCTTCTGAGTAGCTGGGATTACAGATCTACATCACCACACTTGGCTAATTTTCATATTTTTAGTAGAGATGAGGTTTCATCATCTTGGCCAGGCTGGTCTTGAACTTCCGAACTCAGGTGATCCACCTGCCTTGGCCTCCCAAAGTGCTGGGATTACAGGTGTCAGCCACCATGCCTGGCCTGAATAAATATATTGTTTAAAGCAGCAAAATGTTGCTATTTCACGTCCATAATCCTTGTACATAAAAGAGGAGTAACTTTACTTGTTCTGTCTTCTTATATGAGGAACATATGGAGGAATAAGCCAGTTGTTTAAAAGCACTTGGTAAATGTGCTAAAATCACACTAAGTTTACTATAATTTACCAATGTGTTTTAACCCCTAGGTTCTTATGTAGTTAATCAATCATTCAGAGTTACTGGGTGCTATGATCTAAATGTTGATGTGACCTCAAAATTCATATGTTGAAACCTAACTCCCAATTCAATAGTATTAAGGGGTGGGGCCTTTTGGGAGGTGATTAAGTCATGAGGACACCACTTTCATGGGTGGGATTAATGCTCTCATAAAAGAGGTTGAAGGGAGCTGCCTTGCCTTTTTGGCCATGTGAGAACACAGAGAAAGCACCATCTGTGAGAAACAGTCCTTCACCAGATACTGAACTTGCCATCACCTTGACTTGGGACTTCCAAGGTTCCAGAACTGTGAGAAATAAATTTCTGTTATTTATTTACCCAGTCTAAGATATTCTGTGATAGCAGGAATGGACTAACATAGTGGGTCTAGCAAAGAGTTCTCAAGATGGGTGCTCAAATCTGGATACAAAAAGAACTAAAAAAGAAAAAAATTAATGCAGATGGCAATCAAGGTGCGAGGTAGTGAAGTGAGCCTTCCATCCTACTCCAGAGAAGCAGGACAAGCTTCCTTCTGTCTGCCTGCCTCTGAATGAATTATGCTTTTGAGAGTCTTTGACCAGGGCTACTGTTACAAGAAAGGGGTCTGGATCTAGACCCCGAGAGAGGGTTTTTGGATCTTGAGCAAGAAAGAATTCAAGGCAAGTCCATAGAGTAAAGTGAAAGCTAGTTTACTGGGAAAGTAAAGGTATAAAAGAATGGCTACTCCATAGACAGAGCAGTCCCGAGGGCTGCTGGTTGCTCATTTTTATGGTTATTTCTTGATGTTCTGCTAAACAAGGGGTGGACTATTCATGCCTCCCCTTTTTAGACCATATACGGTAACTTCCTGACATTGCCATGGCATTGGTAAACTGTCATGGCGCTGATGGGAGTGTAGCAGTGAGGACGACTGGAGGTCACTCTTGTCACCATCTTGGTTTTGGTGGGTTTTGGCTGGTTTCTTTATTACAACATGTTTTATCAGCAAGGTCTCTATGACCTGTATCTTTTTGCTGACTTCATATCTCATCCTGTGACTTAAAATGCCTTAACCCTCTGGGAATGCAGTTCAGTAGGTTTCAGCCTCATTTTACCCAGCTCCTATTTAAGATGGAGTTTCTCTGGTTCACTACTGTGCGACACTACCATCTGAGTTATCTGAGTGGTTAATTTTAGTGAATGTTTTATCCTCAAACCTTGAAGAATAGTGTCAATTATAATGCAAGAGAAACTATTTATTTTATGCATTTTTCACTTACAAAGCTTTTTCAAGTTCTGTAGTCATATGACCATATATGTGGGCTATATGTGAGCTAAGTGTTTGAGTTTGGACTGTTGCTGAGAATACAAATTTATCTGAAGTTTATTTTTGAAGTGAAAAAGTAGGTTTAAATCCACTTTCAGTAATGCAAAGATAAATAGTGTCACACAAATTTCTTTTTTTTCTTTAAATACTTCTAGATTTTCTGAATCAATCAAGCTTCTGATTGGAGAAAACAGTTGTGAATGATTCATTTAAATGATTGCTAAAACACCTTTGTGCATTTTTCTAGACATTTTTTCCTTCTTCCCCCTCCCATCCTTTTTTCTCTGTCTCTTTTTCTTTCTCTCCCTTAATCTCTTTTTCTCTTTCCTACCTTCCTCCCTTTCCCCTTTCCCTCCCTCCCTTCTTTCCGTCCTTACTTTTTTCTCTATTTCTTTCTCTTTATTTTCTTCCTTCCTTCCTTCCTTCCTTCCTTCCTTCCTTCCTTCCTTCCTTCCTCCCTCCCTCCCTCCCTCCCTCCCTCCCTCCCTCCCTCCTTCCCTCCTTCCTTCCTTCCCTCCTTCCCTCCTTCCTTCCTTCTTTTTTTGCATTTATCATGTAGAAGGAAGAATAGAAATAAAGGTAGTTTTTGTTTGCTTAGTTGAATCAGGAATTGGGAGATAAAAGGAAGAGCTGAGACTTAGCTCACATCTGTGAGGGAAGAATTACATTTTTAATTTTTAAATTAAAACAAGTCAGGAAAAGTGGAAAGAGCGAGCAGAGTTGAGAAGAGAAAAAGATCAGGGCATTTGGTTGCCTTGAGGTGTACAGGTGTCTTGGATAGCTTACTAATACAGCATCACATTAAACCATTGCCTTTAAATATTCTCCTTATGTTTAATTTAAAGGAGGGATGTATACTGGTTAGGGAATAAGAGGAGGAAGACCACCTCCTGGAGAGCCTGCTCTCTTCTCTATTAATAGAGAAATTCTGCTCAGGCCACAAAACTTGCATATTGTCTACCAAACAAGAGCCTTCCACAATTCTGACAGAGCAGAGAAGCAAACATATTTGCAATTTTAGGATTCACCTCAAGGGTCCTTTTGGCTACAAATGACTTAAAGCTCTCCTTCTAAATATATGCAGTCCTCTCCTTGGAAAATAGTATGATCAATACCATTTTCTCCATCTTAAATTTCCAGTGGAAATTTACACCCTAGTGATAGGCAGTATCCCTTAAAGATTGGTACTCGGGGCAGTTGTTAACCTACGGGAGACAGAGGGTGGGAAAAAGACAGAGAACAAGCCTCTGTGGAGGACAGGACTCAGCAAAGAGAAGTTCCAAATGATTTAACATTTGTTTTGAAGTGAAAGAGAACTAGAGAAATGTTTAAGAAGAATGGTAATCCTTTAAGCTTTTGTTTCTTTTTGGGGAGTTTGCTTTGCAAAAGGACCTACTATCTAATGTGCTCTGGTTTTTGAAAAACAATGTGTGCTTTAAAAATGGCTATGACTGGTCATATGATCGAAAGGTCTTGAGTTGTTCTGCTTCACTGTAGAACGAATAAGTCACAGAATTTGGCAACTTTCCGTTTTCCAGTGAAATGATAGGGGAGACCATATATTGGCTTAAAGGTTTTGCAAATTAAATTAGGAATATAGTGCTATGGCAGAATTTACGTATGAATTAAAACCGGCAGTTCAAAGAGTGGAAATGATTCAGAGGATTATGTTTATGATTGTGAAAGCAACAGTCAGATGTAATAAAAAAGCCAAGCTTCCTAGTGACTAAGGGTGTAAATGAGGTTTATGGAATGATGATATCCCTGGCATTGCTATAATGAACTCAGCCTTTTGGGAAATAGCATCAAGCACTCTGAGTCTTCTAAACACATTATAAACACCAGGTAATTTGCCCACCCAATTCCTACTCCACTGCCAGTAATCCAGATTGTATTTGTCATCATAGCCTTCTGGGTTGGGAAATAACTTCATCTAGTCTCAGAAATGTTTGATTTCATATTGAATGAATACAGAGTTGGTCTTTGCTCACCTCTAAGGCTGGGTATATGAAGAGGACTCTTCCTTTTCTAACAGCCAGAAGAAGAGGCTGCCTGCAAAGGAAGGATACATGGTATGGTTTTAACCTGACATCTTACTCTCTTCATTAGGACCCACTTTATTACTTTGGGTTTTCAGATAGGACTTATTTGGACATTTACTCTTTCTTCCTCCAGTGCACTATTTCTGTCCCACCACTGCCTGTTCTCACTTTCTTTCGAAGACATGATTAACAGTTTCCCATCTGTTTGGCCCCTCAAAAGGCAAAGATAAAGTACAGGAGAAATATAGGGACCACAGGCAAAATCCAAAGCTGGCTGCAGTCTCTGAGACCTGAGTCCTTCCTCGAAGGCTCCTGCTTCTCCTTGTTCCATACAATACATCTTTCTTCTTCATAGCAAGATACTCCCAATAAACTCAAAAGCCCAGAGTGCAACTCAGATACAATATATTACCTGTTGCATCATTTTCTTTGATATGGTTTGACTCTGTGTCCCCACCCAAATCTCATCTCAAATTGTAATCCCTGTAATCCCCATGTGTGAAAGGAAGTACTTGGTGGGTGGTGATTAGACCATGGGGGTGGTTCCCCCCATGCTGTCTTGTGATGGTGAGGGAGTTCTCACAAGATCTGACAGTTTTATAAGCATTTGGCAGTTTCCTTTTCACATGCTCTCTCTTGCCTGCTACCATGTAAGACATGCCTCCTTAGACTTCTGCCACAACTGTAAGTTTCCTGAGGCCTCCCAAGTCATGTGGAACTGTGAGTCAATTAAACCTCTTTGCTTTATAAATTACCCAGTCTCAGGGAAGTTCTTTGTAGCGGTCTGAAAATGGACTAATATACTTTCTAACAGGACAGAGTTCTGACAATACTTCTCAGATTCACTAGTTTAGTAGAAAGATCTGCCTTGCAATGTCAGCCTCCAAGAGTCTGTGTGTGAGAAGATTTCCTTGAGTAGTTTTATTGAATAGACACAAATCATGTCCTTGTGGCCTCAAGACAGTACACAGCAGTGAGGAAAGAAAATGGACTCTAGAGATGTAAATGATATCACACATGGCTAAAGTGTTTGGTTGGGGGACAGAATAAATTATACTTTAGGTTTCAATTTCATTTTTACAAAATAAAACTAAGAATATTTTTAATCATGTGGGACAGAGTCATTTGCATCAGTTCCTTTGCCCATTTAGACTGCAGGCTCTGTTTCTCAAAACTGTAAATTCTGTATTCAGTTTAAGAAAGTGTATTTTTGATTGAGGTTAACACAGTATTTAAGTTAATGGAAAACATGCTTCCATTGCAGAGTATTTCCACCAGGATTGCTGGATTCTGTACAACAATCTTTTTCTATTTGAAAAAAAAAGTGATGCTGTTGTATGACCTAAATACTCCTTTTTCCTCTTATTTCACCCTTCTATCTTCATATACTTTGTTCTTCAGGTATATTCAAATAGATGATAAACTATGAATTCAGATGAAAATACTTCCTAATGGTATATATTCTTAATGTTTCATTAAATTAGGAAAATATTTTGCTTAAAGTCTGAGCCTCTTTTTAATGTAGGGAGCATGCGTTCCCCTCCTGCTACCCAAATAATGCTAGAACTGGGAAGAGAATATGACTTAGCTTTTGCTGAGTGACAAGTCACCCCAAATTATTGGCTCAAAATTGCAGTCAGTTTTTCTTTCCCATGTATGGATTTCATATGGAGATGGATTAACCTAACTGGTCTCGGCTAGGTAGCTCTGTCTCAAGTTGGGTCCAGCTGGGCTTGACTTCTTGCTTGGGCTTAGGCTGGTCAATATATGTTAATTCTGGGGTCCTGTCTGGACTGGCAGCAACTACCAGAAAAGTTGTTCTCAAGGTACATTTCAAGAGGGTAAGCAGGAACATGGCTTAAGCTTGAAACTGGCAAACTGTTACTTCACCCATATCTCAGTGGCCAAGTGAATCACCTGGCTAAGTCTAACCACAAGGTAGGGAAACAGTGGGAGGCACTGCAAAGTCAAATGGCAAAGGCATGAAAACATGGAGGGGAAAGAATTGAGAGTCAACACCCAATCCATCAGAAATTCCAGTTTATTCTCTTTTTTTTTGAGTCTCACTCTGTCACCCAGGCTGGAGTGCAATGGTACAATCTTGGCTGACTGCAGCCTCTGCCTCCTGCATTCAAGCAATTCTCCTGCCTCAGCCTTTCAAGTAGTTGGGACTACATGCATATACCACCACATATGGCTAATTTTTGTATTTTTGGTAGAGACAGGGTTTCACCATGTTGGCCAGGATGGTCTCCGACCCCTGACTTAAAGTTATAGACCCACCTTAACCTCCCAAAGTGCTGGATTACAGGCATGTGCCACTGCACTGGGCCTGGTTTATTCTCTTCTTTCTGCAGGTGGGAATGTTGTTGTGTCATCCTCCCTTCCCTGGGACAGCAAGTCAGAAAAAGTAGGCCAGCAACTGCTGTCAAAAGTGACTTGTCCTGATCTCTAGGCATAGCTTTCTGCAAACCAGTGATTGCCAAACTTTGGTGTATGATGGGATTACTGAAGAGATTAGTAACAATACAGACCCTAGGTCCCATCCTCAAATGTGTTACATCAGAATCACTGTGGGGAACGCCAAGTCATTTATATTTTTAACAATTTCCCCAGGTGATTTTGATGCTCTTCAACATTTGAGACCTGTATCACTAATGTAAGGTTAATTGAGGTGGTTAGTGTATGTCTTGAATTTGATAAAACCCTGGTCGTTTGGCAAGTGTGATCAATTGTATTATTGTTCAGCAAATACTACCCTTTACCATACAAGCACAGGAGGCATGTATTTCCTTGTTACATAGCTATTGGACTTGGGCATGTGATTTATTTTGGCCAGTGAAACGTAGGCAGAAGTGACCTACTTCCTTTTCAAATAAGGTTTTCAATTTGTTTAAGTCATTGGCCTTTTTCTCTTGTGTTCCTTCCCTCGGCCATGATAAAAACTTCTTTAGGTGGCTACAGCTGCATCAGCCTGTGAGAGACATCATAAGTGTTAGACTGAGGAACAGGAAGCAGAAATACAGCCTGGAGCATAGTCACTATGGCTGCCTCAAAGATCCGTGTGTGGCAAACAAATTTCAGTTGTTATAAGCCAATGAGATTTTGGTATTGCTTATAGAGCATTATTGCAGCAACAGCTGAAAAATACATCCAATAACAACACAGCAAAACTGGGATCAAATATGGTACTCTAAATTCCTTTTCCCATATTCCTCTTAGATTTCAAGATGCCTTTAACGCCTTATTTGAGGTTATCTTTAGTGTTTGTTCTAATTTGACTTAACCTGCTTGAAAATGCTAAAAAGATGGAGAAAATGGGCTTATAACGAGATGTGACCAGGATCTAGAACACTCTCAGGATTGGTCTTCATTCTAAATTTTCCCCTGAAGGACTTCTGTTTTTCCCAAAGTACAAATTTTTTCTCTTTTGTTGTTGGGTTGATTAGCAATAACAACAATGCATCCTGAATAAGTATTATTATATGCTTGGTACCATCCCGAACACTTTCCATGTATTAATTCATTTAATACTCTCAACAAATCACTATGAGGTAGTGATTATTATTAACCTTACTTGCAGGATCACACATTCGTAACTGAGATCCCACAGCTAGGAGGCCATAGCACTGGGAAGATGGACTTCAGAACTTGTTTCTATTGTCTCTAAAATAGTTTTTTTAAAAAATAAATTTCACCCTCTTTTACTTTTGTAACTTTTAATTTTTTTAATTTTTATAGGTGTATAGTAGGTGTATATACTTATGGGGTACATGAGATGTTTTGATACAGGCATGCAGTGTGAAATAATCACATCATGAAATAACAAATACTTCTAGAAAAGCAGTCTGATTTTCAACTAGAACAGAAGGATTCCAGATTTCAGAAGCAAACTGTGTATTCAACACATTCTTGAGAGTGAATGCCGATCTGCTGCAGCATTTGCTTCTTTAGTCTTTCTTTCTCTGCATTCTCATGGTTATGGTTTAGAATAGTTTTCTTCCTCCATATTCTGATTCCTTCATCAAAGAAACACAAATTATGGCTTCTCATTTCACGTTGACCCAGAAACTTGATGGTGGATTATATATTTTTTAGCAAAACACATCATTGGAATAAAAATCTGTCAAAACAACTCATGTTTATATATTCCATGAGTTCATGGCAATGAGATACAGCTTGCACAGGGAGAAATAGCAATTTAAAAATTATGTAAAATAAGAGCATATATTTCATCCGGACTTACTCTGAGGCATTTTATATATATTATCTTTATTTCTAATAACAAGTCTATAGGAAAGTTATTATCTTCTTTTATGAACCAGATGATTAGATCTTTATAAAGTTGCATACTTAAGTGATAGAGCCAACATTTGAACCAGGGTTTCATGATTCCAAATTCTGTTGTCCTGGGCTCCATACCTCATGGCTTCTGTTTCTTTGAAGAAAAAATACTTTCAGATTACTGAATAACCACTAGTTTTTTTTTTTTTTATTTGTTCCCATAATATAGAAATCTCTGAAATGAATTTTTCCTTCTCTTCTGTATAGTAAGTCCAAGGGACCAGATAAGAACTAACAACTATATTTTCTAGTCTCTCCTGAGAATACACTATGGTTAGATAAATGGCTAAACAGGATTTATATGTATCAGGAGAGATCTAATTCTGAAAACAAGCTGTTAAGCTATTTATTACCTTTTTGCTTCAATCTAGGCAAATACATTACAAATCTATGTAGGAAAACCTGCCCTTGTCTGTTATTAATGATTAAATATAGGACAGATTCTTAACTGTTTTCAGTAGTGGATCTACTCATCTAATCATTTAATGTCTCTTTTCAAAATGGTGTGAAACTAGTTTGATATACTAAAAGGTACCTATGTCTGTTTATCTGGCACTGATGACGGCTACATCGCCAGAAGTGTATTTTTTCTTGTTTGCATATCAGATTCTCTAAAGACATGTATTAGCTACCTAAACTCCTTTTCTAGTATTAGATGTACAGTAAAAATTGAACATACAACTTCTTTAAAGAGTCTTAAATGTGTACTGCATAGGGTATTTAACAATTAAATGCAGAAAATAAATTCTGTAAATTTCTCACCAAAGCCACATATTTTCCTAAATGTTGAAAAAAAGATAAATGGGAGACAGAGTGAAAAGAAATCTGCTTCGTTTGAAAGCCCAGGCAAATGGGAACAAACTTAAAAGTCCAGGGTCATCAGGGAACAACATAGGTCATAAGCTGAGACCCATCTGCAATGTTAGAAACAGATTCTAATTTAAAGTATGCATCACGCATAATCAATTTAGAATTGGGATTTTAAGGTCAAAGATGGAAGTTTATCAATAATATTAGAAAATGTAAGAGTAATGGATGTTCCTCATATTTATGTTTATTTTATAGAGAAGAATTACATAAGCAGTTGGAAAGGTTATTTTTTAAAAAGTGGGCAATAAAGTACCCAAATGTATAAATGCAATAAAATATTTGAAGAAATATAAATAACTAAAATTTCAAATGTGTTTGTAAATTAGTCTAAGTCTATTTTTAAATTTATTTACTTTTGGAATAGGGTCTCTCTGTCACCCAGGCTGAAGTGAAGTGATGAGATCACAATGTCTCACCACAGTCTCAGTCTCCCAGACTTGAGAGACTACAAGTGCATGCCGCCACTACTGGCTAATGTTTTTTTTTAAATCTTAAGTAGAGATGAAGTTTCACCATGTTGCCCAAGCTGGTGCTGAACTCCTAGGCTCAAGTGATCCACCTGCTTTGGCCTCCCAAAGTGTTGGGATTATAGATGTGAGCCACTGTGCCTGGCCTATAAGCCACTTTAAAAGTAACTGGAGCTATAAATGGAGTAAGATTTGTATATTGAGTTGAAAAGTTCTTTAGGTGGCTACAGATGCATCGGCCTGTGAGACATGTTATAAGTCTTAGACTGAGGAACAGGAATGAGATATACAACTTGGAGCATAGTCACCACGGCCGCCTCACAAATCCATGTGACAAACGAATTTCAGTTGTTAAAAGCCAATGATTAATCTTACATTGGATTAGTCTTGTAAGTAAGTTTTTAAGCTTTATATTGGATTAGTCTTGTAAGGTTAGTCTTGCAAGATTAATCCAATGATTAGTCTTACAATGGATTAGTTTTACTAGTTTATAATAAATATTAATTTTGAAAACTATAGTAATTTTCTAAACAAAATCTACCTCCCTTAGTATCAAAACCTAGCATTTATTAATAATATAGCAATGTTATTGTAATCTAAAGGTCTACTTTATTTTCCTTTCTGAGCATTTCAACCTGTGAAATGATTATTAGAGATTGAAGCATGCAGGGATTACAAATGTAGAGCATATAGAAAAGGACCTGAGGATATAGCCTGCTAGAATTCTAGTAGAGTGATTATCTTTTCTCTTTAGCTTATAAAAATAAATATTTTTTAAAAGGCAAAGTTTTAGGAGAAAAAGTCATGCTTTCAATATTCTGTGCTATCCCTATTTTACAAGAATAAACTGTAGTATAGGTGGTTGATGGTAGTGTAAGTAAACTGCTGATTTGAGTTGGTGAAGGTAGATAAAGAAGAAAGAGAAATAAAATCCACCACTCCTTTAAAGTGTGGGCCTATGTAGTGATTTATTTTTCTTGAGTAAGAGCAAGTAAGATACTCAGAAACATGACACAATTTATACAATGCATGTACACGTATTTATTTATGGTTTCAACTGTACCAAAAGAGAAATTATAATGGCTTTGCAAAGACCACAAATCTTTTGCATACAAGTCAAAGTGTCTATTCCATGTGGCTTAGGAATATGTGTAAAGCTTCCATATGGGAAAAAGATTTTCTGATACCCAAACGAATGAAAGAATCAAGCAACAAAGAACTTACTGAAAGATTTGACAAATATCAACACATATTATAAAACTTCTAATTCCAATTTTAATGCCTACACATTTTATTTTGCAATATACTTAATTGTTTTGTAATGCAGCTGTAAAAATTTTTGCTAAAGACCACGAGGTTTTATATATGAACATACTATATGTACAATGCATATATGTGTATGTTTATTGGTGTTTTGCCTTCAGTTTGCATATTTGACTACATGCCCCACTGATGGACTCTTGCTCTTAGAAACTAAAGAGATGCCTGCTCTCTTGAAGTAAATGCCAAACCCTCAGAATAATGATTATATATTTCATGTATACAGTTTATTTCTTCCAAAGTGTTCATTTTAAATTAATTCCACATTGAAGCGAGTGATCGTGGGAGTGGCTGACAGTGCTAGGTTAGACTGACTTTGTCTTAATGTCATCGATGACAATAACAAAAAAGACAGAGAGGAACAACAAAAACAGCAACAAAAAGAAACGCATCTCACGTACCCAA
Organism: Saguinus oedipus; assembly: GCA_031835075.1. Classification (NCBI taxonomy): domain Eukaryota; kingdom Metazoa; phylum Chordata; class Mammalia; order Primates; family Cebidae; genus Saguinus; species Saguinus oedipus. The sequence continues at coordinate 53,403,553 of CM063186.1, read as the reverse complement.
CGTTGCATTAAAATTAGGGTTGTCACATAATGTTGAACTAGTCTGTTCTTGCCGATGGGCCATGTGATGGGATGGATACTTGAGGTCCATATATCATTGCTGCAGAGACCCTTCTGTCCACGTGCTGCACTGCAAAATTCCCAAACCATGGCCCACAGGCTGGATTTGGCCCATCACCATGTTTCATTTGGCTGGTACAATGTTTAAAATTTTTCTGAGCCAACATTTTGAAATTGGATGCTCTCACATAAAAATCCAGAATTCTGGCATCTCTCAAAAAATTAGGAGATCTGGGAACACTGGACTCCCATTACCGCACTGCAGTCCGAGGCTGGCTGGATAGCTGCTGCCCTCTTTAGACAGGCATGTGTCCTCCATGATCCCTACTTATGTCTGCAACTTCACTACACTTCTCATTGCACTTGCTCATTTATCTTTTAGTAGAAAATTATGCCTTTCTTCTAAAAGTGTCTTCATCAAAATACGAAAAGAGCATGGTAGAGTTATATCTTTACATCAGATTATTCTTTGTCTATTCTCTTCTCATTTTTTCACTCATCCATTGAGAGATTATTTTTCTCCCTTATCTCCCACTGAAGTTGAAACAAACATTTAAGAAACCGTGGATCAGTGCTGGAGGTGGCAGAAGGTTCTCAGAGGTATGCTTTCTCTCTTAGGGAGCAGGTAAAATTGGGCTTGGGGAAAGTGAGACAGGAGGGGAGAATGGAGAAACAGATAAGAGAGTATGTCAGTGTATTTGTTCGTTCTCATGCTGCTAATAAAGACATATCTGAGACAGGGTAATTTATATAAAGGAAAGAGGTTTAATTGATTCACAATTCCATAAGGCTGGGGAGGCCTCAGGAGACTTAAAATCATAGTGGAGGGGAAAGCAAGCACGTCCTTCTTCACATCATGGCAAGAAGGAGAATTGCTGAGATAAAGAGGGAAAAGCCCCGTATAAAATAATCAGATCTCATGAGGACTCACTCACTATTGCGAGAACAGCAACACGGGGGTAACCGTCCCCATGATCCAATTACCTCACTCTGGGTTCCTCCCATGACACATGGGAATTATGGGAACTGTAGTTCAAGATGAGACTTGGGTAGAGGCACAGCCAAACCATGTCAGTCGGTTTTTTGTTCTTAACTTTGAAGGCACCCTTCTATGATTGGCTTCATGGTTCTTGGGCCTGGACTCTGAAAGCCACCTTTTTGCTTTGTGAAATGCTTCCTGTTAGACTCTGCCAGCAGAGGGAGAAAGAGGGAGATGGCATGGCAGGAGGCAGGTGACAAACTTTCTCCTTCCAGTTGGTTCCTGTGAGAGTAAAAGTCTATCCGGGCATCAGCAATATTTCTTCAGCTTGACAGCAGCAATTCTTTCAGGATGTAACAGCTGAATACAGGTTGCAGTGTACAGTTTACACCTAACAGCATGACCACCCTCCTTTCCCTTTCAGAGATCTGCTTCAGCTTCATGGGCCTCTTCCCCAACCTTCTAAGTTTAATACTCTGGACTCCTTATTTTCTCCCCTCAGCTCTAGAGAAGGGAGTTGCTCCCACAGTTGCCACTTTTGTGATGCCTTAGAGTCTCCCTTTTTCTCTAGTTAACAAAACATATACTTGGTTAACAGTTATTTATGGTACTTTCTCTCGTTCGAATAGCTTCTTCCTGACGGCATTCTAACAGAAAGGATGGGTTGATTTTACTTGTGCTGTTCAATATGGTAGTTCTACTTTCTTTGGTTACTTAGATATAAATGTATTTAATTAAATATAAATAAAATATGAAAACTGTTTCTCAGTTAAACTTGTCACATTTCAAGCACTCAATAGCCACACGTGGCTACTGGCTACTGTCTTGGACAGTTGAGATACAGAACATTTCTGTCATCACGTAAAGTTACATCACAGAGTACTTTCTCCTCAAGAAAAGAGAAATATACATACACACACACACACACACACACACACACGTGTTATTGTCATTGTTAATGTTAAGACAAATTCAGCAAAACCTAGTGTTCTTAGTCATTAACATAATCACAAAATTGAAAAATACAGATTCTCTGGTCACAATGCAGTTCATATTTTTAAAAATTAATGATATGATGATAAAATTATAATGAAATATTGCATTAATATTTATAAATAAAGTGGCCCTTAGTGGCACATTTACAGCCTTAACCTAAATATTTCAGAAAAGGTGAAGGTACAATTAGAAATTTAAGTGTCCGTCTCAAGAAGTTAGAAAAAGAACAGAAAGTAAAACACAAAGATGGTAGAAAGGTCAAAAATCAGAAAGACAACATAAATTAATTAGACATCAAAGACAGAAGAAAAGACAAACAAAGCCAATAATTAGTTATTTTGAAGGATTAATAAAGTTGGTAAGCTCCTAGAAAGAATGATGAGGAAAATACAGAAGGCACAAATATTGTCAGTAAATAACCATAGAACCAATAGACATTAGAAAGATAAGATATTTTGAACAACCCAAGATGAGTAGACTTGGAAATTTAGAAGAAATGGACTTATTTCTAGAAAAAATTTTACCAAATTGACCCTAAAAAAGTAGAATATATAAGTGGTTCCTTAAGTGTTAAACAATTGGTTCATATTTAAATACTTTGTTCAAAGATCACTTCAGACTCACATATCTTCACTATTGAGTTCTGTCCCATTTAAAAAAAAAGACTTAGTGGCAGTTATTTACAAATTCTTTCAAAAACAGTAATAGGGAGCTAATTTTTGTATAAGGTGTAAGGAAGGGGTCCAGTTTCAGCTTTCTGCACGTGGTTGGCCAGTTTTCCCAACACCATTGATTAAACAGGGAATCCTTTCCCCATTGCTTATTTTTGTCAGGTTTATCAAAGATCAGATGGTTTTAGGTGTGTGGTGTTACTTCTGAGGCCTCTGCTCTGTTTCATTGGTATATATCTCTGTTTTGGTACCAGTACTGTGCTGTTTTGACTACTGTAGCCTAAAGTATAGTTTGAAGTCAGATAGTGTGATGCCTCCAGCTTTGTTCTTTTTGCTTAGGATTGTCTTGGCTATGTTGGCTCTTTTTTGGTTCCATATGACGTTTAAGGTGTTTTTCTCCAGTTCTTTGAAGAAGGTCAATGGTAGCTTGTTTGGGTGGAATTGAATCTATAAATTACTTTGGGCAGTATGGACATTTTCAAGATATTTATTCTTCCTAACCATGAGTATGAAGTGTTTTTCCATCTGTTTGTATCCTCTCTTGTTTCCTTGAACAGTGGTTTGTAATTCTCCTTGAAGAAGATCCTTTGTTAGTTGTATTCCTAGGTATCTTACACTCTTTGTAGCAATTGTGAATGGGAGTTTGCTTTTATTTGGCTCTCTTTTAGTCTGTTATTGGTATATAGAAATGTCTGTGATTTCTGCACATTGATTTTGTATCCTGAGACTTTGCTAAAATTGCTTATCAGTTTCAGGAGATTTTGGGCTAAGACAATGGGGTCTTCTAAATATACAATCATGTCGTCTGCAAATAGAGACAATTTGACTTCCTCCTTTCTTAACTGAATACTTTATTTCTTTTTCTTGCCTGATTGCACTGGCTAGAACTTCCAATACTATATTGAATAGGAGTGGTTAGAGAGGGCATCCTTATCTAGTGCCAGATTTCAAAGGGAATGCTTCCAGTTTTTGCCTGTTCAGTATGATATTGGCTATGGGTTTGTTGTAAGATCAGAGCAGAACTGAAGGATCTAGAGACACAAAAAAACCCTTCAAAAATCAATAAATCCAGGAGCTGTTTTTCAAAAAAATATCAACAAAATAGACAGACTGCTAGCCAGATTAATAAAAAAGAAAAGAGAGAAGAATCAAATAGATGCAATAAAAATGATAAAGGGGATATCATCACAGATTCCACAGAAATACAAACCATCATCAGAGATTATTACAAACAACTCTATGCACATAAACCAGTAAACCTGGAAGAAATGGATAAATTCCTGGACACTTGCACTCTCCCAAGCCTAAACCAGGAAGAAGTTGAAACCCTGAATAGACCAAAAACAAGGGCTGAAGTTGAGGCAACAATTAATAGCCTACCAACCAAAAAAAGCCCAGGTCCAGATGGGTTCACAGCTGAATTCTATCAGACATACAAAGAGGAGCTGCTACCACACCTTCTGAAACTATTCCAAATAATCCAAAAAGAAGGAATCCTTCCCAAATTATTTTATGAGACCAACATCATCCTGATACCAAAACCTGGCAGAGACTCAATAAAAAAATAAAACTTCAGGCCAATATCCATGATGAACATAGATGTGAAAATCTTTGATAAAATACTGGCAAACTGATTGCAACAGCACATCAAAAAGCTTATCCACCATGATCAAGTAGAATTCATCCTGGGGATGCAAGGCTGGTTCAACATACACAAGTCTATAAACATAATCCACCATATAATTAGAACCAAAGCCAAAAACCATATGATTATCTCAATAGATGAAGAGAAAGCCTTTGACAAAATTCAACAGCACTGTAAGCTAAAAACTCTCAATAAACTAGGTATTGGTGGAACATGTCTCAAAATAATAAAAGCTATTTATGAGAAAATTTTTGATTGAAAATTCTTAGTATGGGTAGAAGTTTATATTGAAAAAAATTCACAATCTGATAAAGAGGAGTTACCCTAAATCCTGCAGCTAGCTTTTTATGTAAAGTAAAATAGTAAGGACTTTCCCTTTGAGATTAGGAACAAGTAAAGTTTTCCCAATTTACTGTTCAACGTGTTAGTGGAAGTTTTTATCATTTCCAGAAGTCAATGAAAAGAATCAAAAGCTATAAAGATGAACAAAATTGTGATTATTCACAGATGATATTAAGTTTTAGGTAGAAAAGTCCAAGAATCAATTGATAAATTAGGAGAACTGATTTGTGAGTTTAGGAAAGTCATTTTATTTCAGTTTAATCAGTTTTATTTTACACTATAGAAAAAAAGAAAGATTAAAATGAAAAATAATACCATTTTCAATAATATAAAATATTTAATATCAGGAATAAATCTATTGAAAGTTGGACAAAACCTCCATATAGAAAACTACAACCCGTTATTGAGAAAAATGTAAAAAGGATCTAATAAATAGAAAGCTATAATCTCTTCAATATTTCAATCTCCCCCAAATTGATTTAGGTTTAGTGCCATTTCAATCAAAATCCTAGCACTTTTTATATGCTTGCACAAATGTGTGTGTAACTATACTGTTAGGATAATTCTGAAGTTTGTGTGAAAGTCAGAAGACCACAGATAGTCCAGGCAATACTGAAGATGAATAACTAGGTTAGAGGACTTACCTTATCTGATATTGAGATACTTATTTAGTGGATTGTGAAAAAAATGTTATCCTATGGGCTAAGCATGAGATGTCTCATTACCTATTTCTCTTTTGTTAGAAATATACCCCAGATCTTCACGTCCAACTCATTTTAATTATTCATTATATTGCAATGTTGAATCCAGGGTATATGAATATGGAAAATAATTCCATACTCAAATAGTTTTCTTTGTTTTCTACCTTTCCTCATGAACAGAAAATGTGGCAATGAGCTTCTTCACTTCTTTTGGCACTTTTAAAATGCCTGGGTCAAAGATAGAGGTGCGAAACAATGGGAAAATAGTTATCAAAATTCTGAATTAATAAAAATATTTTGAACATTTCAGATTGATGAACTTGATTATCCATTTGGAACAAAATGCTCTGATTAATTAAAAGATATCTTTTGAACTCTTTGAGAAAGCTGAAGCACTTACAGTGGGTTACTATTATATCACATAGAACAAGGATTTTCAAATTTCCCATATTTCTTTATTGAATAAAGTTTCTAGTCTGACTGATTAGGAAAATGTATAGTAGAAACTAGTTTATCAGACATATACATTAGTCTGTTATGTTATAGAGAGAATATCTTTGTGAACAGAAATAAAAACATCAGGATAATGTATGCAGGAGAATTTGTAAATTTTTGAATGACAGTTTGTAAATCAGTATTTTTGACTGTCGGGACATAGCTGGTTACATGCAGCAAATGTTTGAGATTATACCTACTCAGCACTGCTGGTAGGCTTAGAAAACAAAGAGTTAACATAGGCTTTGGAAATTTAGCTAATATATTAGATGGCAGAATCAAGATCAGACTCAGGTGAAATAAGTGACCAGGTTTAACAAGGTGAAATGTAACAGCATTAATGTATACTGCTTCAATCAGTCTAAAGATCAACTGCACAAATATGCAGCAGACAGGATGTGCCTTAACATTAATTTACCTGAAATGGACAAGAGGTTTCTGTCAGTCATGAGCTTGGGACAAGTCAGCAATATAATATGCTTTCTTAAAATCTAACTGAATTTTCGGCAAATGGCTCCTATGGATTGGTAAATATGACATTAAAATCATGGCAGTATAACACAGAAGTCATATTGGTTTCATGTCATTTGTTTTTAGGCAAAAGGAGTCAGAAGAGCAGGACCAGATTTACAACCTCCTTCAGGCAGAACAAAGATCTCCAACATGGCAGTTGCACCAACAGAAGTCCTTTCAGCTCTATTGTAAGGCAATTTAAAATAAGCACCTCGGCTTCAGCTTAACTTGAAGCGGGTTGTACTTATTCCTCTGACCACCTCATTGGGAGCCACACTGAATCAGAACTCTATTCTCTGCATTTTCTTAGGGCCATAAGCCAACTTTCCCACTCTATTGGTTTTGGGCATTTCTAATGTCCTTTGAAGTAGTCTTCAGCCAAACTGAGCTACTGGAACTCTAGAGGTTCCAGTTATTCTTTTATTAGTACTCCAGTTACAAAGTTGTTTGGGTTTTGGATAGTAGGCCTTTAATGTTCTTTTTTTTAGGTCCTATTACTTTGGTGAGAGCCAACTACCACACAGAGATTAGTTGAGATCTGTCCCTACAACCTATATTTGGCATGCAACCTATATTTGAGTTTTGGAGTCATAAACATGCTTTTAAGCATCCCACAACTTCTAGGATTTTTGCACACGTAGCAAGAAATGGCTTGTCTTAATTCACAGAACTACGATTCAAAAAGTCCATGTCCCCATTTATTCAAAATTTGAGGTATTTTAAGCATTAATTTAATTCATCTGCATTTTTCTTTTTGCCTTTTTCCTCTCAATATACATGTTATACAGTTAATAGCCCTAGGGTAAAGAGCTGTTTCAATCCAAGTCTATCTAGGAAGCTTGGCCTAAGATAACATTATTTATGGTTAAAAAAGATAATTGTTGTGCTAAGTTATTTGTCCTGGTTGGCAGCCTTAAAGGTTTGGGTTGCTGGCTGCTTTTTGGGTATTATATCATAAGTATGGATGAATTGAAGTACAAACATTAAAAAAAACTCTAGTATGCTTTGTCCAAACAAAAGAATAAGCATCCAAGTTATGAAGTGATGCATCTCAAGTATTCTGACTTCCAGAGGTTTTTTGTTTTGTCCTTTCTCTGCAGTCAGGATTTCCATGATGGGGGTGTAGTCTGCCAGTGTCAACCAATTCGTGTTTTCTGGTGGGGTAATTGAGTTGAGATTTTTCTCCTTTGACATGAAGTCAGAGTATTAAAGTTACAAATTGATGGATTAGCTCTTCCTAGTAGGGAAAGCTAATTCCTTTCTGCAGTCACCATTGGCATAATTAAGGTACAAGAGGACTGCTGCCCTTTTGGATATAGAGTAAATTTCCTATTATTTAGGAGCTGATCAGGCAACTTGGATATAATTCAGTTTTTTATCTTTCGTTTTCTCAGGGTTTGCTGCTAACTCTTGACTGTTTAATCACTCTTCTGTATCTTTATACAGATCTGTTTACCTAAGCAGGATCAAGGAACTGATCATTTAAATTAGGAAATTTCAGCTTATGTTTGTTTTAGGAAGTTTATGCAATAGAAAAATAGTTGGGTATGAAAACAATTTAATATAATGTTGAGACAACATGAATTTAATATACTGCCTGATAAAAAGTGATCAGCAAGAAGTGTCACTCTATTCATGCCACTTAAGTGGATATTGATAAAAGCTAGTACTTGTGCACTTACTATGAAACAGGATTCTCACAAATATGATTGTAAGTGTTTACAGTAGTCTTAGAAGGTAGATGTTTTTCATTTTTCTCTTGAAGAGATGAAGAATCAGGGAGCTATGTAATTTATCAAAGTTACCCAATGGTTAAGTAAAAGAGCTAACATTCGAAACTTGGTCTTTCTGACACTTAAGTCTTTGCACCATATCGCCTTTGGTTGACGGTCATTTGATAAATGACTTTTCCCTCTGTAGTTAAGAGATACCTCAGCCATCATCTTCTAAACCTTCATTGCTATATCCTCTATTTGTATAGCCTGAATTTGTATATTTTTTCATTTTTCTCATAATGCTGACTTTATTTTCCTGACAAAACTCAGCTGCATATTTAAAGTGTGCCTTTTCATACATTTAAATAGATTTTAACCATGCACAAATTTTACATTTCGGTTTAGGATGAGAAGTAAGATAGGTTACGTACACATGAGAAAGTAGAAGCAATCTCAAGTTTGAAAGAATTGAGAGTTGGCAAAAGTCCTACTAATGGTAATTATTTCTTATATAAATGCAGATATTTTATAGAGTGGAAATAGCATTTAATTTTATTTCATTCAGGAAACAGTTATTGAGTATCCATTATATAAATAAATACCTGAGTTGGGTGTTTCGGGGAATATCAGAGAGCGAATACTGACTTGGAGTATATCATGAGTCAGATGCTAAGATCTTTAATGCACACCACAGTCCTGTGAAGTAGATATTGTTACCCTTATCTTACAGTTGGGAAATTCAGACCTAGAGCGAAGAAGAAACCGCTGTGTGACCTCTGCCAGGTTTCTATTCTCTCTAGGTTTGAATACTTGGGCTACTATCCTTATTTGTCTGATTTCAAATTTCCAAGGTTCTGCCCACTAGTCTGAGCTACTTCCTGCCCTCAAAGAGTTTTTAATTCAATTGAGATGGATTTGGAAAAGAAAATATATTTCCTATTCTCCTGGATGAATTCAAATGGATTTTTAAAACTACTTAAAGTCAGATTTATTTTTTTCTTATTTATAGCAAATTTTTATGCATTTAGACACTATCACAGTTACAAGCAATTGCCTCAGGCAGCAAACCACATAGTTTTCATTTGTTCATTTTTTGCTCTATACTAGTTTGTTCAAAACAAATTCAAAATAAAAATCTTATTGTATTCATTGAAATTAGTGAAAAATGGAATAGACAAACAGAGGAAGGGAGGGACTTCAGTATTTTCTAACAGTAGAACATTTTGTCATAATATTTTAATAGAAAAAGAGAAGTATTTTAAAGGCATATTAGGCTCAAAGTGTGCCTTGAGAACACATGTAAGTTTTCTATAATACCCGTCTATTGACCTGAAATTTTTTGGTAAATATTTGCTTTCAAAGTGAATTAGTCTCCAGGTGAGTTCATTAAAGGTGGATATTTAAGCAGCATGAAGTGAGTGGTGAGAGTAAAAGACAATGTTTTCAGCAAGTACATGTGTTTTACATACCTGGTCAAAATAGATATTCAAGTAAGCATTTGGAAATTGGATTTTATATTCAGTATTTTGTATCCTTGGCATAAGGAATTCTAGGCAGCCAAGCTTCTGTTTTTAGGTATCTAGAATAATTCTATTGCAAAGAACAACTGACTTAATGTATTAACCTACTGTGCAGAACCACTTTTCTAAAATTGGGCACTTTATGCTAAAACTATGAATTCCAAGCAGATTTCATTGACTTGTTTCAATAAGTCTAAACCTGTAGCCAGGTTTTTGTTTGGACAGCACTGAAAATAGGACTTTAAGAGAAATACATTAAAATGTATCTTTTATTTTTTTCCAAACTGAATAACTTTGTTCTGGCAAGTTCCACTAGAGAGAACATCTGCTCAGAAACTATTCTTATGCTTTCCTTGACTTGGGTGCTGGTGAAAAATAAATTCATGGATCTCTAAGTTTCATGCCTTTTCTACCACCATAAAAAGGATATTTACTTGTGAAAGGTTATCCTTTAGTCTCCTTCCCTTCCAAAGTGAGTAGCTAAGCAGAGGAAGAAAGTGCTGGAGATAACTTTGAAAGCTGTCAAAGACTTAAACGTTTTTTAGAGTCTGTGCAAGCAGACACTATACTTGGTTGCACAACTGTGCTGTTTTTAAAAGTAATAAATTAATGGCCTATAAGGATATGGCTCAGGATCCATAACTTACTAAATGCTCTTTCATTGTAAGGATGTGTTCTGATTGGCCTTCAAGAACACAGTGAGACCAGTGCAGTGTTCTGTGACTCAAATCCACGTGTTCTCAGATCTTCCTCTTCATGGTTGCTGTATTTTCTGCCCATTTGATGATTGTCACATCATTTTTGTTAGTGACTCTCAAATACTGTTGGTCAACAATAATTCCAGTTGGTAAACACTGTTTGCATGTAGGTTAGTGTTTGAAGTTGCTTTATTTCATTAGTCTTTTTAACTTAAAGCTAATGACTTCAAGGCATAAAAAATAAACTAGTTTATAGTTTTTTCTTTTGCTAATCATAGAGCCAGATAAATTTTTCATGATCATTTAGGCTTACATAATTTCCCAATAATATCTGATTTTGTTGCGTTTATGTGCATTAGACCTAGTCCAGGTGACAGCTGATATTTTGAAACTCTTTATAGTATACCTGAACTAACACAAAGCCGTGCATATATCAAATGTCCAAGATTTCTAAGGAAGCAGATATGCTTTCATTTATTTATTCATGTGGACAGCTGAGACAGGAAACAAACAAGAAACTTGTCAGATGTTAAGAAATGTTGCACAGAAGTGCTGCACAGAAGTTCTACACAGTTGACTGAGAAGCTATGGGTGATTGAGGGAAGTCCCTGTGAGGATGTTTCATTTAAAAAAAAGATCTGAATGAAAAGAAGACATTAGCCATAAAAATATTAGAAGGATGAGCCTGCAAGGTGGGTTGAATAGCTAGGACAAAGATCTTAATTTCGGAACAAGGGTGGTGTGTTCCAGGAATGGAAAGGCAGATCAGTTTAGTTGGAGTCTAGTGCATAAAGGAGAGAGTGGATGGACATGGGTCCAAGGAGTTTGAAGGGAGAGATATTGCAGGGCTTTGTTAACCACAGTAAGCAGTTAGGGTTTTCTTCTGAGCATGGTGGAAGACGCTGGAGAATGTTAAACAAGCAATATTGATGCAGGACAGACAAGCCCCAAAACTGGGATTTAGCCTTGGAGGGTTTTTGCCTTTACCCAGGAAATAATTTAAGGATGAGTCAGTGTTGTTACACAGCCATCTTTTAGTGACCAGTACTGCTCCTTGTGGAGCAGGGCTAACTCATAGGCAGTGTGTCCAGAGTTGGCAACGTATGGACTCTTGACAACTCTCTTTACAGTCATACCCACTTTCAATCACATGCAAATTAAGGGGCAGGTTAATGCAAATTGAGGGATGGGTTATTTAGAACTTTCTAGAAAAGGAACAGTAACTTTTGGGTCAATGCCATGGGGAGGGTTGGTAACTTCCAGATAATGGCTTGGCATTTGCAAGCTGTCAGGACACTGGTGGGCATGTCTTATGCTAATGAGGGCAGCTAGGGATCTCTTTCTTGGCCATCTGCTGGTTTCTGCTGATTTTTTCATTACATCTCCTCGAGATTGGAAAATAAATGCTGTAGTCTCTTATCTCTTATCTCAGTATAATCTGATTTATGTTTTCAGAAGGCTATTCTAGCTTCTGTGGAAAGTATATATTTTAGAAGCAACAGTAGGGAAACCAGCTGGAAGAACATTCAGATGAGAGAATAATTGTGGTGATTGGGATTAGGGTGATACCACAGAAATGTGGCAAAATGGAGGAATTTGGGGTGCTATGAATGTTGAATTTCTTTGATTTTGGTACACAGTCAGTATCAAAGGGAATGGAATATCTTCAAGGACTGTCATGTGGTCGGTATGTTGGGCTCTGGAAGTTTTAGTCATAACTTGGCTAGATTATATTTGGTACATAATTTGACATTAGTATGCCTTTATGTTCACAAATATATTAGAAGCTTGCCACTAGAAATTGTGAGGAAAGAATAAAGTGATTATATATAATGTTATTTTTCAGAGTTTAGGTAAATTATATATATATTCTATCACTTGAGATTCTTTTGACTGCCAATAGTGGAAAACCTCAACTCAAATGAAAATAAACAATAATGATACTTATTTTCTTTGATTTCTGGTAGTCCAAAGGGTAAAGTGGGTTTCAGGTGGAATGAGCAGTAACTCAATGGAGTCCTCAAGAATCTAGGTTATTTCTCTATCTCTGCTTTGCCATTCTTAATTCTAAAATGGGTTCTCCTCATGGGAGAAAAATGGCTCTCTGTGACAGCTGGGACTTCATGCTTCCTTCATGTCCAGCAGGAAAGAAAGACAGAAAAGGAAGGAAGAAAGGAAAGAAGGGAGGGAGGGATGAAAGAAAAAAAGGAAGAAAATATAAGCCCTTCTTTCCAATCTGATTGGGTCAACTTAGGTCATAGGTTCATCCTGCTATTGGTTTCCTGGGCAATGACATGCCCAAAATTGGCTTGGCTAATCAGGATTTCCCCAGTGAAGAGGGGAGAGTGAATGCCTAAATAAAATCGACACTCTGAAAGGAAAAAGGGAAGAAATGTTAGGTAGGTGATCAACAGTATCATAAAAATTACCTAACTTTTCTTATGTTTTAGTAAAGCCAGCAACCACTGTTTGTGTTTTAAGATCTTAGGGCACTAAAAATATGGTGTGGATAATTCTGAAAATAAAAGCTTTACCTCCATAGGAAAAAATGTAATGAAGCAACTTCAGAAACACTATTCAAATCAAATCCAAAGACCTTAAATCACAGAAATGTGGTAATTTAATTTTCTACTCCACGCTTAGAGGAAAATTTATAAGACAGGTATAATGTGGTATGTTGTGGACTGCTGGAATTTGAACAAGTTGTCTTACTTGATTTTTGCATTTTGATATGTTTTTTCTTCCCATCCCCACCTACTCCTTTTATTTAAATTCTATTAAACTTTTCTCTTTTTGCAAATTAATGGCATATTAATAGCATGGCATATTTTATTTTCTATTTCTCTGTAATGACATTAACAGATTATCTGAGGTGGTTGATATAGAGAGATTCCAAGGAAAACAAGGTATTTTGAAAGCGGATGGTATGACCTTCATGATAATGCCCTATGCAAGATATTTATTGATTTGGTAATTATACAAAGGAGACAAAAATGAAATCATTCTTGTGATAGGTATTAGTTTTGATTAAACTCAAACTGCAACTTATAATTAGAAATCCATAAACACAGATTTATTCAAGTGACAATGTTTAGAAGCTAAATACCACTACTTTATTCTGTTTTATTTCTCTTCTGTTCCAAATACCCTCTTTTTGTTAAACTACTATCACATTTATTTCCATAAAAGCCTTGATTCAGTTGAACAATAAGCAGAATATTTTTTATAGTTTTTCTTCTAAATCACACTTCTGGTAGATTCTTCTTATGGCTTAGTTCAAAAGTACAGTGATTTATTAAATTCCTACATTCTTTATCCATAATTTACATGGAGTCTGGGAGGAAAAGGAATACTTCTCACTGTGAAATAGGTCTTTATTATGTTTTAAAGTGACTGGTATTTGACAGCTGGCAAAGATTTTGTTGGAGCAGAAAACCGTGTACTTTGACCAGCACAATTTATACTTACCTTCAGAATAGCAAAGCAGCCCTAACTATCTTCCTGAATAGGATCTACTTGGTCTGTAGAAATAACAATTACACAATACCAACTCTAGGCTACTCTGCTCTTGACAGTATTTTTGATATTCTTGATTTCTTGCTGCTTCTCTCATTCAATAACTTCTGACATAATATTCTCTTCTAATTCCCCCCTACAACTCTGCACCCCCTCTTTATTGTCCTTCGATGGTTTGTTTTTGTCCTCTCACCAATTAAATGAAATCATCCCCTAAAGTTCTCTTCTACAAATCTTTCATAGCCTCTTTGCAACTGTCTGTTTCCTCAAGCTCCTTTCATCTTCTGAGTTAACATCATTCACCCCTATGGATTCAACTCCTACGCTGAGGACTTCCAAATCTATATCTTTACCTCTTTCTTCTCAAGACTAGTCTTCAACTCTAAATAGTTGGCTGGACACCCCTCTCTAATATTCCACAGATGGCTAATGCTCCAGGTATGATCTCACCTGAATTCATCCCACGCAATTGCTCCCCTAGATGTTGGCTATAGGTACTTCCATTCCCCCATTGTCCAGTTTGGAAACCATAAAGTTTTCTGACTCCTTCCCTCTCTCATCCTATATCTAATTGGTCACTTCACACATTATGCTTCCACCTGACTGTCTCTTAATTCTCTCTATTCCTTTTCATGACCAATACCACTCTGCAGATTCTGCCTCCAATATTAAATGGACCATGGCAATATTTTTTTATCTGAACTCCCTGCCTCTTTATGCTTCAATCCATTTCCTGCATTCATCCATTTCAACATTTCTCTTGATTTCCCATTTTCTGAAGAATAAAGTCTAGACTTTCAAATGTTCTTTATAGCCTCTCGATATTGCTTTCTAACCTCATTCCCATGCATGTATTTGAATTACTTGTTTCCCAACATGACATGTAGTTTCATACATTTAAGTTTTTGTTATTTTAAATAAACTAAGTAAAATTTTATTATTTTGCTTTTCCTCAAGTTGTTTCCTCTGCCCTTGATTTTCTTCTCTACTTCCTTCAAATTCTTATTGCCCCTGAACCTTAGTATTTGTTGATCCCTTGGCCTGGAATGATATTTCCTTAGTGCTTAGTATGTCAAGCTCCTTCTCTTTGTAGATTCCAAATGAAATGTTAGCACCTTTGAGAAGCTTTCCTAATTATTCCAAAGGAGACCCTCTCCCAGTGGTTATGCCATATCCCAGCATGACATTTATTCACTTCCAATTTACTCATCACTTTCAGAAATGCTCCTGTTCATGTAGTTGTTTATTTCTGCCTCCTGAACTAGAATATACTCTACTTGTGGGAAAGGACTTTGTCTTACTTCTTCCCATTTCCTAAAACAGTGTCTGTCACAATGTAGCTGTTCAGTGAATATTGTTAAATGAATAAACGAATAAGGGTTTGTTCACTGAGGTGATATGTTTTGGTTCTTTGGTGTACTCCTGAATCAGGTCAGACAGGAGCCCCCTTTGTACCCTCATTATTTCCTTCTAGATGGGTTTAGTTTTTGTGAAGATTCTATTCTACTTATGAGCTTCCTCTTTTAATTTATTTAAATGATATCACTTTAAGGAAAAGGGGAAAAACAAGGAAATGTTTATATTGCCCTGGAGACAGAGCCAGATTCAATCCGTCTGGTTGTACTCAGCTCTCCTGTTTTACTGTGATGTAGAGAAGAAACCGTAGTATGTTCAAGAAATCCATGAATTCAGAGACAAGAGACCTGAGTTTTACTTCTTGCTTCACCACTGACATACTTCTTTATGGTGAGTAGGTTCTTTAATGTCTGTGGATCTCAGAATCACAATGTAGAATGAACTAAATGCTCTCAAAAGTCTCTTCTACTGCTAGAGTTCTGGGCTTCTTTGACTCATCAACCTAATTCAATTATTTATGTAACAAACCTTCCCTGAATTCTAGCACCAAGTTAAGTGCTAGAGACACAATCAATAATGGGCAAAGCAGACTTGGTTTCTGTCCTCAGGGATCTTACAGATTAGTGACAAGGACAGACATTTATAGATGATCACATAGCTCTATTCCCAGGAAAAAACAGGCATTTCTATTGAACCAGAACACTCCATACTTAACCTACTTTTTGGCAAAGAAACACCTCTGGTGCAACTATTAGGTTTAACTCTCAGGATTTTCCCAGTGGAAAGTGAGTCAAATGTTTTATTTAAAAAAAAAAATTTACATACAGAAAGTTTGAAGGAGCAATCTGAGCATGTTAGTAATGTCCAAATGCAATAGATTATTTTCAAGCTCCTGCCATAATTTTTCAAGTTCACAATATTTTCCAGGGACTTTTGCATGGGACAGAGGTATGGAAAGAGGTGAAAGTATAAAACACCGTTAAGAAATCTCAGCCTCTGCTGATAAATTCAGCCCTAGCTAGTGATTTGCATTCTAATCTGGTAATTATACTCTCAAGTCTCATGTAGTGTAAATATTCAGTCACATTCCAGAATCTCTAGCCCCCATAACGGTCTTCAGCTCAGCTTCAAGGAACATGGTAGAGAAGAAAGGAAGGTTTGAGATTTTTCTCTCAATCACTCCCTCTTGTTGCTCTAATGCCTGTTCTTGCTCTGAGCAATCCCTTTTCACTCAGTGCATCCCAAGCCCGAGTGAAGACGAGAGGTGGAGGGCCTGTTGTGTTGGTCTTTGCTGTCAGAACAGGGTATGCGTGTATATGGTTGTGGTGTCCATTCATTTCATGTAAGAGGTCTGCAGGGTGGCCTTCTGCAGCCCTTAACCCTCACCCCGGAGGAATTCTTACAGGCAATGCATGGTCCCAGCCTTTGTTCCCTCTGCTATAATCCAAGGCACAATGAACTACAAGGAGCTGACGTTGGGTGGAATTTTTGGCTGGCCCCAGGAATTCCCCCAGTACTACTTTCTCTATCACCTTTTGGACCTGTGTTAGCTCATCCTCAGAATCTTGGATACCTTTTGCATTTTCTTCCAAGTTCCCTTGGTGGAAAAACAAAAAACAATCTCTGTATAATATTTCAGATCCACATTCTATGGAAAATTATATTTTCAAAAGATGGCAGCCACAGTCTCTCACCCTTAATGTTCTTTTACAATATGGCTTTACCATACCCCCTATTAAGAACAGGAGCCTATTTCTTTTTCTCTTGGATTTTGGTTGGCCCAAGAGACATGCTTAACCAATAGAATAAATCAGGAGGGATGTTCTTGGACCTATGAGACTAGTTCATGAGAGGGCTTGCTCTTGGATCTGTCCTTCTCAGAATTTCCATGCCCCAACCAATGCTGCAGGAAGCCTAAACCAAATGCAGAGGCTACATGTGCTATGCTGGACAACCCAGCTGAGCTCCAGGCTGACATTCAGCATTAATTCCTGGCCCATAACCCTTCAGTGATCTCCAAATCCAGCTGCCACCTGATTGATAATACATGAAAAATACCAAATAAGGTCATCCGACTGAACCCAGTCAATTGGTAGAATCATGGAGATAATGTTGTTATTTTGAGCCACTTTGTTTGAAGGTGGTTTGTTACATAGCCACAGATAACTGAAATACCCTCAAACTCTATGAGAGAGTCTCTTGGGTCAAGCCTGTGAAGGAGGAAGGACAAGTTCAATGTTCCTCTTCCGTCCACTCTCAGGGAAATGTTAAGAAAGAGGCAGTTTGTCCCCTCACAGACTCTTCTCCCTCTCTCTAATCTGTCTATGAAGCAGGGATAGGGCATGGTGTCCTTCAGGACATGCTTATGTGAATCCCCCAGCTCACTATTTATGGGTTATCTATTAGGACATCAGGCTTTCCCTGAGTTGACGGGTTGATGCAGGAGGAAGGGGCACCTCCCTCTTTCTCTTCATAGTGATCCATATGCTACTTGTATTATAATGATAACATACACACAGTAAACCTCCATAAACGTGTGCCAGATGTTCTCTCAAGATATGGATATTTCATCAAGTGACCCTCACAACTTTCTTTTGATGCATAATTAGCCTTTTCTTTCATGATTCTCAACTTTAATATGAGTTAGAATCACCTGGGGAATTTGTTTAAAACTTCTGAATCCCAGCTCTATCCTTAAGAGAATGCGAATTTGTAGGTATATAGTGGGTGTCTTGGTCCTTTTGGGCTGTGATAACAAACATGGGTGGCTTATATACAACAGAAACTTACTGCTCACAGTTCTGAAGACTGGAATGTTTAAGAGCAAGGCACTGGCAGATCTGCTGTCTGGTGAGGGCCTGCTTCCTGATTCAGAGACAGCGCCTTCTAGTTGTAGCTTCATATGATGGAAGGGGCAAACAGCCTCCCTCAGATCTCTTTGATAAGGGCATTAATCTCATTTACAAAGGTTCTGACCTCATGACCCGATCACCTCCCAAAGTCCCCACCTCCTAATATCATTGCATTGGTGATCAACTGTCAACATATGAATTTTCCGGGGATGCAAACATTCAGACCATATTAGTGGGACTCAGGAATCTGTGTTGGAAAAAAAAACACAGCTACATGGATGATATGCAGAAATTTAAGGAGCCACAATGTGAAAAATTCTTTTCGACTCTTTCTCCTTTGAAATTTGTTTTTCTTAATCCTTCAGCACCTTTAGAGGTCTCTGAAACTTCTGAATTATTCTTACCTTGTATTTGGCAGTCTCTAACTGAACATGATCTTTGACAAAAATTGACAGTGAGACAAATGGAATAATTTCAAATGTGTTTAGAGTAGAAGACATTTATTAGAAACCAGAGGCTGACAGAGATAGATGAAATTTGTAGAATATTAGGAGAAGTCTTCTCTGAGACCCTCCCTAAATGAGGGTCTTGAGGCTGCCTGGTGTAAGCTTGGGGATGCATGCAGTTAGTAAAAGGGCAGTGCAGCGTGAAGTTTTAAACAGAGTCTGGCAGGAAAGTGTGCCCTGTGTGTCTCTGGAACTCCCAAAGGGAGGACAAGCAGATCACCTGTCTGGCCTCAAAGACTCAGTTCCTAGTCTTTGAGATGAGGAGGAGGTAACTCTGTAGCTTCCCTGATGAGGACACTCCTGCCCCAAGGGCATGCACATTGAGTTCCATTCCTATAACTCACCAAGAAACCTTTGGATATGCGGTTTGGCTTCCCAAAGTCAAGTCTCCAAGCCCCAGAGCACTGGCCTCAATCTAGAGAGGTTCTTGAGCTCAAATGCCAATCTCTCATCAGATTAGCAAAAATATGGAGTGAGGCAGTGTTGGTACATTTCTGAGAAACAAAAAATTAGATTTCCAGTATTTTACATTGCCTAGTCATCAAAACCACCAGAACAAATTAGCAATTTATTATGAAATAGTTATTGGAATGAGAAATTGATCTACCTAAATATTTTTAGGATTTAACTTTCACCAAAGAATTAACATTCTGTGAGTTGTTTAGGCCATTGGAAAGTAGTCAGAATTTAATACTTCTTTTTATTATTTCCTCAGTTATTAGCTCATTTAATCCAGGAGAGTGAAGAAACATAAGCAGAGAGAAAGAGCTATGATGTTCTGTGGCTGAGACTTAAAATGGGTTAGTTGTTTACCAGACTAATTTCCACTAATTTCGAGGCACACATTTCCCATATTTCTTCATAGTGGCCAATAAGTGATGATGGTGGGATGATGGGTGGTATGGTTTTGCTGTGAGTCCACCCAAAATCTCATCTTGAATTGTGATTCCCATAATCACCATATATCAAGGGCGAGACCAGGTTGAGGTAATTTAATCGTGGGGGCAGTGTACCCCATGCTGCTCTTGTGATAGTGAGTGACTTCTCATGAGATATGATGGTTTTATGTTTGGCAAGTTTTTCCTTTGGTCATTCTTCTTCCTGCCACCTTGTGAAGAAGGTGCCTTGCTTCCTCTTTGCCCTTCACCATGATCGTAAGTTTCCTGAGACCTCCCCAGCCATGTGAAACTGTGAGTCAATTAAACCTCTTTCCTTTACAGACTACCCAGTCTCGGGGTATTTCCTTATAGTAATGTGAGAGCAGACCAGTACAGTGGGGTTTTATGTGCTTGAATTCATGTCAATGGAATTTGAAGGTAACTGTTGCACACAACCTCGAGTCTTGGGCCATGGAACCTTCTCACATGTAGTTCTTCATGCTCTCATCCTATCGCTGGCTTAATGTACAGGAATATGAAGCCTTACAACATGCTGCTACCACAAGATGGCAGGAAACTGCATCCCTGAATGACTAAATGGAGCAGAGATTCCTGCTGACTTCATTTGATTCTTATGTGAGCTTGTGACTTAGTCTATTCAGGCTGCTAGAACAAATTATCATAGACTGGGTAGCTTATAAACAAAAGATATTCATTTCTTAGCTCTGGAGGCTTGGAAGTCCAAGGTTAAGGCCTACAGGATAAGTATCTGGGAAGGGCTTTCTTACTGGTCACTCTGTTGCCCAGGCTGTTGTGCAGTGCTGTAGTCCTGGCTCACTGCAGCCTTGAACTCCTAGGCTCAAGCAGTCCTCCCACCTCAGCCTCCCAGCAGCTGGGACTACAGATGTACACAACCTTGCCTGAATAATTTTTAAAAATTTTTCTGTAGAGAAGGGGTCTTGCTGTATTGTCCAGGCTTGTTTTGGACTCCTGACCTCAGTCAGTCCTCCTGCCTCAGCCTCCTGATATGCAATTATAGGCATGAGCCACTGGACTCAGTCAACATAATCTTTTCTCTGTTTTCTCCTCTGTTGTAAGTGGGGAGTCTCTCTTGAGCCTCTTTTATAAGGGTACTAATCCCATTTATGAGGGCTCTACCCCCATGACTTAATCCCCCTCTGAAGTCCCAACCTCCTATCACCATCACCTTAGGAGTGAAGATTTCTGCATATGAATTTTGAAGGTGCACAAACATTCAGACCGTAGTGCTCACCAAGTGCAGTAAGTGGTTGCTGACACCTTTAGTGTAGCAAAGCAGTAGGAACTGGTGAGGACTGTGAAGAACACGTGCTTGTCCAACGAGGGCAGTAGCTACCCAGCTAGCCTTAGACTGTAGGATATGTGACCATTGCCCAAAGGCCCAAGCTAGTACTTTTGATACAGAGAGGCTGGGCTCCCAGTTAACCCCAACCTTACCCTGGAACTGCAACCCTAAGTGAAAACAGCTGACGATGTTTTTCCACCCAAATGGTGCCTTTTTTGGCCTGCCTCACCCCTATCCTGTGCCTATAAAAGACTTTAGCTGGCAGAACAACACAAGTGGCTGAGCGTCGAGGATACAGCAGCTAAGCAGTGAGCAGAGAAGCAACTGGGTGTCAGGTACTACAGTTAGACACAGCTGACTTCAGATGGTACCGGCCTGACTGGAGATGGCTCGGCTTCAGGAAAAGATCACCTCCCCATCCCTTTCTGCTGAGGGCCACCCAATGCTCAGCTCAATAATCTTCCACATTCATCACCTTTCAAGGAGTTCATGTGACCTGATTCTTCCTGGATGCTGGACAAGAAGCCGGGTGCTGAGAGGACAGGGGCTGCCACCCTGACCCCTCTACTGAGCTGGTTGGCACTTGGCAATCCCCAAATGGCAGAGCTGAAAGAGGATTGGTAGTAATGTGCTTGGACATTGCTACTGGGCCTGCGTAGAGCCTGCTGCCACCAAAGAAGAGTGGCCAGGTACCTCCATCATTTGTTCACTCTGGTTCCCACACTCGCTTGCACACTCCCTCCCATGAGGAGTGGCCTGTGGCAGGCTGACTGAAGTCAGTCCCTCCAGTTCCCCCTTGTGAAGGGAGGAGTCAAGGGAACTATCCTGCCTCACTATCACCTTTGGGGTTAAGATTTCAGCTTATTGATTTTGGGGGAACACATGCATTCATCCTAGAGCTGCAAGAAATAAACTCTTAATGTGTTTGTTCACTGAGATGTTGGGGTTGTTTCAGCATTTAATGGAACATGAATATTCAGACAGCTCCTGAAGATGCCTATTTACTAATGTCAGGGGTTCCCACTTTTCCAACATCAAATTTCTTTTGAGCCCCAACGTGAGGGCTTGAGTCTCACATGTATTCACCCATCTCTGGAATTCAGAATCATCTGCAGATTTGGCTAACTGATGTGACAGATGCATCAGAGGCCTGTTTGCAGAAGACATTGTTGACTCTTGTGGGAGAGAATTTATCCTCAGGGACAAAGATCCAGAAAGATAAGCTTGGCCTGGTGGCAAAGCAGTGGTTTGTGTGAGGGACGTGGCTGCTCTGAATATGGGTTTCTGTTTGTTTTTGGATCCATGCCTGGCCCAGTTCTAGCTAAGAGAAGGAGAGGCTTGGTAATAAAAACTGAAAAAATTGTGTAATCGGTATCACTGTGCTTCACTCGTGTGTGCAAAAACCACTGTATTTTTCTAAGTGAAATAAATATCTCAGTTCCTGTTCATTAGGGTTTGTAGAATACTTAAACTTGGTTATGTTTTGGTAGGTGTCCAGTCTTTACAACAACCAAGGAGCTTTTCCAATCCCAAAGATTGGGGTAAAGACTTTGGTCTTCAGTCCATGGCTGTCTCTTTTGAGATGCTCATTGTTTAGGGTTATCTGTTCCATAGGAAGTGGGTGGCTCTGGGCTCAGGATAGGAAGACTTCCAGGAGATCAGGCCTCAAGCCATTATATAGCCCCCTTTCTTAGAGGTTCTGCTGACCTTGTGTGTGGGTAGGAGAGGCACAGTTCAAGTTCATTGTCACCACTGCCTTCTTTTAACTCTAGAAATTGGGTCATTTCTCTTCAGTTTAAAACATCACCTTCCATTACTCTTTTTGACTTCTTCTGTTTTATGGATCTGAAATATGAAAACTGTACTTTCCCCTGGAGTTATATTTGAAGGACAGTTTGCACTTTAAAAAGTACAAATGCCGGCACCTTCTATCAGTGGTGAAAGCAAAGGAACAAAGATTTTTTTATTCCTTTGTGAGTTTATAGCAGCAAAAGCAAAATAAAAGAAGAAAAGAGCCTCCTAGCCGCCCCCCACAAAAAAGGAATAGAAAGAAAAAACAATAACAAAGAGACACTAGTGAGTTTCTCCTAACAGTAAATTTTTTCAACAATTTTTACTAAAATGCCTAATATTTGCGGAAGGGTAGAATATTCCTTTACTTTCCTCCTGAGGATGTCAACGGGTGTCTTAGCCTAACATCATACATACTTGGCACTGTGATTGTTCTCCATGGCAGCCATGAGCTCCTGAAGGGCAGACCAGAGTCAGGCAGAAGCTGAAATGTGAGTTAGAAGTGGATGCGTCTGGGCGTGGTGACTCAGGTCTGTAATCTCAGCACTTTGAGAGGGTGAGGCAGGTGGGTCACTAGGTCACAAGTTCAAGACCAGCTGGCCAAGATGTTGAAACCCTGTCTCTACTAAAAATATATATATGTATATATAACATTGCGTGGTAGCAGGCGCATGTAATCTCAGCTACTCGGGGGACTGAGGCAGAGAATTGTTTGAACTTAGGAGGTAGAGGTTGCAGTGAGCCTGGGTGACAGAGTGAGACTCTGTCTCAAAAAAAAAAAAAAAAGAAAAAAGAAAAAGAAAAAGAAAGAAAGAAAGAAATGGATGCACCTAGAATGAAAGGCAGGGTGTTGGATGATGGCATATCATGTAAATCAGAAGGCAGCTGGGCAGGTGAGAAGGAAACATCTGATCAATCAGCCAAGTCCTAGCTGATTGGATTTGTTTTGAAGCCTAGATTAGACATCCACTAGGGACTCCAAGAAGTATTCAGTCTTAGTAGTAGTGGTCAAAGGAGACTTTCCAGGTAGCTAGATTTCTGCAGAAGAAGGGATTTCAGAGATACCTTAATTTGATTTAGGGGGAGAATGTTTCTACTGTTTTGTGGTTGCCCTCGATTTCTCTGTAGCATCATTCTGATCGTTTCTAGGATCTGCATGTTGATTCACCTCTTCCCCAAACTCAATGAATTATTATGTGAACAGCGTGCTTACTGGATATCTGAAGAATTTAGAAATATTCATATCCATCCTGTGCCGTCACACAGGAGCTCCAGGCACTTTTGAAGGGCTCTTAGATGGTGACCCCTCTTCCTGAGCCATCATGATCCCAAAGATCTTGGCCCTCCATTGTGTCTCCATCTCCCAAGGGCACTGGTCATCATGGAAGTTTGGTGGAAAGTGCTTCCTGCTTGTGTCTGCTCCTCTTCATTTCCTAATTCCACACTGTGTGAAACTGTCAGAATGACAGCTTAATACCTTCCCTCAACACTCCCTGGTTCACATTCATCTATCTAGCTGTAGATTCACTTAAAAATTGTTATTTGCTTTGTGCCAGACACCCTCTAGACTTTGTTTTCTCTTCTAAATTGGAGTGAATGTTCCCCGGGCCTCTTTGCTAAAAGGACCTTGTCTCCAGGACTACAACCCAGCCTTTCTTTCTCTCCCTCCAACCTCCTCCACCCGCTCAGATCCCTGCTGGTTTCCTAATACCTTCTCTTGGTTCAGTCTGGCTTTGCTCCTAGCATGCCTTTGTACTGGATGATTGGCTCATTACTGGCGCAAGTTTTGACAGATTTTTAACAACTAGAGTCTGAAGCCCAAGAAATAATGTGTAAACCAGATTTTCTTAATCAGGGTTCCTCGTCTGAACCACAGGATATTGACCATGATTTAAATAACTATTTTTTTCAATTCTGTTAACAATAGAATGTGGAAAAGAGATTAAAAAGTATGTGTACTAGTCAGATAGATGATACTCAGATAAATTCATATAATACTAATATTAATAAGACTTTTTGATTATAAAATCCACCTTGTTTGGGTCCCACCTGCTCTGTGAAGACTTCCCTGATTCTTCTGAACTTTTCTTCTCTTTTCTGTATCACTTTCTATCTTTACTATATAGTTTATAATTTGATCAGTTACTGTTTTCTATTATTACCTGATTTTCTACTTTGTTTCCTGGACTAAAATATTAGTTCCTTGAAGGTAAGGTCATTAATTGGCACTAGAACTGGGAGTGTTAACTTAATTGACATAAATGAAATTGATCCACATTCTTCTCTACTTTTTTGATGCACATCTGATACTTGCATAAGCATTGGCCATTGGTATGTTGTTAAGATAATTCAATAAACACTAAGACACACAAATATTTATTTTCTCTCTTTCTTTTGGTCAAGCAAGAGATTTCGTCTTCCTCATCTTGATTCAATCATGAAATTCTGCCATTTTATCCATGAAGGTTTCTTAACTTGGTTTCCTTTTCTCCGTTGCTATCACTTGTTTTGATTAGACCCATTATCTCATTTTTAGGGGACAGTGCACAGTATCTCCTAACTGGCTTTCTTGTCTTTGGTTGTACTTCTCTGTACCAGTTTGGTAAAACTTAGTTTCTCCCATTAAAAGTGAGCCTATTTCTCTCCACTACACCTCTCTTGAGTCTAGGCTGGCCTTGTGACTGGCTTTAAGAAATGGAATGTGGTGATGATAACACTGTCCACATCATGAGCTTGGGTCTCAAATACACCGGCAGATTTCAGTCTTGCTTGTCCTAGAACCCTAAGACCATGTGAGTGAGCTCCAGCTAGCCTGCTGGTGTATACAAGGCCCCATGGCAGAAATCCAAGGGGCTCCGTAGACAGCCTCCAACCAGCATGTACGTGAGGCCAGCTTGGATTATCTAGCTGCCGGCCAATTTTGCAGCTGATCCCATACACAGGAGAGGGCCAGAAAGAGTGAGCTAAGCTGATTTGCTCAGAAGAACTGCCCTCAGGATCATGGGCTATTAATTCTTCTAAACCCCTAGGTTTTGAGGCAGTTTGTTTTGCAGCACAAACCAACTCACACTACTAAAACCAAAATCAGACATGTCCTCTCCTTTGCTGAAAACCCCAGAATGCTTTCTACCGTGTGCTATAAATAAGACCTTCAAGATCAGGGTCTTGCTGGCCTCTCTAGGCTTAGCACTCATTACTCTCTACCTCATGGTTTCCCCTCTGGCAGTGTGGGAACACTTCATTCTCCTGTGCACCATGCTCCTTTCAGCCCTAGGCTCTTCCTATACCTCCTTTTCACATAGTGACCCTCTACATAGTCCTCAATTGCAGACCAGATCCCACCTCCAGGAAGCCTGATGGGTTAGACGCCTTTTCCCCATGCTTTTCTGATACTCCATTCATATTCCTGTAACTTCACTCCAGGACTTTCATTTAAAATATTTATGTTAATACCCTCTAAGTAGATGTGAGCTTCTTGAGGGCAAAGTTTGTATCTATTTTTCTTGCGTTCCCTCTGCCTAGCAGGGTGGACTTTTGAATAAATGCATAACCCAAGTTTCAGGAATGTAAAAATAAAATGTGGAAGAAAATGGTACCCATAATTGTGGCTACTTTGTACCCTCTAAAGATCAATAATAAACACCCATGATTTTAATTTATTTATTTTCATATCTATGAATTCTATTTTTCTCCTATCTACAGAGTTGCTTTCTGATTGATATATACTTTGTGGATTCAAACCAAATTAGAAGCAAGAACACAGAGAACATTTTTTTCCCACTCACAGCAGTTGTAAACTATCATGCTTACATAAAAATGCTTCAAAATGTGAAAATTAAAACTGGTCTTACTTTTTTATAATTCTGAACTCAGAATTGATGAATTCATCTAGCTTGACTTCCTAGAGAAATTATACTGTTAATTTCAAAGTAAACTACCCACCCACCCATAGAAACCCACCTAGTAGGGACGGCTGCTCAGGTCTCATTTATGAGCCACGAATGCAAGTGTTGACTGAAAGTCTTTTGCTAAACTCAGGTTAGCTCTCTTGAGAGCAATACATGAAGCTGCTTCTTCTACTTTTTAAAAAATTTCTGTTACATGCAGAGGCAAGTGCCCACTATTAACATCAATGAAAAAATTATGTATCCAAGTGATCTTTTAATTCTTTTGATTCACTGTGTCTCAAAAATTACACAAATGATAACCTGTGAACACATCAATAGGAATGAAGGTTGGAAAGTAAAGAATCCAATGAAAACAAGAAAAATTAACATATCTCAGAATCACCACCCTAATATTATACAACGATGGATAAGATAAATACATAACACACATACCCTCTCTGCCCACAAAATTGTGGCAAGGCTGAGTCAGTCCATTAACAGAAAAAAACATGAATATTTTGCTTGGAAATCCAGTCTGAAAACAAAGAGAGGAAATGACTTAGAATATTTGCACATGAACAGCTACCCAGTCGACTCTGACCACGGCAAATCAAACTGAACTACCTGAACATACCACTCGCTTTTAGACATTATTGTATAATCATTATGCCATACTTTTAAAGCTTGTTTAAGATTTCAGGTTTGTCTGTGAGGCTTCTGTCACATGGCTTCTAAGCAAAATGATCCCAATTGTGATTTTGGAAATGCAGTTTTGAAAATGCTGATTACAAGCAATGCTGTATGAGGGACTTGGGTAAAAGTGACAGAGTCATACTCTCTGCCCTGATGACAAATAGAACAGCACTTGTTTGGGTCAAGCATCACAGCACAGATAATTAAATAAAATGGGAATGGAAAGCAAGATGGATATACTGTCATTCAAATGAAATTATTTTCTTGGTTGCAATATTGATTTAACCCAGGAGAAAAAAAATACTTCCTTTTTGTGATTTTTGTTTTCCTGAGTCTCTCTGGACTTGGACAGGTTACACTTGGCAAATCACAGTGGTGCAGAGGGAGACAGAGGTTGGAGATGAGGGACTGGCCATTTGGAATGAGACAGGCATGCTTAGGGTAGTTAATTTTATGAAATACAGGCTAAAGTAAAAGCATAATTTGGTGGATCAAGCCAAGTTTGATGGTACTACATAAAAAGTGATATGATGTCTTCTTTTGTCCAACAAGCCTCCATTTTCAGCTCAGACAACAGTAAAGTAGTTGCTCTACAAAAGACAGCAAAATAGAACTCGTGTCTTAACCAGAGAACATGGGGTAGACATGTGCAGAAAACTGTCTGCATGTGACCTATGGCTACAGAATAGTGTCTGACTTCAAGCAAGTACAACAAGTAGGCACAAGGGATAAACAGTTCAGAGTGAGCCATTATTAGTGGAGGATTTTGAAGGCAAAATCTCCTTTTACTGAAGATAATCAATGTATCAAAAAAGGCCACTTATTTTTTTAAAGAAGATATTAATAAAGGTCCCAAGTGAAGAAACTACAACTGGTGAAGGCAAGTGTGGAACAAGAACAGTGTGGACAAGGGTCTCCACTAGTTTCTTCAGTGGAACTGGCCCTTTAATAAAGCAATGCAACAGGGTGGTCTAGGCATGTGTTGTCCAATAGCCACGGAACTGCCTGTGGCTATTTAAATTTAATGTAAATTACTTAAAATGAGATGAAATGAAAAATTCTATTCCTCAAGCATATTCACCACATTTTAAGAGCTCAATTACTACATGTGCCCAGGACCTTCTGTACTGGGCAGCACAGACAAATGAGTTCCATTATTGTGGAAAGTTCTATTAGACAGCACCGAAAGAACATTGTCTTGGGAGCTTGGAAGTGAATCCCGAGTCTGCAAGTTAGTGATGGAGTGGCATCTGTTTCCTCGTATTTAGAATAGTGCTAGGTAACAGTACCTACCTCCTAGAGCTATTATGAGGATTACGTGAGTTAATTTTAAGTAAGATGTGTAGAACCATGCTTGGAACACAGTAGTGAAATATCAGTAGTTTTTAAATGAATGGATGCCTGCTGTCTATATTCTATAGTTTGTAAATATCTAAGCTTATGTTAATTTTTAGTAGTAATGATGACTAATTGTACACTTAATCCTTGCAGGCTTGATGTTTAACTTCCTTTGATTTAAGTACTGTTAAAATCTCATGAGGAAGACTTGATTATAACTTAATAGATGAGGACGTGAAACACATAGATCATTCAGAGATAATTTTAAACTTTGCTGACTTTTAACTGCTATCGCATTTCCCAATGTGATGAACTACCAAACTCCCAAGTCTATGCATATTGTCTTTTATCCTTTAAACTGAATGTAACACATGTCTCTCCTGACTTTACTGCTGAGTTAAAGAAATGTTCAAGAATACCTGGTGTAATAGTAGCAGCTAATCATCACAAGCACTTAACATATATGTCACACAGTATGTTACATATGCCCGTCACTGAAGTAGGAACTTTGTATGCAGTATATTTATGGATTTTATCCTTAGAATACGTCTGTGAGATACATATTAATATTACCTCATTTTATAAATGAGTAAACTTAAGCTCAGAGAGTTCAGTAAATTGTCTAAGTTCATATAACCAATAAGTCACACAACAAGCCCAAGGACTCAAATCCTACTTCTAATGTCTGTTTTCATAAGCCCTGTGCATTCTGCCTTTCAGGAATACACAGGTAGTTGACCCAGGGAGATGCTGCCTGACTAGTGCAGAATACTGCAATTTTTGCACTGGTTCTCAGAATACCCAGAGTCAAGGAACTTCACTTAATAGATACTTAACTACTTAAACAGGGCTATTTCAGTCCTGCATGCTAGTATGCATATCCTGACTCGCCCTTTCCTTGAGGAAAGTTGGGAGAAAAGTACATACATGGAAACGTACTATTAGCTACTATAACAGATTTGGCAAGGACTGTGGACCATAGCCTCTCAGCAAAGGAGGAGAATGTCCCTGCCAGCAAATGCCTGCTTCCCAAGCTCAGTTCCATAGGATTTCCCCCTTGCATACTTCCCAGTCTCCTTCAGAATCAGCTGGATCCCCGTGAGAAAAGGAAAAGTGATGTGTTTGAGAAGTCAGGTCTAAGGAAAGACCAACTCTCTGTAGTTCTCAAAATAATTTTCAATGAGATAAAGCATCTTGAGTCAGAGGATATGACATCCTCATTTGCATGATTCAGAATAGCAGTGACGCCACGGGCAGTCAGTCATTAGAAAGGAGTTCCCGAACATGAAACGCTGAACAATTAAACAGGCACTGTAGCTGGCACCAAATGAATTATCTTAGATAACTGAAGCCTGTTCCATTGGCCCCAGCACAGGAAGCTGGTGACTATCAGAACTTCACAGTAGGTTATTCCTGTTACCGCCCCAACATTTTCCTGGTATGGGGCTGATGGCAGATAGGTTTCAGAAAGACAGATGTGGCTGAGCTTCTTACCCTGAGCAGAGTATACAGTGCTTATTTACTGACACCTTTCTTTTTTGTGGAATTGCTTAGAGAACTATTCATATTGTATTACAATGGGAATTTGTAACCTGGTATCCATGCAGAGGAAAAAGCTCTCTAAGTCATCTCAAAGTCATATACAGAAGGTTGATTTTGTGTCCCGAAAAAAGGGTTCACAGTGCCTATTATATTCTGAAAGGGCTCTCTGGTTTCTAAAAGAACAGAACTTTAAAAAATACTTGGTATTTAAAAAAATACTTAGGAATGTGGGTATGACTGCCCTGCCAGACCTAGCTACTAACAGCCCATTGATTTGTTAGCCTTCTGCTCAGTCTCTTCTATTCCCCCCAAAAATTGCCATGATTTTGAAGACAAATAGACCCAGAGAATTACCCTGTGTTTTTAGTCACAGTTTCCACCTAAGCAGGAGTTTAAGATCTTACCTGTGGATTTTCAATAGTAAATTGTTGTCAGTAATAAAGATAAGGTATTTGTGGAGCATCCTGGCTTGTAGGGAGAGCCAGCTGTGTTAATTTTCTCTTCGTGACTCTGCACACTAGGGCTGGCAGACTTTTTGACAATTGAGGACTGCATTCCTAACCTCTACAGAGACCCAGCCTCGCCCTTCCAGTGCATAGGTTCAGACTTGCTTCCTCTCAGGCCACCTGGAGCAAATACTCCTTCTATAGTGATGTCAGTCCCCATAATCTCATCCAGTGGGTGAGTTTATCACAATCAGAGTTTGGTGGATGGTTTTAGAGAAAAGCCGCGGATTTCAAAAAATGGGTCTGATCAAGTGGCGATCATGGTATGAACCATAGGAATGGGAGGAAATGGGACTCTGACTGTACATTTCTTATGTGATGTGTTGATAGTTGAAACAAATCACTTGCAGCAGGAGAAAACCTGTCAGCACTGCCCCTACATTTTTCTCATCCCACCGTCAAACTCCAGGGCTATCTTTTCTACGATGACTCATCAGGGGCATTTGCTGCCAGGAAATCACTTATTTTGGTTTTCTGTTAGCTACTGTTATTAGCTAAATCTAAACTGTACAGCAAGAATTGGAGGAGAGAGTTAGAAGAAGGCATCCCGATAAAGTTTTCTATAAATATAACTCTCCCTTGTAAGCCAAAGGTTACAAGAACAAATAGGTTGATTTCTATTTTCCTGTGTGGACAGAGGAACAGAGTTGGTAATGTTGACATTAATAGAAAATGCCACATTTGTGACTGCCCCTAACACTTCTTTCTACTAAACCAAAGCTTTATTTCAGAAAATGGTTGGAAAGAAATGAAAAAAATCTTACACTGTTATTGAGAATAATTGGTTGAGAAACTCTTCTGTTAAAAAAAATTGAAGTTAATTAGAAAGGTTAAAATGCAAGAAAATCCACTTTCAGCTACAGTTTTGCTGCCACAACTGAATAAAACGTGTGACATTGTAGAGAGCTCATTTAGAGCTCTTACTCTGATAAAAGCTAGACTGTTAGATTTTGGCACTCCACCCAAGACATACTGGTATCTAGAATCTGCATTTTAATAAGACTTTCAGGGAATTTGTATGCACATTTAAGTTTGGGAAACTCTGATTTAGGGTAATGTTTCCCAAACTTAGATAACCATCATTATTGTTTATGTGTAGAGCTCTTCAGAAATACTGTACAGAGATAATGAGTCTTATTCAATTCACTTGTTTAACAAACTTTCTCCTTTACCTCAGTAAGATATTGACTAGTGACCACAGCAATGTGACTAATCCCGGTTTGTAGCTCATTCTCTAGTATTCCGGAGCATTTCCGCACACTGTGCTTGATTGTATGTGCTTACCAGTTACATTATTTACATTGTGCTTACCAATTTACATTATTTACATTGCATCATTAGCAGGCTTACAAACAAACACAACAATTTCCCTCTGAAATTGTTGTGTTTGTTTGTAAGCCTGCTAATGATGCAATGTAAATAATGTAAATTGATACAATCTGAGTGTGAAGAGAGTGATACCATTTATTTGTTGTTGTATGTGGACAAGGCAACTGTAAGTGATAAGAAAGTTGTAAAAATCTAAGAGGTTATGTTCCTGTTTCTTTACAGTCTTCAAGACTTCAAAGAAACTGAAACTGGAGATTGTATATTTTGACTTTGTGTGAGAAGTACACAAGAAAGATGGCTTTACTGTTTAGTCACTAGACCTATATGAGAAAAAGCCCATACTCGACACGAAAGTCTGTCAAATGCATGTGATTATGTTTTAGTTTCATATAAAGTGTTATAAGTTAAAGATGTACATATGTCATATTTTCTTTCTGATTTCTTGCTTTGTGAAACTTTTGGGTTGAGCAAATTGTAGGCTAGCTATAATTTTGTCAGGGTTTCTGCTACACATATTTCCAGATCTCATCCAAGACCACTGAATTAAGGTGGGGCTTAGAATATGTATTTTTAAAAAGACCTGGCATTCAGTTATTGGAAGTTATTGAATTAGAGAATCGTGGTTGACTAAGCAATGTTACAGAAGTAGAAAAACTTTTACAGGTTTTGATATTTTAAGAATGTAACTAGCATATTTGCTAAAGAATTTCTAGAACTTTTGCAATAAAAAACAATCTCATCTGATTCCACAGATAATCTTTTGGATATTGTCTCCTTTCCTGGTCTGATGTTGAAGTTTTCCTGGGACTGAACCAGCTGGTCCCTCTGAAATTGTCCATTTATAAACCAGGAAGAGGGAGAGATCTGGATCAAAATTTCCCTGTCAGTTTTGGAATATCTAAATTTTCCTCTGCACCTCAACCTCACCGAAGCTGGTTAGAGAGAGAGAGGCACACATACTTTCCTTGGGGAGATTCGTTACTCTCTAGTGACTTCCTGTTTCCTTAGTCACTGTTAACATAACAAACTGAGCAAAGGGGATTTTGAGAAGACTGAGCTGTACAGATTCCCTCTGGACCGTGGACTAAGCTTGTCCTTCAATCCTCTGATCTGGCGTATGTAGCCACTAAATGCCTTCCAGGCTCCTGAGGAAACCTGGATAGTGGTAGGTTATGGATCTATGGAAAGATAAATAACCTTCACATGACAGGAGGGCTGGAAAATGAGATTATCACCTGCCTTTTAAATTAGAGATGGCAGCTACAGTTATTCCTGGATCAGATTTGAATCTTGTCTTTAAGGCTTTAAGAATGTAGGTTTTAAAAATGATGTTTTAAGCGAGCTGTCTTCTGGACTTGCCACCCTGCCTGCGGTCCACTCTTCTAGCTGCTCTGCATAGTTCCAGTATTTGGCTGTCAGTTACATATCCAATGTTTACATGAATATTTGTTTACATTAGGGCCCTTGCTTTCGAAGTCCACTTTCTGGCTATTTTGAATGAAAAAGGCCACGATTTATTTTGATGTGTAGGATCTGGGTTGGACATCTGCTTGATGTTGAGGTGATTGTGTGACCATGCTAAACCTAGGCAAACTTACTTACAACTGAAGACAACACCACAGCAATGTCTCTCTTGGCTTCAGAATCTGGCTGTCTGGTTATAATTTGCCACCCACCTCCTCCTGTCTAATTACCAGTGAGACTTTAGAAAAAGAGGTAATCCAAATCCAAGCACACTAAATGCGTCAAATGTCTTTGAGAAGAGGCCTGCCAAGACTCTGGGGTAAATTTTATGGTTTCTCACATTATGTCTGTGTTTCCCAGACTTCCATGATCTTAAAAATTCTTGTGTGTGGGGTGCAATGAAGAAGAGCTGTGCTTAAAAAATATAGATCCCAGGCCTTCCCAGGAATTTTCACTCACTTGGTCTGTTGGAGGTGGGAGCAGGTGATTCTTATGAACAGGTAACTTCAAGAATCCTTGCTTTAACTAATGTTTTGGGATTTATTTCATTCTGATGTCCTATGAATACTGCAAGCTCAATAAATGATGACTAGGGATGTGGGTGAACACAGTTAATTCCAGAACACATGAATGAAGGGTGCTAAATGCTGCTTGTGATTCTGAAAAAGCCAATTGCAGCATGTGAAACTCACTTGTTCTAAGCAGTAGGAGTGTTCAAGAAAACCTTTGTAGAACCTATGATCTAATATGAATTCCTAAGAATATCACAGAAACTAAAGTTGTCTTTATTTATAGGAAAGTGGTCAAAATAAGCAATCCTTAACTCCTAGTGGTTGCAAAGATCAATTAACACCATATCCAATGTTTATGAAATAAAAAACCACATTTTTGATATTTTAATGTATCAATACTATTGTTAGCCTGTCAAATGAAAAGGAAGCTTCTTATACTCTGTGTATATAAATGTATGCATTGTATATATACATATGTGTGTAGGTGTATAGATATATATGCTATTGTTACTGGTGGATGGTTTCCAGGCTCTTGACTTTTGAACAAGAAATTGGACAAAATGCACAAACAGAGCAAGGAAAGAATGAAGCAACAAAAGCAGAGATTTAGATGACAGAGGGATGAATGCAGCAAACCACCATGGCACATGGAGACCTATGTAACAAACCTGCATGATCTACACATGTACCGCAGAAGTTGAAGTATAATTAAAAAAAAGATTGACGGAAAAAAAAAAAAAAGAAAATGAAAATACACTCCCCAGAGTTGGAATGCTCTGAGCATAGGGACTCAAGAGCCCAGTTACCAAATTTTCTGGGGTTTAAATACCCTCTAGAGTTTTCACATTGGACACTTGATGTACACCCCATTCTAATGAAGTAGTGGCCTGTAATCACTCTGATTGGTTGTGGAAAGCAACCAGTCAGGGACTGAAGTAAAGTTACAAAGTTTATACCCTATGCAAATGTCTGATTGGTTGTGGAAATCAATCAATCAGGGACTGAAGCAATGTTACAAAGTTGCACGCCTATGCAAACACCTGATTGGTTGTGGAAAGCAACCAATCAGTGGTACTTTCAATTTTCCATCTGCCAGGGAGGTTGCAAAGGGAGTAGCCTCTGGTCCTTCTGTTACTTAGGTGTGGAAACTTGGGGTTTTCCTTTTGATTTAGTTCTAGGAAGTGAATGTGAATTGGCCTTAGGTTCTGAGCCTCCAGATCCTAGTCTCCTGCCTCACTATATACATATATCTTTATATTTATAAGGTACATAAATAACACTAGGCATAGAAAGTTTATGGATGGTACCTGACTTACATTAATTTTTAGCATTAAAAACAGTTCAAATGGAAGAGAGCTTATAAATAATTCATTTCAACTACTTCATCTTACTTATTGGAATACTGAAACTTGGGGAGGTTAAATGAAACAGAAGGTTATTGTTGGAGCATGGACAAGAACTGTTATTATCAATTTTTGCTCAGAGCACATTTTAATTTTATTTTAAATCAAATTTATCAAAACATAATTTATGTAATAGAAAATGCACCCGTTTTCAGTGTTTAGTAAGTTTTGACAACTGTGCAACAACTGTCCTGATCAAAGCAGGTAGCATTTCCATAACCCCAGAAATTTCTCTCATGCCCCTTGCAGTACACTACTCTGATTTCTATCATTATAGATTAATTTTGCCTGTTCTAGAATCTCATATAAATGAAATCATACCATGTGTGCTCTTTTTTGTTTGGCTTCTTTTGTTCAATGTAATATCACTGAAATTTATTCATGTTGTTGCATATTTCAGTAGTTTGTTCCTTTTTATTGCTGACCAGTGTTTTATATATGCCACAATTGGCATATTAATTCAGCTGTTAATGTATGTTTGGGTTGTTTGTAGTTTTAAGCTCTTATGAAAAAAACTGCTGTAGATATTCATATACAAATGTTTCTGTGAATATGAATTTTTATCTTTTTAAATTAATTACTTAGAAACATAATATTTGGGTCATATGATATGAATGAGTTTGAAGTGGTGTCTCATTGCAATTTTAATTTGCATTTCTCTGATGACTAGTGACCTTAAGCATCTTCACAGGTGCTTGTTGGCTACTTGTATTTCTTCTTTTGCTTATTTAAGTTTTTGGCCCATTTTTAAAAGTTCTAACTTATTGTTTGTTTATGTAGAGATGGGGCCTGGCTATGTTTCCCAGGCTGGTCTCAAACTCCTGGTTAAGTGATCTTCTCACTCTAGCCTCCCAAATCGTTGGGATTACAGACATAAGCCACTGTGGTTGGCCTCTCCTTTTTTTAATTGCATTGTTTGTCGTCTTCTTATTGACTTTAAGAGTTCTTTATGTATTGTGATATAGGTCTTTTTGAATATATGTATTTCAAAGATTTGCTGCTATTCTGTGGCTTGCCATATCGTTTTCTCAATAATCAACTAAATATTTTAAGTATTTATTTTATTTGCTGTATTGGCTTCTTAGTGATACTACTTTTATTAATATTTAGTAGTTTTTCTAGCTGTAAAACTTATTGAAGTTTACTACCTCACAGTTCACAGTTCCTAGTTAACACTTACACTTCCCATTGCAATAACCTTATAATAGCTTAATTCTATTTTCCACTCCACCCATCTTTTGTGGCATTTTGTGCCATCTTTTACATATAACATAAAAAGTCCACCCTTGAATATATATATTTTTAAATATTTGTCTTTTAAGGAAACTAAAAGAACAACAATACAAATATATTTGTTATTTACTGTTTTCAATGTTGGTATATTTCAGTTTCTACTTGCTATCATTTTTTCCTGAAGCTTGGAGAGTGGCCGTTAGCATTTCTTTTAGTGCAGATTGATGCTGACAAATTCTTTCAGCTTTTGTTTATCTTAGAATGATTTTGAAAATTCTTTCTTTTACAGGATATTTTCAATATATATTCATCCTTGTTGTTTTACATTTCTGGTGATTTTCATTTCCCTGTGTCAATCCATATTTCCATCTGGTATCATTCTCCATCTACCTTAATCTATCTACCTTGCAAAATGAGATAATAGAAATAATCTGTTTGTGTGTGTGTGTGTGTGTGTGTGTGTGTGTGTTTTACTGTTTTTGAGACAGAGTCTTACTCTGTGGCCCAGGCTGGAGTGCAGTGGTGCAACTCCAGACCTCAGCTCACCGCAGCCTTCACCTCCTGGGTTCAAGTGATTCTCATACCTCAGCCTCTGGAGTAGCTGAGATTACAGGCATGTGCCACCATGCATGGCTAAGGTTTTGTATTTTTAGTAGAGACGAAGTTTCACCATGTAGGTCAGACTGGTCTCGAAACTCCTGACCTCAAGTGATCTGCCCACCTCGGCCTCCCAAAGTGCTGGGATTCCAGGCATGAGGCAACAAAAATAATCTCTTTGAATTTTAGTTTTCTCACAAGAAAAACAAAAGAATTAGACTGGAATGTGTTAGGGTTCCTACATGTTGTAATCATTTCAAGAATCTTCTAAAAGTATATTTTGATTGCTGGGCTTATTTTAATGTAAGTTCCACAAGTATCTTTTGCAATAACTAGCTTTTTTCTTCGTAGAAAATTTTTGAGTAATACTTCTCCTAAGCTAACTATTCTTGAAACAAGACAGCTCTGCAGTAACTTACCTGTTTGTTTTTGAATCTAATTTCTCCTTTTGTCATTTTCTACTGACCTATGGACAGAGCTTAGTGACAATGTTACTTTTCCTCAATTAATTTCAGTAAGTTGGGTGCATGACTTAGCAATTTGTAAAAGGTTGAGGATTTGTAAAAAGGCTGAGGTCTGTTCTAGTAGTAAATCAAAGTAGCATAAATGCAAATATATCTACTTACCTACCAGACAAAAGTCTTACACTTTGCCTTTTGTCCCTAGTTTGGCTGAGCCTTGACATCTGTGAGCTAATTCTGCTTAGCACAGGAGAGGCCTTGGCTGAGCCTTGACATCTGTGAACTAATTCTGCTTAGCACAGGAGAAGCCTAGTCTAGGCCTAGGTCTATGGCTGATCTCTTTGGTGTTTGGTGGAGTCAACCAGAATCATGGGTAAGTGTGAGTGCCTCAGGTGCAGACAGCCCACCTTGTTTGTTTGCTTGGTGATCTGGCTTTCTGCTTTGGGTTCCTGATTAGTGTTCCTAGTTCTGTCTGTGTCTGATTCCATATTCCAGCCCATTAAGCCAGGAATTTGATATTCTTCTCAGCTCTTTCCAGGGTCCTTCTCTAGAGTGTCTAGATCCCAAGTAATTATAGTCACTTGACTTGAGCCTGATACAAAACAGGCCATTGTCTTGGGACTGTGATAGGACCAGACACATGACTGTAGGTGTCACCATGCCCTAAAAACCACTGCTGCCACCCTCTTCTGACTAGGTGAATATTCCCCTTCGATGACAGCAGAAAACAGATCCCACAGAACTCTATTTACATTCTCATTCTCTCAACCTTTGTTTTAGATAGGAATAAAAGAATGTTACTTCTTACATATTATGGAGAGAAGTGATTGACTTAGAACTCTGTCAAATTGCCAATTTTATGGATAGGATGATGGAACTTCTCAATGGAGAGGAGAGGCTACTTTGCTTTAGCATTCAAAATTCTCATAGTAGATGTGAGCATAAACTTTCTCTAAAATTCTGTACAAAATCTGAATGTATTTTTTTCTCTACTTCTGGTATTACAAGACTAGAAATGAACTTTGTTATTGTCATTTGTTTCTTTTTAAAAGATGGCTCATGCACTCCAGTTAATACAGCTAACAGAACACACATTAAAATTATTTTGCTGATTAAACAGTAACTTTTTCTGAGTCGTACAGAATTCTAGTTTTTCCTTACTCATGAGTCTGAAACTGCTGGCATTTGCTTTGCATTGTAAGTTGGCACTAGAGTTTTTTTTTTAACTTTTATAATTTAAGTTCTGGGATACATGTGCAGAATGTGCAGGTTTGTTACATAGGTATACACCTGCCATGGTGGTTTGCTGCACTCATCGACCTGTCATCTACATTAGGTATTTCTCCTAGTGCTGTCCTTCCCCTACTCTGCTACCCCCCAACAGGCCCTAGTGTGTGAAATTCCCCTCCCTAAGTCAATGTGTTCTCATAGTTCAACTCCCACTTATCAGTAAGAACATGTAGCATTTAGTTTTCTGTTCTTGTGTTCCAGTAATGGGATTGCCGGGTCAGATGATATTTCTGGTTCTAGATCCTTGAAAAATCACAAAATTGTCTTTTACCATGGTTGATCTAATTTATACTCACACCAACAGTGTTAAAATGTTGCTATTTCTCCACCAGTCTGTAGTTTCCTGACTTTTTAATGATCACCATTTCTAACTGGCATGAGATGGTTTCTCATTGTGGTTTTGATTTGCATTTCTCTAGTGACCAGTGATGATGAGCTTTTGTTTATATGTTTGTTGGCTACATAAATATCTTCTTTTGAGAAGTGTCTGTTCACATTCTTTGCCCACTTTTTGATGGGGTTGTTTGTTTTTCTTGTAAATTTGTTTAAGTTCCTTGTAGATTTTGGTTATTAGCTTTTTGTCAGATGGATAGATTGCAAAAATTTTCTCCCATTCTGTAGGTTGCCTGCTCACTCTAATGATAGTTTCTTCTGCTGTGCAGAAGCTCTTTCATTTAACGAGATCCCATTTGTCAATTTTGGCTTTTGTTGCCATTGCTTTTGGTGTTTTAGTCATGAAGTATTTGCCGATGCCTATGTCCTGAATGGTATTGCCTAGGTTTTCTTCTAGGGTTTTTATGGTTTTAGGTCTTATGTTTAAGTCTTTAACTTATTTTGAGTTAATTTTTGTATAAGGTGTAAGGAAGGGTCCCATTTCAGTTTTCTGCATATGGCTAGCCAGTTTTCCCAGCATCATTTATTGAATAGGAGATCCTTTCCTCATTGCTTGTTTTTGTCAGGTTTGTCAAAGATCAGATGGTTGTAGATGTGTGGCATTATTTCTGAGGCCTCTGTTCTGTTCCATTGATCTATATATCTGTTTTGTATATCTATCTATCTATCTATCTATCTACACACTATATATATATATATATATATATATATATATATATATATATATATAATATACACACACACACATATATTGTGTATATATATATATATATATATCAAAATATCTATATCTGTATCTATATCTATATCTATATAGTAGCCTTATAGTTTGAAGTCAGGTACTGTGATATCTTTGGCTTTGTTCTTTTTGCTTAGGATTACCTTGGAAATATAGGCTCTTTTTAGGTTCTATATGAAATATAAAGTAGTTTTTTCTAATTCATTGGTAATGGTAGCTTGAAAGTCAATGGTAGCTTAATGGGGATAGCATTGAATCTATAAATTACTTTGGGCAATGTGGCCATTTTCATGATATTGATTCTTCCTATCCATGAACATGGAATGTTTTTCTATTTGTTTGTGTCCTCTCTTATTTCCTTGAGCAGTGGTTTGTAGCTTTCCTTAAAGAGGTCCTTCACATCCCTTGTAAGTTGTATTCCTAGGTATTTTATTCTCTTTGTAGCAATTGTGAATGGGAGTTCACTCGTGAATTGGCTCTCTGTTTGTCTATTATTGATGTATAGGAATGCTCGTGATTTTTGCACATTGATTTTGTATCTTGAGACTTTGCCAAAGTTGATTATTAAGTAGATTTTAGGCTGACCTATCTCACATGCAAAGGCACACATAGGCTCAAAATAAAGAGATAGAGGAATATTTACCAAGCAAATGAAAAGCAAAAAAAGGAGGGGTTGCAATGCTAATTTCTGATAAAATGGATTTTAAACCAATAAAGATAAAAAAAAGACAAAGAAGGGCATTACCTAATGGTAAAGGGATCAATGCAAAAGAAAAGCTAACTATTTCCTAAATATATATATATATACACACCCAATACTGGAGCACCCAAATTCATAATGCAAGTTCTTAGATACCTACAAAGAGACTTAGACTCCCACATAATAATAGTGGGAGACATTAATACCCCACTGTCAATATTAGATAAATGAGACAGAAAATTAACTAGGATATTCAGGACTTGAGCTTAGCTCTGGACCAAATGGACCTAATAGACATCTACAGAACTCTATACCCCAAATCAACAGAATATACATTCTTCTCAGCACCACATCACATTTATTCTAAAACTGACTACATAATTGGAAATTAAAAACTCCTCAGCAAATGCAAAAGAATGGAAATCAGTGCAATCAAATTAGAATGCAGTATTAAGAAACTCACTCAAAACCACACAACTACATGGAAATTGACCACCTGCTCCTGAATGACTACTGGAAATATCAAAATTAAGGCAGAAATAAATAATTTCTTTGAAACCAATGAGAACAAAGACACAATGTATCAGCATCTCTGGGACAGAGCTAAAGCAGTGCTCAGAGGGA
Organism: Saguinus oedipus; assembly: GCA_031835075.1. Classification (NCBI taxonomy): domain Eukaryota; kingdom Metazoa; phylum Chordata; class Mammalia; order Primates; family Cebidae; genus Saguinus; species Saguinus oedipus. The sequence goes on along the minus strand of CM063186.1, from coordinate 53,362,285 downwards.
TACTTATAGCAGTAGATACCCACAGAAGAAAGTGGGAAAGATCTAAAATTGACACCCTAACATCACAATTAAAAGAATTAGAGAAGCAAGAGAAAAAAAAAATTCAAAAGCTAGCAGAAAACAAGAAATAACTAAGATCAAGGCAGAACTGAAGGAGATAGAGATGCGAAAAACTCTTCACTAAATAAATTAATCTGGGAGTTGGTTTTTTGAAAAGATTAACAAAATAGACCACTAGCCAGACTAATAAAGAAGAAAAGAGAGAAGAATCAAATAAAAGCAATAAAAAACGATGAAGGAAATATCACCGTTGATTCAATAGAAGTACAAACTACTGTCAGAGAATACTATAAACACCTCTACATAAATGAACTAGAAAATGTAGAAATGGACAAATTCCTGGACACATACACCCTCCTAAAACTAAACCTGGAATAAGTTGAATCCCTGAATAGATCAATAATAAGTTCTTAAATTGAGGCAGTAATTAATAGCCTACCAATCAAAAAAAGCCTGGGACTGGATGAATTCACAGCCGAATTCCAACAGAGGTACAAAGAGGAGCTGGTACCATTCTGTCTGAAACTATTCCTAACAGTAGAAAAAGAGAGACTCCTCTCTAACCCATTTTATGAGGCCAGCAACATCTTGATTCCAAAACCTGGCAGAGACACAATAAAAAGAGAAAATTTCAGGCCAAATATCCCTGATGAACATCAATGTGAAAATCCTCAATAAAATACTGGCAAACCCCCCAAAAAACATATGAAAAAAGCTCCTCATCACTGGTCATTAGAGAAATGCAAATTAAAACCACATTGAGATACCATCTCATGCCAGTTAGTCTGGTGATCATTAAAATTCAGGAGACAACAGATGCTGGAGAGGATGTGGAGAAACAGGAATGTTTTGATACTGTTGGTGAAGGTGTAAATTATTTCAGCCATTGTGGAAGACAGTGTGGCGATTCCTCAAGGATCTAGCACTAAAAATACCATTTGACCCAGCAATTCCATTGCTGAGTATATACCTAAAAGGTTATAAATCATTCTACTATAAAGACACATGCACACATATGTTTATTACGGCACTGTTCACAATAGCAAAGACTTGGAACCAATCCAAATGTCCATCTGGCTAAAGAAATCTTGATAAAGAAAATATGGCACATATACACCATGGAATACTATGCAGCCATAGAAAAGGATGAGTTTGGCCAGGCGTGGTGGCTCACGACTGTAATCCCAGCACTTTGGGAGGCCGAGGCGGGTGGATCGCAAGGTCAAGAGATTGAGACCATCCTGATCAATATGGTGAAACCCCGTCTCTACTAAAAATACATAAAATTAGCTGGGCATGGTGGTGCGTGCCTGTAATCCCAGCTACTCAGGAGGCTGAGGCAGGAGAATTGCCTGAACCCAGGAGGCGGAGGTTGTGGTGAGCCGAGATCGCGCCATTGCATTCCAGCCTGGGTAACCAGCGAAACTCCGTCTCAAAAAAAAAAAAAAGGGATGAGTTTATATCCTTTGCAGAGACATGGTGAAACTGGAAACCATCATTCTCAGTGAACTAACACAAGAACAGAAAACAAAACACCACATGTTCCCACTGATAAGTGGTAGTTGAAAAATGAGAACACATGGACACAAGGAGGGGAATTTCACACACCAGGGCCTGTTGGGAGGTGGAAGGCTAGGGGAGGGATAGCATTAGAAAAATACCTAATGTAGATGACAGGGTGATGGATGCAGTCAACCACCATGGCAAGTGTATACCTCTGTAACAAACCTGCACATTACATACATAAACCCAAGAACTTAAAGTACAACAACAACAAAAAATACTGGCAAACCAAATCCAGCAGCACATCAAAAAGCTTACCTACCTCAGTCAAGTCAGTGTCATCCTTAGGATGCAAGGCTGGTTCAACATATGCAAATCATTAAACATAATTTATCACATAAACAGAACCAATGACAAAAGTCACTTGATTATCTCTACAGATACAGAAAAGGCCTTTGACAATATTCAACAGCCCTTCATACTAAAAACTGTCAATAAACTAGATATCGATGGAATGCATCTCAAAATACTAAGAGCTATTTATGACAAATCCACAGCCAATATCTTACTAAGTGGGCAAAACCGGAAGCATTTCCTTTGAAAGCTGGCACAAGACAACGATGCCCTCTCTCACCACTCTTATTCAACATAGTATTGGTAGTTCTGGCCAGGGCAATCACGCAAGAGAAATAAATAAAGGTATTCAAGTAGAAAGAGAGGAAGTAAAATTGTCTCTGTTTGCAGATGACATGATTGTATATTTAGAAAACCCCATCGTCTCAGCCCAAAATCTCCTGGCAGTAGAATTTTAAGAGACATTTCCTTCGATTTACGAAGTCATATGGTGTTTATCTCAGATTATGGTTTGTGGGAATCATAGTTTCTTCATCTTCTATTGATTTGCATGCTATTCTCAGTCCTTAGCAACCCAAACCGAAATTAAAACCATATTACTTCAATAGGAACATCAATTATTGTTGACGATGGAGAAAAGGAAAGCACTGAATCAATAGTTCTTCTATTCAGTCATTTTGTAATAAAAATGAAGTCTGTTCACAAAATTAAAGGACTGTGAAAGAAGGTATATAAAGGAAGAGCAGAAATAAAATGAAGATTTTAATGGTAGCCAATGCCTAGAAAAGACTAAGAGCTCTTTTACTAGTTTGTTTTAGTATCTTTGTGAGAAGCACCAATGGGTAGTAAAATGAATGCTTCGCAAATGTCATCTTTTTTAGGACCATGTGATTTGGTGAAAGTAAATTCCATTTACAAAGAGGCAGTCAATTTGCTTTGGCTTTCCTTTGTTATTTCAATGCCTTTATGTCACCTTATGGTATTTACTTCACATGCTCTTAAAGATATATTGCCAGAAAATGACTTCTTATAAGGCAAAAAATTATATGAACTGTCTCTAATCTTTGCAGACTCTTTATTGTAAACCAGCGTATTCATTTGCTAGGGCTGCTGTAACAACAGTCACATATCTTCTCCAAGCTCTGAATGCTATGAGTCCTAAACCAAGGTATTGACAGGATTGATTCCTTCTGAGGTCTGTGAAGGAGGAATCCATTCCAGGCTTCTCTCCTTGGCATGCAGATGGCGGTCTTTTCTCTGTGTCTTCATATCATCTTCCCTCTGTGCAGGTATGTATCTAAACTTATAAGTACAGCAGTCATATTAGGTTAAGGCCCTCCCTAGTGACCTAATGTTAACTTCATAGCTTCTGTAAATATCCTCTCAGCGATACAGTCATACTCTGAGGTACCAGGGGTTGGACTTTACATGAATTTTTTTAATAGACACAATTCAGCTTATAATAACCAATATATATGGAATACCCCATCAAAAGTTAGCTTATTATTATATATAAACTTAAGCTCTGAAAATTTAAGAACTAAAGGTTAATTTCCCACAGTCACACTAATAAATGTAAATGGATCACTCACATTGAGTGAGCGTGTGCCAAGGTACTGTCGAAAAGTAAAAGTGCCAGAGGATATGCATTCATATGTGCAAGGATGAGTTACGGGATAGTGTTTTGTGTTTTATAGAATAATTGACAGATTACAAACCAGTTTTTCCAAGAATATCAATTTACATGGTAATTTTGAAGAAAATGGAGATCAATCCAAAATATACAGTTAAATGGGGTTCACCTGTGATTCAACAATATTTTACTAGTGGACCTAGCTTTGCTTTAATAATCAATTCAAAATAAAATTTCCAAGTGCAGTTTTGACACAAATCTTTTATTTATAGTAGAGAATGATTTAGAAGTGTAAAACAAACTATGAACTATGTGTCAACATATAAGCCATTAATCAAGATTAAGTGCACGGCAACTACAAGAAAATAGGCCAGCAAATTCCTTTCATAAGTTCAAGCAAAAAACGTATTTGTTTTTGTGAATATACAGTTGTAAGTCATGAAAACCTGAACACTTTATTTTGAAAAGTGAGGTGGCAGAGGAAGAAACTATGAGGTATTTGAAATTCTTAAGTGACATTTCAAGGAGAACTGCTTATTGTACCACTCATACGATTAATTTAAAATTCTTATGCTAATTTTGGTAACTCTTGATTCTATTTGTCCTGTTTTCCTTTTTATCTTTAAAACAGCCAAGTCTGGGCGTGGTAGCTCACACTTGTCATCTCAGCCCTTTGGGATTCTGAGGTGGGAGGATCACTTGAGCCCAGGGGTTTGAGACCTGCCTGGGCAACATAGTGAAACTCCATCTTTACAAACAGTACAAAAATTAGCCAGGGTTGGTGGCATATGCTTATAGTCCCAGCTACTCAGGAGGGTGAGGTGGGAGACCATGATCAGCCACTTCACTCCAGACTGGGTCACCTGAGCTTGGGAAGTCGAGGCTGCAGTAAGCCATGATCATGCACTGTGCTCCAGCCTGAGTGATGGGAGTAAGAGATCCTGTCTCAAAAAAAAAAAAAAAAAAAAAAAGACAGGAATACAAAATACCAGTATATTAGAGATTAATCAGGCATTCTCATTTTGCTGTTTCCAGGAATAGTTTATAATTTTAATTTAAGACCTTTAGAAATATTTTGTCCAGGCACTGAACAAGGAAGTGCCACATCATGAGCTGCTATGGTAGCAAGAATCAGTAGATTACTTGGATTATGAAGAAACAACTTTTATGTGCGTCTCTCCATGTGGCAATGGCCAATGCTTTGTAGAGCCGAGAGAACCCATAGTACTGTGACTAGAGGTGGCAATCTGAGAGCTTACAGCAATGGGTGGCTGATTAGCAGTAAGTACTTATAAGGCATGAAAGGGAGGCAGTAAGAGATTTGATATTGACACCATTAAGGATCTTCAGTATGAAATCAGCACAAAATAACACATTCTTAGTGTGTCATGCAAGGCCCTTCATTAGTTGGTCTTTGTTTGCATCCCCAGTCTCACTTTGCACTGTTGTCCCTGCCTCCCTATACTCCAGCCCTGCCAGATGTGCTTCAGTTTCTCGATGCTAAACTGCTTCCCATGTTAGGGCCTTGGAACTAGCTGTGCCTCTGTGGGCAAGGTGCTTCTAGATCTTAGCATACATGTAACCTTCCTCAGCAATGCTATTCCTGACCACTCAATTCAAATTAGCCACAAAGTCACTCTCTGACCTATCGCCTTGTTGTATTTCACTTTCTGGTTCCTATGTCTAGGTCTTATTTTTCTTGTTTGTTTGTTTGTTTATTTATTTTTCTTACCAGCTCACTGGAGCCTAAGCTCTATCATAGCAAGACTTTATATACTTTGTATCGCTATATCTCAATGCCTTAAAAAAGTGCTTGGCATATGATGGCTTCTTATTTAATATTTGTGAAGTGAATGAGAAAGAATGACAGTTATTTTATTGCCTGCCACAACGATTAGATCCAATCTTGAGTGATGTGTTGAGGTTTTTGAGTTGGAGAGAGAGAAACTGGGATCCATCCACAAATGAGAAACTAGAATAGCAAAGGGTATACAAATGGTACTTATAGGATAGGAACTGGCAATATTCAATCTGAAAAATATTTAAATGACTGAGAAATAGAAAAACAAATTACAAGAACACAGTTTTCAACTTGTTAAAAGAATAATTTTCTGGTAATTTTGAGCTTTACTACAATGGCATAGGCTACCATTTCAGCACAGGAAATTTTGATGTATCAGGGAAATTTTAGAGAATTTTGCAGGTAATAGAATTTTAGAAACTATGCTTTCTTAAAAATAGAACATTTTGTTGGTATAAGACTTTTTGTAAAAATTCATACCTTTTCAAGCAAGACGAATTTTTACAAATTATCTTTAGCTAATACATTTAAGGCAAGGTTCATTCTCAATACTGCTGGATATAAATCCATATTTACAATAATGTTTTTGTTGTTTCAGTGACAAGACTTCTTGTCATATCTGATGAAAATTGCCATTTTTTTTCAAAATCTCATGATGTGATTAGCAAAGAACTTCTCCCCAAAGCAGAAGAAAACTTAGTTCTACATTTCCTTTTGCTTATATTATTAGCACTATCTTCAACCCCAAAAAATCTTTCAAAGCTACTTTTCTACTTTTTGAGGATTAGAGAAATTATGTCTAGACAATTTGATCTGTAAGCCAAAAGTGATCAGTGACTGAAGCTTCCACTGTCAACCCCTGTTTATTATAAAGCATTTTCTCTGGAGACCTCATGTACCAAACATGACTAGTGACACTTGATATATGGACCTAGTGAAGATGCCATTATGTGTACTTTAAATATTAGTTATGATTATTTTTTGCTTCTCATTATAAAAATCAACATAACTTTTAAAACTTGTTTTCATACCTCAGTGTGCTATCTTAGACTTCTTTGATTTATCTACCCCACCCTGGAGATCACAGAACTAGCTCCTAGATAACATATAATATTAAAAATATAAGAACAGCCAGGCATGGTAGCTTACACCTGTAATCCCAGCACTCTGGGAGGCTGGCGCGGGTGGAACACAAGGTTAGGAATTTGAGACCAGACTGGCTAATGTAGTGAATCCCTGTCTCTACTAAAAACACAAAAATTAGCTGGGAGGCAGAGGCAGGAGAATTGCTTGAACCTGGGAGGCAGAGGAGTGAGGTGAGATTGTACCACTGTACTCCAGCCTGGGTGACAGTGTGAGACTCTGTCTCAAAAAAAAAATCTCTCTCTGTATATGACTGATCATTAAGCCTTTCTATTTTGAACCTAATTATAATGCATTAATGAATAAAATGCTAACCTGTGGAAGGCAGACAAATATGGCATTCCATACCATGTGGATTATGATTCTAGTGATTTCACTTTGGGTTTTCCAGTATAAAATTTAAACAAGGGACCAAAGAAAAGTACCCCTGTTCCTGGTTTTGAAATAACCAGAGGTGAAATATAATTTACACTTTTTTTTTTGGTAAGAATTTATTGTAATGAGCAGAGTGTGAAAGCTCAGTTCATTCCTGACATTTTGGTCCTGATGCTGGTGTGCTTATGACCCCAGCTCTGTGACTCAACATTCCTCTTTGCTGGTCCTGTGGTCTAATCTCGTTCTCAGAGATGGGGGTTTGTGGGGAAGAGAGAGAGAGAGAGAGAGAGAGAGAGAGAGAGAGAGAGAGAGAGAGAGAGAGAGAGAGAGAGGAAGAAGAAAAAAAAAGAAGGAAGAGAAGGAGGAGAAGGAAGAGGAGAAGGGGAAAAGGGGTGTAGGAGATTGGTCAGGGTGGTGGGAGAAGCTATAAGGAAAGACGCAAGCCTTCTAGAAGGTTGGAAGGTCTTGCAAAAGCTTCAGGAGAGAATAAAGCCGAAGGCAGCTAATTCTCTTAACCTGAGACTAAGTGCGAGGAGTAGGTAGCAAAGGAGTTTAAAGAAATCTATCTAGATAAGTTTATTTACTTGTGTCATCCAGAGACAGACCTTTGATCATCTGGCACAAGACTGCTCCCTGCAAGGGGGGATGACAATGTTAATTACCCACAAATTGTGTTGGCTGCAGGCCTTTGACATTATACCAGTAATGAATAAATACAAGTGACTTTGGTTTATCAGATCTGCCCACTCTCCGGCAGTCCCCTAGCTGCTCTCAGGCAAAATACCTGGGTCTGAGCACTCCTTTCATTTCTTGCTCTGCCAGAGTCTCAGAGATAGACTCGGCAAAGGGGGCAGGAGGGAGGAAAGGAAATGGGAAGGAGAGATGGGCCTAGTAAAATCCTAAAGAATGTATTCCTTTCTTCCTTCCGGCATCTTACTCCCTGCATCTTTCTGCTCCATTTGGGGTCATGAACTATAGATCTTTCTAAGAATCATTTGAATGCAGTGGGAATTAAGTTCTTCCCTTATTTGCAGACAAATGAGTCAGTTTTATTAATCAATGAGGAAAGAGAGAAGACTCCCATATTATCCTTGTATCTCACCATGCTAGAGCATTCCTCCTCTGCAGTTATCTGTCCCTGTAGACAAGAAGAGGCATTCTGAACCATGCATTCCGGAGAAACATTTGGAGACTAGGAAGGGGTTATGGAATTTTATAGAGTGGGAAAAGGTCTCAATGAAAAAGCATTGCTTACAAGACTGAAAAATATCACTCAATGCTCTAAAGGGTTTTGAAACTCAAAAGAGAACCACTTTCCTGCTGTCCTTAGAGGCTGCTGTGTTAGCTAATTCTCTAGGTGAGCCTGTGCCATGTGCCCTGTGGAGGCATTTGTGGTACTTCCGATAACAAACTTCTTGGATGGGATTTAAGTCAGATGTCATCTATTAAGTTCCATATTCTAGTGGTTCATATGTCAGGAAAATGTCCCTGTAATCTAATTTATATAAGGACTTTTTCTTCCAAAAAATGTCGTTTAGTTTTACAAATTGCCTACCATGTTTTTCTTAATAGCTGTAGAGCCCAAGAAAATGGTGAAGACTCAAGTTGAAATCTTGGCTTCACTTATCCTATTTGATCATATTTTTCACTCTGAAAACTTCTGGAAAACTTTTTATTTCAAAGTTTTGTTAAATTGCAAAATGTCTGATGGACAGGTTTCAATATTTTTTTTAATGTGTGAAAAACAGTGGAGTGAATTATAAGCAGTAATCCTAACTAAAATTATGCTCCATAGCTAAGAGTTGAAAAAAAATTAAAAGCACTATTGTAAAAACTTAAAGAAGTATATCAATCTAGTGTAAAGGATATATATGTTCATAGATAAAAATAGACATCTTAGGTAGTTCTAATTTTGTAAACTATACATAATTCCTCTTTTCTCAGTCAATTATCTACCATGGTTAGAAAGTTTTGTATATCACACCATGATTATGGATTCAATTCCTGGATGGAGGTGAGGGAGAAAAAGAGAGGGAAAGGAATTGTAAATTGACATGCATTGCTGCAGTAGGGCCTTGTAATGTATATGCAAGAGACAGGCATTGGTTTGTTGGTGCTTATAGAAAATATTCCTATAGTGAAGAAAACACAGCACTGCCCTTAATCCCTGGAAGAAAGTCATGGGTATCTTTTTCCCTGAAGTAATTGCACTTTTGCAGTGATGCTTTACAGTGGAAATATAAATCCTAGTCAGCAAGCTTCATCAGTGTAGGAGTACTGCAACTTAGATTTGAGGACATTGCCTGCATGTTTAACTCCATTTCTGTTTTATTTTTTCCTTTTAAAACACTTGAGGTCTTTATTTAATACAAATGTTATCTTGGAAATGTGACATATTAAGCTAAATGACTTGGCATAACTCTCTTTAGTGAATTAATTTTATTGTTAGATAGGTCCTGGGGACACAGAATATGTAAGTTTTAGTTAAGGGCCAAAAAAAAAAAGATGCAAGACGAAAGGAGAGAAGCCTACCAGAATATCGAGGATCCTGAGAAGACAAGGTGAGTTCTTTTGCTGGTAGGTAATTTGAAAAAGTTATTTAATCTCTCTGTACCATGGTTTCCTCATCCATAGTATGGAAATTTTGATGGTGTCCTATTTTATTTACTTTAATTAATTTTTCTCTTTGAACTTTGAAAAGTTTCTTTATTTTGACTAAGCCTTTTGCTGCTGGCTAAAATGAGTGCAAGCTATGTATAGTCACAGTTACATTATGGATGGGGGGGGTATTGGTATCAGCAAATATAGAAGTTCTTGAATCCAGAGTCAAAATTTACTGTAAGTTACCCTGATCATGTGAACCTCTTTGGACCCACCAGTATACAAGCCACTCTGGGGTTTCATAAAAATATATATATCATCTGTTCCCCAAAACCTATTAAAATATATTTAAAATATATTTTTGGAAACGTGGGATGTTTGGTCATATGAATACATTCTTTAGTGGTGATTTCTGAGATTTCAGTACACCCATCACCCATGCAGTGTACAGTGTACCCAGTGAATAGTCTTTTATCCCTCACCCCCCCCACCCTTTTCTTCAAGTCCCCAAAGTCTGTCGTATCATTCTTACGCCTGTGTGTCCTCATAGCTTAGCTCCCACTCATGAATGAGAACATATGATGTTTGGTTTTCCATTCCTGAATTAAAATAATGGTCTTAAAATTATGGTCTCCATTTCCATCCAGGTTGCTGCAAATGCTGTTATTTCATTCCTTTTTGTGGTTGAGTAGTATTCCATCGTGTGTGTGTGTTCACTACATTGTGAAAATATGTACCACATTGTGATGTATATATGCCACATTTTCTTCATCCACTCATTAATTCATGGGCATTTGGGCTATTTACATATTTTTGCAACTGGGAATTGTGCTAAGTATCTTTTTTGTATAATGACTTCTTTTCCTCTAGGTAGATACCCAGGAGTGGGACTACTGGATCAAACAGCGGATCTACTTTTAGTTTTCTAAGAAAACTCCATACTGTTTTCTGTAATGGTTGTACTAGTCTACATTCCCACCAACAGTGTAAAAGTGTTCCCTTTTCACCACACTCATGCCAACATCTATCATTTCTTAATTTTTTGATTATGGGCATTCTTGCAGGAGTTAGATGGTATCATATTGTGATTTTGCTTTGCATTTCCCCAATAATTAGTGATACTGAATAATTTTAATATGTTTCTTGGCCATTTGTATATCTCCTTTTAAGAATTATCTATTCATATCCTTAGCCTACTTTTTGATAGTTTTTTTTTTTTTTTTTCTGGTTTGAGTTCCTTATAGATTCTGGATATTAGTCTTTTGTTAGATGTATAGATTGAGAAGTTTTTTTCTCCCATTCTGTGCATTGCCTGTTACTCTGCTGATTCTTTTACTGTGCAGAAGCTTTTTAGTATAATTGAGTCTCATCAATTTATATTTGTTTTTGTCACATTTGCTTTTCAGTTCTTGGTCATAAAGTCTTTGCCTAAGCCAATGTCTAGAAGAGTTTCTCCAATGTCATCTTCTAGAATTTTTATGGTTTTTAGGTTTCAGATTTAAGTCTTTGATTCATCTTGAGTTGATTTTTGTATAAGGTGAGAGATGAGGATACAGTTTCAGTCTTCTATATGTGGCTTGCCAATTATCTCAGCACCATTTGTTGAATAGGGTATATTTTCCTATTTTATAATTTTGTTCACTATCTTGAAGATCAATTGGCTGTAAGTATTTGGCTTTATTTCTGGGTTCTCTATTCTGTTCCATTAGTCTATATGGCTGTTTTTTATACCATTACCATGCTGTTTTGGTGACTGTGGCCTTACAATATAGTTTGAAGTTGGGTAATGTGATGCCTCCAGATTTGTTCTTTTTGCTTAGTCTTGCTATGTGGGTTCTTTTTGGCTCCAAATGAATTTTAAGATTATTTTTTCCAGTTCTATGAAGAATGATGGTGGTATTTTAATGGGAACCACATTGAATTTTTAGCGTGTTTTGGCAGTATGGTGATTTTCACAATATTGATTCTACCCATCTACAAGCATGGGATATGTTTCTATTTGTTTGTGTCATCTATGATGTCTTTCAGGAGTGTTTTGCAGTTTTCCTTGTAGAGGTCTGTCACTTCCTTGATTAAGTGTATTCTGAAGTATTTTATTTTTTATTTTTGCAGCTATTGTAAAAGGGGTTGAGTTCTTAATTTGATTCTCAGCTTGGTTGCTGTTGGTGTATAGAAGAGCTACTAATTTGTGTACATTAATTTTACATCTGCTGAAAACTTTGCTGAGTTATTTTATCAGTTCTGGGAGCTTTCTGGAGGAGTTTTTAGGGTGTTCTAGGTAAACGATCATATCATCAGCAAACAGTGACAGTTTGACTTCCTCTTTACCTATTCAGATTCCCTTTATTTATTTCTCTGAAATAAATATTTATTTTTTCTCTGAAAAATCAGAGAACTTGTCTGATTTTTCTGGCTAGGACTTTCAGTACTATGTTGAATAGAAGTGGTGAAAATGGGCATCCTTGTCTTGTTGCAGTTCTCAGGGGGATTACTTTCAACTTTTCCTCATTCAATATAATGTTACCTTGGGGTTTGTCACAGGTGGCTTTTATTACTTTAAGGTATGTCCCTTGTATACTGATTTTGCTGAGAGTTTTAATCATAAAGGGATGTTGAATTTTGTCAAATGCTGTTTCCTGCATCTATTGAGATGATCATGTAATTTTTGTTTTTAATTATGTTTATGTGATATATAACATATATTGACTTGCAAATATTAAACTATTCGTGCATTCCTGGTATGAAACCCACTTGATCATGGTGGATTATCTTTTTGATATGCTGTTGGATTTGGCTAGCTAGTATTTTTTTTTGAGGATTTTTGCATGTGTGTTCATTGGTCTGTTTCCTTTTCTTGTTATGTACTTTTCTGGTTTTTGTATTAGGGTGACACTGGCTTCATAGCATAATTTAGGGGGATTCCCTCTATCTCTATCTTTTGAAATAGTGCCAATAGGATTGGCAAATTTTCTTTGAATGTCTGATGGAATTTAGCTGTGAATTCATCTGTCCTGAAATTTTTTTGTTGGTAAGTCTTTTTTTTTTGAGATGGTGTCCCTCTCTGTCACCCAGACTGGAATGCAGTGGCACAATCTTGGCTCACTGTAACCTCTGCTTCCCTCCTGGGTTCAAGTGATTTCCCTGCCCCAGCCTTCTGAGTAGCTAGGACTACAGGTGCCTGCCACCATACACAACTAAGTTTTATATTTTTAGTAGAGATGGAGTTTTGCCATGTTGGATGGTCTTGAACTCCTGACTTCAAGTAATCCATCTGCCTCGGGTTCCCAAAGTGCTGGAATTACAGGTGTCTATAAATATTTGAGCATGAGGAAATTTGGATTGGCTATTCATGAAGATGGAAAAATATGTTTTTCATATTGAACAAAAGCTTCCATATACATTCAGTCATGTTTAAAGAGCTAAAAAACTGACTTAGTTAAAAAAAAAAATCACAACTTACCATGGCTTTTATTCTTAATTAAAACAAGTGTCTTTGACATATTTGAAGACATTTGACTTAAAAATAGCCAAGTTGAAAGTGGTTAAGAGTGACACATGAGTGCCATTCTCCACTGCACTATCTATCTGTTGCAGGCATCTATTTCCTTGACTTCAAAGAGGGTTCTTCGGAATGAAACCACTACACAGAAGAACAATCTGTCCTTCTTCCGCTTTCACTATATTTGAAACTCAGCATTAATATCTGTGTGCAGTTGAGCTCAGTGACATTGTGGGTCTGGCAAAACGACCAGCATTTTGATGCTTGCCAGTGGAGTTCCTTTGCAGAGCTTCTGGTTCCCAAATGGGTGTTCTGCCTTGGCTGTGTGGAGGTGCTATGAGCAAGAGCAGACCAAGGCCTGAATGTTTGAAATTATGCTTTTTGTTGACATAAGTGCATCCACATGTGGATCAATCCTACATGATACATGCCTAAAATCAGGAGAAAGCAATATTCAAGGACATACCCTGTTAGTGCAGATTTAGGACAATCCTGTCTCCTTCAAACAGCTACATGCACAGACCTATACAAGAAAAATTCATGCTCAAGAACAATTGTCAGTGGCACAACATGGTCCCAGTGCATCAAAGAAGGCTTCAATTCTGACCACTCCACTGTACTACTGAAGCAGGAGAGTAGACAAAGACGTTTTCGGAAGATCTGCATCAAGCTAAAGAGCAAATGGTGTGAGGCTTTGGGGAGGCAGAGTGGTATGCAGGGTGCACCCTGAAAATATTTTTTACCATATGATCTCAGGTTAAATCATTGTGACTTACACAGAGCTCCTATTTTCTCATCTGCAAAATGAGGAGAATTGCTGAGCAGTTTGTATACCAGGTCATTTACTGGTCAACGTGAAATAAAATGGACATGTCTATCTTCACCCACTCTAGTCATTTGCTGAATGAAAATCAAATTTGTGATTAGCCTGGAAAGTCTCCATCTGTCTTTCTCATATAGGGTGTGGTACAAACTACTCCTGTGACAGGCAGAAATTTAAAGGGACCTGTTTTAAGGGAAACAAGACAAAATCCAGTTCTCTATGAAGCAGGGAAGACTGAGGGTCTGAACACTGATTCTGGCCTCAGACTGGGCAACAGAACTTTGTGTGACAACGAGGAGACTCAGTTTTCTCCTCAGGAAGTAGGGATTAAACCAGGATAACTTGCATGATCTTCCAGCCACAGAGTCCTTGAATTCTAAGGGCTGTGTTGACCTCTCCCTGTAGCAGTTGGCCTGCCTGGACCAGATGAGTATGCAGAGCTTGCTGCATGGAAGAGTTTAGGCAGGCCACCTGCATGGCTCACCACCAGCTTCTGGGTAGACCCGCACCTTGGAATGACCAGGTTGTGGGAACCAGAGCCCTGTCATAAAGACAACTGAAGACAACACTGCTGTCACCATATTTGAGCTGAGAGTGAAAGTTCATTTTTTGCAAGTGCGGATTCCAACTGAGTTGCTGAAACCAAATGACACTGTGGGAGTAAAGTCGTGGCAGGATGAGCTCCTTCAGAAAACAACTCAGGAAACCTTCCTGGGATTGTAGTAATACAAGAATTAAGAAGCAAATGCAAAAACAATATTCTAGAGCATTTAAAGCTTTTATCTTACTTTTTCCTTGCAACCTAAAACATACACAAACACACACACATATATATACACATACCCATGTGTTTGTATATATTTTATACACATGTGTTTGTGTATGTTTTATACATATACACACACAAATACACATGAATATATATATCTACACACACACACACACACACACACACACACACACCCTCAGTGAAATGATATTGTGGAAGAGTTAAGCTGCCTTCTGGAAAGCAATATTGTTATGTGCTAAGTGTCACCAAGGGATTGCCTATGAATTCACTGTCACCATAGAATAAGAAAAGGAGGGCTCTACGAGGCACTGCTTGAAAATGAGAATAAGAAGGGTGACCTAGATTGGGTTCCCCGGAAGTGAATTTTGAGATTAGGATTAGTGGCAAATGTTTTATTAGGGAAGTGTTCCCAAGAGAAATTTATTGGACGGCTGAAGAAGCAGGGCAGGAATGGGGATGCAGCTAATGAGTTGTTGAGGATAGTGTCAGCCTGATTCTGCAAGGATACTCTGGTGTGTGAGTTAAGCCTTAGTGTGTCTCCACTGGAGGCCAAGGGGCTGAACTTTCCTCATTGAGATTAGAATTCCCCAGCACTTTGGCTTTCCATGATGCCTGCAGGCAAATGGGGTTCAGGAACCCCTAAGGACAGTCGTCCTAAGACCAGTGTCAGGTGCTGACCATTGGGAGAAAATAGGCAGTAAAGTACAGAAATGGTAAAAGGAATACAAAGGGGTCTAGGAGAAGCACTGGGTGTCTAGCAGGCTACTCTTCTTGTTGACTGCTCAAATGCACTGCATGAAATTCATGCCATTCAGCAGTAGCTAACTCAATATGATGGCTGGAGGGTTAGTGATATGGGCTTTAATCATTCCTCCCCTGAGGTTGGTCCCAAGGCTAAAACTCTTATCTATCATTTCCACTACACATGCAAGATTCCTTTCACCCTCTTTTGGCTCAGGGATCTTGCCTTCTAATGTGCCACAGATTTTTCATACTGTGACCTAGACCTTCTCTCCTGATTTCTATGCACTTTTAAGGCTGTAGTTACAATTGTGCATTCATAGTGAAAACAGCATGGGAGCACCAGAGATGTCCTAGTGAATTTCTGGAGGCAAAGTCTTAGAATGGCATGCAGTGAATCATTATTCACTTTTGGGATTAATATGTACAAAATGTAGAATATAACAATTCTAAAGTCCTAGACAGATATTTGTTTATTTAATGTAATTTTTATTGTCATGAACATTGAAATCCAGTAAAATGTCAGTTTTATTGAGTAGTCTAGCACATCCCTTGGCATATATCAGATACTTAATAACTGAATAATAAATGAAGACATTGTAGGTGCTCCATAAAACATATACAAATGAATACAATAAAGTAATTTAAAAAACACAGTCTATATATTTAAGTTACCAAAGACAACCTACGAAGTCCAGTTTTCCAAGAAGAAAAAGATGCAGTGATAGTCCTTTTCTTCCTTCATAGTTAAAGGAATATATGATTTAAAGTTTTCCTTGTTTAGAAAGCTGGAATTCTTTCCACTGAGGAAATTAGGCTTGCACAAGCCATTATCTGATGACAATGTACAATGAATTAAATGGTAGAAGCATTGCATAATTCACTACAAGAAGGACACTGCTCTATTGGGCAGCTGTTTCTTGGTCCTCACACTTGTTGCTTCCAGATGTGATTATAACAGGATGTGTCCAAGGGCTGGGTTTAGTGGTGAGTCTGCTGCTTACAAAATGATCAGTTATGTAACACTTTCCATTGCTTTTCAGACATTCATTCATTCATACAGTCTCTGTTGAGTACTTCATAGTCTGTGCTAGCCTCAGTTCTTGGAGCTAGAAAAATAGCAGTGAATAGACAATCTCCTTGCCTCTTGGGGCTTACATACTAGAAAGAAAGAGCAGTCCTAAATGAATAAATTACAGATACACACCCACACACACACACCCACACACCTACAGAGAGAGAGAGAGAGAGAGAGAGGAGAAGGTGACTACTGCTAGGGAGAAAAAAACTAAAACCAAGGGAGGAGATAGGAGGTATTATCAGATAGTGGAGTGGGTGAAAGTGCAATTGTAAAATTGTAAATAGTAAAAAAATGTTAGTACAGAAAGAATGTCTCAATTGGAAGATGACATTTGAGCAAAACCCCTAAGAAGCTAAAGGAGAGAAACATGGTTATCTGGGAGACTAATGTTCTAATAAGAGGAATCGGCCGGGCGCAGTGGCTCAAGCCTGTAATCCCAGCACTTTGGGAGGCTGAGAAGGGTGGATCATGAGGTCAAGAGATCGAGACCATCCTGGCCAACATGGTGAAACCCTGTCTCTACTGAAAATACAAAAAATTAGCTGGGCATGGTGGCGCATGCCTGTAGTCCCAGCTACTCAGGAGGCTGAGGCAGGAGAATTGCCTGAACCCAGGAGGCAGAGGTTGCAGTGAGCTGAGATCCCGCCATTGCACTCCAGCCTGGGTAACGAGAGAAACTCTGTCTCAAAAAAAAAAAAAAAAAAAAAAAGGAAAAAGGAATCAGCTGGTGTAGAAAGCCAGGGAGCACCAAAGAGGTCAGTCTGGCTGGGGAACTGGGAGTGAGGGGAAGTGCAGTGAGAATGCTACTGGCTCAGTAAATGCAGGTCCTTAAAAGCCACTGGCAGATTTGGATGTTTGTTCCCAGTGAGATGGTAGTGCTCGGGGATAAGTGACATGACCTGATCATGTTTTACCAGGATCCCTCTCACTGCTGGGTAGAATATGCTGGGATGGAGCATGAGGGTGAGGAAAAGAACCAGGCATGTGATGCTAGTGCCTTGGAAGTAGTGAGCAGTGGTTGCAGTTGAAGCAGAGTTGACATAACATGTTAGAAGATTAAACATTTAGTTTCAGAAAAAACTGAGTGAAGGATAACTCCATGGTTTTTGGCTTAATCAGCCAGAAGAATGAAGTAACCATTAACTGAGATTTATTATTATGGAGGAGTGGAGGTTTGGGCTGATCAGGAGTTTGGTTTTAGATATGGCATTCAAGTAAAGATATTGAGTAGGCATTTGGAGTCTGGAGTTCAGGGGAAAGGGCCATAAAAGTACATTTGGAAGTTATAAGCATATATATGGTATTAAAAAGATGAGGCTGAATCACTGGGGGGTGGGGGGAGTATAGGTCAAAGTTCTGGAATACTTCAGCCTGTAAAGGAAGATGAGGAGGGACCTGCACAGGACTGAGGAGATCCTGTGAAGTAGGAAGTGAACCAAGTGTAGTTACTGGAAGCCAATTAAAACCTATTAAGGAGGAGAGAATGTTCAACTGCATTAAATGTTGCAAACAAACAAGTAAAATGAAAAAAAACTGGTTTGGTTTTAGCAACAAGGAGGTCTCTGATCTTAACAAGAGCAGTTTTGATGGACTAGCAGGAGAAGGACCGAATTGGAATGGATTCCAGAGCAAATGGGAGAGGAGAAGCTGGTAGACAATGAGGTTGGAGAATGCTTGAAGAGTTTTTCTGTAAAGGGGAATAGAAAATATCACAGTAGTGGGAAGACATAGTAGGATTAAGAGAGAATTAACCTTTCTTTAATGTTGGAATAATAGCATATTTGTTTGCAAACAGAATGAACCAGGAAAGGGAAATATATTGTTGTTTTAGGTCAGAAGGGAAAGCTGTTAAGACAACGTACTTGTGACAGTTAATACTTGGTGTCAACTTGATTGAAGGATGCAAAGTATTGATTCTGGGTGTGTCTATGAGAGTGTTGCCAAAGGAGATTAACATGTGAGTCAGTGGTCTGGGAAAGGTAGAGCCACCCTTAATCTTGGTGGGCACAGTCTAATCAGAGGACAATATGACCAGAATAAAAGCAGGCAGAATGTGGAGAGATCAGATTTGCTTAGGTTATCTGGTGGAAGAAATTTCTAAGCAGCAAAGCATCTAAAAGGTGACTTGGTGGTGTTACAATAATTCAGTTTTAAAAGAGAAGTAGAGGATTAAAGTTCAGACAATTTGCAGCCTGACAGTGCAATGGAAAAGAAAAACCCATTTTCTGAGAAATTCAAGCTAATTGCAGAAATTTGCATAAGTAAAAAGGAGCCAAATATTAATCATTAAGATGGTGGGGAAAATGTTTCCAGGGCATGTCAGAGACCTTTGATGCAGCCCTTCTCTTCACAGGCCCAGAGGCCTAGGAAGAAAAAAAGGTTTTATGGGCCAGGCTCAGGGTACCCCTGCTGTTTGCAGCCTAGGGACTTTATGCCCTGCATCACAGCCATTCTAGCCATGGCTAAAAGGGGCCAATGTACAGCTCAGGTGGTGGTTTCAGAGGGTGCAGGCCTTGTCAGCTTCCATTTGGTGTTGAGCCTGAGGTGCACAGAAGTGAAGAAGCGAGGTTTGGGAGCTTCTGCCTAGATTTCAGAGGATGTATGAAAATGCCTAGATGTCCATGCTGAAGTCTGCTGCAGGAGTGGGGCCGTCTTGGAGAACCTCTGCTAGGGAGGTACAGAAGGGAAATGTGATGTTGAATCCCCTATACAGAGTCCCCATTTGGGAACTGCCTAATGAAGATGTGAAAAGAGGGCCACAGTCTTCCAGGCACCAGAATGGTAGATTCACCTACAGCTTGCACCTTGCACCTGGAAAAGTTGCATATACTCAATGTCAGCCTGTGAAAGCAGCTGGGGGGAAGCTGTACACTGCAAAGTCACAAAGGTGGAGCTGCCCAAGACCATGGAAACCCACCTCCTGCATCAGCATGACCTGGATGTGAGACATGGAATCAGAGGAGATAATTCTGAAGCTTTAAGATTTGTCTGCACCATTGGATTTTGGACTTGCATGGTATCTGTAGCCCCTTTGTTTTGGCCAATTTCTTTCATTTGGAATGTGTATGTTTATCCAATATCTATACTCCCATTGTATCTAGGAAGTAACTAACTTGCTTTTAATTTTACTAACTTATAGGTAAATGGGGCTTGCCTTGTCTCAGAAGAGACTTTGGACTATGGACTTTTGAGTTAATTCCAAAATTAGTTAAGACTTTGGGGGACTGTTGGGAAGACATGATTGGTTTTGAAATGTGAGGAGTTGAGATTTTGGAGGGGCTATGGGCAGAGCGAAATGGTTTAGCTCTGTGACCCCACCCGAATCTCATGTTGAATTGTAGCTCCCATTATTCCCATGTTGTGGGAGGAATTTGGTGGGAAATAATTGAATCATGGATGTGGTTTCCCCCATAGTGAATAAGTCTCATGAGATGTGATGGTTTTATGAGGGGAAACCCCTTTCGCTTGGTTCTCATTCTCTCTCCTGTCTGCCTCCATGTAAGACATGCCTTTTGCCTTCATCATGATTGTGAGGTCTCCCCAGCTACATGGAACTATGAGTCCATTAATCTTTTTCTTTATAAATTGTCTAGTCTCAAGTATGTCTTTATCAGCAGGATGACAGCGGGCTAATACAATACTACATGACCATCAAGAATGTTGATATTCATTTATTTCACTGTCTTCTTCTGTATACCTCCAAGTGCACATACCCTGGACCACATTAGCATCATAGCTGGTGAATCCTTTCAGCTACATTTGCTTTTACCTGCACTCTCAATCAGTGTACTAGTTTCATGGTGCAGGTAAACCTTGAGATCCCTTGCAATTTTGCCCATCATTTCGGAAGTGCTAAGCTCCAACATCACGTCCTCACTACCTTGGGTCTTTTACTGCCACTATACTTCTTTCTGATCTTATCAGTAACTACAGGGAGGACTCTTCTTTCAGCATGCTGTTCCATCTTAACTTCTCGTTAATGCTTATTTAGGTTGGATTCTGTGGCGTTTTTTCTATAACTCTGTCCCCAGTGTCCCAACTCTTTTCACTTACTGTTCTGCAATTGAGGAAAAATTCCAGTCAACTTCTACTCATTGCTTTTGACTTGGAGTTGGAGAATGGGTAATTCTATAGAGTCAGAGATCCCTAAGACCACCCTCAGGCTCAATAATTTACTAGAAGTACTTGCAGGACTCAGAAAACTCATTAACTCGTGGCTATGGTTTTTTACAGTAAAAGGATAAATATTAAAATAAGCTAAGAGAAAAGGTGCATAGGGCAAAATCCAGGAGAAACCAGGCATGAGCTTGCAGGCATCCTTCAGAGTGGAATTGCATGTTTGTGCTTAATACTTCCAAGGATGTGTTGCCAACCAGTTAAGCTCACCTGAATCATGGTATCCAGGGTTATTTTTGGAGATTTATCACAAAGACATGCAATGACTATCTGACTGACCTCAGCTACTCCTACTCCAGCACCTCAGAGGAAAACATGTCATTCATATGCAACCATTAAAAAATCATTCACCATAGATCATATCATCAGCATAAACTTTGTGATCAAATGAGTGCTGCATGGTCTAAGGCCTCAGGAATACAAAAGACTCTTACAAAGCAGACATTTTCAAAGGCATCTCTTCCAGGGCAAGTCCTGAAGATGGCATTTTCTTGGAAATGTTCAGTTTGAGCAACCCAGGCCTGCTGAGTGAACACTTACCTGCACACCTGTGAATTAGCAGTCATTTCATATGTGATCATGATCTTTTTTTAGGCTCTTACTGAAACTCATTTCTTAGTCTGCTTTCTTTTCCCTTCCTCAGTGTAACTTTTCAGTTTTCACTTCTCTGTTTAAGTTCATACTTATTTTGTTGCTCCTATCACAATGGCAAAAATGACGATGTCTGTTTAAGTTTCTTCCATCCTTAACTTCAAATTATCTTATCTGAACTCATATTTCCTTGTTATCTCTAGGGAAGGTCTATATTTATTTCTACCTGGAATTTGCAATTTTATATTTAAAAAAACTTAATCTCATCTCCTTTCTCTTAGAAACTTCTAAAATTCATCTCTTATGACTCCTTTCCCACCAGCCTAAAATCCTTATCAGATCTCTCTTATCCTAAAAAAAACCTTCTTTCTAATAAGACCCTGGTGTGTGAATGTCCTATTGATTCCTTATCTCAAATGTCTTTCCCATCAGAATTTTCTTCTTCATTTCCAAACTGGTACTGCCTAGTTTATGATGAATTCCATATAGCATCATGACAGAAACCTTACTGGTCACCCTGCCTCCAATGCCTGCTGTTTGTCAACTCTTTCCTGAAAACAACCAGAAAAAGAATTTGATCACTTTCCTGAATGATGCAAAGTTTCTGTTAGTTATTCCTTGTGTACTAAATACAGCAGAAACTATTTAGCATGATTGATAAGACTTTCTACAGTGGCGCTCTCTTACCTTCCAGTGTAGTCTCTTTTCTGTTCTCACCCCACCTCCTGCCTTAACAGATGCCTGACAGTTCTAAGACTAAGCTACGGGCTTGCTTGTTCAGGAAATTCCCTCCATCTAAAATGTCATTCTCTTTATTTTTCACCTGTCGATGTGCTATTTGTCCTTCAAGACATAGCTCAAATATTAAATTTTCGGTGGTGCTTTTGCCAAACTTTTTCATTGCATTCTTGTTCCGTTTGCCTATCATATCTTATTGTGTTGAAGGAATTTGTTTTGCATGTCTCTTTCTTTCATCAGAGCAGAATGCTCTGGTCATTGATTTCCCAACTTCAGTGACTGACAGAGTAGGAATCAAAATAGGCAAGTTTAATAGATGGGTGGGATCTGAATTTTTAAAAAAAGCTAAGGAAATTCTTTCTAGATTATATGTCTTTAAAAAAATAATGTGTATATTTGTGGCACTTGCTTAGAATTATTTATTATTACTGAAAGCTGTGGGACCTATAAACTCCCAGCAGTAACTTTCCATTTTCAGTATGGAGCACACTGTGCATCTAGATATTTCTTTTAAAATTCCCAGTAACATACAGTGATTTCTTGATATATCTTGAATTAAAATCAGTGTATCTTCCATCTGCCAAGAATGAATTTAAATTATCTTTTACAGATTCTAGCCATAGTTACTGGATTAAGCAAAACATAAAATTAGATTTGTAATTCCATTTGTAATTTTCTCAAAAGAAAAATTCTTGCTTTGTCACCCAGGCTGGAGTGCAATGGCACAAATCGTGGCTCACTGCAACCTCTGCCTCCTGGGTTCAAACAATTCTCCTGTCTCAGCCTCCTAAGTAGCTGGGATTATAGGTGTGTACTACTACTCCTGGCTAATACAGTATTTTTAATAATTTTATACATGAAACAAAGTTTGCGTACATGGAATCATCAGAAAGTGTAAGAAAAAGAGTAAGTGTTCATGTTTATCTGTAGCACAGAAAGTCAAGCTGTTGGAGAAACTGGACAGCAGTGTAAGTGAAACATCTCGCAGAAGAAAATGGTATTGGAATGACTACCATACGCAACCTGAAGAAGCAGAAAGATGAACCGTTGAAGTTCTATGCTGATGGTAATGAAGAAACATCAATGATAAATAGAAAAACACTGAAAAAAGCTAAACATGAATATCCTGATTATGTATTGAAAGAGAGATCCATTAGCATTGCAGTGAGCAGACACCACTTAAGGACATACTGATCATGAAACAAGCAAAGCTCTATCAAGGTGAACTGAAATTTGTAGGGAACTGAAAATATATGTAACAAGCTGGTTACAGAAATTTAAGAAAAGAGACAGCATTAAATTTTTAAAGATTTGTGGTCATAAAGCATCTGCCAATCATGAAGCAGCAGGGAAATTTATTAATTGATGAGTTTGCCAAAGTCATCACTGATAAAATTTGGCACGGAACAAGTCTATAATGCTTACAAAACATGAATGCTTGAGCGTTATTGCTCCGAAAACACACTTGCTACAGCTGATGAGACAGCCTCTCCAGGGATTAAGGATGCCGAGGATAGAGTAACTGTGCTGGAATATGCTAATGCAGCAAGTACGTGTTAAGTGTAAACTTTGCTTAGACAAAAGCTTGCATCCTCTCTCTTTTCAAGGAATGAATTTCTTACCAGTCTATTATTATGCTAACAAGAAGTCATGGATCACCAATGACATCTTTTCTGATTAGTTTCACAAACATTTTGTGCCAGCACCTCCTGCTGACTGCAGGGAAGCTGGATTGGATAATGATTGAATGGCAAGAATTTATTATTCCTTCATAACGATTTGGCTGATCCTCCAGCTGAAATTCCCATCAAAAATAATGTCTATGCCATGTACTTTTCCCCAAATATGACTGCATTAATTCAGCCAATGTAACCAGATCAATGAAGATTAAATATAAAAAACATTTTCTTGAGCAACAGGCTAGCAGCAGTGAACAGACACTTAGGTGTGGAAGGTTTTCAAAAGAAAGTTAGCATGAAGAATGCCATATATACGCTGTTGCCAATGCTTGGAGCATAGTGACTGCAGACATAGCTGTTGCATGCCTGGCACAACCTCTGGCCTGTGAGTATGTTCAGTAATAATGATGAACAAGGTGATGACTTCGAAGAATTTTGTATGTCAAGTGAGAAAAAAATGATGCATGACCTCCTTACATATGCAAATAATTTATTTTCAGGGTCCATCAGTAAGTTGAATGAAGGGCATAAATGAAAATATATAGTATGGAATCTTTTCAGATTGGTCTTTTTTTCACTTAGGGATATTAATTTGAGATGATTGTGTATGGCTCAATGAATTATTCCTTGTTATCACTGGATAGTACTCCATTGTATGGATGTAACCAGTTTGCTTATTCGTTTGTGTATTGAAAGGCATGTTGGTTACTTCCAGTTTTGGTGATTATAAACAAAATTGCTATACATGTTCATGTGCAGGATTTTGTGTGAACATAAGTTTTCACTTATGAGTAAATATCTAGGAGCGTAATTGCTGGGTTATATGGTAAGACTATGGGTAGCTTTATAAAAAACTTTCAAACTGTCTTTCAAAGTGGCTGTACCATTTTTATTCTCAACAGCAATACGTGTGAGTTTCTGTTGCTCCACATCTTTGTCTGTAAATGGTATTGTTAATTTTTTGAATTTTAGCCATTTAAATAAATGTTTAGTGGTAACTTACTTACTTTCTGGTTTTGAATCCCTGAATAATTGCTAGCTGTGTATGATTGTTCAAATGACATAGCCTCTCTAAACCTTACCTTAAGTAGTGATAATAATAATAATACTGATCTGGATGATTGTTGGACAGTGGTGGTTAATGGTATATGTATAGTACTTGCATGTATTAATTGCTCAGTAAACCTTGTCTCGCTTCAGACACAGGAAATTACTAAATAAAAACATATAATGATCTGAGGCTAAATGAAATTAGCTATTCATTTTAAACCCTTCTAAATCCACCTATTCCCCTAAATGTGTCAAAATTATGCTCTTTGCATTTTACAATTGGTCTCAGAAATTTTGCTGTATATAATACTCCTTCTTTTTCTCCAGTAAGATTGTGATCCTGATGTAGTTTAGCTATATCCCTACTGAAATATCAACTTGAGTTGTGTTTCCCAGAATTCCCACATGTTGTGGGAGAGACCCTTGGGGGGAGGTAACTGAATCATGGGAGTTGGGCTTTCCTGTGCTATTCTTGTGATAGCAAATAAGTCTCATGAGATCTGGTGGGTTTACTAGGGGTTTCTGCTTTTGCTTCTTTCTCATTTTCTTTTGATGCCACCGTGTAATAAGTGCCTTTCACCTCCCACTGTGATTCTGAGGTCTCTCCAGCCATGTGGAACTGTAAGTCCAATAAAACCTCTTTTGTTCCCAGTCTCAGGTATGTCTTTATCAGCAGCATGAAAACAGACTAATACAGTAAATTGGTACCAGTGGAGTGGGATGTTGATGAAAAGATACCTGTAAATGTGGAAGTGACTTTGGAACTGGGTAACAGGCAGTAGTTGGAATGTCTGGAGGGCTCAGAAGAAGACAGGAAAATGTGGGAAAGTTTGGAACCTCCTAGAAACTTGTTGAATGGCTTTGCTCAAAATGCTGATAGAGATATGCACAATAAAATCTAGGCTGAGATGGTCTTAGATAGAGATGAGGAACTTGTTAGGAACTATAGCAAAGATGACTCTTGCTATGTTGTAGCAAAGAGACTGGCAGCATTTTGCCCCTGCCCTAGAGACTTGTGGAACTTTAATTAGAGAGAGATGATTTAAGGTATATCGTTGAAGAAATTTCTAAACAGCAAAGCATTTAAGGGGTGACTTGGGTACTCTTAAAGGCATTCAGTTTTACTAGGGAAGCAGAGCATAAACAATTGGACAATTTGCAGCCTGACTATGCAATAGAAAAGAAAAACCAACTTTCTGGGGAGAAATTCAAGCCCAAGCTGGCTGTAGAAATATTCATAAGTAGCAAAGAGCCTAATGTTAATCCCCAGGACCATGGTGAAAATGTCTCCAGGCCATGTCAGAGACCTTTATGGCAGCCCCTCCCATCAGAGGCCTGGAGGCCCAGGAGGAAAAAGTGGTTTTATGGGCTAGACCCAGGGTCCCTGTACTGTATGCAACCTATGGATTTGATGCCTTGTGTCCCAGCAGTTCCAGCTGTGGCTGAATGGTGCCAATGTAGAGGTCAGGCTGTGGCTTCAGAGGGTGGAAGCCCCAAGCCTTGGCAGCTTCCATGTGGTGTTGAGCCTGCAAGTGCACAGAAGTCAGGAATTGAAGTTTGGGAACCTTGGCCTAGATTTCAGAAGATGCATGGAAACTACTGGATACCTATACAAGAGTTTGCTGGAAGGGCGGGGCCCTCAGGGAGAACCTCTGCTAGGTTAGTGCAGAAGGGAAATGTGAGGTCAAAGCCCCCACACAGAGTCCCTACTGGGACACTGCTTAGTGGAGCTGTTAGAAAAGAGACACCATCATCCAAACTGCAGAATGGTAGATCCATTGACAACTTGCACTGTGCACTTGGAAAGGCTGCAGACAATTAATGCTACCCATGAAAGCAGCCAGGAGGGAGGCTCTACCCTGCAAAGCCACAGAAGCAGAGATGCCCAAGACCATGGGACCCCACCTCTTGCATCAGGGTGACCTGAATGTGAGACCTGGAGTCAACGGAGGTCATTCTGGAGCTTTAAAATTCAACTTCCCTGCTGAATTTTGGACTTGCATGGGCCCTGTAACCCCTTTGTTTTGGCCAATTTCTCCCATTTGGAATGGCTATATTTACCCAATACCTGTACCCCACTGTAACTAGGAAGTAACTAGCTTGCTTTTGCTTTTACAGGCTCATAGGCAGAAGGGACTTGCCTTGTCTCAGATGAGACTTAAAACTATGGACTTTTGGGTTAATGCTGAAATGAGTTCAGACTCGGGGACTGTTGGGAAGGCATGACTGATTTTGAAATGTCAGGACATGAGATTTGGAGAGGCTGGGGTGGAATGATATGGTTTGGCCATGTCCCCACCCAAATCTCAATTTGAACTGTATCTCCCAGAATTCCCACATGTTGTGGGAAAGACCCTGGGGAGGTAACTGAATCATGGGGGCTGGTCTTTCCTGTGCTATTCTTTTGTTTTTTGAGACAGAGTTTCGCTCTTGTTACCCAGGCTGGAGTGCAAGTGGCATGATCTCAGCTCACCGCAACCTCCGCCTCCTGGGTTCAGGCAATTCTCCTGCCTCAGCCTCCTGAGTAGCTGGGATTACAGGCACACATCACCATGCCCAGCTAACTTTTGTATTTTTAGTAGAGATGGGGTTTCACCATGTTGACCAGGATGGTCTCAATCTCTTGACCTCATGATCCACCCGCCTCGGCCTCCCAAGGTGCTGGGATTAGAGGTGTGAGCCACCATGCCCAGCTCCTGTGCTATTCTTGAGATAGTGAATAAGTTTCATGAGATCTGATGGATTTATCAGAGTTTCTGCTTTTGTTTCTTTCTCATTTTCTCTTGCTGAACCATGTAAGAGTGCCTTTCACCTCCCACCATGATTCTGAGGCCTCCTCAACCATGTGGAACTGTTAGTCCAATTAAACCTCTTTTAGTTCCTAGTTTTAGGTATGTCTATATCAGCAGCATGAAAATGGACTAATACAGATGTCTTCTCATATAAACTAACTTTCAGTTTCTAATTACTGTAATCTATACCACATTTCACATCTTTGCCTTTCGTGATTTAAGCCAGTTTTCATTCAAACTGGCTTAAATCTTGACATATTATCTGAGTTTGAAATAAACTGCATAAATCTGAGTTTATTTCAAACTCAGATAATATGTCAAGATTTAAGTCAGTTTGGATGAAAGAGACCCAAATAACTTTTTCAATTTACCCAAATAACTCTTTTCTGGATGTCTCTAGCTGGTTGAGATCTCTTTCTGTTTGAAATTCTCTATGAGACCCCAAGGTTTTAAAGCTATAGGCTGATTCTTAATGGCTTGGTATGTCCCAGAGTACTTTCATAAATATTGTCTGATTAATGGAATTATTGAATAATATCATATGTTCTATTTACAATATTGGTATTTGAAATGTTGTTGTCTTTAAAAAAATTGTTGTAAGAACACAATATGAGATCTACTCTCTTGAATTTTTAAGTACCTAGTATAATATTGTAAACGTGGATACAATATTGTGCAGATCTCTAAAACTCATTAACCTTGCATAGTTGCTCCACATTCTTGCCATTACTTATAGTTTGTGTTTTTGATAATATTTATTGTAACAAGTCTGAATTCATGTTCCATGGTTTTGATTTGTGTTTCCTTGATGATTAGTGAAGTTGAACTTATTTTCATATACTCATGACCATCTGTATGTCTACTTTGGAGAAATGTTTATTTCCTTCACAGAATGAAGAATGAAAATTACATGGTCAGAAAATTATGCAAAAAATATGATAAAATTCAACACTTATAATAAAAACTCTCAAGAAACTAGGTACAGAAGGAATTTACTTCAGTAAAACAAAGGCCATAAATGAAAAGCCCACAACTAGCATTATACTTAACTTTGAAAAACTAAAGTTTTTTTTTTTTTTTCTTTAAGATTAGGAAAAACAGAGATGCTGACTCTTGCCACTTGTTTTCAACATAGTACCGAGAGTAACAACCAGAGCAATTGAGTAAGAAAAATAAATAAAAAGCATCAAAATTGGAGAGGAAAAGCAAAATGATCTTTGGTAGATGACATAATCTTCTATGTAGAAAACCCCGCAGTCTCTACACACACACACAGGAAAACTTTTCCAAATTAATTACTAAACAAATTCAGCAAAGTTGAAGTATACAAAATTAACATACAAAAATCAGTCACATTTCTATACACTAACAATGAACCATCTGAAAAGAAAATGAAGAAAACCCCATTTCTAATAACATCAAAAATAATAAAATAATTATGAATAAACTTAAAGAAGTGAAAGGCTTGCACACTGAGATCCTACAAAACATTGATGAAGGAAATTAAAGAAGACTAATAAGTGGAAGGACATTCTGTGTTCATGGCTAGAAAGTATTCATATCATTACGATGTCCATACTCCACAAAGTAATCTACAGATTCAATGTAGTCTATCAAAATTATAATGATATATTTTTACAGAAATTGAAAAAGCAATTCTAAAATTTATATAGAATCATGAAAGACTCTGAATAGCCAAAGACTCTGACTACCCAATCTTGAGATAGGACAAAAACTGGAGGCATTGCATTCCTGATTTTCAAATATATTATAAAGCTATAGTAATTAAACCAGTATGGTGCTGGCACAAAAAGAGATATAAAGTTGAATGGAATACAGTAGAGATCACAGAAATAAACTCATGCATATATGATCAACTGATCTTTGACAAGGATACCAAGAATATACAATGGGGAAAGAACAGTCTCTTCAACAAATGGTCTGATTTTGGGGAAAACTAGATGTTCACATGCAAAAGAATGAAATTGGGCACTTATTCTACACCATATGAAAAACTAACTCAAAAATGTAAAAGTTCTAGAAGGAAATAGTGAAAAATCTTCATGACATTAGTTTTGGCAACAATTTCTTAAACATGACACTGAAAGTAAAAGCAAAAAAAGCAAAAATAAAGAAATGTGTCTGTATCGAATAAAAAAGATTCTGTACAGCAAAGAAAACAAGTAAGAAAGCAGAAGCCATTTTTCTGATAAGCAGTTAATGTTGAAAATATGTGAGGAGCTCCTACCATTAAATGGAAAGAAAAGTCAAATAACCTGATTAAAATATTGACAAAGTCTTAGACTTCTGATTTTTAATCATTTTATAAATGTTCTTCTTTTCTTCTTTTTGAGACAGGTCTTATTCTGTTGCCCAGGTTGTGGTGCAGTGGTGCTAACATGGCTCACTGAAGCCTCTACTTCCTGGGCTCAAGTGATCCTCCCACTTCAGCCTCCTGAGTAGCTGGAACTACAGGGTATATCTCCACATGCACACATACATATATATATCTATACACACACACATACTTTTTTTTGTAGAGACAGGGTTTTGTCATGTTACCTAGGCTAATAAATATTCTTAAAATCACCTATTAAGTACAAAGCAATTGCTGTATGTAGAGATATGACATAAAAGACACAGGCTTATGGGAGAAGTAACTCTACAGTGACAGCGAAGTGATGAATGCCATAGAGACGTTTTGACTTCTGTTTTTCTGGAATGATCATATTGGTCTTTATTTGCAGAAATTGACCAGAGGTGGTTACTGTGGTTATGGTTTTCAAAAGATCAGGTTTTGGTGGTTAAGTAAATAATTCTAATTATAGGAATATACATTAGGTGGCTTTTTATGCCTGAAAAATGATATCCTAATCAGGATAATGTGGTCATTGATTATGTTTTTTGAAATCTTTTAAGAAAATATGCAGTATAATTTATACTATAATTTTTAAGTCCTTTAATTATGGTCAAAAGTACTAACTATCCAGTTCAGATGAGGCATGAGACACTTTTCTCACCAGTATAGATTTACTCCAATATAAATTGAATATTGGTTAGATCCTTCTGAAAGGAGTTTCTTTTGTATTTATAGAGGCAATGCATTTTTTAAAGGAGAAACATACATTATTAGGGGATAATACACTGGGCCTTTAGGTCTTTAAGCAGATGACTTTTAAATAGACTTTAAGACTTTAATATTGAATACTAAGTGTGGTTGTTTTAGTATCTGGCCTACTCAGTAATGACATTGAATTCTCACCCTGATGGACTTTTCAGATTAGGCAAACTTCTATGATGGGTCCTTCTTTGTAAATCTCTGAGAAATACCTTGGCAAAGTTAAAGGGAGAATGTGGACATTAGATCTGAACATCCTTCTATGACCTCAAGCAAGTTCTTTAATTTTCCCAAGCCTCTATCTTCTTATTTGTAAAATAAATAAATTAGTTATCTCATCTAAGAGGATGAGATGAGGTACTATGGGAAAACTAGTGTTTTGTGGTTGCCATAAAGATGGTAGTACTTATATTTGCTTCCAGTTTGATAGCAAAAAATCTAAAGTGGTATTATAGAATTAATACTATTGTTTCTAAACATAAACAGAAAATAACCATAAAGAAGTTACTGATTTTAGTTCTGGGATCGAGTGAAAACAAATGGGGTTTTGCCAGAGGGAGTCATTTCAGAAAGTCAGCCATTAGCCTGTTTTGGGAAAATTAAAGCACACACAAAAAATTAGACAGTAACTTACCATAATACATTGAATTTTTAAAAGATCCATTAATACTTATGTATAATATAAAAGAGAGAGGCCGGGCGTGGTGGCTCACGCCTGTAATCCCAGCACTTTGGGAGGCCGAGGCGGGTGGATGACGAGGTCAAGAGATCAGGACCATCCTGGTCAACATGGTGAAACCCCGTCTCTACTAAAAATACAAAAAATTAGCTGGGCATGGTGGTGCGTGCCTGTAATCCCAGCTACTCAGGAGGCTGAGGCAGGAAAATTGCCTGAACCCAGGAGGCGGAGGTTGCGGTGAGCCGAGATCGCGCCATTGCACTCCAGCCTGGGTAACAAGAGCGAAACTCCATCTCAAAAAAAAAAAAAAAAAAAAAAAAAAAAAAGAGAAAAGTGGGGGCAAGAAAGTATTTATTTTTAAATAAATAAAATATTCTAGCTAACACATGTAGAGTAAAATTTGATATCAATGAAATAATATATTTGGTCCATGTCATTATAGATGCCATTATAATCATTGGGTTAAAAAGATCATGAGACATAGTATAAAACTATCACCTCACAATTACAAAGAAAAATATGTACCCATGTAATGGTGGACAAGTGAAAACATTGAGATTTAAGTGATCAAATTCAGTATCATTAGGAGTGGGATAACTTGATATTGTATGTCTCCTGGTACGATGTAGTATGAAGCACAACGTACCACTCTATTTCAAAAAATGTTTGCCTGAATTTAATCTAAACCTAACTTCCTGGTTACAGGACATAGGGGTGCAGGTGAAATGACTCCAAAAGGAAGTAGTAAGACAAATAAAAAATGTGGAATTTTTTTTTTTTTTTGAGATGGAGTCTCACTTTTGTCGCCCATGCTGGAGTGCAGTGGCACGATCTCGGCTCACTGCAACCTCCACTTCCTGGTTCAGGCAATTCTCCTGCCTCAGCCTCCTGAGTAGCTGGGATCACAGGCACCTGCCACCATACCCAGCTGGAATATTTTATTAGATTAATAATTTAGACTCTTTGGGGTACTGTTCTACATAACAAAAGATATACCAACTGTGTTTAATGTCTCCCTCTTGATTATAACCTGGATTAATAAAAAGAAAAAAGAAAAAGTTATGTTTGTTAGTATATGGTATGTGTATCAGATTATACACACATATATGAGATCTCATATATATATGAGATAACTGTTTCTGTTGTGTTCTTAGGTATAGTAATGATATTGTGGTTATGTAGAAGATTCTGTAGGACATACTTGCTGAA
Source organism: Saguinus oedipus (assembly GCA_031835075.1). NCBI lineage: Eukaryota > Metazoa > Chordata > Mammalia > Primates > Cebidae > Saguinus > Saguinus oedipus. The sequence continues at coordinate 53,329,849 of CM063186.1, read as the reverse complement.
GCATTTTCAACTGGAATATTATACTGTCCGTAACTTATTTTCCAGTGTAGCAGAATTTGAACAATTGATGAATCTAGGTGAAAAATATGTGGTGTTTATTCTATGAGTCATTCATCTTTTCCAATGGTTTGGAGAATTGCAAAATAAAACTCTGAGTGAAAAGTAAAAACATTATAAAAAAATTGGTATATTATTACATGTTATTAAACGTTATAAAATATTTTTTCCTAAATTTAAAAGTTAGAACAAATTTTCTTCTTGAAGAAGTTAAAGTAGACAGGGACAACTGGTGTTTATTTGTGTGATTATAGAAGAAATTAGTCCTATATACCAGTAAGGCAGAGAGTGTTCATCTCTATTGGTAGCAATGATAACTTTCTCAGATTATCTCAAGTCATTAAACAAAATTAAATATATAAGGAATTACATGGAAATAGAGAAGGCAGAAGTCTCTGTTCCCAAGATCCTTTCACAACCAGGTGTGTGGGATCCTGGGAATAGCTGTAGAGTCTGCCCTTATGGTGACTGTCCCTAGTTGAGGAAGCAGAAGTGCCTAACATGGTGCCTCTAGCAGACAGTGGGTGTTATTTCTTTAGCAATGGGGACCTGATGCTCTTTTCTTTTCTTTTCTCTTTCTTTCTCTCTCTCTCTTTTATTTCTTTTCTTTTCTTTCTTTCTGATGCAGTTTCATTCTGTCATGAGGCTGGAGTGCAACGGCTCAATCTCTGCTCACTGCAGCTTTGCCTCCTGGGTTCAAGCAATTCTACTGCCTCAGCTTCCCAAGTAGCTGTGTCTACAGGCACACACCACCATGCCTAGCTAATTTTTGTATTTTTAGTAGAGATGGGGTTTCACCATATAGATAGGATGGTCTCAATCTTCTGACCTCATGATCCGCCTGCCTCAGCCTCCCAAAATGCTAGGATTACAGGCTGAGCCACTGCAACCAGCCACATTGTATTCTCTTTCTACTACTCTCATTGCTAGCAAATTTCATCTATCTCCCATATATTCTTATTTTTTTTCTTTTTTAGCTCTTGTGGTTTCTATTGCATTGTTACATCTATGTTGCTCTTTCTTTGTATTTTTCATCTTTTGTATCTTTTATCAATCGACTAAATTTCTTCTTTTGTTTCTGGTTTGAATTCTCCACCCCAACAATCTGATCAGGTAAATTGATTATCGTCATCTCTGATTGGGCAGAATTTCTGTTTAATTCCTGGTCACCTACTGAGTGGGATGACAAACTTTGAGATTTTCAGCCCTTAGCTGTCCTGGATCAATCAGGTGTGTTGGGTCACAGAAAAGATGTGTAGCTGTTACAGAATAAAGCATTGATGTGTAAGGAACTGCCTAAAGTTCTCCTGGGGCGAAGCCTGTAGTGTGACGGTGATTGTTTCCACTAAATGAAGTAATGGGTAGAGCACGAAGCTTAATAGGCCTTTTTGGTGCCCCAAATCAGCTTTCTTATGACACTTTTTTTTTCCACTTTGCCTAGATATTACTTCAAGAATGTGGAGAGTCTCTTTTTACTATGTGTGAATTTTATTTGCCTCATAATTTATGTCTACCTTTAAAAGATCTAAGAGGTTGTCTTTCGAAATCTATGAATGTTTAGCTATCCAAGAGCTTATATTAGTCTCAGACACTCACTGGGGAGGAAGAGAGAACACCCTGCATTTGATAACTGATCTTTTTGCCAGCCACAGCTGGGGTTGGCATGCAAGTTGTCTTGCAACATCACACTTTTTCTTGTCTTTTGACCAGAATGCTCTCTGCATATATTCCGCATGTGGAGAATACCAAAGTATACTATTATAATCTCTGCAAGCAAATGAGTCACCTCTAAGGGACTATGATGGTCAATAAAACTTGATCATTTATTTATCTGTTTGGGCTTAGAAGAGTTTCTGAACAGTTTGCAGTTTGAATTTCTGGAATCTTCATTATATAGTAAGTAAAGAGATGATAGACTGTAGATCAACTTCTTAAATTAAAAAAATCAAAACCCATTGGCATTTGTAGATAGTTGAAAATGCCATTTAGTGGGATAACAGTAAATTATTAAGAAATGGGCTGGACACACTCATTAAAAACTACAATTGGAAACTTGTAGAAAGAAAGGACAAATAACCTATGCCAGAAGGAAAAGCTGGCTTACACATGTAGTAAATTAGTATCTTAGGTTGCCTACTACTACTGAGTGTCTTAGCAATTTGTAACAGTAATTTCATATCCTTTCTGTACCACCAGGAGTAGATCAATCAACTAATCTATTTGATTAAAAACCAACCAATTAATCTATTATATTTGTAATTTACCATATAAATATATCACAACTATTACAAGGATTGGAGTAAGATAATAAAAAATCAACTGAATACAGCCCACAACCCACTTTGGGTGAATGAATCTTCTAAATGAAACATTAAGCTTGGTAAAAATTGGCATGAGTACTTTAGAGCAAGAGTTGTGGAATCATAAAGCCTGTGTTTGAAGTATGTTTTTGTTTATTTCCTTGTCTGATATGGCTACTCCATTTACCATGTGTTGCTATAAAACAGGATGGCTTGCAATTTTAAGATTGCTAATTTATCTTTTATGGCTAAACTATCTTCCATTGGGTTTTCTTGAATTTAGTTTTTATGTAACCATAAATATTTTATTTTTACACAAAATAGCAGATGCTGCTATTGTCTAAATGCTTGCATCCTCTCACATTTCATATGTTGAAATTCTAACCCCAAGGTATTAGAAGGTGGAACCTTTTGGGAGGTGATTAAGTCATAGGGCAGAGCCCTCATAGGTGGGATTAATGTCTTTATAAAATAGGCCCAAGGGAGTTCATAATCACCCCCATGTGAGAACACAGTGAGAAAACACAATCCTATGAACCAGAAAGTGGGCTCTCACCAGACACAGACTCCACCAGAGACTGTGTCTTGAACTGTCCAGTGTTAAAAACTATGAACAATGGATTTCCGTTATTTATAATCTATTCAGCATCAAAATTAAAATCAGATACAATTGAAAGTTTTAAAAGTTTATTGTGGATAAAAAATAATAGTTTGCAAACCAGGAATCCTTAGATGAAAGTGATGGCATTATAGGATGGCTTATGAAATGCAATGAAGTAGCTGTTTAGCCTTTGCAGTGATTGGTTGTTACCATGGGGGGTTTCATGATGGCAGAGTATAGGTAGTAAGAAATCATCTTATACTATTTTTGGAAGACAACTTAAGCTTTATTTATGATTATCAGAGGTATTTGCAAGAAATAACCCAAGTTATTTTGTTGTTCTCATTTCGCTTTAACACCAGTTGAAGATATTGTTGTAGCAGCCTGAATAGACAGATGTGGATTCATTTGTAATCTTTTCTATTGCAGTATAAGACTTTTTCTTTGAAAATTGTGATAGAAATTTTTAGTCCACTTTTTATTCACAAACATATGCATAACGTTTAGCTCCACTAATTTAAGTTTATTTTTAAGTTAATTTTTAATGCAGGCTCATAGTTTAAAAATTCAAACATCACAAAGATGCTTATTGCAAATGCACCATTTCTCTATCCCACCACCTTTTTGCTCCCAAATCTTTCTGAGAGGCAAACTTTTAAAGACATTGTTCAGTTGTTTTGCCAAACAGTTGTGCATCACTAGCATTGTAAATAACACATGCATCCTGCCATCTTACAATTCATGAATTTAAGGGCTTATATACTTACTGGATGTTATTGAGGCTGAGGATTGAACTATCTGATATTGTACCTTATGATTTCTTCCTTCCTTTCAATATGGTTATATCATAATTTGTTTTATTCAAGATTTATTGGACTTCATTTATCTGAGGATTTCTATCTTTCAATAATTTGGTAAAATTTTCAGCCATTATCTTTTTTATGTTTCCCCTTCCTCACTCTCCCTATAATTTACCTCTAGAACTCAGAATAGACAAATATCGGGCTTTCTTACTCTTTCATCCATGTGTCTGAACCTTTCTCTCATATTGTCCATACACACTTTTTAGATCTGTCATCCAACTCACTAATTCCCTCTTCAGGTCTGTCTAAACTGCTGCTTTATGTTTCCATTGAGTTTCCCATTTTAGTTATTACAATTTTATTTCCAAAATTCTTTATTTTAAAAAGTCTGCCTTGTCATTTTTCATAGGTTTGCTTTGATCTTTCTCTGATTTCCTTACACATGTTAACATAGGTACTCTATGTTCTTTATCTGATAATTCCAATATCTGAAGACTTTATGGGTCTGGTTTGGTTTTTTAGCTGATTTTCACTGAAGGTTATATACTTATTGGATTACTTCTGATTTTTAAAAAAGTTGTGAACATATAGTGGCAATCACCTTTAAGTCCTGTGAGGCTTGGGTGGAAGATATTTTTATCTGGAAAAGAATTGCCTTTGTTTCTGCTAAGTACTCATGGCTGCTATCAGCTAGTATCCACTTTTAACTAAACTTCTCAGCTTTGGCTTTTTCTTTGGTACATAGCAAACATTTGTGTCATGATAGATGACTTCATTCTCTCGTTTTGCAGAGACAGATGATTTTCTTTGCTTCCTATCTCTGTTGTGCCCCTTTTCATCTATTTCACTCCCTGCCTTATAGTGGAGCGCTCTCTTAGCTCCAGCTTTATGTAGGGTTGTCTCCAATTTGCTTTCCTACTCTGCCCAAGTCCAAGACTTAGTCCACAGTACCCTGCTCCCCCAGGCCAGCTGGTTACCATTCCACCAGGCCCCTTGAAATCCTGAGAGTATGAGGAACTTTACTTTCTGGAGTGGTGGTTTCATTTTAATGAGATGTGACTCTGCTTACTTTCTTATATGCTATTCCCCTAATTCAAAGGGTTTGCTTTCCTGACATTTTTTGAGATATGTTTTAGAAAGACTTTGATCTAAGATACTATAGACAGAAATTCTTCAACTGGCTTTAGAGATAATGAATTAATTTAATTATTTATCTCCTTCAATCACACCCAGAAGCTATGAGCCAAACTGTAACTGTCTTCAATGTACTAGTAAGTGCTGATTCCATTATTACTGATTTGCTTTTGTAAACAAAATCTTTACAACTTAAATTCAAGTTCCTGACTCTTTAATTTGTTGATAATTTATACAAAATAATCTTTTGTGTTGAATGGCAGCTCTACCAAAATATCACCAAAATTAACTGTTGATAAGTCAAAATAGTTTATTCTTACTGGGGTAAGAAAAGCACCACTTTGAGAGAATTTTAATAGTATCTTAGATTGGAAAAGGTAAAATTGGAATATTTATGAGGTTTTGAAGTCTGGTTTAAGGTGAGCTTTTCGTTACAGGTTAGGACTGGGTAAGGACTGTGATATACTTGTGTAGGACTTGTGTGCACTATAATGATTTTGGCATATATGTTTCAGAGACTCCTGTACATTTTCTTTTGATTCTTTTTATTGAAAATTTGAAGGGCCATTCAAAATGATCCTAGCATGAAAAATAAAGCAATTAGCAACTTTTATACTCCTGAAATAGTAAAGTTATATTAATGGATATAGTGAAAGAATAAAGTCCTGTTAATGTAAATACTAAGCTTTATGGGTATAGGTGCTCTGTTTTCTGTTCTTGGCATAAAATGGCAGCTGTTTATGATAACTTAATGATAACATAGGGAAATCATTCATAGAACCATGCAATGCTGCACAATTTGGGCAAAATACGGCTGTGGTACTAAACACACCTTTCTTAACAAGACTTCTAATTATGGTATAAAGATAGAAGGGTTCTCTGAAATTATTTTATAGAACTAAAATGATGAGACATTCTTGAACACTATGATTTATGCAAAACTTGAAATGATGTGTTCAGGAAATGATTTTATTAAGATGTTCATTTTGATGCTATAGCCCTATTTCAAGTTCTGTGTTCTTCTGTGATCTCCTTAATAACCTCAAACTTTCTCATTCAGGGGTGACCAGCAGGCAGGGAAGACTTTTCACAAGGGCTGCATGCTTTGGATAAAAAGAGAAAAGAATTCTCGAAAGGGTTTCCAGCTTGGGTCTTGCCATTTGGCTCAATAATCTACAGCCATTGTATGTTGTTAAATTAAGACACCAACTATTGGAAGAAGCGCCATTATTTTATGTACTATTAACAAACACTCCAAATTGAATCATGTAATAATGCTCTGTTTTCACCTAGAATTTTTATTTTGTAATCACTAAAATATCTCTTTCATATTTAGAGATATATTTTCATCTTATATAATTATTTAGCTATGTAAAAATAAAATAAATTATTAAAAGTATTCTATGGACCTGGGCCCACAGAACATATCACCCCAGGTCAACAGAACATACATTTTTCTCAGTATCACATTACACTTATTTTGAAAGTGACCACATTTCGCAGACTTAAATGAAATATTGGTTGGCTGTTTGTTATTTTCTTCCCTTATCCCTTCCTGTCTCTGCTGGTAAGTACAATTATCGGCATAAAAGAGGTTTTTAATACTTATTTTTAGACTGCATTCCAGCCTGGGCAATGGAGGAAGACTCCTGTTCTCTCTCCCCCTTTCTTTTTCTCTTTTTTCTTTCAAAAAAAAAAAAAAGTATTCTAAAAATACTTTCACATTCAGATAGCAACTTTTCAGAAATACCTTTTGACTCAGTCTCATTGATATTGTTTTTTCAATAATAACTCTATCTGTGTCATCAAGAGCATTGATAGTACCACATTTCTTGAGAATGTTCCTCTATTGTCTGTGAAATTCTCTTCCAGTGACATCCATTCTGTAAACTTTGATTGCTATACTGTCTTGATATTATCAACTAGCATAAAAGAAACGGTTTTCAGGTAACAACCAGGATCCATATTTCTTTCTCAAATAGTCCTTAAGTGGTTTGCTGGCTGATTTTTTATACCAGCAGGGAAAATAACCAAATTTATCTCTATGTAGACAATAGCAACAACATTGTGACAACAGCCTGGCTACTACTGTTTATAAGATACCATTAATTGTGTATCTTGGAGTCTATGAAATAAAATGTTTTGGATGGAAAAAGCTACTGATTATAGTATTTCCTCTCAATCTTTTCTAATTTATTCTCTACTATGTACTCTTAACTTGATTTTCTTAGTCCTCTGGGAGGGCTTCATTCTTACTTTAAATGTTTAGGTCTAAGACTGAGAACCTTGGCAGACCCTCTGCAGAACTTTAGAGGGCGACTCCTCTGTCTTATAAAAGTCTCACTCTGAAGACCGTGATATGCAATTTTCAGAATAATATGTTACTGGTAAAACATACTTGATTCCCCAGGTGGTTTAAATGGAAGTTTCAATTCCAAGTGACAACATGACATCAAATCAAAGAGCTGGCCTTGGAAAGCTTACCATCAGAGAAAAAGAAATGATATTAATACGTCCCTTCTGGATTAAATTATTTAGACCAGAGGTGTCTATGGGTGTGAGCTGGACTACCGTCTGGTCCTGGAACAAAGTGAGACTAATAAATTCATTTAAAGTGTCAGCTTCAGTTTAAACTGTGTGAACTGAGTGGTCCCCAAACAGAAAACTGAATAGCTTAGCCCTTTGCTATTCCAGTTTCCATTGCACTCAGCAATAAAGTAATCCCAATCAGTGAAAAACCACTTCAGTGTTTGTGGCTCCTTTTCAGTTAATTTGGATCACACTCTGCTGGTTATAATATAATAAGAAGAGCATAAAAATAAGACCAATACAGTTTGCATGTTGTAAATACTTTCTCTAGTCTTTGGGAACATAGTGAACTATTATATCTACATTGTCAGTAATGACTGTTAGGGCGTTTTAAACATTTCCCCCCTTTTTAAAATGTATCAGCCATTGCAAGCTTCATATTGATTCCAGAATTCACTAAGATCACTGGATTCAATTTTCTTTTTTAATTTGCCTGCAATAACAAAAGTACAGGGCAGTTCTCTAGGTGGCTTTAAACCAACTTAGTTTTTACCCCTTTCTTACTTGTAGTTCTCAAGAATAACTATGGAATGTGCTGGGAATACAAGACCCTGAGATAGAAAGCAGCTGCCTGGACCAATCTAGGCCTTGTCTCTCCCAGGGAATATCACATCTTGAATTAGGGAGAAATGGCTCAGGAGAACAGGCTTTGTTCCTCTTTCTCTGGAAGCAGTATATCCTTCAAAGCTTTAGATGATCCAAGATGGCTGATCGCTAACAGCTCAGGATTGTAGCTCCCAGTGAAAGCGCAGAGAACAAGAGGATGCCACACTTTCAGGCGAATTTTTGTTCTTACGGACCAGGAGATGCCGGTCCACGGAGGAGCCCTATGGGTCATCAGCGCGACTCTTGTGGCCAGCACAGCAGTTTTGCCAGCGCCTCAGCACAGAAGTTCTTGGTGCAGAGTAGATGGGATTGGGTCCCCTTTTGACTGACGTTTGGAGTTCCAGGAAGGCAGAGTTGCCTATTCAGCTGATTGAAGGACGGACTCAAGAAGGAAGCCAGACTGGAGATTCCTGGGCAGAAAAAGCATCCTGAATCTTAACGCTGCTGTTTTAGCTGGCACAGTGGGTTGCTCAGATTTTGGCACTGGGAATCAACAAATTGGACGTCCACTCAGAGACGTAATTTGAAAGTCAGTAATTACAAAGATGACAGGTGGATAAATTTACAATGATGGGAAGAAACCAGCGTAAAAAGGCTGAGAATACCCCAAATCAGAATGCCTCTCCCTCTACAGGGGATCACAGTTCCTCATCAACAAGGGAACAAGGCCTGATGGAGAACAAGTGCATTCTATTAACAGAATTAGGCTTCAGAAGGTGGATAATAAGAAACTTCTGTGAGTTAAAAGAACATGTTCTAGCCCAATGTAAAGAAACAAAAGAACCTTGAAAAAAGGTTTGATGAAATCCTAATGAGAATAGACAATTTAGAGAGGAATATAAGTGAATTAATGGAACTGAAGAATACAATACGAGAACTCCATGAAGTATGCACAGGTTTTAACAGTCGAATTGATCAAGCAGAAGAAAGGATATCAGAGGTCGAAGACAACTTCATGAAATGAAACGAGAAGATGAGATTCGAGAATAAAGAGTAAAAAGGAATGAGCAAAGTCTCCAAGAAATATGGGACTATGTGAAAAGACCCAATTTACGTATGATAGGTGTACCTGAATGTCATGAAGAGAATTAATTCAAGCTGGAAAATATTCTTCAGGATATTATTCAGGAAAACTTTCCTATCCTAGTAAGGCAGGATAATACTCAACTCCAGGTAATACAAAGAACACCACAAAGATATTCCTCAAGAAGAGCAACCCCAAGGCACATAATTGTTAGATTCACCAGGGTTGAAATGAAGGACAAAATACTAAGGGCAGCCAGAGAGAAAGGTCAGGTTACCCATAAAGGGAAGCCTATCAGACTTACAGCAGATCTCTCAGCAGAAACCCTACAAGCCAGAAGAGAGTGGAGGTCAATATTTAACATCCTTAAAGAACAGAACTTTCAACCCAGAATTTCATATCCAGCCAAACTAAGCTTCACAACTGAAGGAAAAAGAAAATCTTTTATGAACAAGCAAGTACTCAGAGATTTTATTACCACCAGGCCTGCTTTACAAGAGCTTCTAAAAGAAGCATTACACATAGAAAGGAACAACCAGTACTGGCCTTTCCAAAAATATACCAAAAAGTAAAAGGCATCAACATAATGAAGAATTTATATCAACTAATGGGCAAAACAGCCAGCTAACATCAAATGGCAGTAATCCTAAATTTAAATTGACTAAATCCCCCAATCAAAAGATACAGCCAAAACCCATTGGTATGCTGCATCCAGACCCATCTTACATGCAAGGATATACAAAGACTCAAAACAAAGGGATGGAGAAAGATTTAACAACAAAATGGAGAGCAAAAATAAATAGATAAATAAAAAGCAGGAGTTGCAATTCTCACCTCTGATAAAATAGATTTTAAAGCAACAAAGATATACTGGTAAAAGGATCAATGCAACAAGAAGACCTAACAATCCTAAATATATATGCACCCAATACAGGAACACCCAGATACATAAGACCTATAAAGAGACTTAGACTCCCACACAATAATAGTGGGAGACTTCAACATCAATATTAGATAGATCAACAAGATGGAAAATTAATAAGGATATCCAGGACTTGAACTCAGATCTGGAACAAGTAAACTTAATAAACATTTATAGAACTCTCCACTTTAAATACACAGAATATATGCTCTTATCAGCACCACATCACACCTACTCACAGATTTAAATGAAATATTGGTTGGCCATTATTAAGAACAATTATTGGCATAAAAGAGGTTTTCAATACCCATTTTTAGAATAAAGCAACACTCCCCCTTTCTCTCCTTCTTCCTCTTCCTCTTCCTTCCTCTCCTTCATTCCTTTTCTTTCTTTTAAAAAAAAAAAAAGCTTTAGTGCAGTAAGTGACATTGCCCTTGAGGTATATAACCCAGGGCAGGCTGCTGTTTAGGCCCCTCAGTTGTGGTGTAATTGCAGCATGCCCAGTCCAGACTCCCTCTGCCCTAGGCACTTTTCTTGAGTCTTAGGGGACTTGCTCATAATGAATCCTGGGCTGCTTTTCTTCCTTGCTGCCTAGCTGTAAAAGAAAAAAGCCATTACTTTTTGCACCCACCTAATAATAAATCTACTCCATGTAACTCATGTGTGAATGAGTATGTTCTGTCTCACCAGATTCAGACAAGGTAGTAACCAGTGCACAGTGAAACTGCTTGACAAAAAGGACTTTATTTTTGACATTAAGGGACAAGTTATTTACTCTTTATCTTTTTTCCGAAGTTAAAAAAGTAAGATTCCCGGGTACCAGAACAAACGCCATTATTCACATTGGGGATGAGGGTGTGAGTAAATTCATCATTATCAAACCCTTATTTGCTTATGTATGGATCCTGATCAAGGCCATACTAGGAACTAGGGATATAAGAGGCACAACCCATGATTTATCAGGATTTTTTTGTACTTTGCTGTCTAGTTGGGAAACATCTATAGAGAAACTTGTGAATCACAACAGGAATGGGATATTCACACAGCAGAAAGAGGGCAGGGGAGACAATAAGTGTTTTAGATATCCAGGTTTGAGAGGATAATTGTTGACTATTCTGGGTTGGAGGGAGTTTCATGGAGGAGGTTGAATGTGTGGTGAATTTCAGTGATATTTTCTTTTCATTGATTTTGCAGGGAACAGGGCAGGCACTTTCACTGTGCATACTAAAGCTGTTGCTGCGGCTGCTTTTTAATGCATTACACTTTTCTCATTTTAGCCAAGCCAGTTAAACTTGGTAAAAATGACTGAGATGGTGCACCAGAAGCCAGGGAATATTGTTTTGCTCAAATGGGTGGGGAGTAAGGTGGGAGGCGAAACAGAATTCAGGGAGCCACCTGTTGGAGAGCTCTGCCCTGCCCTCGCTAGCCTTTCCCCCAGGTTGCATTCCTTTTCCGAACCATGTGACCTTGCTGGACTCTGTAGAGAACTGCCCATTGCTCTAAGGTAGAAAAATACAACTCTCTGGGCCCCAATCACGATGGGAACAGGCCAAGAGACTGTGAAATGAGTAAATTTCCAGGGTCTTCTTTCTTCTATTCGTGCTGGAGGGGGATAATGGCTTGCTTCTCTTAGAGGAGCTTCACCCACCTGCTGCCTACAGACACTGCTTCTCACCAGTTCGTGTACATAAGAAATGTACAGAGTGATAGACGCCAAGTCACATATCAACTATATTCAGAAATTGATGGTGTTCTCTTCTGACAAGAAAATCTCAGTGTTTGCCTACTGTCAGATTTCTTAATGATCTCTTAGAGATTCAGAATTGTGAACTAGCAACTCTTTGTTTGCACAAGAAAACTCACCGCTTCCCTTCTTTTATGCTTTGTCAGATAAATTGATGCTTGAAATTTTTAGTCATGATGTAAGCTACTTACAGGATGAAGAGAACTTGGGAATTAAGCTCTTTTCACAGAAACTTTAGTCACCAGTGAGCAGTCAAACTTTGAATATGAAGGGAAGCAAAACTGGGGCCCTTTGCATGCCTCAAGGGTATCACTTTCAACATCACTGAGCAGAGAACTGGATCTGAGCTGATGCTCTTAGTGTTAAATCGGACTAACAAATATGCACAATTTTGAATAAGTAAAAATTGCCACACTGCCTTAACATAGGTCAGTCCTGTTCCATTCTATTTGTATTATGATATGTTTACCTAGCTCTCTCAAATATTTATTATTTTAAATTTACAGACTATTGAAAATATTATTAAAAAATAGACAACATTTACATTTAAGTATACTTTTATTTTCTTTTTCTAAGACAGCTATTTTAAATTATGGTGTATTTAAAGCATGGTTGCTGAAGTATTGCTTCCAGAAAGGTAAAATCATGACTCTCATGAAAATATAGACATGCATTAAAGGTGTTATTAAACTCTTTAATGAGAGAAATAAGATGTTCAAAACTGTTCAAAGAAGAATTTGAAGAATATACAATTATATATCTTAAATACATATGCACATGTATATATAAACACACACACACAAGAATGCTGAAATAAATTTGCTACTGTATAATCCAAAATTGGTTAATAGTCTATAAGGAAATAAAATATAATGTAATGACATATGTTTAAGGTATCTACAGGGCGGAAATAAATATTTCTACCAACATAATTTATTTTCATTGATACGGACAAAAATCACTTCCATTATATCTATTACATCAATTTTCTACAACTGGAAAATCTTCTACAATCTTCTACAATCTTCTACCCCTACCAAGTTCACAAATAGCCTAATTGTTACAAATGCAATAAAAAATATGTCATTCAATAGGGTCTGATAACCTCTGGAGTCCATAACTCCACTGAAGGAACATCTTTTTCCAACTTTTGGACAGTTTTTCTGACATTACATTGAATTCCACATCTGAATTTGGGGAGAGATAAATTTATTTTTTTAGGTGCCTTTCTGGAAGCAAGCATGAACCGTTGCACATACATACAAATTTATTAGTTGTATGTCATGCCTAAAATTAAGTCCCAATATTAAGTGCGAGTAACATCTGGTAAAACTGGGAGGGCCTTGAATGGCTTAACCACAAGTTCAAAAATACCTGCTCCCATGGATAAGATCCACTCTGCTCCATGGATAAGATTCCCTAGTCAAACAATCCTTGTGTTAAGGAAACCAGGGACAGTTCCTGCTTATATCTGAGTGGAAGATTTCAGTTCCCTGCTAGCCCATGTGATAATTTAAATGAGCCAATCTGATCCTCCCATGGGATCCAGGGGACACCTACCTCTTTAAGCTACAAAGCCTGCCTCCCACACCTCCTGATTGTTCACTCTGTTCCTCAATGCAACCCCCCGTGGCCCTTTGTGTTTTGTCTGTTTCCACTGGTCTGTGAGTATATGCAACTGTCAATATCATCTGTCCTGTGCCAGGGTTGGACGTTCAACGATTCCACCTGAGGGTGGAAATCCTTCCTTCTCCAGAAGGGTGAATAGGAGGTGATTACCTTATTATGGAGAACTGAATCAGAGCAGAGCATGGGAAGGGAAAATGGTCTGAGAGCAAAAAGATCTAGGTTCAGCAGAAAGGAGTAATGAGATTTATATTATTGACTGAAAGAATGCTTTAGATAGAAAAAATTTTCCATGTAAACATTACAATTAAAGGGCAGAGTTAAGCTTTTTCCAGAGTCTGAAAAATTTTAGAAAATGGCTGGAGTCTATGCAGAGTGCAAAACAGTGATTGTTTAGAGGTAGGATATAGCAATGATAGCTGAGCTTAGGAGCTTAGGCTTGATCTTAAATGCAATAGAAACAATTGAAGGGGTGTGATACAATCAGATTTGCTTTGAAAAATCTGTTTTAGCTTTAATAGAGAGTAAAGGCTGTTTTGATTGGAGTTTGGGAGCCAATTAAAAGATCATCAAAGCAATCAGGATATAAACATGTCATCTTCAAAAGCAAGTGTATGAGAGATAGAAATAAATGGATTGATGGGTAATATTGAGGCAGTAGGATTTAGAGGGTTTAATGAAGAATTGGATGTGGGTAGGGGAGCTAGATTTATCACATAAAACTACAGGATGTACAGTTACATTTGAATTTCAGATAAACGACTTTTAAAAAAATGTGAGGGCAATATTTAGGATAGATATGAAAAATTATTCATTGCTTAACTGAAACTCAAATATAGCTGGGAAACCTGTGTTTTTTTCTGGCAGCCTTAGATATGTGGTTGAGGAAAATGAAAGAGTTGAGGATGGATTCTGTGATTTGGAAATAAGAAGTTGTCAGGGGGCAAAACAAGGGTTTTTATTTCCCAGAATATCAACGCTTATTGCAAATCTATCAGTTTCTTATGGATAAATAAAGCATATCAAAACACATCTTCCTGAAGGCAGTTTTACAATTTTGTCCTCTTCATGAGACATTGTATATTTTGAAGTTTCTTTATTTCAGGGAGAAAGGATGGGAACTGTGGGGAAAACAATGAAGTGATTGATGGGAGGACCAAGGTCCCAGCACAAGCAGTAGATGCTGAGGAAGAGAAGTTTGTTGTGGAGTTAAGTGAGTGGGGCCTGAGTTGAGAAAATCCTGGTCTTGGATGTTTAAACTGTCAAGTGACTATGGTTATGCTTGTCTCTGCTTTTCATTATGGATATATGTGAGCTTTACTTTCTATTAAGGGAAGTAGCTCTAGTCAACCCTGGGTTTCTTAATTTTCAAAGGTGAACAAGTGAGATTCTGGACATTAAATCTCAGCATTTTAAGATAATGGTTCACAGAAATTAATTTGGGAGGAATCATAGACCAAAAAGTAAAAGGTAGGGCTGGGTGTGGTGGCTCACACCTGTAATCCCAGCACTTTGAATGGCTGAGGAGGGCAGCTCACTTGAGGTCAGGAGTTTGAGACCAGCCTGGCTAAAATGGTGAAATCCCATCGCTATTAAAAATATGAAAATTAGCCAGGCATGGTGTCAGGTACCTGCAATCCCAGCTACTTGGGAGACTAAGACAGGGAAATTGCTTGCACCCAGGCGGTGGAGATTGCAATGAGCCGAGATTGCGCCATTGCACTCCAGCCTGGGTAACATAGTGAGACTCCATTTCAAGAAAAAAAAAAAAATAAGTAAAAGCTAAACTTACAGAGCTTCTGGGAGAAAATATTAGAGTGCATCTTCATAAACATGGCACAGATAAAAATTTATTAATAGGATGAAGAAAGACCATAAAAGAAAAAAGGTATAAATTGAATTTTATAAAAATTAAAATTCTATTTATCAAAGACATTGTTAAGAAAACAAAGATAAGGCAGAGATTGAGAAAAATACTAAAAATACATATATCTGACAAATAACTTGTATTAGGAATATATTTAAAACTTAAAATCTCAATAAGGAAAGATAAACATAATTTAAAATTGGCAAAAAAACTGAAAGTTACTTCACAAGAGAAATATATGAATGGCCAATAAATTCATGGAAAGGATGTCAATATCATTAGTGTTTGAGGAAATGTATTTACCCGAAGACTACAATAATATAGCAGTTACCCACAAGAAAGCCTGAAATTAAAAAGACTAACAGTTCTATTGGCAGAGTCCTGAGGGAACTGGAACTCATATATGCTGGCTGGGGAATAAAATGGTACAAATACTTGGAGCAATAGTTTGGCAGTTTCTTATAACATTAAACATATATTTACAATATAACCCAGAGATTCTTTTCCTATGTATTTATATGAGAGCCATGAAAACATATACTCATAAAAAATTTATCCAAGAATGCTCATTACAATTTGGTTCATGATAACCCCAAAGAGAAAAAAAATCCAAGTATTAATCAACTGGTGAACAATTAAACATGTGGTATGATCATACAAAGGGTACCTAGCTGCCTATAATGAGGAACAACATGGATGTGTTTCAGAAATTTTATGTTGAGTGAAAGAACAGACACAGAGAACATACTATGTGGTTCTCTTTATAAGACATTACAGAAATAAAAACAGAGGCAACTACCTCTGAGGCAGTATGAAGTGAGATCGATTGGAAAAAGGAAGGAAGGAAACTCTAGAGTGATGGAAATGTTCTGTATCTTCATTGGGTGGTAGTTATGTGGGGATATACATTTGTCAAAATTTATCCAAGTGTATACTAAAGAATGATGCATTTTATTGGATGTAAATAATACATCAATTAAAAGATAAAAAAAATTTAGAGTGACTGTGATGGTTAATTTTATGTATCAACTTGACTGGGCCACAGGATGCCCAGATAGCTGATTAAGCAGTATTTCTGGGTGTATCTATAAAGGTCTTTTTGAATCTGAGTAGCATTTGAATTGGTGGACTGGGTAAAAGCAGAGTAAAACAGAGCCATCTGCCTTACTCAGTTCACCATTGGCATCATCCAGTTGGTTGAGGGCCTGAATGAAACAAAGGGGAGAAGGAAGGTTAAATTCACTCTCTGCCTGACTGCGTGAACTGGGTCATTGGTCTTTTGCTCTCTGTTCTTCAACTCTCAGGCCTTCAGATTACACCACAGGATTTTGTGGATATCCAGCTTGTGGAATGGAGATCATGGTTCTTCTCTGCCTCCATAGTCATGTGAGCCCATACCTTGTAATAAATCTTCTTATACCTATTGATATCTATTTTGTACTCTGGCTTCACTTAATCTTATCCAGGTTTCTTAAGCTCAGTGCTCTATAAACATGTGGATAAAAAAATATATGTAAAGATGCTTGATAGAAGCCCAAGTGTTAAGTACGTACTCAGTAAATACCAGTTATTTTATCTTCCTCCTTGTGTTACTGTCCTGAATAGTGACCAGCTAACCAGCTTGAAGAATTTGTCCAGATCGCAGTGGCTCAAGCCTGTAATCCCAGCACTTTGGGAGGCCAAGGCGGGTGGATGGTCAAGAGATCGAGACCATCCTGGTCAACATGGTGAAACCTGTCTCTACTAAAAATCAAAAAATTAGCTGGGCATGGTGGCGCGTGCCTGTAATCCCAGCTACTCAGGAGGCTGAGGCAGGAGAATTGCGTGAACCCAGGAGGCGGAGGTTGCGGTGAGCCGAGATCACGCCATTGCACTCCAGCCTGGATAACAAGAGCGAAACTCCGTCTCAAAAAAAAAAAAAAAAAAAAAGAATTTGTCCAGATCAAAGCACACATTAGGCACATAGAATCAACCCAACAGTAACAAAAAGAGAAAGTCTTAGTAGAAAATTTAAATATTTTTAAGGAGCTTTGTGCTTAAAACTTATGTTGCATGATTTTCAAATATTTTTCTGGTTAATTACTGGATTTTAAGTTAATTAAAATCTTTTAAGAGGTCTACTCAAAAGTGTTTCTTCTATACTGACTATTTGCATCCCAGGGATGAAGCCACTTGGTCGTGGTGGATAAGCTTTTTGATGTGCTGCTGGATTTGGTTTGCCAGTATTTTATTGAAGATTTTTGCATAGATGTTCATCATGGATATTGGCCTGAGATTTTCTGTTTTTGTCATGTCTCCGCCAGGTTTTGGTATCACAATGATGCTGGCCTCATAAAATGCATTAGGGAGGAATCCTTCTTTTTCTGTTGTTTGGAATCATTTCAAAAGGAATGGTACCAGCTCCTCTTTGTACCTCTGATAGAACTTGGCTGTGAGTCTGTCTGGTCCTGGGGTTTTCTTAGTTGGTAAGCTATTATTTCCTACCTCAGTTTCAGCATTTGTTATTGGTCTAGGAATTCAACTTGATCCTGGTTTAGACTTGGGAGAGTGTATTTGTTCAGGAATTTATCCAGTTCTTCTAGATTTTCTAGTTTATTTGCATAGAGGTGTTTAGAGTATTCTCTGATGGTAGCTTGTATTTCTGTGGGATCAGTGATGATCTCAGGAAACCAAACACTGCATGTTCCAACTCATAAGTGAGAGTTGAGCAATGAAAACATACAGACATATGGAGTGGACATAACAAACTGGGGCCTGTTGGGTGGGGGATGGGGGGCAAGGAGAAGGATAGCATTAGGAGAAATATCAAATGTAGTTGACGGGTTTATGGGTACGGCAAACCACCATTGCACATGTATACCTATGTAACAAACCTGCATGTTCTGTACTTAAAGTACAATAAATTTAAGTATAAAAAGAAGTATAATAAAAAGAAAAAAGGAATCTTGCACTTCAAAGCACTAATTAAAATTATACTTAACTTTGTTAACCTTGATAAAAAAAAAAGGACTACTTTAAGCAACATTTTTTCCCTCAGGATATTCTTCCCAAGAATCTCTGCACTGTATTCTGTAGAAAGTATTTTAAGTATAGTTTTAATAGTTTAGAATATTCATAGCTTGTCTAGGAATGCTGAGCTAGGTATATCAGTTTATTAAGATTATAGAAGTGAAGTAAAAAAATGAAAAAATATATGTTTTTGTGACATTGAGTTAATATGTTCATGAAATGATGATTATATTATTTATAGCTTAAAGATTAAATTCAAATATCTCTCTTCTCATATCTGTAATGATAATTTCTAAGAGGTATAAAAGAGAAATCTTGTTTTACAAAGATTCCAATGGCATAAGTATTTCTTTAATAGAGTTGACAGTTTCCTTCATTTCAGTAAATTTAACACTTATAAAATAAGCACTCTACCAAATGAGGAATAAGACACATCCGATTTCAATTTTAAATATTATATCATTTCTCCTGCAATAAATGGACAAAAATTGCAGAGAGACTATGTTTTGCTCTTTTATTTAACAGTTTTATTAAATGTTATCTGATTTTTGCATGGATGAAAAATGAGTAAATTCATAAATTATGTTTCTGTGCATACTTTTGTTTTAAAGCCTATATATTCAATATTTCCCATGATCTTCAAACTCAAGTAAAATGATATGGTAAGGAGAGAAACACTGCATCTATAAAAACAAGATCCCAGGGTCAAATGTGAGGATGGCAACGTAAACCTCTTGGAAGTTAGAAAGGAATCGAGGTGAGCTTTGAACTTCAACAGTGCATAAAATGGCTCATAATAACTGAATTTCAAGAGACTGGCACACTCCGACCGACTGTTGATTTATACCTATTTTAAGTTGACTCTCTGTCACCATTCTGAGCTTACAGTTTTTCATTGATTTTCAGTTGGGGCTTCTAGATATGTAATGTATGATTGACAATTGCAATGGTGCTTCCTTCTGCTATTTATATTTTTATATCTCATCTATTTTTAATGTTATGTTTCACTGGCTAGCATTTGTAGGAAAATGTTAATAATAAAAGCTATAGGCATCTTTATCTTTTGCTGAATTTAATAAGATTAATGTTTTAATCTCACCATTAGGCATGCCTTTATTTTATTTATACATGTATGCATATTTATTTTCATATTATATATCAGTTTCTATCCTAAGTTTAAAAAATATAATTAAGAATGGAAGGTATCTCAGTCATGGGAAATATAGGGAATGACCAGGACAAGTATCCCTATGCTCTTTTCTCTTAGAAGCTGCAAAACAGGTGCTAAACTTTCTCTCATTTATCTTGCATAGGTTAATCACTTTTAGGGAAAAGAATAAAGTTATCTTGTTAAGAGTAGAAGAAACAAAGAGAAGGTTAAAAGAAGCAGTAAAATGTTAAGTTTTTGTCCTTAGGAGGAAAATATATTATTAAATATAGACTTAATAAAAAACATAATCAGATAAGTGAATAGCAGTATATTTTTTAGACACTTTATTTTCAATTATCATAATAAAAATTATCACTATTATGTTTATATAACAACAGAAATTCATGTTTATGTAAAAACAATAAAAACTAATAGCTAGTTGATTCTCATTTCTCTCTCATTTATTGCACACACTGTTAAATTGGACTGGGACACTCCAACTCCATTAAATTGGCATGTATAATAAATGAGATAAAAAATGAGAAGCAACTAGCTATTAATCCCCAGTTTGCACATAAGTGAACTGAGGCTCAGAGCAAATATATTAGTGAGCTATACATGCTTTGTCTGGAAGCTCGGTTTTAAATCCACTCTTGTCTGGTTCAAGGCTTTGCTTTTATATACATAATTAGGTAAAACATAATTAGATTGTTTTTCTTCAAGTCATAAAAAATGTGTTTAAACCTTTTCTCTGGGTCTCCTCTAAATTTCCCCAGTAAACTTCCCCAAATTTCATGACTTCCTCAAAAATCAACTGAACATACAGCTTTAAATTCTATATGCTTTAGCTTGCCTACTTCCGTGACCATCCAGAACCGAATTTTGTTTATATCACAAAAAGAGCACTAGTTTTTTTTTTGACTAATCAATGACTAATAATATTCTGGGTGCTCTTCACAACTAATTTTCCTTTAAGGAAAAAAATTAACACATTGATAGCTAATATGAAGAAATCATATTGAAAATGATCAGTATGTCCCAAATAATGATCACATGCAAGATAATTCAGTTATTTGATAACACTTTCATAAATCTATGTTGATGTGATCTCCTTTTGAAGTTTTTGGAGCAATAAACCACCTTTGCCAACCCGATTTGTCTAGTTTCATTTTTGGAATAGTAATTATTTATCTTGTTGCTTACAGCCATTTGTCTTCCCTTCCACAAAATATTCCTAGACATTTTAAGCTAGTAATCTTCTTAAGAATTGAGAACATAAGAGGTCACAGTGAACCTGACTTATCAAAACATATTCAAGTGTTCTGGCCCACACCACAGGGCTGCAAAGAATTTAGTGAATACACAGCACAAAAAAGGTCACTGCCAAAGGCAAGTCTTGCAACATTTTAGGGTGAGTTGTGTGTTTTTTTTTTTTTTTTTCCTGAAATGAGTTTCCACTCATATGAAAGGGAGCAGCTTTTCAGTTCCTATAAAGTAAAATTTTATTTCCTATATAAATGGACTTAATTATCTAACTCATCCCAAACGCATATATATATATTTTGAGGTATAAGATATTGAAATATGCAAGGGCTATTATGGATCAAAGCAAGGGAAAATGACTGAATAAAATACAATAATAAAATAGAATAATTAATTTGTAATATAATACTGTTTGTACTATAGTTATCAAATATAAAATTAGAAATATATATCATATATGTATTATATATTATAGTAATACAAATAATAAATATAATAATGGAAATACTAATAGAAAAAGAGCAAGGTAACAGAGTTTGATGTCTCAAATATTAATTGAGCTCAGAAGAGTCCCTTATATTGTGAAATGGCAGTAAGGTAGAAATGCCATACTTGTATTGCCCTTTTTATGTTCAATTTTGCTGACTCTGATGATACTAATTTAATCACTGTCTTCTAAAAATACAAAACAATACACACACACACACACACACACACACACACACACACACAAAGTAAAAATGATTTCAGTTGCATTGCGTTCATCCCAATGGAAATTATACAAAGAAAGAACTGAAACTATATCCTCTATAACTTTCCAGTTATACCTGCTGAAATAACCATTGTTATTTGCATTTTGTAATTTCTGATAAGACCTTTTGCAGTGGCTGCAGCCTCATCACCTGACGCTCCGGCTTTTCCATGCTGTAAGTTTATTTATTTTTATTTATTTATTTTTTTTATTTGAGATGGAGTTTCGCTCTTGTTACCCAGGCTGGAGTGCAATGGCACGATCTCAGCTCACTGCAACCTCCGCGTTCTGGGTTCAAGCAATTCTCCTACCTCAGTCTCCGCAGTAGCTGGGACTACAGGCACGCACCACCATGTTCAGCTAATTTTTGTATTTTTAGTAGAGACGGGGTTTCACCTTGTTGACCAGGATGGTCTCGATCTCTTGACCTCGTGATCCACCCTCCTCGGCCTCCCAAAGTGCTGGGATTACAGGCGTGAACCACTGCGCCCGGCGCATGCTTTAAGTTTATTAAGAAGCACAACATAACCATAAATGGAGGGACAGAGACAGTGCTTTATGTAACTATGCAAGTCATTTTTCCTCTGTCACATATATGAGGAATCTGCACATGTCTACCTACTTTCAACTGCATGTCATTTGGGTTCCTATATCTGAACCAATTCCTTCTTTTTCTTTCTTGAAGCATAAAACAGGTGCCAGAACTCAGCCTGTTGATCATTTCTGCTTGAGAAATCCTCCAGTTCTTTTCTCTGTCCCTTGACTTCAGTGTGAGGAATAGTTTCCTGAAATCCCTGCTTCTTTGTTGCCTTCAATAAAAGCACACCAATTCTCTTTGTTCAAGGATTTTCTTGCAATTTACTATGGAGCTTGCTGAATTTTCAACATAAATAAAAGAGAAGCTCTCTGAAAGAAAGATTATTTTATATAAAATAGAGATTTGCAATAGGAATATGTGTGCCATAGTAAACTAAGCGTATATGCAGAGAGGTAAAGGAAGACAGTACTTTAAAGGAAAAATAGGGAGGATTACATTACTGCTTTGGGATAATTATCCATGGCAACAAGGATCAATAAGAGTGGCTCCAGTCCAAGGCTGGAAAAGCAGTTGCTGAGCAGATAACCTTACAGGAGTATTTTGTGTGTGTGTGTGTGTGTGTGTGAGTGTAAGTTTGTGATAGCCTTTTTGCAACGTTGTAATTTTTTGCATAGTCTTTGTGATAATTCTTGTCAGTCATTTATGCATGAGAAATCTCCTTTCATGGCATTCCCCAGCTCTAGAGTGTGTGTGTGTGTGTGTGTGTGTGTGTGTGTGTGTGTGTGTGTATGTGTATGTATGTATCACAGGTGACTCTATTTTGATTCTGACAACTTTAATATTTCCTCTTTTGATCAAAAATTTCCCCAAAAGCATCTCTGGCAAATCATCCTGTGGTTAGTTTTCAATTGTTCTTCGGTGCTGGGATGAACCCGTCTCTGGTTCCATGTTGGACAGAGTGAATGACTGTTAGAAGCAATGTCGAAACCCTTTTAGCCATCTTTTAGCAATAAGGGAGGTTTGAAGGGAGTGTACAGGGCTACAATCTACTAAGAGGTATATTATAATCTTCCTTTTAGAAACAACTTTTTCTCTCTACATTGATCACATAGGGATCTCAGATTTAAAAACCTCTTGAGGTTAGAAAGCCAAAGCAAAACAGACTTTAGATTCTACCCACAGTCTTAAGGTTTTTGGGCCCGCCAGGAATTGATAATTTTTATTTGCTTACTATAGGGTTATGAATTCTTGAAGTTAGACATTCAATGCACATTTGCAAATATAACATTTTAATCCAAGCCTTGGTAATATAACCAATGTTTCTAATTTTATCTTGTTATCAGATTCTAATTAAACTTATAAAAATAATGATTTTGTCCCCCCCATCAAATAATACACATAAATAACTTTTGAATTTTGGAAGAATCAAGTAAGGAGAAAAAACAGATGTTTCCAGTTTTGTTTATAAGAATGTACTTTACCAAACTGATGTAAACAATTAATAGCTTAAGAGAGACAATTTCCCTCAATGTGAAAAACAGAACACTGAAGAACCAATGTTTCAAATAAAATTTATAAAAATATTGTCTTTGGATGTTATTTTATATCACATAATTAATTTTTAAATTTTGTTTAGTCTTAATTTGCAGTTGTAGGAACCCATCAATTTCTTCCTTAGAGTTCTGGAGAATTTTTAAGTTAATAAATCTTAACATTATTAGAAATTTATATTTAAGTGTACTTGTTAGAGTTTTTTCCATCAATCTGAGTGCAAATGCTTTTAGTGAAAAGGAAAAGCAGTAACTATGGGGTAACAGAGACTTAAAATAGCAATGGTTAAAAATCTGATGAAAGTTTACTCTAATTAGCAATTGATAGGGGACTTTGGTTATTTTTATGGATACAAAATATTAACCAGAATTATTTCTGATGTCATATCAGATTCTTAAGAATTTTATATATTTTGGAACATTTATATCAATAACATATCCATAAATGTAACTGAAAGATCTAGTATCACATCATTTGACAATAAATACTTCTCATATAATTTACTATATAATACAAATTATTTATTATTTACCCCAAATAATACATACATCCTTTGAAGATCTTCAGGAGACCAACAAGAAAGTCTCAAAGTTAACTTTACGTTAAAAAGACTTAATATAGAATTTTGATATTGCAGAAGCCTATGAAAGATTCTCAAAAGTTTAAAACACTCGATTAAAACAGGATCATAAGTGGTGGTGAAACAATAGTCACTCATTTAATCAGAGTTATAAGTAAAAAACTTCAAAAGCAATAAAGTTAAATAGATATAAAAAACTTTTGTTAAAGCTCGATTTTCCTAAGTAATCAAAAATCTAATAAAGGCAACAAAGGAAGTCATTTGGATAAAACACAAAATCTTTTTTTTTTTAATTGTACTTTAAGTTCTGGGGTACATATGCAGATCATGCCGATTTTTGCCTAGGTACATACATGGCAAGGTGGTTTGCTGCCTCCATCACCCCATCACCTATATCTGGTATTTCTCCCCATGTTATCCCTCCTCACTTCCTGCTGTCCCTTCCCTAGTCCTCCTACCAACTGACCCCCGTGTGTGATGCTCCCCTCCCTGTGTCCACGAAAACACAACATCTTTATTTTTTAAGTCAATTTTTGTTTTATTGCTTTTCTCTTTTTTTAAGCTTTTATTTTACAGAGGGTGCATGTACAAGCTTGCTATCTGGGTATATTGAGAGATGATTGGACTTGGGTTATCAATGATCCCATTACCCAGGTAGTGAGCATGATACCTAATAGCTAGTTTGTTAACTTTTGTGACCATCCCTCCTTTCCCCTCTAGTATTACCCAGTTCTATTGTTGTCGTCTTTATGTCCATGTGTACCCAATGATTAGCTCCCACTTATAAGTGAGAACATGCAATATTTGGTTTTCTGTTCCTGCATAATTTGCTTAGGATAATGGCTTTTACCTGTATCCATGCTGTGGCAAAGAAAATGATTGTATTGTTTTTATGCCTGCATAGAATTGCATGGTATATACGTATCATATTTTCTTTATCCAATCCACTGTAGAGGCATACATAGGTTAATTACATGTCTTTGCTATTGTGAATAGTGCTGGGATAAATATGTGAGTTCCAGAGTTCCTTTGTCTTTTTGGCAGAACAATTTGTTTTTCTTTGGATATATACCTAGTAATGAGGTTGCTGTTTCCAATGGTAGTTCTGTTTTATGTTCTTTGAGAAATCTCCAGACTGCTTTCCACAGTGGCTGAAAGAAAAAGTGTACAAGCATTTCCTTCTCTCCGTAGCCCCACCAGCATGTTTTTTTTTTTTTTAAGTTTTTAGTAGTAGCCATTCTGATTGTTGTGAGATGGTATCTCATTATGGTTTTGACTTGTACTTCTCTGAGTATTTGTGATGTGGAGCATTTTTTTCTCCATATGTTTGTTGGCCACATGGATGTCTTCCTTTGAGAAGTGTCTGTTTATATCTACTGTCTATTTAAAGGGGTTATATTTGTATTTCCTTGTTCAATTAAGTTCCTTATAGATTCTGGATATTAGATCTTTATCAAATGTATATTTTGCAAATATATTTTCCTATTCTATATGTTTGTTGACTCTGCTGATAGTTTCTTTTGCTGTGCAGAAATTCCTTAGTTTAACCCACTGTCGTTTTTGATTTTGTTGCAACTGCTTTTGAAGTTTTCTTCATGAAATCTTGCCAGGGCTGATGCCCAGAATGGTACTTTCTAGGTTTTCTACTCAGGGTTTTATTGTTTTAGGTTTAACATTTAAGCCTTTAATGCATCTTAAGTTGGTTCTTCTATATGGCAAAATGTAGTTGTTCAATTTTAATATTCTGCATATGGGTAGTCAGTTATCCCAGCAACATTATTGAACAGGGAGTCTTTCCCCATTGCTTGTTATTGTCTGCTTTGTTGAACATCAGATAGTTGTGGGTTTGTGGCCTTATTTCTGGATTCTCTAGCCTATTCCATTGGTTGACGTGTCTGTTTTAGTACCAGAATCATGCGGTTTTAGTTGCTATGGCCTGTATTATAGTTTGAAGTTGGGCAATGTGATGTCTCCCGCTCTGTTCTTTTTTTCTTAGGATTGCTTTGGCTATTTGGTCTCTTGTTTTGGTTTCAAGTAAATTTTAGAATTTTTTTTTTTCTAATTCTATGAAAAATGTCATTGGGAGTTTGATAGGGATAGCATTGAATCTATAATTTGCTTTGGGCAGTATGGTCATTTTAACAATATTGATTATTTCTATCCATAAGCATAAAATGTTTTTCCATTTGTTTGTATCATCTCTGATTTCTTCGAGTAGTGTTTTGTAATTTTCATCACAGAGACCTTTCACCTCCCTGATTAGCTGTATTCCTAGTCATTTTATTCTTCTTGTGGCTGTTGTGAATGGGATTGTGTTTTTCATTTGACTCTCAGCTTTGACATTATTGCTGTATAGAAATGCTACTGATTTTGTATATTGATTTCATATTCTAAAACTTTGCTGAAGTTTATTATCAAATCTTGGAGCCTTTGGATTTTCTAGGCATGGAATTATATTGCCTATGAAGAGAGATAGTTTGACTTTCTCTTCCTATTTTCATGCTTTTTATTTCTTTCTCCTGCCTCACTTCTCTGGCTAGAACTTCCAGTAGTATGTTGAATAGGAGTGGTGAGAGTGGACATCCTTGTCTTGTCACGGTTCTCAAGGGAACGTTTCCAGCCTTTTGCCTGTTCAATATGATGTTTGCTGTGAATTTGTCATAGGTATCTCTTATTATTTTGAGGTATGTACTTTCAATGCTTAGTTTGTTCAGAGCTTTTAACATGAAGGGATGAGTTTATAAAAAAAGCCTTTTCTGTGCTGATTTCAGGCAGTCATTGGTTTTGTTTTCTGTTGTTTTTGTGTAATGAACAACATTTATTGATTTGCATATGTCGAACCAACCTTGCACCCAAGGAATAAGGCCTACTTGATGTTGGTGGACTAGCTTTTTGATATGCTGCTGAATTTAGTTTGCTAGTATTTTGTTAAGGATTTGTGCATCTATGTTCATTAGGGATATTGGCATAAATTTTTTATTTTTGGTGATGTCTCTGCCAGGTTTTGGTATCAGAATGATTCTGGTCTCATAGAATGAGTTAGAGAGGAGTTTCTCCTTTTCAATATTTTATAGTTTGAATAGGACTGGTACCAGTTCTTCTGTATACATCTGGTAGAATTTGGCTGTGAATCATTCTGGTCCAGGGCTTTTTTTTTTTTTTTGGTTCATAGGCTGCTTATTACTGATTCAATTTCAGAATTTGTTATTGGTCTGTTCAGGTATTCAATTGCTTCCTGGTTTAATCTTAAGAGGTTGTATATTTCCAGGAATTTATCTATTTCTTCTAGATTTTCTAGTTTGTGTGCATGAAAGTGTTTCTAATGGTCTCTTAGGTTTTTATTTTGTATTTTTGTGGGCTCAATGGTAATATCCCCTTTGTTATTTCTGATTGTGTTTATTTGAATCTTCTCCTTTTTTTCTTTGTCTAGTTACAAGTCTTTAAATCTTATTTATTCTTTAAAAATTAACTTTTGGTTTCATTCTGATCTTTGGAATATCATGTTTTTCTCATCTTCATTTCATTCAGTTCAGCTCTGATTTTATTTTTTTTTCTGCTAGCTTTGGAGTGGGTTTGCTCGTTTTATTCTTTTCCCTCTAGGTGTCATGTTAGGTCGTTAATTTAAGATCTTTTCAACTTTTTGACGTAGGCATTTAGCACTCTAAACTGTCACCTTATCATTACTTTAGTTGTGTCTCAGGGATGCTGATGTGTTGTATCTTGTTTTCTTTAGTTTTATTATTTCTCGATTTCTGTCATAATTTCACTATTTACCCAAAAGTCATTCAGGAACAGATCGTTTAATTTTCATATAGTTGCATGGTTCTGAGAATTCTTTTTGGTATTGGTTTCTGTTTTTATTGTGCTGTGTTTCAAGAATGTGGTTGGTATGATTTTGAAAGTTTTTTGACTTTTTTGAGAATTACTTTATGGCTGAGCATGTGGTCAGTTTTAGAGTATGTGCCATGTGTGCATGAGAAGAATATATATTCTGTTTTTGTTGGGTCAAGTGTCAAGTTTAGGTCTGAATATCTTTGTTAGTATTCTGCCTTGGTAATCAGTCTAAAATTGTAGTGGTGTGTTGAAATCTCCCAGTATTATCATATGGTTACTGGGATCTCTTCATAAGTCTCCAAGAATTTGTTTTATGAATCTAGGTGCTCCAGTGTTGGGTGCATATATATTTAGGATAATTAAGTATTGTTGACTTAAACCCCTTATCATTATGTAATGACCTTCTTTGTTCTTTTTTACTATTGTGAGTTTAAAATCTCCTTTATCAGATATAAAAATAGTATCCCCTGCTCTTTTTTGTTTGCCCTTTGCATGGTTGATCTTTCTGAAACCCTTTACTTTGAGCCTGTGTGTGTCATTATATGTAAAATGGGGCTCTTGAAGATAGCAGATGGATAACTCTTTTTTCTTTTTTTAAAATCCCACTGACAACTCTGTCTTTTTTTAAAAAAATAAATATTTTATTTTTTAAGTTCCATGGTACATGTGCAGGATGTGCAGGTTTGTTACATAGAAAAATGTGTGCCATGGTGGTTTGCTACACCTATCAACCCATCACATAGCCATTAAGCCCAGCGTGCATTAGCCCTTTTCCCTAAATGTTTTCCACCCCACCACCCTCCTTTGATACACCAAGTAAGTGTTGTTCCCCTCCCTGGGTCCACATGTACTCATTGTTCAGCTTGCATTTGTAAGTGAGAACATGTGGTATATGGTTTTCTGTTCCTGCATGATTTTGCTGAGGATAATTTCTTCCAGCTTCATCTAGTTTCTGCAAATGATGTCATCTCATTCCCTTTTATAGCTGCATAGTATTCCATGATGTATATGTACCATATTTTCTTTATCCAGTCTGTCATTGATAGGCATTTTGATTGATTCCATGTCTTTGTTATTGTGAACAGTGCTGCAATGAACATATGCATGCTGCTGGATTCGGTTTGCCAGGATTTTACTGAGAATTTTTGCATCAATTTTCCTCAGAGATATTGGTCTGAAGTTTTCTATTTTTGTTGTATCTCTGCCAGGTTTTGGTATCAGAATGATGCTGGCCTCATAAAATGAGTAAGGGAGGATTCCCTCTTTTTCTATTGTTTGGAATAGTTTCAGAAGGAATGGTACCAGCTCTTCTTTGTACCTCTGGTAAAATTCAGCTGTCAATCAATCTGGATCTGGGATTTTATTTTAGTTGGTAGGCAGTTTATTACTGCCTCAATTTCAGAACTTGTTATTGGTCTATTAAGGGTTTCAAGTTCTTCCTGGTCCAATCTTGGGAGGGTGTATATGTCCAGGAATTTATCCATTTCTTCTAGGTTTTCCAGTTTGTTTGCATAGAGGTGTTTATAGTATCTTCCAATGGTTATTTCTATTTCTGTGGGGTGAGTGGTTATATCCCCCTTATCCTTTCTGATTGTGTTTGTTTGAATCTTCTCTCCTTTCTTTATTAGTTTTGCTAGCAGTGTATCTATTTTATTGATCTTTTCAAAAAACTAGCTCCTGGATACATTGATTTTGTGAAGGGTTTTTCGTGTTTCTATCTCCTTCAGTTCCACTGTGATCTTGGTTATTTCTTTTCTGTTAACTCTGGGGCTTGTTTGCTCTTGGTTCTCTAGTTCTCTTAGTTGTGATGTTTGAGATCTTTCTAGCTTTTTGATGTGGGCATTTAGTCCTATAAATTTCCACTTTCTGAAGCCTACTTCTATCGTTTCATCTATCTCAGCTTGAGCCCTATTTAGTGCCCCAGCTGGAGAAGTGCTGTGATGATTTGGAGGAGAGGAATACTGGCTTTTGGGATTTTCAGCATGTTTGCATGGGTTTTTTCTTATCTTTGTGGATTCATCTACAAAGGCTGGCTGTTAACCTTTGGATGGGGTTTTTGTGGGGTCTTTTTTTTTGGGGTATGGTTGTTGTTGTTGCTTTCTGTTTGTTTATTTTTCTTTTAACAGGTCCCTCTTCTGCAGGTCTGCTGCAGTTTGCTGAGGTTCCACTCCAGACCCTGTTCACTTGGGTATCACCAGTGGATGCTGCACAACAGCAAAGATTGCCGCCTGCTTCTTTTGCAGAAGCTTTGTCCCAGAAGGGCACCGACCCGATGCCAGCTGGAGCTCTCCTGTATGAGGTGTCTGTCGACCCTCTCTTGGGAGGTCTCACCCAGTCAGGAGGCATGGGATCAGGGACCTGCTTGAGGAGGCAGTCTGTCCCTTAGCAGAGCTGGTGTGGTGTGCTGGGAGAATCCCCCTCATCAGAAGCAGCTGATCTCTTCAGAGCTGGCAGGCAGGAAAGATAAGCCTGTTGAACCCGAGGCCATGGGTGCCCCTCCCCCTGGGTGCTCTGTCCTAGGGAGATGAGAGTTCTGTCTGTTAGTTCTGTCTGTGCTGTAGGGAATTCCCACCCAGTCCAAATCTTCCAGTCTCCTTAGCACTGTCAGAGGAAATCCACTGACTTACAGCCACAGTAATGTGGTCACCCCTCCCCCTGAGAATTTGGACATCTTAGGAAGACTCCAGACTGCCGTACTGGCAGTGAGACTTTCAAGCCAGTGGTTCTTAGCTTGCTGGGCTCTGTGGAGGTGGGACCCACTGAGCAAGACTGCTTCGCTCCCTGGCTTCAGCCCTCTTTCCACGGGAGTGGATGGTTCTCTTGTCTTTCCAGAGTTCTGGGTGCCACTGGAATATATAAAAACTCCTGCAACTGAGTGCCTTCCTAAATAGCCACCTGGTTTTGCGCTTGAGACTCAGGGCCCTGCTGATGTAGGCTCATGAGGGTATTTTCTGCTCCGTGGATTGCAAAAATCTGTGGAAAAAAACATAGTACTCCTGGTGGGTAGCACAGTCCCTCACTGATTCTCTTGGCTGGTGGGGAGATTCCCCCATCCATGCACTTTGGTTCCGTGTACCACCAGTTAAATGTTCTGTTTGGTCTGCATACTGGGGTTAACATGTTTGTGAATACTCTGATTTTGGTTTGGTTATGTGCATCTGTAAATGGATTAGCTCTTTATTGCTAATTGTTTCTGAAAATCTTTGAAGAGCCAAAACAAACATTCTAAATGTTAAAATTAATGCTAAAATGTTAAAATTAGCACAATATGGCTAATTAAAAGTCACTAGGGAAGTTATCACCATCTGAAATAGCCCAACTTTTTGATATTTTCTGGCAGGATTTGTAAGATTTTCTCTGTCCTTGAAGGGTTAATAAAAAATAAATGGGATTCTCAAATATTAATGCATGCCAAGTTTTCTAAAACTCCAGTTGGCTACATATTATGTCCCATTCTCATAAATATTTTTTTTATTGATGGGAAAATTATATCAAGCAAAAATCAGGGAGCTCAAATGTCATTATTCAAATGCACTTAGTTTATTAGAAAACTGCAAGCAAACTATAGAGTTTAAGAAGTAGAACCTTCTAAGTTATCTTTCTTAATTTTTTAAGTAGGGACAGGGTTTCAGGCTGTAGTGCCGTAGTGTGCTTATAGCATTAAGTAGACAGGGCCATGACTTATCACATCTCTGATTTAGTTTTTATTAGGCCATCTGACTCGTAAATGGCCCTGGGAACAATTGACTTATCTGTGACAATAAAAACAGAGGTCAATAAGTTGTGGCTCATGGAAAATAGAACCATCATGCATATTAATTGTGAATTCAATTGTTAAATGTAAATGTTATCTAAGTCCCATATTAAGTCTTGAATTTCTCAAGACTATAAACTCTTTGAGGGCAGGGACTAATTTTCATGGTAGGTATGTTGCATACCTCAACATATGTTTTATTCCTGAATCAATATTCTTCTATTCATAAGTACAGATAATGGTTAAATACAGTATGTAATTTATTGATGAATATGGTATTGACAAAATGCACTGGCAATGAATGAATATTATTCTTGTATATTGGCACATAATTAATTTGACATTTGGGAAATTCTGAATATCAATACTATTCATTAGCATTTTCTATGTATATAGTCATACAGTCTCTTAATACATTTTTATTTCGTTCTGTTCAACCTTTATTACTTTGCTTCTTTTTAACAACCTATGTCTTCAGCAGAGCCTACATATGATATTAAATAGAAGTGGTGAAAGTAAACATCTTAGATCTGGGAAAGTGTTAATATTTCACCATTAAGAAATATGTTAGCTATAGGTTTCTTTGCAGATGCCTGTTGTAAGATTGATTTAGTTACTCTGTAGTTATAGTTTGCTAAGAGGTTTTTTAAAAATCCTGAATTGATGTTAAATTTTGTCAAAAACTTTTGCTGCATACATTGAGATGTTCACATGATTTTTCTGTTTTATACTGTTAATCAATTTTATTGACTGATTTACAAATGTAAAATATTGAACACTTGATCATAATGTGTTAGCCTCTTATATATTGTTGATCTGACTTAAATATTTGATAAGAATATTTACATTTATTTTCATGAGAGATATTTGTCTGTAATTCCTTTTCTTATAATGCTTCAATTATATTTTGGCATCAGAGTTCTTCTAATAATCTCATAACACCATGTGGGAAGTAGTCCCTTATTTCCTATATTCTGAGTTTATATAAAACTGATTGTAAATGTTTAACAGAATCCATCAGTGAAGTCATCTTGATTTGAGGCTTGCTTTGTGCCATTGTAGAAAAGTTTTAAATTATGACCTTGATTTATTTAGTGCTATTCATGTTGTCTCTTTTTGTGTCACTTTTGGGGAGTTGTGTTTTGTAAAGAAAATTTTTGTTTCTCTTATCAAATTTATCGGCATAAATTTACTCAAAATATTTTCTTATTAGTCTTTGGATATATGTAAGATATATAGTGATATCATTACATTTATTTTGGATATTGGTAATTGGTTATTAATGTGTCCTTCCTTTTTAGGCATTTATTGGTTTTGGTTAATCATTTACATTCATTTGTGTTTTGACTTTTTCTATTGTATTTTTTCTTTTACAATAATATTATTTTTTATTATATTCCAAGAAGGTGCTGACACAGAAGGTGCTGTATGTGTTAATCTATTTTCACATTGCTATAAATAACTACCTAAGACTAGGCAATTTATAAACAAAAGAGGTTTGACTCACATTCCAAATGTGTGCATCATGAATTTTGTAGTGTTTATCTCTAATTCTCAAAATAATATTGTAGGGAAAATATTACTATTCTTGGTTTAAATGGATGGAAAATAAGATGCAAAGAGGTTAATTATTTTGATGTATCTTATAAATATCAAAAGCTGTATTTAAGTCTAGGACACGCTGATCTCAAAAATGATCTTTTACTAGTGTTTCACTGCAAAATTGCAGAGTGTTTGACTGTATGAATTATGATTCTAAGTCCACTTCTGGCCATATCACTAATTAACACCACTAAACTTATTAGCATCAGTATATTAGGGATACCTCATTTGCATGACTATAAAGGCTAGTTTTGCTAAGATAATAGAAACAGCATAGGAACTAATCATATCTAGAAACAATATATTGGTGTTTTATAATTTGCATGCAAGCAGTCTTATCAAGGGTGTGAACAGTGAAATTCTTGGATGAACTAATTACAGTACAGAAGTATAAGATACCTTACACTCTATGGTAATTGGTCCCACTGAAACATGCACAGTATATGCTCTCTCTTCTTATCCTCTTTCTGGAAGGTCTAGTTTTTGGAATTTGCTCCCAAGAGAGATTTCTTATTTGGATTCAACCTAGAGCAATGGCCTAGGAAGCTACCCAGGAGAAAGCATTCATTTGATATATTGCAAAAAGGGCCCCAAGTTTTTATCCCCACAAGACACTGCTATTTACAGTGGTCTGAGTATTGTTCCCCCAAATTTATATATTGAAATACTAATCCCCAAGGTTTTGACATTAGGATGTGGGGCATGGGCTGTGGGAGGTGATTAGGTCATGAGTACAGAGCTTCCATGAATGGGATCAATGTCCTTATAAAAGAGGTCTGAGAGAGACTCCTCACCCTTTAACCAGGTGAAGACACAGTAAGAAGGTGATGTGTGTGTTAATCTATTTTCACATTGCTATAAATAACTACCTGAGACTAGGCAATTTATAAACAAAAGAGGTTTGACTCACATTTCTGCCTGGCTGTGGAGGCCTCAGGAAACTTACAATCATGGCAGAAGGCAAAGAAGAAGAAGAAGAAGCAGACACCTTCCTCATAAGGAAGCAGGAGAGAGAGTGAGTGATGGGGGAGTTGCCAAATACTTTTAAACAATCAGATCTTGTGAGAACTCACAGTCACAAGAAGAGCATGGGGAGACTGCCCCCATGATCCAGTCACCTCCCACCGGGTCCCTCCCTTGACATAGGATTACAATTTGAGATGAGATTTTCGGGGGGGACACAGCCAAACCATATCACTGTGTATGAGCCAGAAATTGAGCCTTCACCAAACACTTGATCTGCTGGCAACTGAAGGCTTTCTTTATCATAGTCTTCAGAACTTTGAGAAATAAATTTATGTTGTTTATAAGCCACTCAGTTTAGGTACTTTGTTATAGCAGTTCAAATGGCTTAAGGCATTAATGGACCATGATAGGAAGCCACCTAAAGTCTTTTACCTCTACCCTAAAGCAAATGTGTGTCAAGGAGAACGAGTGTGTATAAATAACAACATTTGGTCCACAAAAATCAAATTATTCTATTTTAGAGTTTTGTTTGTTATGGTAGAATAATCTTGTAATAAATAAGTAATTTGAGAAGGCTACCTTTGATTAGTTTTCTGCTTATTTCTAGGAAGTCAGTAGAGTAAATGCAAAAATCAGTAGCTTACTGTAGATCTTAGACACCTACTACTTTGATAAAACTAAATAAATGTTACTGTTAGGATAGCTTCTGTTTCTTTTTGATTATTTCAACTGCTCAGGAAGTTGTATGTTCTTGTGTAACCCTTTGACTGCCATGGTTCCTCCCCTTCAGTGCCCGTACTAAGAAGCATCCATCTTGAACTTTTTCTGAGTTTTTCTTTGTCTGCTTTCTATTTTTAATAAAATGTATATACTTGGTTTCCTATTTATATGCATTCCTGTAAAATGACATAAGGCAATCAGATAAGCAAAGCTACTTTATTTATAGCTAGAAAAAAATCTTAACATAGACTCTTCATATACCTAAATTTTAGAAAAGAAAATAATGAAAAATCATAACCCTAGGTGGTGGCTAATTGTGTCAATATATAAGTCCATGTATAAATAGTGTACAATGTGCAAACCAGGCTTTTAAATTAGAATTAGTCTAATGATGTTTGGACTTCCTCATCTGTGAAATTGACATAATAATAATCTCCCTCCTGCGAGTTTGCCTTAGCAATAAAAATGAGATGACACATAAAAAGCTTTTCTGGTGTTGTGCCATAGTAAATACTAAGTAAACATTAGCTGTATTATAATTATTTCTAGAAATTTAACAGTTTAAGAATATGTAGATTGAAGTAAAGGGATCAGAGTGTAAACCATCTTTGAGATGAAAACATAGGATAAAAACACATTCCTAAAAGTACACTTTTATAGTAGTAGTTTTTCCATCCTTTGTAGTTAGTAGTACCCCTTGGGGCAGTGTATAATGTGTTGTATTACATGTTTCAAGAGTACTTTATAGAGTCCATTGGTCATATTTCATTAACAAAGGTATAGTTTTACAAAAAGAAACTAATGAGAGAAGATGAGAGGCAGGGTCATAAAGAAGAACAGGACCTCCCATAAATCAAATAAGGGTGATATCTGGGCAAATGGGAACCAGAGGAGGGAGGGCGATGGTCTCTGCAATGCAGGCTATAACACTTCCAAGAACTGAGTAATCCACATTTCAACATTCTGAAATAGTACATACTAATTTTTATAAATGTCATCTTGATTAATGCCTTTGTTACAAAACAAAAGTCCCTAGACTATCATGACAAAGGTACGAAACACAAGGAATTGATAAAATCCAAATCCACATGGGGTAGATAGACACGTAATTATATTAAGACCATACAATATAACTAAGATGCTTTGACAGCTTGGAGAAAGATACCAAACTTTGCTTGGGGGCTTTGGCAAGGACTGCCTGGAGGAGGTGATACTGCAACAGGATTGTAAAGCCTAAGTAGAAGTCATGGAGTAGCAAATTGGGGGCTGTGAGAAGATTAATCTTTATCAAACTTTTCTACATGTTGTCTTGCAGTATTGTGGTCAGTGTTTCATGAATATTGTCTTACTTGAACCATATGACCTCCAGATGGCTGGATATCTTATCCCCATTTTACAGGTTTTGAAATTAATGGTCATAAATAACAAAGGCTCAAGTTTACACAGTTAGATAGAGGCAGATGTGACCCCTGGATCCATGGTTGCATGACTCTGTGTTTCTTCTACTTCAAAACACTGCTCTGAGAACATTCTAGGAAAAGGTCCTAGAGTAGCAAAGTTATGTCATTTTGGAAACAATGACAAACTGAAGGATGAGTAAGTAGGTCAGTGTCATTAAAGCATGTAGTTTTCAGAAATGAAAAAGATGCTGCAATGAAATGAAGTTGAAGGACTTTCTGATGTTCCATTCTCTGTAAACCTTGTTCTTTAATTTCAATATTTATATTAACTCACACCTACTCACTTATACAACCAACACCTTCTCTTTTCTTACCTAACATCCACACGTTGTATCATCAAGCTACAATCCCATGTTTCTTGGTTTATTCTCTCTTTTCTCTTTTATTCTTAGTATCATCTTTGTCTTTATGAAAGAATTATCCTAGTCATAGATGTTTTTATCCCAATAGTCAGATCAAAAAGTGTAGCCATTCTGTTTCCCACTCCACCTTATAATATTGAACTTCAGAATGAACCTTAAGTTAACCAATTGTAACTGACCTGTAGCCATTCATGACTCTTAGAAGCCAACTTAGAAATTTGATTTACATTTCTGTTCAAAAGAATTCTGGTCAAAATAAATTAAAGCCAAAGCTTTCTAGTTCAAAATTCATTGGCCTATTTTTCTGCAGTGGTGTTCCATTTCACATAAAGATGGTTTGGCCAGCTCCAGTCCTGATGTAGGCTGGTTATTGAAAGTCCCATGACATCATTTTAAAAAGAGCTGGAAGTGTCAACCCTAGAGTTTTGGTCAAATTTCAAGTTAGATCATTAGGTTCAGCCTCTTAAATCCTCTCTGTGGCTTTTGATGGTATTCTGGCTTTCTTTCTCAAAGTTCTCTTTGATTGTTTAGAAGCTCTCATCAGTAGTCAAGTGCACACACATACTTATCTTTGGTACTAAGATCCAAGTGAGCAGGTCCAGAGATTAGGGAGAGTCCCACAAAGTTCTCTTATTATAATAACTGGAGAGTCTCTGGAAATCCTTATATTCTGGCAATCTATTGCTATGTAACAAATCACCCCAAAACTTAGTGGTTTAAAATAATGACAAAATTTATTTTACTTAAGTTTCAAGTTTCTGCAATCTAGGTGAGGCTTGTGTAGACAAATATTTCTGCTCTACTTGGCATCAATTGTATTACCCCAAAAGTTGGGGTTGGGGACTGGAATCATCTGTAACCCAATCACTTGTATGTCTGGCAGATGATGCTAGCTGTGGGCTGAAACCTCTGCTGGGGCTTTTAGTCAAAACATCCCTACATGGCCTTTCTGTTTGGCCACTTGGGTTTCTCCCATCTTGGCTGTTGTGTTTTATGTGTGATTATCCTGAGAGGGAGTCAGGTTGAAGCTGAATCATCTTTTTTTTTCTAACTTAGCTTTGGGAATTACGCAAATACAACTTCTGTAACATTCTATTTATTGGGAGTCATTATGCCCTGTCCACATTCAGGGGGAAGGGAATTAGACGTTACCTTTTAAAAGAAAGCATGCCAAAAAACTTGTGGATATATTTTAAAACACAGCACTTACTTTCTCGCCTCTATTTAAAATGAGAAAATGAAGCATCAGAGAGTAGCAGAGCTGTGATTAGCTCTCAGGCAGTCTGACCTTGAATTTATTTTTTTCTCAATATTAAATGTATTTGTGACCATTTTAAATGTACTTTTATGATAAACAACTTACACTATTTTGTCTAAATTAGGCATTGTGAAACCATGGTCTATAGGCCAAATCTGTACTGTTTGCTTTTGTAAGTAAAGTTCTATCATGACACAGCAATATTTTAAAATTTCTATATTGTCTATGGCTGTTTGTTATTTAACAGTGGGAGAAGAATAGTTGTGATAAAGACCTGATGGGCTACAAATTCTAAAATATTTAGTATTACAGAAAATACTTGCCAAGCCCTGCTTTAGATTGTCAATCTACTGTACACATAATTTCTGAGTTTGAGGAGATGGACCACTGGCTAAATGCTAACTGAACAGCAGGGTGCTAGATTGATGGAACTCTAGAACTGCTAAACTGTGGTCCCAAAGAACAAAGTGTCTGGAGAGTTGGGCTGCATATACCAAGCTGTATAAAATGAAAAAGTTTATAAAGATCACATTTGTTTTGTCAGTCAGGGTTCAATCAGATAGAAGAACCAGTAGGGATTTTCCATAGAGATGACCTTTTGCACCTTTGGGACAAAATACACATCTGTCACATCATGAAAATATCACTATATTGATGATGCCAACTGTTGACTGAAACCTCTGTTGGGGCCTTTGATCAAAACATCTCTACATGGTCTTTCTCTTTGGCCACTTAGTTTCTCCCAGCTTGGCTGTTGTGTTTTATATGTGATTATATGTGTTTTATATGTGACAGGGAGCTCCAGGTCTCATTAGAATAATATTCAACAGACATCTCAGAGTCTACACGTACTCACCAAACTAACCCTGGAGTTCTGCATCTCATACTTGATGATAATGCCACATCAACTCAGTTGTCCAGGACAGGGACCTGGTAATATTTGAAGAGTTTTCTGTGTTCTCCAGCCAATTGTCTGAAGTGTCAATTCCACCTCCTAAGTGTGTATCTAATTGTTTCCTTCCTTGCTACTGCTACGACTTTTGTTCAGCCATCACCACTCCGCTTGAGATTACTGCATTGACATGATGGGGCGCTCCTGGTTACTAATCTTAAACTCATTCAGTCAACTTCCCCATTACTCTCTGAGTAGGAAGTCTAAAATACAAATATCACGACCTCCCCACACCCACCACCCTGAAAGTCATTTAATATCTCCTTATTATATTGAACACAAAGTCTCAATTCAACATGGTATCCAAAGCCATTCATAATTTGAACAACATCCTCTCTCTCCATTCTCCCACATTTAGATTATGTCCTGGTCCATGCTACCCTTGGATAAGTCTACCAACACTCCACATTCTTTCACATCCCCATAGTATAGATATGCTATTTCATGTCTTCTCCAAGCATTTGTACTTCCTGCCGAACACATATACTTTCTTCTCCAGAATAACTCATATTCATTCTTGAAGACTTGGTTCAAGTTTTTTCTCCTTTAGGTGCCTTCTATAAAACCTTCTTTCCTCTGCCCCAATTTGGGAAGTGCTGTTCCTCTGTCCTCTCTTCAACCATAGCAGCCTAGCCTATATCTATTACAGATTTGTTATACCTTGTTGTAATTAACTTTAGGTTTTTAAATAATGGTAGTGATGATAATTATGGTATCTGTAGGCCATATTTATATATTGAATATAAACCTTTATTTTAAAGTTGTACCATAAAGCCATGTTTGGAGTCCAAAGATTCAAGGTGGCTCTTCTTATCAGAGACTGGGGAGAGACTTGGATAGGAGGGATGTCCTTTAGAAAACTAACTGGCAGTCCCCATAGCCTGTCTCTGGTTTGGACAGCATCCTTGCATGGGTGCTTGATTGGATCTCAACTTTTGGTGTTGGCCCTGTCATCAGATTGTGGTAGGATCACAGGTAGCACCCCCATCCTGCCATTCAACACTGTCACATTGTGCTTGATTAAAAGCTCATCGCCTGTACTTGAGTATGTTCTTTTTTCAAAGACCCCTTGGTCCATTATGTGTGCTGACTGCCAGCGGGCCTACCTTCCTTCTGGGCACTGTGAAGAGTGTCATTTAATTCTTAGAGCAAACCCATTAAGTGGGCAGCATTATCATCTCTATTTTAAGTGTGAAAACTGGCAAGGGTTGACATAATTTGCCTATAGTTATATGCCTAAGAAGAGAGGTTCAAATTTGGTATTCAACTATGTGTCATTAGTGCCTCAAACAGGGTAAGGCTGTTAGGAGACATAAAATATTTACAAAGTTTTGGTCAAGTAGAAGGAATAAGTTTTTAAAATCGATTATACGGCATGGTGACAATAGTTAACAATAATGTAATGTATGTTTCAAAATTGCTGAGAATAGATTTTAAATGTTCAGAGCACAGAGAAACAACATAAGTATGTGAGGTTACTGATATGTTAATTAGCTTGATTTAATCATTCTCTAATGTATACAGACATCCAAATATCACATGGTACCCTATATAGATACATGATTATTATTTGTCAAGTAAAAAACTCAAAAAAGTTTAATGAATGAACAAGTTGGTGAATGTTCATTCAGTTTTTAACATGTTCCTTAGGTTTTAATGCCCTAAATCAGAAAATAGGCTTCAAGCTGGTAATACCAGTCTTTATAAAAACCTGGTGGGAGACATATTTTAGGCAGGCAGATCATTCAGCTGTCTTGGATTCCACCATACAGAGTGTGCACTCTGAGTTCACATGAAGGGCTACCCTTCCAGGAACTGAGACTTTTGTTCTCAAAACATCTCAAACCCTGATGCTTATTGCCAGTTCTGGCTGAATTACAATGTCATTACTTAATCCAAATGTCCGAACCATAGCCACATTTTAAGATGAATAAATAATAAAATGATTGACACTAGATATTACTAAAATAAAAATTGCATTAAAATTTAAAGCACAAAAGTAAATTAGTAATTGAAAAACATAAAACTACAAATTAGGAAGATAAAATAAAATATATCTTAAACATATTAAGAAGGTGTCATAGAAGAAAGAATGGGAAACCCGTTTTCATCCATGAGAATGGCTAACCTCAAAAAGAAGATATGCTGCACAGATCAATTATTCTTTTCTGCCACCTAGCACCAAAACCTTCTTTCTCTAGTTTGATGAATTCATACCTTATGAATTTTGGTGGGAGGCATAGACTGCCTCCTCCAAAAAAGTTGAAAACTTTTAGATGCTACATTTTACAGTCTCCCATGTAGTATGATTTAGACTCCTTCAAGTAGAATGAGAAACAGACATGGTACCTTTGATAGAAAAGCAAACTTTTTCCTACTCTCTACTCTCAACTTAACACACTACACTTCTCTGGTCACCAAAATGGGTGTGAGTTTTTTTCAAACACCAGACAGTTCTCCAGTGGACACTAGCTGGGTGTCTTCTAATTCACCCAGCTGTCTACTTGGAGTTAGTGTCCGATTTCATAGGCTGAGAGCTCAGCTGTGCAAGACTCCCCCTCCAACTTCAGATGCCAATCACATACTCCAGACATTGGCCTGTGCTTTTGAATGACCAGCCAGAAACTGGGATTTCCATAACCTCCTCCTTGAGTTCAATTAATTTGCCATAGTGATTCACATAACTCAGGGAAACATATTACTTACATTTATCCATTTTTAAGTAAAAAATACTGTAATGAATACAGATGATCTGCCAGGTAGAAGAGCTATATAGACAAAGGTGTATGGAAAGAGGTACAGAGCTTCCATGCCTCAGTGTGCATCATTCTCCAGGAACTACCACTTATTCAGCAATCTACAAGCTCTCTGCACCATGATCTTTAGTTTTTTATGGATGCTTCATTACACAGGCATGATTAGTTCAATCACTGGCCATTAGTGGTCAACTCTACCTTTAGCCCTTCTCCCCTCCCCAGAGGTTGGGGGCTGAGATTGAAAGTTCCAACGCTCTAATCACATGATTTGTTCTAGCAGCCACCAACCCCAATCATGAGGCTATCCAAGTATCTACCAAGAGTCACCTCATTAGAACAGAGGATGCTTCTATAGCCTAGGAAATTCCAAGAGATTTAGAAGTTCTGTGTCAGGCAGTCTTAGAGCTCAGGAAATTATGAAGGTCTTATGAGCAGAGCTCTGTGCCAAAACTGGGCTCAAAGACCAAATATTAGAACAAGAGATTCTCTTAGCACCCCTGTCTATGAGGATATTCGGAGCTCTGTCTCAGGAACCAGGCGCAGATACCAAACATATATTTCACAATATCACAGTAAGAAATTCTCTAGAGGTAGTTGGCAGTTGCTATAAGTTTAATTTTTTTGGTACAGATTGGTATTAGTGTCATATATAGTTATATATATATCTATAAGCTGTGTACACACACACACACACTTAATTATATATAGATTAAAATACCTGAAGGAATGGTCAATATAAAGAATACCATCCAATTTTTAAAGAAGACAGGAACAAAAACCCCTCTGTGCTTTTTTGGGGGATCTATTTGTATGGAGTAGATGAACACATGGAAAGATAAATACCAAACTGTTGCCATTGGTTACTAAAAAGGCGTGAGTTTCTAACAAGAAAGTGGAAGCAGATAACATTAAAGTTTTCCTTATATGACTCAGTATTATTTGACTTATTTCAATAAGCATGTATAATTTTTTACACAAAAACCATCCGGAGTGGAAAAGCTTTTTCTAAACATTATCATTATCTCATGCTAATAAGTGATTTTTGGGAAGCAGCATCGTCCAGTGGTTATGAACACAAGATTGGAGTAACTTCTGGATTTAAATACTGACCTTTTATTAACTGTGAGAGCTTGAGCAGAATATTTTAAGTATTGCTGTTCTCATTTACAAATGGAGATGATGATATCAGTTAGTCCCCTGTCTTCTACTGCCTGCTATAGGACAATTTCCCAGTCTTTTCAGCAATCCTTCGGTGAAGAGAGGGGACACAAAGGCAAAGGAATTTTAGCTAATGGGCACTATAGCAATTTTCTAAAGACTTTATTTTTTTAAGAGCAATTTTAGGTTCACAGAAAAATTAAGAGGCAGGTGCAGAGATTTCCCATCTCCTTCCTGCCCCATATGCATAGTCTTTCACATTATCAACAACCCCACCAGAATGGTACATTTGTTATAATTGATAAACCTATATCAATACATCAGAATCACCCAGAGTGCATAGTTAACATTAGGGTTTACTATTGGTGTTGTGCATTCTATGAATTTGAATAAATAAATGGAGACATGTATCTATCATCAGAGTATCATACAGAGCATTTCTACTGCTTTAAAAAATCTGTGTCTGCCTATCAACCCTCCTAAAACATCACAGTAACCTATTTCTTGAGAGGCCTACAGCCTATTACCTTGCTGTGTGGAATGAAAAGTCTCTGAAAAGGAACAGCAATACTCTTCTCTTAGTTTGCCTTGGAATAAGTGCAGAGAAGTTAGCAAATGAAGATGCTTGAAATCTGAGCTTGCTAAGACCCTGAAAAAGAAGCACACAAGAGTGCCATTCCTTGTGCTAGCAATTTTCTTCATATCCATGATGAATGGGGAAGTGTCTTCTTGCCTCCGTCTGAAGAATATACACACCATACCTTATTTAGTTCAAATATTTGATTTAATTCATAAGTATAACCTCATAAAGAAAGTTTTTAATCTACCCTACCTATGCCTAAAATATTTATGCAATGCATTAGTATTGCATCCATTAGTATTTACTGCATCCATTAATATTATGCATTTATAAATACATTAGTATTTATGCACCCATTAGTATTCTAGTACTGCTGTATCAAAATGCTGTAAACTGGGTGGCTTAAACAACAGAAATGTATTACCTCATGGTTCTGGAGGCTCAAAGTCCAAGACGAAGACGCCAGCAGGGTTGCTTTCTTCTGAAGATTCTCAGGGAGAATGTTTCATGCCTCACTTGGTTTCTGGTGATTTTCTGTCAATCGTTGGTGTTCCTTGGCTTGTAGACACATCACTCTGATTTCTGCCTTCATCTTCACATGGCAATGTGTTCTTTTTATATCTGT
The DNA here is from genome assembly GCA_031835075.1 of Saguinus oedipus. Lineage (NCBI taxonomy): Eukaryota > Metazoa > Chordata > Mammalia > Primates > Cebidae > Saguinus > Saguinus oedipus. Next base: position 53,285,707 of record CM063186.1, on the reverse strand, counting down.
GCCTGTGTCCACATTTCCCCTTTACACAGACGTCAGTCACATTGGATTAGAAATCCACCTCACTCCAGTATGACCTCATCATAACCAATTACATCTTCAACAAGCCTAACTCCAAACAAAGTCACGTTGTGAAGCACTACGGGACAGGATCCCAACAAGTCATCTTGGGAGATACCATTCAGCCCACAACAGTGTGTTAAAAAGAATCAAAGAAATAACATGCATAAGATTTTCAGCACAATGTAAACTATTCTCTAGATGTTATTAGCATTTTATACAGTCAGTCCCAATGCTTTGTCACTTGACATTTAGCGGTTTCACTCATTTAATCTGATAAAGAACTGTTCTTTTCTTCTACTGTGTTGACTTACTCATTTGATGATGTTTAGCCACATCAAGCACACTTCTTCAGGGATCATGAATATAGATGAGAATCTATATTGGAGTGTTGTTTTAAATTGTTGACCTCAGCCATGTGTTGTTTAATCAAAAGACTCATGTTGGTGGCTATAAAGATGGAAAACAGATACTGAGAAATCTAAAAGTGGGGAGGGTGGAAAGAGGGACAAGAATTGAAAAACTACCTGTTGGATACTATGTCCACTGTTTGGGTGATGGGTTCACAAAAGCCTAAATCCCACCATTATAAAATACACTCATGTAACGAGCCTGCATATGTACCCTCTGAATTTATAATTTAAAAATAAATAAAGAAATAAAATTTCTTTTTTATACACACACAGAAAAGAAGCCCAAGTTGGAACTGACATATCTGCAAGACAATCTCAATTTTAGCCAGCCCCAGATGTAGCCTTCAAATAAAAAAACAAAAACAAAAACATGTCTTTGTTCCCGCATTAATTCACTTAGGATTATGGTACTGGTGCTACATGGACATATACATGGGAACAATAGGCACTGCAGACCACTAGACAGGGGAGGTAGCAAGGGGTTGTGGGTTGAAAAACTACCCATTAGGTACTATGATCACTAGTTGGTACAATATACCCATGTAACAAATCTGCACATGTACTCCCTGTGTCTACAATAAAAGTTGAAATAAAAATAATAATAATGTGCCTCTAACTTCCCAAATTTTAAAACTTGGAACTGTTAGCAGAAATTTGTAAGAGGATCTCACAGTTTGAAGAATAAAAAAAGAATTCAAATAACATAGGATTTCATTTCAAGTTCATAGTTCAGCTTGAAGCTACCACTGTGGACCACTCTTAGTGGAGCGCTAGGGAAATAAATTTCTTGTGAATCAGTCTATACTCATTGTATTGATAGTCAGCCAACTGAACATGTGGTCTTTAAGGATGACCTTCCTAAGATCTTCTGTTAAACATAGGTCTTTACTGAAGTGATTTATTTTTTCATTGGCCTTTTTAACATCACACTGGAGAACACACAAGTGACTCAGATGCATTAGTAACCACAATGGAAATAAAACTTTCTCTTAAAAATGATTATTGTAAACAACCATTTAGAAGATGGGCAGTATAAAATGGTATTTCTGTTGGAAGTGGTTTTGTGTGAAATCATAACTGCTTTCTCCACCATTTGTTTTGTCCATTTGCTATCAGTATGTCAATATTATTTTGAAATTTTAGTCAACTGGACTACACTATAAATCCAAGTTTTTATTTTCCTTCACATTAACTTTTCTTCATCTCCCATTTCAGCAATTAGTCATCATTGTTGATGCCAAAGTCCTTAGCATGTAGAGTTCAATTAGCTTGACAAAGTCTATTAGTTATTAAAAAATTTGCACTTTTTTTGGCTATTGTTTTCAAACCAATCAGTTTAACTGAGTAACTTACATAAGTAAAGAGGAAATAACAGCTAGCAAATAATTGAAGCTCAGCTTATAGTTCTTTTGAAGTAGGTGAGTATATTTTGGCTGTTGGACATTGAGTCCTCTAGGCTCACCATTGCTAAGCTTTTCTACTCTATAAACTTTCCTTAATTTCACAATAGCCATTCATGTGTGTGATTATACCTTGAAATTTCTCATAGATTTGATTCTCTTAGGAAACTGAAAGCCAGAATTTTCATATTTTAACAAAGGGACCCTTTATTTGATCACTCCAATTATCTTGCTCCCTTTTTGCCTGTCCTTCGACCCTCACCATAATTGTCAAGTTCTTAACTCTGCTGTGTTCTTCAGATCTAATATCTTTTGGTGGTTTTATGAAATTTATGGTAGATCTGTCATGACACTTTGACAATCTCAAACTCTGGACCAAGGTAACTAAACAAATTTTCCTATTCCTTGGCTTCTAAATAGGCTGGAGAAAAATCTGTACCAATGCTTTTCTGATTTACTGTAAAGAATCATCAGAAGACAAACATAGTTTAATTTCAGGATTTAATAGTCACTGTTGTATGGATACTTTACCAAGATTATCAATGGGCACTTTGGTTATTTGTAACACCTGTTCATAACATTGTCAATATAAAAATTCCTGCAGTAATAGTCTTTAATGGAGAATTTTGGCCTTAAGTTACTCATTTGCCCATATTTGCAGCAGCCCCAGAAGTGACTAAAATGTTGGCTTTGCCCAGGGTCACTGTCTTGGATCAACTCCATGTTGTTATTGGATGAGAGTCTATCCAAGTTGAAGTCTTAGGCTTCTCATTTTAATAAGGGGATGTCAGTAACCCTGCAGGCTTATTTGGTTATCAAAGCATGATAATCTGCTAGCTATTCCCTACATGCCATGTATAATCTTCAGGTTTTAGCCAGATAATATAACTTAAGATGCTTTGCCATGTAATTTTTATCAAAAACTCAGTTTGAGTAATGTTATTCATGGATAACTTACTAAAGAATTTGTAATCTATGTGTTTTTGAATGATTTAAAATTACACGCCTAGGTAATGCCAAATCAAACCATATTTTTATTTGCTTCTACAATTATTAAATATTTTTATGGAAGTGTTGTGTTGGAACTATGCCTTTGGATTTATTTAAGAAGGTCAAGTTGCAATGTTGCTCACTCTACGACATGGTGCCCTTTTCGTGAGGACCCAGGGAAGAAATTTTTATTAGTTTTCTTTATTTGAATAAAATATTTTCTGAAAGAATATCAGTTTCCTTCTCTGCTTTTTTAACTATTAATGGCATGCTTAGATTTTAAGTGTAGGTCACCAGCCATATAGTAGAATTTTATATTATGCAGTTTGGAATATAACTTTCACCTTCGGCATTACTTCACCTGTACTTATTTTCTCCTTGCTTCAATATTCTCACACTATTTTTTTATACTATACATTTTTAAAATGCTGGTAAAAGTTCTTTTAAAAAAATTGAGCATGGGCTAAATTTGTAACTCAACAAGTAACACACAAAAAGAATAACATCTACCAATATTTTCAGGAAAGGCACATAGTTATAGTGTCTTTTAAAACAAGGCTATTCTGTTGGACTTAAATGGCTAGTGGTCACTCTTTTTTTTTTTTTGACATCGAGTTTCCCTTTTGTTAACTAGGCTGGAGTGCGATGGCGTGATCTTGGCCCACCGCAACCTCCGCCTCCTGGGTTCAAGCAATTCTCCTGTCTCAGCCTCCTGAGTAACTGGGACAACAAGCGTGCACCACCATGCCCAGCTAAATTTTGTATTTTTAGTAGAGATAGGGTTTTACCATGTTGACCAGGATGGTCTTGATCTCTTGACCTTGTGATCCACCCACCTCATCCTCCCAAAGTGCTGGGATTATAGGCGTGAGCCACCGAGACCGGCCAGCTAGTAGTCTCTCAAAACTGAGCTGAGAGTGGCCCCCAGCTGAGAGCCAGCAAGAAAGCAACATGTTTGTCCTATAGAGGTAAGTAAACTAATTCTGCCAACAACCAGTGAATGTGGAAGATGACCAGCATTCTCAGAAAAGATGGTAGCCCCCTCTGACTCCTTGATTTCAGCCTAGTGAAACCCTAATAAGCACAGGATCCAGCTAACGTGTGCCAAAACTTCTGACCCATAGATATTGTGAAGACTAAGCTCTGATTTTTTTTTATCTTGCCCAAATTCCTTCCAAAGAGTCTAGGGAGTCATGCCCTAAAAACCATGAGTTGTCATTATATGGGTTTTATTTGACCTTATATATCATGGCTTACTTTTCAGTCTGACTCTGGCATAACATTATGAGACAATGAAAAAAATATTTAACACGAAAATATATTATTTTCTTTCCATACCTTGAAATTGCCCTGCAAATTCTCTTATGGGAAAAATCCACATTCTATAAAAAAATCTCCTTCCCCCTTCGTTTTCCTTTTTTCTTTGTAGATCCAGGTGATAATCAACTAAGGGACAGACATCTTTTTATGTCTGACAGGAAACGTGTTACAATCTGCTTTCTCTTGGAGGTCTGTCCTCCGAGAGATTCCTCTGCATAATAAAACTTGGTCTCCACAATCCCTTATCTTACCCTGAACATTAGTTTCCATTAATCCCAGGTCTTTAGATAAACTCAACTGATTGTCAACCAGAAGATATTTAAATTTACCTATAGCCTGGGAGCCCCTGCTTTAAGTTATCCTGACTTTCTGAATCAAACAAATATATTTCTTAAATGTATTTGATTGATGTCCCATGCCTCCCTAAAATATACAAAACCAAGCTGTACCCTGACCACCTTGGCACATGTTCTTAGGACTTCCTGAGGGCTGTGTCATGGGCCACAGTAACTCATATTTGGCTCAGAATAAATCTCTTCAAATATTTTATTGAGTTTGATTCTTTTTATCTACGTAAGATAATAAGTTTGTATTGTTTTGAGTTGCTAAGTTTTTGGTAATTTGTTATATAACAATGGGAAAGACTCTTGCTTACTAGCTTGTCCTTGCACAATCTATATAAAATATGATGAATTGATTTGCTTATATAAAGTATTGAATTTCCTGACTAAATGAAACAAAAATTGCTAAAAGCTATAATTTTATTTTCCTTATTGTTTTGAAATGTAGATGCTGAAGGTATAACAAACATCTGTAACGCTTATTACAGTTTGTGTAGTTGCTTATTTGAAAAGCAGGTGCTGAACTTTATCTTTTAAAATGTTTTTTTTCAATCAGAAGTTTGCAGAACAAAATGATTCTACTGGAAACTGTCTATTCCTTATATTAAGACCAGGGTCCTGTGACGTAATCAAAGAGGATAGGGAAAGAAAACCATCACCTTATTTCTGCACTCTGCACTTAAGAGATGATTTATCTCATCAAATGGATAAATATAGGTCTATCAGCTCTTCCTTCATTTCACAGCCTTCATTACTCATCTTATACCCACCCCATGTTCTTGCATGTGAACTATTCCAAGGTTGCCTGTAGTAGTCTTACTCTTTTCTGTTCTCTGTTGGAGCCTCTGCACAAACTCCCAACTTAGGTTCAATCCATTTTTCCTGTTCAACTTGAATATAGAATTCTCCTATGACCACTCAAAAACACTTGCGAACAGGATGTGAATTGTTGCAGTAGGATCTGCAAACATGGCTGCCAATTCTCCCAGGTCTGCAGTTCTATGCCACTTCATTCTCTAGAGGGAGAATCCACTTCCCTTCCTACTGAATCAGGGGCCACCCTGTGTCTTGATTTGACTAGTAGAATATACAGAAAGAAACATGTGATTCCAGATGTAGATTTTAAGAACCCTTGAAGCTTCCATTGTTGAACTCATGGGGCCCAACACCATGTAAAGAAGCTCGAGCTCCATTGACTCTTAGACTTTTAGTCACGCCGAGTGAGTCACTAGATATGAGCACAAATCAGTCTTAGTAGCTCAGCTGTGATCAAGCATCCTGCTGAATGTAGCTTTAGGAGTCAATATCATGTAGCCAATATCAGGAAGAGAAAACAAACCATGTGGCTGAGCCCAGCCAACCTAGATAATCATTAAAAAAAAAAATCATCGTTATTTTCAGCCACTAAGTTTTGGGATTTCTTTTATGTAGCGATAGGTAATTAATATAATTACCAAATCCAAACATGATTGTACTTTCAGACACCCCCCTTAGAGGAGGGAAAATAAAGTGTGGCTGATGTATTTGTTGGAAATAAGGGAGCGTTTCCCCAGTTTCTTCTAATTATTTCTCTATACACTTATCAAAGAAAAACAGTGCTGGACTCTTGTTAAAGGCAGCAAGACAATTTAAATAGGCTTATTTCAATAAGTAAGAGAGATTCCAGTATAGACTGAGCCACTTAGGTTCCATCCATTTTTCCTGTTCAATTTGAATGTAGAATTTTCCTATGATCACTCAGTAATACTTGTGAACAGGATGTGAGTTGTTATAGTAGGATCTGCAAACAAGGCTGCCAATTCTCCTCAACTCTAACTAAGACAGAGATAACTTAGGTTTTTAAGGGGAGAACAGATAGGGAACAACAAAGGACTTATGGGGAAATAAAAAAGGGAAACAAAAATGGACTAGGGGGCCACGTGGACGTGAAAAAACCACAGAAGGGTAGGTGGAAAATTACTGCAAATTGTTTGGCAAGATGGGTTAGGAAAATGTATTATTTTATGGTTTGGAAGTGCTGTACATTCTTGAATGAAGATTCAATACAAGTCTGGGGTCACTGTTAGGGACATGGCTTCTACCTATAACAGGTGGAAGTCAAGCTAATATTTGGTCAAGTCTCTGAGCACAGTGTCTGGGGAAGTCTTTTGTGCCATATGGGAATTCATATTCTTACCTTTCTTGCAGGTGACCTCAAGTCATTCTTCATGGATGAGATAGAGCATAAACTCTTGGCTTCTATTCTAATACATTCTTCACTGGGGCCAAAGAGTTGTTGCCCTATTTAAATTTTCTACATATTTTAAGGTTTTCAGGTTTGCAGCTCCCATGGTTGACTTTTGGGATCTAGTTCCATGTGAAGAAGTTTGAGCTCAGAGAGCCCTCAGATGTTTCTGTCACAATGGATAAAGCTCCAGATGTAAGAATAAAACTATCTTAAAATTTCAGACACCACCAAATACTCTGTTGAATGCAGTTGTGGGAGTGACCCCAGCCAATCTCATAAAGATATGGTTCTAGTTTTACTTACCTTCCATCTATCCAAGGAGTTAGCAAAATATACCTATGGGACAAATCCAGCCTGCCTCCCTCCTTTTTTTTATAAATAAAGTTTTATTAAAACAGGCATGCCAATTTGTTTTATGTGCCATTATGGCTTGCTTCATATTACAACAATAGAGTTGAGTGGTGGCAACAGAGACTATATGACTTACAAAGCCTAAAATATTTACTATTTGGCCTTTTATAGAGACATTTTGGTGAATGTTGCCTGTGAATAAATGAATACAAAGTTCCCTTAAAAGGATAAATCATACTGAATAAAGTATAGTGAATTATTTAGGGTAACTCTAGTTTCTATAAACCCTAATATTTTTATAATTTAGCAAAATTAAAGTTTCTGTGTTGTTCATATAACAGTTAAGGGGTTAGAAAAGCAGTCTCTCTCCACACAGTAATTTGGGAAACCTGGTAAATGGAAAGTCTTCAACATGCAATTTCTGAGTAACCCTGGGTGAGAAATAATGTGCCCAGGAAGAAGAGTAGAACATGATATTTTGTGAGCAGATAGCAGATCCTGCCACAGATAGTTTTATTACCACTGGTATAATTTTATTAACAATCATACTCTATGCAAATGATTGTTCTAGTTAGTTTATTAAGCTACCATTTATTCACATGAATTATTTTAATAAAATTCTTCTACCAGACACCAAGGTGAGATAAATGACACTTTGGTAAGGATCATGATTTTGGTAAAAAGTCAGGGAAGAAGGTAAATAACCTTTGGGTCATGGAGCATTTTGAAGGGAGAATAGTTTTTACATTGTGGGACTTACGTCATTCAGAAGAAGCATTGCAGTTTTTAGGATGTTTGAGAGAGAAGTGACCAGAAAGAAAGGAGTAAAGGAAGACAGAAGAGGAATGTGAGGTTCTGGAGGACAGTATTTGCATCTTTGTCATGGACTGCTCATGGCACAAGTTTTCAGGGGTTGAACAGAGTGTTCTTGAGAGGTAGCATTGTGAGGACACCCTGGAGAAGGGGCCAATTGCCTTTAAGGCAAAGTGACTCACTTTCTTTTTGGAGTTTCCAAAATAATGTTAATAACAAAAATGATGGAGACAGTAGATTACAGAGCTCTAGAATTTCAGTGATAGAAATGTGAAAGCCATTAAGTTGAAAGTACTTTCTTCTGGCAGATTAAGCTGTAGTTGTGTGGTTATAAATTCTGCCTACTCATTAAGTTTTGGGACTTACTGAGATTGAGTCTTGGAGGAAAAATAAGCAAAAGAAAGATAAACTTGTTCCTTAAAATGTAAATTTCTTTAAAATTTTAATTTCCGGGGAAAAATGTATGTCAGGTAAGAAATTAGCAATTTTAGCTTTGTGCAGTGGCGGTATTGTAGCCAATGAGGTTTATCCGAGGCATGATTATTGCTAATTGAAAACTTTTCCCAAGAAATTAGCAATTTGAAAGAATCCTTCTATGTCTAGAAATTTAAATTTCCCAACTGGTCCATGTACCAATTAAATATCTATTGAGCCCAAAAATAAAAGCTAAGGTATACTATATTCTCTCAAGTAGTTTAGAAACATCAGTTCACAACCTAAGACAATATATAGTAAAGGAAAAATGTGCAGGACTCATTGTAAATATATGGTAAATTTTCTGGGGGAAATTAGAAGATTCGCAAATTATCTATTGCTAAAATAATGCTGCATAGCAAACCACTTGAAAACTGAGTGGTTTAAAACAATTATTATTTCTCACAAACTTATAGTTTGGCTAGGTGGTTCTTTTCATCTAGGCTAGAAATATCTACTCTTGGTTGGGCTGATTCATGCATCTTCAGTCACATGGTGGGCCAGCTGGAGTTTGATGATCTAGAATGGCCTCAACATGGATGACAAGGCTCTGCTCCATGTGGTCTTTCATCCTCCAACTGCTCTTGTGATTTTTCTTGTAAAGAAGACAGAGGGGCGAGGGAGAGAGGTCCAGGCTTTAAACTGGTATACTGTTATTTCCATTACATTTTACTGCGCAAAGCAAATCACAAGGTAGGCTAAGTTTCAAAGAACAGGAAAACAGACTCTACTCTTCGGTGAGAGAAATGTTAAAGCCACATGGAAAGGGCATGGATACAGGGAGATGTAGAGAAATAGGGCCATTTTTGCAATCAGTTTACTTCATGGAATTTTATCAAGGAAATCTTGGTAGGGGAAAGTACAACTTAGCTTGATCTTGAAAGTAAAGGAAAGAATAGGGGGCATTTTTACGGTAAGAATAACAATATAAATGAAGCCACTGTAGTAGGAGATTAATAGAAATGAAGAGTTTTGGTTGTACAGCATGCGTTACAAATTAGGTATTGATTGAGCTGCTTAGAGGGCTGAACTGGCTTATATTTAGTATAAATGAGAATGCCTGTACAGAATAGATCACAAATTCGTCAAATAAGATATAGAAATGTACTCATACATGGTGTTTAAATTCCTGCATGATGGAATGCGTGTTTTTTTTTTTTTTTTATTTGCCTTTTTTGCCTGAGGACAATGCTGCTGTCTTATTTAATTCAGCATCTATTGTTTACCCCAGATAAAAAGTTTTCACTAGCTCCATTTTATTTATGACTTTTATCAGGGCAACAGGTTGTAAATACCCTTATACATTGTTTGAGAGCAGGGTGGTCAACACTATCAGCCTATTTAAAATCTCAGACATTCAAAGAAGTATCTTTGAGAGTTGTGCAGAGATAGAGTACAGGCTCTGTTCCCTGACAGAGAAGTGTACCTGAAGCTGAAGAAGGAATGGACTTCTCTGTCTTAGAAGTTCTCAAGTTTTTTAATCTTAGGACATGCTCACATTGTTAGAAGTTTGAGGATGCCAAAGAGTTTCTGTTCAGGTTCTTTCTATTGAAATTTACTGCATTTGAAATTAAAATTGAGAAAAATAAAAAAAAATTATTTACTAATACATTACAAATAATAGTAAGGAACAGAAGCAGTTAATGAAAAATACCAAACTTCTTTCCATAAATGACATATTTCTGTGAAAAGTAACAATATTTTTCAAAACAAGGAAAGTGAGAAAATGTCATTTTTTTTTTTTTACATTTTTGGAAACTTTTATATCTGGCTTAATAGAAGACTAATTCTCTTAGCTGCCTCTGTATTCAGTCTACTACAACATGTTATTGTGGTTGAAACATATAAAGAAACTTTTGGCTTCATGCAGACCTTTAGATGGAAGAGGAAGAAAACTGCAGAATTCCTGAAAGGGTCTTAAAAACCATATTAGGAAAACTCTTCGGTATAAGAGCTCCATAAGATTTATCATGGCCCCTTAAAAAAAAAATTGAGAATGCAAAAAGAACATATAACAAATTGTGATTTTTTTCTCCCCAGAGTGGGCTATTCACTGTGAATTTTTTAAATAAAAGAACACCTATTTCCTCTAATTTATTAATTTGTTATAACAACAACAACAACAAAACACACTATGATTTTTGGGCCAGTGCCTCAGATCTCTTAGTCATCATGCCAAAAATGCAACAAAAGAGAATGTTAATCATGGGAAAAAGTTTCAAAGGATCTGACCAAATGCCCAGGATGAATTTGATAAAACTGTGACCTTACTCACATATAGCTTATTTCATAGTCAAGGGATATATTTTTTTCACCACTCAAAAAATTCCTGCCAATTTCACTGATATTCTTTCTTGTTCCAGAAACTTCCTCAAAGTTGACCTTTCATTCTCTGGTGACCTGGGCAAGAATTTCTCAGAAGCCCAAAGCCTGGCTGCTCAGTTGGTTTGGGAGTGGCATTTCCTAAAGTTTTGATTGGAAAAAAACCCTGAAGTTCTAACAACTTCATTTTTAAAGGAATGAATTGAAGTTTCTTTGCCAAAGGCCATATGCAAAGTTTATTACTAATTCTTAATAAAAGCTATGTAATTGAAGGAGAATGTGAAAGTGAATTATTAGTTCTGGGTTTAAAATCCCATTATATGATCCATATATTTCTGCTCCACTTCAAAAAGCTGTGAGTGATATTGGTATGCATGAAACCCTTATGATCGTTTACATATGATCGAATAAATGATTTTAAATAAGAATTTTATGATCCAATTATAAAAATATAGAAAATTTAAAAATAAGACAAACACAGAAGGAGAGATAGTCACACAGTCTTCTCCAAAAGTTACCACTCAATTTTTTTGCATTTAATTTTGTTGGCATTATTAACAAAAACATAGCACACACGGATTTACAACTTTGTCTTTTGCTTTAGATATACAATGATTTTTTTCCTTCTTACGTTAACCGTAGAGATCGTTTTTAGAAAAAATGAAACAGCACATTTGGGGAGACGGGGGTCTATGTTTACATGTAAACGATGACTTAGAGAATTTGCTGAAAGTGACCTCAGAGGGAGAAAGGGGAAACAAATCCCTTGGAAGCCTTAGATCCTCCCAGGCAGCTGTGGCTCTGCATTTCCTTCCTATTAAGAGGGACGTGTGGTTTGTGTTGTCCTCCTGGGAGAATAATCCTGTCATTTCCATTAGGAAGATGATTTATTGAGGGCAGTTCCTTTTTAGGATTGAACAGGAAAACCAGTGTTGCAACTTGATGGTGCTATTTCCTTTGTAAAACGCTTCGGTGCTGAAGTTGTGGCAATTACCTTGGCCTTGAACTGAATCACAGACACCTCTCTGATCCTTCTGTAACCTTATCTGGTAATACAAAATGGTAACCACTGTGTCCTTTTGGTTTGAGGTGGGTGAGGGTCAGGGGATACAAATTCCAGATTTCTCATAAGAGAGCATCCAGCCCTGTAACAGATATCCCCCAAGGCCATCCTGGAGCAGCCTGAATGCTGAGTAGGGGTTACAAATGCAGATGCAGTTGTTAAATACTACAGCTGGAAAATAATTTTCTAAGAAGGCATATGGCAAAACATTTTGCTTCCATGTACCAATATTTCTTCATACCTCCTTTATTCCTCATTGAACTTCAGGGAATATTTAATAGTTCAGTCCTTCTTTGAAAGGTATGGTGAAAGGCAGCATCACTGCATCCCAGCAGAGGGCAGTTTCCTCAAGCCTATAGTACACCACCGCAGGTCTCATTCATTGCTCAGATGGTGGTTGTTCACACCTTGTTCTTAAGAAAAGTAAACTTGTATTCAGTGACCGAGTTACACAGCAGCTTGGGTTGTGCTAAACAGTCATTCAAACAGATATTTCCTTTAGAAAACTAAAGCGAATACAGTTGCAGTTTGCAGAAACAAGCTTCACAATGAGAGTAAAGCGATCTGGGTAGTAGTCTTGGATTTGCCACTGAATGGCCGTTGTGCTGGTGACATTAAGCAAGTCACTTTAGCTCATTCTGCATCTCTGGTGAGAGGTTTTGGAGAGCATGATCTAAAGATTTTAGATACAGTAGAATTTTCATATACTACTTCTATAACCCTGATAAAAGTATATTTTGTAGCTGAGAGTTTGGAGTTAAAGAAATAGATTCTTTTTTAAAGTAATGCTAATTCAGATAGTTTAACTGGTTTGCAATATAAGCTTTATAGGTTATCCCCCTTCTACAATAGCTGAACTAAACCATCTTATATATTAGAAAAACTCAGCTGGGAATGACTATGAGAGTGAGAAGAACTGATTTCTGGGCCTGTGTTGGCTTCTCTCTAGCTATCTGACTTTAGGTGAATCACCCCAACCTTCTGATTTCCAGTTTTATTAGCACAATGAATGGGTTGAATTAGATCAATGTTTCCTCCAAAAGGACCTGTGATTAAATGAGTTTGGGGAAAAGGAGGTAAAGATAAGCAGGAGTCTGTACTGCATTGATTCTGAAACAATTTCCACAGAATCATCCAACACAGATTTACTGGGAGCTGCCTGTCTGGTAAGACCTTTTCCAGGGTAACCTACTTTAAACAGTAAGCGACTGGTCAGCCTGTCATTGACCAATCAGAATGAATGCTGGCTGCAACTTTGAAGTGGCTCTGAGGCTCCCTGTATTAGTCTGTTCTCATTTCTGATGCTGCTAATAAAGACATATCAGAGACTGGGTAATTTATAAAGGAAAGAGGTTTAATTGGCTCACAGTTCCACATGACTGGGCAGGCCTCATAATCATGGCAGAAGTGAAGGAGGCAGAAAGTCACAGCTTATGTTGTGGCAGGAAGGAGGGCTTGTGCAGGGGAACTCCCACTTGTAAAATCAACAGATCTCATGAGACTTATTCACTAACACGAGAAGAGTATGGGGAAACTGTCCCCACGATTCAATTATCTCCACATGGCCCTGTCCTTGGCAGGTGGAGATTATTACAATTCAAGGTGAGATTTGGTTAGCCATATCACTCCCAAGTGTCATCCGATGTTTGTTTCCGGATCCTGGGGAATCTGGATGCTCCTTCAGTGGTTATTTATCAGTCAGCATGGAAGTATGTCGGTATTGTCACAACTGGTGTGGTCCTAAGTACCTGCACATGCTCACCCCTGCACTGTCCCAGGTTGCAGTGCCCTCTCTAACCTTGTCTCACAAAATATGATCCAGGACCAGCAGCAGCAGCTCTGGGAGCTTGTTAAAAACGCTAATTCCTGGATTCCACCCAGATCTTCTGAACCAGAATCGGCATTTCTGCAAGATCCTCAGGTGATTATTGTGTACTTTACAATCTGAGAAGTACTGGCATACAAAACAGGTCTGGTTTATTTAAAAGGCACAGGGCTAATATGCTGATGTCTATAGGTAGTCACCAAGGGATGATATTTAAAGTGAAGCCTCAAGCTTAGGAGGGCAAATAGCTTGAGCCCAGGAGTTTGAGACCAGCCTGAGCAATGTGATGAAACCCCCTCTCTCCAAATATACAAAAATTAGCCATTAGCCAGGTATAGTGATGCATTCCTGTGATCCCGGCTCCTTGGGAGGCTGAGGCAGGAGAATCACCTGAGCCCAGGGAGGTCAAGGCTGCAGTGAGCTGTGACTGGGCCACTGTACTCTAGCCTGGGCAAGAGAGTAAGTAAGTAAAAAAGTATTTAAAAAATAAAGTGTAGTCTCTTTATAATGACTTGGCATAGAAGCCCTTTATGATGGAGTATATTGTAGAATGAGTGGTCTGTGAGATTTTGGAAAACATTGAAAAAGATGATATATAATGTTCTCTCTAACTCTAAAATTCAGTTGATTCTGGGACAGTTAAATGTTCTCACATTTCTCATTTGTTCATAACATTCTTCAAATTAGTTCTAATATAAGTTGGATTTATCATTTCCTTCAGGCACTCAAGTGTCAATAGTGATTGGGGATTTTTTTTTTTAGAATTTTGATTTTAATTTCTGAGATATTAAATTGAGAAGGAAATGAAAATAATCTGGAACCCAGACAATATGTTTTTTAGGAGGTCAAAAGTTTTTTTCAAAAATTATTTATATCTTATATTTTTTTACTGTAGCGAAATATATATAAGCATAAAATTTACCATTTTAACCATTTCTAAGTACATAATTCAGTGAGAATATGTACCTTTACCATGTTGTGTGATTATCACTGCTCTCCAGAGCTTTTTCATTATCGCAACTGAAATTCTGTATGCATTAAACAAATCCCCATTCTCCCCACTTCAGCCTGGGTAACCGCCATTCTACTTTTTATCTCCATGAATTTAACTATTTTTGATACCTCATATGAATGAAATTATACAATATTGTGTCTGCCATCTCATTTAGCATAATGCTTTCAAGGTTATCCATATTGCAACATGCATCAGGATTTTATTCTTGTACATGGCTAGATAATACTTCATTTTATGTATGTATCACATGTTGTTTATTCATTCATCTGTTGATAGACAGTTGGGTTTCTACCTGAGTATTGTGAATAACACTGCTACAAACACTGGTCTGTTTGATTCTCTGTTTTTAATTCTTTTGGATATAGTATATATCGAGTTGTAGAAATGCTGGATATAGGGTAATTTTATGTTGAGACTCTAAACTGTTTTCCATGGTGGCTGCAGCATTATACATTCTCACCAACGATGCACAAGGATTGCAATTTCACCACATCCTCACCATCAAAGTTTTTAAAGAAAATGTTTATTTGATTCATTCTTGCTTGAGATTTGTTTTTGCAAGTTTTCACTGAAAAGAAAAAGATACAATAGTTTTGGCTAAGTCCAATGGCTCATTTTGCTGTTGGGTGGCAGGCTGGTAGAGCATGCCTTTTTTTGGTTTTGTTTTGTTTTTATGCTCTGGCTTGTTATTGTGTACCCTTAGCTGCTTCTCTGATTCTCTGTGTCTGGATTACCCAGGAAAGTTAACTCTAAGGAGCAGATCCACGTCTTCTAATAATTTGGAGGCTTCTAAGTGGGTTCTTTTTTTTGTTATACTTTAAGTTCTGGGGTACATTGCAGAACGTGCAGGTTTTTTACATAGGTATACAAGTGCCATGGTGGTTGGCTGCATCCATCACCCCATCATCTACATTAGGTATTTCTACTAATGCTCTAAGTGGGGTTTTGATGAGCTCCAGGCTCTATCCTCTCAATTCAATTCCATAGCTAGCATTGAAACCATGGCTAAGCCATTCAACCCACATGGCTTTCAGTTTTTTCAGTTGTAAAATGATCTCAAAGTTTTCTTCCTCTCAGGTGGGGCTTGCTACAGTATTTGTGGGGCAAAATGCAAAATTAACATGCAGTGCCCTTTGTTCAAGAAACAAATAAATAAATTACTGTTAAAGGAACTTTGGGAACTCATTAAAAAGGCAAATGTGCATGTCTTCTTGCATCCCTGCCTTCCCAAGGGGCTCTGACTGAATAGGTCTGTGAGACCAAGGGGTTTGCATATTTAATAAGAATGCCAGGTGATTCTGATTCAAATGTTTGGTGTAACAGTGTATTCAGACTTTTAATTCAGCATAGGGTTTTGGAATTTATCTCTTAGCAAAACTGTACCTAAAACTTAATATAAACCTTTTCATGTAAAAATATTTTACTTATAAAATGCAATAAGGGCAATAGTAACAACATAAATTTATGAATGCAAATGGTAATAGTTTTGGTGGCAGACCGAATATATTATAAAACTTTATTGGTGGGAGATTGTGATTCCTTGTACAATTTTTCTGGCTTGCTTATCTTGGAATTTATTTATTGGGCAACAAAATTTATACTTTTAATGTATTTATTTTCTGATGAATTATTTCAAAATATAAATTTTAGTACATGTAGAGCTAAAGAATCTTGGGGAACACTTTTTTCAAAAAGGTTTAACTTTTCATATGAATCAGTTTTGGGTAAATAGGAATTAAATACACATTTCCAGCCAACTAAATGTTTGATTTTTCTGAACTTTTGCTTTCTGTTGAAATGATTTATAACCTTAATAATCATTTTAGTGGGTTCTAGTGGCTAAAAAGACAAAAAAAGGGTTTGAGGAGTGAAACATTGATGTTTTTATAATAGAATGACTTCTTTGAATACTTCAAGAACTTTGGATTTCATCAAAGTTTCCATTTCTTGTCAGATGTCTGAACACTAATGATTCTCAGCTTTTTAGGCAAGCCACAACTTTACTATGTTGCCATATTTATTTTAAATGAACTTTTTAGCTATGATAATTTAAGAAATGATACTTGAAATTAATTTCTTTATTGGATTATATATATTCCTTTCAATTTAATCAACTTTTTAGAGTTGTCATTTGCTCCGGACTCAAATATATCAGTTGACATTATACTCTATTTAATGGGGTTTTAGAACTAACATTTACCTTATTTGTGAAATTTATTTAAAATAAGATATTTGGATTCATCTGAGGCAAGTAGATAAGTGTACCTACATATTTTGGAATGGGAGTCAGAGATTGAATATAGGTCTGTTGGAACAGTATCTCATTGAGGATGAGCAACTTGGAGCAACAAAACACCTTATCATATTTATTAAATGAAATTTGATGTCCCTTTGATTTAATATTGGGGATGCTTCAAATTTGGTACTGAAGGATTTGGTACAACAGGCAATTCCAGGCCTCCCAGGCAAAGGGCTGGATGTTGCCAAAGTTTTTAGAATATTTTCTGAGACTTAGCATTGTGTTCTGAGCACACCCAGGTGTTTCCAGAAAGGCAAAGATATAGAGCTTTGAGGAAATTATCTGGGTAATTCATGGCAAAACAACAACAAGAACACTGATATTGAGGAAAAGAAAGGGATAAGGCCTGAGTTAACTAGACTATATGTAATCTAATTAATTAAATGATACATGTTTCTATACTTAATTATAATAAATTACTTTGATAATCAATTCTTTATGCTCATTTTATTTACTCACAGCTGTATATAGAAATCTTAGCATCCTGGATCCTATCAGTTTGGCTAAACTGAAATTATACAAAACATCTATTTCTCCATTGTGTGCAGGCACAGAACTAGTCCCAGGGAAAGTAATGCCATTAGATAACTCCTCAACATTGTCTTCGTGCCTCTCCTACCTGTCTCTCTTCCAGCCTCTTGCATATTTGCTTGGTTGGCTGCATTTCCTGGTATGTTCATTCCTGATGCTTCTGCATTTTACTTTCTCCAAATTGTACAGATGACAAAGGTGTAAGAATCTTGCCTCTATGAGAGGATCTTATAGCTTTATGAAGCTGATGCTTAAGGTTATTTTGACACTTATGCAGGGAACATTGAAAATAACAATACAACAAAACCAGTAACAATTATACTTTATGTGTTTCAAATATTAGATTCTTGACTCTGGATTTTACAGATCATATTGCTCAGTTTCCAATTTGAGATATGAACTTTCTCCTCAGCATTAATGTAACAATGTCTTCTACTTCTGTTGGGACATTTCTAGTGTGGCAAACCCCATAGCTTCCAAACACTCTATTAGGAATGTGTTTTCTTTTATTGAGCCCAATCTATTTTTCTGTTAATTCTATCTATTGGGGTGTACGCGTGTGTGTGTGTGTGTGTGTGTGTGTGTGTGTGTGTTTGTGTGTGTGTGTGTGTGTGTGTGTTGTGTGTTTGTGTGTGTAGGTCATACTGAATGGTTCTAATCCCTTTCATGGCTCAGCCTTTGAAGTATCTAATGATATCTATCCTATCCAGTGTGAGTCTTCTTTTTTCCAGGCTGAATATTTTCAAATTACCTCAATTCTTCATTAGATTGCACTGATATGGCTCATATTTTTAATACTTTCATGTACATCATTTCAATTTATTGTCCAATTAAATTTTAGAAGTAGGTAAGGATCTGCAAAACTCTACATTTACAATGAGAAAACTGAGTTGCAAAGACTTTGTTTGAAAGAGAAGTTAATTGATACCCACCTGCTTTTTTGTTACAAGTTTTCATTGCCATCTGTTTTTTAATTGATCATTTTAGAAAAGGAGCAGTTTTATTTTCGGCATAGCTGGTGAATTTTAAGACAAAGATGTGAAACAAGCCATCAATTTTAGTTATCCAGTGATATTTAAGAAACATATTTTAGCTACATATTTATACTGCTAGAAAATTTTCTAGACTCAAGTTAAAAAAATCTACATATAGCATTTCCTCAAATGAAGTGGTCTCTCTTGGCTGTATTCTTATAGAGACTTGATTTGTCCTGCCTCTTTTTCTTTGTACCTAGAGTTTTGCAAAGTTTACTAATGAGCTCAGAAGTTTCCAGTCACTTATACATGATGAGATAGAGAAATAATACAGTTGGTCTCTTTTTAAGGAGAAGGTGTACTTTCTCATGGGAAAAATGCTTCTACCTGAGAGGTACAATTTCATTTTGTAAACTCTACCTTCTAAATGTTACTTTTCATGCTGTAATGAATTCAAGAGGAAACTCTACCCTTTCCTCTAAATGACTTATGATGTAATGCCTTTACAGATTAAAAGCACAATTTGACTAATGGGCTTCATTCTTGTAAGGTTTTAAACATTTCATCACGTTCACCCTATTGGACACACCACACACTACATGACTTGTTCTAAAAATAGACTATATGAAAAGGGTTGATTCAAGAATCAGAGGTCTCATTCTAATCAAATTCTTAGCTTGGAATTTAACCAGTAACAATGCTAATTTATAATGTTATACAGATACTATTATGGTTAGGTAGACTGTAAAAAAATGCAAACCATTGACAGCATCATGAAATTGCCTAAAGTGAATATTGTCTCTCTAAACTGTTAGGTTGGAAGCAGTAAAATCATAAACCCGGTGGCAAATAAGCCCACTTGCAAAAGTGTCTATTTTCTGATATGTTATTTTGATTTTTAAGTGACTAAAAGTTTATATTTTTTTGATAATAAAGTAATCTATTTAGATAGCTAGTCATATATTTTGAATTAATTGATCCTTTAAACTTCTGGATAAGAAAGAAAATTAAAAAAAGAAAAGAAAAGATAAAAAAAGTAAAAGATAGGCAAATAGGATGGGAAGAAGGAGACAAGAAGATACATTAAAGTTTTAGGAGAAAATAATGCAATAGAAACACATTCTCATTGTAATAAAGGTATTTAACATCATTAATTTTTACGTCTAATAACTACCTATGACTTTAGGAAAAACAGAGAAGCAACCAAACATCTGAATAAAATTAATTACGGTATTAATATCCCCAGGCTCATTTCATTTTTTTTAAGTGGCATTTCCTGTTTTTGCAATCACTTGTTAAACCTATTGTTTGAACGGGCATAAAATATTGCATATTTAGAAATTTAAGATGCCTGTTCCATTTCACTCAGTTTATGGAAGAATTTCTTCAATTTAGACAGATGAGGTTCTGTTATTTCAGAAACACTTGAGCAAAGTGTCCAGTTGACTTTGGGGGAGAAAAGAGAGAAGTCCAGTCTGGGGTAGTCATGGAACAAGATGAGATCGCCTAAACAGCAAAAGATACAATTTTATAAAATCTCAAAGGGCTTTTACAGAAATGAAAATTCATACTGTATAAATATGTTTATAGGAGAAAAACTGTATATTTATTTATTTATTTTTTTTTGCTAAGCTTCTGGAGCTTAAGGGAAGCCAGAGCTTTAGCTATAATGATTTTGCTTCTGTACTGAAACAGATGTTTATAGAATACTTTCTATCTCCCACATTCTTGACTGCTCCTCTTTTACTCTATTTCTTCTACCCAGCTTGCTGAGAAGTTTATTTAGGGAGTTCATTTTTCTAATTATTATATTTAGCATAATTAACATACACTTAAGTTTCCACAAATGGGCAGCAGTTAAAGCATGAGAATAATATCCAGTTAATAAGATGCAAAATTAATAGTATTTTGTCCAAGAAATTTTCTAGTCTTAGCTAATATGAAGCAGTTGCTGTTTATATTGAATGGACTTTTTTAAAAATCAGAATTACAAGAGATGATGACCTAGATGTTCCTGTACAAGGACAAGTGGGTAGGGATGTTCCTGCTTCCCTTTAATACATTTAGAAAATTATTTCTATTTATCAGAAAGAATATGGAAATTTCCATAAAGAGATGATCGTTTCAGAATATTAATTGCTTATTAATAGACCAATCCCAGTTAAAACAATAGAAAACTCCAGGAAACTTGATTTATGAAAAGGGAAAACCCTACCTGTCCCCTCCCGTTTTTATGGGTCCTTGGGAAGGGTGTGGACAGGAAGGGGAATGACAGGTATTCACCGTATTTACTAGAATGGAATATAAAATTGAACACGGTGTTCACATCTAAGCACGAGTGGTAATGATTCCATTATATACTGACCTTTAGAGGAAGAGACAAAGGAAGCTGCAGTCAGTACTTGGGTTCTAAGGCAAACAATTTCCCATTCCAAATTACAGACTTTCTGTACAAGATGAGGCTTATTTCAGAGAACCGCAGTATTAAAAAAATACAAAATGCAAAGGTCATACCAGGAATATGACAAGAGAAACTAGAGTCTACGCACGCACAAAAATGACTTGTTGAGAAACCAACACAACATTCTCATAACATTCTAAGTATCTAACTTCCATTTGTGCCTCTTTCAATATTGCCCTTTTATATTCCAAACAGAGCAAATTAACCAACATTGAGAGGTGGTCCTCCACTTCAATTATTTTATAATCGAAGACATTTATAAATCTAACACTTGTCAACCAAAAAGCAATTTGAACTACTAAGCTACCAGGCTACAACATAAGGTACATGTTATACTCTGGAATCCACAAATCTGCATTTTAGTATAAGAACTGTCATTAACTTTGAGCAAGTTATTTCATCTTTACTTGACTCTTTTTTGCAAGATGGAGAAAATCACTAAGATAATGTGTAAGAAATGGGTTTGTGAACTTAAAAGTTTTCTTGGTATTACTGATCCTGAGGACAAAACTAAAAAAAAAAAAGTCACAGAATCCAGTTTGTTTATCCAGTGAAGGGAAACAAAAAATGTGGTTGGCTCGTTTGGGGAGCTCAGAGGCCTCTGTCCATGGTAAAATGGTGTAGGGACTTGTCATTAAACAGAGCAGCTATGAATTTCCACCTGAAAACATAATTTTAAATATAACTTCTCTATATCCCAGTCTAAGTATTCCAGCCTCCTTTCTGCTAAGAAAAAACTTGATTTTCCAATTAAAGTTAACATAATCACTCTGTATTTACATTTATCAATTTTGTGTTTAAATATTATCATTCAAATTCTTTCTTTTCCATTTGTCTTCTATCTCTTGGAAGTGATCTGGGTCCCAGGATGGGTTTATGTGTCATCCTGACTTTCAAGATATTTGACTGTATTACAGATTTGTAAAAGGTATCCAGCACTTTCAGTAGCTTCATTGTTTCAGACTATATCTGTCTTGGATTTCAAAAGAGAAATCTCTTGGTGTTACTCAATGTTTGGGGGAAGAATATGGTAAATGAAAAACCACAACAATAAACAATTAAACATAAATTTCCTTGGAGGAAAGATCATTTGCTCTCTTTCTAAGTCCTCTTAACCTCTGAGTAAAGATCAAGTTAATGATGTTTGAGGCTGAGAGCCTTTGCTGTTAATTCCCTGAGATGAACCTGACCTGGGGGAAGCAGAGCTATTTCAGCAGCTCTGTCATTGCCCTAGAGATGATAGAGTAGAGCCATAAATACCGTGGTAGAGACAGCAGAGACAGTTAAGAGTGGGGACGGCCAACTGGAAGGTACAACAAGATGGCAACAGAAAGAGCTCACTTCCACTTATACTATGCTAGTTCACTAGGACCGTCCCCTCAGAGACCTGGGAGACCCAAATCAAGGAAAGTTTCACCCGTGAAAAATATTTCATGTAATTAAATTTGCCGTATGATTCTTCTTTTCAAACAGAGTATTGTTTCTCAATGGAAGCTGATTCAATTGCCGTGTGATTTTTCTTTTCAAACAGAGTAATGGTTCTCAATGGGAGCTGATTTTGCCCTTGATTTTGCCCTCCATGGGATAGTTGGCCATGATGGAAGACATTTTTTAGTTGTCACAACTGGGGATAGGAGGTATGCTATTTGCATCTAGTGGGTAGAGGGCAGGGATGCTACATATCCTGTGATGCACAGGACAGACCCTACAGTAAAGAATTATCCAACCCAAAATGTCAATACTGCCAGTGGTGAAAAATCTTGACTCAGAAGACGATATTTTCAAGGGTTAATGTTCATTCTACTATATGTCTGATGGGGTGGGATTTGAATCATAAAATAACTTTTTTGACCATGTCAGGCAAGAAAATGCCTACTATGAAATTTAGCAGAAGCTCAAGTGGTCAGTTAAGACTATGTCTACTTAATGTTTTAAAAGTGAGCAAGAAAAATAGTATTTAGTAATTAGGTTGTTTGTTTTGCATTCTGAAACAATCAGAAATCACTCAGGGCTAAACATTTTCCAACTTTGGCTGCTTATCAAAATTACCTGTAGAGATTTAATAATTCCCCCAGAAATTCGGATTCAGTTGTTCAAGTGTGGAGCTCACGCATTTAGATTTTTTAAAAGATCTAGACAAGATTCTAATGCATGGTCAGGGTGGAAAACCACTGTATCATAGTCACCTTAAGAAAGCTAACATGATTTAAATAACATTCTCACTCTTGTTTCTCTGCTTACAAGCTGATTGTTTAGTGGTTTTAATTGATGAGAGGATCACTGATCACCGATATGTAGAAACATATACTATCCACCCTGAATTCTATTTCTTACTCAGAGACTAAGTTTAAAGAACTACAAATGATTTTGAGTTATAGACAGATGTACCTACAAAATCTTTTCTCTTCCTTGCTTTTAAGAATGAATTCTCCTGGCAAAAGTGTGTGGCCCATTCAGACTTGATGAGATATTCAGGCTATCTACATTATGATTCTTAAAAGAAATTATCCCTGTATTTCCCCTTTTGGCCTCTTGGCCTCATTGTGACCCTCCCCCAACCACATGCATTTGAATAGAGTTACTAATGAGGAAACAGGGTGCAGAGATTAAGGTCTCAAGGTTACACAGGAAATCAGGGGCAGATTGAGATCAAATTTCCAGCAACCAATCCAGAAATCCCACCTAAGTAGTTTATCCGGAGTTCTGTAAGGGCCAGCCTGTGCCAAAGCAGGTTTCAGATGAAAGAAACTGCAAGCTGGTTTGCCCATTTGAAGAAAACACACACAGGGACACATATTCATACACACACAAGGACTTAACTTTTCATTTTGATTTTCTCCATTGTTTATTATCTCCTGATTTCAGTAGAACGTTCAAGACAATATCTACCAGATTTGAATAAGCACAAGATAAGCTATGAAACCTAAATTGTCTATTTTCTGAAGTTTGTTTTAAAGATGTTGCTTTTTTTCCTTATTTTTTTTTCTTCAAATGTAAGATGTCTTCTCTTTGTTTTCCATTTTCAGAGAAGACAGATCTCCTAGTATTATCAATACCCAGAAATTACTGAGGGACATCTTCAATTCCCTGAAAAAATGTAATGGTATTTTCATTTTGCCATTGCATTCACTGCAAGCACAGCTTAAATCATTTCAAGGCCTCCTCATTTGCATGGAAGAAATAAATAATTTTGATTAATGAGAGCTCTCTGAGAACTTTTGATGACACGTTTATTGGGAAATGTGAGTATGGAAACTGCTATCATTTCTGTTTCTAAAAACCATTGCCAGCTGGGTGTGGTGGCTCATGCCTGTAATCCCAGCACTTTGGGAGGCCAAGGTGGGTAGATCAAGAGGTCAGGAGTTCAAGACCAGCCTGGCCAACATGGTGAAATGCAGTCTCTACTAAAAAAAATTACAAAATTTAGCCATGTATGGTTGTGAGCGCCTGTAATCCCAGTTCCTCAGGAGGCTGAGGCAGGAGAATCATTTGAACCCGAGAGGTGTAGGTTGCAGTGTGCCAAGATCGTGCCATTGCAGTCCAGCCTGGGCAACAAGAGCAAGACTCTGTCTCAAAACAAACAAACAAACAAAAAAACCGTTGCCATTAAAAGAGTGAAAAACATTTTTGAGCGCCCCCCCGCAAGCCCAAAAGCTTTATTTTTACCCTGAATAGGGAAAATGGAATAAAAAGACAAGTCAATATAAACATTATGTGTTCCAAATGAGTTTTACATGACCACAGAAGAGGGAGACAGTGTTCTGAGAAATCAGTGACAGAGATTGAAGAAATTTAGACTGTCAGAACTTTTTGTTTTATCTAAAAAGAATGTCACATTTTTGTCTCGTGACTCTGGAAAAACGGTAGCTGATAAATGTGATTTACTGTCAAATGCCAAAGGCAGTTGTGATTGTCAGGATATTTTCTTTTTGCTGTTTACTTTGGGGCTTAAGCGCAAGTAGGATAGTCCAAAGAATAAAGAATTGCAGCCTGTGTGTTAGGAGACCTGGGTTCCATTCCCATCTCTACCACACTGATGAACTGCATGACCATGAGAAGATTCTAAACCTCTTGGTCTCATAGGAAGATAACACCAGAAAAATGGTGGTGAGAACAGAATGAGGTAACATATGTGAAATGTAATGCACGGTAGATATCCTGGAACAACAGTTTGTATATGATTTATGCCTTGTGAATGTATAGCAGAACTCTGGAGAAGAATGCTCTATTTAAATGTAAGTTACTACTTTAAGCTTCACAAAAGTGAAGAAGTCTTGAGGGTCTCTGCTTAGATATCAGAGGATATATGGAAAAGCCTGGGGTCCAGGCAGAAGCCTGTTGTAGAGGAAAAGGCCTCACAGAGAACCTCTACCAGGGCAGTGTGGAAAGAACATGTGGAGATGAAGGCTCCACACAGAGTCCCCACTAGGGCACTGCCTAGTGAAGCTATAAGAAGTGGGCCATGATCCTGCAGACCACAGAATGTTATATATACCGGCAGCTTGCACCCTGCGCCTGGAAAAGCCACAGGTGCACAACTCCAGCCTATGAGAGCAGTCTTGGGGGCTAATCCTGCAAGGTCACAGGGACAGAACTGCTTAAGGCCTTGGGAGCCTGTAACTTAGTGGGACCTAGAGCCTAAAAAGATTGTTCTGGAGCTTCAAAATTTAATGACTACCCTGCTGGGTTTTAAACTTGCGTGAGGTTTGCCATCACTTTCTTTTGGCTGATTTCCCCCTTTTGGAATGAGAATGCTTACCCAATGCCTACACCCCCATTATATCTTGGAAGTAGCTAATTTGTTTTGGTTGTAATGGGCTCATAGGTGAAAAGGACTTGCTTTGTCTCAGATTATGCTTTGAATTTGGGACTTTTTTTTTTTGAGATTGAGTTTCACTCTTGTCACCCAGGCTGGAGTGCAGTGGCACTATCTTGGCTCACTGCAACCTCCACCTCTCGGGTTCAAGCAATTCTCCTTTCTCAGCCTCCTAAGTAGCTGGGATTATAGGTGCATACCACCATGCCTGGCTGGTTTTTTTTTTTTTTTTTAGTCAAGAAGGGGTTTCACCATATTAGCCAGGCTGATCTCGAACTCCTGACCTCAGGTAATCTGCTCCCTCTGCCTCACAAAGTGCTAGGATTACAGGCGAGAGCCACACCACCTGATCTTGGACTTTGGACTTTTGAGTTAATACTGGAATGAGTTAAGAATTGGGAACTATTGAGAAGGTGTGATTATATTTTGCAATGTCAGAAGGACATGAGACTTGGGAGGGGCTGAGACAGAATGCTATAGTTTGGACATTTCCCTCCTGTCCCCACCGCAGTCTCATGTTGAATTTTAATTCCCAATGCTGAAGGTGGGGCCTGGTGGGAGGTGTTTGGATCATGGGGGTGGGTTCCTCATGGCTTGGTGCTGTCTGCAGGATAGTGCATTCTCATGAGGTCTGGTCATTCAAAAGTGTGTGGCACCTCCCTCACCTATGACACTCTCTCTCTTACTCCTGCTTTACCATGTGATGTGACTGCTTCCCCTAGGCCTTCGCCATGGTGTAAGCTACCTGAGACCTCCCTAGAAGCCAAGCAGATGCCAGTACCATGCTTCTTGTAAAGCCTGCAGAACCATGAGCCAATTAAACCTCTTTTCTTTATAAATTACCCAGTGTCTGATATTTATAGCAATGCAAGAACGGCCTAATACAGTCACATTACATCTACTAAGTTCACCAATATCCAATTGGTCAAAAAGTCATGTGGCTAGATTCAATGTCAAGGGGCAGGGAGTACATTCTGCCTAAGGAGGTGGGGGATGGGAGAGTACTTACCTCTGAAGAATATTCTATCACAATCTAAGTGTATTAGTTTTCAAAGTTTGCTTTGTTGCTGCTGTAACAAATTACTACACTTAGTGGTTTAAACAACACAAATTTTTTATCTTACAGTTCTGGAAGTCCAGAGTAAAAAGTCAGCCTTATAGTTCTAAAGTGAAGGAGCCAGAGGACTTGTTTATTTTGAAGACTCTAGAGAGAATTTTTTTCTTTAACTTTTTAGCTCCTAGAGATCACCTGCATTTTCTTGGCTTATGACACCTTTCTCCATTTTTGAGATGCACAGTGTAACATCTTCAAATCTCTCTCCCACTCTGACCTTTTCTTTCCTTGTCACACATCCCACTGAGGAATTTGATCCCTCCGCCACCCTCTTATAAGGACCATTGTAATTACATTGAGCCAACCTGGGTTATTACAATTATCTTTCCATCTCGATATTCTTAATTTAGTCAAAGAATCTTGCCAGGTAAAGTAACATACCTGCAGATTCCAAAGACTACCATGTGGATATCTTTGAGAGAACCATTACTTAACCTACTGTAATCAGTAGGAGACAACTCCTCTCACTGCATCTGGCCTGACTCTAGCCACGACTTTTTGCAAGTGAACCTCTGCTGGACCTGAACTCTGTTTAGTAGGTGGGACATGAAGGCATGCTCTTTATAGACTGTTTTCTTTAGCTCTTATATGACTGAACAGTGTCAGTTGTTATAGTGAAAATAAAAATTGCTTTGGAGTATGTTTAAATAAAAGGGATTAAATCTTTATTACCTTACAATAATATGGCTCAATGGAGATGGAGCTGTATACGTCTCAAAACAAATTTTTATGCTATGCCAACATGGGGATAGTAGTTTAATCTTCAGAAATTTTAAAATACATTTTATATATTTATATACTTTACATACCTATTTTATATATTTTTATAACTTCAAAATGATTTTTTATTTTAAAAATTATGTATATTATATGTTACATTATGTATTATGTATACTATTTATGTATTATGTATACTATTTATGCACAGTTTATGTATTTTCCAATATATAGGTATAGGTTATGAATCAAATACATACAAATATATTCCTAAAAATTTATGTTTTATGAGCTTGAAGCCAAGTATCTGACTTTAATAAGTAATGTTAATGGTTTCAAAATCAAATAGAAATACAGAGACAAATTTTTAATCCAAAAATTTACTTAGAAAAACAGAATTGCAATTTGGGGCATTTACACAGACCAAGGTGGCCTTCAGTAGGCCTAAGTGAAAATGAGACTGTTGGGAGTTTTAGTTTTAGTAGAAAAAGAAATGCTATATATTGTTTTGAAAGAAAATGCCATGGCAGTCATTGGCACTAGTGAAATTTTGGAGAGTTGGCAAGCTGTAATTTGGGAGTAATAATGGTAGGTTATGCTAGTCTTAGGGTCATGGTAGTTTATTTCAGCAGCTACTAGGTAAAACCGGGCTAATGTTACAGCAAATCATTTCAGCAGCTGGTTTTTGAAATAACCCTTGGGCAGGTGCTTTCGCCCCCAAATGCTTTATCCCTCTGTGCTCTTGACTCTAATTGAGTAGTATATGGCAAGATAATCCTAATGTATATAATCAATTTTTACATTTCTTCCTCTTGATCAAGATCTTTCTCTGAAAGCATCACTTAAAAACTAGCCTGAAGTTAGGCTTACTTGTCTCTTGGTAACGGGATGGATTTGGTGATCTCTGTCCTGTAGTGGGAAGAAACTAAGAGAGTCAATATCAAAGTAAGCCTAACTTCAGGTTATCTTAAGCCTTGGTAATATAATTAACATTTTAGTTACATCCTGTTGTAAAACACATATTTTTATTGAACTTATGTAAATTTGTCATAAACATTATCATAAAACTTAAACATACAAAAAGTTTTCAAATTTTAGAGGGATCAGTGGAAAGCCAAGTAAATGCTTTCACCTTTGTTCAGAAAAGTATACCAGATTGTTGTAAATTACAGGTAGTTTAAGAAAGCTTTCTTAAATCTGGAAAACAAAACATTTAAGTAAAGAATCAACGTTTTAGACATAAGTCATACAATTCATAATT
Organism: Saguinus oedipus; assembly: GCA_031835075.1. Classification (NCBI taxonomy): domain Eukaryota; kingdom Metazoa; phylum Chordata; class Mammalia; order Primates; family Cebidae; genus Saguinus; species Saguinus oedipus. The sequence continues at coordinate 53,256,923 of CM063186.1, read as the reverse complement.
TTTAACTGTTATATATATTGATGTAATTAATTTTTGTTTTGCTTGATCTTGATTTATTTTATTAATCCATCAGTTTTTTCATTCGTTTTGGAAATTTTTATTTAGTCCACTTATCTTAAAGCTATTAGAAACCTGTATTTATAAGTACTTGTTGGAAACTTTTTTTATGAATCTGATTGCAATTACATTTAGAGATGAATCAATGCTATTGATGATTTTTCTTAGTAAACCAAAGTTACAATATGATGAGTGTTCTTCAATAAATAAGAAAATTCAGTTGTTTCTATTGCATACAAAATTTTAAGACAACAAAAAGGATCAGGAATGATAGCATCAAAACAGGAGCAGTGGACCTTTATAAACTTTAGATAATCTTTAGTACATTTATGTCAATAACATAGCCATAAAAATATAATGTAAATAATATTTAGTATTGCTTTTTTTTAAAGTAAATGTATTAATGATTTCAGCGAGAGAAACTCTATTGTTCTTTTTTTTTTGAAAGGAGAGAAGGAAAGAAAGAAAAAAAAGGAGTGAAGGAGAGGAAGAGAGAAGAAGAAAAAGAGGGATAGAGGACGGAATATTGCTTTATTCTAAAAATGGGTATTAATAATGGCCGATCAATATTTTGTGTATTTAAAGTGGAGAATGTATATTTTGTGTATTTAAAATGGAGAGCTCTATAAATATTTATTAAGTTTACTTGTTCCAGATCTGAGTTCAAGTCCTGGATATCCTTATCAATTTTCTGTCTTGTTGAGTCTAAATCTCTTTATGGGTCTTACGTATCTGGTTGTTAGGATCGTTAGCTCTTATTGTTGCATTGATCCTTTTACCACTATATCTTTGTTGCTTTGACATCTATTTTATCAGATGCGAGAATTGCAACTCCTGCTTTTTATTTATTTATTTATTTATTTATTTTTGCTCTCCATTTGGTTGATAAATCTTTCTCCATCTCTTTGTTTTGAGTCTTTGTGTATCTTTGGATGTGAAATGGGTCTGGATGTAGCACACCATTAGGTTTTGGCTGTATCTTTTGATTGGGGGATTTAGTCGACTTAAATTTAGGGTTACTGCCATTTGATGTTAAGTGGCTATATTATCCATTCGTAGATATAAATTCTTCTTTATGTTGATGCTCTTTTCTTTATGGTATATTTTTAGAAAAGCTAATACTGGTTTTTCCTTTCTATGTATAATGCTTCTTTCAGAAGCTCTTGTAAAGCAGGCCTGGTGGTAATAAAATCTCTAAGTACTTGCTTGTTCATAAAAGATTTTATTTTTCCTTCAGTTGTGAAACTTAGTTCGGCTGAATATGAAATTCTGGGCTGAAAGTTCTGTTCTTTAAGGATATTGGCTCCCACTCTCTTCTGGCTTGTAGGGTTTCTGCCGAGAGATCTGCTGTAAGTCTAATAGGCTTCCCTTTGTGGGTAAGCTGACCTTTCTCTCTGGCTGCCCTTAGTATTTTCTCCTTCGTTTCAACCCTGGTGAATCTAATGATTATATGCCTTGGGGTTGCTCTTCTTGAGAATATCTTTGTGGTGTTCTCTGTATTACCAGGGGTTGAATATTGTCCTGCTTTGCTAGATTGGGAAAGTTTTCCTGAATAATATCCTGAAGAGTATTTTCCAGCTTGGATTCATTCTCTCTGTCACATTCAGGTACACCTGTCAAACATAAATTAGGTCTTTTTTATTTGATAGTGCTTTTTATACAACACAACATATCTAATAAGCCTAATGAGAGTCAGAACCTTTTAATCTTTCCAGTGGTCCAACTGTGAATTCCAAAGTCAATTTTAGGCTCAAAACACTTAAATTAGAATTTCATTTTGGAAAAGTTTGCCAAAGATGTTAAAAGGCTTAAAACATTTAATTAAAATATAAGCAAATTTCATTGAGAGATATTTTATTTCATTATAGTGATAATTAAAAGACTTCAAAAGCAAAAAAAAAAAAAAAATCAGATCATTGAGAGAGAGAACAAAACTTAAACTGGTATTAGAGATGACTTAATTTTCTTAAGTAGCCAACCACCCCATAAAGACAGCACAAAGCTTAAGATACTATCTTAAAATACAAAATGTCTGTTTCTTAGGTTAGTTCCTTAAAAGGTAAAAAAAAAAAATCCTGTAGTGTGACTGCTTTGCATCATGCAGAGCCTATTTGAAGAATCTGAAAGTCAAATGTCCTGAAAAGGTATTTGAATTCAATTAGACATTGAAGGAGCGTGTGTCCAAGGTTATGGAATATGTACCATATTATAAAAGAATAATATAAGCAAGAAAACCAATATATAAACAGGGGAACGCATGATTTTTAGAAAAAGTAAAAGCATGTTAAATGAACTGGTTTTGCAGAAAAATTTATACATATTAAGAAAAGCCAAGAGTATACAATCAAGTTATACTGTAGGAAACATTGTTCTTCTAGGTCTTTAAGAAGAACATTCTCAGCATCAGGCCATAATAGCAGAGTCAGGACAACAACAAAAAGCTATAAGAACTGACAAAAATAATTGAGGGAGAGAGTCCTATCTTTTGTTGAGCAAAATGATACACCTTTTTGGAGAGAAGGGGAAGAGCAGAAGGCAACGATGCATGATCTACAAATCACCTGTAGTGATATTCATAAAATGCTGAACCTGGGCATGTCAACTGAAAAGTTTTAAGAGAAAAGCTCTACTTTGAGATATGAACTTATAATTTTAAATCAAAAAGATAGCACTTCCAACTTGAAATTTGGTAGAAAATGTAAAACAGAAAACCGTTGTGGTTCACAGAATGGTTTCAAATGTAAATAAACATTTCAAAATTAAAACCAAAAGCTCTTGCAATTTTTCTTCATTAAGAGAAAACTGACATTCTGAGAAATCCTGCTGTTTCAAACAGAGAGGATCAGACTTTGGCCCTGTATCAGTGTACCCCTGACACCGATGGTTAATTCTGAGAGAAACTTATAAACAATTCCCTTTCAACTCAGCCAATCTGATCATGCAAGAAACTCCCTGTATGAGACCCATCCTTCTGCAACTCTCCACGACTTGCTTAGATTTTCCATCTTCTCTTAAGCTCTCAGTCTTTGTTCTATACGTTCCCCTTTGTATACCAGAATAACCAATCATTTTGCTTTTGGACTAATTTTTACCTTTTTTCTCTTTATTATTGAGACTATCCAAATTTCTTTTTCATACAAAAATTATTTTTTGTATGTTTTGTATATAAAATAACATATTAATTAGAACTTTTAATTTTAGCAATCTTAAATTTTAGTAAAAAAACTAGAAATTAAGTAATGTAAAACATTAACATCTTATGAATATGTAGTCTATAGTCTTAATGGTTTTTATACAACAACTTTTAATTTTTGTTCATTAAACAGGACATTTTGTTAATGTAGCCAAATATTTGTCTTCTTATGAGGTTTAAAAAGCCTAGAGTAAATAAAGCTAAATTTATGTTGAGCAATTAATGTTTCATTATTTTATTTATTTATTTAGAAATGACTCAGATTTTATGAATATTATTTAATTCAACCTAAATTTAAAATTTCATGCTATAAAAAATTATAAACATTTATCTCATTTACATTTATTTAATTTTCTAACATTTCTACTTAGATTACTTATGAAAACTGAGATATTTAACAGAGCTCGTCGTTATTTTAAGTAATTTTCCTGTCAAGAAAATTTCTGATGGTTAAATTGGTGTGCTTTATATATAGGAAGAAATAGTCACCACATTGCACTTTCATCTCTGCCTTTGTTCTTAGATCAAACTCATACTTTTATGATATTAAAAGATATGGCAGAGATAAACATAACTCTGGTCAGCAAATCCAGGCCCCCCCACACAATATGCATATACACACACAAACAGTATTTATATATACTAGTTTGTATGTATACATACACACACACACACACACACACACACACACACACACTAACAATTCTAAAGCCATCTTCATTTTAATTTTATCAATATACTTAAAATAAGCTTACCTATCAAAAATTTACTTAAATCATGTGGCCTAAAAGGCATTTGGGTTAATTACTATAGTTCTAAGTTACTTGATTTAAGCACTTATTTTTCCCTTTATGTTGATAGAGCTCTTTGAAATAATTTGGTAAAAACATGACATTATCTGTTTGTTTATCTTTCTACATAATGAGAAAATTGTAAAAACACACAGGTGAAGATACAACAGTTTTTGTTAAAAAAATTTAGTAATGAGTAAAAGGTAGTATTACAAATTTACGAGCTTATATGAAGACAGTTGGACCCAAATCATAGTTCCGACAAAAGGAATAAAGCTAAAGTTTCAGATTTTTGTATTTGTCCTAATAAGCCTATGAGGCTAGTGATATGGTTTTGCTGTGTTCCCACCTTAATCTTATCTTGAATTGTAGTACCCATAATCCCCAGGTGTCAATTATCAAGAGATAATTAAACCAAGCAGGTGGTTTCCCTTATCCTGTTCTTGTGATAGTGAGTTCTCACGAGATCTGATGTTTTACAAAGGGCTTTCCCCGCTTTTGCTCTGCACTTCTCCTTGCTGCTGCTACAGGAAGGATATGTTTGCTTTCTCTCCCACCATGATTGTAAGTTTCCTGAGGCCTCAGCCATATGGAACAGTGAGTCAGTTAAACCTTTTTCCTTTATAAATTACCCAGTCTTGAGTATGTCTTTATTAGCATCATGAGAACAAACTAATATAGCTGGGTTGGACAAAGAAGTTAATTGTAAAAATGTGACTGAATTATGTGAGGAGACTTAAAAGATAAGAATTTTACTAACAAAGTCTGTACAGTGTTCTTTTGGTTTCAATTCCTTGTCCTTGAAGATATGAGTGTCATCTTTCCTTCTAGTATAGACAGGTTGTCTTTACTTGGGAATTTCATCTTTTGTTTTTAAGAAACAGCATGAAGGTCAAAATAACTTTTTTGTAATCTACTGTTTTTCAACAGAGTTGACTTAGTCAATATGCCAGAAAATCTGAGGAGTTTCACAAAAAAGAGTTTAACTCAGAGTGAGAAAGAGGAGGAAGCATAGAAGGAGAGGGAGAGCCCTTGGGGAGGAAAGAACCTCAGCTATCTGTTAGACAGTACTTTGCAACAAGGTAATCTTTGAGTCCTGAATGCATTTTGGAGCCTCGAGATACCAAATGAGATATGTTCCCTATTTGGACTGTATGATTTTATAGCAATGGTCTTTTAGTTTATTTCTAAGAAAAACAAACTGTTTGAATGATCCCCATAGTGTTTTAACATGTAACCAGCTGGAGTTCCAGAAGGGGGAATCTATCTTGGCATGCCTTTCAACTTTGGGAGCCCAAATGGTAAATAAACTCATTTAGGTAATTCAGTTTAATGCCAGTTACACAAAGCCAAAATAAAATCCAAGCGCACAAATGAACTGAAAGATAAAGTTTGTACTCACCAGGAAAGACAAGCTTTCTTTAACAGGAGGGGAATATAATCCCTCCTAAACAGAAGACCTGGTAACCAGGATGGAGAAAATCCCTCATAAACAGGAGGCCTTATATCCAGCAGGTAGCAAATGCCTCATAAGCAGAAGTCTTCATGGATAGGAGGGGGAAAGACTCCTCAAACAAATCCCTGAAAAACTCAACCGAAAGAAAAAATGAGAGTTTGATGCAAGAGGGACTCACTGCGGGGAAAGAGGTACCCGGAGGAAGCAGTGGGTAGGCAGGAAGGGCTCAAGTGGGGGACCACGTGACCCAGTTCCAGGGCTTGCTAATCTCTCTGAGGTGAGTCAGACTGCTTCTAAAGTCAAGAATGAAAGAGTCAAAAGTATAAAGATGAATCTCCAAAAGATTTAATTTGGGAAAACAGAATTGCCTTTTTAGGCATACATATAGACTGGGGCGATCTTCTATTTTGTTTGAAGAACAGAAACAAAATTGGGGGTTTATTAGAAAAAATGTGTATCATTTTGAAAGAAAACTAATTGGCACTAGAGAAGATTCTGAGAGCTGGCAAACTGGTGAGTGAGCGTGTAAACGGTGACTGGCTAAAACAAGTCTTCAATCTTATTCTTCCTAAAACAATAGGGTAACTATAGTTAGTAATAATTTAATTATATATTTAAAACTTACCAGAAGTATATATAATGGGATGATTTGTAACACAAAGGATAAACGTTTGAGGGGATGGATACCTCATTTTCCATGATGTGATTATTATGCATTGCGTGCCTATATCAAAGCATCTCATGTACCCCATAGACATATACGCTACTTATGTACCCACAAAAATTAAATGTTAAAAACAAAATAAAATAACAAAAAAAACTAGCCTTAGAATCATGGCCACTCAGTTTAGCAGCTACAAGGTAGAACTCGATTTGAGGTTATAGCAGGTCATTTTGGCAGCTGACTTTAGAGACAATGCTTGGGCATGTGAGTTGTGCCCGAAATGTTTTTTCTCCACTGGCTCCTTAACTCTAATTTAGGAGGAGCAAGATCACTCCAATTTATATTGTCAGTTTTTACAGTGGCCTCTATTGTTTATCTAAAAAAATTTTCTAAATGGTTTGGTTAGCAGTTTCTGACGTATTTTATAAATTCCTTAAATGCCTTCTTTAGACTATATTCACAAGAAAAAGAAGAAATATTAATTCAAAGACAATTTAAAATACAAGAATATAATATAGAAATAATATACTTATAACGTACAAGTGAATTAATAAATTTAAAGTCCCGTTAGATAAAATAATCTAAAAGGCAAAGAAAGGTTAATCTGATATAAACCTTAACTTCTAATGAATACATCAGCATATTACAAGTTTTATGAATTGTCACAGTCTATTCATATTTTTTTCTAAAGTAAATCCACAAACTATTGGATGTAGAGGAAAAAAATAATTTACGCAGTCTCATAGCCTTGTCCATTATATTTTGTAAAATTTATGCTTAAATATTTAAAAGATTACATGGTGGGGCCATGCTAAGTGACAAACTGTAGCTAAATCTTGATGTTTTAATTATTACAAATGACAATACAAATGGCATTCCCCTGACATTGGTTGTTCATCTTTCTTTATGTCCTACTTCAGACTGGACGTGGCCAATTCACTCACTGCGTTATATATGTGAGGTTATCCCTGATGTGCTCTGTAAAATGAAGATTCGAAGTCATCTGCGTAATTCCTGAAAGCTCCTGTCACTCTTACTTTTCGAGTATTTCCTTGACCTGAGTGTTAGGCCTACATTACCTGGTTAATTGGCTCAATTTTTACCTTAGACGTAGATATAGGTTATGATGTATGATGAAGAACAAAATAACTTGACTTTGAATAAAACTCAAGATAGCAATATGGTGTAACTTATAGAATAATATGACTTTTGTAGTCCTTTTCAGCTTTAAGCTTGTATGGTGCCAACAACTAAAACATACCTGTAGTCCCATTTTTCTGTAGTGTACAGGAGAAGGAGACCCTAAAACTTGGGTAATAACTAGTAATACCAAGAGAAGACACATTTTTGATCTTGTCTGCAAGACTGTATACCCCATCCACAGTTCACATATCATAGAAAAAAACTTACAGAATTTTCCCCAGAAAGAAGAAAGAGAAAATCATAAAATCCCTGATCCGGTGATTTCTCCATTTAAGAGTTAAGTTTCTGGCTAGTTAGGTTAAAAGTAAACCACATTTTATCGTGACTTACTTAAGAAGAAAAAGCACGTGCTCGCCATTGTTAAGTGCTTAGACTCCCCAGGTATCCAGACTGAGTGATTTGATGCATAAAGGAATGTGGATGCAGATCTGTTCTGAGTTTGTATGTTAATCTGCAAACAGATTTGTTTGATATGCAGTCCTTTTTCTAAAATGGGAGACTTAGCAGCAGTCATTATTGGAGGTTGTTGTTAGAGTTAATTGACACATGAGAAACCATAGGCCCTGAAGTCTATTCTTAGGATCTAATTTGTATAAATGCCTCTATGTACTATGGGCACTCATGTAGAGTAGCACATGGTGGTTGTGTGAAAACTCCCTAGCTGTCCTTACAGACATTTCAGGAAAAAGAGATAGATTCAGTGTTGATCCAACTTATTGAGATAAAAGTAACACAACTGATTACTGCAGAGTCCTAGGCAGGTCACAGGTGGGAAATCTGGAGATCATGATTTGAAAGGGGCTAGGAACCAGGCTAGCTCCAGGAAATTTATGCTGAAAGAGCTGTTTAGTTAATAATTTCATCAGGTCATTGCAGTTAAAATAATTAAGTTGTGTTTTTCCCTGAGCTTCTGTTCCTCTCTAGATTCCAAAATCCCAAAAGACTCTGATTAATTTATCTTGGTTTAAGCATCCATTCCTGATCTAGAAAGCCGAACACCATGATTGACCCTCCAAGACAGGTTAGAATTGGGGTGTGTTTATGTGTCCGAGAGGGTGCCACAAGGAAATCGTGGCCTTGAGATCAGAGTGCGAATAGGTCTGTACATGGGAGTGGTCTATATATGGGAATAGGTCTATACTCTTTATAAAAATGTCAGCAGATTTGAAAATGCAGAAACTGTAGATAATCTAAAAAATGGATTTAATACTGTAATTTATTGCTTTATTGGTTGAATAGAGAACTAAGGAATGTCAAAGTTATGATCTGCCCTCAAACATTATTAGGTAGGGGTATCTCTGATTTACTATCCCAGAGTGGAGAACACTTCAATTTGGAGATGTTTCTGGAGACAATGTGGCCAAAAAATTCGGAAATTTATTTATTTTTATTTATTTTTGAGACAGAGTCTCACTCTGTCTCCCAGGCCGAAGTGCAGTGGCATGATCGTGGCTCATTGCAACTTCAAACTCCTGGGCTCAAGTGATGCTCCCGCCTGAGCCTTCCAAGTAGCTAGGAAATAGATATGTACCACCATGCCTGGCTAATTTTTTTGTTTGTTTTTGTAGATATGATGTCTTGCTTTGTTGCTCAGGCCGAAGGAAATTTCTTGAAAGAGAGGAGGAGCTTCATGATATCCAGATTGTAGGAGTATGTTTCCAGGCTTCTGGACAGGATATTTTACTTTTGAATGTCTTACTGTGCAAGGCTCTGCTCTGATTCATCTTACCGTATTACATTTGACAGCACTCACGTTGAGAGTATAGTGAAGCTTTTTGTGTCCTTCAGTTGAAAGAATAAAGGTTATCCCAAAAGCCAAAAAACAGTAATTCATCTCCAGATAGCCCAATGGAATGGGAGTTCCAGAAACACGGAGTAGAGACCAGAGCCAGCTACTGAGACTCTAAAGTGTAACTTCAGTTTGGTTAAATTCTTGGTGGAGAATATGGCATAAGAAAAAGGGTTGTGGTTGTATAATACTGATTATCTTTGGTTTCAAAACATTTACTTACAAAATGACATTCAAGGGCATGTAATCACTGTGAAATTATAGAGTGTAACTTTCCAATCAAGCTGTATATAATCATCAAAGAAATAAGTCAGTTTACTTTAGATCTGTGAGCCACACTTGTAGGGAAAGAATGGATTCTAGTAGCAGCTTATCTTCCATGAACTCCAAGTTGACAGTCAAATTAGTAAACTTCCACGTGGCCCACTTTGTTCAGCTGCGAAATCAACATAATAACCAGTATACCTAGCTCAGAAGGCTTTTGCAGAAAAAAATGAAGTAAGTCTTTCCTTAGCCTTTTTGATATAAAAGAAAATAAAAAACGTTTCAGGTATATTGTTTTCCATGATACCACAATGTGATTTTTAATTTCAGCACTTTATAATTGGCTTCTTATAAACCACTGGTATTTTGCATTTGGTGCCTGACATGGGGCCTTGTTAAAAAATTGTAATGACAAAATAATAATGACAACAATAATTATTTGTGAGTTGTATTATTCTGTGTCAGCTCTGATAATCTCATTTACTCCTAAGAGCAGCTGCAAAGCTATCTGCTGAGGAGCTATCATGATCTCCAATTTTAGAGACTGGAAAACTGGGCTGTGGAGACTTTAGAAAAGTTGGTAATTTAGTGGGCTCGACATCACAGCCCTCAGAAGAAACCCACTCTGCTGACAGCTTGATCTCAGACCTCTAGCTAACAAGGGGACTCCTGTGAATGTTTAGAACTGTAAGACAATACATCTGTTTTGTAAGCCACTCAGTTTGTAGTACTATGAGAGAAGCCCTAGAAAACTAATACAGCAGTGAAAGGAACTGCCTTCCATTGTGTGCAAAGACATGAATGATTCTATTGACTAGATCTTTGGATGATGAAGCTAGACTAAGTACAGACTATACAAGTCTCTTTATGTAAATTTCACCACAAAACTAATTCATAGTGGTTTCCTTTAGTGTGAGAAGACTTCTATATAGGCTATAGAGAGACTTTCTGTATGCTGTCATATTCAATTTCTTAACTATGTACTGGTTACAAAGGTGTGTTTACTTTGAAACAGTTTATTGAGTTTTATGTATTCTTATGATTTGTTTGTTTATATGCATGCTGCACATCAGTACACATGTGTATTGATGGGGAGATGTAGAAGGGGAAGAAATTGAAGCTAGAGGATTTAGAAGTCATACTTGACATTGTAAATAAGTACCTCTGATGGAGGTATGGGATCTTGCTGAGAGCACAGTGGAGCATTTGGCTTAGATGGGAGGAAAAGAACTTCTATGCTTGCTGGGAAGACACTAGATACAGTCTATGGAACGAGGGCTTATAAAAAGTCTTCAGTTTCCACTTTATCAAAGTTTTCTTCTTTCCTTTATCTCAAGTAAAAATTCAGTGTAGTACTTAAAAAATACTGTCTTTGCCAGGCCTCTTTCCATTTTCCAAAATGCCTTTGAAATGCCATCTATTTCTCTGGCAAAGTCAGGGAGCTTTTTGGTCCATGTGACATGGCTCCTGTTGCTATGGTAATTGAATGTTTACTAGAGAAAATATTACTGGTTAATAATAGCCTGGATGGAAATAATAGCTACTGCTGGGCCTTCAGATTTACACACCATCAATTTCCAATTTGCTGAAATAGGTGCAATTTGCTTTTTGAGTTTGAAAGTATTACTTTTTCCAGGCCTCCAGGATCCTTCCCCAACACCACGTCCCACAGGCCCACACCCACATACCCATATGCTTCTAAAGAATGTTCAGCTTGTCCAAAATGATAGAGAGAGGCTGTTGTGTTGGAGTCTTGTCATAATTTCAACAGTAGGAATAATGAATAAATTAGAAGGTTACTATTTATTGGCTTGGGTTAATAGTACAATCAGAGAATAATCACAGAAAGAGAGGATAATTCATACTATTTCTTATAGTCAGCCTTTTCCAAACTCTCATTTCTAAACAGCAAACCAACAAGCAGATGTGTTGAATTATGCTGTAAAAAATCATGTCTATGCATAACAAAAATGCCTTTCAAGGTATTCAACTCTCTCTCTGAGTCTAGACTATTCCTGCATTTGTTCATTGATTGATTGCTTCTTTCCATTATTCATTCAGCAAATATGTATTGAACCGGTCACTAACCTAGCTCCTAAGGATATAGCCCCTGCCTCTCCCCTCAGAGAAGTCTGCAATATTTTGATGCATTTGCCCCTCCTAGCATCAGCTTTCCCACTGAATGCTGACAAAGAGAGCAGCTTGAGGGAACACAGCTCATCACTCAGATTCCATGTCCTCCCACTCTCAGCCACCTTTCACCCACATGTTGGAAGCTGTGCGTAAGCATGGGGCTGTGCAGACCAATACCTAGGCGTGAGGGAGGGCAAATCCCTCCTCCAAAGTCAAGGAAACAAACAGCTCCCCTGAGAGTCCTGGCTTATGCTTCCAGAGAAAAGCTGGAGAAACACTCAGCTACCATGACAACCAATTCTATCACTTTTTCTCCAAATCTGTGGGGGCACTGAACCTGAGAGAGGATGTGAGGGGAGTCAATGAGCAAGCTGTTCCTCCAGCAGGGCTACCACGGGTGTTTGGCACCACCTGAGCCTGCCAGAAATCATGTAGGATCATGGGGAGGAGAATATATGGTGTTCGTTTAAGAACATTTATTATTTGTACTGTTTGTTTTATGACCTGCTTGTTAGACAAATAGTTTATGTGGTAGCTAGGGTTAAGTCAAGGAAACAGGTACTGGGAAGTATATTTTTTGTTCTAATAGGTGGAAAAAATGAATGACTAGTTTCAAAATACATCTTGGCTGCTCCGTATTTCTAAGAATGTATATTTCTATTTTGGTACTTTGCTCTTCAGAACAGGGGTCAGCAATCTATGACCTGTGGGCCACATGCAGCCAAGACCATTCCATTACATATTGTCTATGGCTGCTTTATCCTTACAACAAAGTTTCATAGTTCACAGAGACTAGACTGCAAATTCAAAATGATTTTTGCAGAAAAAGTTTGCCAACACTGACTTTAGGAGAATCCTTTGCATAGCCGGAATCATTAGGAGGTATTTCTCCTATGATTGATATAAATGAGAAAAATAATACATTTTTTTATTTTTTATTTTTATTGCATTTTAGGTTTTGGGGTACATGTGCAGAACGTGCAAGATAGTTGCATAGGTACACACATGGCAGTGTGTTTTGCTGCCTTCCTCCCCTTAACCCACATTTGGCGTTTCTCCCCAGGCTATCCCTCCCCAGCTCCCCCACCCCCGCTGTCCCTCCCCTATTCCCCCCAATAGACCCCAGTGTGTGGTACCCCCCTCCCTGTGTCCATGTGTTCTCATTTTTCTCACCCGCCTATGAGTGAGAATATGTGGTATTTCTTTTTCTGTTCTTGTGTCAGTTTGCTGAGAATGATGTTCTCCAGATTCATCCATGTCCTTACAAAGGACATATACTCGTCATTTTACATTTTGATCACTTTAATGTTTTAAGAATACATACGTATGAGCCTAATCTCCAAGAACAGGTTTTCAGTTAGGTATTCTAAATCTTATTTCTTAGATGAATCTTCTTAAAGGAGACGTGAAGTGATTTGCTTGGCTTTCACTCTGAGGAACCAGAACCAGTCTCTCAATGTCATGAATCTAAAGTCATGAGATTTCCACTTTCCGGCTTCACACTAGAGCTGAGAGTGGAAGCTCATCTAACAAAATTTACAAAGTGCTGAGAGGCCTTTTGAACCCCCAGATGTGCAGCCAAAATCTCAGCATTAGCAATTCATTCCTATAGATCAACAAGTTCTCATTTTAAGGTACAAAATGCGTCTGGCTGGGTGAGCATGCTAAGCCTAACTCTAAGACACTTGGGTTTTCAGACGAAGTCTCCTAAGGGAATTTCCTTCTTCTAACAAGAAGATATGCTGCTCTGTAGGAATAGGAACTGCCAAAAGATGGGCAAAGTGATAGGTGTGGAAGGAAATATTTCTGAGCTTGGCCAGAACACTGGTTGGGGTGTGTGTGGGGGGGTGTGGGTAGCTCTCGTGGGCATTTGGCAACGAGAAGGGCAAGAATCAAACTTTTATGTGTGCTGAATTTACTCATCTCCTTATTCACAATTCTCTCACTCTAATTGGTGCTATAGTGAGAAGGGCGGTATGTAGGCAAGTAGATTGTGGGTTTCATTTATTTTTGTAATTCTTACATTCCTATTATCTCGTCCTTGCTGCCCTATGACCGACTCTATGTTCCATCTCACAGTTGCATGGATACTTGTAGTCTGGGTGCTGACAAGCTTTCTAATGATGATAAATTTGGTTTATTGAGAACTCTAGAATCTCACCACTAGGGTATCACTGGAGTAAATTTCTGGATTCTAAATATTCTCCGCAGATTGTAAATTTTGTACATAGCACGGCACTAGCAAAGAGACGATGGGACAGCAGCAAGTGTCAGAATCACATGGTTTCCAGTTAGAATGTAGTGACATTTTGTATCATACACTGTGTTCTCTGCTCAAAGATCCTTGTTCTTGAACTCATAGCCTCGCTTCCTCAAGCGCCAGGACAACTGGCCAGAGCCACCGCGGCTCCTGAATTTTTTTTTTGTTAATTAATGAGAGCTTGTTATGTTGCTCAGGTTGGCCTTGAACTAAGATACTTGTTCTTGAGAGTGAGAAGAAACTTTGCATGTTTCTTTTGTGCCAAGTAATGAATAATCAAGGGTACACACTGAGTGTTGTTAGGAAGAAACTGGAATTGTCATTCCTTTTTTTTGGTGGCACCATCTTGACAGAGTGAAAACAGCATGTTTTTCTGTTTCACTTTTTGGTGGATGACAGAAAATGGTGTCCAAACTCAATAGGTATGTGATAGGAAAACTTCATTAAAAAACTTTCTGTAGGCCAGATGCAGTGCCTCACATCTGTAATCCTAGCACTTTGGGAGGCTGAGGTGAGAGGATCACTTGAAGTTAGGAGTTTGAGACCAGCCTGGCCAACATGATGAAACCCTGTCTCTACCAACAAAATACAAAAATTACCTGGACATGGTGGTGCATGTCTGTAATCCCACCTACACAGGAGGCTGAGGCAGGAGAATTTCTTGAACCCAGGAGGTGGAGGTGCAGTGAGCGGAGATTATGCCATTGCACTCCAGCCTGGGCAACTGAGTGAGACTCCATCTCAAAAAAAAAAAAAAAAAAAAAAAAAAAAAGAAATAAACTTTTTCTGTAAATAATGGAGTTGAAATATTTGCTCTGAAATTATGGAATGAACTTGGTGAAAGGGTTCATTAATAAATTTTAGGACATTTCCAATTAAATAGAGATAAAGATGCAGATATCATACATGAAACTGATTGTTACTTTTCTGTAATTGCGCCATCTGACATGAGGTTTGGAGAACTTTACTGATGTGTGGGAATCTTCCTTCATGTGGTAGAGAGTTAATTGTACTGGAACAGGCTCTCTGGGTTGCATCTCTGTTTCTACTCATAACTGGATGTCTTTAGGTAAAACACTGTGTTTTCCTTGCTTGATTTTTATATCTGCATTGAAAAAGACTTCTAAGTTTTCTTTCACCTCAGAACATAATTCTCTGCTCCGTTTTGGCCATGGACTCTGGTCAACATGTTTTATTTATTTATTTGTTTGTTTGTTTTCACTCTGTCACCCAGGCTGGAGTGCAGTGGCATTATCTTAGCTCACGGCAGCCTCCACCTGTTGGGTTCCAGAGATTCTCCTCCCTCAGCCTCCCTAGTAGCTGGGACAGGCATGCTCTATCACACCTGGCTAATTTTTTGTATTTTTAATAGGGATGGGGTTTCATCATGTTGACCAGGCTGGTCTCAACCTCCTGACCTCAAGTGATCCACCTTGCTTGGCATCCCAAAGTGCTGGTATTACAGGCCTGAGCCACCACATCTAGATGTATTTTCTTTTCTTTCGATCCTTTCATATGTCTTTTTAAAAAATCTGACCCCTTTAAATTATTTTGCTTTGGATTTCTCATATTTTAATCTTTTCTTCCTAGTTGTTTTATTCTGCTTGTTAGAATCTGGGCTTCATGAAATTTGAGGATGCAAAGGGTAGAGTCTCACCTCTTATTCATAACATCCTTGGGAGATTTCTCATTTGATTCTTCTTCTTCATCTCCAGGGTCAGAGAGACTGTTACTTCTGAAGCTCAATGCATTCATGCTGGCTTAATTTTAATTATGTCAAATATGACCAAAATTTTGCATGAGCCTCTGACACATTAGATTTACTTAAGAGTGCAGCTATTCTATTATTTTTAAACCAATTTATTTGAGTAATGTAATAGGCTTATTGCCTCTACAAGAGTATATCACACAACGATTCCAACCAAAGCTTATGAATCATTATGATTTCATCAAGTTTGGAGAGAAGGAATGATTGGTGGTTTGAAGCAATGCCAGAAAAATCACAAAACCCATAGCTCTGTTTTTAACATTTGTGAAAGTGTTACATGTACAATTTTGCTTCACAAAATGGGAGAGAAGGAAAGAGGAAGGGAGGCAAAGAGAACGAACTGGCTTAGCAATAATGGTGCACTGCGCAGTATAATGAAGGGGAGTGCATTGGCATTATCTTAGCTCACTGCAGCCTCCAACTCTTGGGTTCCAGGCTGCTCTGAAGAGTCCATTTGGAGTGAGATGTCTACTTTTAACACTATTACATATGACGTAAGTACATCATATGGATTTGCCTTACATAATATTCCCTGCTTTATTCCAGTTGTCTAAAGAGCATAGAATGAGATGGTGTCAAGTCATAAACCCACAGTTATGCATGAACATTTAGCCAAGGGAAGGTTGGTGGCTTGGAAGCTTGTTTTATAACATGTACTGGGTTCAACTCTGCCTTTCTGAGAAAGTTTCTTCAACACTGAATCTGGATTTCCCTAGGATATGAAATCTCAACAGTAGCATACACACATTAGCAGTGGTCAGACTCTTGATAATAAAGCCTTGAAGGGAAGACAGTGGCCATCTTGAAACTGATTTTAGTCCCAAGAGTTGCTAGGGAGGAATTCTCTCATGTGCAAAGAGACATCTTAGGAGGCTGGCTGCATGAAGTTGGCATGTGATTCATTCCTGTAGATCATTTCAGCCACAGTCTTTCATTTAAAATGCATCATTTAATCTAATCTATTACTATTTGAATTAAACTCTTTCAAATAATAATAGAAGTCGATCTAGTTTTAATATGGGAAATCCAGGACCAATGTCAGAAAACATTTATCTTCTTTTCTCCAAAACATATAGGTATATGCATTAAAATGTTTATCAAGAAAAGGAAAAAATGATTGGTTCCAGTAATCAATAAAATTACAATTATTAAAGGAAGACGCAGGGCAAAGGTATCCATGACCTTAAACTCTGGTTTATTTCAAGTTTAGCTGACTTGGGAGCCTAATTCAATTCTTTCTATTCTACATTTGTCCCACAAATGTTTCCTGTATTAAAAATATGGAAAGCATCTTGGCTATATATGTAAGTAGGAGAGGGTGGTGGAAGATTGCATTTCCAGAGGGTTTTTCTTTTTTGTCTTTCAGTATTTTGCAATCCATGTTATAGTTATTAGGAGTTGCTGTGCCAATCTCATTTACTCTCAAAGTAGGGCTGTTTAGAATGCTCATCTTCACATTTAGACAGATTATTTGGTGGCCCACCCCACTTTGCGATTCCAAGGCATAAGAATTCCAAATAAATGCATATACAATAATTTTAGAAAACTGTTTTCAGCAATCACTTAATCTATAAAGCAGATATATTTTTCTGTCACAATTTCCTATTTAATTATGTTTTCAAATTTTCATCTCAAGTGAATGTTTTGATTACTTCAGAGTTGAAAAATGAGGAATTTAAAGTAAATTGACGATTTGATTTGTTGGAGTTTAATAAAGGCTTCCATATGATTCATCACATATTTCTTTTTTTTTTTTTTTTGAGACGGAGTCAACCTCTGCCTCCCAGTTTCAAGAGATTCTCCTGCCTCAGCCTCCTGAGTAGCTGAGATTACAGTTGCACTCCACCATACCCAGCTAAGTTTTGTATTTTTAGTAGAGACGAGGTTTTACCATGTTGACCAGGATGGTCTGTTTTATTGTTTTGGAGATTTAAAGTTAAGAATTTGGAGAAAAACTAGAGATTTGAATTATTTCCAGGCAAAGATTCAGATTTTCTCTTGTTACTACGCTATTACATTGACTTTTGACATGTGATGGACATAAATGGGAAAAGAAAAAGATGTAGAATTCATAGCCCTTAATTTGAGCTTGTGTGAACCATTTTCTGTACCAACTAGCAGTTTACACTCGGGAGGGACATAGACTTGTTTAGAAGAAAGCAGTTCCTGAGATTTACTGATTTCAGCCCTTCAACTTTTTTTCAGTATCTGGGCATTTATTTCCAGTTTTCTCTTTCTAGGACTGTCTCTAAACTGAGGATCAGATTAAGAAATTTTCTTTCAGTACCTTTTGCCATCTGGGACAGACTATTTGCATTTTCACCCCTCATTAAAATCTCAGCTGGGACCATTCATGGTTTCTGCTTTATTTCAGGTCATTCACCTTCTTGTATGTGTTCAGCAAGTACCTAGAACTCTGAAAATCATTGGGGCAAGTAGGGTCTTTACAGAGACAATGAAATTATAATTAGGCCTCTTTTTGTTGGATACAGAGACAGACACACACAGAGGGAAGACCATGTGAAGACACAGGTAGAAGACAGACATGTCACTGGCATGAGGCATCTATAAACCAAGGAATTCCAAGGATTGCCCATGACCAACAGAAGCTGGGAAAAGTCAGGAAGGATTTCCCTACTGGTTTCAGAGGGAGCATGCTCCTACAGACTGTACCCTTTGGAGGGAGACTATCCAGTGAGATCTGACTTCAAGCCCCTGGAGGACAAGCTCGTCATGGTTTAGGACTTCCCCCTTTGTAAGCACTCCTAACTCAATACTTTTGGAAAAAAAAATAATACGACAAAATTTACTTAATGGGAATTACCAAGCTGGCTTTGTAATGGGCATGTTATGACCAAGAGTTCTGCTCTCTCTCCAGCCCTCCCTGGAGGCTCCTGGTTATTCAGTCACCAGGGAAGGATACAGGGAATACTTCTCCCTTCTCCTGGGCCTGCCCACACCACTTCTGCTCCTGTCCTTTGTTGCACACTTGCCTCTTAGATTCCCTTTTGTTTTGAAACCACTTTTAGATTTTCTTTCCCAAAGCCATCCTGAGTCATCTTCTGATGCATGTTTCTTGATCATTCCAGGTACCTGCATATTTCTTCACTGTATCCTCAGTGTTCACTGGTGAACACATTCACTTTCTGCCTAGAGGCCACATTTCTCCCTCTTCTATGCACCTTCTGGAGCCTTCAGCCCCTGAAACAAAATTTCAAAACAGAAGTACTTTTATGTTTTTATTTGAGCTACAAATCAAGTTTACTGTGCATTCCATTTGCAATCTCTCTTCTCGATTTGAATGTGTAGGTGGAATCAACTGGAGAGGTTGGTGAAAAGCAGCTCTGAGTCACTAGGTCTGGCCTGTACCCCAACATGTTCCCAGGGGCTGCAGATGCTGCTGATGCCAGGACCACACTGTGAGCAGCAAAGCTTTACAGTGCTTTATTTCCATTCTTTGGAAGCTGTACCTGTTTCCTAGGGCTGCCATTGCAAAGTACTACAAACAGGGTGACTGAGAACAAATTTATTGATCCAGAGGCGAGAGGTACAAAGTCAAGGCATCTGTAGGAGCATGCTCCCTCTGAAACCTGTAGGGAAATCCTTCCTGCCTTTTCCTAGCTTCTGTGGTCACCAGCAATTCTTGGAGTCCCATGGCTTATAGAAGGCTCACTCCAATCACATTTCTTTCTTCTCCCCGCGAGTCTTCACATTCATAATCTTACCTCTGTGTCTGTCTCTGTGTTAAAAAAAAAAGAAAAGAAATCTAATCCTAACTTTCCCTATTTGTGAATAACATCACATTCTGAAGGACTGATGGTTAAGATTTTAAGGATTTCAGCATATCTTTTTGGGGGCCCACCATTCAACCTGTAACAGAGACCTATTTTCTTTTTCTTTTTAGAATGTGTAAGACTTTTTTTTATTCTTCTCTGTTATTTTTTTTTTCTGAATAGAGTTAACTATTTTGATCAACAATTGAAGCATGAGAAACTAAGAGTCTTTATAACAGGCCAGGAAGTAGAGCAGACATCTGGAATCATTAAGAAAGAGGCAGTAAAGGAGGATTTAAAAAAAGACCGTTTCTTCTAGGGTATAAAAGGAGAAAAAGCATTGACTTTTGAGTAAGCCAGTTCTAAAATTCGAATCTTGACTTGTCACTTATTAGTTCTGAGATTTTGGGGGCAACCTGCTTGCTTCTGCTCAACTTGTGTTTTCTAAGAAACATGAGTATAATGATATTCATGATTGAGATGGTCAGTAAGGCTTCCAAAGCACCTACCATCAGTAGACATTGAGTACGTGTAATCATTATCTTTGTAGTGTAAGTTTGTATTCCGAATATCCAATTGGAACTGTCAGCATTATTTAAACAGGTCACCCGGAGGGCCTTCCAGGGCTACGAAGTCACCTTTCAAAACAGGAGTATTTTTATGTTTTTATCTGAGCTACAAATCAAGTTTACTGTGCATTCCATTTGCAATCTCTCCTCTCAATTTGAATGTGCAGGTGGAATCAACTGGAGAGAATCAAATTCTACCTCCTCTTCTCCTTAAACCACAACGATAGTTCAGAAAAGCACAAAGGACAAAAGGACTGCATTTCATTTATTTTCTGTGTAATTTCCTATCCTAGATTTTAAAGAAAAATACTGTTTTTTCATATGTCTCTATATTTTAATGTATATAATAACTTTTCCTTGTTGCATTTCTATTATTTTTAAAAACCAATCTCTCCTAAGTAGATATTACACAGAGATATTTCCATATTTTGGTTGTTTGTGTATAAAAATAATATGTTTGAAATGTGGGGGCTTATAAAATGAATCCTCACTGTAATAGGGGTCATTTGCCTTGGTGTTTGGGTTAAAAAAAAAAGGTCCTATTTGTTACTAGTCTAGTATTTAAATGCTCATTGCTTTGCCATTTTTTTTAGAGAGAGATTTTCCAAAGCAGAGTTCGAATGAAATGGACACTGGTTAAGGAGAGGGTGTGATAGTTGCAAATCTATTTGTTTTCTAGATGTGTGAGTCTTATGCTGCAAAAGTAAGAAAATACATAATGCTTAGGCTTGGTTCGGCTTTCAGTTGAATCTGGAACAAGCATTACTCACTTCTCATTTGCCAACTACACTGGAAGCTTTCATACCCAAACAGTAGTGGATGTGATAGTGGAAAATTTTATCCTCATATTTTTGTTGACAATAAGGCGGGCATCATTCCTGAACTGGCCTATTATTATAGGTTCATATAAAACTACAGTGAACTAAGAGGATAATGTTGTATGTGAGTTGAATATGCAAGCAATACACATAGATGCAATATGCATACTCATATATTTCTGTGTTCTTTTATAGTTGCCAAACAAAATAACTTGTTTTTAGGGAAGAAATGTGTAACTTTTTTTGAAGATTACTTGTTTTTTTTCCACAAACCAGCTAGTAAAGGGTGGAAGAGTCTAAAAGCCAATTAGAGAAAAAAAAAAGAGCATTGCTCAACAAGGGTTTTCTTAAAGTCAAGAGAAATGTAATTGTTTCTCAAGTGAAGTAGGCTGACAGGAGCGAGCAGGATATTCTGAATGCTTGCATCTGGTTTGATTCACATGGTTTCATATTCGTGAAGTTTCAAATTAAAATAAAGCTCGTAGCTAAATGAAATGTTATTTAAACCATGTGAACTGGAGCCAGTGAAAAAATGCATTCTCATAACTGCAATGTGTGAAGTTCTGCTTGGTAAGTCATTTTTCATGGAAGGTATGCAAAATTAAACCAGATACACCTGCATGCTTGCATTAATTCTTGGGGTAAAGTTAGGCCATCCATTCTCATCTAGTTTCTCAGTACAGTTTACTCAACTTTGTCTCTTCTCTTTATGGAGCATCTACAATGTGTGAGGTAGCCCCAGAGGTGCTCCATTGGTAGTATATATTGGTTAGTGCCCTTGAGGGGTTTTCACTCTAATTATGAAGACAGAAGCACATGTCACATGTTTTTGTGTACTAGACTGATTTGTTGAGTACTGTCGAGGCTGATAGAAGAGGAGAAAGAAATAGAATTGGTTGCATATCTTCTTAAGCCAGAAAGCTAGAAACAGATGGCTCTTCAGTGACAAATGGGGATTACTACAGCTGTGAAAAGCCTACACTACTGCTTTGCAAGGTTTTGGGGAGAACTCTTTCATAGTCAATCACAATAGCTGTCTAAATGAAGAATCACCAAATAAGCCTCCTATGCCTATATTAGTCAGGGTTCTCCAGACAAACAGAACCAACTGTACATGTGTATATACGGAGAGGAAAAGATATATTTAAGGGATTTTTTTCATGTGATTGTGAAGGCTTGGTAAGTCTAAAATCTCCAGGGTAAGCTGGCAGGATGGAGACCCAGGGAAGAATGCAGCCTAAGCCAAAGACAAAAGGAATTCTGTCTGCTGGCAGAATTCTTTGTAGCTTAGGAAAGGTCAGTGTTTGTCCTGTTAAGGCCTTCAGCTGATTCGATGAGGCTCATCCACGTTATGGAGGATACTTCTTATTCAGTGTTCACCCATTTAAACATTGATCTTAGCCAAAAATCGCTCCCATGGAAACATACAGAATAATGTTTGACCAACTATCTGGGCCCCATGGCCCAGCCCAAGTTGACACATAAAGCGAAGCATCACATAGCCACTGATGGACCTGGAGCGTGTCTGGGAATATGCTGTATCAGTGAAGACCAGACCCCATATGAGGCATGTAGAGATCCCTGCTTAGTTTCAGCGGGAGAATATTACAATTTAGGCCTTACATTTGCTAGAAGATAGCACCCACAGGGTAAATGACAAAAAGTAATGTAAGAATAAAATACTGGTGAGGTATCTCAGGAAACCAAAAAGGGATCACAGTGTGGAGCTACTCCAATCCCAGAGGAGCTTGAGCTCAGTCAGTACCTTTTCAGCTTGTTTCAAAATGTCAAGACCAAGGATGGGTGTAGCTAGGGGCTGGCTTCTCAACCTGAAGACTGTCATCCATTGTGTAAATCGTCATGACAACCCAACAGCTCTTACTCTAGTGAGCAGGCCCAGGGCATAGCCTTCTAATTTTTTGGTAGAGGAAATTGAAGAGAGTCTCAGCTCAGTGGTGAATTAGACGAAAATTGGAGTCAAGTAGACAACCAGCTCACCACCTGTTAGAGTTGATTCTACACCTGGCTACTTTTAAACCTCAAAGAGTTATTTACCCTTCTCACCACCTCCCACTCTCTACTTTATGCAATTATGCAAAAACACCAGAGACATATCTGGACTCTCTGGGGCTGACACCATTTTTGGCAATCCAATTTAAATTTTTTTCACACTTTCTTCCTCCCCATTGTACCCCTTGTCCTTCCAAATGATGGTTTAAGGAGATTCTTTTCCTAATTAAATTTTCCCCTAAGAATTTATTCCTATTTGACATGCTATTTATCTTAGTAATTTTATTATTTTTCCCCTGTGGTCTTTCTATTATCAGTATGTAAGCTCTATGAAGGTAGAGATGTTTATTTGCTTTGATCACTGTCTTAGTTTCAGTGCTTAGAGCAGTGCCTAGCACATAGTAAACACTCAATAAAGACTTCCTGGATTAATAATTAAATTATTTCTCTGATTGGAATATAGCCAGTATAGATTGGTAGAAATTTCTCCAAGAGGACATAGTGCCCTTTGGGAAGCAGAAAATTTGCCTAGTAGCCAAGCTTACCTATGTAGTACTTGGAGAGATTCAGGAAAATTGGGACTACTCTCCCAAAGAACCCAAAATCAGGATACAAATCAGATTTCATCTTGTTTGGGATGGCCCCTTGATGGAGAGTAAATTTTCTCTTAGGGATGACAACAGAGTCTTTAGGTGAAGAATAAATCAGATTACAAAGCCAACATATTAATTAGTTTTTCCTTTTGCCCTTTTCAGGTTGACAGACTTTTTTGTTTTCTTCTAAAGGGAGATGTATATCATGCAAACAAAAGCAGAAGTTGCCTTCACCGTATTTCCCCTCCTATCATTGGTAAAAGCCAAAGTCCTAAGAGATTGTGATAGGTATCTTGAACAGAGAATGGGAGGGGTAGATAAATGGGGAGACTTTAGAAAGTAAGTGGGAGTAGAGGGGTAGGGAGAATTGCCAAGAATTGAAAGAAACTGGGAAGTAGTGGTTTCCAGAGAGAAGGAGGACCCAAGCCTTTCTTGTTGGTGTTGCCCTTAGGTAGTGTACCCTAGAGGCTGAATCTCAAACAGGGATTGAAATAAAAGATTCACTATACCACCAGCAAGTGGAAATCACAAATCTCATTCATGGCTATAAAGGGCAGATGGTGAGAGCCTCCTTTTCCATTTTAAAGAACCCCATTGGCATCTTTGATTCTGGATCTGACCTGCAGTGGTAGAGATGCAGGTAGATAGATAAGCTCTCAAATCTGGTTTTAGCTTGAGAGGGCTCTTGCCTTCATTCAGGAAAGAATTCAAGGGTAAATCAGTGGTGCTGGATAGTAATCTTTTATTGAACTGGAGCTGTTCCTTGCAGAGCAGAACTCATAGACATTGTGCCTAGAGCCATGAGCTGTGCTTGTTGGCTGTTGGAAACTCTATAGCTGCATATGTGCACTTTCAATTACATGCAAATCAAGGGGTGAGTTAATGCAAATTGAGGGGCTGGTTATAAAGAACTTTTTAGGAAAGAGGTGGTAACTTCCTGGCCATTGTCATGGAAAGGGCAGTAGCTTCCAGTTGGTTGCTGTGGTGGTACTGATGAAAGTGTCTCATGCTAATGAGCAATGAGGGAGGCTAGGGATCACTTTCTTGGCCATCTGCTGGTTCTTGGTGTTTTTTTTTTTCACTTAATCCCATCAGAACCTAAAAATAAGTCCAGCTGGTTTTCTACCTTGTTAACACACACAATTGTTGAATTTGCAGAAACACATCTTCTTTCTTTTCTTCTTCTTCTCTCTTCTTTCCCTTATTTGATGAGTTTAACATGTCTCTATTTTAAAAATATCTTTCCTTTCCAACTTAGACATCAGATTTCAGCGGTCAGTGCAACTAGAACCCTATAGCAGACTTGCAAATATATCTACACTTATATCTTAAAATGAGTCATAAATACACTCATATTTTAAAAACTTAAGATATATTATTACATATACAAATTTTAAATGCACTAAATATTTTTTAAGGCCACTGCAGAGGCAGTTTTACCAAAAAATTATGTGGGGTGGTAAGGAATCAAAGGAAATTGAAATTTAATGGTTACCTCTGTATTGGAGACTTTGAGCCATACAACTTAAAGAAGAAAAAATACACAGTGTTACTTTAAAATCTTGTTTGTAGAAAACTTACTGATTACTTTGCTTCAGTGTTCTTCAGAGCTTTTGAGACTCATTTGTCTTCTTATCTTCAATCACTTAGTATTTTCAGGTTGTTAGACAGCTTTTCCCTCTTTCCATGCTTAATATATATTTTTTCTGTAATTAGGAAGATGTCTCCCCTTTCTAAACAAAGGAAATAATTATTTTCAAAAAGACTTTGGTTTCCACCATCTTCGAAAGTCTGACCTGCAGACCCTGACTCAATGATGAATGAATGAATGCACTCTCACACCATTACAAGTGGGCTAGGCATGGATGTTGGCTGCTTTCAGAGGATGAAATTGCAACCAATTGACCCAGACCCTCTGTCCATTACACATTTATTCCCTCAAGATTTTAGAACAGAAATTCTAAGTTAATGCAGTTGTGGATAATTAACATGGTTAAGAGAATGGTTTTAGGACTGACAAGATCTTTAGGTTGTGGGGGGCAGAATAAATACTATTAACAGATAATTCCCCCTTGATCTTCCCCAGAAATACCACTCAGCACAAAATTAACATGAGTAAACAGAGAGGAGACAAATGGGTGTGGGGTAAGGCCTTTTGATCAGTCTCCATCTCTTTCCTATGCTTATGGTAGTGAGGCCTGCCTTCAGCCTGCCTTAGTAAAACTTTTGGCCTTCCAAAAAGTTTGAGATTACAGTCTATAACTTTTCCTAAGTATTGTCTGTAATATTTTGCCAACCAGCCCAAGTGAATAGCAATAGCCTTTGACATGAAAACAAAATTTGTTTTTTGATTTTATTTTTTTAACCTGGAAAGCTCTACTCTTTCCCCCCTACCAGCCTTTAACCACTTTAAGACTTTCTATTTCAAATATCTTGGTTTATCTGTAATTTGATATTAGAACATCTGTTTGAGCAAAATTCTACAAGACCCTGTAAAATTATATAAAATTTGCATAGTATGGCCATTGTTCACTCTGATTATATGAAAAACTTCAGGTGAAATAATCATCTTTAGCAAGAGAAGAGGCATTCTGCACCCAAGCACATAGCAGAGAGGTCAAAAACATGGGAAGAAAGTTAAGGTTCCTTGGTGTTCAGTCCTACATTTTGTCCCTTTGACCAGTCTTCATTCTTGCTGCTCCCTGTCATTTTGTGCCAACAGCCCTTATATTAATATTTGTCATGTAGGATAAACAGAAAAGGGTTGAATAAATCATCTAGGACTCATTAGTTTCATGCAGTATGTAAGTAAAAAAATAAAATCCTGAGCTCACATTGTTAACTTTTGTTTGTGTGTATTTATGGTTCACTCTACTCTTTAAGAAAAAAAATTCTTCTCTGTGCTCTCTGTGCTTATCTTACTATGATAAGAGTGTTTCAATCACATTAGTTGCTACTTGAATTAAATTACTTAAAGTGCTTCTAAAACTTTAATGTATACATGAATCCCCTGGATATCTTGTTGAAATGCAGATTCTAATTCAGTAAACCAAGTAAAGCCTAAGATTCTGCATTTTTAATAAGCTGCCAGATGATACCAGTGCTACCCATCTTTGCACCACACTTTGACCAGAAAGATTCTAAAAAGGATTATTGGCATTAATGATAAATGGTCTTTTGGAAGAGAAAACAGGACAAATACTCTGAATACAATTAAAAGAGTAGAAGAATAATTAGAAGAATAGAAAACATTACCAATCTCGGAAGCTGATTTTATCACTAGCAAGAATCTTGCTGGAATCTTTCAAAGGATGTTTATGTCAGATTTACCTGAAGGTGAATTCCCAAACCCTTAAATTTGATGAGCTCAGCTTCATCCAGTCCCTGGGCCAATTTTCATTAATCTGGGAAGAATTAGGAAGGTTATCACCATGCATGATTTGGGACTGGTGTGAGACTTGCTTCCTTAAATAAAATATTTTCTGTGCCTAGGGCGAGCCCATATATCCCCTGAGTTGCAGATTTTCCATCCACCCATCCCTCTTCAACCACTCTGGCTACAGGTATAGTTTGTGTGAACGGGCCTCAGCCTTGGAACCTGAGTATGTTATTGATCCTTCTTTTAGGCTGTGTTTTTGTGGTGATTCCCAGCCTACTTTTCTGGGATTGCTAAATAACTCTTAAAATCCTTTTCCCCATAAGGATGGGACATACATCCTATCTTTATAGTCCATAGCCCTCATGAACCACTGTGAGAGAGCCCACCCACTCCAAGTAGAATTACTGCCTCTACCCATGAAATCCAAGGGACAGATAAATTCTCATTGTATCAGTCAAAACAAATGGAAACAATTCTGAATATTAAAACCAAGAATGATTAATTTGTAGAAATTGACTACATGGATGGCAAAGAGCTTAGACACCAAATGGAATGGGGAGCTAACTGATGTATTAGTTATTACAGGGCTGGATAAGACAGTTTTGCCAGACTCCAGGAATAGAGTGGCTCAATAGAAGCTAGAACCACAGCAGAGGGCATGGGAGCTTGGTGAAGATAAAGCCACTGCTCGATACTCTGCCTAATACAGAGGGGAACATGGAGATTACCCAGGCTTTTCCCTTTCCTCCATCATCACATCTCCCGAGGATTCCCCCTATTGGCTGCACTGAACAAAAAGCTAGAAATTCAGATACTTAGATCTGGGATATGCAAACTACAGAGTGGTCCCCACCTGCTATGTTACAGAACAGAGTTGGTTTGTTGGGTCTAAAGGAGAGGAAGGAGAGCAAGGCATTGACCCACAGGCAGATAGTTCTGTAAATATATGCACTCAGCAGAGCATGCTGTCCTGGAGGTTAACATCAGTGCAGATCAAACTCAAGCCCTCTTTTGCCCATTAACAGTGTGACTATTAGACTGTTCAGTATCTCTCTCCAGGCAGCCCATAGCTAAGAAAATCTCTCTCAGCCTCAGTCCTGCTGTTCTCCCCTCTCTCTGACAGCTCAATATAGTAATACAAGCTTGCCTTGAGCCAAGGTCACATGAGTTATGACACATGATGCAGAAGTAATTTCTTGAATGTTTATTTCACACACTGTTGATGAAATATGAAACCATCTTTAATTTCCCCTTTTAAATCTGAAAATCTTAGGTTGTCATAAAATTCAGAATGTATGAGGCTGTTCTGAAATTCTATAAAAGGCATTTTTCTCCCTGCTTCTATTTTTTTTTTTTGTACTAGAAACTCAGGAGACTCTGATATTTCATATTGCTTACTTTACTCATAAATAAGATGAGGTTTAGTTTTGAAGTTGGGCAGTAAAATTTGGCTAGATTTACATTTTGGAGAAATGTGATCAAATATTTCCCAAGCAACTCTTCCAGCAATAAACAATGCCGCTTTGGCAAATTAAATTGAAAATTAAAAAAATACATATTCATTCTGACTATTATCTAGGTAAAAATATATCTTCTTTTCCAGTTGATGAGTTATAATTTTCATTAGATAAATGCATGGAAATTGTTACCTGTTTTGCCTGAAAATATATACTTATTATTATTTTATATTATTAAAAACAATCATGCAGATAATTTAGCTCCCAAACTCAATTCCTCAGAATAAAGGTATGGTGAAGTTAGGCATTACATATGTTAGCCCAGAAAAAATAAATGAATAAATAAACATGTTTTTAAACTCTTGCATTTGTGTTGTTCATGAAGAAGTATATTTAGTTTAGTTAAAAAACCTTAAAAACCAACTGCAATATAAATATGTATTTAGCAGATTAAAAAATGATTTCAACTTTTAGATTCAGGGGTACCTGTGAAGGTTTGTTACATAAGTATATTGCGTGATGCTGAGGTTTGGGATACAAATGACACCATCATTACCCACGTAATAAGGAGAGTACACAATAGTTAGTTTTCCAACTCTTGTCATCTGCCACCTGTCTTCCCTCTTGTAGTTTTCAGTGTCTTTTGTTGGCATCTTTTCATCATTAAATCCACCATTGATGGGCACTTATGTTGATTCCATGTCTTTGCTATTATGAATAGTGCTGCAATAAACATATAAGTGCATGTGTCTTTTTGGTAGAATAATTTTCTTTTGGCTTTATACCCAGTAGTGGGATTGCTGGGTGCAATGGTACTGCTCTTTTTTATTTTATTTTTATTTTTTATTTTTATTGCATTTTAGGTTTTGGGGTACATGTGCAGAACGTGCAAGATAGTTGCATAGGTACACACATGGCAGTGTGTTTTGCTGCCTTCCTCCCCTTCACCCACATTTGGCATTTCTCCCCAGGCTATCCCTCCCCATCTCCTCCCCACTGTCCCTCCCCTATTCCCCCCAATAGACCCCAGTGTGTAGTACCCCCTTCCCTGTGTTCATGTGTTCTCATTTTTCCTCACCCGCCTCTGAGTGAGAATGTGTGGTATTTCATTTTCTGTTCTTGTGTCAGTTTGCTGAGAATGAAGTTCTTGAGTGAGAAATATTCAGACTGCTTTTCATAGTGGCTGAACTAATTTACATTCCCGCCGACAGTGTGCAAGCACTCCCTTTTCTTCACAGCCTCACCAGCATCCGCTGTTTTGACTTTTCTATAACAGCCATTCTGACTGGTGTGAGATGGTATCTCACTGTGGTTTTGGTTTGCATTTCTCTGATGATTAGTGATGTTGAGCATTTGTTCATATGTTTGTTGGCTGCTTGTATGTTTTCTTTTGAGAAGTGCCTGTACATGTCTTTTGACTAGTTTTTCATAGGGTTATTTGTTTTTTGCTGTTCAATTGTTTAAGTTTCTTATAGATTCTGAATATTAGACCTTTGTCAAATGCATAGTTTGTAAATATTTTCCCCCAGTGTGTAGTTTGTCTGTTCACTCTTTTGCTGTGCAGAAACTCTTTAGTTTAATTAGGTCCCAATTGTCTAATTTTGTTTTTGTTGCAATTGCTTTTGAGGACTTAGTCAAAAATTCTTTCCTAAGGCTGATGTCCAGAATAGTGTTGCATAGGTTTTCATCCAGGATTCTTATAGTTTGAGGTCTTACATTATTTTTATATTATGAAATGTCTTAAAACTTTTAATTTTTGTGGGTACATAGTGTGTATGTGTGTGTGTGTGTGTGTGTGTGTGTGTGTGTGTATATATATATATCTGGGATGCAGAAGATATGAGGTCTCACATTCACATTTTTAATCTGTCTAGCATTAATATTTGTATATGGTGAGTGGTAGGGGTCCAGCTCCATCTGGATATGGCTAGTTAGCTATCCCAGCTGCAATTGTTGAATAGGGACTTCTTTCTCCATTGCTGATTTTTGTTGACTTTGTCAAAAATCAGATGGCTGTAGGTATGCAGCTTTATTTCTGGGTAGTCTGTTCTGTTCCATCGGTTTATGTGTCTCTTTTTGTACCAGCACCTCACTGTTTGGTTACTGTAGTGTTTTAGCATAGTTTGAAGTCAGGTAAACTTCAAACTTTGTTTGAAGCTTTGTTCTTTTTGTTTAGCATTGCTTTGGCTATTAAGGCTCTTTTTTGGTTCCAAATGTATTTTAAAATAGTTTTTTTCCTAATTATGGAAAAATGACATTGGTAGTTTGATAGAAATGATGTTGATTCTGTAGATTGCTTTGGTTAGCATGGCCATTTTAATGATCATACATATTCCAATGTATTATCATGGACTATTTTTCCACTTGTTTGCGTCATCTATAATCTCTTTTAACAGTGTTATATAGCTTTCCTGTAGACATCTTTCACCTCCTTGGTTAGATATATTTCTATTTATTTTATTTTATTTTTTGTGGCTATTGTAAATGGGGTTGCATTTTTGATAAGGCTCTTGGCTTGAATGCTTTTGGGGTATCGAATTGTTACTAATTTTTGTGCATCAACTTTGTGTCCTGACACTACTGAAGTAGTGTATCAATTCCAGGAGCCTCTTGGTAGGGCTTTTAGGGTTTTCTAGGTGTAGAATCATATCATCAGTAAAGAGGTAGTTTGACTTCTTCTCTTCCTGTTTATATGCCTTTTTATTTCTTTATCTTTCCTGACTGCTCTGGCTAAGACTTCCAGTACTATGTTGAAAATGAGTAGTGAGAGTGAACATCCTCGTCTTGTTCCAGTTCTCAGGGGGTATGCTTCCAGCTTTTGCCTATTCAGTGTGATGTTGGTTGTGTGTTTGTCATAGATGGCTCTTATTATTTGAGGTATGTTCCTTATATCTAGTTGGTTGGGAGTTTTTATCATGGAGGGATGTGTGATTTTATCAAATGCATTTTCCGTGTCTATTGA
The DNA here is from genome assembly GCA_031835075.1 of Saguinus oedipus. NCBI lineage: Eukaryota > Metazoa > Chordata > Mammalia > Primates > Cebidae > Saguinus > Saguinus oedipus. Next base: position 53,225,784 of record CM063186.1, on the reverse strand, counting down.
AATGATCATATGGTTTTTGTTTTTAATTATATTTATGTGGTGAAGTACATTTATTGATTTGTAGATGTTGAACCAACTTTGCATCCCAAGAGTGAAGCCAGCTTGATCATGGTGAATTAACCCTTTGATGCCCTGCTGAATTTGATTTGTTGAGGAATTTCATATCTATGTTCATCAGGAATGTTGGCTTATAGTTTTCCTTTTTGTAATGTCTTCGTCAGGTTTTAGTATCAGAGTGATGCTGGCTTTGTAGAATGAATTACAGGGGAGTCCCTCCTGCTCAAGTTTTTGGAGTAGTTTTAGTAGAATGATTACTAGCTCTTCTTTGTACATCTGGTAGAATTTGGCTGTGAATCTATCTAGTCTGGGGATTTTTTTGTTGGTTTGTGGAGTTTTTTATTACTGATTAAATTTCAGGCTTCAACATTGATCTGTTCAGGGCTTCAATTTAGTCCCTATTCAATCTTTGGAGATTATGTGTTTCCAGGAATTTATTCATTTCTGTTCATAACAGTCTGAGGATATTTTGTATTTCTGTGATATCAGTTGTAATATCACCCTTTCTTTTTTTCTTTGTCAATTTAGGTAGCAGTCTCTCAATCTTGTTAATTCTTTCAAAAATCTAACTTGTGTTTTTGTTAATTCTTTGTATGATTTTTGTCTCAATTTTGTTCAGTACTCCTTTGATTTTAGGTATGCCTTTTATTTTCCAGAAGGTTTTCTTAATGTGGAGACTTTTGCATGCATAAACCTAACATGAAAAATCTGTATGAACTAAAATTTTTACCCTTCATTAAGTAGCAAATGATCTATGATTTCCCATTGTTACTCATAAACACTAACATATATTTACTCTTTGCTGTTATTGAATTGGTTTTATCTTTGATACATTTTCTGACAAATTTGAGACTAAGCTTCCCTAAAATGTTAAGATTGCTTCAAAAATAATGATATGACTTGTATTGAATTTGAAAATTAAACATATAATTTTCTAGTTTTTTCATTTTATTTATGAATTTTTTTTCAAGAACAGAAAACAAATTCACTCATTCCATAGGTAATCTATGTCAACTTGCCCAATAATCTCTTCAAAAAACTTTAAAGCTATTTATCAGAAATTATTTTATATACAACCAAGTAATTCATCCTGTGTTCTTCCTTTATTTACAGCTTTTTGTTTTCGTTGCATAAAATTATCACTTGGTTTTTCCACATTAGTGTTGATTTCTGGCTATATCAGAAAAAAAATTATCCAAACTGGGATTGGTTTGGCTTTTGTCAGAAGTCCAGGAAAATTATTCTTTATATCTGACAAGACTACAAAAACAGGATTTTCTTTGTGTATTCTCTGTGGGTATGAAATTAAGCACACTCAGCATCCTTCCTGTGAACTGGACTATCGATACGCAGGTGTTATGATGAGAGATGAATAAAAGAAACAATGACAGGCTCAGTTTCTCAGTTTTTCTATCGCCACGATAATGTTACATAATAAACTGTCTCAAAAGCCTACTTGGAATAACAATAATTTATTAATTCTCATGCATCTGTGTTAGTTGGGTGTTAAAAAAAATTCTTAAAGAAGTTTAAATTTATCAGAGTTTATTTGTGCAAAAATCATCAACAACAATATTCTCAAACTGGGCAGTCCTCAGAACCAGAAGAGTTGCTAAGAACTTCTGCCTGCTACATGGTCCAACGGCATTTATAAACAAAATGTGAAAGTACTGCAAAGAGAACAACTTGGCTGGGTGTGGTAGCACTGCGATCTACACGTTTTTTTTTTTTTTTTTTTGTTTTGTTTTTTTACATTTTTACATAAGTTTCTTTTTTAAGTGCTATGAGATAGAGATTCAGCTGTTGTCAGCTGAACTTCACTCATTGTTTTTGCAGTTAGCTGGTAAACTAGGGGCTGAGGTTACTAGGCTATACTCTATGTTGTGTCTCCAAATCTAGCTGAGTAGCTTAAACTTGTTCTTATGGAAAAGGCAAAGGAACAAAAGACAGAAGCCTTTTTGAGGTCTAGAGCTGGAATAGCCTAAATCACAGGGCCTGCCTAGATTCAAGGAGTGGGAAAATAGATAAGAGGAGCTTCAAAATCACATTGTAAAAAAAAAAATGTTTATAAAGAGAAAGAAAGATTTGAGACCACTCTTTTTCTTTTGCAGTAAATCCATCACACTGACCAATTTTCTTTTTCTCAAAATGTGGCTAGTATTACTTGATTCTTCTACTCTTCTAATGTCTTTTTCATTACTACATTTCATGTATGTTGTCTCTTGGGTCATTGAGAGAAGATAATTTGGCCGGAGTTTGGCTATTGAAGGTGTATAAACGAGGATTCTCCAGAGAAAGAGAGCCAACAGAGGAACAGAAACACAGAAACAGAATCGACAGTACTGAGACAACAAGATATGTCTCTATCTATTTATCTATCCATCTATCTATCCATCTATCTATAGATACATACACACACAAGATTTTTAAATTTATATTAAAATATATAACATAATGTTTTGATATGCATATTGAAATGATTATTAGAGGCAAGAAAATTAACATATTCATCATCTCACATAGTTACCCTCGTGTGTGTGTGTGTGTGTGTGTGTGTGTGTGTGTGTGTGTGTGTGGTAAAAGTAGCTAAAATTACTGTTAGTAAATTTCTAGTATGCAATGTAATTTAGTTAACTATAGCCCTAATGCTGTAATTTAGACATCTATCCTACTTTTTTCTATAATATTTTAAGGAATCGGCTAATGTAACTGTGGGACTGGCAAGTCCAAAATCTGTAGGGTAGGCCAGTAGGCTGGAATTCGGGAAGAGCAGATGTTACAGCTCAAGTTTGAAGACATTCTGGAGTCAGGATTCAGTCTCATGTGACCTTAGTCTTATTTCTCTTAAGACCTTCAAATGATTAGATGAGGTCTACCACATTATGGAGGATAATCTGCTTTAGTCAAAGTCTACTGATTTAAATTCTACTGTTATGTAAACAACACCGTCCCAGAAATATCTAGATCAATGTTTAACCAAATATGTAGGTACTGTGGTTTAGCCACGTTGACACACAAAATTAATCATCACAGAAGATTGTAGTATTTTCCAACCAGGAGAATTTTTGTTTTGTTTCGTTAGGTGCTTTGGGCAAATGACCAAAAAATCTAGTGCAGGAGTAAGCAAACTTTTTCTGTAAAGGGCCCAGTAGTAAAAATTCTCTATTTCATTGTACTTTAAAAAAAATTCTGTAAAAGTGTAAAAAAAAAAACAAAACAAAACATTTTTAGGTCACAGGGCTTATAATCTCTAAGACATGACCTGAGTTTGTTTCATGAGCCATAGTTTACTGATCTTTTGTCTAGTGAATGGAGTTTTACTAAGCAAATCACTATAATTCAGCCTATTTTAGGAATGGAAAAAACCCTTCCAGTGCCATGGTTTTAGATGCTCAAATGTTAAATGTATTCAGCCAAGAGCAGATTTAAGAGTGATCAGTTGCCTCCTAAGGTCATGTACCCTTTTCTATGGCAAAATGCTGCCCAGAAGATGCTATACAGGCTATGTGCAGAGAATAAGGTACCCAGAGTCTCACAGGTATGTTCTAGGTTGAAGGGGAGACTTTTCCCCAGTGGCATCTCTGTTATGATTAGTCAAACAAACTTATGACTCAGAGTTACCTAGAAGTTAGGTGCTCTGGAGCACATCACTGTATTGCAGCAACATAAATTAGTATGAAAAAAAAAAAAAAAAAAAAAGCTATTTTCCCTACCAATAGAAAACTTTCTCTGGAAAAAAATGGAGGGAAGATAATTGAGCTCAGGAGGCTTTTACTTAAAGGCCAAAAGTTTATGTTTTGTCGACTCAAATATACACATAGAAAAGTACATGAATGATACGTTTTATGCATTTTTACCTGCACAACTTTATGAATTTTCACAAGGCGAATATTCCGTCATAACTACTATTTGTTTCAAGTAATAGAACATTACCAAAACACCAGAAGATGCCTGCATTTTGTCACTATATCGCTCCTCTCCCAATACAGCAATTATCTTGATCCAATACCATAAATTATTTTTCCCTCTTTTTATTTTTACTTATCATCTAGCTCATTAATTCTCTATCTTAGATGGCCTATTGTTAAATTCATCTATTGATATGTTATTTTCAGTAATTGTATTTTTTAAAATGGGTTTCTAGGAGTAGGTCTATAATTAGTCTAGTACTATTATCTAGAACTAAATCTTCATTATAGATTCCAGTGTTTGGAGAATGAAATTCTACATTTTGTCATCTGTTTTACTAAACAGATGTATTGTAATGACTATAAGATCTGTTTCTAGTAATTCTTATTTCTGGACTTCATTCATTCTAATTTTTCTCTCAGTTTAGTCATTTAGTCAGTTTTCCTTGTATGTCTGGTAATTGAATATCAGATAATTTAAATGAAATATTTTAGGGATTATTTGGGATCTGGCTAATGTTTTTCTCTGCCAGTAAGAATTTATTTTTTTTTTGGCAGAGAATTAAAGTAGATGAATATTAGCCTTAAGCAGGCTGTGATTGAGCTGATGTGAAGTTGGGTTTTAGTTTTAGGAAATCTGATTTGGTTTGTTTTGGCTCTATCTTTCCAGGATCTTAATAGAAGCTGGGACCTCTTGTTATTATCTCCATAGCCCATTAGAAAGTTAAAAGTTTTGTTTGGCTTTCTGGCTTCAGTTTAATTCCTTAGTTTCTTGCTTAAGATCTGGCAAATGTCAATGGGAGCATAGCAAATAAATAGTTGGGCTCTGCTTCTTGTCCTTTCTTTTTCTCAGATTCTGGTGGCTCAGCTTGTTTGTCTGAGTACTCTTCAATATCTTCAATACTATATTTGTCTGTGTGTGTATGTGTATATGTATAATATTTTGTCTGTCTTTTAAAGTTGTTTTCAATGGAATGGTTAGTAGAATATGATCCAATAAAATTGCCAAGTGATAAATTAAACCAAAAAATGTCTTTTTAAAATGTTTAAGAATATTAAATCATAAGGTAAAGCTTTCAGTATAGTGATACTATCAAAGTAATTTCAGTACCATGAATAGTGAGCTAATTCACAATGTCGGACTCTTTTAAGAGGGTCTTTGATTAGGTAAGGTATAGATGGTATTTATACATTTCATATGAGTGTCTTAAACTTTCTATACTGGAGCAAGACTGAGGGCAAGATAATTGTTTTAGGAAATGTAGAGAAAAATGTGTAAAAGTTTTTATTTGCTTGCCAAAATAATGCATTCTTAAATTGCTCTACTTTAACAATCAACACTTACAGATTATGACTTTTCATGCAGAGGAAACAAAAAACACACAAAGACAATGCAAATTTTTCACAAATTATCTAAGAATATATAATTTTATTTTATTTTCATAATATGTTTCAGTTAATTTTTTAAATATTTAAATACAATGTCCTAAAAAAAAAACATATTGCATAAGACCCGCACAACATATGGTGGTGGTAATCAACATCTTTAAAACTGGTAAGGATGGCTGGACGCAGTGGGTCATGCCTGTAATCCCGGCACTTGGAAAGGCTGAGGCGGGCAGATCATGAGATCAGGAGTTCATGACCAGCCAGGCCAATGTGGTGAAACCCCATCTTACTAAAAATACAAAAATTAGCTGGGAGTGATGGCACGCGCCTGTAGTCCCAGCTACTTGGGAGGCAGAAGAATTCCTTGAACCTGGGAGGCCGAGGTTGCAGTGAGCTAAAATCATGCAACCACACTGCAGCCTGTGCAACAGAGAGAGGCTCTGTCTCAGAAAAAAAAAAAAAATGGTAGGGATACTGGGAAGACAGTCACGAAGGCAAAAAAAAGTCAAAACAAAAACGTATTTTGGGAGAGGAAGATTCAAAATCTCACTCTCTCCTTGAATTATATATCTTTCTTTACTTCAGTAATTGTTCCTTTTTAAAAACATACATATTGTTTTTCAGTCTTCTGTCAGAGAGCTTTTTTAGAATCTTCTTTTGCAGTAATATAATGCCTTAAAGTGGGCTGGGTGAGGGAAGGACAGGCCGAGGAGTGGGTGAAGCACAACTTGTTCATCTGCTTTATTATAAGATTGTTTTCCCCCAGAATGTCTGTGCATACTGCACTGAAGTATTCTATAATAATAAGGGCAGAGCACAGGAAACTGCCATTCCTGCTGAAATGGTCCAAAACCCACACATCACTTTGAGTTCTAAAGATTTGAATTTATTTTTATTTTGCTTTTGCATTAAGATGAGAAAAAAGCCAAACTTGTAATTCAACATATTGGAAGAATTAGTCTTCAGGATTTTAAAACAGACAGAATAGGATCAGATGATTAGTGCTCTACATTGCTGACCTAGTTTGCATCTTTCTGTTTAGTTTCCTTATAATTATGAATTATTAGAGTTGTCTGTGACTTCAAAAAGCAATGTTTATGATTCTGTAAAATGGAATTTTAAGCTTCTCATGGGTATGTGGTCATAAGATTGTATTCCTCCTCCACAGATATTTTTTATTTTGGTGGACACTTTCATATTGCCTACTTTTATTTAGAAATTTTAAGTTATTTCTTTAGAAAATCATCTATCAAAAATAACATTATTTTGTGATGTATGATGGAGACGTTTTCATAGCTTCTTAGTATTATTTCCTGATATTCTTTTTAATCCATTTTATGCCACAATGATGGACCTTCCAACCCATATCCAGTCCCCAGATACACTGTGTTTGCAGGCAGCCCTGACTTTGCACTTGCTTCTTTCCCCATGTAACTGCTTGCCCACCTCCTTCACTCATGCTTGAAAACCAAGCTCAAATGTCATCTATATGAGAACTCCCAGACTTTATGTAAAAAGTCATTCTTGTATTTGTAAAAACAACAAACTGGTTTTTTGGTCAGGGACCTGACCTGACCCCAGGTTTGGCCAGGATGTCATTTGCTCTGGGTCCCACAGTGTCTACACTGAGTCCAAGGGCATATGTGTGTTATTTTCTGGCTCCAGGACAGAGAGAGTGCCAGAAATCAGCCATGGGCTGATTAGAAAGCTGTGGGACCAGAGATGTTCTCTTTAGTTGTTTGCTGGTTATATTTTGATTGTTATGATTTAGTTTTTGGTTTCATTTGAGTGGGTTGGCTGGCCCCCTTTTTGGAGTTGGAAGCTGTATCATGTCAGGGGATTCAGAGGGGGGTTGGTTAGCTTGAGCTGCTTTCAGCTTTACCTGGGGACAAAAGGAGCATGATAGCATGGTCATTGGTCCCACTGGGCAGAACGTGTATCTTCAGTTTCTTTTGGGGATTGGCATCCTCTTTACTCAGATGTTTCCCAAAGGAACATTAAACTCAAATACGGGGTCAGGTGTGGCGACTTATGCTTGTAATCCTAGCACTTTGGGATGCCAAGGCAGGAGGATCACTTGAGGCCCAGGAGTTTGAGATCAGCCTGGGCAATGTATTGAGAGCCCATCTCTTTAAAAAGAAAGAAAGAAAGAAAATTAATTTTTTTTTTTGTTTATTTGTTGTTTGTTGTAGACAAGTCTTGCTCTGTTGCCTAGGCTGTAGTGCAATGGCACAATCTCAGCTCTACTACAACCTCCACCTCCAAGGTTCAATCAATTCTCCTGCCTCAGCCTCTCGAGTTGCTGGGATTGTAGATATCTGCCACTGCACTCAGCTAATTTTGTATTTTAATAGAGATGGCTTTCCCCATGTTGATCAAACTGATCTCGAACTCCTGACCTTAGGTGATCCACCTGTCTTGGCCTCCCAAAGTGTTGGGATTACCAGCATGACCCACTCTGTTTTATAATTATTTGAAATATGTTTGCTTCTCTCTATCAAGTTGTGAATTTATTTGTGGCAATGACAATCTTTTATTATTCTTTGAATTACTGATGTTTCATATGGTCCTAGGCCCAAGTACACAATTAATAAATCCTCACTGAAAATTAAAAAACTGAATCTAATTTAATATCCCAAAGGCCAGCATTTCTTTTGATATAATCTGCTTTATATTCAGGTTTTCATTGCTCTTCTTATTATTTAATTAAACATATTCTGTGAAGAGTAAAAGTGTATTTATATTAATGTACAGGTCTGTAAAATATCTAATACTTGATATTGTATCATTTCTAAAGATATATAGTATTCATTAACTACTAAAATATATGCTTTTGAGAGAATGTTCATACGGGTTTTCTTAGACTGCTTCGGCCTGTCATCCCTTTAGAAGTTTCTGGCAAAACTGAAATGAATGATGGCAACAATTCATTGACAGATTCAAGTCTTAGACTGTAACATCAGCTTGCTTGAAATGGAGCTCTTTAGAGTATCAGGAGATGAAGAGACATCATGTGTGCCTTTTATGGGAAACTTTCTCTCTGGAGTATCAGTGCCCAACCATGTAGAAGAAAAGAAGGAACTGACTGCCTTTATTCAGCATGAAGCAAGCTTAAAACCTTTGCCCCAACGAGAGCCAATGTCTAGTCAAAGGAATGCATTTGGACAGTATCACCACTGTATTTGGTTACAAGAGAAACTAATATTCTATTTGGAAAGAATCGGTATCTTTTATAGTGTTAACTCAAGAGGAATTTCACCATAGTATAACAGTGACCTAAATCAAACTATAAGTATGGTTTCTACTAGTAAAGAAAATGTCTTTACAGTACAATGATGGCTTGGTTTTAAAGAAAATGTTCTGTGGTTACTTAAAACTTTTCTTACTCATGAAATAAATATTGTCTGCTTACTATTTATTTAGTAACATTGTGCATAGGACATTGTTCATCAACCTAACTCTGGATTCTACTCAAATGCAATCTATAGCCAGATTCTTTAACTTTGAATTCTTCAGAGTCACTAATATTCCTCTTACGTTTTCCAGTATTTCAGGTAATCATGCATATCCACTGCCCAAGCCAGCAAATCTAAATCTCTTAAGACTTCCAACAGTGCTTGCTACCATGAGAACATTTAGTTCCTAGAAGTTAAAAACATATCTTTAAGCAACTCATAATTTCTGGCTTCAGATTTAAACTGATGTCAGATGCCAGAGTCAATTACCCCCTGAATTGATGTGATCTCAATTCCATATGGCTCCATTAGCCCACTGCTATGTAGTTAATTACCTGAGCTAGGCGATTTTTTTTTGAGATGGAGTCTCTCTCTGTCACCCAGGCTGGAGCATAATGTGTGATCTCAGCTCACTGCAACCTCCACCTCCTGGGTTCAAGTAATTCTCCCACCTCAGCCTCTCAAGTAGCTGGGATTACAGGCAGGCACCACGACACGTGGCTAATTTTTGTGTGTGTGTTTTTAGTAGAGATGGCGTTTCACCATATTGGCCAGACTGGTCTCAAACTCCCAACTTTTTGATCTGCCTGCCTTGGCCTTGCAAACTGCTGGAATTACAGGTGTGAGCCATCGCACCTGGCCACCAGGCACATTCTTACGGGGAAACAAAGGGTCTTCAGTTCAGATACATATCAGGCTTCATTACCTTGTAGTGTGAAGGTTAGCTCCTTACTTGAAAATATTTGGAAAGAGTGGTCTGTGAATCTCAATATTGAGAGTGCATAATTTTTATCACCTGGGGCATTTAAAATGACAATCAGGGGCCCCACCTCAAGATAATCTAGTCCACTGCATTGAGTTGTTGATGCAGATTTTGGAGATGCAAAAATATCACTTTTAAAACGCTCTTTTGAGACTTATACCCATATCTTGGTGGATTTGGAAGTGATCTGGAGAGCCACAGGGGCTGGTAAAGACAGTCGTGGGGGGCGGGGGGAAGAAGCTCCAGGGGAAGGCTAGGAGCATTAAGGAGCAGGGCACTGAGAAGATAGAGACCCAAAAATGTTTTTGTTCACTTTAAAATGTTACCACTGTGTTCATGCATAATGAGGAATCGCTTGGGGTTATAATCACATTCTAGTGAGAAGTGACTGCTGAAATAATTAAGGGTATTGACTCTGTGTCAATGAGGAGTGAATGACTGCCTTTGGTGATACTGAAGTGAGGCTCTACTCAAAGCACTGATCAAGCTTATATCCTTGGATTTGACTCTGTTCTCTGTGTCCCTTGTACCATGCAGTGGAGATCTTATGTAAGAAGTATGAAGACAGACAGTTGGGGTCAGATTAAAAAAGGGCCAATCACAAGGAGCAGTATAATTCTGCTTGTTAGGAGGGAGAATGAGTTGGTATCTGCTCCTCATTCTCAGTCAAAGCTGGAAACCCAGTGAAACCCCTACACAGTCAGGCATCAGTCCAGAGAGGTGACCACTATTACATGTTGCTATCACATTCCAGGAGGAGGGCTCTAGCCATCTATGCATGGAGTGGAGGACAAAAATGAGAAAACCAAGTGAATGCTGTTGGCTGTCATTGTGTATGTGTGTGTGTGTGTGTGTGTGTGTGTGTAACTCAACGAGTGCCTTCTGTACCCTCCTTTGATCACATATTTTTGTATGTGTTCATGCATTCTGTCATTTGATGATTGTACTAATATTTATTAAGGGTTCACTTTGAGCCAGGCACAGTACTAAATGATGAAAATGACACAATCATTGCAAAATTTAGTCTAGCGAGAGAAACAGATGAGGACAGATAGTAAGAATGCTGAAGAGTAAGTGCTATGACAAGAAAATATGGGCACCTTGGATGCACGAAGAAGGAAACATTGCTTGGACTTGGAGGATCCAGGAAGGATTCCCATTAGAAGGAAAATCTGAGCCCTGAAGGCTGACAATTATTAGTCCAGTAACAGAAGTAGTAGGGCTGAAGACAAAAGGAATTAACTTGTGAGAGTAATGTAGCAGTAGAGATCATGGAGTGATCAAGGAGCTGAAAAGCCAACATGTGCCAGGACCATCTTTGTAACTCTGCTCTCATGCTGCCAATAAAGACATACCTGAGACTGGGTAATTTATAAAGTAAAAATGTTTAATGGACTCACGGTTCCACATGGCTTGGAAGGCCTCAGAATCATGGCAGAAGATGAAGGAAGAGCAAAGGGATGTCTTACATGGTGGCAGGCAAGAGAGAACTTGTGCAGGAAAACTCCCCCTTTTAAAACCGTCAGAGCTCCTGAGACTTATTCACTATCATGAGAACAGCACAGGAAAGGCCTGCCCCCGTGATTCAATTACGTCCCACTGGGCCCCTCCAATGACACAGCGGAATTGTGGGAGCTACAATTTAAGATGAGATTTGGATGGGGACACAGCCAAACCATATGAACTTTGAAACCTGGAAATATGTGTTTCAAAGGATGAGGCTGTAGAGGTAAGCATGGAGAAAATGGAACCTCACTCGGTCTCAGGAATTTAGAGATGAATAAAGCAGACTTGTACCCTCAATATATTTATATTGGAGAATGCTCTTTTCATTCCATTTTTATAAATTTATGAACCAACTGGGAATATGTATTGCTCAAATTCAATAGACTCTATTCCTTATTTTAGATCCTACAAATAAATAATACATTTTATTGAAAGTGTCATTCTTTAAGCTAAGAATATCAATAATGATGAAGTTTAAATAATGTAGTAATGAATATTCATAGACTCTGTGCTAGATACTTTTCTAAATACTTAGTATTAATATAGTTAATCCTTATGAACAGTTTTTTGCAGTAGATATGATTATTATTTTTCCTCTTATGGAGGAGCAGACAGAAACATCAGAAGGTTATGTAATTTGCTCAAGTTACATCAGAGCTTCTCACTACAGAAGTCCATCTCCAGAATCTTCTTGATTCTTGTGTTATATAGCCTCTCTGATTTAAGAAATGGCTAGAGTAAAAGATCCAAATAATAGAATTTCTTCAGTGGGTTGAGATGTCTGGTTGAAGACTCAAAGTGTCTGGTTTCTAGTCAGTACTAGAGAAGCTACCATCTTTACCATCAAAAAATATGGCAGAGGCGGCTAGTTTTAGTTAACTGTTGAACTCATTCTTAATTCTTGCAACCCCATCTATTATTGCAGATTCTTCCTGGGTATACTGGGCTTTCACTAGCTTTGTAGAGATAAGACCTGACATCTCTCTTTTGACCTCCACCTATACCTCTTGCTTCTTGCCACACCGATTCTCAGCAGTTGTTATGGGAACCCACTTGGTTCTCACACATGTACAACCTGGAAATGCAGGAGAGCTGATGCAATAGGATGGGTGAGAGTCTATAGATCAATGCTTTCTCCTAGTTCTAAGATGTATTTCATAAGACTCATCAGATGGTCCTGTTGGTTTGGGCACAGTCTGTTGTAGCAGTTGGCCATTTTGATAATGCAGCTTTGTACGAGCTTTTCCTCTTTCATGGATTCACTGTTCCTGGACTTCTCTTTAGCTCTCTGGAATTATGCTTGTGTATGAACTCCTGGTATGCAAACCTTTATCTCAGATTCTGCTTTGGAGGAACACAGACTAAGACAGTGTTAGGTCCATATGACAGAGAAATTAGGTAATAACTTGTAGTTTAAATGCAGATACAAAATTGCTATTCCTATGGGAATAAAATAATGTTGATTCTCTTTTTAGATCTAGAAAGTGGGAAACAAAATGTATATAAAAGTCTTCACTCTGAGTTCCTCATACAAAACACCATAAGATTTTCTTCTAAAGTACAGAAATTAAGAAGTACTATACAGATAGAGCCTATTATAGTGAAGTTAGCCAAGCAACATTTTAGCTCCTGGTTCCATCATAAAATAGTTATATAATTTGGGAACGATAATGTCTTCATGACTTAGTACTTTTCTTTTCTGGCTAGAACACAGAAATATGGATGATTTTAACTCATATTTGCATAGTATTTCCTAGAATGGTGTTTATAATGCCCTTTCTGCTGTTTAAAGTATGTCTTTGCGTAACAACATACGTGTCTGGAATTGTGAAGGGTGTGAGTCTTTTACCCTATTTGCAAACTTAAAAATCAGCCTGCCATGGATTCATGGATGCTGACAGAAGATGCAAGACCTTGAGGTCAGAAATGATGGCAGTTTAGGCCAGGCACGTGGCTTACGCCTGTAATCTCAGCACTTTGGGAGGCTGAGGTGGGTGCATCACGTGGTCAGGAGATCAAGACCATCCTGGCCAATGTGGTGAATCCCCATCTCTACTAAAATACAAAATGTTACCCAGGGGTGGTGGTGCATGCCTGTAGCCCCAACTACTTGGGAGGTTGAGGCAGGGGAATAGCTTGGACCCGGAGGTAGAGGTTGCTTTGAGCTAAGATGACGCCACTGCACTCCAGCCTGGGCAACAGAATGAGAGTCTGTCTCGGAAAAAAAAAAAAAAGAAAAGAAAGAGAAAAAGGCAGTTTATTATTTGCAGCAATAGCAGTCACTAGAGCATTAACATTTTTTGTGCTGTTTCCTCAGTCTCAATTCCCACAGAAAGATGCAAACATTTTCAGGTGATTCTTGTATACTTAGTGATTTGTATTACAGTCAAGGAATTCTGAACTTAGGGAACTCAAATCTTTTTTTTTTTTTGAGATGGAGTTTCACTCCTGTTACCCAGGCTGGAGTGCATTGGCGCGATCTCGGCTCACCGCAACCTCCGCCTCCTGGGTTCAGGCAATTCTCCTGCCTCAGCCTCCTGAGTAGCTGGAATTACAGGCATGCGCCACCATGCCCAGCTAATTTTTTGTATTTTTAGTAGAGACGGGGTTTCACCATGTTGACCAGGATGGTCTCGATTTTTTCCCTCGTCATCTACCCGCCTCGGCCTCCCAAAGTGCTGGGATTACAGGCTTGAGCCCCCGCACCTGGCCTCAAATCTTTTATAATGAGAAGTAAGATGCCTGCCCCTTTCCTTGGCAGGAGTCATTATCTTTACTAAGCTGGAGAGTACGCAAACATGCTTTTTAATTTGGAGGGAGACATTATCTTTCTGTTTCAGGGACATAAGTTCTTTGTTCTAGAGCAAGACATTATCTCTCTCTTTTAAGGCTTCTCATCACACAAATATTTTTGAAAAAAATAATGTGGAATGAAGGGTTGGACGTGAAGAAATCTGAGAGACCCATGGACTGTTGTCTGCCAGGTGCTCTCCAGAAACATTGTGTGAAAAGTATGTGTAGTTATGTCCTTGCCATAGGGACACCTGACAACAGGTTAAGACGGGAGAGTTTTGAATGCCACAAAGTGCAAGTTTATTACCCTTGCACCAGGTTAGAAAAATACTTTTCTATCATGTTCTCTGAAATATTAGTTGCACATCTTACTGTCAGGAAATACTATACATAAGTAAATAGATATATAGGTATGGCTAATTATAGTATATAGATATATAATTGTACTCTTATTCTCAGTACAAATAATATACATGATTTATTTTATTATTTTATTACCACCTGACTTATAAGAGGTATTTCCCTGTATTTTATTTGTGGAAGGTATGGAAATTATTATACATTAAAATTAGATAATGTATATAGAGGTGGTCTTTACCCCTTCTAGAAATACTCCCTTTAGAAGACAAAAGTCAAATAATACATGCCAATGTATTTGTGTTGTCTCTAACTGAAGAGATGATGGTTCTCGAAAAAAACATTACAACATGACAAGTTTATATGGTAGTAATTTCCCAGGTTCTTCACCGAAGGAGCATGTGAACATTACTTGGGTAATATGCACTGGGGAAAGAGGTATGTGCAGGCATCTTGAGGATAATTAGACATAGGGTCTGCACTGACCTTGATACTCAGGAACTGAAGCACAATCATGTACCACTGTTAGGGTTGGCATATATGAGGAACAAGTAATAAATGGAGTGCTAGCTCAGGACAGGTTCCCAGTGGATCCACTGCTTCCCCAGATTTACGTAGTAGTCATTACTCTGGGTTTCCAAATGTAAAATTGGAATGGATGTATTTTGCTAGCCAGAAGATACCAACCTGAAAGAAGGATGGGATAGCTCTTTTTTTGTGAAGCAAATTATGTGCCAACTTGATGTTGATAGCCTGCAAGGGTGCATACACCATAAGGTTAAATACCCTAAATCAATAAGCATAAGCTGATGTCATTTGCCCAGTAGGCATCTAGAAGCTAAGGGGTGAAGTGGCCCACCATACCACCACATGCATAACACACTTGGGGGAATTTTAGCTTCCTTTTAAAAAAATTTAGGCTGGGCAGGTCTAGAAGTACTTATTCTCAAAAGGAATTGCTTTCATCAGGGGAGACAATGAAGGTCCTGTTGAGCTTTAAGCTATTACTGCTGTCTGGTCAGGCTCCTTATATCAAAGATGAGTAGGTGGGGGGATAACACTGGGAGAAATGCCTGATATGGGCAACGGGGTGGTGGGGGATGTGGCGTGTATGTACTTATGCAACAATCCTGCCAGATGCACATGTACCCCAGAGCCCAAAGTACAATAATTAAAATAAAAAAAGATGAGTAGGAAGAAATAACTATATCATGGTAGGGTAGTTGACCCCAACTATTAGGGGTAGAAAAGGTAGCTGTTCCACACTTGGGGCAGGGAAAAACATGTTTGGCACCACTGACCTACTAGTGTGTTACTTGGTACTCCCCTTCCTGGTTGTGATAGGATGGTAGTAAACAAAAGTTTTGCAACTGTGACCGAAGAATTGCATGGTTGCCAAGACCTCAGACCCCTTGAAGATGAGTATGTGGGTCACCCCAACAGGTAGACAGCCTAGACAGAAAGAGGTATAAGCTGAGAATGTATGGAATATAGAATGGGGAGTAATGGGGGGTACCAATGAGTATCATTTGCAGCCTTGAGACTGGCCCTAGTGGAGAGGACTATAGTTTATACACCAACATTCCTCTTACAAATTTCATTAGAAAATGAGAACTACTAGTATCCCAAAGAAGATGCTACTAGATTGAGAAAGGTTATTTATAAGCATCAAGTAGAACCAAGCATCTTATATTAGAATGAACTGTAGTGGATACTATTGTGTGTCACCCAGATGACTCCCTTCAGAGTCAAGGTACTCATTCTCCAACCGTGAATATGTTGGCTGCTGATGGATCCTAGCTGTGTTTCCCTGTAAAAAATGCCCCTGATTGAAGAATCCTCCCTCAGGTGTCCAATGTCTGGTCTGTTGAGGATTTAAAACGCCTGGCCACCTTTTCTCAGTTTGGGACATCTTTAGAAGGTCACCACAGATTCAGAGTTCTACAGACTCTCTGTGGATGGGCTGAAGCCTTCGATTGAACTCTACTACATTTCAACTTTTCCTTCTGAAAAATTTTACTTCTTCACTCCCTTACAAGAAATACTCCTGAGAAGACATGCCAAGAAACCTCTTGTACACAGATCTCAGTGTCTGTATCCAGAAAATCTGATCAATGAAAACATGCTTATTTGTTTCCCTGTGGGACAGTTTGGGCAACCTAAATTAATAACATCATACCAGGCTGGGCACATTTTTTGTTAGTATTAGTTTGGAATGAAAGTGGGAGATTTTCAGGTAAAAGAGAATACAGGTATTATGTAACTCAATGTTTTTCTATAGTGGATAACCAAATAAAGGGAAGATAAAGTGAATCTTCTCTCTTTGCAAAAGTTAAAAAAAAGAGCAATGAGAGCGTGCTCTCCCTTTTTGAGGCTCTCATGTGCACAGAAATTTAAGAAGGAAAGCTCTTTACAACTTGGGCATGGATTACTGTTTCTTTAGCATATAAAGGGCAAAATTGGAAATGCAAGAATGAAAGTGAAAGCATGAAAGTCAGCTGCTTCCTCAATTCCCTTGGGACTGGATTTTATTCCAGACTTGCTCTCCCAGTGCTGTGAAACTAATGAGCTATGTTCTTATTCTGACTCAGTGTAGGCCACGCCATTTTCAGGCTCGGTTAGAGTGAAAGTGATGAGAGAAAGAATTGCAAGTATTCACCTATTTTGTGTTCTTGCAAATTAAGAAATGTTGGATAAAACCCCTCTTTTTACTCAATTCTGGACAACTTCAAATCGAAGCATATTTTTACCATCATAAACAGCAGACTAGAAGTTCTAATACTGGGCTAAATTTATGTATGGATTAGCTATTCTCTCACTATGGCAATGTGGTGGAGTGGCCAGCAGCCCAGGACTACTCATTTTCCCACCGCTTCCAGGAAGTAGTACAATGATGGGTAGCAGACACAGCTGTAGAAAGCTTTTCTTTTTTTAAATTTCTGTGACTATATTGAACTGTATGCCAAGCATATATATGTATCACTAAAAATCTGAGAAGCATGTACTTTTCCAGTCACATTTAATTGCATCAACATGGAGTTCCTATTGGGTTTTGCAGAAACAGCTAATGAGCCATGTGTGAAAGAATCCAGATATTTGGTATGCTCTTCCAATCCATCATATGAACATCCATTTATGACAATGTCTTGCATTGTGTGGAATGGAGAAGAATTGCATTACCAATAAGGAAGTAAAATTGAAGGCTAATTATACTGTTGCTATTTGCAAATGAGGATTTTTCTGTTGAAAGTGTTATTTTAAACATGAAATGGTGAATGATTTGTGGCTTGTGTTTTCATAGAGGCCTTCTATTTGTTATTACTTACATGGCCATATGTTTTTTTCAGCAACTCCAATCATGAGCACATGTACACACACACACACACGCACCCCTGAAATGTAAGAGAATACAGCAAATACATTAGCAGATAGAAGTGCCCGGGGCATAGGTTGATTGACAATTCATTCCCTCTGAGAAGAATAGGAACAATTTTCTAATGGGATTTTGAGATGGGATGAGATGAGATGTTGAAAGATAGGATTTTGACAGTTGTAGGTTGGGAGGGGATAATTTTAAGTGGACAAAATTTAATAAATAAAAGACAGATGGTGAGGAAAAGGCAACATGTTTTAAACATTTGCTGTATTCCTTTAAATATTGAATTTCTTCTTTTATGACAAAGCAGGGATGGAACATTTCAACAAATCAAATTAAACACATTTAATGATACCAAGCTGTAAGGCCCAGTGTCCCGTGTCCTGCAGTGGGAGCTCACTATTTTATTTACCGAAACAACATTAAAACACCCATATCTCAGGTCCCCACCTGATTTGATATTTACTCTGAGAAATAGTTAAGAGAGTCAGCTCCATGGGCATGGTCACAGAATGACATGAGCATATGGATCTATCTCTGAAGGGTCCATGGAGAGCACAAGGCTTAGAAATATTTGTACCAGGCTGGGCATGGTGGCTCATGCCTATAATCCCAAGGTGGGAGACCAAGGTGGGTGGATCATGAGGGAAGGAGATAGAGACCATCGTCGCTAACATGGTAAAACCTTGTCTCTACCAAAAATACAAAAAAATTAGCCCAGTGTGGTGGCATGCACCTGTAGTTGCAGCTACTCAGGAGCCTGAGGCAGGAGAATTGCTTCAACCCAGGAGATGGAAGTTGCAGTGAAGGGAGATTGTGCCACTGCACTCCAGCATGGGTGACAGAGTGAGACTCCATCACACACACACACACACACACACAAAAGGAATGTTTGTACCAGGAAAGGCCTTGGAAAAGGAACAGTTCTCAGATCGTGATTGCTCTTCCTGGTCTTTTTGAAGCAAAACATCAGAAAGGTAGTATTTACTTTGGATTCCAGTCCTTTGGAATTGTTAATGTTTGAGGAGAAAGCAAGATAAATTGAACTTGCAGGTGAATGGAATGGGTTCTTTTTTATCCGCAACTATCAGTACTTGTTTGAATTTTCTCCTTTCTCTTTTTACCATCTCAATCACTCCTAAGATTCCGACTTTTACCTCAAAGTGAAAGTCATCTAAACTTACGTCCTTGGCTATTTCTCCCTGCAAAGCTCCTGTTCTCCATTTCCAGCTACCTGCTGGTACCTCAAACTGAGCAGTGCAAATCTTAGCTCCCCTTTTTACAGCTTACATTTTCTTTGACCTTGCAGGCTCCCCAAGCTCCAGTTTCTACCTTCTGTTGACCCATCTGGGGACAGGACTTTGCTACTTGTTTTCCAAAGTTAAAGCTTTGGCCTCGTATTCAACACTTCTCTTGAACTTTAAAAATAAGTTGGTTGCATCCAAACATTTTCAGTTCTACCTTTGAAATTACTCATTAATCCATTTATTCTTTTCTATTCCAGTCACTGATGGCATAGTGTGGAACTTCAGTTCTTCCTACTCTGCAGCAATAGCTTCTTAAATGGTTCTCGTGAATCTGTTTTTTTCATTCCTTGTGTCTATTTCACAAAATACAAAATACAATGAAGATAACAATAACTAAATGAGGAAGAGGAGTTATAACTTCCTGCTAATTTGTTATGAACCTCAATCAAGATTAGTTTTGTAAAGCATGCAGCATAGTACCTGGAATAGAATAAATCCTGAATAAACACTGACTATTATACTCTCTTTACAGAAACACTGTACGTATATATACAAGTTCTCATACTCACCTAATTCTTCCCCGCATTTGGAACTGCTTGCCTCTGTCCCCTTTGCTGGAATATCTTTCCTCTCTCTTTTTATGTCCTCTCTACTTTCAGCAGGCTACTTTCTGTCCATGCTACAGTCTCTGTTCAAAATCCTATGTTTTCATTCCAGTTTTCTCTGAGTGCCTAGACCTGTTTAAACCACTGTGCTGTGTGCTCCTGCAGAATGTTGTATTTCTAATCTTGAAGTTATTGAGTAGCAAAATAGAAATCATTGTGTGAAACTGCAGATGGACAAAGAGTATGAAGATGATTCCTTTTCTGTAACTGACAGAATCTTCCTGAATGATGCCTACTCTAGTAAACAATTCTAACATTCTTTGAATGGTATTTCAATTTTTCCATATACTTTTGTGTAGTTAGATTTATTTTAGGATTTCCTCTCTGCTCCTTGTTTCTCACTGCAAGAGCCTCCACAGTGGTCTTTCTTGCTGCCTTGACACCATCTTGGCTCTTGCAGGCACTGTAGACCCCATCAAAACTCAGCCACTTGCTACAGAATCCCCACTGCAGTCTCATTGGCTCTTAACTTCCCTGCCTTTGGAAACCTCTGCATGACACATGGGGAATTCTAAGCCCCTCTCTTGCCACACTGAAGCAGAGGGACACTCAAGAGCATTACCTCAAGCCTTCCTTCTTTCAATCATGCTGGCAATAATCTGCAAGGGCCTGAAGGCTTACTGTGATCCAGAGAAGGAGTACACATTGCATTAGAGTAGTTTCATCCAGGAGGGAAACACAGTTGAGTGTTATCCCTTTCAATCCAGGGGAAGGTGAGAAGGATAAGAAATCAAATAAGAAGATCCCATTTGGGGTTCTAGAAAGAGATGACCTTACATGATTCCTCTCACCCCAACCTGGGATAGTCTTGTCATAGTAAGAAATAACAAGCATATTTAATCAGAAAGAAAATCTATAATCACACTTGAGCATTTTTTTCTCAAAGCGTTTCCTGGCACTTCCCTCTCTTTTTCTCCATTTTAGCATATGTGTTTTTCTATTATTGTGCCTATGTCATTCATTGTATTTTGTAATGTCTAGCTCTTCCTTCTAGACCAGCAGTCCTCATCTGAAAGTGATTTGGTCCCCCGTGGGCATCTGGGCAATGTCTAGAGACATTTTCCTTGTCACAATGCTGGGGAGAGGGTGGTGAGTGGGTGCTACTGGCATCTAGTGGGAAGAGACCAGGGGGGATGTTAAACATTCTACAATACACAGGAAAGGCTCTGTAACAAAGTAATGCCTGGCCCCCAATGTCAATAATGATGAAGTTGAGAAATCCTGTTCTAGATTGTAAAGAACTTGAGGCAGGATGCTGTCTTATTTATCTTTTCATCTCCAGTACCTCACACATTATCTGGCTTATAATAGAGACTTTATAACTATTTATTTAATGTTTAGATCATGAATGAGTAAATAACTAGAAACATGAACAACATAAATGAATGAGTACCAGACATGTAAATTTTTGAAATCCTCTAAAAATCTCAATTGATTTTGCTTATTTTGATTGATATAAACTTAACTTTGGTAGTTGAGTAGAATAATGATCACATCTGATCTTTTCAGGGCTACAGGTACTGGTTAATCTTTTAAAATGTACATATCTCATAAAAGAGAGGAGGGAGATAACATGGCAAATATTAGCAGTCAGCATCAACCCCTTGCCCAACAACCTCTTCATCCTCATGTCTCCTAACAAATGAGGATGTTGCAGCAGTGGAAAGATTTTTCTTGGCTCTATGAGAAGAACATACTGGATCTCTCCATTCGATAATCAAAAAGTTCACCAGAGATGGTCCCATGGGCATGTGGCATCTGCATTCATTTATGGGAACTGATAGTGAAATCATAGTCTACATGGCACATGGTGTGCTATTAATAGTTCCAGATGGGTATGGTGGCTTATGCCTGCAATCGCAGCATGTTGGGAGGCCAAGACGAGTGGATCACCTGAGGTTAGGAGTTCAAGACCAGCCTGACCAACATGGTGAAACTCCATCTATACTAAAAATACAAAATAATTAGATGGGTGTGGTGGCAGATGCCTCTAATCCCAGCTACTCAGGAGGTTGAGGCAGGAGAATCACTTGAATCTGGGAGGTAGAGGTTGCATTGAGCTGAGATTGCATTACTGCACTCCAGCCTGGGCAGCAGAGTGAGATTCCATCTTTAAAAAAAAGTTCCCTTGGCTCATGGTGTGCCACTGCATGGTTTGGTTGCTTAAAAGTCATCTTCTGAATCCAACATCTCCTATGCCAATGGTAGAGCTGTAGTAAGAAGTCACAAGAGACATAGTGACCATGGTTTAGATTAGTCTCAGATGACATTTATGCCCAGCTAAGATAGCTCATGTATAAATGTCCACAGTGTTCACTGTTAACTAGTTTAAATAGTTTGCTTTATTATGCTGTCTTTCGGATAATTTTAGATGTTCTTTAAAATATTTGACATTCTTATTTTTTTTGTCAAATTGATGTGAATTTGGCAGACAAAATTTAGAAGATTAGAAATTACAAAATTCCTATTTCTTAAATGGTTCTTTATATGAAAGAATAAGTTTGGTTAGCAAGCATATTTAGTAAGAAAAGTCTATAATCACACTACAGCTTTTTTCTGCTCAAAGCATTTTCTGACACTTACCTCTCTTTTCGTTCATTTTATCTTATTTTTTCCCCATTATTGTACCTATGTAATTCATTGTATTTTTAAATGTCTTTCTCCTTCTTCTAGACCACTTTTGTATGAGGATTACTATTACTACTTTTAGAGTAAGTATTCTACTGAGATATGGTAGATAATTCAAGACATATCTTTAGATTATTCTTAATAAGTATATTAAACCTCGACAATGGAATGCATAAATTTTAAAATACTTAATTTTTAGTAACCCTAGAAATTAATAATCACCATTTTTTTATATGAGAAAGCAATATTTTATTAAATGAAGGTAATAGATAGCTTAGTCAGATCAATGGCAGAGGGAGAAAGGAATTCCAGCTTGTGGCAGTCTCACCACTTGTCAGCTGTTCTATGATAACTGTTCCTTAACCCCAGAGAGGTATCTGGTCCTTCAGGGAAGATATTTTTCCTTCATTTTAGGAATACAGGATATGAAGCACAGAGAGGCTGATTCATTTGCCCCAAACCACACATCTCATCCTGTGTAATTTGAGTTTGAATTCCCATCTTATAGGAGAATTTTCTTCTATCAGTCCACTGCCTTCTCATAAGTAACTAGATGAGGCTCATAGTTCTCTACTTTGGCTGCATATTATAATGACTTGAGGAGCTTTTAAAGAATACTGATGCCCGAGTTTAACCTCCCAGAAAATATAATATAATTGTTCCGAGGATGGAAGCCTAGGAAACTCGTCCTTTTTTTATGTTTCCTGGGTGATTCTAAATTGTTACAGATGTTGAGAACCACCAGCTTAGGACTTAACATTCCTGCAATTTGTTGTATCCTTTGTATCTGAGCAAATGTATTTTTTTATTTTGGACTTTTTAATAGAGCTTTTACATGAAATTCATGAAGAATTAAATTTACCATAATTCGAATGAATCAGTGACTTCTTCATTATTTTGCAGAATAAGGCAGGATGTTTCTTATTAAGTCAGCTTTATTACGTGGGGTTTATAATTTAAGATCATAAGGTTAATTGTGAGTAAGGAAACAAAGTGTTAGCAGTGTGAAGGGTAAGGAAACTTTTCAATTAAGGAACCTTTTTAGTTTGCTACACCATAACCTTGGAATCAGTTATTAGTGGTCTGGCTCATCACTGGAAGATTCTTGAGACAACTGTAACACTATGCACAGTTGACCAGGGCCTTGAGCTGGTCCTGGCTCCCAGTCATGTAACCATGCGATTAGAGGTGGTTCTTGGCTTAAGGCATTCATTTGAAAGATGTATTCTCACGCTAGAATGCTTTTGTCTGTGTTTTCCTCTCCAGGTTAATGTGTTTGGAAGTTATAATGTGGTGTTTTGCATTTTAAAGTGTAGCTCTGATGATAATATTTCCTATGAGAAGTTGATCCTATGACTATGCCTTATTGTACATGAAACTTACAAGTTCC
Organism: Saguinus oedipus; assembly: GCA_031835075.1. Classification (NCBI taxonomy): domain Eukaryota; kingdom Metazoa; phylum Chordata; class Mammalia; order Primates; family Cebidae; genus Saguinus; species Saguinus oedipus. The sequence continues at coordinate 53,202,250 of CM063186.1, read as the reverse complement.
CTGAAGTACCTTGTCTTCACACCAGTACTTACCACTTTTATCCTTTTGTTGTGTCTTTTTGTTTGTGTCTTTTTTCCCTTTTCCCAACCTGTGTCTTAGGCCTACCAGAGATTTTTGTCGTGTCACTATGAGTCTTACTCATCCACAGTGTGATCTGTAGGACTGAAGACGTAGATTGCCCTGGATTTAGACATCAGTTTCTTTCTCTTTACAGTTTATAGCAGTTTTAAGGAAAATACACACCTGAGATTTAGATTTTAGAAACAGCGTTCACAAAACTAAAATTTAACAAATGATGATGTTATGCCTCAAAACAATGTGCGTAAAGGTGTTTATAGTATTCTCTGATGGTGATTTGTACTTCTGTGGGATCAGTGGTGATCATTTCTTATCATTTTTTATTGTGTCTATTTGATTCTTCTCTCTTTTCTTCTTTATTAGTCTGACTAACAGTGTATCTATTTTGTTAATATTTTCAAAAATCCAGCTCCTGGATTCATTGATTTTTTTTGAAGGGTTTTTCATGTCTTTATCTCCTTCAGTTCTGCTCTGATCTGAGTTATTTCTTGTCTTCTGCTAGCTTTTGAATTTGTTTGCTCATGCCTCTCTAGCTCTTTTAATTGTAATGTTAGGGTGTTGATTTTTAGATTTTTTCTGCTTCTCCTGTGGGCCTTTAGTGCTATAAATTTCCCTCTAAACACTGTGTTAGCTGTGTCCCAGAGATTCTGCTACATTGTGTCCATTTTTTAAAGAAAAAAAACAAATATGTTTATCAAGCATCAAACACTTAAGATATTAGCTATTAGATGCTTATAAGATGACATAAGACAAGTCTGATTCATAAATTTGTTTGAAATAGAAATGTTAATATTCTCAAAAGCTTTATTTTGTAATAAAAGTGGTATAGCTCTTAAGTATGAAAAGTCACATGTTACAAACTAGATAATAAATTACAAAGTTCTTTGCAGGCACAATTTTATTTAATATCTGCTGCTGGCTATATTTTCCTTATTTTTACCTTGAGACCCTAGAGATTTTGCACAAAGGCAGAAGAGATGTAGTCTCACTAAAGAAAATGCAGTTTTACATTTTTCTTTCCTTTTCTAAAGGAAAGGAAAACCTCCATGCTATTTTGAAATGTTCCAGCCAGACTGAGCCTATTGAAGGTCAGTCAAGAATGCTGAGAGCAGAGAAGTCTGCTTCTAGGACCTGGGATCTGTGCTTTCTTAGCATTGAACATCAACTCAATGATCCTTCTCCCCAACTTTCTTCCTTTTCTACTTGTACATCTGTCATCATCTCCCCTTACCTCCCTAATATTTATTTAATTCCTGTGCATTGCAATGAGGTTTCCAGATACATGTTTATGTTTTATGGTATGTGAAAAGATTGATGTGTCATCTAATTGAAGTTTGTATTATATAAAAGCTCTATTCTTCAACCTCATTTTTGTTGTTGCTGATACTTTTTTCTTTTTTGAAGCTACATCAGTGATGTTGAGATTAGCTTTGACCACTGGTTGTGAAATTCCTGCTGAGAAACCATAATGAAAATAAAATTTCAGAATACAAAGTACTAGAAGTATTAGAAGTATGTCTGTAATGTGCTACAAAAAAGATTACACAGGCATGCCCCTGGTTATATTATTGTTTCAGAATTTTGGGACAAAATTGTTTCCTAGCAGCATTTTTCTGAAATTGCTTGACTTTTTTCATGTAAGAATTCCTGATTACATAGCATCCATAAATGATATGTTGTACTTTAAAAACATTATTTGGTAAATAATTACAAATAAGCAGTTCATTGTGACTTATTACCTGCACTTGACTTGCGTTAATGTAGAGGTAAAGGTGAGCAATAAGAGAAGAATCAGTCACCTCCACAGTAGATGAACAGAGTCATTAGACAGTATTGATAATTAGAGATATTAGACAATTTTGTTCATTTTATAGTGTCCACACTGTATGTGTGATCCGCAGGGTAAAAGGCTATAACATCTCACAGGACATGCATGGCTGGTAATTCAAAATTGTGCATAGAGCAAACATCATCTGATGAAAAAGCTTTGTGGGGAAAGTGACATTTAGTTTGGAAGTTATAGATAGTTTGATTTTTGATAGGTAAAGTTTCAAGAAGGGAAAGAATCATAAGAATAAAAAAACAGCAGTGAATATGAAATCAGAGAGGTAGAAAGTCCTTGGAAATTATTCACTTTGAATATGACAGATGTACAAACAAGTTGCTTTGAAAGATGACGTTGGAAAAGTAGCTGTTGAGGACTGTGTTCCTGGAGAAGATATGCTATTTTTCTGCTAGTGGAGTTTAGAAGATGATTTTTAGTATAAAATCAAAAATTTGAAAGAGTTTATCTGGAATTTATACATGATCTAGTCCACCTTCCTCTACTCAGAGATGAAAGGATGGAAGTGGTATTGTTGCTGATTAAGAATGGGATATTTGTATTAAAGGGAAATACCAGACTCCTGCTTTTGAATCCATAATCTACTAGCTCTGTGAACGTAGATGGATTACTTAACTTTCCTAAGTTTTATTTTCCATATCTGCAAAAGAGAACTGTAAGTTTTGTTGTGAGAATAAGAAAAATGATGCATGTAGTATTTAGCTTAGTGTATGGAATAGCAAATGCTTCCAGAACATTTGCTATTATGATACTGGTGCTATTGTTATTATTCATGACTTCAATATGACAGTCTCTCATCTTTCCTTGTTCTGTTCTTATAGGAATTGCATAAATTTTCTAGAATCAGCAGTCAATTATCCTGATCTCAGAATAATTGGTGTGTACAAAGTCCAAGGTTTGAAAACTCATCAAGAAGTTGCATCCTGCAAGAATTACCACACATGTCACACTTTCTATAGTAACTGCTGTTCTCTATCAGACTATACCAGTCTCACTTTCTGGTATGCAGATGTGTATTAGTCTTGTTTTCATACTGCTATAAAGAAATACCTGAGACCGGGTAATTTATCAAGAAAATAGGTTTAAGGCCGGGTGCGGTGGCTCACGCCTGTAATCCCAGCACTTTGGGAGGCCGAGGCGGGTGGATCACGAGGTCAAGATATCGAGACCATCCTGGTCAACATGGTGAAACCTCGTCTCTACTAAAAACACAAAAAAAATTAGTTGGGCATGGTGGCACGTGCCTGTAATCCCAGCTATTCGGGAAGCTGAGGCAGGAGAATTACCTGAACCCAGGAGGCAGAGGTTGCGGTGAGCCGAGATAGCGCCGTTGCGGTGAGCCGAGATCGCGCCATTGCACTCGAGCCTGGGTAACAAGAGCGAAACTCTGTCTCAAAAAAAAAAAAAAAAATAGGTTTAATTGAATCATGGTTTCACATGGCTGGGTGGGTGTCAGGAAACTTATAGTCATGGTGGAAGGCAAAGAGGAAGCAAGGCATGTCTTACACGGCAGTGGAGATCTGGGGGAGATATATATATATACACATATATATACAGAGAGAGAGAGAGAGTGAGAGAGAGCGCACGCGCATGAGAATGCAAGAGTGCAAGGGAAATGCCAGACACTTATCTAACAACCAGATCTCACGAGAACTCCCTCACTGTCATGAGAATAGCATGCGGGAAACTGCTCCATGAACCCATCACCTCCAACCAGGTCCCTCCCTCAACATATGGGGATTACAATTCAGGATGAGATTTGAGTGGGACACAGAACCAAGCCTTATCAGAATGGCAGGAGTAACATAGAGGTAGCAAGATTGCATCCTTAAACTCTCTCTTTCTTTTGCCTTTTGAATATTGTTTACAACTGTATTTTCTACAAACCCTAAGCAGCTTTAAATCTAAAGGAATAGGACAAACATGTTTTTCCTTTCCAAACATTAAAATACTTTTATTAAGTCATCCAATGAGCAATTTCTTGAGGAAAAAATAGTTTATGTGTGGTTTGGATGCTAAGCATTGACTCAGTGTCAGGCCTATGAAGGAGAAGGCCAAGCTATGCCTGCTGACACACAAGTAATCATGGAAAAAATAAAGACCGTCCCAAGTTTGTTAAATGAAGCCATACGTTGGAAAAGCATGACATGCCAAACTCTTATATTCTTTTTGTTTGTTCAAGATTGTTCTCTTTGTTGCCCACCAGAATCATGGGTTTTCCTTCCAATACACAAATGTTCCCAGGTCTCACTGTTGCCATAATTTTCTCCCAAGTGTTCTATATTTTTGTACAGTACTAGTCATAGTTAGGTAATATTGAGCAATACTTTAGAAAGCAAGGCATTTGAAATGATTATTTAGGCTAGGAAGTTTATAGAGACTATATGTAGTTGTTCTTCTTACTTTAGGGATTACTTTTATAATACAAACAATGACGGCAATACAAGCTTTGAGAGACTGACTCACTAAGGAAACAAGACAGGTTTGGAAAAATGGATCCCTTGCCATTGACGCACTCTGGAGAACTCTTTAAAAAAAATGGTAATCTGAGAAATTTAATTGCCATGTAACTGTTCACGTAAAACTGATACTATCAGTAAGTGGACCATAATTAAACATTCTGTGATTATATGACAGTTTCAGAAATGTTGCATTTCACAACCAGGTGTTTTGATTTTTTTTTTTTGAAATGAAAGAAAATAAAAAAGGAAGCCAGCTTTTAACTATTTGGTACAGTTGATCTCCCCTGGAAAGTTATTCTGCAGACCTACCAAATAAAGATGAGAAAATAAATTTAGGAAATAAAAAAGCAAGGAAGATGTGTTTACCTTCTGTGTACCACCTTTGTGATGTTGGATCCCTTCATCTTTCTGTGCCTCATTTTTTTTTCCTGTTTCTACATAGGGGGCACTCTTCTAGGCCAGTGCTGTAGGGGGAATTACTCAGAATCCCTGTAGAAGTTGCTACTGATGTAGGCTACAAGAGGAAAGGAACCCAAGTGGACTTCGGCCAGAACAAACCTCTGTCATATGTTGGAACGTTACTGAATTTGAACAAAATATTCTTAAAAAAATACTTTAAAGTCAATAGATTGCTAGATGATTTCTAGGCCCTTTGTAATATTAACTTCCTTTGAATCAATGCCTTCAATGATTATTTAAAAGAAAAGAAAGAAAAACCAGAAAGTAAAGAAATGTATTTAGCTTGTAACCTTTAAAGACAGCCCTCTTTCATTCTTTTTCTTCAAAGATTTATGTGATTTTTTTTCTTATCTTAAAGTATAATAATAAGAATTAGCTGCAAATCTAAAAGAAAGGTTGCACAAATGCATACATTCTTTTAGAGTTCTGTTTCCTGTGGTAGTTCTTCACTTTTAATGATGAGTTGCTGAACCACTCATTTCTTAACTTCATCATTTATTCTTATCACTTGGGAAAGTAACAATTTCAAGATTTTCTAAGTAATAGCCCAACTCTCATTTGTGGCTCATTTTCCTATGTCAATATTAGGATCATTCTATTGAGAAGAGGTCTAACTACCTAGGAAACTGTGAAAGGCTTATGGTCACAGGTGATTACATACATGTAAATATTAAAGGAATACATAAAACCTCATCTAACTTCTTTGGAAGTCTCAGTACACAGTTATTGTTGATAGGCAATTGGTGTGTATATGTTTGTGTAGCATGTGTTTTTTGAAAGAAAAAAAGTAGGGGAAATTGGAGATAATTAGTTTGCTGGAAAGTTGCAGAATTTGATATCTTGGTTTGCATAGACCGTGCGTTATAGGAGTGATATTATTGTGAAACTTTGTTCAGTCAGTTTTCCTTCAAGTGATTTTGGTGCAGTTTTTTCAATCCCGTGTTAAGGGCCTGACAATGTATTTTTCACAAACTTGTCTAAGAGGAAACTGACAGATTATGATGAGGAAAACTAAATTCACTCATATATAAACACACAGAAGACTTCTCAGTGGGGTCTCTGCCATCAGAGTCTGTCTCATTGTACCCCAGATGCCAAGGGGGAGCTTGATATTTGTCAAGTTTTTGATAGCTGCCTTAGTCCATCTTGTGCTGCCATAACAGATTGACACAGACTTGGTAATTTACAATGAACAGAAATTTACTTCTTGAGGCTGAGAAATCCAATATTGAGGTGCAGTCATCTGGCAAGGGCTTTCTTGTTTTGCCATCCTATGATGGAAGGCAGAATGACAGGAGAGAAAGAGAAAACCAAATTTACCCTTTTATAAAGGCACCCATTCCACACACAAGGGTGAAGCCTTCATGGCCTGCCACCTCTTAAAGGCTCCACCTCTTAATACTGTGACAATGGCAATTACATGTCAACATGAGTTCTGGAAGGGACAGTTTTCAAACCAGAGGAGCAATTGCCTATCAAAGGTTTCAAGAAAGAGGGATTTTGCTATTATTTGAGCTACCATTTTTAGCTTTACCCATACCTTTAGAAATAGGTATTTCTTTGAACTCAAATTATCCTGTTTGAGAATGTCATAATTTTCTATTAGGAGTCTGGCTGATCTAGTCACTAAAAAGACACATAATAAATGTGTAAGCATGTTTTTAAATGGACAGTTTATAAGATAGTTAATAATATCAGCGTTAATTACTGTTGCTGCTAAATAATAATAAACCGCTATATTTTATTTTCTTTCAACAATCTGAAAGAATATTTTTTTAAAAAAATTACTGTTGTGCAAAATTTGGCTTAGTTAGCAACAGAGAGGGAAAATATCTGCTTAAAAGATTGCAATGTCTGATGGCTATGAAACAGATGAGCAGTTTTGAGAAGATGACATCAATATGGTGTTGATTGGTTTCATGTGGCTTTGAGCTTTTCTGCCACTGGGAAGATCACTACTACACATAGCTTACATATGATTAGGGTGTAATGCCAGATTGAAGCTTCCTTCTTTCTGTATCTTAAGTGTACTTGGTATTCTGATTCAAGAATGAGATCTTGAAGCTTTGGCAAATAGAATTGCCTAATTTCCAGTTGTCCACCAAGCAATGCATACATTTAAAATGGAAAACAATGACAAACCTCCTTCTTTTGCAGCGAAGAAACCCAAAACAAATTACTCACTCACTCTCTCTTTCTCTCTCTCTTTAACTTGGGATATTGGTTATTTTATGTTCTTACACATGTAAAATTCCTTTTCTTTCATGCATTTGTTCTCAATAAAGGAAAAATTTCCACTACATTTCTGGAAAGACTCAACATATTTTAAGTATGGCATATTACAAAAAGAACTCTCAATAGTCAAGAAGAGTAGGCAGTAATAAACAATTACTTTTAAGACAGAGGTACCTAAATCTTTCCTTGGTTTCCTGCTGGCTACAGGATACTTTTTGGTTTCACTTTGACAAACTTGCTTCTTGCCATTCTCCTAATGTTGTGTGTGTATAGAACCAAGTGGGATGTGGTGAATTTAGCTGACTACAATGTAACAGTCTCTTCTCTGTACATAAAATTAGATTTCTGCAATCGAGAAATTTACAATCCCATAGGGACAAACAGGATTGGGAAATGAAATCAGTAGTTAATCTCTCAAAAATCTTCTGTATATAGTTATGTTTGCTGAAGTACAACCATGAATACAGCCCACCAAGTTAATGAGAATGTCAGTATCTCGTATGTTCCTTCATTTGGTAATAATAGCGTGGAATGGATATATATTAATTTCTCATTCTTTGATCACCAGTGACTTTTCAGTATCTCCATTCTCTTTTATCCATATTTTAAATACAGAACTTATCAATGTGTTTTGTTTGATGCTGTTAATCTACAGTGCAGAAGATTTCCTGTGTTTGTCCACTTTCTAATTTTCATGGCCTCTCTGATTTTATGATTTTAATTTAGCTTTTATCAGTGTGGTTTCATCGCATTTCTGCAGACATTCATGTGGATGCCTGAGCTGGAAAACTAACCTGGGGTAGTCTTTATTTCTTAACTCCCATTCCCCAGTGCAGGGCCCAGTGGTGCCAATTCTGAACATAATAAATGCACAAGAAAGTCCTTCCTCACCTATAACTTCAGGGATGTTTTCACCCATAAATTAAAAACTCAATTGCAAGGTTTGGGGGTAATCTTCTCCCAGATCTCTTTCTCTCTCCTACAGTTTCATTGCATTGCCTAGTCTCTCTTTTTTTTCTTCATTCTGATTTATTTCTGCTTCTTTTTCTCAACTCCTGGTTTTCTATTTCTCTAAAAATCGAAGGCAGGAAGAAGTGTAAATTCACGTGCATGGAAACTAAAATTTCCCTGAGGATATAATGTACAGAATAAATCCATCTTCACTAGAATTTTAGAACTTGAGATTGGGCATGTGTGATTATTCTACACATTTTAAGTGGGTCTCTGTGCTTTTACATGTGATTTTGCCTCTTCCCAAAACAGTCTTGGTATTCTTCACCATCTGGGAAATGTGTTTTCATCCATGTAAACTCAAATCGAATACCATTTCCTCTATAGAAACCTGTCCAGCTTATTCAGGCAGAATTAGCTCCTCTGTAGGCAAGTAGCCCTTTGGCCTTTTTTTTTAATTTTTATTTTTGCCAAAGCAAGAACGTCTTATTTTCCATGCCTACTATGTGCTTGGCATTGTATCAGTACACATTTCTATTAGTACATTCTAGCACTACGTATTTGTGGGTCTATCTTATGTGATTGGCTTTGAACATTTCCAGAGCAAGGATATTTTTGCTTCTTAGACCTACCTCAGGATTTGACACAATCTGTCATAACCAGACATGGTAAGAACAAATGTTTGTTGAATGAATGATGTGTGAATATTTGAATGACTATATTAAATGAGTTGGTAAGACTATTCACTACCTGGATGTCAAAAGGAGTTAACTAAACATATTTTTATCTTTGGCTTTTTATTAGATTGGTTGCAAATTCAGCGACAACAGAATCTGTGTCTTTCATTCTCATCTTTATGCCCCCAGTTCCAGGTACCTGTGCCCAACAGGCATTACTGGATATTTATAGAATTTAGGAATGAAGAGTTAAAGGATAACAATGTGGAATAAAAATAATTTAATCTTTGACATTTTTTTCTGAATGAGACAAGCTCATTAAATTTGACTTTTTTAACCCCATGCAACACATCATAGTTCTATATCACTTTTATATGTGGCTAGACATGGAAAAGGTAAAAGTAAGGACAGAGGATGGAGGCATAACATATTCAGAGTCAATCAGGTGACTTTTGTCTGAAAAATTTGTACATGAAAAAAATGAATGGTTTGAAACAAAAGTGAACTATTGGATGGAACTAATTTGCACAATTAAAACCTGTCTCACAACCAAGTGTATCAGTCGATTCTCTGGCAAATCATTGCTTTGCCTTTTCTTATCCAATATTCGTTTGTTTTAGAAGAAAAAAAGGTATGTGACTGAGAGGAAAAATCTATGTATTTTTTCACCATGAATACTTGTCTTTATACATTTTGTTAAAATTATAGTAACTGATAATATTTAAGCATCTTTTGTAATGGTGATTTTTTGTATGATATCCACAGCTACAAATAGTGCATATATTAAGAAAACTCATGCACAAACAAAACAGCACATGCTGTACTCACAGCCAGTTACACAGAATGCTCATGCCTGCATCTGTGGCTTATTAATTTTCTTCCTGCTCTTTGCATCATTCTTTTGAAGAAGCTCCAGCAAGCCTTGTGCTTTGCCCAATTGTTTATAATGGTCTATAAATCAGGGGCGTGGACCAAATGAAATGTCTTAGTAGTGTTTGCAAAATATTTTGATATTCAGATTGTATTTCATTGTCATAGCTTTAGAAAACATATAGATTAACCTCTGATTGAAACTTATATTCTAGTAACTCTCTGTCTCTTCTTTATTCCAGAATTCATCATGCTTTCAGCCAATGGGTGAGTTCAAACAATGTTTACATGTATTGCTCAATTTGTTTTAACTTCCTGCTGTAAATATTGAGTTTTTTCTTCCTAAGGGTCTTATGAATAGGCAACACATAAAAGACAAAAACAAAAACAGGTAAAACAAGAAAAATATCCCAATCTACATTTTTAGAAATCAGGTAAAAATGCTTGGTGAACAGTCTATGTTTTAACGTCTGTTTTTAGCATTCGGTTGTGACTCTTTTAACAACAGCTGTAGTTCAATAATTAAGCTGTGTTTGGATTTGAGGCCTGAATGAGCTGAATTCAAAATATGGGACTTTTTATTAGAAACCCTGGTAAAGTGGATGCTGGGGAGAAAGCCCAAGATTTCATGTGTTTGATTTATTGACTATGTGCGTCAACAGCCTGCTTTTAATTCTCAGAGTAACATAAAAATACTCAGAATCTAAGTGCTGTGTTTTGGTGCATTATGAATCTATATTTTTTTTTGTCACAGACATCGTATCCAGTCCTCTCCCTTTATTTCACAGTTACGATTTTATAGAGGGATTTGGAGGACAAAAATTTAGGGCTATCAGTGGGAGATAATCAGACACATATGACATTTATGAGCTGCAATGAGCAACAAAACTTTGGGGGAAAATATCTGTATTTTTTCAGAATTTAGAGGTAGATGGGCTAATCATCCCAATTTAATACCTAAGCAGGTCTACACAATGTGACTGCAAGTTCAATGATAATCTATGTCAATTTTGATTTACATCTGTTTTATTCATGTGACTTAGGTTATTAATGTAGATACATTCCTGAAGAGTGTATGCTTCAGATGAATAAGCTATTCCAATGATTAAGCCACTCAGTTAAACAAGAACTAAATAGATTCTACACAACAAACATATACTGAATAATACTATTTGCATTTGCATAAAGAGTTTACAAAAATACTTTCACCTTTTGACCCACTTTAGTAGATGAATAAGAATTAATAGAACTATTTTGTAGATTAGGACCCTCAGGCTCAATACAATACATTGATTAATAACCAATATTAAAAAAATTAACAAGACTGGTTGCAAGGTGTATATCAAAGTTCCTTTTGTGTGTGTGTGTATATGTATAAATATATGAAGATATACTCATTGCAGAATGTAACTTTAGTTATATGGCCACATGTTAAGAAGCAGCTTTTAAAACTTGGGTTTCTTTATTCTACCAGCAAAATGAAATTTGAAAATAATTATTGCAATCCACCAAAGATCCAGATGTGCCTTCAGAATCTTGAAAGCAGGACACTGCTTTCTTGAGAAGACATTCAGTGCATTATGCATGAAACATTTTCTTAAGAACAATACCAATAATTTGACAATTTGGGAGATGGTAGATTCTGCCATGAATAGCTACTTCATTCCAAACCATCTCTTTGCTGAGCAACATCAGTCAAACTGCTTGGTTTCTTAGAAAAAAGCCAGTAGACTGAAACAGAACCTCTCAAACAGATATTCCAATGAACACTAGCTCCAGAAAGGATGTTAATAGGTGCTTCAATAACAAATCATGCAGGGTCAAACAATTTGATAAACAATGCAAACAGATCCCATTCGTGGAGATTAAAACATTAGTAATATTAGTTCTGAAGTAGAGAAACCTATTAAGTGTTGTTTTCCTAGTTTTTCTTAAACTTTTTGGAATATATACACACATATACACATGCAGACACATAAACATACAAACATGCACATATATAAGAATATATATGAATAACTTTAAAACAGAATTTGGAAAATATTGGAAAAAATTTAATTTCTTTACTGATTATTTAAAGTTTACATTATCATTATGCTATTGTTTGAATGTGCCCCTCAAAGCTTACTTGTTGGAAACTTAATCCCCAATGAACAGTGTTGAGAGGTGGGATGTTGAAGAGGTGATTAGGTCATGGGAGCTAAGCCTCATGAATGGATTAATGCCATTGTTGCTGGAGAGGGTCACTTATCTGAAAAGTGAATTTTTGATAAAAGGATGTTTTCATCCTACTTTCTTCCTTTCCCCATCCAATGCTCCTACCCTCATGCCTTCTGCCATAGTATCCTGCAAGATGGCCTTTGCCAGATGTGGCCCCTTCAACCTAGGATGTCCCAGCCTCCAGTACTGTAACAACTCTCTGTTCTTTATAAATTACCAAGTCTGTTTTATTCTTACAGCAGCACAAGATGGAATAAGAAACATGGGATTTAATAAGATTTATGATTTCTACTAGGCCATATGATTTTGAAATATGACTGCAACAATTAAATTAGACATTTAAAATATAAATGAAACAGATTCAAAGTACAGCAGAAAGTCTATGATTTTCTGCACAGAGTTTTGCTTGTATGATGTTATTCTGCTTTTCCAAAGAGCCTTCAGGGTATGAATTCACTAACTTAACTCCTCCTCAAGTCCTCTGCCACGTGGGCCCATCTGCCTTCTCAACTTGCTTCTTTATCACATGATCACATTTTGGAATAATCTCTCTCCTTCCTCTCTGATGGGATCAGAATTGTTTTAGAGGTACCTCCACTGGGGTTCTTGTCTCCACCAGACCCTCAAATGTCCAGAGGCAGGGCCCAAAGCAGCCCTATGTTCCTGCTAACTTAAGACTTAAAAATCTAGCCATCAGCCACCTCAAAAGGACAGCTGTTTTCATGGAAAGGCTGTCTTTGTTCATTATCCTGAGCATGGCTGACTCATGGTGTTCCATGCTTTGTTCCCTGGCTTTTGTTCCTTGGCCTGTGACTCACCTCCTCCATGCTTTCTCCACCTTCAGCTTCATTTCTCCCAGCTGTGACCTGTGTTCCTGGTTTCATCTCTGGTTTCCAAGTCAGGTTATTATTTTTTTAAAGGCTTTTTCCATTTTCCTGCTTTTGACTTATTGCTGATATGTCTTTCATGCTTTTCCCTCTGTACTTGGCCATGACTCTGACTAACTGGAAACTGCTGATCAAATGCTGGTGACCACCATGTTGAGCCTCTGACTGTTACAGCCCCTGTACCATGATGACCTCATTTGTGCTGTTATAGCAGTAACAATTTCCTTTTCTGAATTACTGCTGCGTGTGTGCCTAGTACTCATTACTTGCTATTTATCAAATTGTGCTTTCTATGGTGAACAAGTCCTCTATAATGCAAAAATAAATAATGTTTAAGGAATTCCAAAGATTATGAATTTTGCTGAAAGAAAACTGAGACCTGCACAAACATTGTTACCGACAGTAAATATTGGACTGTTTCCAAATATTCTTGGGTCCTTTGTTAAATTACATCACCTGTCACTCATAGTCTCTGGTGTAGATGTTACTGGTCCCAAGTGGGCAGATTATAAGAAATTAGAAGATAAGAGGTGAATATTTTTCATTAGGGAGTAGGAATTGCTGGTATTAAAAAATGGTTGTTGGCCAAGGAGTAGTAGAGGAGAATGATAACAAGAGATGGATAAAAGCAAACAAGAAAGGGCAGGTCTCTCCTCCCTCATATATATTTTTTCTTTTTTCTTCCAATATTACACATTGTAAATGAGCAAAAACAGTATAAAGACACTTAGGTGATACATGAACAAGTAATACCTCCAGGAAACTTCCTTGTTTTCGTCATGTGCTGTGTATGTTATGAGATAATGGATAGGGAAAGGTAAAAAAAGGTTATTAATAAGTGAATTTACATGAAATCAATCCAAGGAAAACATGAGCACATCTGTGTTTGTCCACTATAAATAGTAGTAGAGATAGAACTATGGAGGGAAGGAGCACAGAAAACTAAATGGTGAAAGCAAAAGCTGTGATTGCTCTAAGCTCTGTTTTCACTGATCCTTTCACTTGATGTCCTCCTCCTGATCCTCACGTGGGAAAGCAAAGGTATTAACTGGGTTATTTGGGGAAATAACCTGGCCTGCAAAGGTATTAACTGGGTTATTTGGGGAAAGTATACAAAGCTTTTGAGCAGAGAAAAGTCTTTTGTAATTGCCGATCTCTGAAAGTCTAAGCTAATAGAAACAGAGCAGGATCTCTAGTTCACACAGTGTAAGAGGCAGGCATAGTTTATATGCCAGACTGTGGTGGAAATAAAAAAAAGAGCAAAAACATATATAATCCTTTTTATAGAGGTGATTTTTAATAAGAACAGACAGATAATTCAATTACACTTAGTCCATTTTATCTGTGAAGTCATTGTCCAATCTTTATGTTTTCTACCACTTTCCAGACTTTTGTGTAGTAGACATGATGTGAGTCACAATGGTCTAGTGCATAATGTTTTATTTCACAAAATATTTATCTAGCATAATAGCTTTCAGACTTTGGTTCTAGTGGGCTGTCTTCTTAAAACACCTTCTTCTTCCTTCTGGCCATGGTTTCTAGCCCATTCTGCCTGCCTCTCACCTTCCCGTAGGACCTCTGTCTGCCATGCAGACCTTGCCAGAAAAAAAATACTAGTCCAAGAGTTTCCAAAAAATACTAGTCTAGAATACAGTGTCCCAAGTAGGGCCAACCAGAGTCATTTTTTCAGTTAACGTATCAACATGGGCCAGGCGAGGTGGGTCACACCTGTAATCCCAGCACTTTGGGAGGCCAAGGTGGGTGGATCACTTGAGGTCAGGAATTTGAAACCAGCCTGGCTAACATGATGAAACCTTGTGTCTACTAAAACTACAAAAAAATTATCTGGGCATGATGGTGAGCAACTGTAATCCCAGCTACTTGGGAGGCTGAGGCAGGAGAATCGCTTGAATCTGGGAGGTGGAGGTTGGTTGCAGTGAGCCAAGATCACACCACTGCACTCCAGCCTGGGCGACAGAGCAAGACTCCATCTCAAAAAATAAATAAATAAATAAAACAAAAGAAAAGAAAAGAAAACATAGCAACATGTGGAGAGAACAGTGTTTCTTTTATTTGGGAGAATGCAAAACTTAGTGAACGTGTTTTCTGCTAGGTGGAGAGAAGCCTCCTACGGAAAGGAGCCAATCAAAGACAGAGCTGGGAGATGGATAATGACCAGAATATTGGTTCCCATAGCGTTTCCTTCTATCTTATGAGTTAAAGCAATACTATTTCCAGCTCCATGAGTTACAGATTATTTTTTAAAACTAGTAATTTGAATAGAGCTTCCATTACTCATAATATATATATAATCTAAAGCTTTTTAGTAGTCACATTTGTGGAATAAATTTTTAAAAAATAGGTAAAGTTAGTTTTACTAATTTTATTCATCTAATTATTGAAAATATTATTTTAGTATTTAATATGAAATTATCAATAGGGTATTTTTTTTTCACATTAAGTCTTTGAAGTCTACCATGTGCTATAGTATATCTCTCATCTAACTGGGACCAGACATATTTCAAGCATTAACTAGCTGCCTGTGTTAGTGGCTGCCATGTTGGACAGCTCAGATACAGACCATAAATATTAAAAACTATTTTTCCCATTAGTAAAACATAAATACTAGTAACATTGATTATATATGTCTAGGCTTTTAAAGATATATATATATATATATATATATATATATATATATTGTTTAAAATATATATATTTTATATGTATATATTTAATGGAGATTAAATATATATATATATATATATATTTAATCTCCATTAAATATATACATATAAAATATATATATTTTAAACAAAACGTTCACATTATAAGACATTTTTTGGGCTTGCCTCCTTTTCCATTTCACCTTATCAGCACATCACAGACATCTTATTTTTATTCATTTCCTCAACTGATGAAATACTTTTTCAGTTTTTTTGTTGGGAGAAGGACACATGGGTTGTATTATTCCCACATGTATAAGAATACTGTTCAGTTGCCTAGCAGTTAAATCTTAGGTTGGTTGGGCATGAAGGTACTGAAGCCCAAACTCTAGAAATTTTGCTTCACTGTCTTCTGAAATTTGGTATTTGTGGAAAATAAACACATTCACTTCCCCCACCTATCTATTTTCTCCCCCTTACTCTGGAGAAATATTTAAATATTTTCCATTATAATTATTTTTCTACTACCATTAACATGTTTTTAACATTTAATATTTCTTCAGTTCAGAGATAGTATCAACTATTATTTTATTGATTATTATATCTCCTTTGTCTATTATATCTCCTGAAATTTCTAATATATTGTTTTGGGAATTAGGCTATTTTTTAGATGGCTTCTCTTTTGTCTAGTATTTTCACCTTTGTGCCCTTTATCTCTATGTTCTATATTTTTAAAGAACTTCTTGAAACAACTTTCAGTGGAACTGTAGTATACAATAAGTCTGTAGTATACAATTTTTGGTACCTCCTTAGTATTTGAAAATTTTATGATCTTACTTTAAAAAAAATATATATACATATATATAGAGAGAGTTGCATTTTAGGTTCTGGGGTACACGTAAAGAACATGCAGGATTGTTGCATAGGTACATACATGACAATGTGGTTTGCTGCCTCCATCCCCGTCACCTATATTTGGTATTTCTCCCCATGTTATCCCTCCCCAACTCCCTACCCCCCACTGTCCCTCCCCTAGTCCTCCCCACAGACCTCAGTGTGTGATGCTCCCCTCCCTGTGTCCATGTGTTCTCATCATTCAACACCTGCCTATGAGTGAGAACATGTGGTATTTGCTTTTCTGTTCTTGTGTCAGTTACAATCTTACTTTAATCTTAAAGCAATATTTTATATTGTTAGGTTATTACTACATGATAGTTACCACATGATCGCATATATAAATGCTAAACTGAGAGTTAATCTGTTTTTTTTGTTGTTGTTGCTTAATGAAATAAGTAAGCATGGTAAGTCTAATTTTCTATCTTCTAGTTCAGTTACATAGTTACCTAACATTTGGCAGGAAAAACTAATTCGTATTTGGGGAAACCTGGTTTTATATGAGCAGAATAATTTCCCAAAGATATATCCTTCTTGATAACTTTTACAGGTTTTCTTTCTGTGTCAGAGATTTTAACTGCACCCATTATCCATCTTTCCCATCATCCTTAGTAACAGAATGCTGATGTTATTTCAGGCAACAATGTACTCATTTCTCAGCCTTTCCTGATATGAGACTACGTCACCAAGTTCTGTTCAGTGAGATGTAAGCAAAAATTGAATCTTAGAAATAGCAAATGGCTTGGCTCAGGTATCTTTATTGGAGTGGTTTTAAATCATGACTCATTCAATATTTTTCCTAATGACTCTGAGCTGCATGAGAATAAAGCCATGTCTTAGAATAAGTGTTCAATAAATTGTTGCTCACTGCCTAACTAATCAATAAATGTTAGTGTACTCGGAATTAAAGGGAAAGAGAAGAATAATTAGGTTGATGTAATTTATTTATTATCTGGACACTCAATAGGGAATGGAACATCAATGAATTTAAGCAAGTCTGGCATATTGGGAGACAATTCTACATGTATGTCTTGCAAAGAAAAATACTGATGACTATCACTCTACCTTTTCAAGAATGTGGTATAACAAACAGCTTTTGAAGATAGAGATGTTTTTCTCTCGGAAGCAAAAGGCATTTGTCTACTGTCCAGTCTAATAAATACAATGTCTTCCTCTGGAGCAGATGTTGGGTATTTTGTCTGCAGCTCTTTTATTAGAAACTAGGGTTTTGTAAGCAAGGGGTTGCTCATCTATGATACACGGTGTGCTGCATCCACCTGGGAAAATATGAAGATAAGGATGCTCGTTGTGCCTTGAGTAATAAAGTCTTTTCTTTTTGATCTAGGAGTCCAATGTCTTCTGCTCATCCCCTTGAAGCTGTGGGAGGCTAATCTGTTAGCTTGCAAGTAGGTTAATATCTCATAGTCTTCATTCTTGATAAAGCTCCCTAGTCTCTCATGGGAGAAGGGTCTACTGGGATTATGACAATGAAGTTAGAGAAAGTGATGCATAGAGTTAGTCATTGGAAGCTGTACACATTCTAAACCTGGCAATTACTGTCCTGAGTGAACACAATGTTCCGAAATTACTCAGTGATCATAAAGGTCCTCAAAACTAACACTACTCATGAGGATGGTGTCAACTACATTGGGTTGACAAGCTCCAGCCAAGGACACAATTCCTTCTAGAAGAAAAAGTTATTTCTAGACTCCTCCTATATTTTAATTTAGCCAATTTCTAGGGTCTACAATATTAGATGTCCACTGGACTCTTGAAACTTCTTGAACCTCATCAGTAACATGCCATTAGTGGCATGACCCATGAGTTCTAGAACATCCATTCAGCAAGTGTGTATCTAGTTAGTGAATATCTCTTCTCTGTGTTCCTTTTTCCATTGAACTACACACTGTCATTCCCCCTTTATCTCCAAAAGCTAGAAAATTCCTCACTTGCATCCCATTTTTTCTTTCTTAGAAAACTGATTAGAACAGAATGACCAAACTTTGGGACGGGCAAAAAAATCTCAGTGTTAAAGACTCAAAGTTTAAGAAGCAATAAAATGAATATTTAAATGTGAATATGTGACCTTCCTTCACCAGGGAGGGCACACTGCCTTGGAGGAAGCCAATCTAAGCACACATTGCATAGCCCAAGAACAATTTTGAAAGTCTTTGCTTTATGGACATTGACACGAGAAAGGCTGGATCAAGGCCTCAGTCCTCTAAAGCTCCTTGATCATGAACACCATTCTTATCATGACTCTCAGGGTCTTCCTGCTGTGTTGTCATTAGCACCACTTTCAATTTGCTGCACTGTGGTCTCTTGCAGTGACACAACTACTGTTTGTGCTACAGTCTTTAAAATAATAAGTTTTTCTCCTTGAGAAACATTGCATATTACCCAATCTCTCTTAAGAAATTTGGCCCAGATTTTTCTTTACTGGTTGGGAGGACATTTGAGTAGTACCATATAGAGCCACATTGAAAGCAGGGTGGGGGGATACCCTACCACCTATGGGTCTAATACAGGTCACTGTTTTTGTAGTTTTCACATGCTAGAGACAGGTTTTTTTCCTCTATTTTGAGGCAAAGTCTCGAACTGTTGTCTGGGCTGGAGTGCAATGGCATGATCTTGGCTCACTGCAACTTCTGCCTTCCAGGTTCGCACAATTCTCCTGCCTCAGCCTGCCAAGTAGCTGGGGTGACAGGTGCAAAAACACCAATACGCCAAGCTAATTTTTTGTATCTCTAGTAGAGATGGGGTTTCGCTATGGTGGCTAGACTGGTCTTGAACTCCTGACCTTGTGATTTGCCCACCTCAGCCTCCCAAAGTGCTGGGATTCCAGGGGTGAGCCACCGTACCTGGCCAGTTTTTACCTTTGAATCTCATTAGGTGACACATTATTCACCCTATAAAGAATTCAACTTTTCATATTAGTAGACATTAATATTACAAAAAACTGTACTCAATCATCACTGTATTTTGAATTTAATCAACAAAAATATTGTGAGAATTTGTTTTCTCACTTGTTTTAAAAGTATATAATATAGTTTGTTTCTTGTCCCTAGAAACTAAAATATTTTCTGTCGGGCTTCTTACAGAAAAAATTTGCCTCCTCTGCTCAGGACCATCACTCTGCCTGCCTTGGGGGAAACTGGATTTTTTTTTACCTTGATTCTCTTCTAGTTGGGAGTGAGTGCAATACCTTCCATCTATCCCTGGCTACAAGTTGAAAGGCTGGGCACAGTTAAAAGGTTCTGCTTTGCTTCAGCGTGTAAATTTGGGTCCATACACATAAGAAATTTTATTCTGCTTCTCTGAACAAAAATATTCCCCTAAAGTATTTCCTTTATTAGCCATTTTTACTTTCTCCATATGGTGTCATAGGTGAGTTGAAGATTCTTGGGCTGAGTTCAGTTCTCTCGCTTGCACAATGTCCAGGTGGTACAAATTCTCTAAGAGTTCATGAATATGTGTATTAGCTAATCTGTGTTCTAAGAAAGGGTAAAGTTGAAATGACGTAATCCAGCAGGTTGAACTATAATATCAATATTTTAAAATATGATTATTAAAATATAAAGTTATAGTAACATATAATTTTGAAAGCCCCAACTTTCAAATTTTCTTTCCTTCAGGACCATTTTCTTAGGTGATATAGTAATACAGAAGAACATGTAAACACTGTGGGTAGAAGAAGGTGAATTTGGCATGTTTTTATTAAAACTAGTCTAACATCGCTGGGTGTAGTGGCTAATGCCTGTAATCCTAGCACTATGGAAGGCTGAGGTGGGTGGATCACGAGATCAAGTGATTGAGACCATCTTGGCCAACATGGTGAAACCCCGTCTCTACTAAGTGTACAAAAATTAGCTGAGCATGGTGATGCATGCCTGTAGTCCCAGCTACTTGGGAGGCTGAGGCAAGAGAATCGCTTGAACCTGGGAAGTGGAGGCTGCAGTGAGCAATCACACCACTGCACTCTAGCCTAGACAGAGCAAGACACTGTCTCAAAAAAACGAAACAAAAAACAAAAAAACAAAAAAACAAAAAAACCCCTACTCTAACCTTTACCTAAACATTCTTAAAAAGCCCAAACATTGCAGTTTGGAAGATGAAGAGTTGTATATATTATTCTTTCCAGGAAGTTAAATAATTATAAAGACAGTAAAAATGACAGCTATTTAAAAAGAATACCTTGTTTATGAGTTGTAAATTTCCTGGAATTAAGAATTACGTTATGGTTTAATCTTGCTGTGACTGCGGTAAGAGAACAAACGAAGCTCTATTTACGTCAAGGAAAGTGTTTTTGAGGGAAACGAGGACTTTTGTTTCTTCTGCTTCTCTGTTGAGTGTTCTGATTTCCCAAAAGTGGATCTTTTGCTGTGAATAAGAAAATACTCATCTCCAAAGTAGTTTGCTTTCCCTATTTTATAAATACAAATTAGTCTCTCTTTATTTCCCCCCTACAATTTGGTGTTAGTAGAACTGGCTGGTACTGTTCTCTGGAAAATTCTTGCTAAATTTGCATTTTTTCCTTGGCAAATTGGTGTTTAGCTTTTGTTATAGTCACGTCCTCAACTCTAAAGTGAAGAGGCCATTGTCTTTCTTCTTACTCTCATCCAAAGTTCATATAGATTGATCCAGGAAAAATATCTATACATTATTTAAATTGTGCATTAGTCTGTTCTTACACTGCTAATAAAGACATATCTGAGACTGGGTAATTTATAAACAAATGAAGTTTAATTGGCTCACAGTTCCACATGGATGGGGAGGCCTCACAATCATGGTGGAAGGTGAATGAGAGCAAAGTCACACCTTATATGGCAGCAGGCAAGAGAGCTTGTGCAGGGGAATACCCACTTCTAAAAGCATCAGATACCCTGAGACTTACCCAGTACCACAAGAACAGTATGGGGGAAACTAATCCCATGATTCAATTATCTCCACCTGGCCCCACCCTTGACACATGGGGATAATTACAGTTCAAGATGAGATTTGGGTGGGGACCAGCCAAACCATATCAAATTGCATCACATATAAAACTATTCATAACCTATTGACAAATCTTGTTAGTATAAACAACCAAAAAAGATGGCTGCTGTTAGTAATTTCTACAAATGGGATATTTTTTGTCCCAATATACAGCATTATGTCAGGGAATGGAGGTTGCAGGTATTTAGTCTTGGTCGGGGAGGCCCAGAGGTCAGCTCAGGGTCCTTGCATGTCCTATTTATTTTCCTGAACTCTCAATTTTTTTCTTTGTGTTTGAAATCACTATCTCATTTTTATACTCATGTCTCCTCACATCTCTTCCCATGGAGAGCTTCCCCTATTTTATCATCCTTAATTATCTTGCTATTTGTGTTTCTTGCTCACCATCATCTTCACCTCTGAGATGCAGGTTTCCTGAGAGCATGACTTTGTCTTATTCTGTAATATCCATTTATCCTTCTAATCCCTTACCCCATTATTGATACTATGAGGCACTAGAATTTTAGAGAATCTGAAAAGATGATGTTTTAAGAACTGCTTTCCCCTAGAAATGTCACAGTCAGGCTGCTTGATGAACATGCCCACTGTTTTCAACTCTCCCTCTGTTGTCTCCAGTATCATAAGAGGGAGATTACAAGTACAGCAAAGACACTGTCATCTTCAATCTCTGAATGATGGTTCCTTGCAACTACCTGTTTTTTTTTTTTTTTTTTTTTGAGACGGAGTTTCGCTCTTGTTACCCAGGCTGGAGTGCAATGGCTTGATCTCGGCTCACCGCAACCTCCGCCTCCTGGGTTCAGGCAATTCTCCTGCCTCAGCCTCCCAAGTAGCTGGGAATACAGGCACGTGCCACCATGCCCAGCTATTTTTTTGTATTTTTAGTAGAGACGGGGTTTCACCATGTTGACCAGGATGGTCTCGACCTCTTGACCTGGTGATCCACCTGCCTCGGCCTCCCAAAGTGCTGGGATTACAGGCGTGAGCCACCGAGCCCAGCCTGAATAATATTATTTAGGTAGGCCGGGCGCGGTGGCTCAAGCCTGTAATCCCAGCACTTTGGGAGGCCGAGGCGGGTGGATCACGAGGTCAACAGATCGAGACCATCCTGGTCAACATGGTGAAACCCCGTCTCTACTAAAAATACAAAAAATTAGCTGGGCATGGTGGCGCGTGCCTGTAATCCCAGCTACTCAGGAGGCTGAGGCAGGAGAATTGCTTGAACCCAGGAGGCGGAGGTTGCGGTGAGCCGAGATCGTGCCATTGCACTCCAGCCTGGGTAACAAGAGCGAAACTCCACCTCAAAAAAAAAAAAAAAATATTATTTAGGTAAAAAAGATTGTGTAGTCCATATAAAATCCAGTGAAACTGAGCTCTATTCCCAATATCATGCAGTCATTGAACTTTTCAGATTTCTATTTGCTTACCCAGATGTGTATTTGTTTTGTTTTTCATTGTAAAGACAAAGCAAAATATATACTTTTTAATTTTGCAAAGGAGACAAGCTCTTTACATGGGGGAATCCTTTGTCTTTGAGGATGATGTGGAATTGAAAGCACAAAATTATCCAGAATTCCACAGGTGTGTGCCATATGAGCTTCAGTTGGTTTGGTTGTGAAGTCTGGGTTGACAGTTCTGAATCCACAGTGCATTAATCTTGAGATGCATAAGCATCTGTAATCAATTTAAGTAGCTTTTGGTTTTGGCTTTGGAGACTGGCAATTTCTCATGTATTTCATGGAGAAGAAGAGGAGAAGTTGGGGTAAATTCCTAGACTATGTGTCCATAGTACACAAAACAGTAAGAATTTGTTGACCATCACTCATTTGATCAACTCCAATAACCAGCATCTATTTCTTTGCCTGAATTAATAAACTTGTTGGCCTACATTGATCAAATTTACGGGAAAATTACTAAATTGCTATTTCAATTTGTTTTGCATAAAAATGCCAATAGAAGGCACAATTAAAACACATCTTCACATGATTAACAAAATAGGCCTTTATCAATTACTTATGGATTTTGGGCAGAGTAAGCAACCAATGCTTAAATTAAGAAATCTTGTAAATAAATAGCAACAGAAAACTATATTAAGCAGGTGACCTCTTAATATGTGTTAGATATGTGTTCTGATTTTTATAATAACTGTTTTACATGAAAAGCTATTTATATACAGTCTCTGTATATATTTCTATGATGAGCTGTATAAGAATAAAATATAGATGGGTTGTATTTTCTATCTCTATTTCTTCATTTAAAAAACCCCATGTAAAAACTGTAATTATAGAGGGCCTTTTATATAGGTAGATCTATGCACATAGATTCTGGCTAATGCACATTGATTTGGAAAGTCAAGTGGTTTAATGAACTAGAGGCTTCTTGCGAGCCTCGGACTCTTTTTCAGACATTTTAAAATTAAATTTTATATGAGGTTCAAGAGGGTCCAATAAAGAGAACTCTATTAAACTGCCTAAGTTCTGAATCAAGTGAGAAGACAAAAGACAAAAGAGATGTGGAGCAAATTACATTTCTTTTTTAATCTAGTAAATCTGCTTTTGGAGAATATGACTCCCAATTACAGCAGTCTTGGAAAACCACAAGTTTCCTCAATAGAGACAAGATCCTTTACAACATGGAGCAAAATGGCACATATGAGAATTCATGCTACTTGCAAGCTTTATACTTCCTAGATTAAAGAACCAGGGAGAGGCTGGGGAACATGTGTTCAGCTTCTCCTTCCAAACTCAATACTCAGTTTGTACCCTTCCACTCCTGGAGGAATGAGTGTGGAGACAGTAGAGATCCTGCCCTGAAGTGAGCATTGCTGGTCCCCACTTCCAATATAAAAGAAGTGGAGTAGTCATCTACTCTTTACTGTGATATGTTTAGTTAAATGTACCCATTAGTATATTGTGGTACATAAAATAAGATTAGTTGTCTTCATAGTGTGTTAATACTTATACAATGGTAAGTTTTTGGCCATGTTGAATTTCTGAAATGTCTTTTCCATATCATACTCTTTTGCAAATGTATTCAATTGCAACAGACAAGACACATTTCTCAGAGTTCCTATGCTAAATATCTTCCTAAAAGGATAGTAACATTATCAAAATTATTATATACTACTAAGGGCACATACTTATAGAAAACTTGTGCTTTTTATGCAAAACTTCCAAATGAAAACTAAAAACACATACAAATATGTTTGTATATGCAGACACTTGGTGTTTTGGGAACTAATGATTCAAATATTTGAAGCAGGGCACAGTGACTCATGCCTGTAATCCCAGCACTTTGGGAGGATCAAGCCCGTGAGTTTGAGACCAGCCTGAGCAACATAGGGAGACCTCATGTCTACAAAAAATTTTTTAAAAGATTAGCTGAATATGGTTACACAAGCCTGTAGTTACTGCTACTTAGAGGCTGAGGTGGGAGGATCACGTGAGCCCAGAAGTCAAGGCTGCAGTGAGCTATGACTGCACCACTGCACTTCAGCCTGGGCAACAGAGCAAGATCTTGTCTCAAAAAAAAAAAGATAAAAATATTTGCTAAATGTTTCCAGCTTTTGTCTGTATGCATACCATGAAAACTAGACTATTGACACCATGTGTCTGAAATGACACCAACATCTATGTGCATTTTATTAAGACTTTGTAAATTAAATTGTTTTGTTTATAGGCACTTTTAGATTTTTAAATTGAATATATAAGGAGTTGCACTGTGAGCATAACACCTAAGGCTGCTTCTATCTATGTATTCTCTGATTGTAAACTTAGAAGCTAGAAGATTTGAAAAGGAGGATTATAAGTGAGTGGCTTATGAAGGTCAAAGGTACATTACTGAATCAACTTGCAAACCGTGAGAAATGCTCTTCTTTGTTTAAAAAGTAGTTTTAAAGATAAAACACGAATGAGTAGCCACATGATTTTTGTTAATAAGACTTGCTGTCTTGAATTTCCACCAAATAAATAACTCTAGGATTAAGATTATAGCCTGAACGTGCTTTAAGCTAATAAGTGTTTATCAATTGACCTTTCTACATACATTTCATTTCCTTGGTGCACAGGATAGATAAGAAAAACCAAAGGCGTATGAATGAAAAGTTATTGACTGCATTTCAAAATAAAGCACTTGTGTTTAATTTATTTTATCCTTTTCCATTATTTTCATAACTTTCATTATTTAAAGGGCCCAGAAAAAATACTGCTTGTATGAATTAGCAGTAAAGTTTTTTTTTTTTCACTTGCTATAGCTTTAAGCAATACATGTTTAATCAGAAACAGAGGCTAATTCTTTTTCAGATTTCTGTTGTGGTCTCTTGGCTTCCTGAGGAGGCATAAATAAAACCACTAAGCCACATCATAAAATACTTTATTTGCTTTGAGGTATCGGTTATTATTATTATGAGTGATATATATTCAGAAGAATGGGCATGCTAAAAGACAATTGCATTTTATGTTTCTTAACTAAGTGTAAATTTCTGGTTGTCCTACAGAACAATAAACTTCTGAACACTTAGTGTATGCAATTTAAAGACAAAAATTATACATCTAAGTCAAGTCGAATAGTAGAGAGGTCAAGTCGTGGAGACATGGGAGTATACTCTGGGGTAATTTTTGGCTGTCTTTCTGAATATATGTGAGTTGAGTCATTAGCTATTATTTGAACTTGAAACCACAATCTGAATTCATGATATTTAGGATTGACATCACCTCAATTTCCCTTTAAAAGTGTTGAAGCAGGGGCCTCTGGTCATCAGACTTTGTCATCTGCTATCTCTATCCAATTTGAATGTGTAAATAAAGCAACGTATATTACTTTGTGCCCCTTTTATGTTGTTTATATAGGTGTTATATACACTCACACCTTCCGCCTTTCCTCTAGTTGAAGAGGTTGAAAAGTTATTAATTACATTTTCAAGATATGCTCGCAGCTGTGGTTTAGAAGAAATGAGGATCCACCAGTGAGACTGATTTCCATAAAATCTGAAAGCTGGATGGATATGAGGGAGAAGCCATCTTTCTGTAGCCTTTAGCTGTTGCTGTTGGCCAGTGAGATCATGAAGACAGGAGGTCTCCTTAATTCAGTGCTCCTCGGTCAATTCTCAAGCTTCCATGGTGTTAAGAAGCAGGGGCAGAGGTGCTGGCCTTCTGTTCTGGCCTTCCAGTCTCATTGTCAGTATTCCTTCTCTACGTTTTTGGATGTGGGGAGGACACTGGAGCCCTGTCAGTAGAGTGTCTACCTTACATCATAGCTCCAGCAACCACCTTCATGAGTCAATTTTATTGTTTTGAACTCATTCCAGGAGGTCCTACCTCGAAGCTGTTCTTCAAGTCTTTTCAATAATTTTGTCAGAAACAAATTTGCTGTTTTTATCTGCCCCTGCTTAAAACGCTCAGTGTGGTTTCTGTGTCCTGCACTGACTTGAATTCCTCCTAACACAGTAGGCAAGCAAATAAATATGTGAATGTTGAAAGCACCAAATTTGATTTCACTTTTCATATCGATTGATACCATCGATGTGAAGTTACTCCTCCACTTCTACTTCTATTACATAGTGGAAGGTCTGATGTGCCCAAATCCCAATTTACAAATAGCAGAGAGTAATTTTTCACAGTAAAACATGGCTTTTCATTTCATAACACTCTGAACTGTTATGGAAAATAAGAGTTAATTTATATATGGCTATTTAGGATACAAGTCATCAATAGCCTTAAAATGGTTTAAGAAAGCAGATATAAAATTTCAAGGTCCAGATATATTGTGGTAAGAGAAGAATGTAGCTGTACTTAAAAAAAGAGTATAATAATAATAATAAATTTAATAACAGTGCAATGTTGATTTTTTTTTTCCTGTCTGGATAGACAAAGGGTTTATGAAGTCTGGGTGAGCAGACAGTTCTATAGACATAAGTTCTCCATGGAAAACTCCTTGGAGCCTATTCAAAGCAAGTGCTGTCTGAGCCTGGTTAACGTGATGGCTAAAACGATAGCCAGCCATAGAGCAAAGCATTGACCTGGATACCAAGAACCTTGACTGACACAGTGAAGGCCCCATGACAATATTGGTCCTAAAACAAAGTACAAGTACTCCATCTCCAGGTTTGGTTTCCATGGAAATTTTTGTTGATGGGGAAGTCTTAGGTTGTGTCTTCCTGACCAAAATATCTATGCAGTTCAATCAGTTCAGCCATTGAACTGCAAAATATCTATGCAGTTCAGTCAGTTCAGCCACAGTTCATCTGCCTGGACTTTTTGTCTTTATGGCTGGCATGAAGTGCTGATAGGATTGGTCAGGTGAAAAGTCAGACACTGTACTTTTTGCAGGCTGGTTAGCAAATTTGGCTCATGGTTGTTTGATGGGATCATCCATGTCTGGAAGGGAACAGATGGTTTTAGCAACAATTGGTATGTGCATTGAGAAATGAGTGGACTAGACAGGCCATGGGTGAATTAGGATATTATCTAATCCAAATATTTTTAGTTGTTTAATAATATGCTTTTCATTTTTCTTGTTCCCCTGAGA
This sequence comes from Saguinus oedipus, assembly GCA_031835075.1. Classification (NCBI taxonomy): domain Eukaryota; kingdom Metazoa; phylum Chordata; class Mammalia; order Primates; family Cebidae; genus Saguinus; species Saguinus oedipus. The sequence continues at coordinate 53,174,494 of CM063186.1, read as the reverse complement.
GAGCAGGCAGAAAACTCACCAGATTGGTATGGGTGTCTTCATCATGTTTATTACTAGAGTAGAAATGAAAGAGGGACACATAATATTGGGACGTTCTCTCTTGAGGAAGCCATTTATAATGTATTTCCAGGGCATTTCAAATCAGTTCAATGTACAAGTGTTTATTGTACACAAAATCTGTATAGCTTACCATGCCAGATGTCAGGTATAAAGTTCAGGACAACAGGTATCTCTGTCCTTAAGAAGCTCATTAAGACCTAGAGTCCTTAAGACCTAGAGTTTTGGTTCTTATTCATGGCTGTGTGGTAAATCACCTTGGAGGCTTTTTTAATAAACTATTTTTTGCTTGTTCTTCTCTGCAGACCACTTATTATATAATCAGATTTAAGAATAATGTTTGGCAGAATAGGTATACATACACATAGAATATGATGAATGATATAATGTTTAGTGACAATTAGATGGGTGTAGAACTTTTAAGCACAATAACATTTTAAAAATCATTTTCGAAAAACATATAGATAGAGTCTATGTGCCCTAAGACTAAGTCCTCCATAGCATTTGCCACTATAGCAATTTGTACTTAGCCTTTCATAATACACAGAATCAAATTTGAAATTACATGTCATGCTTTGTCTTCCTGGGTAGATGGAAACACAGTGGGAATAAAGATCATGTTGCTCTATTAGCTAACGCAGTGCTGTGCACACAGTACATGATCAACAGATAATTTTTAATTGAATGAATAAATAACTTTGCAAAAGGTACTCATATAGATCATTAATCATTACTAATGAGATTCTCACCTATATTCTGAAGTCATGGATTTTTCCTGAACAATGCTATCAAAATTATAAGTCATAGATATGAATGCTAGGATTCAGAACTACTTTTGTACATTTTGCTTCAGGCAAGCTGGCCTTTCTACTACACTGAGGAAATTAAGATCGTTTTTGTGTAGAGATTTTTTTCTACTGTTTGTGTTTCACTTAAAAATTTTTAATTATTCTTTTATATTTTTCCAACATCATAGTAGAAGATATTATTTCAATTATCTTCCAAATCAAAAATGTATTTTTTTTTCAATTAAACTTTAATTGCTTTATTATTAAACTGCTGTCTTCATCCTTTTGGCACCATTCTATAATTTGATTTGTATTATATTATATTAAATCAATTTCGTACTCATTGGTTAGATGGAGACAGAATTTTGTGAGCCCTGTGACTCTTACAGCTAATGGTAAAAAGCCAGCTTACTCAGAAGCGAGAAATAATTAGCCAATTCATGTATTATACTTCTGTATAGACTTCAACTCCAAAGTCTACAGGTTAACATAATGCTTTATCTTTTCATCAGAAGGTTTCCATTAAAAAAATATGGTCAGAGTTTGGCTCAATGTTCAAAATACAAAACATTAAAAATCCCAGAACTTTTTCTATAGAAAATCAAACTAATATCCCTGTGAAGACAGAGGAAGCTATTAACTAAAGAAATAATGTGTTTGAATTTTAAACAGAAGATAATCATTTCCAGTAATAAATACACATATATGACAATGGAAAAATTAAAATTAAATTTATAACAATATATATGCAGATGTATAACTGGCTAAGAATAAGGAAAATCAAATTTGCTGGAGAGAGATATATATATCTAAGAAGACTTGACATATGTTTGGCTTTGCCAAGTGGAATACTGGCTATTAGTAGACTACCTTCTATTAATTTAAAAAGGCTCGCATAACCAACAGAGGTCACCATGACCAACTCTATAGATACCTGCTCTGGAAACAAAGGGAGTTAAAATAGGGCTGACATCAAGGGAACTCACAAATGTTCTATGACTCATGGAAATCGAAGATGTGGATATTTCAGGGTGAAGTAAAAAACATTCTCTGACATTAAATAAAAATGATCACCTTTATCCTGCACAGTTTCCCAGTGTGCAGTCTTTAAAGAAAATAACAAAATTGAAATTAAGTTGCCAATTTTAATTAAATGTTCAGTGATAGTATAATAGGAATGAATTGGACTAGTTAGAAAATTCCCACCACACAGATTTCTAAAACAGCTAACTATTTTCTTATAAAAAGATAGCTTGGAATAGTGGGTAAGAATCCAGACTACAGTGCTGGACTATCTAGGTTCAAATTCTTCATCTGTGTCTTCCCCACTTTGAGTCTGTAAACAACAGACCTAACGTCTCTAGACTTCAGCTTCCCCATCTGTGAAATGGGGATAATGACAATACTCATTTTGGAGGGTGATTCTGGTGGTTAAATTATTAGATACCTACAAAGTGCTCAGAGAGTTATGGCCCATAGTAGAACTATGTGTTATTATTTTATTTGATAAATAAACTGTGGGAGATACATAATATGTATCTTTGCCTTAGGGAAACATCTGAAAATCCTCTTGGTTTTTGACAGAGCCAGCTATGTGGTCAGGCCAGGGCAGCTCACAGAGCACACAGATTCCTTCCATACTTTCCCAGAAAAAAATATTTCCTGGAAGCAAAAACTACATGGCTTGCTCTCCAGCATGACATCAATAAAAAACTGGGCCTTGATAAGGAGAATCCCATCGATGTGGCAAAAGTAAAGATATAAAACAAATTAGGATGCCTTAGAACCTCCTATTTGTGTTGTTTCTTCTACCCATTGGGATTCCCATCCCTTACCTGTTCAAGTGCATCCACTGTGAAAATTTTCCTACCTACACCTCCCTCATAGGACATAAACAGCTGTTATCTTCTTCTGGCCCCACATCAGCCTGAAGTTCATACCTCTGGAGACCAGATTTAGCACACTGCATTAGGGTCATCTACTGTCACTAGCCGTGAAATCAAAACAGCTCTTTTTGGAATCTTAGCCATTCTCCCATCCCCCACCTAGAATTTCTTATGTGTTATTAGAAGCCACCACCACTCCATCTCCCTGTCTAGCTCTGTGTTGTCTTTCACCAGACAACAAAGGCTATTGGAAGTGAATGTTTTTAACTTTCTGGCATCTCTTCTCCACACTCATCTTCTCATGCGCCTTTGTTCACTCTTCCTTAGCAGAGATGTATTCATCCCTATTAAGTTCATGCCATCCTTCTGAGTTCTACTTCATACTTCTTTTCACCTCCTTGAAGAATTTGGTCCAAAAATTATTATTTCGTTTTGTATCTTCTACTCTTTACTCTCGATTGATGTTATTTTCAGTCTTGGTAAAGTCTTCTTCATTCATCTTTAAGATGAAACCCTTCTAGACTCAGTTTCCTCATGGAGCTACTGTCTAGATATCTCTATTTCTTCTCTTCTATTGACATTAATAATCACTGCACTTTGGTCTCACACACAACTACTCTGTTAAAATTTTTCTAGCAACCATCATTGATGCCCCTCAAGGTGTTATAACTAAAACGAAAATTGTTTCTCTTTTTGTGGGGGTTCAGTCAGAGTGGTAGGAAGAGTTGTAAAAGAAATCATAACGGATGTTATAGAACATAGTCACAGACCTTCTTGGAAGGCTGGAAGGTTTTGCAACAGCCTTGAGATAGAATTATGGTTGAAGGCAGCCTAATCCTCTCTGAGCTAATAGCAAGAGTAAATAACAAAGGAATGTAATAAAGTTTATCTGAATAACTTGTTTACTCATGTGGTCTTAAAACTAACCTTTAATCATTCACTTTACCAGATGTCTGTCTCAGGGGGAGGGTGACCAGATTTATTACCCACAAATGGTGTTTGCTTTAGACCTCAAAACCTGGCCTTTAAACTTTACCCTCTAGTGTTGTTGACTCAGAAAAGCTTTTGTCATTTAATGTGTGCTAAATAAAGGCTAAGAAGGCCAGCACATCAGGGCCAAGGTTACTATCTCTCTCAGGAGTGCCTGTGAGTGTCCATGGACACTCATAGCCCACTCTTTCACTGGATATTTGTATTTGAGTGAATTTGTTCATTTGTTGTTGGGTCAGGGTTTGCCTGTTGGATCCCAACATCTTTTTACCTGACCCTCTTTATGACAGTTTATATTGTTTACCACTTGATGCTCCAACTTTCATTTTTACATGAATTCTTTTATATTTCTCTAGCCAATTCTCAATGTACTTTGTAGCTATACTTCCTTCATCTATACCTTACAATTTGAGATTCACCAGAATTTTATTCTTTTTTTTTTCCATCTTAAAATAATGAAGGATTATTGCTGGATATGGTGAAGTTTACCTTCCAGAAGATGTGTAAAAAATTGAATGAAAGTAAAAATAAATAAAGCTATTGTAAAGCAGCCTTATTTACATGGTAGCTCAGAATAAAAAACACTTAAACATAAACTTATTTCTCTTTTCTTGCTACTCTGCAAGCATAATTTCATTTTCTTACATGCTTTCATCTGCACTCAGTTGCTCATGAGTTTCAAATTTATTTCTCCAACCAGACTCTTCCATTGCTTTTCAAATAAAAACATTTTTTCCACCTGTGTATTTTCACCTGTTGTCCTACTACTAAACTCATATTCTTTCCCCAGATTTACTCCTCTACCATCCTCTCTGTGATCCTAGACATTATTTTAGTTGCCTCCCCTCACCTTACATCAAGCATCCACTCAATCCATCATCAAGTTCTGTTAACATGCCTCCAGATATCTTCTTCTCTGACTCTGTAGAAGCATCAGCTCATCAGTGCATGCCATCTCTTGCTTCCAGTGCTGCATATCATTCTCTCTGCTCTTAATGTCATTCTTCACCAGCCAATGCTCTCCTTTATGTCAGAAATCTTAATCACTACTGAATATAAAACAGCCAATAGTTGCCCACAGGATAGAGTCAAAGATATTTAGTTGAACTATGCTAACCTGTCTACACTCATCTTTCAATATATAATTTGCTAACACTTTCATAAACACTCCTTCAAAAACACCTGAGCACACACATGCCACTGAATTACTTGTATCAGCTGAGCAGGTTGTCCACTCTATTGCTTACATGTTGTTTTCTCTACCTACAATGTCTATGCCCAGCAAATGCATACTTATGACTCCAGTTGCCATTTTAAAGTTCTTTTTTTCCCATAACCTCTCCTCTGAGGGGTTTTTATTTGGTAGGGTGGGGGTTGATTTGGGTGTTTCTCTTGTTATCTCACAGCACTTCACACAGATCTCCATGATAGAATCTCTCTCATCACATTGTAATTTTTGTCCACACGCATCCACATTGTATGGTAGGCTACTGAGCTTTCTTCTCCATTTTCTCATCTCTGGCCAGAAACATAGCTGTGTAAGAGGAAGACTGGCAGAACCATTTGCAATATTTTAGAGATAGCATAAACTTTCCCTCATAGGAAAGAGAAAACAACCCTGAAAAATTTGCTATGTCGAAAGCCAAAGAGTGATTTTGCCCACGTTTTCTTCCGTAGCACAAGGTCAGTGATAAGTAAGTTTAAACCACGTAGCAGGAGAAAAAGTAGAAGGGATAGGGTTTCTCTGACAAAAAGACAAAGATTTTGGTGATCATAGTGCTGGAGGTGGTTGCTGTAAATGGAGGTGTGTTAATTAACCCAGTTATTAGAAATATGTTAAACCCAACAAAGCCATTTGTTCTGTAAGGCATAGGGACCAGGGAAAGGAAAGAAGAGGACAAAATGAAATATTGGGAAAGCATGTCATCTCAGCAACTCTTAGAGAATATGAGAACTTGATTAAGTAATCAATCAACCAGATATTTTTAAAAAGCCTATCAGGCTCTAGGACATTGTTAGATACAGTGGGGATGAAATGTGGGCAAAACTAACAAACCCAAACCCAAACCAACCAATCAACCAACCAACTAACCAACAAATGAAACAAAGCACCCAAATATTGCCTCTGGTAGGAAAAGACTAAAATCAATTAAAAAGCATATTAAACCATAAAGCATGGCTTGAATGTTATGAAAAGGAGTTCTATGGCACTAGGAAGGCATGGGCAATGAGAACTCTGTCTGCAGCTGGTTAACACAAAACTCCATTACAAACACAGGTTCCCATGTAAACGAAAAAAAAGGGAAACTGGAGAGGCTGAGTATATTAAATATCTTGTAAGTTCAGGATGTAATTTCCATCTGGCCCACCCTGAATTCTTTCAGCCCCTGGCCATGTGGGATTGGGAGAGTTTATTTTATGGCCAATGTTGCCAGGAGTTACAAGTGACGATTTAGGAGAGAAACTATTTTCTGGCTCATTTATTGTGTATCTCCTACAGTAGGTGCTGTAGTAACACTAGCCATGGGAATAAATACCTTCAGAACAAAAAGTGATTGAAGCCAATGAAGGGAAAGCTAGTTAAATCAAGGCCTACAACTTCAGTGAGGGAAGCACATGATACCACTGGAAATTGATAAAGTCTTGTATAACTTCTCTCTCCCAGTGGATCAAACTATTTCATGCATCATTATTAATTCTTACACTAATAATATATATATTGAATTGATTGTCAGTGCATACTTTAAAATTTGTATTTTGGAAAAATGCAAACAGAAGATGGGTGGCTTGTGGCATGGTAGGACTGACTTTACTAGGTCAGAGTTTTGGAATTTTATTTGGTAACTAGAAATGAATATGCAGATATCATCAGATTATAAAAACACTGAGGTCACAGGTGTTGAAAGTGGATACAGTGACATAACATCTAACATTTATTGGACAGTAGTTATGTGTCAATCAGTTTGAAAATTTTTCTACTTATCAAAGGCATTAACTTTTATTTTTTTAATTTTTAATTTTTGTGGGTACATGGTATATATATTTACAAGGTACATAAGATATTTTGATACAATTTATAATAATCACATCAGGGCAAATGAAATATTTATTATATCAAGCATTTTTAATTTTTCTTTAGTTACAAACAATCCAATTTTTTTGTTGTTTTAAAATGTAGAATAAATAATTAACAATAGTGACCCCATTATGCTATCAAATACTATATCTTATTCATTCCACTTAACTATGCTTTTGTCCCCATTAACCATTTTCTTTCCCCTCCACCATAAACCTTCACAGCCTCTGGTAACCATCATTCTGCGCTCTACCTCCATGAGTTCAATTCTTTTAATTTTTAACTCCCACAAATGAGCGAGAACATAAGAAGTTTGTGTTTCTGTGCCTCTTGTTTTACTTATCATAATGACCTCCAGTTTCATCCATATTGTTGCAAATGACAGGATCTCATTCTGATTTGTGACTGAATAGTACTCCACTGGGTATACATACCATATTTTCTTCATTCATTCATCTGCTTATGGACACTTAGGTTGCTTCCAAATCTTGGCTATTGTGAACAGTGGTGTAATAAACAGAGGAGGCTGGGTGTTGTGGCTCTGGCCTGTAATCCTAGCATTTTGGGAGGCCAAGGAAGGCAGATTGCTTGAGCCCCTGAGTTCAAGACCAGCATGGGCAACAAAGTGAGACTCCATCTTTACTAAAAATATATAAAATTAGCTGGGTGTGGTGGTGCCTGCCTGTAGTCTCAGCTACTTGGGAGGCTGAGGTGTGAGGATCACCTGAGTCTGGGAGGTTGAGGCTGCAGTGAGCTGAGATCACTCTACTGCACTCCAACCTGGGCTATGGCAGTGAAACCCCATCTCAAACAAATAAAACCCATAGGAGTGCAGATATATTTTCAATATGCTGGTTTCCTTTCTGTTGGGTATATACCTAGCAGTAGGGTAGTTCTATTTACAGTTTCTTAAAGAAGCTACAAAATGTTCTCCGTAGTGGTTCCATGGGAACATCAATAGTGTTTGAGGGTTCCCTTTTCTCCACATCCTCATCAGCAGTCATTGTTGCCTATCTTTTGAATAAAAGCCAGTTTTACTAAGGTGAGATGATACTTTCAACTTGCATTTCTCTGATGATCAATGATGCTGAGCACCTTTTCATATACCTGATAGTCATTTATGTATTTATTTCTTGTGCAGCCACTTCCCACTCCTATGGTACATCTGAAAAGTGCAATGAACACTATGCCTGCACATTTCATTTATGTTTGCTAACTGAAAAGAGTGCAAAGTGCAACATCACACAGGGATAATCTCATTTGGTTTTGAAACATGGGTTTTTCTCACTCCACTCAAAATTAACTTGTAGAGTAAAAGTAACATTTTAGCTAAATATCACTAAAGTGAAAATTAAAACATTCCAAAACAAACATAAAAACTTCTTGAAGTATATTAAAAGGTTCCAGAAATGCTATTTTTATTTGATAGAAGATAAAAAGTATTTACATGAAATACTGGAAAATGGCAACAATCCATATTAGTCAGTATGAAGAGCAGGTTACTTAATTCAAATGCCCCAAATGGTCTTTAGTAGAAAGAATCAGTACCACAATTCCTCAACATGGCAAGGATTCATGATATGCAGCCTAGCTAAAAATAAAGAATTCACACTGCTTCCTTCTGTGTTGGAACAAACATTATTTTCTATGAACAATTTCTTAGTTGGATCAATGTTGGGTTAAACAGACACAGAAATCCTTGGTTGACTGTGGGCACACAGGGAAAGTTAGTGAACATGATCTTTAAATTTCCATTCTCTCTTCAGAATAAAATGTGGAATTGGTATTTTTCTTCCATTTGAAGTTACTTGTGACATAACACTCCTGTTCTCTCCACCTCCACTTTTTTTAAAAAAGTCTATTTTTGTTAATGCACTTCTCAGCCAGGAAAAATGACATTAGGAAAAACATATTGTACAGGTTATGGAAAGGGCAGAAATAAAAGTCTCAAAGTGAAATATTGTTTATGAAAAAAGTTATTTCATAGCTCTTTGATGATAAAAAATACCACCCAATGTTTTTGAAAACTTTTGCATTTAATTTTACTCCCTGCCACCTTTTAGGGGAGTTGGGAATACAGATTTCTTTGATGGACAGATTCAACTACAAATTACTGTTACTCAAATCTAGGAAATTTGTTCCCAATATTAGAGAAGCCAAATGTATTCATGATAAACACATTTTTACATATGAAAAAGAGGAGTACGGCAATTTTCTTTTCTTTTCCTTTTTTGGCTAGTAAATATTTTTTTACCCTTGCTTCTCAAATGAAAAAGTACTTTACGTGCAGAAGTTATTCAGGGTGAAAAAAGAAAAAAAAAAGAAAAAGTACTTTAAAACCCTTAAAATCATTTTCCACCCATGATGTCTGAAATGTGTCCACATATGTACAGAATAAGGGTGTCTAGCATATGTCGACACATAGGTTTCATTTCATTTCCCTTCCCAAATAATTAAGGGTCACTTCAGAAGGAATAAAATCTTTGTTCTTTTGAAATTTTATCTGCCCTGACATGCCAAAAAAAAAAAAAAAAAAAATTCCAAACCTTTTCAAAGTTTCCCAAGTTATTCTTAAGTATTTAAAAATTCAGATTGAAGATAGAGACATATTTTTAATATTTGTTTAGTCTAGTAATTATCAACTTTTAACATGGGCTGACCCAGCTCTCTCTCTGATTGGTGTCCTTATTATTTGCTACATTGTTATTAAACAGACATGTTCTCATAGGAAATGCTAGGGCAAGTTACCCTGGGTCTTTGAATTGGGGTGTCTGTTTAACGGTTTAGTCATGGAACTGGATTTGAGGTTGCTTGGCAGAGTCCAACTTTTTATCTGGCCCTTTTGTAGTGGATAATGGTGAGGGTTCCTGTGAAGAGAAATGGACACTTAGAACATTCCAGAGCTGTCTTCTCCTTTTTCTGAAAGGGGCAAAGCCTTGTGAAATAAGCTGTCAGTTTCTTGGGGCTTCTCTATTGCTGCCTAGCTCTGTGTGTACCCAGTCACTTCTCCTGAACTCTTAAGACCACTGATGAAGTCTTTGGGTTCTAGCCCTTGGTGCCTCAGTTCAACCAAATAGCTACAAATGCCTAGTCTAGACAAGGTATTTTTTCTCAAAGCAATAGAAAGCTGTGACCTCAGCTCTCTTACTGTTGGGAGATGGTGGGTGATGTAGTGGGCAAAGCCACATTGAAAACCACTGTAATAACAGATCTCCATCTGCTAAGTACCGTCTGTGAAGTGGAACCTGAGGGGAGTTTAATGGAGGAATTGACACTGGGGAAGGATTTTGACAAAGACCAAGTAGGAAGCCTCCTAGGCAGAGCCAACATTTGGCTTTAGTTTCCTACCAATTGGCTCCAACTTACATTTCCAGTGTTTGTATTTACTATGTAACCTGTCATTTAGTCCAAATTTATGTGCATGTATGGATTAAGTATTATTAAGTTCTAGGGGAAATGAGGTTGTCATGCAGGAAGCTCGAAGTCCAACAGAGGAGAAAATCCTGGTTTTAATGGGAAATTCCTAGATAAAAGCTTCAAATTGGGAGATCTCCACTGTGAACTGTGGTATTGTTTCGAGTATTGAAAGCACTGGATTTGAGATGAGTGGAAATGGACATGCCAAGGAATCAGTTACACAATCAAAACTAGAGAACTCATCAGCGAGGCAGACCTGGCAACTGCCTGGTTTGCTTTATTCATTTTTTTCATTGAACAATGAGGTTTTGATTATGTGTGGTGGGTTACAAATTATGCTGGGCGTTAGAGGCAGAGGAAAGAGACAAACAGTGACTGTCTTTTTAAAGAATTCACAACCTGAAAGAAACAAGAGACTAAACCTCCAAAATCAACTCTTAAAACAGAAGGAAGAGGAGCATTTGCCTTAAAATACGGAGGTGGGAAATACATATTAAAGACTTTAGCAGAGTCTTGGAAGACTAGCAGATATTAAAAAGTCACACAGGATAGGAGGTCATTCCGCGTGGTGGGAAGTACATACAAAAAGTCTGTGCAATGTGAGAGAACATGAATTAACTAGCAGATTTTTTTTTAACTGTGGGAACTGCACATAGGCCAGATGGTTAAGAGTGGCTGGTGCATGTGAGAACACGGTCACATCTGAGAAGAGAAGAGATGGTGGAATAGTACACAAAGGGTTAATGTGAGGGCACTGCACATACCTATGAGAATGGGCTATGAAAAGATTTGAGGGGCCAGCAGCACAGAAAATCAACATTTGATAAGGGATAGTGAAGGCTTAGAGTATGCCTGATTCCAGGGCAGAAACTATATGGAGAGAGGATCTGAAGGACAGACCTTTTGAGTTGAGTAATACACATAAATATTTCTGGGGAAGAAAATGAGGAAAAATAACTAGAAATGCTTAGAAAACATAGAGAAACCAAGGCAAAAGATTTAGACTATAGGTAAGAAAAAATGTTAAGGGAAAGTGTCAAATGCACTGAAGACATCCCGTGGAATAAGACGCAAAAGAAGAGAGCAGATCACCTGCTTTGGCAACAATAAAGTCATTGGTGAACTCTGCAAGCATGTACTTGGCACATTGTTAGAAATGGAAAGCAAATTACATGGGGTAAAGGGGAAAGTAGGTGGAGAGGAAATCGATGTAATGGGCGTAGAAAATTCATTTGCAAAATCTGGCAGAGCTCTTGCTTGGAAGTGAGTGACCAGAGAGATGACAGAATTAATAGCTAAATGAGGAAGCATGTTGTCATTTACTCTTATATATAATCCACGTGTTTCAGCCCGAATTGCCCAACCTCAGTCCCTGAACGTGTATTTGGCATTTCCTCTACTGCACTTCTGTTTGACTCCCTAAATTATTTTTGCTCCTTTTTTTCTTTTTTTATCCAAATATATCACACATTTCATTTAAGACCATGTTATGAACATATAGTAAGCATCTAACATATATAATTAGTCAAAAACCTTCAGCCCTTTCATTGTTTTTAGATTTGCTAATATAAGTCAGTTCCAACAAATAAAGAATAAAATGGATTAATGGCCTCTTGGGAAAAAATAGGCATTTAAGATCTCTCATAAAAGCGACATCCAATCTTATTATAGTGAAGGCATAAAATAATTATTTTCTGCTAATGTCTATGGGAAACACTCAAGTCAAAACTGTGGTTTTGGTCAACTCATCCATTCAACAAGGGATCAAAAATAAACAACTCACCTCCCTTCAACTCATCATCTAGAGGGACTAAATTCACATTTTGAGTACAAAGCTGTCTTAGGGTGACAGTTTGAAGATTAAGACATGCAAAGACCTGATATTTGTTTCTTCTATTCCTTCTGAAGGAACATCTACAATTACAAAAATTATAACCTTTCAACCAGAAAAACAAATATTAATTTTACAGTTATTACAGAACAGACATCGTGCTAGGAGCTTTCATGTATGCAATTTCATTTCTTTCTCACATCAACCCAGAGAGAGAAGGGGAACATAAAGGTAATTTCAAAGATGAGTAAATTGAAGCTAGGAGATACCTAGAAACAGGTCTCAGGCGACCTTTAACAGATAGTGCTTCAAGAGTAGAATGATGGTTTCCATGGGCTGGTATATAGAGGAAATGAAGAGATATCGGTCAAAGAATACAAATTTTCAGTTTTAAGATGGATGTATTCTGGGAGTCTAAAGTACAGCATGGCTACTACAGTTAACAGTATTACACGGTGGCTCACACCTGTAATTCAGCAGTTTGGGAGGCCGAGGTGGGTCGATCACCTGAAGTCAGGAGTTTGAGAGCAGCCTGATGGTGAAACCCCATCTGTACTAAAAATACAAAAATTAGCCTGGCATGGCATGGCAGTGCATGCCTATAATCCCAGCTACTCAGGAGCCTGAGGCAGGAGAATCGCTTGAACCTGGGAGGTGGAGGTTGCAGTGATCTGAAATCACACCACTGCACTCCAGCCTGGGCAACAAGAGCTAAAATCCATCTCAAAAAAAAAAGTAAATAAAGGAAATTTGCTTATAGAGCAGATTTTAAGTGTCTCATTCCCTCCTCCACCCTGCTACACCTACACATGAGAACTCTAGGTTGTGATAGATGTGCTAATTATTTTGACAGTGGTAATCAGTACATAATATATACTGTATATCAAGTCATCATATTGTATACTTCAAATTTACACAAGTTTTATTTATCAATGAAATACTGTTTTAAAAGACAATGCTTCAACATTGCATAACCATTTTGTCCCAAGGTTTATAAAAGGAGTCACTGAAAACGTGATTTTTTTCTAAAAAGACTATTTACTATAAGCACTGGAAGGACTTAGGATTTTAAAAAAGACTCAGCTATTTGTGATGTTTATGAGACAATATGTTACAGAAAATATTAGAAATATGAACATCAAAGATAATAGACCTGCAATTGGTGATTCCACTGCATTTCATTCTATCACATAGTACTTCTTTTTAATAAATGGAAGTTTTCCTATATTGTTCCCATTCAGTTTGGGGAACTGAGTACTGGAAAATCCAGAATCTTACTGAAGTGTTTTGAATTAGTACCTTCTGGGTTGGAAAATGCACTGAACAATGTCTGCTTGAAAAGTCTGAACATAACAAAATCTGTTTCTTTCTACTAAGATTGGCCAGCCCTGAACATGCAACAATATCAGAAGAAGACAGCAAATGGAAAATGAGAGCTACATATTATAGTAGGAGTTTGCCCTGTGGGTTTGGAATGAGGCTTGAGGGTCCCTGGCTCTGGAACACAGATGTCAAGCATAGCTGAACAGCTCTGGAAATTCTCAGAAATTTCTGGCTGGTTTGCTGGGGCCTGGCTGTCTGTCCTGGAGGGGCTGTTCCCTGGGTTCTCCCTGGTCCTGAGAACAGTCAGCATAGCCAGCTGGCTTCTACATCTAGCTAAGTTGTCAGATAAATTGATTCCACATTTGGGGGATCAACAGTCAGTGAGGCCAGCCAACCCAAGGGCAAGGAGGAAGGTGGTAAATTAGCTGAGGGATTCTAATGAAGAGCAGAGAACTGAGTAGCATGAAAGGATGTCTGTCTTCACCAGTACTGACTCAGGTACCATTGAACTTGCATATTAATGCACTTGGCAACTGAGGCTCAATAAAGAATGAATGGGCTTAAAGTATCATAATACTATGAACATGACAAAGATTCTTTGTCCAAACTCTAGGTGGGTTCCACTGGGCCCTCCTTTTGGCTAGGACTTGATCTTGGCCTATAAAAACTCTCAGAACAGGTGATTTTGTCTGCCCCCTCCTCCCACATTAAAAGACCTAAACAAATACTAGCATCGTTTCTGACATTTCAAGGCTGCATCCTTAGGTTGACCCCAGTCGCCTTACAGAGCTTGTTCTGGGCTGTCAAAATAATTTATATTTTGCCATAGCCAATACCTGATTATAGAGCTCTGACAACTCTTCCGAAGCATTTTCTAAAATGTGTTCATGATTGAGAATCTTTCATCCACCCCTTTGAGATGTATATGTATCTCCCATGACACAGGAGTGTGTTTTTCAAGGACCTGAAAGCCATTCCTTTAATATGTAAGAAGGAAAGAGCCTCTGTCTCCCAGTCTCTGTGAAAGGAGAGAATTCTAACTTGGACAATATGCAGCCAACAAATACAGCTGGCTTAATTGGCATCTACTGACAAGTCTCGGTAATTTTTCACTTCTGACTCTGCTGATATGCTGCTAGAACACTTGTCTACCTTCCCATTCTCCCTTTAAAATGCCCAGTTAACTCTGCACAAATCAAAGTTAAGTTCAGACTACACTGGATACTCTTCTGTATGGCAATAATATATTACTCCATTCTTTGTCTAGCGGTTCAATATGAACTGCCAAAATTTAGTCCAATTAGTCAGTTCCAAATAATGTAGGCTCTTCAGAATCTAGAATGATTAAAAATGTCTTTACTACTGTAATGTCTGGCTTTGTTTATCTTTGATAGACATACACATTAGTCTTTAGGAAATTAGCTTTCAAATGATCAAGTACCAAAGTGTAAGCACCATGACTTCCTTAGGATAGTTGATTTAGGAGGAGAGTTTTTCCAGGTGACTACCGTAGGCAGCCTCTAAGGTGGTCTGTGTTGTTTCCTATTTCCTGGTGTTTGTGACTTTGTGGAATTAATACTTGTTGAATGTGGGCTAAAAAATATTACCTGATATGGTTTGGCTGTGTCCCCCACAAAATCTTATCTTGAATTGCAGCTCCCATAATTGCTACATGTTGTGGGAGGGTCCTAGTGCGAGATAATTGGATCATGGGGGCGTTTCTCCCATAGGGTTCTCATGGTAGTAAATAAGCCTCACAAGATCTGATGATATAAGCCTTTTCCCCTTTCACTTGGCTCTCATTCTCTCTTCCCTGCCACCATGCAAGATGTGCCTTTTTCCTTCTGCCATGATTGTGAGGCCTCCCCAGCCACATATAACTATGAATCCATTAAACTTATTTTTCTTTGTAAACTACCCAGTCTTGGGTATGTCTTTATTAGCAGCATGAAAATGGACTAATACATGACTTCACTACCAATAAATATAGTTGACCTTTGAACAACATGGGTGTTAGAGGTGCTGATGGAATCAGTCAAAAATCTTTGTATAACTTTTTACTTCCTTAAAAGTTAACTACTACAGCCTACTGTTGAGTGGAAGCCTTACTGATAACATAAACAGTCGGTTGGCACCTGTCTTGCATGTCATACGAATTATATACTGTATTCTTACAATAAAGTAAGGTACAGAAAAGAAAATGCTAAGAAAATCACAAGAAAGAGAAAATATATTTATTATTTATTAAGTGGAAGTAGAGCATCATAAATGTCTTCATCCTTGTCATCTTCACATTGAGTAGGCTAAGGAGGAGAACAAAAAGGAAGGGTTGGTCTTCTGGTCTCAGGGGTGATGGAGGCAGGAGAGAATCCAGGTATAAGTAGATCCATGCAGTTCAAAATCATGTTGTCCAAACATAAACTGTAGAATATAGTAGCAGTGATGGGTGTCACCTCTGAGATTAGGTTATTAAAAAAACCTGTGGCTTCCATATTGAATGTGCTTTTTCCATCTCTTGCATGGTTCTTTTTGGAGAAAGTCAGTGTCCATGTCACAGGACATTCATGTTGAGAAGCCCAGGAAAGAGCTCAGAAGCAAATCCTGAGTTCTTTCAACAACTATGTGAGTGAGCTTAGAATGGGACCCTTTGTCACTTGAACCTTGAAATGATGCTGCTGCTCTAGCTGACATCTTGATTGCAGAATCATGAGAGACTATCTAGCTAGGTTGCTTCCATATTCTTAACCCATAGAAACCATGAGATAAAAAAATGTTTGTTGATTTAAGCCACTAAGTTTTGGGAGTAATTTGTTATGTAGCAGTAAGTAATGAACACAGTGACCTACCTCTACTCAAGTGGCTTAGCCAAGTTTAGAGTTAAATATTCCTATCCTTACATTCAGATCTTACAGTTAATTCATTGTTTCTATAGACTGTTATTATGTATAAGGACAGTATTTGAAAGGAATTATCAGGGCTTTTGTTTAGAGAAGAAGTTCTTTGCTACTATAATAAGAGGGACAGATATGTCTAGTTTTACTTCTTCCAGAGAATTTCCATCTGTTTGGATGTATGCAATCGATATCCATCTTCAAATAAAATTCACAATTGCTGGACACTGGGGTCAGAACATACTTTGGGATATCACTCACTCACATTACAAAATAAATTCCTAAAGCCATGCAAGTTTTGACTGAATCTACTTTTAAATGTCTTGTGTGATTTATATTAATTCTTCTATTTCACCTGAGAGGTCAGGTACCGATGATAGCTACCACTTCTGTGTGAGTTTTCATTTTACGTTTAATCTATGTATAGATTGTCTTTTCACCATGACAGCAGGGCTTGCTTTGGCTGAATCTATTTTTATGTGTGCAGGATTCTTCTGTGTTTGTCTTATCTCACTCATTTAATCACATCTCAGCCACAGAGTGGCTACCACATTTAACTTAATTTTATTTAAACTGCAACAAAGTGTCCAAAATAAAACATGTCATCCATGTGAGCCCTTTTCATGCAGTTGGGAGACATTTTGCCTAGAGGTTGGAATATTAATATTAATATTAATATTAATTTAATATTAATCAACATGCTCAACAGCCTCCAAATTGAGAGAGGATTTGAACCAAAGCAAAATTCCAGTCCACAGTTGTGATAGGAGAATAATGCTGCTCCCTCCCAAAGATGTCCATGAGCTCATCTCCAACACTTGTAAATATGTGTCCTTGCATGGCAAAAGGGGTTTTGCAGATGTGATTAAATTAAGAATCTTGAGGTGTAAAGATTATCTTGGATGATTCGGGTGAGCTCAGTGTAATCACAAGGTTGTTATAAGAGAGAGGCACAAAGGTCAGAGTCTGAAAGAGACTAGAAGATTCTATCCTGCTGGAGGATCTTTGAGGAATGAAACTCAAATTGACCATTTAAGGAAAGCAGGTAACTTTTAGAAGCTGGGAAAAGAATGGGAACAAATTCTCCCTTACAGCCTTTGAAAGAAACCAGCCCTACTGACATCTTGATTTTAGTTCAATGAAACCCATTTTGGACTTCTGACTTCTAGAACTATAAGATAACTGTTGTTTTAAGGCACTGGGTTTGCAGTGGTTGGTACCAACAGTAATAGGAAATGAATACAACCATCTAAATGGGCAATCTAGAATGAATTTTTTCATGTTTAATGGTTAAAAAGCAAAACTGTCTCTGGTGACATTCTTGGGATTCCCCATCCCCTTTATCTTACACTATACATCACTTATTATGCTTATCCCATTAATTAAATTGTAATAATTACATGTGGGCAGTTGCTTTTAAAAACTGTTGCGTAATTCCACCTTTCCAGTGCACTGTACCCACATGGAGTCTAGTACCAGTGGAATCTTGATGCATCTTGATTTATTGATCTCATTTATCACTATTTTCCATATTGGATATTTTATTAATAATTTTTCTGGAAAAATAACTGCAAAATCAAAATTTCATCCAAGAAATGACTGCTCTTTTGTTCCTTCTTTGTTCCCATTTTTTTTAAAAAAGGATTTAATTTAAATTTATTTAAATTACATAACATGACTCATACCAAAACTATTACAGACTGTAAAAAATGTTTTAAGAGAAAAATAACATAAACAGATACTCCTTTTCTCTTGATATTTAAGAAAGAAAAATTTGTTTCCATCCAAATTTTTTGTGTTCATAAAAATTAGTCTCAAACCCTCAATGCCTGACCCCAACTCCCAATAGGCCTATGCTTTCCTGCATATTTCTTTATTCTAACTTTATCCTATTTCTATGTGACATTTATTTACACAGTCTGAGCAATGATATTATCTAAGTTGTATGCAAACATGGTGTGCTACAAGGATCTGTCTAATAAGTACTTTTGTTTTCCACTGAGATTTAAACTGCTTCTAAAAGATGGCATGGTAATCTCCCAAAATAATTATTCTAAAAAAAGTGTTTCTCATGAATAATTAACTTTTAAAATTTATTTTTTCAAACTGACAAGGTGATATATATTTATGGCATACAACATGATTTTTTGATATATGTATACATAATGGAAGGGCTAAGTTAAGATACTTCACACACATGCCTTATCTCACATACTTATTTTGTTGTGAATGAGAACACTTAAAATTTACTCTCAGCAAATTTTATGTACACAATGTATTGTTATTAACTGTAATCCCCAGGATCCAGAATAGATTTCTTGAACTTATTTGCCCTGCCTAATTGAAATTCCATGTGCTTTGACCAATACTTTCCCAGATCCTCTAACCCCAGGCTCTGGCAACCACCCCTTTACTCTCTGTTTCTCTGATGTCTACTTTTAAAATATTCCACATAAGTGAGGTACTGTGGTCTTTCTCTCTCTGAGCTTGGTGTAATAATTTGTTTTTTTGTAATTTGTTAGAGATAATCCTAACCTTCAGAAAAAGTTGCTGATATTGAAAATGAGTTGGCATTTTCCTTTATAAAAGTAGAATGACTCATGATATTCTGTATACCATGAAAATCATGCTCAAATAAATATTTAACACTCTGAGGGTGAGGTTTATGTAAAAACAAGAGCTGTTTCTTCATCTGTAACTAGCTGTGACTTGGTAAAATAATCTGATTACTTCACCATCTATATTGTCTTAATAAACAACTACAATGTTTAATCTTTTTTAAAAATATTAATTTGACAATCTATGGTTGTGATTTTTATCTAGGAAAAAAGGTCAGGCTCTTTTGGTGTCAGTCTGTTCACCTTGGTTGACTTTTTATACTGTTCTCACTTTCTGAGAGGCTGTAGGTATGTTGAGCTCACTCTGCACTGCAGCTGAGCTATTTTATATTAAGAAGTGGATGGTTGGAAGCCTGGCATAGGCCTTACGGTCCAAATGGCACTCTTTGATTCAGAACCTGCAGAGAAGGTGGGGGTGAGATTGGGGGATAGAAAACAAAACAGTACTTCATATTTCCAACAGCTATTCCAAGTTACATAGATGCTGTGATAAAAAGTAATCAAATGTAACTGAAGATATTTAAAATATTACAGTGTAGATGCAGGTAAAATAGTTTAACCAAGTAGAAGTAAAAATATTGTTTAGCTTTTGTAAGAAATTTATGGAATAATAACATGGTGCATTTTTTGTGAATGACATTATAAACTGTGAGTAAGCTATTGCCACTATGTTCTATTGTGGGGATAGCTGGGAGCCCAAGAGGAAAGTTCCAGCCTGCCTAGAAATGCTAGGAATATTTTCTAAACCATGTGGAAGAGAGGTACAGAATAAGAAGAATAGCTGGGCCTCCTCCCACGAAGATTGTGGGTAAAGTTGTTGGTCCTCTATGGGACTCAAAAGGCAAAATGTGAAGTCCAAGGGGTTCTTCCTTTTAGGCAACATGGACTCTCTTCTTTGCACCTCTCCCCTCCCAATAAAATCAGGTCCAGTGGTCATCCTGGCTCTTTTAATCTCACCAGTGACTGCTCTGCTCAGGAGAATGAGCTAGCAAAGGGTCAAATATGGCATGAGTAGGTGTGTCTTTGCTCCTCTAGGTTAAGAGAGAGACAAGAGGAAGGAGCCCATGGTCTTGATCTTTGGTCAAGACCATTTTATGTGCCACAGGTATGTTCAGAGGATTGAGTGGGTATCAAGGATCTCAGATTAATGATTCACTATTGAACAACAGAAGTTAAAACATTTTAGTTTAGCAGCTACAAGAAAAGTATGGAGATGAAGCAACTCAATGGAGGACTCTAGAAAATTTTGCTCATAAGTGGGTCAGAAAATGTTAAATTTCTATTTTAAAGACATTTATTGTATAATTTATTGGTTTATCAGGATTGAGTTTGTACTTACCAAGTTGTATTTTAAGATGATTTATCCTCTTTATCGATAAGCTACCTATCACCAATCTATCACTCACCTATCTCAATAAACAAACAGGCATACAGTCAGACTTTTACTCTAAAATCTGAGTGGAGTTGGTTTAGATTTTCTCTTATCTCTTGGTTACACAACAGGGATTATTAAGGCATTTCGAGGAAGTATACCACTCTCTAGAATATTCCAAATATCATTTTTTAATTTAAAAATTTGAAAGTTATTTTGGGTTCTCTTTTTTTTTAAATACAGCCAAATTGAAATATAATGTATGACATTATGTAATTTTAATCCATTTGAAATAATTCAGATATCTTACTTTTAATGTTACCTTTATTTTTTTTTTAATGTTAACTTTCCTTTCTTCTGAATTTAGAAAATTGTCCAGTTTTTTCCCTTCTTAGTACAATCGTACATTCAAATATGAATATTTACTGTGTTTAACAGGTCAGTTGAATGTAACCTACATCTTACAAAAATTCACTTGTACATTCTGTCAAATAAATGAGGTAAGAAATATTTGTGTAACAATGGTGAAATGAATGATGTAATGGTCAACTTGCAACCCAGCCTTTGCCTCTTTTATTTATATTACCTAATTTGGGAGAAATAATTTTGGAGAATTTTATTTAAAAAATTCTATAAACCACAAAAGTATTAAGTGAAATATGTCTGTCCTCAGACCACAGCACTGATGAAAGTTTTTTGGCTTTGTAGAGGACCCCACAGAAACCTGAATTGCCTGAGATTGTTTTATTTGACTGCTGTGCTTCAGTGTTTTTAATTTTCTGATGCTTAAACTTTTGTTGCAAAGGGAGAAATAAATCATTGTGCAGATAATGTTTGGTAGCCCATCACATATATATCTTTTTAGAATATTCTAAAGCAAATTTTTAAATATAATAGGATTCTGTATTAGTCATTCTCACATTGCTGATAAAGACATATCCCAGACTGTGTAGTTTACAAAGGAAAGAGGTTTAATTGACTCACGCTTCCACATGGCTGTGGAGGCCTCACAATCAAGGCAAACAAGGAGCAAAGTCACATCTTACATGGCAGCAGGAAAGAGAGCTTGTCTAAGGGATCTCTCATTTATAAAACTATCAGATCTCCTGAGACTGAGTCACTATCATGAGAACAGCATGGGAAAGACTCACTCCCATGATTCAATTACCTCCCACAGGGTCTCTTTCATGACACATGGGAATTATGAGAGCTACCATTCAAGATGAGATTTGGGTGGGGACACAGTCAAAGCATGTCAGATTCTAAGACATTGTATTAGTCTATTTTCATGCTGCTGATAAAGACATACCTGAGACTGGGAAGATAAAATGTTTAATGGACTTAAAGTTCCTCCTCATGATCATGGCAGAAGGTGAAAGGCACATCTCACATGGCAGCACACAAGAGAAGAGAGCTTGTACAGGGAAACTCCTCCTTATATAATCATCAGATCTCGTGAGACTTATTTACTATCATGAGAAGAACATAGGAAATATACCCCATGATTCAATTACCTCCCACTGAGTCCCTCCCACAACATGTGGGAATTCAAGATGAGATCTTGGTGGGGCCATAGCCAAACCATATCAGATATCATCTCATTATTGTAGATGGGATGATCTAGTGTTCGTTCCAGCAAGTATGTGTGTCTGTCCAGTGGTGGTTTCTCTGAACCAAGTAGGAAACTTAATATTGGAGTAAAATTTTAGTTTTCTCTTTATTATATAGAAGCTGAATTTTCTCTAAGTAAGAAACAGAAGGGCCGTGAACAAACAAGGGCATTTTTTTAAAGCTTAAAGTTTTTAAATCCCACACTCACGGTTAAGTTCTTATAAAAAGAAATAATATATTTTTAAAGAGATTAGAGAAATACTGTGAATACAAAAGATTTTTAAATGAAATTACCAATATAACAAGATAATTTTTGCAAAATCAATAATAATACAAACACTGATCTCATGACCTTTATGCACAATGTCAGTAAGAAAAGAACAATACTTAACAACTTGAATCTAGCACAATCTATTTATAAATTTCCCCCAAAAAATTATGGTCTTAGTTTTGTGTTGGATATAAGCATTACCCATATGTATGAAATATGTCCTTTTATGACAGTTTTGTAATAAAGTTTCTGAAACCTCTATGTTTAATACTTAGAGTATTTTTTTTCTGGTGGAGTAGGAGAGAGATGAAGCAAATGAAATCTGTCATGGCATAGGATGATAGCTATATACTTTTCAAATAAATTTTCAAATCTTGAGTTTTTCTTAGGTTTTATAACTTTGATGAACTGTATTTAGAAACTATATGTAAATACTTCATAGCCTGTAATTTGCAAAGCCTCCTGGAGTTGAAAGATGGTTTCTATTCATGCCTCTAACTCATGGCCGAGTTTGTAAGGCAAAAAAAAAAAAAAAAAAAAAAAATTCAGAGTGAAAAAGACTGAACCTGTTCCATCTTTAGCAGATTGAAGAGGGGACTATGAAAGCAATAGACACATGCTGTGGTTGATGAGATGTAGCCCTGCTTTGATGGCTCTTGTGCAGTGAACAACAGCCAGGAATGTCAGAGGACACAGGTTCTCTTTGAAGCTTGATAATGGGAAGCTTCATCTTGTACTGTTCTCATAGCTGCAATAGTTCCATAGCCAGAGCATTTTCATAGCCCAGAGGACTATCAGCAAAGAGAAAAGCTTAGAGTTTACTAAACTAATGTACTCCTCAAATAAGATGGCTTCTTCCCTAAATGGCTAAGCCTTTTTTTTTATTACATTTTAATTTTAGTATATATCTTATGTACCTATGCAGTATTTACCCTCAACCATTTGTTAAGAAATTCTAATTTTCAGTAGATTATTCTTTTTTTTCTTTTTTTCTTTTTTTTTTTTTTTTTTCTGTTTTTGGAAAAGGAGGTGACATTGATTGTCTCTTACAGGTACTCCTTAAACTCAGGTATATGCCTATGCCTGTCTCTCATGGCTTTTGACAGTCTCACTTGGTAATGGTCTGTAGACTGTGTGATCTTCTCTTGCCTTTCCTTACCTCTGTTTTGTCTTTGCATTCTGAAATCTCTTGGCTTCTCTCTGTCCCCATTTTTGTTTTCCCATTTTAACCCATCATCCCTCCTGCACTTAATTCTTTGCTTTTGGGTTCTGTCTTCTGGTTATACAATTTTATGCTCTTCCCACACTAACTCCAACCAAGGAGTGACATGCAAATTATACTGTAGGCCCTTCCCCCAGGGAGCTATGATGGCCAACCATCAGCAGTTGGGGACTTGGAGGATTTATGGTCACAGCCAAGTTTTCTGTTCCTCTGATTTCAGGAGCCATGGGCAGGCAACAACAGGTTACTCTTCATCCCCATACCTGGTCAGAGAAAGTCATCCTTCCTCCTATAGATCTTCCCACGTGGCTTGGCCTACATGGGCCAGTGACCAACTAGCTAATTTTGTAACTTCCAGGTAGTTAACCACCAGGTTAAGTCTCGATAAACTGCCCAGCTATTGGTGCAGATTACTACAGGTGTCACCTCCTTGGTGATCACCATCCATACTGCTCTCATTTCAGCCCATTGGCTACTTTGCTCACACCTGGTTTCAAACCCTATGGTATCAGTGCTCCAGGCAGCAGTAACACCTCAGCTTGATCCATCTGTGTACGATGCCGCATCGGGAATGGAGGGATGCCCTTCTTTGAATGGTAAAGGCTCAGGGCCTAAGTGTGCCTCAGGCCCCATGTGGCCTTATCTTGCAGTAGGAATACAGGTCTTAAGACCTCTTGTAACTCTACTGCTAAGGGACTTGTAATCAGTGTACTCCACTGCTTCAAGTACCCGTTTCACTTTGCCAAAGTGGATGTCTGCCCTATTTCAGTCCAGGGGGTTGTTATCCGTGAATGCACCCATCCCTGCTGTTGGGTAAGTCATCCCCATGGACTGTAGCCATCCCGCCAAGTTCTCATGAGCCTGAAGGGCAGCATATACAGTTACTAACTGCTTCTCTTTTAAGGAACACAAGAGCTCAGCTCCCTTCCATAGTTGGGATGAAAAGCCTACTGGTGTTCTCAAGCACCCTTTGTGCTGCCACAGGCCCCAACTGAAACCATCTGTGGTCACATGGACATCCAGCTCAAATGGGAGCCCTCTGGTCAACTATCCACAGGGCTTGTTCCTGCGAATAGCCCATTTGGCTGCCAGGAAGGTGGTCTCAGCTGCACCATTCCAATCTCAGGCAGGAGGAGCACTGCCATTTCTAAATCTGCATAAGGATTGGAGGTTAGCGTAATATCATTAATAAGACTATGAATAATATAATTAACAAGATCATGACATATGGTGGGGCTATGCACATAGCCCTGTAGTAACACTATGAAAGTCCACTGTCACCTTCCCATGAAGGCAGACTGTTCCTGGCTCTCTGAGAAAAAATGCATTAGCCAAGTCCACCACATAGTGATTCTGTCCCAATTCTGTTACCAAGCAGTCCATTAAATCTGTGATAGATGAGACAGCTGCCAAGCCGTATAAAATGTCCACCCCGAGAATGTATTTCAGGTATGGGAGAAACATACACAGTGCATAATCAGGAAGCCAAGCAGCTGCTGCCAAGGTGCAGAGATACAGGTTTCACTTTCAGTGACTATAGACACTTCATATCTGTCTATGCAGCCTTGCCTGGAAACTTATCTAGGTGCAGGGATGAGTGGATGATTAATTTCACATGTAGCCTCCGGTTGCCCAGTGTCCCCTCAAGCTGGGCACCTCGACCAGTTCCCTCATAAACAGAAAAAGCTTCACATCCCTGCCTGGCTGCAGCATGTAGTCTTTGAGCTGGAGCACCTGGGTGGGACCGGGTCATGCAGCAATGTCCTTCTCCCCTTCTTCCCCTTGGGCATTTTCTAGAATTAATGCTCCAGAGGCACCTGTCTCCACAAAGTTAAGAGTACTTCACTGGGTTGCTGATCAATTTTCAGGCCATAAATTGGGGCCAAAAATGCTACCTACAGCAGTACTTATCCTGCAATCAGCTGCAAAGTAAAAGTCACTGAAGAAAAATGTACCCCCCCACCCAGTGCCAGATAGGATCAAAGTAAATTAGAAAATAGAGCAAAATATGCATCACTAGAAAGTAAGGCAGAGAGACTCTGACCTCAGTGAGTCATCGGGAGCTCAGTCTCTCCACTAGAACTGGTTCCTTTATCACATTGCTTAACCATGGTGTACAACCTCACAGTTTCTGCTAAGCCAGGAGTTATTTATCAGTCACAGCTGGGTTAGGTGCTGTCCTTTCTGATGCTGGTTGGGAATTGATGAAAACACTGACCTCACACTGCCAGGCATTCTGGTTCTGCGTAAAACTGAGGAGTTAACCTGAAGGATATTTCCACACATGGTAAAAACATTAAAAAGGAACAAAATAGTGGCCCAAATTATTAGGAATGTGTTCTTTGAAGCACAAGAAGTAGGCTGTCTATGTTTCTATTATTCTGTCTCAGAAGAAGAAAGACAGGCAGGGTATTTTTTAGAATTTAAAAAAGTAAATACATGAAACATTGGAATAATTTATGCTGGGATGATGAGGCATCTGTGGACATGAAAGGTCAGTGGGTTTATTCAAGAAAGGCAAACAAAAGGCATGTGATACAGATATGTAAAGGAAGTTTCGAGAAAAGGCAAGCTCTCATTTCCTCTTAAGGGAAGAAGTAAAAGAGAGGCTTAATTTGAAGTAAGGAAAATGGTGAGTAATGGAAAACCACGTAATTAAAACCAATTGAACAATGAAATCCATAGCTAAAGGTAAATTTGTAATTCTTGCCAAACAGAATTAAGGACTGGGCTCAAACGATCTACAGAGACTGGTAGAGAGATCACAATCTGTGTATTAGGTTGTTTACAATAATTTTATTTTAACAAGTTTTATGACTTTTAACTTTTATTTTAGGTTTGGGGGTACATGTGCAGGTTTTTTATGTAGGTAAACTCATGTCATGAGGGAGTTTGTTGTACAGATCATTTCATTACCCAGGTACTAAGCCTAGTACCCAATATCTATTTTCTCTGCTCCTCTCCTTCCTCCCACCCTCCACCCTCAAGTAGGGCTGAGTGTCCGTTGTTCCTGTCTTTGTATCCATGAGTTCTCATTATTTAGCTTCTACTTCTACATGAGAACATACAGTGTATTAGTGTGTTTTCATGCTGCTGATAGAAACATACCTGAGACTGGGCAATTCACAAAAGAAGGAGATTTAATTGGACTTACAATTCCACATGACTGGGGAGGCCTCACAATCAAGGAGGAGCAAATCACATTCTACATGGATAGCAGCAGCCAAAAAGAGAGCTTGTGTAGGGAGACTCCCGCTCTTAAAACCGTGAGATCTTGTGAGACCCATTCACTGTCATGGGAACAGCAAGGAAATAGTCACTCACGTGACTCAGTTTTCTCCCATTGGATCTCTCCCACCACATGTGGGAATTATGGGAGCTACAAGATGAGATTTGTGTGAGGACACAGAGCCAAACCATATCGTGAGGTATTTTAGTTTTCTGTTTCTGGTTAGTTTAAGGATAATGGCCTCTGGCCCCATCCATGTTTCCTTAAAAGACATAATTTCACTCTTTCTGATGTCTGCAGAGTACTCCATAGTGCTTGTACACCACATTTTCTTTATCCAGTGACTTTTGTGTATTTATATTGTAGGCGTCTTTATTATTTTTTAAGCTTATCTTAGTAGAGACAGTTTCTTGTTCATCAAAATAGCTTCATGGCTTACTTTTATTTCTTTAGACAGTACCTTGCTTCTATATTTCTAGAATATCCAGCCAGTAATATTCTAAGGTCTGTGCTTTTAAATTTTTCTATAAGAGGCTTTTATAAAACTGAAATGAAAGACTAAGTATTGGAGAGAACCTTATGATGCCACAGACCTACTATTTAAGTTCATTCATGCAGGAATTCGATCCCTCAATCAGAATTCCAGCTTTCCTGACAAGGCTTCTGTATTTGTGAAATGACAATGAAAATAAAAGTATTTACTTACACAAATTAGATACTGTAACAGAAGAGAGAAAATACCTACCTCAACTGCTTAAGAACAAGAACAGCAATTATCATTCATAATAAGAAGTGCTAAGTCAGGAATGCCCCAGCCTAATGATGTCAGAAATGTTCTAGATTCTGTCCACTGTTCTGTCATCTACAGAGTCATTTCCTGCTAGATATCACACCCAGCAGTAACAATTTTTAAACAATGAAGTGAAGATTTTTTTCTGTTTCTTTTTTAAAAAAATGTGTTATAGGCTGAATCATGTTGCCTCCAGAATGTGATTTAATTTGGGGATACTGCCTTTAAACAGATAACTACAGTTAAATAAGGTCACTGGGGTGGGTTCTAATTCAATATGGCTGGTGTTCTTCAAAGGAGGACAGATAGACAAAGAGAAAAGACGAAAGAGAAAGGCCTTAGAAGAAATCAACAATGCTAGCACCTTGATCTTGGACTTCAAGCCTCCAGAACTATGAGAAAATAAATTTCTGTTGTTTAAGCCACCAGTCTCTCATAGTTTGTAATGGCAGCTCTAACAAACTAATACAATGTGTGAGGAAACTTTATACCAGAAATACCCTAGTAGCCTCCCTCATGTGTCATTGGGGACTGTTGTGTTCCATGTCTATTCCTGATCCACTCACCAGCAAAGGGGTTGGGATGATTATAACCGACTTAATGAAGTCTCAGATTTTTGTAAGATACCAGGCACCAGAAAAAACATTTTTATTTTTAAGAAAGGAAGAAAGAGACCTTATGGCAAGGAAGAATCAGCATTTAGAGAAGTGCGTTATGCTATCTTGTATGTCATCCTGAGGATTAAACAAGGCTTAAACAAGACAATGCATGAAACACTTGGTTTGATGCATGGCATACTCAATTTACTATTAGTATTATTAAGCATCATTTAGCTGGAGTTTGTAGGATTCGTGCCTGGCAATTCTTTAGAGGGAGGTGTTTTGTTATTTTGGTAACACTTCTTATGTGTTCTTTTTAGAAACATATATTATACAACATCCCTTGTACTTCCAGCAATGTCATAGTATAATTCCAGCATAGTTCTAATAATAGATAATAATTGGATTAGTAGCTTTATTATCACATTTGAAGAATGTATTACATAATAGCTGATGATTTATTTATATCTAATCCTAGACCCTTTATAATGAAATGATCTTTTGAGACCAGGCATAGTGGCTCATGGCTGTAATCCCAGCACTTTGGGAGGCTGATTTCAGGTGGATTACTTGAGGTTAGGAGTTCAAGACTGGCATGGCCAACATGGTGAAACCAATCTCTACTAATAATACAAAAAAATATTAGCCAGGAATGGTGGTGCACGCTTGTAATCCCAGCTACTCGGGAGCCTGAGGCACAAGAATCACTTGAACTGGGAAGGAGGAGGTTGTAGTGAACTGAGATCATCCCACTGCACTTCAGCCTGGGGGACAGAGTGAACTGCGTCTCAAAAAAAAAAAAAAAAAAAAGGAAGAAAAAAAAAGAACCTAGAACTTTTTGATTGAAATGCAAACTCTCTAGTGGGTTAAATGATGGCCTCCAAAAAGATTTATTCATGTTCCAATGCCTGGAACATATAAATGTTGCCTTTTGGGAAAAGGAGTCTTTGGAGATGCAATTAAGTTAAGGATCTTGAGATGAGGAAAACCTCTTGACTTATCCTATTGTGTCCTAAATCCAATAACAAATGGCCTCCCAAGTAGCCCATTGAGGAGTATAGAGGCACAGGGAGGGCAATTTGAAGACCAAGCCAAGAGTCTATGGCCACAGGCCAAGGAATGTAGACAGCCCCAAGAAGCTGGAGGAGACAATGAAGGATCCTTCCCTAGAGTCTCCAGAGGGAATGCAGCCATGATGATCCTTGATTTTGATTTCTGGCCTCCAGAGTTGTGAGTGAATAAATTCCTCATTTTAAACTACCAAGTTTGTAATAATTTGTTACAGCAGCCTTAGGGAATGAGTGCAAACCTCATGCCTGTTGACCTCAATTATTTTGATATATTATTTGGCACATATAATTCCTGAATTATTTATTATGATTTTTTAAAAACAGTCTTCTGTATGGAATTTATTAAAGAGTAAGCAAAAGAGGAAGCTAAGCTGACATACTATATGAATAGAAATCTGAGTGTCTAATTTGCCACAACCTTTTCATCTCCTCCAAAGCTGCCTATCTAGAGGATGAGGATTTTTTTAGATGTCAAAGATTTCACAGATGAATACATTCTAGTTATTTACTTTTTTTTTTTTGAGACGGAGTTTCACTCTTGTTACCCAGGCTGGAGTGCAATGGCGCAATCTCGGCTCACCGCAACCTCCGCCTCCTGGGTTCAGGCAATTCTCCTGCCTCAGCCTCCTGAGTAGCTGGGATTACAGGCACGCACCACCATGCCCAGCTAACTTTTTGTATCTTTAGTAGAGACGGGGTTTCACGTGTTGACCAGGATGGTCTTGATCTCTTGACCTCGTGATCCACCCGTCTCGGCCTCCCAAAGTGCTGGGATTACAGGCTTGAGCCACCGTGCCCGGCCATTATTTACTTTTAATATCTGTAAGTGGGAAAATACATTTTCACCCCAAGACACTTTTCCAGCATTATTAACTTCCTTTTGTTAACTTTGGGCTTCCAAGGGCCTGTTGTTCATTGAACCACTTGCAATTACCCATCACCACTCAACTCCATTTCTTCATATCTGAGAGGAGAGGAATGGAGGAGGAGAAGCAAGAGAGAAATGAGGCAAAGTGAGGCAAGGGAGAAAAGGAGAGGAGAGGAGATGGAGCTGCTTTTTAAAAAACAGCTATAGCATTATGCCCTTAAAGATACTTTATTCTATTAATGTTTACCTTTTCCTTCACATAAGTTTTGTCTTATATCAGATATAACAATAAAAAATGAAATTCAGTAAATAATTGGGGGATTCTTACATGTGGCTTCATGTACCTGTACCTATGTAACCAACTCAGTGTGAATACTTCTGACATTTTCGCAACAAAGCTTGACATTTGGGGAAGAAAACCCTGAACTTTTAAATCAGATCAAGCACAGCTAGGGAGGGATAGCATGGGGAGAAATGCCAAATGTGGGTTAAGGGGAGGAAGGCAGCAAAACACACTGCCATGTGTGTACCTATGCAGCTATCTTGCATGTTCTGCACATGTACCCCAAAACCTAAAATGCAATAAAAATTAAAAAAAAAAAAGTTGATGAAACAAAATAAAATTTAAAAAATAAATACATATTCACTCCGATGTCATGCTGAGTTTACTTAATAAGAAAATAAATAAATAAATAAATAAATATGTAGAATAGATGGTGAAAAAAAAAAAGATGGCAGACTGAGTACTGTCACTACTAAGATACAACCATCAATTTTTGGAGACTCACATACACAGAAAACTAAAAAAAATTGAAATTTCTAGAATTACTTAATGTTGAATTGTATAACAAATCCTATGGATTTTTAGTTTTGACTTGTCGTCATTGACTTTTGTCCTTTGTCAGTTTAAATTTATTCTAATGTGGGAAATAGGAGTCTTTTGTGATTGAAATCTGGCTTGCCTTTGGCTGTTTCTTGGTATTCAGGCCAGTGTTCTGCAGGCTACCAGCAAACTGTGTCCTTAATCAAGTGCCAAGTTCAACCCAAAATGGATAACAATAAAGATCTCCTAAGAATGTAGGGATAGTTGGTAATGATTAGCTTGAGGGCCCAGAACATGTAGAATACAGCAACCTCAGGAAATTCCTGCCATTAACATGGACTTTCTTAATTAATCCCTCTCAGGCATTAAACCCAAGATAATTCACATGTTAAAAGCTTGATTTTATTACTTTCACTTGGTTTTGTTAAGGAGTAGTATATTCTGGCCCGTATTATTATTTCAGTATTTATTCTAGTTTCTAAAGGAGGAGATTGTTCTGAGGATGCAGATGTCTAAGTAGTTAACACCACAAACTTCTTCAGTTGCCAAGGAAATAGGAAAAATTAAACTCTTCTGCAAAACTAATTTGCCAGCTGTGTGTTTCTATTTTGATTTTCAGTTATTGGTTTTGTCTTCACTAGTCCCACATTTCTGTTTTGTTTGTTTTCACATTCTTGGTCATTGATACATCTGGCTATTATAGTTCTGCTATACTGTTTTTTCTTCCTGTAATTTAAAACACATTTTTAACTGCTATGGGTACATAATAGTTGTATATATTTATGGAGTATAAGTGGTGTTTTGATACAGACCTACAATGTGTAATGATCAGAATAGGGTAACTGAGGTATCCATCATCTTAAGCATTTATCATTTCTTGGAGCTAAAAAGAAATTGAACTAATGGAGACAGAGAACAGAATAATGGTTACCAAGGGCTGCAGATGGTAGCGGGGAGAGGATGATGAAGTGAAGATGGTTAATGTGTACAAAACTACAGATAATGTATTAATAGAATGAATAACATCTAGTATTTGGTAGCAGAATAGGGTATGAGTAGTAATAACTTATTGCACACTCACATCTTTTTCTGATTAAGTTTATACCTCTTGGTCTTGAATGGGATTGTAATAAGAAAGATTTGGAAGATACAATCTCTAGTATTTTACTTGAATTAATTATTTACTTGCAACAATAAAGCTTGGAAGAAAATTTATAAGAAAATTTTGTTTTGACTTTGATTTTAGTTTACAGCAGACAGGCATTTTTCCCCCAATACATTTGTGTCTATATGGTTGAGTGTTGTATGATATCTTAGGGTGAAGTAGATGACATTTTTTAAAGCTCCTTTTCAATATTCGATTTGCCTCTTCAATTCCCCAGTGGAAGTAAGGCCTTTATATGACTTAATGGTTTACCTTATTTATTAATTTAGTAAACACCTATGGCCCATCTCTGATGTGTACTTATTGTTGGGTGATAATAAATGTATACTCACATAAAATGTAACTCAAGATATATCTCAAGATAAGATAATATCTACTATATGCAACTAGATAAATGAGAAGCCCTATTTCTAACTAGAGTAAACATGGATTTTTAAAATTGTGCCTTTAAAAATAGTTAGGATTTTATTTAGTAACCTGGAGGTAAGGAATCTGGAAGAGGGTGTCTAAGAGTGTGGTAGGGCAGCTTCAAATTGATGTGGATGGTAAAGGATTTATTTAGGAAGACAAAAATAGTAAGATTGGCTTTGAGAGTCTGGCTCAAAAAGTAGGTCTAGGACATGTCATAGCAGACTCTAACTACTTATCAATTATTAAGCAAACACCATGAGTTAGTTTTCCTTTTAGAGGATTAATGTGACACCACGCAAAGACTATAGTAGGCTGGGCATGGTGGCTCATGCCTGTAATCCCAGAACTTTGGGAGGCCGAGGTGGGTGGATCACAAGGTCAGGAGTTTAAGACCAGTCTGGCCAAGATGGTGAAACCCCATCTCTACTAAAACAATAAAAATTAGCCAGGCATGGTGGTGGGCACCTGTAATTCCAGCTACTTGGGAGGCTGAAGCAGAGAATTGTTTGAACCCGGGAGGCGGATGTTGTAGTGAGCCGAGATCGCGCCACTGCACTCCAGCCTAGGTGACAGTGAGACTCCATCTCAAAACTAAACTAAGCTAAACTGAAAATAAAAAAAGACTACAGTAAAGCAAACCTTTAACATGGTTATCCACAACCTACCTGCGTTAAAATCACTTGGGGATGCTTATTAAATGTGCAGACTGTGTACACTATTGGTTTATCTGGGGAGGTCAATGTTCTGGAAGTCATTCTTATCCACAAAAAAGCTTGAGAACTGTAGGAATGGAGGAGAACGTGACAGAAAATCAGAAAACTTATTAAGAAGTAACCATAAAGGTCAGAGGGGATCATAAAAATCCCAACTCATGTAGCTGAAAGACAGAACAGGCATTGGGTTGTGATAAGCCTTGATTCAATTCCATCTCTACCATTTTGAACTGTGCATGTCCCTAGACAAATTTCTCTAAATTCCTGTTTATTCACCTATAAAACAACATTATAAACTCATAGTATTTAAAACATTCATCACCATGGTAATATCCCATACAAAACATATAAAACAGGTCCTTAAAATATGGTTCCTTTATTTCCCAAATAAGGGGATAAGTTCATGGATATAGGAGATGCTTTAACCACAAAAACTTAAGAGGATCTTGGAGATCTTGCCTTCACCCTTGGTTTAAGTTATTACCATTTCCAGTTGGCTTATAGTTTATTTACTTAGATCTAATCTCTCTTCTAGGATTTGTAATGCCTACTTGTATCTTTCAGATAACTCAAAAGTCCTGCAACTTAACATGTGTTACAAAATGAATTAATGATATTTTTTATAAGCTTGTATTCTTCCATGACTCCCTGGTTTGGAAAAGATATTCACTATTCATTAAGGTACAAAGCCAGAAACTTTCACATCAGCTTCTACATCATTATTTCTTCACTCCTTGTATAAAATAATATTTTTTTTTCCTGTACCATCAATATTTCTTCACTTCTGGGCATTTTCTTCAATATACAAACGTTCTGGAATCTCCTATGTTTAAAAAAATAGTCCTTCCTTGATTCTAATTTTCTGCCCAGTTATTGGACACATTTCTCAGGTATTTATTTATTTATTTATTTATTTTGAAAAAAGACTTGACAGGGGTTCTATGTCCTCACCAACTTTGTTTCTTTTTTTCCCTTTCTCTTAAGCCTATGTTAGTTTGGTTGTTTGTTTTTTTTTTCTCCAAACGTCTACCCAAATTGTCCTGAGCAAGGCCCTTGTGACCTCCATGCTGTCAAATTCAATAGTCAATTTTCAATCTTGATCTTACTCCACAGTTGATCAAATACTCACTTTTTTTTGAAACATTTCCTTCACTTAGCTTTTAAAGCCCATCCCCTTGGTTGTTCTCTTATCTCAATGGTTGTTCTTTCAGTTTCATTTGTGAATTCCATTCCTTTTCCTGATGGCTCAATGTTGGAGTGGTCCAAGTCTCAGTAATCTATATTTCCCCCCATATCTACCATCACTCCCTAATAATCTTACCTAGTCCCATTGCTTTATAGACAATCAATATTCTGATAATGCCTCCAACTATATCTCTGACTACATCTCAACAGTGACATCCAAGATTGATTTATTCAACATCCTAGTCAGTTTCTCCACTTGGCCATTGAATGGGCAAAAGTATCCAGTAACAAATACTAATTAGTTGTTTTCTTCTCCAAATTTGCTTCTCTTCAGTCTTCCACATCTTAATAAATTGCACAATTTCTCATGTGGTCAAACTGTCTTATTTTATGAAAAAATTATTGGCATGCTGTTAATGTATATCTACTTTTACCTAACTCACAATTATGAGAGTCTTAGTTTTAATATTTTTGATCAATAGCAGATAAGAAACAGAAAAGTAAAAATGGAAAGGAGTTTCCAGAGAAACCATTTCCATAAGAAAAAACCAGAAGAAAGAGCTGAATATCAGGTAGGAGAAGGGCTGATTTAACAAAAAGAAAAACTACAAGTTAATTTTTATAGCAACATTGTCAAATCATCAGTAAAAAGATAACTCATGTTCACTAAACACTGTTCATAGAAACATTGAATTAAGTTGCTAAAACTTCCATCAGAAAAGCTAGGAAATAATAACACTTGGCCTTGGAATGGTAAGTGTCAGGTTAGAAAATCATTCAATTTCGGGGGATGGCATCTTATTCTTTGACAATGCCCTCAAAATAAAAACATTAATTTATTTCTTCATTTTACATATCATATTTTGTGACTATCTACAAGACAGACAATGATGTAAGTTACTTAATAGAAAATCAATTCGATGTCATTTTTATCTTCCATGGTTTTTGCTGGTTCTTTCTATGTCTCTCTGTGTGGCATGGGGTCGCAGCTTCAGTGCAAGTGGGCTTGGTCCTCTTGAAAAACAAAATAATAGTTATATTTTACATTTTAAGTAAGAATTCCTGCCTGTGGAATATCAACTTGCTTTTCAGCTAGTGTTGAATTTCTCTTTTGCTCTGGGTTTGTAAACCTGTGATGATTTTCAAGAATGATCTAAACTCTCAGTCAATATGCAGTTATTATTTATAAATTTTTTGTTTTGGTTAGAATTTCTCCCAGCTTTATTGCGGTATAATTAACAAATAAAAAATTTATATATTTAAGGCAAAACATTTTTATATATACATTGTGAAACAATTGTCACAATTAAGCTTTTAACATATCACTTCATATAGTTACATTTTTGTGGTGAGAACATCCATTCTCTTAGCAAATTTCAAATATGTCATATAGTATAATTAGCTGTAGTAACCATGCTGTACATTAGATCCCCAGAATTTATTCCTACTGCAAAACTGAAAATTTCGTGCAGTTATTTTTATATGTATTTTGGACATTCTAATAACCTTTTACTTATTTTGAAGGCTACCCAACATTACAAAAGGACAAGTTTGAGTTTTATGGTAGAAGTCAATCTTAATTGTTTATGTACTAATTGGATCATGGGAATAGTTTGCTTTTTTAAATATGTCATCCGGCATATTTACAACACACTTAAATCATCCTGTATTATCTTCTTTACCATAGGTTTATTGAGCAAATAACAGTTGTGCCAAAAGCAATGGCAGATGCAAAGTAAGTGTGTCTGTAGCATTAAAAAAATTATTCATCATATTCTCTCAATATACCAAAATGTAAATAACTGAGGCATTGAATGCATTTGGATCTTTCAATGTCTTCTTGTTAAATATGATCATTGATGATATTATCATTTTTATAATTTTGATAATGGGTTTAATTTATGACACAGCTGAAAAGCATTTCACTAGAAATAGGGACTAAGGTGAGTTAGGGGACAAAAATGTAGCCAGATTATAAAGCACTGTACTGATTTTAGGGTGATTCAATTCAAAGACATCTAATTCTTACAATTATAAAATTTACTGTTTATTGAGTGCTGGTTATAAACCAGGCTCTGATTCTCTGTTACAAGAATCATCTAATTCTTATAACAACTTTGTGAGGTTGTTCTCATCTCCATTTTACAGGAGAAAAAAATGAAAAAGAATAAGTAGTGAGAGAGATAAGGAGGATTGCACCCCAGGTATGTTCTTGTTTTAAATATCATCCTCTTAATTGTTATGTTGCAGTGCCTCCAAATTGCAGCTAGAACACTTAAAAGAGAGATTTGCCAAATAATGTGCAAATTAGTGCAAAATCTAGTCAGTCTTATTATTTGTCCTCGAATAGACCAAACGCATAGCTGATAGGATTTTTGATCTTCCAAACAATTGTATTAGCATCATGTACAATCTTAGCTATGTACCCACACACAGCACACACGCGCACACACACACACCCCAACAACACATAGATACATAAATACACACATATACACAAATTTATGAATAAACAAATCACACCAAAGAGTATGGAAAGAGCACTTGGAAAAGTTGTGTCCAAGGTTGCAATTAAGTCCGTTGGAGTTGACGTCATAAAAAGAAACGAATTTGGAAGATGGTTAGAAAAAGACAGTATAAAGCACACTGGACGAGTTGCAAAGCCTGAATATTGGTCCTAATGTTCCCACTTAGCACTCTGTGACTAGAACAATTCATTTGATCTTATGTAACTGCTTTCAGCCCTGTACAAATAGTGTAATAATGTTCATTATTCCTGGATTACAGGTTTTAGAATTAAGCTACCTTCTAAAAAGAGACACCATCTTATCTTGGCATATCAAAAACTAGTTCATTGCCTAGTAAAGACAGGTGCTCAAGAAATGGAAATGAAAGCAACTTATAAACTGTAAAATAGTAACACTTTCCTTTATTTATCCAAAAAAAAACACTTTTTCATGCTGCATGTGTTTATATGACTATGGTGTTTTGGTAACACATTATTTCAGCCCTTCTGAATACAACTCAACTAGTCATCTTGATATGGTGCATTTAGATCGTACATGAGTCACCTGCTTCTTGTGCTCACACTGGCTAAAATGTCAGCACCCTCGGTTAATGGGGGAGATTAAATTAGTAAAATGCAAATAGTGTTGTAGAAATACACATGGTTTTCCACTAAGTTATTAGTCTTTGTAAATGAGGCCTGTCATTATGTCATCGGATCTAAAACTCATCTAATGTCTGAATAGTGGGCTTCTATAAAGCATGGTTATGCTTATTCCCTAATGATTTTACATCTGGTCTTCCCAAATGCAATATTCTAAAGCTAATCTTGCACTAATAGCTCTAATGATCACTAACTTGCATTTTCCAGAAAACAGAAGCTATCTAATATTAGATTGTGATTATTAAATATATCTGGTTCAAATAAGGAATTGTGTTACTTATGCAAATGTGTTCTGTTTCTTTTAAGCACTATTGTATTTTCCATAAGAAAGAAAACCTTCTGGATCTCCTAAATTTGAGGAGAAAGACTGAAAAAGTATCAGAAATTCAAAAGTGCCTGAGTCAACAGCGTTATCATGTGTTCTCAATGTCTGCTAGTTAACTCCATGCAAAACTCTCCAACACAAACTTTTCTACAGAGTTCTTCTAGAGGGTTGTCCCAAAAGGAGATTTATCAGCTGAAAGCTCCATTCTGGTTGAGGAAGAACTTTAATCATAGACAGTTATATTTTGGTTGGGATAGGTGCAAAGCTAGGAATCAGATGCTTTTTTTAGCAAAACCGCATGGATTATTAGTAGAAATCACAATTTTCATTCTCTTGTGTGTCAAGATTTTAAATTGACACCAAGGATTCTCATTTTTAACCCAAGTTCACATTATTTCACTCTGGCAGTGTTTTGAAAGGAAATGCCGGTTACAGATTGGAGAAGTGCTGAAAACTAGGAAAGACTCTTAATTGGGACACTAATTTATTCAACAACAGTTTGTTGCCATCCAATGAATTATGACAACAATGCCTTGGTTACATCTTTGGCCATGTATAGATAAAGGTAACTATGGCAACAAAAGAAGAGGTCAGAAGAATTCTAGCCAGTGTGTTCCTGACTGCTTTGTCCAGCTCAGCCTTGGCACTTCAGTCAGGCCTCTCTTAGGTTTATGAGGCATCTTCCCCGAGTGATGGTGTAATTGCTTCAGATAATGCTCAGGTGAGTTCTGACGGCATGGAGCAGGGACCTTAACACTCCCATCTTCTGTAAAAATATAAATTTCTACATTTCTAGAAAGATATTTACCACCATTTGTTAAGATTTTTGAAAATTTTTTTTATACCCAAGCCATTTTACCTTTATATCTAAGCATCTATTGTAAGAAAAGAATTAGAGAGATGTAAAAGATTTCTGTGTAAATGTTCACAGGGATTTTTAAAAATAAAAAGTGTGGAAGAAACACAAACATTCAAATAAAAGGAATTATAATACTGATAAAGTTTTGATGTATCTTGGCACCATTAATCATCATGTTTTTGATTGAAAACAAAGTAAATGTCATGCCTGTAATCCCAGCACTTTGTGAGGCTGAGGCGGGTGGATCACGAGGTCAAGAGATCAAGACCATCCTGGTCAACATGGTGAAACCCCATCTTTACTAAAAATACAAAAAATCAGCTGGGCATGGTGGCGCATGCCTGTAATCCCAGCTAATCAGGAGGCTGAGGCAGGAGAATTGCCTGAACCCAGGAGGCGGAGGTTGCGGTGAGCCGAGATCGCGCCATTGCACTCCAGCCTGGGTAACAAGAGCGAAACTCCATCTCAAAAAAAAAAAAAAAGAAAAAAAAAAAAAAGAAAAGAAAAAAAAAGAAAACAAAGTAAATGACGGTCTTTAGAGGAGTGTTTAATTATAGCAAACTCACATCTAGAATATAACACAACCATTTCAAAAGAGTGGATTTAAGCAATACCAGTTGACTCACGGTTTCTGTGAGATATAGGTGAGTGAAAAGCAAGATTCAGAAAGTATGGTATGATTCCATTTAGATAAAATAATATATGAACAAAAATCCAAACCCTATATATCTGTATATAGGTATGCATTTATGTACATAAATAAGACTAGGCACAGAAAAGAGATTGAGGATCACCACTGCATTGCAATGTGGGTTACCTTGTGGCAGAGAACCGCTGATGTTGAATGAAAGGTAGAAAAAGTAAGGAAAAGTAAAACATTTAAAGTAGAATATAAACATAGTCACATATTTTTGATTAAGCAAAATTATGCATGAAAAATATTTATATGTAATTGTATAAAGAAAATAAATAGGCTGGGCTCAGTGGCTCATGCCTATAATCCCAGCACTTTGGAAGGCCGAGGAGGGCTGATTACCTGAGGTCAGGAGTTTGAGAGCAGCCTGTCCAACATGGCAAAACCCTGTCTCTACTAAAAGTACAAAAATTAGCTGGGCATGGTGCCAGGTGCCTGTAATCCCAGCTACTCAGGAGGCTGAGGCAGGACAATCATTTGAACCTGGGAGGCAGAGGTTGCAGTGAGCTGAGATCGTGCCACTGCCCTTCAGCTTGGGTGACAAGAATGAAACTCCATCTCAAAAAATAAGAAAAGAAAAGAAAAGAAATGTAGTATTTTAAGTTACCCTTTTGCTGACATTGAATATAAGGGGCACGCCTAGACTCTGTTACTGTGTATGAAAAAGATACAAAATTTTACTTGGGCTCCAGTTCTCATCCTTTCACAAAGATTATTCTTGTCAAGGTCATCCATAACTTCTGTGCTTTCAAATTCAATGGACCCACTTTTTAAATTATTATAGATAGTTTATTATCTCAGCACTGAACGAAATCGCTCCTTTCTTGAAACATCCTCTCCTGGTGTGCCTGATTCTACACTTTTCCGAGTTTCCTTCTGCTTCACTTGTCTTTCTTCTCCTCTTTCATAGTTTCCCAATTCCTTTTTTGTGTGATCTCCAAAGGTTGACATGCCCCAGGGGGAATGCTGGGATTTATTCTCTCCCAGTTTTGTACACTCTCCCTCGGAGTTCTCTTTCCATCCTATGGTTTGAAATTTCTTCTAAATTGTTGTTTCTGAATCTCCTCCAAACTTTTCAAGGTATATTCATCCAATTGCCTAGCTAGCATCTTCTCTCCACCCATTTGTCCTCTCCTCTTTACTCCCAAACTTTCTGTTTTCTCATCTTTTTAATTGGCACCCACACACTCACTTATACCCAACAATCATCCAAGTGTTACCCTTTATACTTCTCTTTCCCACACACCTAACCTGGTGGCAGGTTCTGGTAAGCATACCGCAAAGATGTGTCTTTCCCTACTACTCTGCAGCTACTTCTTCTGCTTAAGTAGTAGAGGGTTTCTCCTCTAAACATGAACCCAATGACCTCCTGATGTGTCTCCTCCTTTGGCTTTTAGCCCTTAACAGTCTATTCTTTACTCAAAGTAAGAGGGATCTTTGAAAAATACAAATCAGATTATTTTAGTGGCCTTCTTACAGCACTCCAATGCTGCCCAATGTCATGTGGACTAACACCCATGCTACCTTGTCTGGCTTACTATGCCTATGTGATCTGGCCACTCTGAATTCTCTGGTACCACTCTTCCCCGTATCCACTGAAAACGTTTAGCTGGACTAAATATTCCCTGGGTTCCCTGGATGTGCCAGCTGTGTCATACTGTTCCTAAGTTCTTCACTCTGACTGTTGACCTTTCCAGGAATAGCCCTCATCTTAATCTTCATATGGCTGCCCAATTCCTTCTTCCTACCTCTGTGGTGAAGCATTTTGAGAACTAATCTAAGTTAGCCACCCAGATACTCTCCATAAAACCATGTTGTTTTTATTTTTCTGAATTGCACTCATCTTTATATGATATCTGTATTTACTTTTTTGTTTATTATTTGTCTTCCTGGCCAGAAGATTAAGTAGGATCATTTGCCTTGCAATTCAACCATACCTTGCCACATAGTAGAGGCTCAGTAAGTATCAGATGAACGGAACAAGCACTGTATGTTATAAACAGTTTCTTATCTGTTTTTATAGTTAATAATAGCACCTACATCCCTGAAGGGAAGTAATGTTTATTAAATGACAGCTATGTGTCCTGCAGCATGCTTTGAATTTTATGTTATATTCATTGAATTTTTCAAAATAATTTTGTAAACTAAGTATAGTCCTCCCTAATTTACACAGAGAGAACCATGAAGCAAGCTCAAAGTGTTTCAAGATCCAAAGTGTTCCAAGTCAATATTCGAACACAGGTATATTTGCTTCCAAACTCTATGCTTTTTCTCTTTCTTCCTTTCTTTTTTTTCTTTTTTTGAGACGAAGTCTCACTCTGTCATCCAGGATGGAGTGCAGTGGCAGTCTCAGCTCACTTCAACCTCTGCCTCCCAGGTTCAAGCAGTTCTCCTGCCTCAGCCTCCTGAGTAGCTGGGACTTTGGGGGCCACCACCACAGTCAGCTAATTTTTAGTTTGCATTTTTGGTAGAGACGTAGAGATGGGATTTCACTATGTTGGGCAAGATGGTCTTGATCTTTTGACCTCGTGATCTGCCCACCTTGGCCTCTCAAAGTGCTGGGATTACAAAGGTGAGACACCACACCCGGCCAGTCTATACTTTTTCTAAAACATAAAGCAAACTCCTTAATATTTTACTGCTCTTCACTCAAGATCTAGTGTTAGATAATGTCTCAATTTAAAAAATATATTTCTCTGCTACTTTTTTTGTGTGGTTTCAGATGTTTGCCAGGGACTGATACAGCTATCTCGATCGGCTCTTCTGCAGACTTGTGATATATCTCATTTATGCCTACATATTGCTTTTCCAAAATAGTTTTTTCTCATTTTGTGTTTACTTTTTTCCTCTTTCAAATTCTGTTCCCTAAAATTCTTTCACCCTGGCTTCTGTCTGAACAAGTTCCCAGAATTCTGCTGCTATTCCCTCCAAATCTGTGATCTATTACTTTTCGTGATTCTGCAGAAACTTAGGGCATTGCTTCAGTGATCAGGTTGCTGTGGATGATATCCAACTTGTTCTCACCTGCTCGAATAGTTCCTGTAAATTTTAATTTCCAGGTTCCTTTTGTATGTCTTTTTCTTTTTTGAGACAGAGTCTTGCTCTTTCACCCAGGCTCGAGTGCAGAGGTGAGATCTTGGCTCACTGCAACCTCTTCCTCCTGGGTTCAAGCGATTCTTCTGCCTCAGCCTCCCGAGTAGCTGGGACTACAGATGTGTGCCATCACACCTGGCTAATTTTTTGTATTTTTGGTAGAAATGGGGTTTTTCTATGTTGGCCAGGCCGGTCTTAAACCTCCACTTCTGGCTTCAAGTAATCTGCCTGTCTCGGCCTCCCAAAGTGCTGGTGTTACCATTGGAGGGTGTCCAGGTTCTTGATGTCTTGAACAAAGAATTGGCCAAAATGCACAAACAAAGCAAAAAAAGAATGAAGCAACAAAAGCAGAGATTTATTGAAAATGAAAGCACACACCATAGTGTGGGAGCAGGCCTCAGCATAGGGCCTCAATGGCCCTGTTACAGAATTTTTTGGGATTTAAATACCCTTTAGAGGTTTCCATTGGTTACTTGGCATATGCCCTATGTAAATGAAGAGGATGAAGTAAAGTTACAAAGTCATGTATTTGGCCTATTCCCTATGTAAATGAAGAGAGTATTTCCTGTCAAAGCTGAAATGTCTCCGTGTGATTTACTTCCAGGCAGTCCTTATGTTCCCTGTCTCCAAATGCTTTTCTCCTGCCTCACTGGGATTACAGGGTGAGCCACCAAACCTGGCCACCTTTTGTGTATTTCTATATGGACATTCTTAACACAAACCAAATGAAAGTCAATATTTCTTCTCTTGAAACAGCCTCTGCATTGTGGCACTTCTCTCTCTCTCTCAAATGCTATTATGAATTTTTGTTATTGGCACTAATACTCATCAGTCAACCGGAGAATTCAGTGTTGGCTCTAACAGATCTCTCTAATCAGTCTCAAATTACTATGCATTCTACTTTTGTTTCACTCATTTTGAAAATTGAACATTTTTACTAAATGCAAACAGAAAATGTTAATTTTTTAAATTGTACCTTAGGTTTTTGGGTACATGTGCAGTTCATGAAAGATTGTTGCATAAGTATACACACGGCAAGGTGGTTTCTGCCTCCATCCCCCCGTCACCTACATCTGGTTTTTCTCCCCATACATTTCTTACCTGTATTTGGGAGCAGAGCAAAATTTTCTTCCTCATAATTTTGGATGGAGTAACATGAGTTAAAACGATCAGAAGATGACCTTTTTAGTTATAAGAATCAGGGACTTATGGTTTGTTCTGGAACTTCCTGTGTTCATTTTCTTTTAATGAGTCTTTTAAGCTTTATCGTTAAAATTATGCTACTTTGACCTTTTGCTTCTTTAGTCTAATAATTACCTAATAAACTTTGAAGGCATGTCTCATGCCACGATTTATTACTTTTCCACAAAGGCATTTGGATCAACATTATTTCCACCTTTTCCTACCTTTGTATGTATGGTTCACATCTCAATCTGCCAATACAAACATCCTTCACATTTTTAGATTAGCCTGTGGACAGAGGCTGAGGAAGTGCCTGAAAACATAGAAATTACTTGCACTACACTGAAAGAATTTATTTCTGGTGGTAAAAATAATAAGAGTTCATTGTAGAACTATTTGAAAACACCAGAAATCCCACATATACAAAAGACTTTGCCTCAATTTTATAACACAAAAATGATTATTACTATGAATTGGAATAGAATATGCATTTGTATTTGTACAGCTGTGTATTTGTTTTCAAATATACATGTTTAAGTGAGAATACAGTATTCACATCACTGAAGTATCTACATTTGTAATTAAGTTTCCCATATCAATAAATACAGTTCTTTAATGTTATTTCAATGACTACATAAGTATTATATGTAACTATTTTATAGGTTTTCAAAAATCAATGTATTATTATTTTTGAACTTTTCGATTGCTTCCAGATTTTTACTTGCAGAACCAATAAATAAACACTATGGATAAAACTTGGTTCACATTCATAGGGTAAATTCCTAGAAATGGAAGTGTTTGGA
This sequence comes from Saguinus oedipus, assembly GCA_031835075.1. Lineage (NCBI taxonomy): Eukaryota > Metazoa > Chordata > Mammalia > Primates > Cebidae > Saguinus > Saguinus oedipus. Next base: position 53,130,163 of record CM063186.1, on the reverse strand, counting down.
AAACATTATGTTATGAACAATAATATTTTTTTACCATATTATTCCAAATATGATGTTATTATCATGTTTTAATGTTTGCAATATTATTGTCATTTTTTAAATCAAGACATTAATTTATATTCTGTAATGAAAGGTAAAATAATAAAATTTTAACATATTAAAAACAAATGCTTACTTAGAAATTAAAAATTAAGCATTTGCAATTTTACTTCAATAAATTATATATTTATTATATTTTGCCATTATATAAAATAAAAAATATATTTATTGAAGTTGTTTATTTCCTTTCTAATTGATTTGTACAAGTTTTTTTTTTTTTTTTTTTTTTTTTTTTTTTGTGAGACAGAGTCTTGCTCTGTCACCAGGCACCAGGCTGGAGTGCAGTAGCACGATCCTGGCTCACCGCAACCTCTACCTCCCAGGTTCAAGCAATTCTCCTGCCTCAGCCTCCTGAGTAACTGGGATTACAGGCACGCACCACCACGCCCAGCTAATTTTTGTATTTTGTAGTAGAGATGGGGTTTCACCATGTTGGCCAGGATGGTCTCGGTCTCTTGATCTTGTGATCGGCCCACCTTGGCCTCCCAAAGTGCTGGGATTACAGGCGTATGCCACCGTGCCCGGCCGATTTGTACAAGTTTTTATAGATTAAAAGATTCTATCTCTGCTAAATATAGTACAAGTAATTGTCCCTCTTTTACAATTTCTTTTGATTTTAATGTAGTGTTATTAATAAACAAATGCTTAAACTTTATAGACTGGTGGCTTTTTAACCTTCTTTTGTTGGTCACGGATATATTATATAAATGTATAAATTTTCCTTTTTTTCTAACATTTATTTCTATTTGATTATATAGTATGACATACTTATCTAATTTTATGTTTCCTAAATGTTATTTTTTTAATTTCCCAAGACTAGCTATCAGATAGTTCATGTTTCTGAGTAACTTGAAATGCCACTTTTATCATATAGTAAATTCTTATATATAATTATATATGTATTTTGCATTTTATTGTGATGAGGAAGCATTAAATTTTGTTCATTGTTTTATCTTTTATGCCAAAGCATCACTCTTTAAACATTGTGAATTATGTGTGTGTATAATTATACATATGTACACAAACATGTATATACACATATTATGTATACATACATGCACATCTGTATTTTTAACACACAACACACACATACACACACACACATATATATATATGTGAGAGAATATATATATATATTCTCTCTGTCATGAGTGTTTATCCATCTTTTGCATGCTTTTGCCCAAGTTTTTCTTCCATAATATGTTAAAAATGTTAACTTATAGAAAATTTTATTGGAGTTTCGTTTAAAATAGTGTTAACATATTGATTAATTTTCAGGGAAGTAGCAGTACAAAATCTTTCTATATTAAAAACATTGATATTTAAAGGAAGTTTAGCATTTTCTGTTTTATAGTACTCATTTTTTGATATTTAATCTTTGGTATTTTAGAATAGTTTTTGCTATTGTAAATAGATCCTTTTTCCTATTTAACTTCTTAGACATTTATGTATTTGATCCAATCATCTTACTAAGGACTATTATTATTTCTAATAATTTTTAATGACACTTTTTATATCAAGAGATAATTAAATTATTTGTCACTTCTAAGATCCAACAGCTGAAGGACAATGAGCTGCTGTTGGACTGTGAGAAGCCCAACTAGGGAATTTCACTAGTACAGTCCATTTTCTTTTTGATGACTATAATTCTCTAAGGTAGGGTGCTTCATATTGAGTTGGTTAATTTGTTTTTTGTCCAGTCTGGTATTAGAATAATTTTGGTTTGTCCACTCTGGTATTAGTTCAAATCCAAATTGTTCATATTTGATGAAACCTTAGATCCAGAATTCTTTTGAGGCTCTTGTGTTACAGAAGAGCTGTGAAACATCAGGGAAGAGGTTCCTAAAGTGTGAGTCCACACTCAGCTTTCAATTTGTTCTATATTTTGCCTTTGATTTTTCTAAATTATCTACCCTTGATGAAATTTGATTCTAGTCTATGAAAGGGTTGGTACGTAAGCCACAGGATGAAGTCCTCTTTGCTCTTCCCTCTACTTTTCTCAAGCAAAAGGAGTCTCTTTTCATAGTACCACAGGTGGAAATGGGCTGTGTCACACCTGAAGCCAGCAAGTCTCCAGGTCTCACCCATGGCCCATGGCATGTGTTACCTGGCTACAATTGCTGATTATTCAGGGACCAAGGGCTTTTATTCAAATAGTGATGACTCATGCCAGAACTGGCCTCTGGTGGTGATGGTCACAGTAAGAGACTCCTATGCCTGTGGAAAAGGGAGAGAAGAGTGAAAATGACTTTGCCTTGTGGTTTGGGTGCCAGCTTAGCTGCAGTAGAATGAAGCACTGACTAGATTTTAAGGTTTGTGACCCTAATCCCTGACTGCTGGATAGCATCTGTGGACCTTCTCAGGGGCTGGGGAACTCACTTCCCTGAAGGGAAGAAGACATGCCTTGCTGGCTTTAGGACCTGTTGATTGTAGAGTCCTAGGGCCTTGAGCAAATGAGGTGGTAGCCAGGAAGTAGTAGCAGCAGCCTTTGGATGAGACCGAGTGCTATGCTGGCTTCAGGTCTGAACCCTGGTGGCCACAGGGGTGCTTGTGCCACCCCTTCCCCAGCTACAGACAACTCAATATAGACAGAAACTGTTTGGGACAAAGTAAGGGAAGGGAATAAGGATCTCTGATTATCTCCAGATAATCCTTCTAGATCTTATCCAAGACCTCAAAAGTGGTACCTCTATGAGTCTGCAAGAGGCAAAATATTATGGAGTTTGGGGTGCCCTCTAATGCAGGTTTTGCTGTAGTTACCAAAAACTTAGAACACAACCATCAAGTCCCTTCAAAAACCTGGAAAGCCTTCCCAAGAAGGATGGGTACAGACAAGCTCAGACTATTAAGACTGCAATAAATGCCTAATTCTTCAATGCCCCGGCACTGACAAACATCCATAAGAATCAAGATCATCCAGAAAAACATGACCTCACTGAATTAACTAAAGAGGGACCAGGGACTAACCTTGGAGGAGCAGAGATATGTAACCTTTCAGACAGATAATTCAAAAGCTGTTTTGAGGAAACTCAATGAAATTCAAGATAACACAGAAGGAATTCAGCGTTCTATTAGATAAATTTAAAAAAGAAACTGAAATAACTAAAAAGAATCAAGCAGAAATTCTGGAGTGGAAGAATGCAATTGGTGTACTGAAGAATGCTTTGGACTCATAATAGCAGAATTGATCAAATTGAAGAAAGAATTAGTGAGCTTAAAGATGGATTATATAAATGTGTACTTTCAGAAGAGCCAAAGGAAAAAAGAAAAAGATGAAGCATACCTACAGGACCTGAAAATAGTGTCAAAGGGCAAATCTAAGGATTAATGGCCTTTAGAAGTAGTAGAGACAGAGATAGGAGTAGATAGTATATTCAAAGCGATAACAAAGAACTTCCTAGAGCAAGATACTAAAATACAAGTACAAGAAGGTAATAAAACAAGTGAATTTAACCTGAATAAGACTATCTGGAGATACTTAATAATCATTCCCAAAAGTCAAGGACAAAGAAAGTATTATAAAAGTGGCAAAAGAAAAGGAACAAATATTGGACAGGCATGATGGCTCATGCCTGTAATCCCAACACTTTGGAAGGCTGAAGCAGGTGAATCACAGGTCAAGAGATGAAGATCATTCCGACCAACATGATGAAATCCCGTCTCTACTAGAAATACAAAAATTAGATGGGTGTGGTAGCATGTGCCTGTAGTCCCAGCTACTCGGGAGGCTGAGGCAGGAGAATCATTTGAACCTGCGAGGCGGAGGTTTCAGTGAGCTGAGATCATGCCACTGTGCTCCAGCCTGTTGACAGAGGGAGACTCTGTTTAAAAAAAAAAAAAAAAAAAAAAGGAGAAATAAAAGGAACACACATATTATACAATGGAGCTGTAATACATCTGCCAGAAAACTTTTTTAGTGGAACCCTTACAGGCCAGCAGAGAGTGGCATGCCATATTTAAAGTGCTGAAGGAAGAAAACTTTTACCCTAGAACAATATATCTGGTGGAATATTCTTTAAACATGAATGAAAAATATATACTTCCCCAGACAAATGAATTGGAGAGATGTTGTATAAGAAATGTTAAAGGGAGTTATTTAATCTGAAAGAAAATGATGTAAATGAGCAAGAAGAGACCATTGAAAGGTACAAAGCTCACTGGAAACATAAATACAGAGAGAGCACAGAATATTATAACACTGTAACTGTGATGTGTAAACTCCTGATGTCTTAACTAGAAAAACCAAAAATGAACTGATCAAAGATAATAACTTAGAAACACTTTTCCAGATACAGTAAAATAAAATATAAATAGAAACAACAAAAAGTAAAGGGGGTAGGTTTTTTTGCAATAGGAGATTAGAGGCATTAGTAGCATACCTCTATCACTTGGAAGGAGAAAACAGTGCATAGAGATTCACATTGTGAACCTTTTATTTAAGAAGTAATGCAGGAACTGGACAGGAAAACTGAAGGAATCTGTAAACCCTTTGAAGAAAGCAGGAAGCCGCAGCCTACACTTTGAGTCAGGTGAAGGACTGTGAGTCCCCAGAGTATGTGAGGGAGAGAGTTTTCCTTCAGAATATATACCCTACTGGGACTCTGGAAGTCCAGGCCATAAGGAAGGACGCTAACCCCATCCAGCATAGGAACCCAAATGGGGAGGATCATGGAATATAAAGGTAGGACTGGCAGTGGGAAGATCCTTGCATGCACTCCCAGATTCCAGAGCAGACAGAGGGCAGCCATTCCTTACTGTTCCTTACAGGGGACTCTATTAGGATGCACTCAGAGTGCCTGGCAAAATATTAAGGGAAATATTAAAGAAAGTTATAAGATATAGTCTCAAATCTTTTGGAAGGCTGAAAGGCTTTCATAACCTGTAATAATGGAACAGGCTGAAGGCCACTGGTTTTTAACTTTAGATCATAGGGTAAAGATTAGGAAATAATAGAAGCTTCCCCAGTTAAGTCTGTTTACTCCACATTCCTCTCTCTCTACTCCAACTAGCTTGTTTACTCATGTAAACTTTGTGCCAGATAGCCTTTAGGGGGAAGGTCGACCAGGGAAATTACCCATTGATAGTGTTTACTCTGGCCATCCCCCACCCAACCAAATCTTTTATCATTTGAAGAACCACTCTCTCTCTCTCTCTCTCTTTTTTTTTTTTTTGAGATGCAGTTTCACTCTTGTTACCCAGGCTGGAGTGCAATGGCGCGATCTCTGCTCACTGCAACCTCCGCCTCCTGGATTCAGGCAATTCTCCTGCCTCAGCCTCCTGAGTAGCTGGGATTACAGGCACGCACCGCCATGCCCAGCTAATTTTTTGTATTTTTAATAGAGACGGGGTTTCACCATGTTGACCAGGACTGTCTCAATCTCTTGACCTCATGATCCACCCGCCTCGGCCTCCCAAAGTGCTGGGATTACAGGTTTGAGCCACCGTGCCTGGGCTGAAGAACCACTCTCTTAATTATCCACAAACGTGTTGACTTAGAACCTCTGTTATTAAATCTACACTGAATAAATGCGAGGAGGAACAGCTGATCGGGGGTGGGGGCGGGTAGCTACAATAGCCTCCGAGAGCAGCTGATGACCTCCCTAGCACATTTGTTCCCTGTACTCAGTGTTTGAGTGTTTTTATTCATCTGCAGAGTCAGATTTTACAGGACAAACCCCCACAGGTGGTGATCAACATCTCAGGTGGTGACCCTGATGTGATCATTGTCAGAGCTCACAGGGGACCCTGTGGAGGACTACCAAAAATTTCAGGCAGCCGGGGTGCAGGTTGAAAGAAGCCCCTAACAGGTTTTCATAATGTAACCTGGGGTGGGGACAAACTCCCTTGGACAGAGCTGGGGCAGGGGAGAGTGAAAAGCAGGCTTTGAGCACAGAAATCTTGAGTGCAGGAGCCACGTACAGGAGCCAGGCACCTGGCTTTGCAATGGATGGTGAAAGGCTTGGCCTGAAAGCTGGTTGCTGTCTCCACGGGGAAAGCTCATGACTCCCAGCAGTTGCAAGTTCTGATTACAGGATGACTGGAATTTAGCTTGCTGCTGCTGGTCAAACACTTCGGGAGTGGATCTACCTCATCAAGTTCTTGGGAACTGTGTGGGTCTTACTACTGCTACTCAAATGAACAAACTCTTCTGTGCAGCAGAGGCAGCATTGCTACCCTCTGGAACATCAAGCCAGTGGCCTGAGACCTGCTCTGATTTCCCAACACCTACAGGGGCTGCTGTTTGCCCTGTACCCAAAGACTCAGAGTGCAAACCTGCCATATCCAGCACCCACGAGGCTTTGCCACATCATCAATCCTGGTAGCTTTACACAAAGGACTTAATCTCTTGGGAGCTATACAGCTCTGCCCATTGCCTGAGAAACCAGAGTACCACTAACCCTGAGCAAAATAAGACAAGAAAACTCCCACCACTACTACCTTAGCTGGTGCTTTTTTGAAACTGCCACCTTCTGGCAGGAGGCCAACAAACAGAGTCCATTATAGTATCTCCTGGGAGAATAACACTGCACCCAGGAAGGAGGAAGTAGCGCTGCAATCTCAGCTTCACCTCTGCCTGCAGTACACTGGCTGACCAGCATGTCCTGAGTCTGTCCACATGACCAGTTCATTACTACTATAACTGTTACTCAAAAAAGCCAACACACTAAGTTTAAATATCCAAGGTATCTCACCAAGTTTATGTCACTTTCTTGACACTCCTAGTAGAGCTGGTACTGCTAATCACTGCTGGGAAACTTGAGGACAGGTCACATCACTGGACCCCTTGCAGAATTCCCCAGCACCAGCTTAAAGTGTGGCAACTTCACTGGATAGCTAGACCGAGAGGAGAAACAACACTCATGGTAGTCTAGAGGAAGGAGAAGTGCACTGAATGAAGTCATTATATGAAAAAGATGTTTATAAATGCAGTACAAATCACAATTACAAAGTTGTGGAGCCAAGTTAAGTGCTCATTGACTAACAAAAGGATAAAAATTGTGGTATATATATGTGGACTACTACTCAGCCATTAAACAAAATAAAATAATTTATTTTGCAGCAACTTCAGTGGAGCTGGAGAACATTATTTTAAATGAAGTAACACAGGAGTAGAAAACAAAATGTTGTATGTTTTTACTTGTAAGTGGGAACCAAGCTATGAGTATGCAGAGGCAAACAGAGTGATACGATGGATTTTAGAGACTCAGAGAGGGGATAAGGATAAAAACTTTCCCATTAGCTACAGTCTACCCTACTTGGTTGATGGGTGCACTAAAATCTCAGAATTCTCCACTATAAATTTATCCATGTAACGAAAACCACTTATACCCCAAAAGCTAATGAAATAAAAAAAAAAATTAAAATCCATCATGGAAATTAAAGTTTTAATTAAAATATGTAAATTATATAATAAAACCCATCATAAATATTCACAAAAAAGTGGGAGGATAAAGTTAAAGTTATAGGGTTTTTATTAGTGTTTTATTTGCTTGTTTGTCAGTAATCAGGGTTAAGCTGTTATTACTTTAAAATAATAGGTTATACAATTTTACTTGCAAACTCCATGGTAACTGTAAATAAAATAACATACAAAAATAACAAATAATAAGCAATAAATTAAAATAGGCTGCTAGAGAAAATCATTTTTACTAAAAAGAAAACACGAAGAAAAGTCAGAAGGAAGAGAACACACCAAAGAAAACCAAAAGCAAAATGACAGGAGTAAGACTTTACTTATCAAGAATAACATTAAATGTAAATGAACTAAACTCCTCAAAAGATATAGACTCATTTAATGGATAAGAAAATAGGACCAGATGCAGTGGCTCATGCCTATAATTCCAGCATTTTGGGAGGCTAAGGGAGGTGGATCTCCTGAGGTCAGGAGTTTGAGACCACCCTGGTCAACATGATGAAACCCCATCTCTACTAAAAACACAAAATTAGCTGGGTGTAGTGGTGTGCACCTGTAGTCCAAGCTACTTTGGAGGCTGAGGCAGGAGAATTTTTAGAATCCAGGAGGCGGAGGTTGCAGTGAGCCAAGATAACTCTCTGCATTCCAGCCTGGGTGACAGAGGGAGACTGTCTTAAAAAAAAAGAAAAGAAAAGAATAAAGAAAACAAGACCCAATGATCTGTAATCTAGAAGACTTTCACTTCACCTTTAAAGACACAAGTAGACTGAAGATAAAGAGATGAAAAAAGATATTTTATGCCAATGGAAACCACAAAATATGAAGAGTCGCTATCCTTATGTCATACAAAATAAATTTTAAGAAAAAAAGCTGTAAAAAAATACAAAGAAGGCCATTATATAATGATAACAGGATAAATTTACCAAGAATATGTAACAACTGTAAATATATATGCACCCGACACAGGAACACCTAGATATATAAAGCAAATATTGTCAGAGCTAAAAAGAGAGGTAGACCTTAGCACAATAATAGCTAAAGACTTCAACACTTAACTTTCACATTGCACAAATTATCAAGACAGAAAATCAACAGAGAAACTTAGACTTAATCTGCACTGTAGAACAAATAGACCAATAGACCTAATAAATATTTACAGAAAAAAACCATGCAACAGCTGCAGAATATACATTCTTCACCTTGGCACATGAAGCATTTTCAAGGATAGACTATATATTAGGCAAAAAAACCAAGTCTTTAAAAATTAAAAAAAAATATATATATTAATTACCTTCTCTGACAAAATGGAATAAAGAGTAATAAATAATAAAAATTGGCTGGGTGCGGTGGCTCAAGCCTGTAATCCCAGCTACTCAGCGGGCTGGGTGGGAGAGTTGCTTGAACCCAGGAGGCGGAGGTTGCAGTGAGCCGAGATTGTGCCATTGCACTCCAGCCTGGGTAGCAAGAGCAAAACTCCATCTCAAAAATAAATAAATAAATAATAAATAATAAAAATTATAAATAAATAAGAGGAATTTTAGAAACTATACAAACACATGGAAATTAAACATTGTGCTCCTGAATGACGTGGGTTAATGAAAAAATTAAGGAGGAAATTGAAACATTTTTACAAACAAACAATAATTGAAACACAACATATCAAAACCTATGGCATACAGTAAAAGCAGTACTAAGAGGAAAGTTTATAGCTGTAAGTGTCTACATAAAAAAAAGCAGAAAAACTTTAAACCTACTAATTATGCATTTTAAAAAGCTAAATAAGCAATAGCTGACCAAATTCAAAATTAGTAGTAGAAAAAAACCAGTAATGATCAGGACATAAATAAATTAAAATGAAGAAAACAATACAAAAGATTAATAAAATGAATAAAAGTTGGTTTTCTAAAAGTTAAACAAAATTGATAAATCTTTATCCAGACTAAGATAAAGAGAGAAGACCCAAGTAAATAAAATTGGACATGAAAAAGGAGACATTATGACCAATAGTACAGGATTTAAGTATTATTAGAGGCCATAAATTGGAAAACCTAGAAGGAATGGACAAACCTTTAGGCACATAAAGTCTACCAACATTAAACCATGATGAAATTTACAATTTGAACAGACCAATAATAATTGATGAGATTAAAGTCATAATAAAACATCTCCTAGAAAAGAAAAGCCTCAGATATAATGACTTCAATGCTGAATTTTATATAACATTTAAAGAATACCAACCCTACTCAAACTATTTAGAAAAAAACACTTTTCAAAAGAAAACATATATGAGGCCAACAAACATATTTTTCGTATGCTCAGCATCACTGGTCATTAGAGAAATGCAAATCAAAACTACATTGAGATACCATCTCACGCCAATTAGAATGGCGATCACTAAAAACTCTGGAGACAACAGATGCTGGAGAGGATGTGGAGAAATAGGAACACTTTTACACTGTTGGTGGGAGTGTAAATTAGTGCAACCATTGTGGAAGACAGTGTGGTGATTCCTCAAATACCTAGAAATAGAAACTCCATTTGACCCAGCAATCTCATTACTGGGTATATATCCAAAGGATTATCAATGATTCTATTATAAAGACACATGCACACATATGTTCGTTGCAGCACTGTTCACAAAAGCAAAGACTTGGAACCAACTCAAATGTCCATCAACGATAGATTGGATAAAGAAAATGTGGCACATATACAACATGGAATACTACACAGTCATAAAAAGCTATGAGTTCGTGTTCTTCATAGGGACATGGATGAATCTGGAAACCATCTTTCTCAGGAAATTGACACAAGAACAGAAAACCAAGCACTGCATGGTCTCACTCATAGGTGGGTGTTGAACAATGGGAACACATGGACACAGGGAGGGAGGGGAGCATCACACACTGAAGTCAGTTGAGGGGGAGGTGCTAGGGGAGAGACAGCAGGGAGTGGGGGTGTTGGGAGGGATAACATCGGGAAAAAAACCAGATATAGGTGATGGGGGGGGATGAAGGCAACAAATCACCTTTCTATGTATGTACCTTTGTAATAATCCTGCATAATCTGCACATGTACCCCAGAACCTAAAGTACAATAACAAAAAAATAGAACTATCACATAATACACTACTCCTACTTCTAGGATGAACAAATAAAGAAAATATGGTATCTACTTACAATATAGCATTTATTCAAGCTTAAAAAGGAAGAAAATCTTGCTATATGCAACAACTTGGATGATCCTGGGTATATGATGAAATAAGCCAGTCATAGAAGGACTAAAACTGCATGATTCCACTTATATGAGGTATCTAAACTAGTCAAACTCATAGAATTAGAGGGTAAAATGATGGTAACCTGGGGCTGGGGGCAAGGGGCTGTGGGAAGTTTCTAGTCAAAGAGCATAAATTCTCAATTATGCAAGATGAGTAAGTTTCAGAGGGCTGCTGTACAATGTTGTCCATATAGCTGTTAACACTGTACTATACACTTAAAAACTGATTTTTGAGCATGCAACCCTTCCTCTGTCTTTCATGCCAGTAGCATAGCGTCTTGCTCCAGTTGTCACATTGCCTTCTGTTTCTGTGGTCAAATATCCCTCTGCCTCCCTTTTACAAGGACACTTGTGATTACTTTTAGGGCTCATCCAGATACTCCAGGATAATCTCCTCATTTCAAGATCCTTGATTTAGCCACACCTGCAAGGTTCCTTTTGCAATATAAGGCAGTAGTCACAAGTTCCAGGTATTAGAACCTGATTTTCTTTGGAGACTGTTATTCAGCCTTCCATATCAGACATGGTCATTTATTTGTGAATTTCGTATTGCTGCTTTCTTGCTTTAATAGCAGAATTGAGAATTTGCAACAGAGAACATATGGGTGCAAAATATATGTTTGTGTGGTACTTTACAGAAGATGTTTGCAGTTCCTTGCTCTAAAGAAGTACATGCCTTAAAGGAAAGACAGTTCCCAATGTCAGAAATCACTGTTCCCTGGGAGGGCATTAAATCAAAATTAAATCATGTCAAAGTTAAATTAAATCAAATACGTCCATGTTTGTCTACTAATAGGTAGGATAAACATGTTTTCTTCTAACAGCAGAGAGATCTTGTTCCAATCTTGATTCTGACCTACTGGAAAAAAATGCCTGTAAAATTAAAAGCAAAACAATATTTCAGAGTCAGTGCAGTACAAATTCTAAATAGGATCGATGGTATGTACTGACATAGTTTCCAGATGATATTTTGTGAAACAGTGAAGTAGCTAGTTAAAAGGAGAGCATGCTTATATGAAATACATTTTAGTTTTCTTTCTTCCTTTTTTTTTTGACCACCACACTTTGGATCCACATTATGTCAGTCTTCTTATTGTACAAATGGAAATTTAAATTTCAGGTTTACATAATGATTATACTCCAAGGATCACCAAAACTGTATAGAAGTACACAAAACATCTGGAAATACAGTGCTCTTTTGCAAATTATAGTTTTTATGGTATTGTAAAAATGTTGTTAGTAAACACACAATTATATAACAACTGATTCCCAATTTTCTAATCCTGGCAAAAAACATGTAGCCTTTTTGATGAAGGAAACTAGTTCATTTGGCTGAGTTCTGGGTAGAATATTAAGAATTGTAGAGGTCATTGCATAGTCGACTTACAGTACAGGGAAAACAAAAGCTGACTCTTGTTTAGGGCTCTGTTCAAGCATTAAACACTTTGGGTTTGGATTTTTGTGCATTTTTATTTTTCAGCTAATGGCACTTTAGGGATAGTAATAGCCAGTACGTATGTAGAGTGTCCAATGGGCCAGGCGCAGTGCAAGTGTTTTATGCACATTGAGTCATTCAATCTTTTCAACTGGAGCTATTATTACCATTTTATGGAGGGAAAATAGAGGAACAGAAGGACTAAGTAATTCAACCAAGATCATACCACTAAATGGGAGTAAGGATTTAAACCCAAGAATATAAACATTACGCTCTTAACACCATGCTAGGCTGCCTCTCACATGCACATTTATGCCAAATAGCTCCTGTTCTCTGAGATATGCAGGAGACATTAAGTGAAGTAATTAGACAGCAGTCCTGCGGAGTCAGAGGAATTTTTTTCTTCTAGAAAGTTCTGAGTCTTCTAATAAAGGGTTAGATGTTATTACAATATACCCATATACCTATAATTCATTTCAGATTCAGCTTGTTAACTTTAGTCTTTCAATCTTGGCTGTACACTAGAATCTCCTGGGGAGCAATAAAAAATACTGAGGCCTGGCTCTACTTCAGGCCAATTAAGTCAGAGTCTCTGGGGATGGGCCCTGGATGTAGGTATTCGGTGAGAGCTCTCTGGGTGACATTAGCATGCTGCCAGGGTTGAGAACCCACCATGGGCTTTAACATGCCTTGTAGATGTGGTGGCAAGGCTGCACATAGTTTACTGCACTAGGTATTAGAAATGAGAACACTTTCAATTATTTGATTATTAATGAAGACTGGAAAACTGGGTGGACTTGGATAAATGCTTATATGTTTTGGATTCACTGGTAAATCTCTAAGTGCCTTTTGATACCTTTAGCATTTTCCAGAGCCAGCAATCTGAGACTATTAACATGGCTTGAATATCAGTGAGCCAGCTCCATGGAAAGAGATGGGAGGAATTTCTTTCTGGTGTTAATTCCAAATCTTACATTGCCTGCCAACCAAGAAGTAAAGTGAATCAGTGTGTGGCTACTCCATTGCATTTTCTTCTCCTGTTACGCATCAGCCTGTTTCTACTCAACATGCTGCATGATCTGTTTTCTTTTATTTAAGAAAAAAAATGTCTCCCAATTCATAAGAAAAGCACAAGGATTTGTGCAAACATTCCCAGCATTCTGATTATAGGTATGACACTGAACAGATTGACAGACTGTATTTCATTTCAAGCTATCTGAACAACTAGTACTGCCATAAACTTGAGCATTTTTTTTTCCATGATGGAATAAGCCTCAGGTAGTTCAGCCATGCAGGACTTATGTTAAAACTGTTAAGGCTCATTAGCACAGTACAGCAAGCTTGTCAGATATAGATGACGCTGAGATTTTCTTCTGCTCCAAGTGCATGTGCGCGCACGCACACACACATACACACACACACGGTGAAAGAGTTTAGCTGGATGAGTCCTCCAGTTTATTAACAGCAATGAAAGGAATCATTGCATATGAATGCTTAAAAAAATACGTTTCTGTGAATTCAGTGTCATTGCGTTTATTCTAGGAGAAAGAAACCCTGGGAGGTGTTATGTGTTGATAAATAGTGTTACTTTCTTTCATCATTTGTAATCATGAGTCATAGAACCTTGCAGCTGGTTGGCAAACTGGGCATCTATGTAAATTCCAGAGGCATGACTTGCCTTTGTCCTTGGAGATGCCCTAAAGTGAGGAGTTTCATTTGACAGCATCCTAGACTACTGACAAAACTAAGAAAAAGAGTTAACAAGATGTTCTGATAGATTTTATATTTCCTACTCCTTTTATTGGGTGGAAAGAGCAAACATGCATTCAGAAATGGACCTTCTCTTTCAACGGATGAATAGAAGATGCCCATATTTGTGCACTCTTACTCTACATAATCTTTCGTGCATGAATTTCTATCATGTGGACCAGTAGAAAAGTCAAAGAACAGCAGAAACCCTGGGAATCTGGCCAGAAGTTAAATGTGGCCATAATAGGTCTTGGAGATGGAAGCATTGGCCACTAGGGAATTTTGAATGGGAAGCTGTGTTTGGGCCAAAAGGTTTATCTTCCAGGCTTTCCTCATCTCTCAATATTTTTTCCCTGGTCTTCTTTGGAATGGAGCCAACAACCTCCTCTTTTATGCACATCAAACTTTGGCATTTTCCAGAATACAAGGATAGTTATTATAATTGGGACAACATCCACTGTAAAGAGGGATGGGGATGACACATCAGAGTCATGTCTTGACATTTAGATATAAGGAGAGTTAGATGCTCCATAACTTTGTTGTTGTTGTTCCTGTAACTCTAATTCTAGAATGAAGACAAGATTGGTTCTCACAGTTGTCCTTAATGGTGGGATATGCATGAGGTTATGTGAAAACAATAATGAGATGCATGACAAGGCTCTAGCCACACTGCGGCTACATAAAATTAAATCCAACAAAACTGACTTGTGGGATGATTCCCAGAATGTGGTCAGCAGGCATGGCTCTATTTTTTTCTTTTGATGACACATTCTCAATTTCTATTCCCTTTTAAAAAGATCATAGGAACTTCTTATTTTTTTAACCTTTATTTTAAGTTCAGAAGTACAAGAGTAGGTTTGTTACATAGGTAAAGTTGGTCATAGGCATTTGTTGTACAGATGATTTGATTGCCCAGGTATTAAGCCTAGAACCCATTTGTCGTTTGTCCTGACCCTCTCTCTCCTCCCACTCTCCACTCTCAAAAAGGTGCCAGTGTGTGTTCTTCCCCTCTATGTGTCTGTGTGTGAGATCATGCCCTTTACAGGGACATGGATGGAGGTGGAGGCCATTGTCCTTAGCAAACTAACACAGGAAGGAAAAAAACAGATGCCACATGTTCTCCCTTATATGTGGGAGCTTGTAACTTCTGACTGCTTTTTGGCTTCTGCCAAGGAGTTCTAATCTCCTCTCTTCCTTTGCTGAAATAATTTATTCTATCTAAAACACCTGAACTCTTTCTCTGCCAATTTGTGCTACTCTGACAATGAAAATGAACTCCAAATCAATCCATTCAGGTCACATTCACATCAGATCACTTATTTGCATTTGTTGGGATGTAAAATTTAAGATCTCGATGTCACATTTTGAAAGTACTAGGTCATTTTGTGCATGTTTCTTCATGACTATGTTTCAGTGTCCTTAAAGCGAGTCCCATGACTTCCAACCCCTCTGTCTCTCCTCAGTACAGAGTGAATGCTATGAAATTCGTGATGATAAAATCATTTTTTTGGTGAATGAATCTGATGTGCTGAATAGAATTTTTAGTATTTCATACAGAATGATATCAATAAATTTATACTACTGTATGCACAATATATATAATTCTAGCAATGAATTTATATCACATATAAATAAAATGTTCATTATTGTATGTGTGTTTTTGTATATCATATATTTTATACATATAGTATAAATATATTTTTATATAGTATAAATACAAATACATATACTGTCCATTGCTTACAGTCTAAAAGAATAAGAAACTATTCTGAATAAAATCATGCTTTGGGCCCAAGTAAGTCTTACTAAGTTTTCACAATTGCTTGTTTTGGAAGAATTATTAATATACTTATTCAAACAATATACATAACTGAATATGAACTTGAGAGAAGTCATTTAGCCCAGAAAAGGTTATTAGGAAAGAATAAAGAAAAATGAAGAAAAACTTTAGGCACGAATTTATTAAACTATTTCCAAGGTCTTAATAAAATTATTGTTTCTGAGCTCTTAAAACATGATCAAATTACTATAAAACCACTTTTAAACTTTAATTTTAATCTACAAGGTAATTTTGAAAAGATGCTACTAATGAGAAAAGTTGTGATAGAGGAGTTATTTTTTTTTTAAATCCACAATTTAGGCACATTTAAAAAATACTCTCCATTGAAGATACAGTTTCTTCTTTCTGATATTTAGTAATGGTTACTGCCTATAAGGCCACATCTTAAGAAATAAGAAGAGTTTCCCAGCAAAGCAGCAGATCTTTAGAACTGATAGAGACGTAGGCTGGGTGGGAGTCCACCTGAAATTGATTCCCATGATCTACAAGAATTAGTACACCTTTCAAAAAAATTATTCTTGCTCTCTAGGAATAGCATGATAAATTTAGCACCCAAAACTGTAGCTGTTAAATAGGTTTCTATATGACTTTCTTAAAGGAATTAAAAATCTTTCCTAAAAACTTAACTCTGTTATGCCTGTGTTGTGATTAAAGTAAATATTTTGTGTGATATTTTCCTTTCAAAAGTATTTCTTCAAGTTTTAAAAAATTTATTTTTTTATTCCAATAAGTTGCAAGGATAGAGGGATGAGTATTTAAAATAAGATGCTTTAAGGGAGAAGAAATGCTTCCTGTGGAACTAATGAGCTCATTCATCCTGGATATTTTACTGAGAAAAAAATTAACGACAACACATTATATTAGCATATGTGTTTGTGTAATTTAATTGTATTGGGTATTTGAAACCCATATTTGTACATGCAAATAGAGCTTTGGTCATGCAAATGCTTCTGATTTCACCAGGAAAATATTTACTCCTGCATACAAACAAATAAAATTTCCTACTCATAAGCTACACTGCCCTATACTTTCTTTTTTAGGTAATATTTTTAAAAACACTTTTTTATACCAGACTTCTAATTATGCCAAATGGAAAAAGAAAATTACAGCTTGACCAATATGCCTAAGAAAAATATAGACAATCCTACAATTTTCAAAATAATAAAAAGAATAGCATGTTACAAAATGTGTTAAGAAAGAAAATAAAATATCTATAATATTAAAAAATGCTATGATCACTTAGTGGAAGGAAGCATAATTGGCTAAACAAAAGATACCAAAACCATAATTCTCATTATTCCATTTTCTACCAGTTTGGGAATCATGCCAAGTTCAACACATTCCGAAATGTATCCTCCTTAACTTGACAGGCATGAGTGGTCTGATTACTCTGAAAGGTAATCTAGTATAACATTGTTGAGCTAATTTAGATGATATGAGTTGCTAATGTTATCAAAGGAGATTTTCACTTCTGCTTAGTCTCCAACAGTGAAATAATCCAAGATGGACGTTGTCTTTTTTTTCTGTTGACTCAGTAACATCCTTTAATGATTTCACATGGGTTGAGAAGAGTAAGTGTTTAATGATGAAGACATTACATTTAAAAATTAACTGGCATATGCCAATTAGTGTTCTTGGGCTTTCACACTTTTAATCTGACCTCTCCCTTTCCATCTGAACTCATTCCTCCATTGACTTTCCATTAGAGAGCAAGCAGACCTGACTGCATGTGGGACATGGTGGGGCAGGAAAACAGAACTGGATGCCAGGCATCCTGAATGCTGTTTCTATTCTGCTACTTATAAGCCGGCTATTTGAATACCTTGGACCTCCATTTCCTAAGGGGAAGACATTCTGTTCTTTATGTTAGCTAAATTGGTTCTCTCAGGATAAGATTTTCAAGATTCTATAAGGGGGAAGTCTCACAAATTTGCTAGATGGTCACGTATTCAGGGAAAATATTGTTGTTCTTAATTTACTACAACCAAGATAATCATCCTCATTAACATTTACTTTATAAGTGGTCAGGAAAACCTAAGTTGCAACCTGAAATTAATAGAATCATAGTCCCTTCCAGCTTATATAATACATTTTGGATGTAATAGCCTTCTTTGTACAAGTGCTTAGGAGTTTAGATTTTCTTCTCCTCCACCCTTTCTCTCCACGTGTATGCAGGAAGGGAGAACCTCCATAGCAGTGTTCTCTGATCTATGAGGTGTCTTCTGAATCTTGCTGGTCTTTGCTAGGCAGAGACCCTGAACCCACAACTAGTCAAGCAGGACTGGTCCTATCTGCTACGTGGTTAGCATTCCAGTACCCATTACTGAAGTCCTTGGTCTCAACTATTTGCCATTGATGGTGATATTTTTAAATATTGTGCCTTTTTAAGTCTGACTCCCCTGGAGGTCTCTTCTTGTTCATGATTTCTGTGCTTTGTTCTGGGCATATTGGATCTTATATAGCCAATTACTGTGCTACTTATTCTGTGAAGATCATGAAGAGCCCTAATCATCTAGTCATCTCTCCTAACCAAACACATGACACTTGAAATCTCTCTAAACTATACCCCAGAAAGCACCAACTGTTCCTCAAATGGCATTGAGTTCCCTTCTCACTGAGCTGGTGTTTCTTTTGCATCGTTCCCTCTGTCCACCTACCGCATTTCCACACCAAAAGGAAGAGAGTGAGAATATGTCTAACTCCTCTCTTCTTTTCATTGGAGTATTCCACATTTTCTTCCTACCTAGAATTCTTCTCTAGATAGACCTTTTCTGCACTTTGACAACACTGATCATATACAGTATGTCTTTGGATCTAATATAAGTCTGATGAAAGAGTATGGGCATAGGGTGTGATGAGGTATAACTATTACTTTGAGGATAATAATGCAAAATTATTCTATAAAAGAAAAAAGGAAGAAGCAGCAGAAGGGGATGGAGGAACAGAGGGAAGAAGGGGAGGAAAAAGAATATTTGATGTGTGAAGTCATGCCAACTTCCTATTACCTACCCCAAGGAAGACTATATATTAAAATGGAAACTGCTATTTCTATTTAGCCATGAATGAATTTTCCCATGCAGTTTCAAGCAGTGATTAGGAACCTTTTGAATGAATGTGTACTAAGCATGAATCCATGTGTAAATATGGAGATACTTGTTAATTGTTTTATCTTTCTTTTCTTCATATTCATTACTTCTGTCCTTTATGATAAAACTTTACTTTTTTAGAAAACAAGAACAGTAACAACAACAAAAAAGCCTCAGTAGAATTATATTGACAGCATGTTGAGTAAACCAATTATCAGAGATTTTATTTCCTATATACTTTTGCAGAATTCTGCCTCTGGTAATAAAAATGTAATGTCTGTTTTACGTGCCTTTGAATGTTGGTGGCATTTGTGGCTGACTTGATAATAGAATGCAGTGGATGCGACATTCCATGGCTTCTAAGACTTCTGTCTGATCTCTCTCTCTCTCTCTCTCTCTCTCTCTCTCTCTCTCTCTCTCTCTCTCTCTCTCTCTTTCTCTTTCTCTCTTTCTCCCTTTATTTCCATTACTGTTTCTTCCTCAGAACATTCATTTCTGAAACTCAGCTACCATTTTATGAGAAAGCACAGAGACCATGTGTAGGTTTTCTCATTGGTAGCCCTGGATAAACTCCCAACAGAGAGCATCAATTGTCAAAAATGTGAGTGAATAAACCTTCAGATTCTGAGCGGAGCAGAGAAAAGCTATTTTCTCTAAACAGCGTCCAAACTGAGATTCCCAAGTCAAACAAACATGGTTTAAGAAACACAAAATTTTCCCATTCTGTTGGTTGCTGCTTCACTCTAATGATTGTTTCTTTTACTGTGCAGAAACTCTTAAGTTTAATTAGATCCCATTTGTCTATTTTGGCTTTTGTTGCCATTGCTTTTGGTATTTTAGTTATGAAGTCCTTGCCTATGACTATGTCCTGGATGGTATTACCTAGGTTTTGTTCTAGGGTTTCTATGGTGTGAATTAGTTCAATCATTGTGGAAGACAGTGTGGCAATTTTGCAAGGATCTAGAAACAGAAATTCCATTTGACTCAGCAATCCAAATACTGGGTATATACCCAAAGGGTTATAAATCGTTCTATTATAAAGACACATGCACATGTATCTTCATTGTGACACTCCTTACAACAGCAAAGACCTGGAACCAACCCAAATGCCCATCAATGATAGACTGGACAAAGAAAATGTGGCACATATACACCATGGAATACTATACAGCCATAAATAACGATGAGTTCATGTCCTTAGGATGAATCTGGACACCATCATTCTCAGCAAACTGACACAAGAACAAAAAACCAAACACCACATGTTCTCACTCATAGGTGAGTGTTGAACAATGAGAACACGTGGACACGGAGAGGAGAACATCTGTGGGGTCTGTAGGGTGGGGTGGGGGCCTACAGGAGGGACAGTTGTGGGTGGGGATGTTGGAGAGGGATAACACTGGGAGAAATACCTGATGTAGGTGATGGAGGGATGGAGACAGTAAACCACCATGGCGTGTGGGTACCTATGCAACAATCCTGCAAGATCTGCACATGTACCCCATAACTTAAAGAACAATAAAAAAAAGTGACCCTTCTTAGGCTCAGCCATATTAAATTGAAGGGCCGAGATGAGAATTGTGATCCAGTAAGCCACTTGAACCATAGTAACATGTCATGTATTAAATAAACATGCAGTAATTGATTTGAAGGACTTGAATAACATGTGTTCATTTGGATAGAGGCTCAGTCAAGATAACACCTTCATATTGCTCTATGCTTATATTTGCTCTTTGTCATGACCTCTGAAAGGTTCATGACTGTGTTTCCTAACCTACTTCACCAATTCGTAGTTGAACCTGGAGATAGCATACTTATATACACTATTTTTTTCTACCACTATTGCTTTTATACCACTGCTCTTTCCACTAACGAAAGATCAGACTGTCTTCTCATACAAAGTGAAATAGTATCAAAGACCTAAGAAAAAAACTCTTAAAAACAACAGTAGAAAACACTTTTGTAATTGACTGGACTTCTTTAATATCTTCATTTATTTTTGGATTTTTATGTGTGTATATTTACAGATCTCTTTTTTGTCATTTAGGCAAATAAAGTCTGTTGGCATTTTGCTGCTCATTGAATAGAAAATATGACCTTCCACCCCCACTTCTGGAGTTGCTCTGAGATTGTTCATCTGGAAGAAGTCAGCCTGGGGAGAAAGTCAGACTAGAGTAGAAGGTCAGAAAGTAGGGTTATACAGTTATATAGTTGTACTTGTTATTTAAAGTAGAATGTGAGTTGGTAAAATATAAATCTATTTTAGAATTTGCCTGATTTAAGAAAAACACAAAATAAAAAATTCATTTTTTTTCCTTTTATCTCCTGGGCAAGTAAACTTGAATAAATAGTAAAATCAACTGCATATCTAAGTTTGGTTTTAGCAAGGAAAACCAAGCTCTCAAATCACTTCAACATTTTGAGGGGTTGCTTGCTCTTAATAGATCAATGCCCTCTAATTAATCCCATAAGGAGTTTTACTTTAATACAGCAATTACCCTTTGGTTTTTACAGTGTTTATTCCTCTTTGATAATGAAACTGATCACCAGTTACTTTGACTGTGGATATATCATTTTTTCGAAGATTCACAAGAACAAACAAAAATGTCTACGCGTTTGTTTTTTCCCTAAGCAATTTCATCTAATCTCATGGTTTTAATGAAATATGATCTAAAAGTTGATGACTCTTAAAATGTATATGTGAGTTCCAACTCATTCTTTGGGAAAAAAATCAAAACATCCAATTGTCTGCATGTTGGTTATTTACTAGAATGTCAAAATCAATCCATTCCAAACAGAGCAGTACAGTAAATGGACAAATACTATTTCTAATATGTACGAATGTCAATGCCAATTATCAGGAACAAAACGATGTTCCTATTTCTCTTTTAGAAAAAAATCTGAATGTTGGTCTGATATTTTACTTTGGTAACAATACAAAAAATGTGGCAATAATTATTATCCAAACAGTTACACTCCAATCATAGACTGGAGATTCTTTTCTTCCGTTTCCTGTTTTCTTCTCGTTATTTGAACCAGGATTTATTACGAATTACAAGGAGAAACATCCAAAAACTAAATTCATCTCCCATATGAACTGATTGCATTTCCCTGCCACAAAATATACTAGAATCATTAGTCCCCAGATACACAAAATTGTGGATTTCTCATGTTAAAAAATATATCCTTATCTATTGGCCTCTCTAATATCAGCTTAATCTACAAACAATGTTCTCTTCTGTTTCATAATCTTGTTTCATTTTAAAGCCAGATTTAAAAATTTAGTATTAAAACCATTAGAATTAGAGAATTCATCTTAAGAAAACTTGAAAAAGATGATAAGAAGTAAAAGGCAGACAAAGCATAACCGAGAACATACTTGGAAAGGAACAAAAATGCAAAAATAAGTGATGTCTGCTTTATTGAAATTATTTAGACTCTATTTGGAGGACAAAGACAATCACTTCAAGTCTTCAGCAGATGAAGTTTACCCCAGGCCCACCTAGGAACTCAATTATTAATAGTAGTAGTCATCATAATACACATATTAAAATAATTAAAATAGTCTGGGCACTGTGGCTCACACATATAATCCCACCACTTTGAGAGGCCGAGGCAGGCGGATCAGCTGAGGTCAAGAGTTTGAGACCAGCCTGGTCAACATGGAGAAACCCCATCTCTACTAAAAGTACAAAAATTAGCTAGGCATGGTGGCACGTGCCTGTAGGTTCTAGCT
This sequence comes from Saguinus oedipus, assembly GCA_031835075.1. NCBI lineage: Eukaryota > Metazoa > Chordata > Mammalia > Primates > Cebidae > Saguinus > Saguinus oedipus. Next base: position 53,107,531 of record CM063186.1, on the reverse strand, counting down.
ACTCAGTAGGCTGAGGCAGGAGTATCGCTTGACCCAGGAGGCAGAGGTTGCAGTGAGCTGAGATTGCACCACTGCACTCCAGCCTGGGCAAGAGTGAGAAAAGAGTGAGACTCCATCTCAAAAAAAAAGAGAATAAAATAATTAAAATAATATCATACCTGAAATAGTAATGCACCAACAACCATTTAGTTGAGGCATGAAATTTACCAGACACATGGTAAATTATTAAAATTAGTCCATGCAGCAACCTTAAGAAAAAGATATTATGACTGTTTTACAGTTGAGAAACTATATTCCCAAGAATCTAACAGTAACTTCCACAATCTTCAGTTTCATTCAGCCCAACAGATATTTACCAGATTCTCTCTCTCTTTTTTTTTTTTCTGGAGATGGAATCTCACTCTGTCATGTAGCTGGAGTGCAGTGGTGCTATCTCGGCTCACTGCAACCTCTGTCTCCCAGGTTCACATGATTCTCCTGCCTCAGCCTCCTGAGTTGCTTAGGACTGCTGGTGTGCACCACCACCCCAACTAAGCTTTGTACTTTTTAGCTGAGGCAGGATTTCACCATGTTGGTCAGGCTGGTCTCCAGCTCCTGGCTTCATGATCCACCTGACTCAGCCTCTGAAAGTGCTGGGATTACAGGTATGAGCTACCACAGGCACCCAGCCAATTAGATTCTTATGATAAAAGACAACTATATGTGACATAATTTCTTTTCTCTAAAGTCAGGGGGACAGAGAAAGAAAAGAAAAGAAAAAAAGAAAAGAAAGAAAAAGAGAAGGAAGGAAGGAAAAGGAAGCAAAGGAAAACAAGACTCAAGTAATCAACCTGATAGATAACTCTTTACAAGGTAGAGCATGGAAAGAGGGACCAACTTTTGGGCGAGATTGGCATGGAGAGTTAGTTTAGGTGACCTTCAACAATGATGACTGAGAATTTACCAACTGAATTGTGATTCATTTTTACCGTCCCAACTGTGAGGCCTTGTGAGATTCATAAGAACTACTGAGTAAATTTAACATCTAGTCAGATGTTCATAGGCCATGATAATTCTCAGCTGTCTTGAGGATTGGGTAGTGCTGGAAGGGTAGGGCTGCTGGAGGCAGAAGGAGAGGCCTCAGTGATGGTCTTCTCACAGACCTCTGCATGAGAGGCCTTTGCCCCAGTGACGTCTCTCAGGCACAAATGCACTGGCTCTGTTCTGGCTCCATAGCTTTGCCTTTCCTGTTCTACTGTGGAATTCTCCCCCAAAATCATGATGAGCTTACCAGCCTTGGAGTCATTTCCTTACTGCACTATAATTGCCAGTTAATGTAATTCCTTCATCTCTTTTTAAAGGATTTTAATATTGAAGGATTATTTTCTCTTCTTTTTCCAGCCAAGTTTTCTTTCCATTGCTTTCAGCTTTGTTGTCTCTAGAAAATCCTTAAAACTCTATGACAAAACGGTAGAGGAAATGAGGCAAGAATCTGAGAATATACCACCAGAAATCAGCCCAAAGTTAATGCCTACGCCATTTCTCTTAATTGGATATCTGATTTTATAGCTTCATCCAGGCACATGTAATGAAGTGAGTTGTGACTGATTGGAATGGAGTTAGAAACCTGGCTCTCCAAAAAAGAATGTGGAAGGGAGCTGTCTGTGGGAGTTGGAGTGCAATGGAGGCAACTGCATTTACCAGACACTCAGGAGTTCTCATAAGGGTTCCTAAAGAGCATCCCTGTTTCTCTTCTGACTGCTCATGCATATGCATAGCTGGTCATGGATGGCAAAGGGTAATGCAAGGAGGGGAGTAGCTGAGCAAGGGCAAAGAAGGAGTTATAGCCATGCAGTATGCTTTGCTACCAAATATAATAAAAAGATCCTAGATTTCACTATGATCTCATAGAACACAGTTAACCCATGATTATTGGGGTAACCTGTGAATTTTATTGAAAATCATTACATTATTTAACTAACGTTCAATGTTTAATCTTTTTCTTCTTGACTCTGAAGTAAATATGGGGAACTCAAGGTCCTTGTATCACAAACAAGTGGAAGAAGAGCCTATTTCCTTTAATGCAATAGAAGTCAATTTTAGTGTCATAGGCTTAGGTCCCATGAAGCATGCTGGCTGCTAAGTGGGGGGTGACCCCACTTTCATGTATATTTTTCTTTCACTAAGGGAGACTGATCTCTTACTAGAGGGAGAGCACTTATAATTTTTTTTAGAGACTGATTTTCTTTAATATCAACTACCGTAATTAGAAAATCCAGAATCTGTAATGTCTCTCTTGTGGGGGGTGTAGTTTGCAATCTTTATCCTCATTTTGTCTTCAGAAGACACAGAGATCAGTAGGCCATCTTTAATAAAACAATTTCACATAGTTACTATAGGTTATTAAGTCATTCATCAGCATGAGTCTTTATCCTAGTATGGAATAATTGTAACACTCATATGAAATCATTACTTTGAACACCAGTCAAGGGTGTTAATTTATTTCTTTGACTCTCCACCCTAGCTGTCAGCATTTTCATCTTAAAGTGACAGAATATAGTTAGGAGACCATGCAGCCCCAGAAAAAGCAGGCACTCTTTCACACTTCCTCCTCCCCCAGTCACACAAATGCTTTCCTGCAGAGATGAAACAAAATGTAAAATCGATACATGGAAAAAGGGCAATCATCCATGGACTGAAGCAACTTTGCTCTAACCTAGGTCATGCTTGAGAAATTCAGTCATGAACGGTTGGCAACAAGAATCTTTCCTGAATTGCTCCCTGGGTGGGAACATGCGAGTCAGGTCAGAGCAAGTTTGAGGAAAAAAAAGTCATGTTTTTCTAACATTTTCAAGGAATGAAGTTGGTGAAAGGTGCTAGATTTGAAGTTCTTAAAAGTAATTCTCTCTCCCTAGAGCACATATATTGTTCCAAGGATGGTAAAAACAGTGACCTCTTATAGTCTTAAATTGCTATTCATTAAAGAAAGATCTTCTCTCCTTGAGTTGCAGTGGGCTTGATACTACTCACTCTATGCCTTCTGTTGAGACTACAAATTATAGCTTAAAGATAGCCTAACAGGAGAGTTTTGAAAGTCATAAGGAAAAAGAAGTGGTCAGAAACTGCCAAATTTGCATTGACCTTATTCTTTTTTATTCCTTTCTCACTCTGATGTGCTGTTCTCTGCCTCTGCTCCATGCCCACTCCCATTGGATTGTCCCTGATTTTTGTCATCCAGGAACTCTCATAGCAACTAAATGTGATAGAAAGGAATTCTCAGGCACTGCATCACAACCCTAAGTTGTTCACATATATTGCATGAAGAGCAGGTAAAAAGAGAATAGAAAAACTTTGTGTACAAAGTCATCTTTAGTTCCTGTATCTTTTGGACTCTAAGTTGTTTGACCTCTTCTCATGTCACTGACTATTGTCTTTATGGCAATTTACTATAAAGTTATCACATACGTCCTCTAGATAGAAATTTGATAATTCTAATTCAATTGCACTAAATAATATAATTTAGATTTGAATAGAGTCATTATGTGTGGTGAGTAATCTATTGTTGGTGCTATTGCAATGTGGTCAATTTTATAATTTCATCAGGATGCTAATTTTCAAATATAATAGTTGCATTAACATTTTAATCTTGCTATGATGGATTCATAGTTGGAAGACAATTGTTTCAATGCTCCAAACAAAATAAAACAACCAGTGTCAATTTTTTTTTTTTTTTTTTTGAGATGGAGTTTCACTCTGTTGCCCAGACTGGAGTGCAGTAACGTGATCTTGGCTCACTGCAAACTTTGCCCCCAGTTCAAGCGATTCTCCTGCCTCAGCCTCCCAAGTAGCTGAGATTATAGACACCTGCCACCATATGTGGGTAATTTTTGTGTTTTTCGTGGAGACAGCGTTTCACCATGTTGGCCAGGCTAGTTTGAAACTCCTGACCTAAAGTGATCCACCCACCTCGGGCTCCCAAAGTGTTGAAATTGCAGGCATAACCCACTGCGCCTGGCTCCAGTGTCAATTTTCTAATTGACATTCTTTCAGACATAAAGTCTTTGTCTAAATTTTAGGACTATACCAAGATTTTCTTCTCAAAATAATTAACTCATGAATTAAAAAAGTAGTCTATAGGTGATATCATTTGGCTGTGTTCCCACACAAATCTCCATAATACCTACATGTTTTGGGAAGAAGCCGGTGGGAGGTAATTGAATCATAGGGAAAGTTTCTCCCATATTGTTCTTATGATAGTGAATTCTCATGAGATCTGATGGTTTTATAAGTGTATTAGTCTGTTCTCACACTGCTAATAAAGACATACCTGAGACTGGGTACTTTATGAAGAAAAGAGGTTTAGCGGGCTCATAGTTCAGCATAGATGGGGAAGGCCTCATAACCATGGCAGAAGGCAAAGGAGTAGAAATGGCATGTCTTACATGGTGGCAGGCAGGAGAGCATGTGCAGGGAAACTCCTCTTTATAAAACCATCAGATCTTGTAAGACTTATTCACTATTTCGAGAACAGGCTAAGAAAGACCAGGCTCCACAATTCAATTACCTCCCACTGGGTTCCTCCCATGACACATGGGGATTATGGGAGCTACAATTCAAGACAAGATTTTGGTGGGGACATGGCCAAACCACATCATAGAAGCATCTGGCATTTCCCCTGCTGGCACTCATTCTCTCTCCTGCAACCCAGTAAAGAGGTGCCTTCTTCCATTGTTGTAAATTTCCTCAGGCCTTCCTAGCCATGAAGAAATGTGAGTCGATTAAACCTCTTTTCTTTTTAAATTACCCAGTCTTGGATATTTCTTCATAACAGGGTAAGAACAGACTAATACAATGGGTACATTAATATTCTTAAAATTTCCTTTGTAAGAAATGATGACTAGTGATACCTCAAGATAGAGTTTTCAAAGCTTATTAAATTTTAATCAAGTAGAGGTTGGACTTCATGTATTTTATTATGCATTTTAAATATCCAAGGTTCAGAATAGCATGAAAATTCAGTTAGAACAAAAGAATCAAAACATTATTGACTAATTCTGAGGATCATAAGCCAAAGAAGGAAAGCTTAGTGAATTTTCATATATCACTAATTATATCCCATTTATGCAAAAGATTACTGACTAAACTTTGTTGCTTAAATAGGGATCTATCAAAATTTAAATCAATAGAGTGGCTGTCATAGGTTTTAACCTTCAGGGCTCTTTAGTGGTGGAAGAACTCTTGTGGCTTTATTTTGAGATAAGACCCTCTTCGAAAGAAGCTCAATGCCACGGCAGCAACTCATGTGAAACAGCTGCAGGGCCTCTGCTTTTTCATCTGTTCCCTTAAACTTCTTGTATTTTGACCAGCATGTCAAATTCATGGCTTCTGCTGTCTTCCTAGACAAATCTTTCATGACAAGAAAAAACACTGCTGTAGTATCTCAGATCTCTCTCACTGAGCTTCAAAGGACAAACAGTTAGAAGCCATTTGGCAAAGTATGCTTTCTGTTAGATCTCTTGTTGGTCATTTCCCCTTCTAGCTTTCAATGAATGTAATCCAAGATTGTGCTCACCAGTGAGCCACACTGAATTCCTGGGGATGTGATCAAATCAAAACCCTATCTATTGTGTCTGAAAAAAAGCAATGTAGTGCTACTAAGGCTCGATTATAATTCTGTGTCTGCAATCAAATTGCCACTGAAAGGCTCTTTTCTCTAAATATAATTTTAAAACACGTGTCTCAAGTTAATCAGTGGGATATATTATATGAGTCCAAAGTTATGGCACATTTATTTTTTAAGGGAGTTCTTTATATGTGATATGAAGCTTCCCACTAAAACCCACAACTAAAACATGTTTGAGAAATAGGGCATGATTTTCTTATGTTTTCCTCAAATATTTTGTGGTTGCATGCCTTAGAAAATCAACTTTGAAAATCTGTTTTTCAAGATATATTCTTACAAATAACAATATTTAAAGATACTTATTGATTATATATGCTTAAGGGTATGTAAAATTTAAAATAATATTTGTAGATTCTGAGTACCACTTAGAATAAATTTGTAGCATTATTTGAAAGACTGGTTTATTTACTTATTTTAATCAATTTCCTTTTTTGCATATTAAATGTCGATCTAAAACAAGCCAATTATTCAAAATGGCATTTTTAATATACACAGCACATAACATGTATAATATATAAGAAAAAAATTGGTCAGATTTTCAGAAATTTGAATTAATTTCAAAAATGTTGCTTTGTAGCCATCAAGTTTTCTACCATTAGATTTAGTAACTTACATGGTTTTTTATTTTTATTACAGTAGTTTACTATTGTAAAAAATGATTTTTCTACATGAGAAATTTTCTATTCAGCATTTCTAAAGGAGTTCCTGAAATTTCTCAAACTCTATCCTTGAAATTTACTCAGGAAAACGCTTAATTCAAATGTAAACAAGATAAAGGATGGTTGTATTTTTAAAGGTTGTGAAAACAGTAAAATCCATGCTCTTCCTCTGAAAACTGAAAGAAATGGCACCAAAATGTGCTTATAGAAATGTGGACAGGTCCAGTTGGATGCTGGAAGGCTCCAGAAGGAAACTTCTTCCTTCTACCTCTCAGATAATCTGGAACATTATGTCTTTTGCACCTATGCCAGTTTGATGTAGCCTATGTTTGCCACCTGAAACCCATATCTCTCTTTTCTTTCCACTCGTCTTACTATCTCTACTTCCCACCTTGCCCCTAAACAACAAAGTGCTGGAGCCCACCTTATTGTCAATCAGGGACCTGGGTCTAATGAATCATTAGACCTGGGTCTAATGAATCCTTTCTCTGAGATCATTTATCCTTCCAGAAGCAGTGTGTTATCCACTGTAAGTACAAACATTTTATTTAAAAACTTTGAGACAAGATATGTTTCAAATTCTAAATTTTAGAATTTTATATTTAGAAAAAATATATGGTACATATACCTTCACCTTGTAATCAAATACATAATCAAATTAACTAATTAATACCTCTATAGTGAAATGGAACTAAGATAAAGTAAATAAGACTACTCTCTATATTAGATTAGATTTTGCCACCAGATGGATTAGAAAACGAAGAGGCAATTTTAGTTTCCTGGATTTTGGAATGATAAAAACAGAAAGGATTTCAAACTATGAAAATATCTCCACGGATATTCAACCAACTGACTGTATTTTTGAGGCTGGATTATGAGACAGTGAGCTATAGATATATACCTTCCCCTTTCTAATGCTCTTCAAAACACACTTAGGTTTTTTACTTTATCTATAGAGAAGCAGATGATGATGGGCATTTGGCTAATTACATCAAGGAAATCAACTATCTTGCTTCCTGGGGCTTCCTTTAAAAATTTCCTAAAGCATGCAAATACTCCACCCCACTGCCCAAGTACATACATACTTTCATACAGACTTAAACATATGGATGATAAATACTAATAAATCTGTTTTGCAAAATATGTTTTGACAAATGACAATAACAAAATTCAACATTTTCAAAGATTTTAAATTGTAGTCATATATAAGGGTAGAAATGCTTGCTTTGCTTTTTATTTAAATTTTTCTTTAAAAATACACTAGTTTAAGAGAGAAAATATTTTTATAAATTATCTTATTGGAATAGAAAATTTTTTTTGGTATTTTTTGAAGAAATCGATATTGGCTTTTGATATTACTACAGTCAGAGCTAGGTTGAGATCAACCCACAGTCAGGAAGAATCAAATCCATCACAGCTTTAAAGAATGGAGATGATTTGAAGTCATAAAATGTGGTTTTGGGGTAAATAAGTAAAAACAAAAGAATTTTTTTTAATAAAAATACACAGTGGTTAGAAAATATTCATGTGCATTTAACTACTTTGGAATGAACATGAGACCTAGTTAAACAGAAACTACTCCTTATTTCAACTGTAAACATTTAGGAAAAGGACAATTTTACCATTCATGCTTACAGTTCCGCATTTTAAGTGGTGCAAATATCCCATGGGACAGGCTTGTTTTACATATTAACTTTATTAATTTCAGCATAGGAATAAAAACTAATGACTCCCCTGGAGAAACGTTGCAGGCAACACTGGACCTGGCATTGTTATCTAGAAGGCAGGCTGAAGACACCTCCACCCAGGGTGGGATCAAAGGTTATTTCAGTTTCTCCATGGTGCTTTAGAGGAGAAGGGAGCTTATCTTGAGTGAGAAAGTAAATGAACTGCTTAGACTCGATCCTGGTCACAGGATAACACTGGGAGTAGAAAAATGAGTATCCTGGTTGTAACACTTTGTGGTGTTGGTCAATGTACCCTGGTCAAGCCCTTGGGAAAACAATCCAAAAGTCTTCAAGACAGGAAGCAAAAAGTGTCATTGAGAGTTCACTGCTTTTTTGTAAGGGGTTGATGTTCTAGGCATTGATACAAGGGAGGTACTGGAGTTGAGAAGGGATGCTCACTCATTAGGGCTAAAGCAGTGTCAGCGGAGACTGGGAGCTCATTGGGAAGCATTTTAGTGGAAGGATGTCACAGGTCAACATCAGAGATCACCACAAGCACAAAACAAGTTTCAGGTCAAAGTCCAGCCAACGTCAGTGAGAGAAGGGGGAATGCTGCAGTTGTAGGATCTGGTAAACACGGAGTGGGGAGACCAGCTGCCATTGGAGTGAAAGAGTAAAGAGCAGTGAAAGAGCAGATAGACGGCCAAAGAGAACATCTATGATCTCAGTCAGATGTGGCCAAGGACATAAGAGGCACATAAAATTGGCTGGAAGCAACTCACATGTCCTTCTGAGGTCTTTTCCTGTTCTGTGACTTTTCTTTTTTTGTTATTTTAAAGCAAATTTTGAGGACAATATAGCAAAACTGGGTTTCCACTTTCCAAAATGAAAGATTTTATGCCTTGCTCTTTTGTAATGTGATTACTGATTTTCCGCTTCTGTGCTTTGTTTTAATTGGTCAAGAAGCATGGAGTGGAAGGAAACATGGCTCTCCAAACTTCTATCAGTTCCTGCAGCTCTTCCTCTGGGATAGGCGTATCTGATGGGCAAACCCAGAACAATGCAGTATCCTAACAATAGTTCTGCCAATTCAGAGAGCTAGCCTGCTCTTGGGTAAGAGAGTCTAAAAACATGTATAGGTCACGGACTTCAGATATGCTTGTTAATGGAAGAATCTGAGTGGCTCAGAACCAGATCCTGGAAACATGCATGATTTCTTTTAACTGAAGGTCCTGTTAGAAGTACATCCCAGGTGCCTTAGGAAATCCTATCATGTTTAGGAAGCCAGCTGTATGATCAAAGACTCAAACATGGGTGAGTTGATCTAGATAATATGAGTAATGCTTGTCAACTGGAGGATTTAAAGTTATCTGTCTCCAAGCCCTAACCTCCTAACCAGATAAATATATAGTAAGAAGAAATTTTCTCCTGAAAATATCATTTTATAGGTGCTTATTTTTATACGATTTATTTCTGCTTATTTTTTGACTGAAGTGCTATATCAAGACCAAATTCTTCCTCTCTCAAAAAGCAGGTTTCAGTCTATCAAAAGCAGCTTTAAGTGATGCTGTCCCCACAGAGCCACTAGATCAGTGTCCCTGCAATTCAAAATCAGCTTCAAGTCAAGACCAGCTTCCGAATCCTCTTTTAACCAAAGGACTACTTTGAATTCCTTCTTAAATAGAAATTATTTGTTAGCTAGAAATACCCTCATAATATCTGCTAATACCTCTATAACTAAAATTTTTGTAGTCACAGTAGTGAGAAAGAAAATTAATAGTTCATCTTTCCATTGAGTTCCAAAATATACTTATTACTCAAGAACAGTGCCCGCTCTCTCCAATCATCTTCTCATGCAGTTGGAAACTTGATAATATTCAAAAGTTCATGCTGGATTGGCAGGTTAGCATTGGAACCTTTGTGTTTTCTTTCTGATGTCTGTAATTATTCCTCTGTTTCTTAAATTTTGTGATTACGTTAGAGTTAAAATCACTTTTTATACGTAAGTGTTCAAAAAGTGATTTTAATTCTTACTTGTATTTGAAATCAACATATACAATTTGGCCAGTTAACTAAAAATTGCAATGCTGAAAAATTGTCCAATTCTGTGTAATATATCACAGCATTTTTCTTTTATGTTTATGCTTTTTTTTTTTTTTTTTTTTTGAGATGGAGTTTCGCTCTTGTTACCCAGGCTGGAGTGCAATGGCGCGATCTCGGCTCACTGCAACCTCCGCCTCCTGAGTTTAGGCAATTCTCCTGCCTCAGCCTCCTGAGTAGCTGGGATTACAGGCACCCGCCACCGTGCCCAGCTAATTTTTTGTATCTTTAGTAGAGACGGGGTTTCACCATGTTGACCTGGATGGTCTCGATCTCTTGACCTCGTGATCCACCCGCCTCGGCCTCCCAAAGTGCTGGGATTACAGGCTTGAGCCACCGCGCCCGGCCCCTTATGTTTATGCTTTTAAATTTTTTTTCAAGTTGAAATGCTTAAACTTTAGAAAGTTTTGAAGTTTGGCACATGTTTCATGATTACTCAGAAACCTGGAGAAATTCACCTTGAGAATGCAAGATTTAAAAACTAATTGCAGCTTTTCAATGAATTAGTGATATTTCTTTGCCGTCAGTTGCAGAAAAGTTATTATCTAGGTGTCTTTTCTTATGAGATTCCTGCCAATTCGAATTCCTGCGCTAAGTATGAGTTGTTTAAGACTAAAACTATTCAGGACAAATGTTTAATCATGAGCAGCCCTATAATTTATTCAAACTCTTGTTTACAATAATTCTAATGATGATTTAAGGGACCTATAGCTTGAAGTTCACTGTTTTTCCATGTTTTGTTCCCATAAGTCCCTGTGGAATCCTACAGGTTGAATTCAGAATGTTTTTCTGTTGATCACTCCAACTAGCACACTTAATGGAAACTGAAAGAGATACTTGCTAGGCACGAGGTGGCAGCAACATTCCATCTAAATTTTATGATTTGCTCACAGGGAATAGAATTGTGTAATTCAAATCAGAGACATTTTATGGTAATTTTTAACCTTTTTGGAAGGTGGGGACAGACGCCTTTGAAATCTGATAAAAATGATGGTCTCTCTTCACCCCAACCACCACGTATATAAATTTCTGATGAAGTCTTTTTATAGACTTTCAAAGTTTAGTCCTGTGAAGACTAACTTATATCCTTCTCTTGAAAATAAATCCACAAAGGGAGCAGAAGGATACAAAGAGTTCGGTAATCCAAGTATTAAGAGAAGGACAGAAGCAAAAGTTGAGGCTTTTGATGGCATTCCATCTTCTGCCTTTCTAGGGAAGAATGATAAATTGCCAACCTTGAAACAATGTATTGTGTATTCCTAGCACTTTCTACTGTAAGAGACACATCAATAGTTTAATGATTATTTCTCTATTAGTAGTAGGTCCTTTTTCTGTTTAATTTTTAATCATCTGATTAAAAGTTGTATTTTAACAAAAAGTTTGAAAGTTTTCTTCTATTAATTATCTGAGTTTGAAAAACCACAATTATTCCTACCTCTTAAAAGTCTTTTTAAAATAATAAGCTTCTTTCTTGTATTGTTCTTATTTCTAGTTTAAAACATAGAGTATAATATAACTTGTATAGCTCAGTATCAGCTAGCAACTTAGTAATTCTGATGTGCATATATATTCTAGATTTTATACATATATATTTAAAATAAAATGAAATTTAAACCCAGTGACATGTGGTTGCAATTAAAGATTTGTTGTTTGGCTTTACAAACCTTGGTAAAAATCCTGAGGAATGAGTCCTAACTCTGGCACAGGTACAACTTAAGTAACCAGCTTCCGTAATCAGTACTTGCAAACTTGGAAGAAAATAAACAGGGGGAGGAGCACAGCTGATTATTCTAGAATTCTGATTCAGAGTTACAGCGTCCAAGGTTGATAAAGCACTAACGGTTTCCCAGAAGCAAGCAGCTGTCCTGGTTTTACAGAACACAAGGTGGCAGAGTTGTTCTTTTAAAATCACTAATCTTCAAATAACATCTAGAAAAATTTCTAAAGAGCAACACATAGTAAGGAAATTATTGAAACTCTAAGTTCCCACAAACATTAAGGTGATATCATACATAATGAAACAAAATATATATTGTGAAAAGCTCATTATGCTAGCTTTTTGGAACTCTCATAAAGATAAGTGAAAATATTAACTTAATTAAAAATGTCTTTAGTAAGTTTCTGTAGCATCATTTAGTGAATTATTTCTGTAATTTAACAGCGACTTCTACATTTTAACAAGTTGCAATGGTGGTTTTAATATTCAAATTTAGAAAGGATACACTCAGCAGATATCATTTTAACATATTGTTTCAGGTGAAATTTCAGCCAAAGTCTAGAATGTGTGTTGACATCGGATTTTCTCATCTAAAAAATTAAACTTTATCACACAAATATGTTAAAACACCATATAGTCATAGAAGAGATAGCAGCAAAATACAATGTGAAGATCATATGCCTTCGAAAGGCCAGTGTTTAGGAATTAATGTAACTATAATTAAATTATTCTAGTGGATATAACACAATAATATTTTATTGAATTTATCTCAAAGTGCTAAATTATTAGGTTCTTTATTAGACACTACCACCTGCAAAATAAACATTTTTATATTGTAGCAGAGATTGTTGGAAACTTTAGGATTAACAGAATTCTAAAAAATTGGTGAACGATTAAACAACTATAGACATCCCCTATTTCAATTAATAGTGGGTGTTTATAAAATTAGAAGTATAATGTCTGTAAGTAGAACAATAGACTTAGAGACTCTAAAGAGAGTTAAATTTCTGAGATCTGAAAAATGCTATTACATTCTTAATTTTGGAGTAGAAGAAGGTAGTGTCCCTCAGAACTGGGCCATCCATTGGGTGAATGAGAGCACCTGGGTGTACCAGGAGTCAGCTTCAGTGGAGGGGATCAACATACAAATCACTGATTACTGGTGAAATCTAGTGGGACATTTATTCTTTCTCAGTAAACAGCTGCTCCCTTGAGCTCCAGCCTCTCCAATGGGCAGAGGTAGTGATGCGGGCAGCTCCAAATGTCTTACCGTCAGCAACAGGTTACCTACTTTACACAGAGCAGGATAACAGAAAGATAGCATGTGTATCCACCTCTACCCGGCAGCCTGATTAGTGAGTTTGGGCCTGTTTTGATCACTTTCTTACATGAAGAGGAGATTACTTTTGACAACTTCTTTGCTTCTTACTGTTATGGCAGTTCCACCTTTATCCCAGAGGAAACAGGTTGAGGGGATTTTGAAGTAGGAAAAAGGACAGTAGCTCCTAGTGTCCCACACAAGCAAGAGAATTTCAGGTGCGTTGGTGGGTCCTTTATAGACCACGTGAAGAGAAAGGTCCTTGCATTTGACATTGGTGTTTGTTCACAAATACTGTCAAATGCTCTGGTGTGGGGGGAATCCCACTCCTCAATCCCAGCCCCTCATCCTCAGCCACATGAGACAGAAATAATGGGTTTGCTAGAATTTGTCAATAATCAGATATTGTCTTAAAAATAAAACCATATATACTTTGAAAAATGGACTTAGATTTGCCAATGCACAATTTATTTTCAACAACAAAGTCAGAATATCTGAAAGCTAGATTTAGAGTAATCAATATGTGAGAACTGTATGTGGACAGTCACATATAGAAAAGTGGCAGCTGATTTTTTTTCTCTCTTTTGAGATGAGGTCTTGCTCTGTCACTCAGGCTGGAGTGCAGTGGTGCTATGACAGTTCACTTGAGCCTCAATCTGGGCTTAAGCAGTCCTCCCACCTCAGCCATCTGAGTCACTGGAACTACAGGTGCATGCCACCATGCCTGACTAATTATTAATTTTTTTAAAGAGAGAAGATGGTGACTCCCTATGTTTCCCAGTCTATTCTCAAACTCTGGGCTCAAGGGATTTTTCATTCTTGGCCTTCCAAAGTTCTGGGATTACAAGTGTGAGCCACCATACCAGGCTCATTTCTTTTGTATGTATAAGAGGTTATGTGTTTATATAGAACAATGTCCCATTTGGCCACTTTGGTGTGGGAGATGTAAAGGACATGTGTGAGGGGAAAAGGAGCTCAAATTTATTGAGGCTATACCATGTTCTATGCAATGTGGTATTTTTTGTATTCCCTTTATGTTAGGTAGGGTGGCTTCACAATAACAATTATATAAGGCAGAAACATCAATCATGAAGCCCAGAAGCCCATACTAACTTTTGTCTCTTTTTTTCTGTATTCAGAAACATTTAAACAACATTTATTTCAAACCTCTTCTATTGTCACTAATACTGATTGCATAAAAGTCATGATCTCATTCATGTGTGGGTTTTACACAAAGAAATATGTCTTCATTAGCAGAATTTCTTATCAGCGGCTGATGGGAAAATGATTTCTGATGAGAAAGGAAAGAGTTGGCCAGGGTAACAATACTACTGCAGGCATGAGTAAGAGTATCATGTCTGCACATTAAGTTTTCCAACAGAATCTCTACTATCCTACAGATCAAGAACTAACATGACACAATTTGACTTATGCTAGTAGCCTCTCAATTTAGTTTGAAAGATAAATGAGCTTTATTTCTTCTTTCTCTTTGAGATAGTATTCATTCTTCAGTCTCTGGACTACTATGAAGTATTTGAAGAATCTCCTTACATCCTAATTGTGCAACTCAAAAATTCTCAGCTTTTCATTTTATCCATGAGTAAATGTGTGTACAGTTGGTGTACAAATACCCATAACAGTTTAGTAGACCACAGACATTTAAGAGATGAAATAAACAGAATTTTATGTTTTATGAATGTTTTATTTTGATTTATAATTGCCAAAAAGTCTCAAGATATATAAAGGTACTTTCAAAATTTAATCCAGATCAAAACTATAACATCTCTGTTTAAGACTAAACATCTTCATGAATTACGTTTGTTAGATTTTATAGTTCTAAGAAAGAAAAATGGTCACCAAAGATCCTTAGCGAACACTCTTTAAATCATTGAGATATAACTTATTCCTTGGTATATTACCAGAGTTTTCCCCCAAAACAAGCATGTATTTCAAAATGAAAGAGAGGTACATTATAAATTGTGAATAAAAATGAAAACATTTGAAGAAAATGTCCTGAGGCCTGAACTCAAATATACTAATTAGTGTTTTATCAGCTCAATATGTTTTGCCAAAAACAATCTTCTGCTTGATTTTAGTGTTGTTTTTCAGTGCAGATCAGTTTTTGGATGTCTTTCATGAGGGACTAGAAGGCAAAACAAAGAAAACAAAATAGAATAGTTATTTGTGTCTGACATGACAGTGCACAAGACTATTGTTTCACCTCAAAGCAGACAATATACACAGCTTTTTGTACAATTCTCAATGGAGAAGATCATGCATGTTTATTTCTGCTTGAATTTATATCAAAACCATTTTCATAATCCCACCATGACAACTGAATTCAACAGTTTCTTCTGGAAACACCGGTCCTTCTCAGCAGAGCTGGCACCAGAGGAGACACATGCAGCCGGCATCGTCTTCTCAATACAACTGGTACAGCAGTCTCTAGAGCTTTCTGTCTCCTGTGCAAAATGACAACTCTTAAGGAAAATCTCATTGCACCAGTTGTAGAAGAAGAGGCAACAGTCCCAAACAATAATATCACTACAGTGAGTGTTGGTCACGTTGGTATGGCATGTGCTATCAGCATTCTGGGAAAGTCTCTGGCTGATGAACTTGCTCTTGCGGATGTTTTGGAAGATAAGATTACAGGACAAATGATGGATCTGCAGCATGGGAGCTTATTTCTTCAGATGCCTAAAATTGTGGCAGATAAAGATCATTCTGTGCCTGCCAGTGCTAAGATTGTAGTGGCAACTGCAGGAGTCCATCAGCAAGAAGGGGAGAGTCGTCTCAATGTGGTACAGAGAAATGTTAATTTCTTCAAATTCATTATTACTAAGATCATCAAGTACAGTTCTGATTGCATCATAATTGCAGTTTCCAACCCAGTGGACATTCTTACATATGTAACCTGAAAACTAAGTGGATTACCCAAATACCATGTGATTAAAAGTGGATATAATCTGTATTCTGATAGATATCGCTAACTTAAGGCTGAAAAACTGGAGATTCATCCCAGCAGCTGCCACAGATGGATTTTGGGAGAACATGGAGACTCAAGTGTGGCTGTGTGGAGTGGCATTAATGTGGCAGGTGTTTCTCTACAGGAATGGAATCCAGAAATGGGAACTGACAATGATAGTGAAAATTGGAAGGAAGTGCATAAGATGGTGGTTGAAAGTGCCTACGGAGTCATCAAAAGGATACACCAACTGGACTATTGGATTAAGTGTGGCTGATCTGATTGAATCCATGTTGAAAAATCTACCCAAGATTCATCTTGTGTCAACAATGGTCAAGGGGATGTATGGCATCGAGAGGGAAGTCTTCCTGAGCCTTCCATGTATCCTCAATGCCTGGGGATTAACCTGCATTATCAATCAGAAGCTAAAGGTTGATGAGGTTGCTCAGCTCAAGAGAAGTGTGGATACCCCATGGGACATCCAGAAAGACCTAAAAGACCTGTGACTACTGAGCGAGGCTGTAGAAATTTAAAAACTACAATGTGATTAACTCTGCCCCTTTAGTTTCCATTCACGTGCATGGATCACAGTTTGTTCTGATCTTCTTCAACACGTGAATTTGGGCTCACAGAATCAAAGCCTATGCCTGGTTTAATGCTTGCAATATGAGTTCTTGAACAAATAAAATTAACTATTTCAGTGTGCTTCTGAAAAAAAGACACCAGTCCTTCTCTATTCTAACTAGCTTATCTAATTCAGAATACTGGTATGTAATTATGAATATGAAAAAAATAGCCATGCAATCAAGATAAATATGGGCAAGAAGTACAGAAAGAAAAAAGAAAAGAAAGCTCAAAAAATATTGTGAAGGTAATTCAAGAGAGAATGTCTTTGTTTTGGTGTAATACCTGTTAACGTATTTAGGAGATAAGGAAGTATGATAGCTGCATTTGATCTCAAAGGTTTAGATTTCTATGTCTATATTACTTCATATGTGTAGAGATAGAGGGAAGGGGAAGAGGAAGAGAAATAGAGTATATGTGAGAAATTTTGGCAAAATGTTGATACTTGTTTAATATAGCTATGAGTGTAAGTGAGTTTTATGCAACTATTTAAAAACCTTCCTGCAATTTAAAATGTATTTTAAAATAAAATGTCAAACAATACATAAAAAATGGTGGCATGAAGGAAAATCAGTAATATTATTTGAGTAGGAAACATAAGTTATTTAGCATTTAGATGCTTTTGATGTTCTATTTCTTCAGGGGTAATAGATTGATAGTTTAAAACTATTTTTTTCTTTCATCAGGAAAATCTGATATCAAATACAATAAACAGCAATATAAAACAAATAAACATGAAGCTAATATGATTGAACTAGAAACATGAGGAATTTAGCTTCTCCTCACCTATTCTTTAACCCCACTGTTGGTCTCTGGCTTAGTCACCTTGGCTGCCATAATAAAATACTGTAGACTAGATGGCTTAAAAAACAAAAATGTATTTTTTTCATTGTTCTGGAGACTAGAAGTCCCACACAGAGGTTATGGAAAGGGTCTCTTTCTGGTTTCTAGATGGCCCCTTCTTTCTGTGTCCTCACATGGCTTTTCCTTGGTGCATGGAGAGCTCCCTAACATCTCTTCTCATAAGGAAGTCAGCCATATTGGGTTAGGGACCTATGCTTCTGACTTCATTTAGCCCTAATTATTTCTTTAGAGACTCCATCTCAAAAGACAGCCATACTAGGGATTAGAGCTTCAACACATAAATTTTGGGAGGCACACAATCATTCAGTTAATAAGATTCTCTGAGTCAGGTTCAGAGAAATACCGTTTTCAGGAAACAGAAAAGCAATGTTTTATGCTGTATGCTAAATTGTTTTTATGGCTTACAGTATAATTAAACAGTATGATTTTCCTAACTGTGACTCATACTTAGCAAAGCATCATGTTATATTTTATTGAGATGATTTTTTTCTCGTTTGTAGCAACTGAAGCACATCAAATGATGTCCTTGTTCTTTTTCTACAACTCTACTCAGTTAATTTTCTCAGTGTTGATTCCACTAATATTCTGTTTAGTGTTAATAATATGGTCTTATAGACATTATGCAATGTGAGTCTAAAACTTGAAAACAATAAATTACAATTAAGTTGGTAATTTATTAACACAACAGTGTCCAGTGGATGACAGAATTATGTCTTCTGTTCCATAGCACCACTGAGACAACCCCATTGACATTCATTGGACAATGATCAAATCTGTTATCCTTCCTGATTCTCCTCCATGTTCTCAAAATCTTGACCCATTTTAACTTTCTTCATGTTTTTACCATGGCTGTTTGCTTCTTGGTTCTTTCTAGAGTTTCTAAGTGCTTTTATTTTGATTTTTTTTTTTTTTTTGGTTAGAAAAGAAAACATATGGTTTCTTTGTTGTGTCCCCAGTATAATCTATCTTTTTACTCATTCTGTTGCCTAAAATCCAGTCCGTTTTTCCTCTAAAAGGTTACTGGCTTCCTATTCTAATTTGGAGGAGTAACTTGATATGTGGAACATAATTGCTAATGCAGATGTTTGTTTTACTTGGAGTTCATGATTGATTTCTTTTATTTTCTTTCAGGTTTGATCATATCCTTGATTTTAAATCTTCTTTCTGTCATGTAAACCTATTCTTTATCTGCACTTAATCTCAAATCTCCTGTTCTTTTGCCTGGAGACCTTCGTACTAAAGTCTGTGTCCTTCTAATTGAGCTGAGCTGGTGGCTTTCTGATTTCAATCAGTGAAGCATAGTCACCATAGAAGAAAGAACATTATTGGAATCAAAGCATATATTATTGGGAGCTGGTAAAGAAGTCCACGGAAGGCTGTTGTGACTGCATCTGGCAGTGGGTCTGAAGTTGCTATAGATAGTCAAGGCTGGTAGTTCATAAAAAGTGTTAGGCATGGAGTAGGAGACACAGAAAGGACAAACTGGAATCCATAAGGAAAAACTGGAAACAGTGTCTGAATCTTACCTCCTGCAGTCTTGATGATATGAGTGTTCTGTGTTAGGAACAGCTAGCTATTCCGTACCTGGGAGCAACAATTAAACCTGAAGCTCTAGCAGGATCTGAAAGAGCTGTAGGTCTGGCTGCTTCCGCATACCTAGCAGGTCAGTGTAACAATGTGTGTGAGCTACGGGGGAACCTGGTGCCCTACAATGACCTTTAGAGATTATAGCCATTGTTTCACATTTGTCATTCCAATCTTGTGCAGTTTCTCTTTTGGCTCACCCTAAAACAGAAATACATAGAAAATAGAATTGTGGAAGACCTAGTTTTAGCTTAACTAAATCGACATTTTATAGAAGCTGCCACAGTCTGCCCCTTGTCAACCTGACATCCATAATGACATAGCAAAATCATGTTTCTGCCTTATAACTGAACAGATACTAACTAACTGTCTCACCAGAAGAGAACACAAAGTCCTTTTGGCTGTCTTTGGGTAAAACTCTTTCCTTCTCTAGCTGAGACACATTTCCTCCTGGATATCTTGGAGTTCAAATACTGAAATATCAAGTTAATTACTATTAAACATTTTCTAATAGTATAGAAATGGGGGCTAGAAGTTTAAAATATCAGTGTATGTAGACACAAATATATTCATATCTAAATAATATTTATACCACCATAGTTCTCATTTCTACAACATATCATGTTGTCATTGCACACTTGGAAAGGATACTGTAATCTTCCTTACCAGAACATATGCTCTGTGAAAGGAGGGATTAATTCTGAATTACTTACTCCTCTATCTCTAGTTCTGAGCACAGTGACAAATACAGAGCAAACATTAAATTAGTATTTAATTAGTATTCAATAAATGCAGGCCAATGTGTGTGTGTGTATCTGTGTTTGTATGTGTGTGTATGTATGTGTGCATGCATGCACATGCATATACCAAAATGATCCTGGGTGTTTTAATAAGAACATCTTCCAAGTTGAATGCTTCTTGAGGAAATTTATCTAGATACAGATATCATTTCACATATTATTCCCCTTCATGTGCACTAACAAATGTCTCCTCTTGCTCTTTTGTTCTAGTTCAGTCTCCAGCTACATCCACGTGGAGTTTTGCTGTTTAAGGGTTTCATTACCACTTTGGTATGAATTCTTCTTTATAAATATTTTCTTTCTTTTGTTCCTTAGAGCTACGCTGTGAGGCACTCAGAGCAGCTATTTTTACTGTTTTAATTTACAAATAAGGAAAGTGAGACTCAGAAAAAAATGTAATGCATTGTGATGTCAGTGGCAGTAAGACCTCAAATGTGTAGCTTGTTACTCTTAGTTCAGTGCTCATACTATTAAGACATGCTGGTGTTTAAAAATGTAAAGTACTTAGTAATGGACTGAACTTAAATAATAAACTGATGGAAACATCAAATGAATTTCCTCTTCTTATAGCTATGGTTTTGAAACCATATAATATTGCTCTGGGGACAAATTAAATGTAGGGTTTTCTGCTATAGTTCAGTCTTAATGAATTATGATGAGTGGAGTAAAAAGTTATCAGTATTACTGAAAGCATTTCTTGACATTAGATGTAACCTGTTTTGGTATTGTAAACTGTTTTTGATATTTGGTCTTTACTGTGTAGAATTTGGCTCTGTTTTTCAGGCCTCTATATCACTTACTGGTCTCTGAGTATGTGCCCCAGGGCCCCTCCCTTGAATCTCTGTGGTTTAGAAAACCGAAAGTGGCATCTCATTTACTTAGAGACCTTCTTCATCATTTTGAAATTCTAATAACATGGGTACAACCATGAAAAAGAGAATGGCCATATGCTTTTGGTTTGCCAAGCTCTTACCCAAACCAAGTGTTCAGTCTGCAAATAGATACTTTTAAAGTGCCAACACAGTCATTTTTAATTAGTGGACATTGTCAGGAAAGTAAAGTTTCCCATTTCTTTGGGTGTGAAGTTGCATATTAATATGTTCTAGTTTCTTCTAAAAAACAACAAAAAAATCCATTTTAGCAATAAAATATAGGATTAACTTAAGCTACAATTTCTGATACTCAGATTATTGTTAGGGAACAAGTCATCATTGTATTAAACCTGTTTCTCATTACAAAGGGAGTATCTGTTACCTGAATAAATACTTTTAAGGTCTTTTTGCATGTAATTTAAGTCATGCCCTTGCCATGAGCCAGGGTACCACACATTAACAGATTATTCAAAGCAGCTCAAAAACAGCAATGATTAAGAAATTTTAAGTAGATTTGTAGCATAGTAATGGATCTTTAATTCTTTAATTTTACTTACCATCTCCACAAGGAAGTTTTGAGATTGACTTTGACTTCACATATTTCCATATTTTCAAAATTACATAAATGGATCTTTTTTTTTTTTAACTACTTAGAGAACACCCACTCACAATAACTTTCGGAAACATAACAGTAGAGGGAAACTCTACACTTACTAAAGAATATCTACAAATAGCTTACATATAATATCATAATTAATGGCAAAATACTACATTTTTGATACCTAAAATTAGAAACCGACAAGGATGTTCATTTTCACCATCAGTATCCCACATAGTGCTGGAAAATCTAGCTAAGACAATGAAACAAGCAAAGAAAATAATAGGCAGGCAGATAGGAAAAGAATAAATAAAATGGTTCTTATTTGCAAATTACATGATGGTCAGGGTCTATATGGAAAATCCCAAGTAATCTTCCCCCACCCTATAAAAAAGACCAAAAACTCAGAGAACTAAAAAAGGAGTTCAAAGTCATAAAATTTAAAAAGACAAATTAATTATATTTCTGCATATTAGCAATAAAAACTTGGATTAAGAATACTGTGCCATTACAACTGCTCAAAAAATGAAATGAAATACTTATTTATAAATGGAACAAAACATCTGTAGGACTTACATGCTAGAAAATAGAAAACACTGATGAAAAAAAATCAGTGAATATCTAAATAAATGGAGAGACATATTCTGTTTCATGGATTCATAGGCTCATGTGTTTGTGGGTTAGAAAACTCCCCATAGTGAAGATACCAGCTCTCCCTATATTGATATACAGCTTAAATAAGATTTCTACCAAAATCCCAGTAATATTTCTTTTAGGGTCAGGGGAACATATGCAGGTTTGTTCTGTAGGTAAATTGCATATCACAGGGGCTTGGCGTGCAGATAATTTCATCATCCAGGTAATAACCATAGAGTCTAATAGGTAGTTCTTCAATCTCAACCATCCTTTCTTCCTCCACCTCAATATTAAGCTTAGCCCTAGACCCTCCTTTCTTCCACAAACGCTGATTTGGAAACAATTCACAGGTTAATTTCCTTTGTGAGAAATCTGAAACTAATTAAAAGGCTCCTGCACCTTGGGAGAATGTGAAACCAGAGTTACCAAAGCTGGTAGGGATATCTGGGACATTGTTTCACTGGAGATTTTAACCCCACTGTAGCACCACATGATCAAGAAGAGACACTTTAGCTTCCAGATTAATCTTAGGGAAGGAAGGTGTTGATTCAAGTGTTCAATACCCCAACTGTTTTGAGTGGATTCCCCAGAGAACTGACTTATGTATTCCCAGTTTTGGAACTCTGACAGGTTCTATGCAGTCTATCCATCTGGGGGAGAAAAGAGGCAGTGGTTTTGGATGGTAGACACCATTGATCCCATCCCCACTTCTCAGCATAGAGCAAAAGGCAAATGTAATCTCAGCTCTCTGTTTCCATATGGAGACAGAAAGAGTTCATCCATGTGCTCAGTACCCAAGAGTCTCCAGGGATTACCAAAAAATTAGCATCTGCCTAGCTATTATGAAAGCTGTGCTGAGGCTGGCAAAATCAACTTGCCTTGGGAAGAATGGAGGATGGTGGCTTGGGCTGATAGATACTATAGCTTCTCCCTGGCTCAGCACAGAGTGAGCTGACAATAACCACAGCTGCCTGTCTCTTCCTGTGGAGGGAAAGAATAGGTAGAGGCTCCCAGAATCTCTGGTTATGCTCATTTTTAAATGTCTTCTTCAGAATGAGGTCAGTGTGTAAGACTGGAATAGTTGTCTGCTGTGTCTAATGCACACACACCAACACAGAGAGTCAAGTAAAACAAATAACTAGTCAAGTGATACTCAAAAATAAATAAATAAATAAATAAATAAATAAATAAGGAACAAGGGAACAAGATACGTCTGTAGAAACTGACCCTAATGAAATGCACTTATATTATTTACCTGACATAGAATTAATCTATAAAAAACAGTAATAAGATTGGGAGGAGGCAAGATGGCGTCGTAGAGGCGACTCAGGATTGCAGCTCTCAGTAAAGGCACAGAGGGTGAGTCCTAGCTGCATTCTCGGATGTTCCTTTTATGCCCACAGAGCGTTGAAAGTCCCAGGTGTGGGAGAGACACGGGACGCTAGCACAGCCGGCTAACACAGCCGGCTCCCGTCGCCTCTTTGGCTGGTGCTGCAGCGGGACCGGTGTGGAACTCACTGGTCTGGGTGCCCTGTTAAATCGGCAATCTGAGATTTGGAAGGGCAGATTGGCATGTTCATCTGATTGAACGGGACTTGGACAATGAGCCAGACCAGGAGTTTCCTGGGAAGTGTGATCTGAGCCGGGGTAGTGGGCAGTGGCACTGGAGATCGCACGGATCCCAGTGCCCTATTGGCAGGCTACTGGGGCGCCAGTGAGAGAGTCGACCTTTCAGCTTGGGGAGAGGAAGAGAGAGAGAGAGAGAGGACGGACTCTGAGGCAGGGAGCTGGGTGATCGGGCTCGGCGGGTCCCACGCTCATGGGGACAAGCAGGGCGGCAACTGGAGGTGCTTGGGGCTGAGAGTTTTGCTGCCGGCATCTAGGACGGTACAGCCCGGTGAGGGAGGGGTGTCCACCATTGCTGACGCAGTCCACCCCCACTGAAGTACCGCCCAGGACTGACGCAGCCTGCCGTTGCCGAGGCAACCTGCCATAACAGAGAGACTCCGCCAGGAGCCGGGAGCGCTCCACAGCAGAAGGGAGCCCAGCAGCAACAGGGCGGACCCACGCTAGCAGGTCAGAGCCCCGGCAGGCAAATAGTGAATAGACTGCCGCCTAGTGGGGCAGGACAGTGCAACAGATACTCATAAAGAAAGCCCCAACTCCCAGAGACAGAGCATCTAAGGGGGGGAAAAAAAGGGTGGTGTTTTATGAGTTCTATTGCAGCAGACATAAACAACCTCCCAACAACCCTGAATGAACAACGGAGCTCACAGCTCAGCACTGGAGCTCCTGTAAAGCACAGACTGTCTCCTCAAGCAGCTCCCTGACCCCTGTATATCCAAGGAGTCATCCCAGAAAAGGACTAATCAGACTGACATTTGGTTGGCATTATTCTGGAACAAGGACAGCAGAAGAAGAAACTGGTATCATCCCTCACTGTTCCGCAGCTGCTTCAGGTATACCCCAGACAAGCAGGGCCTGGAGTGGACCTCAGCACTCATACAGCAGAGGGGATAGACCATTAGAGGGAAAACTAAGTAACAGAAATACTTCATCATCAACAATCTCAGCGTCCACACAGAGACCCAATTGAAAAATCAGCAACTACTAAGATGACAGGCGGATAAATCCATAAAGATGGGAAGAAACCAGCGCAAAAAGGAGGAAAGCACCCGAAACCAAAACATCTCACCTCCAAAAAAGGACCAAAACTCCTCACCAGCAAGGGAACAAAGCTGGACGGAGAATGAATGTGACGAAATGACGGAATCAGACTTCAGAAAGTGGATAATGAGAAACTTCAGTGAGCTAAAGGAACATGTACTAAACCAGTGCAAAGAAACTAAGAACCTTGAAAAAAGATTTGAAAAAAGATTCGAGGAATTGATAACAAGAATGGACAACTTAGAGAGGAATATGAATGAATTGAAGGAGCTGAAAAACACAACACGAGAACTTCGCGAAGCATGCACAAGTTTCAACAGCTGAATTGACCAAGCAGAAGAAAGAATATCAGAAGTTGAAGATCAACTCAATGAAATAAAATGAGAAACCAAGATTAAAGAAAAAAGTACAAAAAGGAATGAACAAAATCTCCAAGAAATGTGGGAATATGTGAAGAGACCCAACCTACGTTTGATAGGTGTACCAGAATGTGACGAAGAGAATGAATCCAAGCTGGAAAACACTCTTCAGGATATTATCCAGGAAAATTTCCCCAACCTAGCAAGACAGGTCAATATTCAACTCCAGGAAATACAGAGAACACCACAAAGATACTCCACAAGAAGAGCAACCCCAAGGCACATAATCGTTAGATTCACCAGGGTTGAAATGAAGGAGAAAATACTAAGGGCAGCCAGAGAGAAAGGTCGGGTCACCCACAAAGGGAAGCCCATCAGACTCACAGCAGATCTCTCGGCAGAGACTCTACAAGCCAGAAGAGAGTGGGGGCCAATATTCAACATCCTTAAAGAAAAGAGCTTTCAACCCAGAATTTCATATCCAGTCAAACTGAGCTTCATAAGTGAAGGAAAAATAAAATCCTTCACAAACAAGCAAGTACTCAGAGATTTTGTCACCACTAGGCCTGCTTTACAAGAGCTCCTGAAAGAGGCATAACACATAGAAAGAAACAACCAGTTCCAGCCATCCTAAAAGCATACCAAATGCTAAAGACCATCAACAAAATGAAGAATCTACATGAACCAATGGGCAAAACAGCCAGCTAGCATCAAAATGGCAGTATCAAATTCACACATAACAATATTAACCCTGAATGTAAATGGGCTAAATGCACCAATCAAAAGACACAGACTGGCAAATTGGATAAAAAACCAAAATCCATCAGTGTGCTGTATCCAGGAAACCCACCTCACACGCAAAGATACACAAAGGCTCAAAATAAAAGGATGGAGGAAGATTTACCAAGCAAGTGGAGAGCAAAAAAAAGCAGGAGTTGCAGTTCTCATCTCTGATAAAATAGACTTTAAAGCAACAAAGATCAAAAGGGACAAAGAAGGTCATTACATAATGGTAAAAGGATCAACACAACAAGAAGAGCTAATGATTCGAAATATATATGGACCCAATGTAGGAGCACCCAGATATATAAGGCAAGTTCTTAATGACTTACAAAGAGACTTAGACTCCCACACAATAATAGTGGGAGACTTTAACACTCCACTGTCAATAGCAGACAGATCAACCAGACAGAAAATTAACAAGGATATCCAGGACTTGAACTCAGACCTGGAACAAGCAAACCTGATAGACATTTACAGAACTCTCCACCCCAAATCCACAGAATATACATTCTTCTCAGCACCACATCACACCTACTCCAAAATTGACCACATAATTGGAAGTAAAGCACTCCTCAGCAAATGCAAAACCACGGAAATCATAACAAACAGTCTCTCAGACCATAGTGCAATCAAGTTGGAACTCAGAATTCAGAAAATAACTCAGAACCGCACAGCTTCATGGAAACTGAACAACTGGCTCTTGAATGTTGATTGGATAAACAATGAAAGGAAGGCAGAAATAAAGAAGTTCTTTGAAACCAACGAGAATGAAGACACAATGTACCAGAATCTCTGGGACACATTTAAAGCAGTCTGTAGAGGAAAATATATAGCAATAAGTGCCCACATGAGAAGAGTGGAGAGATCCAAAATTGACACTCTATCGTTAAAATTGAAAGAGCTAGAGGAGCAAGATCAAAAAAGCTCAAAACCTAGCCGAAGACAAGAAATAACTAAGATCAGAGCAGAACTGAAGGAGATAGAGACAAGAAAAACCCTTCAAAAATCAATAAATCTAAGAGCTGGTTTTTTTAAAAGATCAACAAAATAGACAGACCACTAGCCAGACTGATAAAAAAGAAAAGAGAGAACAACCAAATAGATGCAATAAAAAACGATAAAGGGGAAATCACCACAGATTCCACAGAAATTCAAACCATCATCAGAGAATACTACAAACAACTCTATGCACACAAACTAGTAAATCAGGAAGAAATGGATAAATTCCTGGACGCCTGTGTCCTCCCAAGCCTAAACCAGGAGGAAGCCGAAACTATGAATAGACCAATAACAAGGTCAGAAGTTGAGGCAGCAATTAAGAGCCTACCACACAAAAAAAGCCCAGGTCCAGATGGGTTCACAGCTGAATTCTACCAGACACACAAAGAGGATCTGGTACCATTCCTTCTGAAACTATTCCAAATAATCCAAAAAGAGGGAACCCTTCCCAAATCATTTTATGAGACCAACATCATCCTGATACCAAAACCTGGCAGAGACTCAACAAGAAAAGAAAACTTCAGGCCAATATCCATGATGAACATAGATGCAAAAATCTTCAATAAAATACTGGCAAATCGATTGCAACAGCACATTAAAAAACTTATCCATCATGATCATGTAGGATTCATCCCGGGGATGCAAGGCTGGTTCAACATACACAAGTCTATAAATGTAATTCACCACATAAACAGAAGCAAAACCAAAAACCACATGATTATCTCAATTGACGCAGAGAAGGCATTTGACAAAATTCAACAGCCCTTTATGCTAAAAACCCTCAATAAACTTGGTATTGATGGAACATATCTCAAAGTAATAAAAGCTATTTACAACAAACCAACAGCCAATATCATACTTAATGGGCAAAAACTGGAAGCATTCCCTTTGAAATCCGGCACTAGACAAGGATGCCCTCTCTCACCACTTCTATTCAACATAGTACTGGAAGTTCTAGCCAGAGCAATCAGGCAAGAAAAAGAAATAAAGGGTATTCAAATAGGAAAGGTGGAAGCCAAATTGTCTCTATTTGCAGACGACATGATAGTATACCTAGAAGACCCCATCACCTCAGCCCAAAAGCTCCTGCAACTGATAAGCAACTTCAGCAAAGTCTCAGGATATAAAATCAATGTTCAAAAATCACAAGCATTCCTATACACCAATAACAGACTTAAAGAGAACCAAATTAAGAACAAACTGCCGTTCACAATTGCTACAAAGAAAATAAAATACCTAGGAATACAACTCACTAGGAATGTAAGGGACCTCTTTAAGGAAAACTACAAACCACTGCTCAACAAAATAAGAGAGGACACAAAGAGATGGAGAAACATTCCATGTTCGTGGTTAGGAAGAATCAATATTGTGAAAATGGCTATACTGCCCAAAGTAATTTACACAATCAATGCTATCCCCATCAAACTACCATTGAATTTCTTCACAGAACTGGAAAAAACCACCATGAATTTCATATGGAACCAAAAAAGAGCCCGCATAGCCAAGTCAATTCTAAGCAAAAAGAACACAGCGGGAGGCATCACGCTACCAGACTTCAAACTATACTACAAGGCTACAGTAATCAAAACAGCATGGTACTGGTACCAAAACAGAGATATAGACCAATGGAACAGAACAGAAGCATCGCAGGCAACACAACATATCTACAACCATATTATCTTTGATAAACCAGACAAAAACAGGCAATGGGGAAAGGATTCCCTATTTAATAAACGGTGTTGGGAAAACTGGCTAGCCATGTGCAGAAAGCAGAAACTGGACCCCTTCCTGACACCTTACACTAAAATTAACTCCAGATGGATTAAAGACTTAAACGTAAGACCTGACACCATAAAAACCCTAGAAGAAAATCTAGGCAAAACCGTTCAGGACATAGGAGTAGGCAAGGACTTCATGAACAAAACACCAAAAGCATTGGCAACAAAAGCCAAAATAGACAAATGGGACCTAATCAAACTCCACAGCTTCTGCACAGCAAAAGAAACAGTCACTAGAGTGAATCGGCAACCATCAGAATGGGAAAAAATCTTTGCAGTTTACACATCTGACAAAGGGCTGATATCCAGAATTTACAAAGAACTCAAACAGATTTACAGAAAAAAAACAAACAAGCCCATTCAAAAATGGGCAAAGGATATGAACAGAAACTTTACAAAAGAAGACATACATGAGGCCAACAAACATGAAAAAGTGCTCATCATCATTGGTCATTAGAGAGATGCAAATCAAAACCACATTGAGATATCATCTCACACCAGTTAGAATGGCGATCATTAAAAAATCTGGAGACAGCAGATGCTGGAGAGGATGTGGAGAAATAGGAACACTCTTACACTGTTGGTGGGAGTGTAAATTAGTTCAACCATTGTGGAAGACAGTGTGGCGATTCCTCAGGGACCTAGAAATAGAAATTCCATTTGACCCAGCAATCCCATTACTGGGTATCTATCCAAAAGACTGTGAATCGTTCTACTATAAGGACACATGCACACAAATGTTCATTGCAGCACTGTTTACAATAGCAAAGACCTGGAACCAACCCAAATGCCCATCGATGATAGACTGGACTGGGAAAATGTGGCACATATACACCATGGAATATTATGCAGCAATCAGAAATGATGAGTTTGTGTCCTTTGTAGGGACATGGATGAATCTGGAGAACATCATTCTCAGCAAACTGACACAAGAACAGAAAAAGAAATACCGCATATACTCACTCATAGGCGGGTGAGAAAAATGAGAACACATAGACACAGAGAGGCGGTCTACTATACACTGGGGACTGTTGGGGGAAATGGGGGAGGGACAGCGGGGGGGGCTTGGGGGGATAGCCTGGGGATGAATACCAAGTGTGGGTGAGGGGGAGGAAGGCACCAAAACACACTGCCATGTGTGTACCTATGCAATTATCTTGCACGTTCTGCACATGTACCCCAAACCTATAATGCAATAAAAATTTAAAAAAAAAAAAAAAAAAAAAGAATTTTAGTTTCAAAATGTCAGTGTAGCTTATTATGGTAATATGTGGTTATCTAAGTGCATTTGGTGCTGTTATAACAAAATATCTGTGAATTGGTAATTTATAAAAAACAAATTTATTTCTCACATTTCTGGAGGCTGGACAGTCCAAGATCAAGCCACAGGTGTGTTGTGAGAGACTTCTTGCTGTGACTTTTCATAGGAGAAAGGCATAAAAGGGAAACAAATGCTGTTCTACACATGGCAAAATAGCAAAAGAGGCAGAATGCACTTTCACAAGTCCTTTCAATAGCAGTTTCAATAGCATGAATTATTTAATTCATGAGGGCAGACCCATTCTGATTGAAACACCTTCTATTAAGCTCCATCTCTCAATACTATTGAATTGGAAGCTAAGTTTCAATGTACATCTTTAGAGGTAACAGACATTCAGACCAAGGCAGTGGTTAAAACACAATAGTTAAAAACAAATCAGAATGTCATGAGCTTAGGGCCATGTCTGTTTTTTCAGAACTCAATACTCAGTCTTTATTTAGCAGAAGCTTATAAAAGTTGTCAAATCAGTGTTTGAGTATAATGGACAAATAAATGAATCTATAAGACATCCTGACTACTGATGACCTATTTTATGTGTCTATTTGCTTGGTCCTGAATTTCTCCTATTTAATCATGTTGTATATGTGCCCAGTGTCCTCACATTTTTCATAGGATTAAAATGTAACATTATTTTACATTGCTTCTTCTGGCAAAAATATATTATGATATATCTCAGGTATATGTATATTCTTGTTGACTTGGCTATGTAGTATTGTCAATTTGCCTCCACGTACTTTGGGACTCTGTTGTTAGATGCATATATGTTTATAATAGTTATGTCTTCCTGAAGAATTGACCCTTTTATTATTCTGAAACATACTTATTTTTTTCTCATTATTTTTTAAAGTCTACTTTGCTTGACATAAGTATCACCATTTCAGTTCTCCTTTGGTTTCTATTTTTATGATATAATTTTTTCACCTTTTTAACTTTCCATCTACCTATTTTTGAAGCTTAAGTGTATTTTTATAGACAACATACAGTTGGATCATATTTTTAATTCATTCTGCCAATCTCTGCTACTTGTTCAGAGTGTTTGGAGCTGGACTCTTTAAGTTCATGTGGATTTGAGTTGTTGACTAGTTTTCTTTCATTTGATTCATTTTTTTGGTCTTGGGATATATACGTATATATATATATTTTTGGTCTTGGGATATATACATATATACACACGCACATATACATATATATATACACACACACATAGGGATATATATGTATATATACATATATATGTGTATATATATTTTTATATACATATATAGAGAATATATATATATATATTCTCTCTCTCTCTCTCTCTCTCTCTCTCTCTCTCTCTCTCTCTCTCTCTCTCGGTGCTTGAGAAATATCTCAGCTGAGGCTTCTCAATAAGGAGGCTTCCCAGTAGAGGTCTTTTGGCTATAAATGAAATGTACCTAAGAGCATGACTGCCAGAGGGGCCTGAATTCTTATCTGCAACGTTTGTCAGAGACTTCAGTGCACTGTGGGGAGGGTAAATTTCCCTGTGAGGCCTGCTTGGTAAAGCTTTTGCAGGTGTCTATTTCTAGTCCTGAAAAATGTTCATGTTGATTTGAATTACTGTATAACTTCTTTTCATTTGATTCTGAAGGATTCTCTTGAGTATTTACTATAATATAGGTCTTTTGTGACAAATTTCCTTTTTTTTTTTTTTGGACTGAGGGTATCTTAATTTCTCCTTAATTTTTGAAGGTTAGTTTTGCTGGATATTCAATTCTTGGTTGACATTCTTTTCATTAAGCACTTTGAATACATTGCCCTACTGCCTTCTAGCCTCCATAATGTCTGTTGAAAAGTCACCTATTAAGTTTGTTGAAATTCCCTTGTATCTTATAAGGATATCTTTCTTCTTTCTGCTTTCCCCACTTGGTTTTCAGCTATTGCCACTCTGATTATAATGTGTTTACACTTGGATTTCTTTGAGTTAATCCTACTCGGAGGTTGTTGATCTTCTTGGATGTGTAAATTAGTGTTTTTTATATCAAAGTTTGAAAGTCTTTACCTGTATTTTTCATTTTTTTTTAAAAAAAGTCTTTCTCTTTATGCTTTCCTCCTGACTCTTATCCTAGACCTGTCTTTTTATTTTTTTCTTTTCCTCTGACAGGATAATCTCAATGGATGTGTTTTCAAGGTTATTAGTTCTTCTTTTGCTAACTTAAATGTGCTATAAAGCCCCTGTAGTAAAATTGTTTTTTAAATTTTTTTTGTCTTCAGAATTTCTATTGGTTCTTTATAAAAAATAATTTATGATCAGCTGATGATTTATTTCCTTAGATTTTTTTGAGCCAACAAGTCTCGTAACTGCTCCTGAAGGGCTCTGTTTGTGTGTTGGGCATGTCTTTAATGCTCTGCAAGTTTACATTTGTTCTTCAGCCATTATTTCCTACTTGAATAAAGTATCTAAATTAACTAGAAGTGAGAGGTTAGAACTTTCTCAGTTCTTTTCTGGGTATTGTACAGTCCTGTACATGTATATGGTCTTCAGAATCCCAAGAATGTAACAGAGGTTTTCACAGCTCAGTGGACATATTATCTCCAAATTTGCTTATTTTTTGGCCAGATTCTTGTTTACCCTAGATGATATTAACACCTCAGACAGCTGAAATGATATATAATTACCTGTGAAATTTTTGACAAATGCCCTGGGAAAGAGATTTTCCTAGTGAGTCAGCTCTGACTTACTTCATGTAAAGATAAGCCCCTTATGAATGGTTCCAGATAGGTCAAAAAATAACAATTCTGTCAAGATCTGACTTTTGGAGCTGCAAATTCATTCTTCCTTCAGTAGTTGTTAGACTGCTGGATCTTACAGCTACCATGGTTGTAAGGCTGCTGTTTTTAAAGGCTATTGCCAAGGTACAGAGAAGCAGGAAAGGGAATAAGGGAAATTAGAAATACCACACTCACTGAGATTCTTTTTTTTTCTTTCTTTCTTTCTTTTTAAATTAACAGTCTAGTGGTAATTGCAAGCCTTTGGTTAATTTCCAGAGTTATAAAAATACTGATTTTGAACATTTCTCAGCTCTTATGGAGGAATGGATTTTTAGAATTCTTTATGCTGCTGAAAGTGTTTCTACTTTTTGCATATTAATTGCATCTAAAAATTAGTGCCTAAGTTTCCCAATATTTACATAAAAGGACAGGAATTTTATATGTGAAAATTGATTAACTATGAAAGAGGTTTTGTTTGCAAGTGTTAGAGTCATAATGAAATACATGGTAAAGCCTATGTCACAATTGCCAGTTGGTATTAGTAAAAATTTGTTAGTAATTGGTCCTAAGCTTGTTTCTTCTCTGAGGATGGCAGCAGGAGCCATACCTGCTTATTGATGCCAAAATGCCTAGAGGCACTGGATAGGAAGGTGCAAGAATAACAAATAGATCCATCAGAACTAGACATGCTAAGAAGGAAGATAGACCCATTCATAAAATTATAAATTATAGGAACTCTGTTTTTTAAAAAATATGTATCTTCCAACTCTTGATTTGTTGTTACCTTTGAAGGCATTCACCAAATCCATCCCCAAGGATATAAAACTTATACATAGTAAACATCTCAGACTATGCCAGAAAAGTGAATCTCCCTCTAAGCCTAGAATCTCCCTCTAAGTCTCTGTTCTTGTATGGAAACCTCTATAGTTCTGTATTATTTACTTTAGAAAACTGCAAAATAGTTATTAATTCCTGATGTGGACTATGTGGTTCACATACATTTACCATTTTCTCTCTGCCTTTTCCAACGTTTGGCATTAAATTTAAAAAATGTTGGACTGTTTTAAACATTCTGGAAGATATAAAGAATATTCTAACAAACAAACTGTACTCAAACATGTTTGCAGAACATGTGCTAAAAATCTGTTTTAACCTCAATTCTCAGTCTTTTTTTCTCCCTTTCTTGCCAGCTGTGAGCTCCAGGCTTCAGAAATCCCACTAGGGAGAGAGACTTGCACTGGCTCTGTAGCACTGATATTCTAAGATGTGATTATCTCTGCTTGCTTCATTTGTCTACTCACATCTTTACACGTTAGGACTTCCACATATTTGTTGACATCTTGTATTTATTCAGAAACCCCTCTCATGATTTTTGCTTTTCCAGGTTTATTCTCTTTTTAAATTCTACTTTGAACACAATTCTTGTCTTAGTGCGGTTTCTAAAGAAAAAGAGAGAAAGATGTACTTTCTTATTTTTTATTTTAATAAATACAATCAGGCCATTCCACTTTATTTTAATATTATTTACCCTTGTTATTCTGCCATTTCATTTTATAGTTTTTCATTTCTTCATTTTTTGATTTTCACAAAAATTTTTTTCCTTTTAGTGTTTTGGAAAGCGTAAACTTGGCCATAGTCCTTAACTCTTTCTCAGTTGAACTATGATCAGTGGAGCTCAAAGAGTTTGTTAATCACTCATTATTAGTGAGTCGCTCAATGTTCAGTACAGGAAAAAAGAGCCACTTTAGATGCTTCAAATAGAATGAAACTTAATTCAGGGAATTAGGTACTTCAAAAATTGTAGGGATATCTGGAAGAGCATAAGTTCATACTACCTCTCACAAATATGTTTTTGCTACTGTGCAAAGTTATGACTAGAGAGTAGAACTTGAAGTTAGAACATTGAAAACATTTGTCCAATAATCATAGGAAGGTGGCTTCTTTCTCATTATGATTTCTAAATTGTGCTTGGCAGAATTTTATGTCCAAAACCAAAGCTGTGAGGGACTCTGAGGGAGGCTAAAATGTACATTTTAGAAAGCTAAAATGTATAGTATTTAGAATCATACTATCTAAATTCATATTATCTAAAACTGTTACATAGTTTGCAGGTTTACTTGAGAAAAATTCATTGTAGTTTGGTGATACTGTAAAAAGTAACACATTGGGTATATTCTCACATTTAAATCCTGAGCTTGTAGAAAACATTAGCTATTTTCATATTAACCTGCTTTGATAAGCCATGAATTTGTAAGAACTCTCTGTAAGTGTATTTGAGAACATGAAGATTTTGTATCAAGTCAGAGTTTAATAGAATGAGTTACAAAATGAAAATGAAATTATGATTTTAGACTTGAAGTGACATAATTACCAGGGTAATAGAATTTTATGTGTGAAAATTGATCCATAAATCACAATGCTTAAAATAACATTTAAAATAATAGAAAAAGTTATACATAACCATGGTGGTAGAATTTCATATTGACTTTTTATATGTACAGTCATTCTCATTAATATTTTAATATTCAAATAAAATAACTATGTAAAAATCAAAGTTATCACAGAACATGATATTAAAGAATCTTAGTATGTCAATATTAAATCATGAAAGGAATTTTCACTTCCCCTTTAGATATGCATCATATATTGAAGTGTATTCAGTATCTATATTTTTCTTCTTACAAGAACACTTAAAAAGATTTTGTTAACATTGGGCTTTTCCCTGAATAAATAATATCCCTAAATAATATAACTATAATGTGGAAGATTATACTAAACTGTGATAACGAATAGACACAAAATGATGTAAATACTTCAAATGCAATGAAAGTTTATTTTTAACTCACACAATTCAAGGTGACTCTTTCCCTCGGGTGACTCAGAGTCTCAGGCTTCTGGATTGTGACTCTACCTTTCATTATTTTGGCATCCACAAGTACAAGGGGAAGTGGAATGGACAAAGGCAAACCAACTAATTACATCCTTTGCCTGGAAATGGCTCACATCATTTCTGTTCACCAAACTTTGTTGACAACTAATCACATGACCACATCCGAATTGGTAAATAAATATACTTCTTGACTGGGTAGGTTCTTCCCAGTTACAAGTGACTAGCAAGGTTAGTGGAGACATTGCTACTTCTACTGTCTATTTCTCTGACCATCAAATTTACTCTTAGTTCTTTGAGTGGGAAAATTGCACTTTTCTTGCCACATGAAAACCACACCTATCCCATTAGTAAGAGGAAAATTTTAGATTCTGAGTAAGTAACTGAATCAGCTCAAAATTCATAGTCTCTGGGGCTTTTACATTTGCTTCCATGGACCAGATGTGCATCTATCTGTCCAGTGACCTGCTAACCAAAATGACATGTTATTTTCCCCTGCCATCCTCCACACCAAATATGGTCATAGAAGGGTAGAATATATGTTTAAAAATCTCATAGTAGTCACTACTCCTCTGTCGTATTCTGCTGATCAGGCATTAAAATATCCCTATAATACATTATGAATTAGGCACTCCTTTAATAGGGAAATTCTCTTGCCCTTTGCTCTTCATGGCCCCAAGTTTTACCTCTAGGTTGTTTTTCCTTGTTCAATCCTTCATGACATCATTATTTGCAATGGATGTCAGAGATTCTGTCCCTTTGAGAGCTGACCAGTTTTCATAGCTGACTAGTTATTCACTCAATTTTGGTGGTCCAAGTGTTAACACTTGCACATTAGTCTCTGGATTTTGCAGCCTAGACTCATGCATTCTTTGTTGGCACAGAACTTTAAAAATTTTCAGGAATATTTGCTTCTAGTTAATTTATTATGACTTCAGTCATACCCTCAATTTTTTCTTAGACATAGTTCTTAAGTCTGTCTTATAATTTTTCTGTCTTTCCCTCATGGCTGTTTCTTCAAATTTAGTGGCCACTATATAAAAACCTTTTAAAACAATAAACTTCTGTGAGAAAACAATGCATTTAACCTGACCTTTATCACATGGCTAAATTTTTATTTTTCCTGGAAAGTCTTAACAGTCTCTGGAGAGCAAATGCTATATGAGCTTCAAGAGTTCTCTCTTTCCAGCCCTGCTACCAGTTGGTCAGTCATATATGAGCTAATCTTTTTCCTAAAATACTTTGCTAATAGCAGTCTCTGTAGCCAACACATACTAATATTTTGGCTTCTTCCAACAATTTTCCTAGAACTACAATTGTATGTCTTCAGCCTTCTAACTTATCTCAGGCAACAGTTTAGCCAAATATTTTGATACTGCATAGCATAAGTCCTGATTTCCCAGCCTACATCAGCTATTCTTCACTGCCTACATCAGTCAGGGTTCTATAGAGCTAATAGGGTAGATGTGCATATAAAGAGGGGTTTATTAAGGAGGATTAGCACACAACCATAGGGTTTCAAAATAGGCTGTCTGCAAGCTGAGGAGCAAGAAAGCCAGTCAGAGTCCCAAAGCTGAAGAACTTGAAGTCTGATGTTTGAGGGCAGGAAATATCCAGCTCAGGAGAAAGATGTTGGCTGGGAGTTTAAGGCAGTCTCTCTTTTTCAGCTTTTTCTGCCTGCTGATTAGATGGTGCCCACCCAATAAAGGGTGGGTCTGTCTTTCCCAGCCCACTGACTCAAATGTTAATCTCATTTGGCAACACCCTCACAGACCCACCCAGGATCAACACTTGGCATCCTTCAATGCAATCAAATTGACACCCAGTATTAACCATGACACATCTACCCCTTGTCAGCTTGAACCCATACAAATCTCCTGAGATATAATCTTCAGATAAAGAAATGATAAAGTCATAATTATACCTAACATAATACAGCTATCTTTCATATAACTGGAAATGCACCAATCCCCAATCCAAATGCCATTACATAAAGTTAACATCACTTAAATGCTGATATGGACACAATAAATCTTCTGTTATAGGATAAAGGAAAAAGGAAATAAAATGAAGATATTTTCTTAGCACAAGGGTATAAATGCACAAACATGGTACTATATATTGGAGACTGATTCAGCTAATACACAGCCTTGTGAAGAACTCTTCCCAAGCCCTGCAAAGTATTGCCACCTAGTTGGCATTGTAATTGCGACTTTGAAAGGCCATTCCACCATTCTATCAATCCAGCTGCTTCAGGATGATGGAAAGCACAGTAAGACCAGGGAATTCCATGAGACTGATCACACTGACTACACTTCTTTAGCCATAGAATGAGTGCATTGGTCAGAGATCATGCAGTGTGGAATACCGTGATGGTGGATAAGGCATTCTGTGAGTCCATGGATGGTAGTTTTGGCAGAAGCATTGAGGGCAGCATAGGCAAACCTATATCCAGAGTTAGTGTCTATTCCAGTGAGGACAAGTCTCTGCCCTTTCCATGATGGAAGAGGTCCCATATGAATCTACCACTAGGTAGCTGGCTGATCACCCCAAAGAATGGTGCCATATCGAAGGCTCAGTGTTGGTCTCTGCTGCTGGAAAATTGGGCACTCAGTAGTGTTAGCAGCCAGGTTGGTCTTGGTGAGTGGAAGTCCCTGATGCTGAGGCCATATGTAATCTTCCACCCATGCCACCATGGCCACTTTGTTCATGGGCCCATTGGGTGATGACAGGGGTGGCTGGGGAGAGAGACTGAGTGGAGTTTACAGAATTGGGCATCCTATTTATCACTGATTATTAAAATCCTCCTCTACTGAGGTCATCTGTTGAGCACTCACATGGGATACAAATATCTTCACAGGCTCTGACCACTTAGAGAGGTGCATCCACATACCTTTTCATCAAATTTCTTTGTCACCAATTTTTCAATCATGCTCCTCCAAGTCCCTGATCATCCAGCCAAACTATTGGCTACAGCTTACAAATCAGTATACAGTCACACATGTGGCCTTCCAGGCAAAGTGCACAGCCAGGTGCCTATTTGAAGTTCTGCCCACTGGGAAGATTTTCCTTCACTGTCCTTCAGGGATGTCCTAGAAAGGGACTGTAGTGCTGCAGCTGTGCACTTTTGGGTGATACCTGCATGTCCTGCAGAACCATCTGTGAACCAGGCCCTAGTCTTTTCTTCCTCTGTCAACTAATCATAGAGAGCTCCCCATGAAATCATCAGTTCAGTCTCGGGGAGAGAAGGCAGAGTGGCAAAAGTGGAGACCATGGACATTTGAGCCACTTCCTCATGTAACTTACTTGTGCCTTTAGGACATGCTCTAGCACCATAAAGTATATACCATTTCCATTTAATAATGGAATGCTGCTGTGGATGACCCATTATATGGCTAGATGGGTCGGAAAGCACCCAGTTCATGAAAGGCAGTTCAGGTCACATGGTAACTTGGTTGACCCATAGTCAAATGTTCAGTTTTCACCAAAGTCCAGTAGCAGGCCAAGAGCCGTCTCTCAAAAGGAGAGTAGTTATCGGAAGAAGATAGCAGGGACTTGCTCTAAAATCCTAGAGGCCTCTGTGATTCACCTATGGTGGCCTGCCAAAGGATCCAAACAGCATCCCTATCTGCCACTGACACCTTGTGGCTCTCTAGAGGGACAGAACTAATAGGATAGAAGTATATATAAAGGGGAGTTTATTAAGTAGTAGTAACTTACATGATCACAAGCTCCCACAAAAGGCCATCTGCAAGTGGAGGAGCAAAGAAGCCAGTCTGAGTTCCGAAGCTGAAGAACTTGCAGTCTGATGTTCAAGGGCAGGAAGCATCCAGTATAGGAGAAAGATCTAGGCTGGGAGGCTAAGCTAGTCTAGTATTTTCACATTCTTCTGCCTCCTTCTTTTCTGGCTGCACTGACAGCTCATTAGATTGTACCCACCCAGATTAAGTGTGGGTCTGCCTTTCCTGGCCCAGGGACTCAAATGTTAATCTCCTTTTTCAACACCTTCACAGACACACCCAAGATCAATACTTTGCAACTTCAATCCAATCATGTTGACACTTAGTATTAACCGTCTCACTGCCCAACTGTTATTCCCATGTCCTATATTTTTTGGTGTTTTGCTAAATAGAAACACTTC
Organism: Saguinus oedipus; assembly: GCA_031835075.1. Taxonomy (NCBI): domain Eukaryota; kingdom Metazoa; phylum Chordata; class Mammalia; order Primates; family Cebidae; genus Saguinus; species Saguinus oedipus. Next base: position 53,067,797 of record CM063186.1, on the reverse strand, counting down.
ACTTTAAGATATCAATTTCTGTACTAGTAAGGGTATGCTAAAGTGTGATAAAATACACATGGAAAGTATACAATGGGTCAACACAAGAGATTATTTTCACTGCCATAGTAATAGTTCAAGGTGTTTATTCCTGATTAGTGTGCAGATTTTTTTCCATATTCATAATGTAGAATCCTAAATTTCTCCCATCTTCTGTCATCTGATGGGGCTATAACCACATTTCTTTATATTGTGGAAAGAGACAGAAAGTATAAAGGATGATTGATGTTATTACCTTGATCATAAAGTGGCATACACCATTACTCATTCTGTTGATGTTAACTAGTCACAAGGCCATAGCTAACTGCAAGGTGGTCTTGGAAATGGAACCTAGCTCCTTTAAAGAACCACAACAGTATATAATAAAAAGGGAAGGAGATTTTGATTGATAGCCAGCTATTCCTACCATATTATCTATTGACATTTTAAATGTATCTTTGTAGATTACAAAGCAATTATATAATTGGATAATGTAAATATTTTAGCAATTCTCAAACACAAAATGTTATCTGCAGCCAAATTAGTGGTTTGTCCAAGATACATTATTTTCAAAAGTCAAAACGTGTGTGTGAACTCAGAACTTCTCTTTCTGAATCTCATGCTCTTTCTGAAAAACTGGTTAGAAAAAAAAAATAACTGTGTTCAATGTGATACAAACTTTGCAATTAATACTTTCAAGTGATCTCATCAATAGCTGATAAATTTTTAATCAGTAACATATGGCCACAAATCTCAGACAGTTTAATATTATGTTTTTCTCTCAATAATACAGTTATAGAACCTAATCCCATTAAAACTGACCAAGGAGTCTTCAAGTATAACTCTTTTTATCTTAAGTAGACAGGGTAAAATTATTTTTTGTGAATGGAGACTCATAGTTCATATTTTAATAATTAATATATTCATTATTTAAGACTTGAAAATCAATTTTTCTCATGTTAATTGCACATCAGGAAGTCATTCCTTATCAGATAGTCATTTATTCCTCCCTTTTATTTTTTAAAAATCATTGAAAAATGCTGCTTGGAAGGAAACTCTGTACTAACTGTTCCAGTGCTGAAAAGACATAAAAAGAAAGTTCAATGAAGATAAATTTTTCTTTTTTTGAGCTTCTGAAAAAAAATCAAATATATATAGCCAGCATTATGGAGAGAATTTTATTGTTTTATTTATGCCTGATCTATGTCCAGATTTAAATATGCTAGATAGTCACAGAATCATAAAAATTAAAGTTGGAAAAGAGTTTTGAGATAATCTCTTTCAATCTGTCTTTCATTCAACTTCAGTAAAGCTTATTGGTAGAGTTTGAGGAAATTAACTAATGGCACACATACTTCTTTTTTGTTTCACAGATTATGCAATTTGAGCTTTTTCCCCTGACCAAATTATTGTTGGTCATAACTTTCTTTCTTGGCAGGGGAAGGAGAGTTCCAGTGGTCTGCCCCTCCATTAGACAACATTATTGCCAACTGGCTCTTTACTTTTGTGGGCAAGGTCTCATTAATTCTGTGGTGCTTCTTAGTTTTTATTATTGCAATAATTTGAATGTATCCTTTGTGTGGAAATTATCTTTTCTAACTTATTAAATGCAAAAAGTACTTCAGGAACTGCATAGGGGAATCTTTTTTGGTGGCGTTATTGCGTCTCAATGATTAACTGCTTTCTAAAGAAAGATAAAAAATTTAGGGCTTTTTGCACAATCTTATTGGCATATGACATTTGCAGACATTATAAAGTATTTTTAGAATAAAACTTGCTATCTGCTTGTAATAATTAGAATAATTCAATAAATAAGTATGACTTACCTAGACTAACATAACTTTGCTTAGGTATTATAAGTTTGTCTAATTGAACATTCTATACTTGGCACATACTTAAGGAATGCTGTGTAATAGTGTCAAATTAGCTTGACAATTTCTTCTATGTAGAAGACTGATTTCAGACTTTTAATATCAAATGCTTTGAATATGGCCATCTATCACAACTTATTTATATGCCTATAAATAAGTTCTATTTGACAAGATCTGACTTTTTTAGGGATTCATTATTTTAGTATTTTTTTGTCAATGACTTTGAGACAAGAAATTTGTTCAAGTTATGCAACCACAAAATAGCCTCTACATTGGGATTTGTGGCTCATTGTCTGAAGCACAGTCTAGACAATAGCAAATTCTTCAATTTTGAACAGGCTGCATATAAGAAATTGCCAACTTGAACACTGATTTAACTAAAACATTGCATTTCATATTTCAATGTTGCATTCCATCTGATTGCACTAAATGTTGGACATAGAAGTACAATTCTGGTGTCTTGATTCTGTGATCTAGCTATGAGGCTGTGTTGCTTGGATACGACACAGAGGACTTGAAGTCTGTCCAGAACACTGAACACCAATTTCTCCACTGTAAGCACTTGACTGTGTGTGTTTCCTTCCTGTTTTCTCCTGTTAAACACCCAAGTGAAAATCCCAGTATATAATGAGTCAAATTCTCACACTGTGTTATTTACGTCTTTGATGCTAGCTTGGTCATCTTGGTAATTGAGTTAATTCTTACAAGTCATTAAGAATAATAAAGATGTTATTTATTGAAAGGTATGTCTTAAAGTTACATATATTTTTCAAGAAGTTTTGGAAAGGTCAAATAATGTAATTAATTTCCTAGAAGATTAAATATAAAAATGTGATTCAGTAAAGAATATATTTATTCATTGATTCAATTAAGATGTTTATTACATTCATTGCACCATTATCAACATTGTTAAGAATATAAAGGAGGTAGTCATATGCCTTTCCTTTAAAAATTACAATTTAATTGAGATAACAAGTTAGACACATGTTTAAATGTTGATGACAATGCAAGACAATAGCTTCCCAAAAGGTTGAAAGACAGAGTATTGTCAAGTGTCAAAGCTGAGGAAAACAGGAATATGGGGACAAGTCACTGTAGTTTGAGTTATTGAGTATAGGTTTTATGGGAAAGATGTGGTTGACTCTAATCCTTGGTGAATGAAAACAAGTCAATTGTGGAAGAAAAAAATGAGAACAAAGAGGGTAAGAGAAACAGGTGAGAAAATAAATGATTTGACAGATAATGAACAACTATTCTAACAGTAGCACAGAATCTGTGAGTATGAGCTCCTGTTGGAATTGGTGATAAAATAATTGTCTAGATATAATATCTGCCTTCTTGCTTTCTAGTGTGTCAGATTAACTAAGAAAGGCTGATTTGAAGGCAATGTGGAGGGAAATTGATACCATAGTTATTAATGATTTAATCAGTTATTCATTCATTCAATGCTGTGTTTTGTAATTCATTTAGTCAACTTAAGATGTACCTTCATTATGTCAGAAACTGAATTTCAAAAAAGAGTGAATAAGACATATATAGCCCCTGCCCTTGTAATGTTTATGGGCTATTTTTCTGATATGCTACAAATAAAAAAAAATTGAAAAGGGAATTAGTAAACAAGAAAATAATGTGCTGTTAAAATGTAGAGAATCTGCTTAGAGAGGTTATCCATAGTAAGTCAGAAAGTAAAAGAAGAACAAGACTCAATCTTTCAAGGTCAAGGAATCCTTTGGAAGATGCTTTAGTTAACTTTAGATCTCAAGGATAAGTAAGCCATGGGAAATGCAGCTGGAGTAAATTCCAGACAGAGAAAATAGCATATGTAAAACATATGTCTGAAAAAAAGGAAAGCATGATTCTTTATGGTCAGAGAAGTAGAGCTGGGAAAAATGTAGTTAGAGATAGACAAGCAAGGTCAGATGATGAAATGTCCTGTGATATTGTCTGCTTATTTAATATCAATGATAATCTAGAATTTATGATATAAATTGAGCACAACAAATATTCAGAATTTCTTTTTTTATAATTATACTTTAAGTTCTGGGGTAAACATGCAGACTGTGAAGGTTTGTTACGTAGGTATACATGTGTCATGGTGGTGGTTTGCTGCATCTATCGCCGCATCATCTCCATGAGGTATTTTTCCTAATTCTATCCCTCCCCAATTCACCCAGCCCTGTTATTCCTTCACTAGCCCCCCATTCCTCAAGTATGTAGAAATAGAAATACCATAAGAATTTCTAAATTGTGAACTACAAAGGTTTCAGAGTTTTACATGGAAGATCAGTGGTCAGTACATATTTTCATATAGGATTTATTCTGCCTTATTAAAATCAGTTAAAAAAAGGGGAAGTTGGAAATTGGGATGTTAGAGCTGCACAAGGTAGAATGGACTCTGGGAGGTGACTGGAGGCTCAGATGAGTTTGAGAATTCTGAAGCATAGAAAGTTGGACATTATGAGCGATTGGGGTAGAAAATAGTTGAAGGGGCTTCCCAGAAAGAAACCTAGTCCTCTTTAAGAATTATTTTAAATATCAGGATACTGTTTATATTCTCATTTTGTGAAAGTTTATCTTCTTGTTATCCCAGAAAAAATAAAATGTAATTAACTATCTAAATTAGTTTAAATTAACTAATTAGTTAAATCCATATGTGAAATGTGGTGTACAAGAAAAAAGGAAATCAATTTGAATTTTTTATTAAAAAACACTTTTTAATAAAATGCAATCCCCAACAGTTAATCTAATCAGAGAACCTGTTAGAATTATGAAATATACTTTATTTTATACATAACACTTCAGTTAAGAGAAATATTTTTTTGTTAAATACATTTAATTGTCAGTTAATTATGGTTTTAAAAGGAAAAATTAAGTAGCCTCATGCATTATTGAGAATAAGTGAAATAGAGCTCAGAGAGTTTTGAACTAGGTAGAAAAAAGAATGAAGATGAATTCTAATTTGAAATATCCTGTCTTAGCCTTATCATTTATAAAATGGGAGAATAAGTAAATGCTTCAGTTTCCTCACAGACTGTTGTGAAATACTAATTTTGAAAAACAGATTATATTGAAATATTGCTTTGTATAAACTTAAATAGTTTATTAAGAAACCTATTAAAATTGTGAAACCACTGAAGCAATATATTTTTATAACTAAGATTTTGATGAAATATGTCAATTCTTATCTAATTAAAGAATAATATAAAATGACTTTTGTATGTCAAATTAGGACTGCTGATTAAGCAAGCTATAATCACATTTACTTCCTTCTTATCTCTACCAAAAGCATTAAAAAAGATGAAAATCTTTGTAATAATAAAGAATAGAAAGGGAGCCATCATTGGAAGTAAGAATTCAAGAAACTTGAAGCACTCACATGGGTGACACTAATAGAAAGTGAGACAGTTCCCAAATCACAGAGAGTGAGATATTGAGGCATCACACCCTTAACAGGCTAGGGTGAGACATGGTGCTGAATGTAGCAGAATTGGTAAAAATTTGTGTACAAAGACGTTGAATTTTCTGTGTCTCCTATGTCTTAGTTCATTTTCTATTGCCATAATAGAATATTACAGACTAGGTAATTTTTTAAACAAGTAATTTATTTATCTTACAGTTCTAGAGGTAGTAAAGTCCAAAAGCATGGCACTAGCAGCTGGTGAGGGCTTTTCTACTGCATCAAAACACAATGAAGGGCACCACATAGTGAAAGTGTAAGAGAGTGCCAGCTCAGCTCTCTCTTCTTCTTATAAAGCTACGAGTCTTATCATGGGGTCTTCAGTCTGATTACCTCATCTAACCCTAATTACCCCCCAAAGGTCCCACATTCAAATGCCATCAACACAATAATTTGTGGATTAAGCTTCCTACACATGAAATTTGGAAAACACCATTCAAACCATAGCACTCTATAGTTTATGATCCCACACAATTCTGCACAAGAATGCTAAATAAGGCAGAATATCTGAAGTAAATTCACCAGATAAACTGAGCCTAAGGTAATAGCGCTATAAAAAAATGTAAATAGCCAGCTTGGGTTTCCATAACAAATTTCATAGACTGAGTGGCTTAAACAGAAATGTATTTTCTCAAAATTCTGGAGGCTAAAATCTGAGATCAAGGTGTCAGTATGATCAAATTGTAATGAGGGCTTTCTTCTTTGCTTTCAGACAGCCACTTTTCCACTCTTTTTTCTCTAATCTTGCCTTCTTGTTTTATTTCATTGAGTTGATCTTCAACCTCTGATATCCTTTCTTCTGCTTGATTGATTCAACTATTGAAACTTGTGTATGCTTTGCAAAGTTCTCATGCTGTTTTTCAGCTCCATCAAGTCATTTATGTTCTTCTCTAAGCTGGCTATTCTAGTTAGCATTTTGTCTAACCTTTTTCAAGGTTCTTAGTTTCTTTGCATTGGGTTAGAACATGTTCCTTTAGCTCTGGGAATTTTGTTATTACCCACCTTCTGAAGCCTGCTTCTGTCAATTTGTCAAACTCATGCTCCATCCAGTTTTGTTCCCTTGCTGATTTTGAAAGGTGCATATATATTTTGAGTCAGTCCTTTGCCTTTCATTCCAAGGACTACTGAGAAGAACACCAAGCTTTTAACCATAGAATGTAAAGTTTTGGTTTATTTGCCAAAAACAGTCCTTGAAATTTTAATTTCACACATCTATCCTTTAGTATTCAGTCTAAAAAAATCAGGAGCGATATGAGTAGAAGAAATTTCATATGGAAGTTAAAGATTATAATCATGTGTAAAGAACTGGGAGTGTGAAGATCAGGAACAGGAAAGTGATACTCAGCAAAATCACTAACCATGACAACTTGTTGTGGATGGCCAGGTTAGAGATTGCAGAAAAGTTCCAGAAGATGTTCATCCTTGTCCACTGAATTGGGATTTAAATAAAGTAGTGCTTAAAGAGAGGTCTGTTGAAGCTATCACCTTGCTAGAGCTAGTGGTTGACTTGGGCTGCTGTTACTTGATGAAAACAGTAGAAAGATGAGTTGAAACTAGAGCCCAGTGAACACCCTGGGATTTTCTGTTACCATGGTCTCCAACCACAGTCTTCCAAAATAAATGCCCTCTTCACTCAAGAAAGCTTCTCTTTTATCTAACTCAAATCCAGATCATGTATGGAAGGGGATTCTGGGATAAATTCAATTTACCCTTGCATAATGTGGTACTAGCAGCACTGCCTCATAGTAAAAAACCACACATAAGTTTTGACTCCCTCAAACTTGACTGGAAGCCTTACCAATAATATAGGCAATTACCATATATTTTGTATGTTTGATATATTTATTATTCATTAATTGGAAGTGACCATCAAAAAGATCTTTGTCCTATTTCCTTTCATATGAGTAGGCTGAGAAAGAGTAAGGGTTAGTCTTACTGTCTCAGGGGTGACAGAGGCAGAAGAAAAGTAGCATAGAAGTGGATCCATGCAATTCATGGGTTGTTCAAGGGTTGACTGTAGTTGTTCCCAGTTTCAGCTTAACTGAGATAATAAAATCCATCATATGCATGTGTTCTCTTTAAGGCCATGTTGTCGTATTGTAAGTATTGAAAAGATAGAAGTACAAAACTAATTTCACTGGGTCTCATGAGAGCATTTTCATGATCACCTGAGGTTTTAAGAAACAGAAATGGAGAACATATTAACAACCTGGCAAGGTCAAGCAGGATGAGACTCAACATAGATTGCTAGATTTGGTAATTTGGAAGCCATTGGAGACCTTTGAAAGAGTTATTTTATTAGCACGATGGTGAGGAGAAAACCTGATAAGAAATGAATTAGAAGTGAGAAAATAAAGGTGAATAATCTACACATGCACATAACCAAGTATATGTAAAAAATCTGTGGAGTTATGAATTCATGACCTCGGAGGTTATTATCCATCCTATTTGCCACTTTACTGGTAGTAATTAGTTTCAGGAACTACAAAGGATATGAAATTTTAACCAATCAGAAGTTAGCAAGTTAGCTTGCCACAGTTGCCTGGATGCTGGGAGAAGGCAGAGTTTACTAGTCTTTACTAGACTTTACTAGTCACTGGCCAGTAGGCAGAATTAAGTCCAAGTCTATATTGTTTTTTCTTGCTGCCCATTCCCAAATCCCATGGGGGTGCTGCGGAGTTTGGCTATGTGCTTCTTCCTTTGGCTGGTCCTAATTTGTATCCTAGACCTCTGATTCATGCAATTGTGAGGATAATTATTTTCAGTGAGTTCTGTGAGTCTTTCTAGTGAAATTTTGAACACCAGGTGACTGTTGTAACCCCTGAATTTGTTACCAGCTGGTCTGAAATAAGGGTGGTCCTGGGGACATTCAATGACAGCTGGTACCTGAAGTGGGAATAGTCTTGTGACTGTGTTCTGAGATTGTGCAGTTTTCCTAAATCTGGTAACTCAATTTTTTGAGGTATGGCTAAATGCATTTGTGTTTGTTTGATATGCTATCAAAGAATAGTATGACTCTCACTATTTTCTTTACTGACTTTCATTTCAAATTTCTTTAGAGTCATTCAGAAAGTCTATTATTTTTCAAGAGTCATACAAATCATCAAACAGAACAAACCAGGATGTCAATTATCAAGCAATATTTAAGATAAATGACAATTTGACTTTTAAGATTTTCCTTATATAGCTGTGATCCATTTTTTTAGGTGACTATGTCTTGGGGAGACTTCACATAGCACAGAAGAAACTGATAGAAGAGAAATACATTGTAATATGGTGATTTTATATAATGTTGGGAAACAAATTAGTCTTCTTGTCTTAAAAGCTTTGGTTTGTAGTCAGGAGCATTTATGCCATAAAAATTTCAAAACCAAGAATTTGTTTCCATAATGTTTTTGTTGTCCTGATAACAGGAAGTTGACCCTTCAGTTTGGCTCATGGTTTAATAATTTCCTATAGATTGCCTGCCAGTGAAAAGAACATAAAATGTCATGTATAATTTCTACTTTTGAAACAAAGTCTTTTGGGGGGAAATTTTATTTTCCTCAAATATGAACAACATTTTAGCCTTTCAGTGATAAACATTAAACAAAAGAAATTTTGGCTATAATGATAGTGTATAGTATAGCCAGAAGAAGGAACACTCTAATATAATTTATATTTAATCACATATTAATTTGAGATAGATCATTTCTATGGGCCTTTGTCTTCTCTGTTTGTAAAATAAGAAAGAACATCTTCCCTGCTAGAAGAAAGGGATGATATGAAGGTCTCTCCCTCCCAAGAATTTTTAAAAAATAAATGGTATACAAATCAATGTACTAGATTTTATGGATATTCTGGCTGTGAGTAACAGAAAATACAACAGAAGTAGAAGTTATTACAAAGAGCATTGAATCTAGATCTTGTTCTAATTCTATCAGTTATTGATTATGTGCCATTGCGATAACTCAGCCTTTCTCAATTTTTCCCCTGGTCAAGTAGAGACAGGGTTCTGTGAGATCTAAATACAGTTAAATGCAGGCATTTTCTTGAAGTAGAAAGCATTGTACAAACATCTGAATTCCATCAGTACTTCTGAAAACTGACCTTGTGAAGCCATTAGTCCAGTTGTAAAGACAATATTAATACAGATGAAACAAACAGGCAGAGGAAGGCAATTAAACTCATAGAATGTCAATCAAGTCATAAAGAATGAAATTACTAAATCATATTTTATAACTATCTATAATTTAAGCCAAACTTATACCCAAATCTGGTCATTAATATTTATGTAGTTCCAATAGTTATGATTTTCTCATGACTCAAATTACAGAGGTGAATTTTTTTTTTTTTTTTTGAGAAGGAGTTTCGCTCTTGTTACCCAGGCTGGAGTGCAATGGCGCGATCTCGGCTCACCGCAACCTCCACCTCCTGGGTTCAGGCAATTCTCCTGCCTCAGCCTCCTGAATAGCTGGGATTACAGGCACGCGCCACCATGCCCAGCTCATTTTTGTATTTTTAGTAGAGACAGGGTTTCACCTTGTTGACCAGGATGGTCTCGATCTCTTGACCTCTTGATCCACCCGCCTCGGCCTCCCAAAGTGCTAATGTTTTTATTGAAGCATATTGGTTTGGATTTATAAAGTGAAGTGTCAGATGCATTGTTTCTTAGAATTTGTGTCAATTTCAGAGTAAAGAAATGAATCTGAAGAATAACATAAGTGAGCATTCCCAAATATTAAAAAAATAGAAAATAAAAATGTGATTTAGATTTTATTTAATTTCCTATTGTCACCACATTAGAAATTCTTTAAATTCTTCTGGAGAAAGGAAAAATGAGTAAACATATTTCTTATATTTAACAGTTCTTGGACCAAATTGACAAATATTTTTGAATATCAATTCAAAACTATATGACTGCCAGCCTTTGGCAATTGTATGTTGCAAAATGAGTTCAGTGGTGGAAAGGAGGATTCCAAGCCTCACAGTTGTACTAAATGTCAAGCTATGTCTGTAAAGCAAAACAAACACTACCTTGGAATAATAAACTCTCTGGTATTCTTCACCATTTTGAAAACAAATTGTGATAATAATAAAATTTAATCTGGTATCAATTGTGTTGTTTAAAGTGGCTTCTGGTATATATACACCTGGAACAATTGGTGCCTAGGCCAATCAAACCTCTTGCATTGCTGTTTAATGCGCCAATAACTGATACCTTAGCACTGTGACTGGCACATAGTAAGTCTTCAAGGAATGGCAGGTATTGCACTACTGATGAAGGACCCAGTCTCAGAGAGGCTGCAGGGAAAGAGAAATGAGCAATTATGACACTCTTCTGCAGCCTTTAGAGAATCCACAGACATTCTTTCATAATCGTGCTGTAAGTTTATAGTAAAAAAGCAGGCTGTGAGGAATAGTTCAGAATAAATGGGAGTGTCAATATCATCCACATTTCTACAATTAAAAAAAATCAAATTACATACTGTTGCACATATCTTACAGTTAGAAATGTGTGTTTATTCTCTCTCTCTCTCTCTCTCTCTCTCTCTCTCTCTCTCTCTCCTCTCTCCCTCTCTCCCTCTCTGTCTCTGTCTCTGTCTGTCTCTGTTTCTTACATGTATGCATACTTGAGTACTTTGAAGAGACTAAAGCAGCTGGGAGACCTGGTAATTGATCAGCATGTTTTTTCTTTTTCCTGGTGACGAACTGGTTATATTAAAAATTCAATTCAAGAATTTAATCATGTAGCTATGATAAAATGCATTCTTTCCTCTACTGGAAATGAAACTCAACTTATATGGAGCCAAATAAGTTGCTGGGAATGTTTCTTCCTTAATAATCAAATACATAAGTTTTATGTTGTGGGAAAATATATTTTATAGAGAAGAAACATTTTTGTTCTTTCTAAATCATGACATTCTGTTGGAACAGGACTACAAGCCACAGCACTTATTTTTATGCAAATTGGAACTTAACTTTCATGTTGTTAACAGTCTTATTCTTTATTTTAATAATTGAGCAATCTATTAATTCAATAACAGTACTCCTAAATATTTTGTTTCTTGAATCAATCAGAGCTGGAGTATTAGTTTCCTAGGGCTACTACAAAAAAGTAGCACAAACTGGGTGACTTAAACAACAGATATTTACTGTCTTATAATTCTGAAAGTCTTATAATTAAGGTGTTGACAGGGTTGCTGCTACTGAGGGTGCTTAGGGAGAATCTATTTCTTGCCTCTTTCCTAGCTTCTGGCAATGACCAGGAATCCTTGGCATTTCTTGGCTTGTATATGTATCACTCTAATCCTTTTCCCATCTTTACATAAGTTCTGTGATGGCTAATATTCAGTGTCAACTTGATTGGATTGAAGAATGCAAGGTCTTGTTCCTGGGTGTATCTCTGAGGGTGTTACCAAAGGAGATTAACATGAATAAGTGAACTGAGAGGCAGACCCACCCTCCATCTGGGTGGACATAATCCAATCAGCTGCCAGCATGGCTAGAATAAAAACAGGCAGAAGAATGTGGAAGAACTAGACTAGCTAAGTGTTCTGGCCTCCATCTTTCTCCCATGCTGGGTGCTTCCTGCCCTTGAACGTCAGACTCCATGTTCTTTGGACTCTTGGACTTATACCAGTGATTTGCCAGAGGCTTTCAAGCCTTCAGCCACAGACTGAAGGCTACACCATTGGCTTCTTTACTTTTGAAACTTTAAGACTTGGATTGGCTTCCTGGCTCCTCAGCTTATGGACTATTGTGGGACTTCACCTTGTGATCATGTGAGTCAATTATGCTAGTAAACTCCTCTTCATATATTCTTCTATCCTATTAGTTCTGTCCCTTTAGAGAACCCTGATTAATACAGATATTGTTACTGGGTAGTGGGGTGCTGCCGTGCAGATACCCAGAAATGTGGAAGCAAGTTTGGAACTGAGTAACAGGCAGAGGTTGGAACATTTTGGAGGGCTCAGAAGAAGACAGAAAGATGTGGGAAAATTTGGAAGTTTAGAGACTTGTCGAATGGCTATGACCAAAATGCTTATAGTGACATGAACAATGAAGGTGGTTTTATATGAAGATGAGGAACTTGTTGAGAACTGGAACAAAGGTGACTCTTGTTATGTTTATCAGAAAGACTGGTGGCATTTTGTTCATGCCCTAGAGATCTGTGGAACTTTGAACCTGAGAAAGATGATTTAGGGTATCTGGGAGAAGAAATTTCTAAGCAATAAAGCATTTGTGAAGTGCCTTGGGTGCTGTTAAAAGCATTCAGTTTTATGTATTTACAAAGATATTGTTTGGAATTGGAACTTATGTTTAAAAGGGAAGCAAAGCATTAAAGTCTGGAAAGTTTGCCACCTTAAGATGTAAGAGAAGTGAAAAATTCATTTTCTGAGGAGAAATTCAAGCTGGCTGCAAAAATATTCATGAATAATAGGAGTCAAAAGTTAATTGCCAAGGCAATGAGGAGAATATCTCCAGGGCATGTCAGAGATCTTTACTACAGCCACTATCACAGGCCTGGAGGCCTAGGAGGTAAAAACAGTTTTGTAGGCCAGGCCCAGGGTCCTCCTGCAGTGTTCAGCATAGGGACTTGGTGCCCTACTTCCCAGCCACTCTAGCTGTGGCTAAAAAAGGCAATGGTTCAGTCGGCCCATGGCTTCAGAAGGTACAAGCCCCAAGCCTTGGTGGCTTCTATGTGATATTGAGCCTGTGGGTGCAGAAGTCACAAATTGAAGTTTGAAGACCCCTGCCTGGATTTCAGACAATGTATAAAAATGCTTGGATGTCCTGCAGAAGTTTGTTGCAGGGGAAGGCCCCTCATAGAGAACCTCTGTTAGGGCAGCATGAAAGGGAAATGTGGAGTCTGAGCACATAAACAGAGTCTCCACTGGGGCACTGCCTAGTGGAACTGTAAGAAGAGAGCCACCTCCCTCCTGACCCCAGAATGGTAGATCCACCCACAGCTAGCACTGTGTGCTTGGAAAAGTCACAAACACTCAATGACAGCCCATGAAAGCAGATGGGTGGGAGGGGGACTGTGCCCAGCAAAGCCACAGGGCCAGAGCTACCTAAGGCTGTGGGAACCCACTTCTTGCATCAACATGACCTGGATGTGAGACATGGAGTCAAAGGAGATCATTTCTAAGCTTTAAGATTTGACTGCCCCTCTGGATTTTGGTCTTACAAGGGGCCTGTAGCCCATTCATTTTAACCAATTTTTCCATTTGCCATGACTATATTTACTTAATTCCTGTACCCCCATTGTACTTAGGAAGTAACACACTTGTTTTAGATTTTACAGTCTCATAGGCAGAAGGGACTTGGATTATCTCACATGAGACTTTGGACTGTGGACTTTGAATTAATGCTAAAATAAAATAAGACTTTGGGGGACTGTTGGGAAGGTATGATTTGTTTTGAAATGTGAGGACATAAGATTTGGGAGGGGGAAGAGCCAGGGATTAAACTATTTGTTTTGGCTCTATGTCCCTACCTAAATCTCACCTTGAATTGTAATAATTCTCTCATATCATTGGAGGGCCCAGGTTGGAGGTAACCGAATCATGGGGGTGAGTTTTTCCTGTTCTGTTCTTGTGATATTGAATAAGTCTCATGAGATCTGTTGGTTTCATAAAGTACATTTCCCCTGTACATGCTCTCTCTTGCCTGCCACTATGTAAGACGTGCCTTTCTCCTCCCTTGCCTTCCACCATGATTGTGAGGCCTCCCTAGTCATGCAAAACTGTGAATCCATTAAACCTCTTTTTCTTTATGAATTACCCAGTCTTGATTATATCTTTATTAGCAGGGTGAAAATGAACAATATAAGTTCTCTCTATGTTTATGTGTCTTCACATTGCTGTCTTTTTATAAGGCTATCAGTTGTATTAAGAACTCATTCTGCTTAAGTATGACCTTATCTTAACTAATAACCTTTGCAATGATCCTATTTCCAAATAATGTCACACTCTGAATTCTGAGGTACTAGGAATTTGATCTCTAATATATATAATCTTAAATATACATATTGAATCTATATATACACACACATTTAATGTGTGTGTGTGTGTGTGTGTGTGTGTGTGTGTGTGTGTATTTTGTTTTGCTAGTGGTGAATGGAAAGGAACAATTTAACTTCTAACGGCTGATGATCTGATTGTAATTTTATTTTATTTTTGCTTCTTCATTTTCATCTGTCTTATGTTATGGAAAATAAGGGAGGGGATTTTATTCCTATAAATGTTTAAGTTCTACAGCTTAATCACCCAGATTAAAGATAAATAGGAAGGATAGTTTATCTACTACATATTCCAGGATATGTCTTCCTGGATTAGGTATCAGAGTAAACAGAGTTGGGACTCAGTATGGGAGAATAATTCCTAGAAAGAAATGAAGAGAGTACACAGAGACCTCATGGGAAATCACATTGTCAGTGCTAACCTAGGAACTAGAGTGGAGATGGGAGGGAAGATTAAATGTTTAAGAAAGAAGTCAGAAAATTCTCATGATAATGAGCCAGGTTTGAAAGAATTATCTTTTTCTAAAGCAGAAGTTGGAGGAAGAAAATCCAGTGAATAATTGGATTCAGTGCACACTGAACAAATTATTGGGATAAACTACACTGGCAAGTGAAAATTAGAGTTTAGAAATATTCTGTAACAGGCAGGTGCATAGGTCCTAGAAAAAGAAAAAAAACATAGAAGATAAAAAGCCTGCACACAAGTTAGAAGATTGCAAGAACCAATGTGAAACACAGAAATAACCTGGATAAGCTATGAAGTCACTGGGGAAGAAGGTATGGACAAAAGGAATTCGGACGCCAGTCTAGGTAAGAGTCAAAGGTGAGCAAAAGGGGAACGTAGATAGTGGAAACCTATTGCAGTTCCAGGCAGGAAGTTACAAAGACAGCACAGATTCCATCTGGGAATCAGCAAAAGAGAGCTTGCCCAGTGGGTTCATCTTTCAGAAAGGAGAGCTTGATTGATCTGAAGGTATTTGGGGGCTTGCTGGAGGTGGAGGCAGGAAAGAGAATGAAGACATGGAACCCGTGCCGTGCTGGTATTATAATTTTCATTCTAGACAATTCATCACAGTCAGTGTGAGCTTGAAGATTCTAGTTTGAATGAGTCCACAAGGATTCTCAAAGAGAGTGGAAACAGTCTTTTTTTCTCAAAAAAAAAAAAAAAAAAAAAAAAGAAATCATTCTCTATTTTTTTCTCTCTCTCTTTAACTGTTTTCACAGCACTTGGACAAGCAAAACAACAATCCATTTACAATCTTGCTTCTCTTAATTATGGGACTTTGATATTAAGGTTTCAATGGGCAGAAGTGGACTAAAATTAGTAGCTACATTTTCTATGCAGGATGTGACAGTGGACCTCATTCCCCCTTGATTTCAGGCTTAAGTTTATTAAGAAAATAGAGAGTGAACCCCAAGGATGTTTAGGGCAGCTAAACTGCAGGCTCCCAGTTGGTACTACAATCTCCAACTAACAGCTTTCCAGAATTCCTCAACACCCCATGAATCTCCATCTACCTGGACATGTTCTTAACTCAGAAGGCATAAAACACGTGAGATGCTTTTTGGACAAGAATACTTAAAGATTGAGAATACCCAGATATCTTAATTATATTTGTGAAGTGAAAAATGCCACATACTGCCCTCCAGTTAATGGAGCATTTGAAAATCACTGAGGAACCATACGTGTAAGAAAATGCAGTGTCAACAAAAAAAATATATTGCACCATTAGCCTTAAATATAGTTTTGTAATTATTATTAAATATCCACCATACCCCCAAATATGGACATAATAATTGTCAATATTTTTGGGGGTATGGTGTGATATTTCAATACATGTACCTATGCATAATGATAAAATTGGGGTAATAGCATATCCATCACCTCAAATATTTTTATTTATTTTTATTGCAATTTAGGTTTTGGGGTACATGTGCAGAATGTGCAAGATAGTTGCATAGGTACACACATGGCAGTGTGTTTTGCTGCCTTCCTCCCCTTCACCCTCAAATATTTATTATTTCTTCATGCCAGAAATATTCAAAGTCCTCACCTTTAAATATTTGAAATTATATAATAAATTATGGTTAACTATAGTCACCCTACAATGCTATTAATCACTAGAACTTTTTCCTCCTATCTTGCTTTAATTTTTTTTTTTAATCTGTAAGCCAACCTCTTTTCATCCTTCCTTTACCTTTTCTAGTCACTGGTAACCACTATTCTATTTTTTACTTCTTTGAGATCAACTTTTATAACTCCAACATATGAGGGAGAATATGCAGTATTCATCTTTATGTGTCTGATTTATTGAACTTAACATACTGTCTTCTAGTTCCATCCATATTGCCACAAATGACAGGATTTCCTTCTTTTTATAAGTGAATACTGTTCTGTTGTATATACATACAACATTTTCTTTACTCATGTATCCACTGATGGATACTTAGGTTAATTGCGTATCTTGGCTGATGTAATCAACATGGGAGTGCAGATTTTTTCTTGACATAATGACTTATTTTCCTTTGTACATATAACCAGTAACAGGATTGCCGGATAATATGGTATTTGTCTTTTAATTTTTTTTGAGAAAACTTTATACTATTTGTCAGAGTGGCTGTACTAATTTACAGATATTTAATATAGTGTGGCTTTGCTCCACAATAGCAACAATTCATCCATCTCATCTTACTTTTGTGGCTGATCCCTGAGTTTGGATATGTGAATAAAAGTCACACATAAAGACCAAATAATAAGAGAGTACATAAGTTCCAAAGGACAAATTCTTGCAGAGTTTCTGGCTTATGTAATAACTGCACTGGAGTCTTGTGTGCCCCACAATGTAGAAAAATACGTATGGCAGAATTCAATAAAGAGAAAACTATCATCACCACGGTAGTATTTCAGAAAACTACGAATTCTACAAGATAGATTTTATAGAATGCTGCTGTGCACACTAGCTGTACATAAATTCAGACAGATGAGAGTTTCAATCATTAAACCACCAATTTCTAAAAGACAAGAAAAGAAAAGAAAAGAAAAATACACCAATAAGACAAACCAAAAAAAAAAAAAAAGGTAAATATTTCCTATTCATCCTGCCAGAATTCATGCTCATCTCACATTTTCTCCTCCTATATTTTTAGAATTAATTCATTGATTTGTTTTGTCCTCTTCCCCTTTTTCTTCAATCCTGGCTCCAATTTCCATAGACTTTTTTTG
The DNA here is from genome assembly GCA_031835075.1 of Saguinus oedipus. Taxonomy (NCBI): domain Eukaryota; kingdom Metazoa; phylum Chordata; class Mammalia; order Primates; family Cebidae; genus Saguinus; species Saguinus oedipus. The sequence goes on along the minus strand of CM063186.1, from coordinate 53,050,221 downwards.
CGATGTGTTTAATGTACATCATGTTTTCTATAAGCGCTTTTGCAAAATGTGCATGCTTTTTCACTTAAAACTATATTTTAAAATTCAATTATGGTGTTTTAAGGAATGAATCTATTTCTCATAACTACTGATTGACATTGTATGCTGTCTATTTACCATGTTTTACCTGGTACATTCTTCCAGGGGTAGACTCCCAGGTTGCCTCCCAATTCTAGCACTGCAATGAACACCTTACAGGTAGCCCCTGTGAACCTGTGTGAGACTATCTTTGAGCCACATATCCAGCAGGAGAATTGCAGAGGTATTCAGGCTATAACCTTTCTGTCTTGCATATCCAGAGAGAAGTAGACTTGCTCTCCAAAATAGCATTTTTCATTAACAGTGCTTCAGGGCTCTCCTTGAATTTCCACCAATACATGCCATATTAGCTTTCTAATCTTTGTTTAAAAGGTGCAAAGTAACACCTTGTTTTAATTGACATTTCTCTCATTACTAATGATCTAGTGATTTTGAGTGTGTCTTCATGTGCTGTTAACTTTTCTTTTCTTTTTTACATGAATTTTGCTTTTGTTTTCAGGAGCATCTTTATTATTGTTGATTTATAGACTTGTATAATCTTTCTTTCCTTTTGTGAATTAAATATCTTCTGCCATTTTTCCATCATCTGTTTCTTAACTTTTGTCTATGCTACAATTCATAGACTAGAAATCCACTTGCTAGCGTGTTAAAAATTATCTATTTTTTGCCTTATATTTGTGTTTTTGGTATTTTTGTTTAAGATACCATTCTAAATTCCTGCTACAAAGATATTCTATTGCATTTTCTCTAGAAATGTTGTGTTTTTTAATGGATATAGTGTACACCTGCATGTGAGGTATGTATATGTGTAGGTATGTCTCATGTTATGTTGATAGAAATCTAGGTTTTTCTCTATTTAAAGTACAAACCATTTCATAATTCAAAGTTGATTGCAATTATTCATAGTAAAGAAAAGATTTCAACAATATTAACACAAATATGGCATTTTCATTGAAAATCTGCATAGTCGGAATAGGTAAAAAAAAAGGAAAGAGAAATACTTGGAAGAGCCAAACAAATTTATTCCCTGCCAAAATATCATTATCTAAGTATCATTGTTTTCTATTGATATTTCTAGAACTACAGACTATTAGGAAAACCTGAGACCTAGCTAGTAGCTGCTAGTGGCATAAGATTCCTTTCAAATTGTAATGGTTTTCATGTGGAGGTTGACTGACAGAAGAATTAAAACCTCTTTTTCCTAAGGTACAAACAATTGCTTCAAGTGCTACGACTTCACCTTGACCTGTTTTCAAGTGATTTATTTCATCATATAAATAACTATAATACAACACTGACAGGGCTTCAGCTTACACTGACAGGGCTTCACCCCTGGCCCTCAGGCCTCAATTCCTTTACTATTTATATCTTTAGGAGCTGGCACTACTTTTTCTTGTAACAATGCAACAATGACTACTAAATCTAGATCTTTTTATCTTCTGCCTAACCTCCTCCAAAATGCTGATATTCAGAGTATTGTACAGTAGACAGACAATCTATCATGTCAAATGTGCTGGCAGACTGGCTGACTTCTGCCTTTATGGAATTCAATGCTTTGCCAAGTAAATAAATGTAGTAAAAAAAAAAATCCAAAATTAGATATGCCCTTAAATAAGTTATTATAGGAAATTTGCCAAGAGCTTTTTCTTTCCTGTCTCCCAGACTGCCCCTGTGTAAGGTCAAAAGGTCAGGATAGATTATGCCTTGCCAGTTCTAACATCACATCATCACGTAGTTCCACTCTGCTTAATGAGCCTTCCTGCTAATCAAAGCAAGCCTGTGGAGTCCGCTGGAAGTTACTGAAGGATTATTTAGCAATCCTGCCAGAGCCCCTAGCCTATTGTTCACAACCAGGAGTGTTATCTCATCTTTGGGCCAGAGCAGTTTATCTTTTCTTAGACAGACAGATATAAAAGCACTTAAGGGGTACACACTGTCTCTCCAGCCAATCAGGAAAAATCACATCCAAAAGCTATTTTGCAACTTCTCAGCTACTGGTTCAATTTGTCTGATATCTAAATAGTTCCTCCTTTTGTTAAAGAGATTTCCTGCTTTGAAGAAAACATTGGAGGTGAAAGGGTACAAAAACTTGGTGGAGTGAGAAGAAACTTGCACTGAATGTAACTCATAACTAGATGCCTTCCCTTTAAAATCAAGCAAGAAGGAAGCTTTTGTTGCAGTTAAACTGGTCCAATTTCCATTGTGTTTAAAATGTGTTTTTTGTTCAGAAGTGTACAAACCAAAGGTGTTTGCTAAAAAACTTTTACCACTTATGGTATTTTTTTTAAAAAGATAAATGTACCTCTTCTAAATATTTAAAAGATGAAATATTTAACTCAAATGCAAATTAATTTTTGATGCTGATCAAGTTGGGGTCTTGAATGTTGTACACTGACGTGTAACTGTCTTTCCATGCAGACATGACCAGAGCATAATTAATATCCCACATATTTGAGGCACAAAGATCTAAAGATCTCCATGTAGCCCTGCTAGGAGCTTGAAATCGAGGAATGAAAACTATCTGAGTAGCCAAAGTTAACATTACAAAGCCTGACTTGAAAGCCAATGTAAATCCTGCCATAACTCATCTGATTAACTTGATTTTTACATTGACTTTCCCTATTTTACATGTAAGAAAACAAGCACAGAAAAGGACAGAGAGCAGGCTGGGCCCATATTCCTATATTTGCTTTTCAGATGAGAAAACTCCAGGCTTAATGAGGTTAAATATATTGCCCGAGTTCAAACATTAAATATTTTATATTTTAGGGAATATGATCATAACTTGTTTAACAAAGAAGATAAATTCGGAGACCCTTAACCATCAGAAACCTTTCTTAGTGTGTAAAGTGGAGGCATAGAAGTGTCTTTGCATGTTGGGATCTGTCCAAGGGAGAGCTGGCTTTCTCTGGCCCTTTAGCTGCCAGCTCTGTCTGCCAGTATTGCTCGGTCTTGAAGGTGTTTTACCAACTTGTGGTAAGCTGTAGAAGAAGATCAGAATAGGACTAAAGAAGCTCTATGCCAGGGAAGTGGTAGAAGGACTAAAATGAGAGACTGATTTGAAAAAGGTTTTAACAATATTTGAGACTGATCAAAAAGTAAGCATCCATTATCTATTCTATTTCTTTTTGGGAAATATCTCATGGACTGATGATATGAGATCAACAGGTATAATTTCCTATAATTTATATTCATATGACTCATAAGTTTGTGTTTCATAAGTAGCTTCCATTCTTAAACTACATGATTTAATAATAAATATTGAATTGTTCTCTAATATATGCATTTTATGACCAACTATACTGTAACTGGATTTCTGCTTTAGAGAAACTAAATGTTAGATTAGGTTACATACCACCTGATGTGTCTTGATGATACAACTCTTAATGAACACAGCCCTTTACAAAAGTGACTAGCCTCACAGATAGTGCTGTCGTACTAGTCCAGCCATTAGCTATTTGTCTTTGCAGTTATTAGATAGCCACTGAAGGAACCAATGACTTTAATAAGTCATTCCCTTGCAAAGTGCCCATGCAATTATTACACGTGCAAGTACAGTCTACTGAGATTATTCTTGTGTAATATTGATCTTGTAGTCTTTATGGAAATTGAAGGCACCTAAAGAGGTCACAGACTCTTCATCTATACTCTTACTGGCAGTATCTTCTTCCTCCATTCAAAAAGATTCCCTTACACAATGTCATCAGTATACAGTTAGTCTTCATTAGTCCTGAATTTGCCTACCTGTTAATATGTACTTGTAACCCCCAAAACCAACACTTGCAGTGCTTTCATAGGCATTTGTGTACATACACAGAGAGAAAAATTAAGTCACTCCATGTACAGGTTCCCAGCTGATGTTGAAAAAGGTGATGCTCTGCTACCTCTTCTCAGCCCTGTTTTCAGTAAATGAGTGTCTTTTTTTCTGATCTTTTTAGTGTCACGTTTTTCACATTTTTGTGCTTTTTGTTGGTATTTCTCTGTTTACATTGGCCCCTCCAATGTAATGCTGAATTGCTGTCCAGTGTTTCTAAGTGCAAAAGGTGTGCCTTCTGGAGAATATATATGTGTTAAAAAGGCTTAATTCAGGCATGTATTATAGTACTCTTGGCTGTCAGTTCAATGTTAATGAATCAAGAGTGTGGTACATCCAGAAAAATGAAGAGGAAATTTACTTATCTCTATGAGAGCTTACCCTGGAAAGAGCTAAAATCAACTTAACGGATCTATCCCTTTCCCTTTATCTTTTCCAGCCTCTTGTATCCTCTGTTCTACTTTTTACTTCTATGAAATCAACTTTTTTTTTAAACTTCCATGTATGACAGAGCATGAGGTATTTAACTTTCTGTTCTTGGCTTAATTCACTTAACGTAATATCCTCCAGTTTCATTCACGTTGCCACAATGACAGTATTTTATTCTTTTTTATGGCTCAGTAGTACTCCATCGTGTATATACAACACATTTTCTTTATCCATTCATCTGCTGTTGAGCACCCAGTTTGATTCCATATTTCAGCTATTGTGAATAGTACTACAATGAACATGGAACACAAATTTTCCCCACTAAATTTCTAAAAGCTTGAATTTAGAAATTTCAGCTAAAGCTGATGAAATAATAATCTGTAAGGAGAAATCACATGTAGCTTTGCCTAAACTCTTTTCAACATCTGTGTAATGTGGATAGTAAAAAACACTTCTTTAGGACTTTTTGTGTGCCATTCATCTAGACACTTTTCTATATTAACACACTTAATTTTCACAGCCACTCTATTAGGATAAGGTCTATATATGATCCCCTTTTCAAGATGAGGAAATTAAGGAAAAGAACCAAACAAACTGGCTTTGTTCTCTGTACTCTTAGGGTTCTGTATTGGGGTAAACATTTTTGAGAAAATAATGTCTTCAACACGGAAGAATCAAATACTAATCACAGGGCACAGTGTTCAAGGTTTTCTGTAATCTGGCCTTGACCCACCTGTCCAGTCACAGGTCCCTTCCCCTTACACACTGCATTTACTAAAGCCTGTCACCCACTGACCAAGCCTTATGCCATTTCCCGTATTCCATATTCAGGGACTCACCATTCTTCTTTTCAACAGTTCAGCTCCCAGTTGTGCAATGAAGCCTTAAGCTGACTCTTTCAAAAAAGATAGGGAAGAAAAATAAAGCTGGAATCTGACTTGTGTGATTGCAGTTTGAAGAAGGGTTTAAAAAGAGGATATAGTACATTCAGGACGTTTTGGATTCAGGGATTTTTGAATTGTATTTCAACCACGTATTCTGATTTCCTAAGCAAACTCCTTGAAAACAAGGGCTATGAATTGGATTCTTCACTCACCTCAAGCCCCAGTAAAATCTGGGAAACTATCCCAGATATTATATATCTTAATGGTATATTATATATTTTAATATCTCTAGTGTTATATATATTAGTAAGTCAAAATAAAGTCATTTTTATTAGTAAAAATGCTTATATTTACAAATATATTTTTGTTGAAACATTTATCTCTCTGCAAATGTTGTATTTAACTCAGAAGTAAATAGATTATACTGAGGACTTAAAAAATTTTCATTTCATTTTGGTTTCAGGGGCTACATGTGCTTATTTCTTAAATGGGTATTACATGGGTGATTTTGGGGAAGGGGCTTCTAGTACACTCATCACCCAAGTATAAAACATTGTGCCCAACAGGCAATTTTTCAATCCTCACTCCCCTCTTATCCCCACACTTCTGAAGTTCCCAGTGTCTATTAGCTCCATCTTGATGTTCATGTCTGCCTATTGCTTAGCTCCTACTTATAAGTGAGAACACATGATATTTGATCTTCTGCTTCTGAGTTAGTTTACTCAGAATAATGGCTTTAGCTCCATTCATGTTGATGCAAAGGACATGATTTTATTCTTTATTATGGTTGTATGATATTCCATGGCGCGCGCGCGCGCGCACACACACACACACACACACACACACACACACACGTGCCCCACACTTTCATTGTCCAAGCAACCGCTGATGGGCACTTAGGTTGTTTGCGGGACTTTTCTATTGTGAATAGTGTTGTAATAAACATCCAAGTGAGGTGTCTTTAGACGTAATGCTTTCTTTTTCTTTGGGTAATGCTAAGTAGTGTAATTGCTGGTTGGAATGGTAGTTCTATTTTTAGTGCTTCGAGGTTTCTCTATAATGTTTTTTATAGGGTTTGAACTAATTTACATTCCAACCAACCATTATTAAAATTAGAATTTGACAGTAAAAATAAAACAGGTTATTAAACAACATTTAGTAGAAAAAATAATTCTTGTTTGTGCCAATTTGAGGCTAATCTTGAGCTAACAGCGTTTGAGTAAGCTTTCAGAGTTTTGTGTATATACAAAAAGATATATTGTGCAACAAGTCATATAGAATTATAAAATTAGTTTTTATCTGTTTGGGATATAAGCCATCCATAAGAAAAGACATTGAAAAAGACTTGAATAGGGGTCACATTTGAGTCCATAGCAAAAGGATATATGTCTGGTGAGAATTTTTGCTTAACAAAATTGGATGAACAGTTTTTCTCTCTGTATTTAGAAAGAGGTAGCAGTTTTTCATTCATATAGATTTATCTGATTCATTTTTTTCACCGTTATTGGCATGTTGAAAATGCTGAATTCTTGTCGAGTAGGTTGAGACACTTTCATTTTACAAGTGTGGACTCATCTATTTTCTGAGTGACTTTCCCACTACTAAGATGAGAGAAATGACAAATCTCAGTGTCAGAGATGCCTGGGTTCCAGCTGACCCTCACTGAGTAAACGAGGTCATTGGGGAAATTCCTTAATCCCTCAGTATTAAGAGATTAGTTTCCTGTTGTTGCTGTAACAAATTACTATAAACTTCAAAATATAAAGCAATACACATTCATTATATTATGTTTCTGGAGGTCAGAGCCCTAAAATCCAGGCATTGTCAGGGCTGCATTTTTTTTGAAGTCATACGGGCAACATCTGTTCCCTTGCCTTTTCTAGCTTTTAGAGGCCACCTACATTTCTTGGCTCACACACAGCCCCACTCTCTATCTTCAAAGTCGGCAGCATAGCAACTTTAACTCTCACTCTCTCTCTCTGACCTCTGCTTCTGTCTTCACATCTTCTTCCTCCTCTCATTACCTTATAAGGGATTTTATGATAACATTGGCATACCTGGTTGATTCAGGATAACTTTTCTATCTCAAGACCCTTAACTTAAATCACACCTGCGAAATCCATTTTGCCATGTAAGGTAATATAGTCACAAGTTCTGCTGATCAGGGAAGAGATATCTTTGAGAGGACATTATTTTGTGTACTATACCCTCTAAGTCTCATTTTCATAATGTTTAAAATGGAAGCCATAATTAGTGCCTCACTCTGGCATGAAAATAAACTCTTAACATATAGCCTGGCATATAGAGGATATTCAATTCCACATAATTGTTTTATGAGTCTGTGCAGCAGCGATGCTTTATTTGTTTAGCATTGTCTCAGAATATTTTATGTATTGCTTTCTTCTTATAAGTTTCACCATGTTGAATCATCGTATTTCAGAATGGTATTTATTCAATAAATAATTATTGAACAATGCAAATGACTGAATGTTTGTATCTCCCTCCTGCCCCAAATTCCTATATTGAAACTGTAATTCCAATGTGATGATGTTTAGAGGTGGGGCCTTTGAGAATTAATTAGGTCTTGAGGGTGCAGCCCTCGTGAATGGGTTAGTGCCATTGTAAGTAGTGCAGAGGGCTAGCTCTCTTTATGTCATAGGAGGATGCAATGAGAACCTGAAAGAGGGCCCTTATCAGAGCTCAACCATGCCAACATTCTAATCTGAGGCTTTCAGTCTCTGTGACTATGATAAATAAATTTATATTGTTCACAGGCCACCTGGTCTATGGCGGCCTTTTCTTACAACAAAGCCTGAACTCAGATATCCAGTTACTGCCAATGCTGGATTAGAAACTAGTGCCCTCTGCTGGGTCCCTTAAGTTTTTAAAAGCCAAGTTACTTCAGATTGTACCTTTCATCTTGGGATTTATAATGTCCTTCACTGGCCTCTCATTTTCAAAATTCTGTTTTGCAGAGTTCGATCCCTCACTGCCTCAATCTGTGTACCTTGCTTGGCCTGGAGGTAAGCCTTCCCCATGCCTCAGATGATTGTTTGACTAAGAGTGGCTTCAGGCTTAGTTTGCATAGCAGGATGTTGGAGCACTCTCCTAGCATTACTAGCTCAGCACTATCAGGAGGTCCTGCCTCATCCCTCATTGTCTGGGGTTGTTGTCTTGTTTTAATATTTGCAAAGAGATATGCCAACAATTACAAACACTAGTGATTTAGCAATGTAGTCTAAGAGGGAAAAACAATAGAAAGAATAATTAGGGAGGAAGGGGTGTTCAGCATAGGCAGCAATGAATGACGGAGCCCAAAGAGGGAAAATACAGTGGTGTGTTAAGGAAGATACAGGTATTGCATTTGATGATGTGAACCAGGTGAAGTGAAAACAACAGGCTTGTTCAATTTCATGAGAAATTTCCTTTGCTGTGTGTGGTGGTAGACTCAGGCAATACCTTCACCTGCTCAGAAGGGCACAACTGCAAGGAGTTTCTTTTTGCTCTCCTCTGTCTCACCATAAGTCCTTGGATGTGTTAGCTGATTTCTTATACCTGTCCTCCAAGCAAGTATGTAATCAGAAACTCCCCAACACAAGAGATATCTAGAGAAAAGTCTGCTAGATACAGATTTTTTTTGTAATATTCTTGGTGAAGATTGATACAATGGAATGGAGTGCCCAATATACATATGAAATCTGCTTGGGCAGATGTGAAAATTTATCAGTAAGGATAGAAATTAATCATATGGTCATATAAATGTGTATCAAATTGCTTGATTCTAAAATGTACGTTATTCTTTCTTTTAACATCTCTGTAATAGCATTGCATCGCACAATTATTGATGGCTTGCCAGTAGTTGTGCCATGGTAGTTGCAATTAATTGCCTATGCATAAGCCTGAAAAATTCCAGAATGGATGACAGTAATTTCTCAGAGACAAAAGTGAAAAACATTTTTTTTTTTGAGACAGAGTTTCACTCTTGTTACCCAGGCTGGAGTGCAATGGCGTGATCTCGGCTCACGGCAACCTCCGCCTCCTGGGTTCAGGCAATTCTTCTGCCTCAGCCTCCTGAGTAGCTGGGATTACAGGCACGCGCCACCATACCCAGCTAATTTTTTGTATTTTTAGTAGAGACTGGGTTTCACCATGTTGACCAGGATGGTCTCGATCTCTTCATCTCCTGATGCATCCGCCTCGGCCTCCCAAAGTGCTGGGATTACAGGCTTGAGCCACCGCGCCTGGCCTGGAAGACACTATTTAAGAAGTATTACACCATCACCACTCCTGATGACACAGAAAATATTATTGTGCGAGCAAGCCCAGACATCAACCATTCTGACTTGAAAAGTAATGAAGATTATTTGGGCTCTGAGGGATTATGAAGATATTTTATAAATACTTTAATCAACATATTTGATTTTTAAACAAAGAATGCAAAAGAATATGAAGTGTGCAAAAGAATATAATACTATAAAATATAAGTAGGTAAGGCTAAACAGCTTTTTCTTTAAAACAAAATAAATCTAACTAATAAGATTGTGAATCTCATAGTTTGATTAGCAATAGCTTTACTAAATAATGCATTTTAAAATCAGTAGACTTAGATTTGGTGAAGCATAGTGATAAAATTATCACAATTGTATTTGTGATATAAAGTTAAGTATGTAAAGGAATGAAAGTAAAAACTGGAGGGATAAATTTAGGCCTAAAATTTGGAGCGAGCTATCCTGAAGATAAAAAGTTTTACCTAATTTTAATTAAGATAAAATTAAGTAGTATTGTAGACAAAACTTTACAGATAAGCAGAGGTTCACTTACTGAGGAAGTAGAGTGGGTGGCCATTGCAGGCCAGGGAAGCATTTTGTGTAGAGGCCCCCAGGAAAGAAGGTGTAGGGGTCTGGAGCAAGCAGGAGTGTTTGACTTTTGTGGTTAGTTCAGAAAAGATTACTTTCACTTTAGTTGCTGGAACCCTTGTGCAAGAGCCTTGAGCTGTGATGCTGTGAGGAAGTCCAGATTGCTCACACAGAGACCATATGAAGAAGGCTTGATAAAACATAGGAAGAAAGATTTCTAGATCTACTGCTCCAGGCCCAGCTACCATCTGACTAAACATCATGGGACACTCCAAGCCAGAAGCTCTCAGCTGCGCCCTTTCTCCTGATAAAAAAAATCCTTGAGAGCCAATAATAAAATAAGTGTTATGTTTTAAGCTGCTACAATATTTCATACAGGAATAGTAATTAGAACATGAGGTAAGCAGTTAAGTGATAAAGTGTAACATATTGCATTATATAAATCCATTCTTATTAAGAGCACAAACGGAAATTTCAGAGCCAAATTATCACGTTAAAAACTTTTCCCATAAAAGTTTTGGTCACATTGCATTCTGGGAAACTTCAGAAAATTGCCTTATTTTCTCATAAAATTAATAGTAGATCAAATATAAATGCATAACTTAATAAATTACCTTTTTAATTTTCAGCACACACATAGCATCATTCCTGAGGTTAGGTTGTCAAAAAATTATGGAAAAATTAAGCTTTGTGTCAAAATGTGAAATCTGAATGGATACTTATGCTGAATCTACAAACCTTTGTCAAAAAGCCCTTGAAACTAAACATAATTCAGAATTCAAAATTTAAAAAAATTACGTAACACCTCTAACAGTCTGAAACATTACCTCATAAAGCAATAGATATATTTATAAAAATGTATTACATGTACTCTAATTTAAATAGAGACTATATATGAGTTCTTATCAGACAACTGGTTTGCAGCCAAAATAATTTGGGGAAAAAAAGGTTTTCAGGAAATTTTGGAGTTTGGAATCATGGATAAGGAATTGTGAACCTACTTCTGCCCCTTTCTTCTTCCCTCACTTGTTTTCATAGAAAGCTCAGCGCTGATGGAGAAAGCTGCAACCACAGGGCAAAATGGTTTCGTTATATATCGATAATCATGATGCTCAAAGGAGACCTTGAAACTATCTTAGCATTTCTATCAATTTTCTCTTGTGTCTCATCAAAATTCAACCAAATTTTTCTTTTAGTCTTTGGTAGATGACTTCATGTTGTAATTTACACTGAAAATAAAAGCCATTTGGTAGAGAATTTCTCATTTTTCTGATATCAAACCTGACTCACTTACTATAGTAAAAGGATTTCCCATACATACACCTTTTGTTTGAGGATACTTGCACCAGGTGCTTGAGATTCTAGCCCCTGCTACCTTCCCAGAATCCCCACACTATGTATTAGCTTTTTCTTGTATTGAACAGGGTAATTCTTAATTTTCTGTTTTTCATTATTGGATGGGTGATGATGAGCTAGCTAGCACTGGAACACTGGAAGATAAAATAAAATCAAGTTTGTTTATGTGTTTGTGAGCTATTAAGTAATTGTTGTATAGATAAATTATTTCGTGCATAAGTTATCTATGAAAGTTATTGAAGCTTTGGACAAGGGTGAAATTAACACTTTTGAGAATGTAGAGTGAAAAGGAAAGAGGACTTAGTGACAGGAAGAACAGATACTTTCAAAAGAAACAGAAAAGAATAGTCAGCTAGGGTGAAATCCAAGACACCATAATTCATACTGAAATTAGAGAAAACTGGCCAGAAATTTGACATAAAGGCAAAATTAAAGCTGTAGAACTGTAACTGGAGAGAAATGAGAGGAATATGTAGGCATTGTTTTCTTAATCCTTTTTGTGTGGGAACACATTGTATTATATAATTATGAATGAGTTTCTTCCAGGGGACTAATGCACTCCTAATTATGATTTCCTTCATTCAACCAATAAACTTTTTGAGTCCTAGGTTCTCTGTTAGGATGGGGAACTGAAGTTGATTAAGATATACTCAATGGTCTCAAAATGCAGAGTCAAATGCAGAACTTGGTATCTGGTAATTGTTATAGGATCTTGTTACCATATCTTTATGATTATAGGGGAGTAAAGATCAAAGACATCTTTAAAAAATTAAGAACAATATAGTTTTTTAAAACAATTTATTGTGATTAATGATAAAATTGAAGACACCTTTGAAATTAGTGAATGAGTGAGGTAAGTATCATAAAGACTGTAAATCACTCTAGTTATCTAAAAATGGTCACTGAATAAACAGACTGCAAAACCTCAGATTTTTGCTTTTAAACTTATGCAGTTCAGGGCATCTGATATGGTTTTGCTGTGTCCCCACCCAAATCTCATTTGAATGGTAGCTGCCATAGTTCCCAGATATTGTGGGAGGGACCTAGTGGGACATAATTGAATGATGGGAACAATTTGCCCCGTATTATTCTCATGGTAGTGAGTAAGTCTCACAAGATCTGGTGGTTTATAAGGAGAAACCCCTTTCATTTGGTTCGCTTTCTCTCTGTTGCCTGGGCCATGTAAGTCATGCCCTTCACCTTCTGCCTTCTGCCATGATCGTGAGGCCTCTCTAGCCACATGAAACTGTGAGCTTAGTAAACTTCATTTCTTTATATATTACCCAGTCTCGGGTATGTTTTTATCAGCAGCATGAAAACAGACTAATATTAACATCTTCCTTCTTAATATACTATTTTTGGTAAATAGTAGGCTCATCAATAAGTGTTTTCTCCATATTCTCACCATAAAAATCACATTTTGAGCTAAAATATCACATTACGATCAGAGGAATCAATATCATGACACAGACAAAGCACTTCTAATGTGCTATATATTCTGACATTTTCCAGTGCATCTGTGGGATAGTCTAACAAACTAAAAATGCTGTTTATCTTCCCTCACCTTGGGCTCATTTAATATTGTGCTACAAGCAAAGACAATTTCAGGAGAGTTATTGTATATGAATTTATCTCTGGTTTCTCGAGTGTTCAACATTTATGTTATAATTTATTTTTCACTGGAACAGATCTTTTGGATTTGAAGCTTTCTGGAGTAAGTGACATCAGAAGATGGGTTTCCTTTTCTGTTATCTTTAAGGAAGGATAATTATCATGTAATATATGATGTGTTTATGGTTTTCTTTGGATGTTATCTAACCTAAAAAGTGAGTGATCAGCATGAAGCAAAGCAGATGGTGAAGTATCTGGTTTGTGTCTGAAAGCAAGTATATCAGAGGGCTGTAAAGTCCTGAAGTGTGAGCCAGTTGTCATGCTCACTGGCATTTGGAAAAGAGGCCCTCTAAACCTGAAATAATGAACAGACATTTATTTGGGAAGTTTGAGAATAGAAAATTTATGACAAAAATATTATCTTTCACATGCCTTTCATTTGGATTGGTTTGCATTTTACATAAACACACACATACACACTTAGATAAAAACACAGAGACTGCAATGGATTGATTATATCAAATTTAAAATATAGGACATTTAAACTTTAGTTACCATGAATTAGAAGTTTTATAGAAATTAATGTTGGATTTGCTTTTAAAGTTGATATGGATTTCATTTTGTGGTTACATTTTTAAGTTCCTTGGACTGGAACCGTGTTTTATAGACTTTGGCATAGAACTCTCCATGAATACACATCTCTGACCCAATTTCAATATTGAATTATAATGATCTATTTGTGTGTCCGCCCTCTCACTAGGAACCCTTGAGAGTTTCATCTTTATCTCATTGTTGTATCCTGACACCTTATGCGTGCCATGGTACACAGTGTCGTCAATAAGAGTTCTCATTAAAAAGAGTTGTTTATGCATTTATTTTTAATAAATATTAAGCAAATATATCAATGGTCACCTTCCAATTTACAAGGTATTTTCCATGTCTTATAGTATCTGGAATGAGAATATGTAGCCTAGATTTTATTTTAACTGCCATTTTTGCAGTGCTTTTATCGTATCAAATTCTAAAATAAACCTGAAATCAGTTATTTTATAGTTACATTAAGCTTTATATATGTTTACGTATATTACCAAGTCAGAGGGTATATAGAGAGCTATTAATTCATTAAAAAGCACATTTATAATTTTATTTTGAGAAACAATATATTATACATTATGAACTTTCTTCAATACATTTCTTATGACGAGTGAGAAAACTAAATCTCACGATTTTCTATTTAAAGTTGAGCTATCTTAAAAACTACTGTATCGCTAAATATAGCAACAGGAAAGATACTAGTGAATTCAAACCGTGGAGCTGAACTTATGTCTAATCAGAATGATTATGCCCTGTCTCAAAATGCCTTCCCAGATGACACTTCCAGATGATTTGCAGTACCTTCCAAGAATTGTTTTCTAACTGAGGTATCTTAAATGCATTTACATGCACAAATATTTAACAAACTGCCTGATTACAACATTACAACAACATTACACCCGTGTAATCACCACCCAGAGCAAGATACAGAAGATTTTAAATACGTTAGAGGGGTCCCATGTGTTTCCTCCTACTCAGTACTCCTCTCCAGAATAGCTACTTCCTGGCCAACAAGGTGAAATCCTGTCTCTACTAAAAATACAAAAATTAGCTAGGTATGGTGGTGCATGCCTGTAGTCCCAGCTTCTCAGGAGGCTGAGGCAGGAGAATTGCTTGAACTCGGGAGGCCTATGTTGCCTCTGCACAGCTTGATGACAGAGTGAGACTCCATCTCAAAAATAATTAATTAATCCATTCTGTTGTATGCAGCAATAATTTATTCTTTCCCATTTTCTGCTTAAAATTCCATTCTATACTAGCAGTATATGCCACAGTATGTTTACTTGTCACATTATTCATGGATATTCAAAATGTTTCCAGTTTTGTATACAATGAATATGAATAAACTCTGTTATGAGCATTCTTATGCATATATTTTAATGAATGTTAAGTACTCATTTTGGTTAGGTACTACTCAAAAGTGAAATAGCCAGAACATAGAAAATAATACCAAATTTTTATCAAAGTGATTGTATCAATTTATCCTCTCATGAGAACTGTAAAAATTCTAGGTATGTCATATAGTTGTTGACATTTGATATTGCTAGTTTTATTTTAGCCTTTTTTGTGGATGTGTCTTAGTCTGTGGTTTTATTTTGCATTTTTCTGATGACTAATTACACTGATAACCTTTTGTCTGCTTTCTGGTTTTATGTTATCTCATTTTGTGCAGCGTTTGTTCAAATTTTTCATCTCTTAACTGTATTTTTTTTGTCTTTTTCTTATTTACTTATAAGAGCTCTCTATGTATTATAGATACTATTTCTTTGTCAAATTTATATGCTGCAAATATTTTCTTTCAGTCTGTCATTTTTCTTTTCACTTTTTAAATGGCGGTTTTCAGGGAACAGAGTTTAGTTGTAGTTAAGACCAGTTACTGGTAACTGTAATAAGGCCCAATTTATCATTATTTAAAAAAATCATGTATGGCATATTTAGAAATCTTATGTATTCATGTATATGGACTTTTTTAAAATACAGAAATATCTGGCCGTGCATAGCATCCCACGCCTATAATCCCAGTACTCTGGGAAGCCAAGGTAGGTGGATCACCTCCGGTAAGGAGTTCAAGACAGGCCTGGCCAACATGGTGAAACCCTGTCTCTACTAAAACATGCAAACAAACAAACAAACAAACAAACAAATCAACCACAAAATTTAGCAGGGAAAGGTGGGCCTGTAGTCCCAGCTACTTGGGAGGCTGAGGCAGAAAAATTTCTTGAATCTGGGATGCAGAGGTTGCAGTCAGCTGAGATTGTGCCCTGCACTCCAGCTTGGGGACACAGTGAGACTATGTCTCAAAAACAAAACAAAAGCAAAAAACAAAATCAAACAAAAAATGCAGGTATATACAATTGGCCCAGTACAATTTTTGCATATATGCTGAATAAAGAAATAAAATATTAATACATGCAAAACATAAATGAGTTTATAAAGTATTATACTAAGTTAAAGGAGGAAGCACAAAAGACTACATACTGAATGATTTCATTTCTATGTAATTCTAAAAAGAGAAAAACCAGGACTTTAAAATACAGAACAGTGCTTTTCAGGGACCAAAGCATGAAGGAGGGGATGGATTGCAAAGGGCCATGTAAGAATTTTTGTAGTGATGGGGATATGCTGTGTCATGTTGCAGTGTAGACTGCATGACTGTACACATTAGTTAAAACTTTGAAGTATGCATTTCAAATTGGTGCGTTTTATTTTAAAGCAGCAATACTTGCAAAAGAACAGCCCAGGGCATGAACTTTGTCATTATTTTCTAATTTTTGAGTATTTTTTAACATCCAATTCAGCTAGAGTAAGTGGCAAATGTAGAATAAATATCACTATTGCCAACAATTAACCTAAGGAATGAGAAAGTTAAGGTTGTCTAAGATAACACAGCTAATATGTGACAAAATGTGAATTTGAACCTTGGACATACCTTATACAAAGGACTCAAGTCATTGAATACTAGGTGATTTTTGTAAATAGATATTATACCTTGATGGATACATTTTTTGCACCATTCTATTTGTAAAAATAAGCTATTAGTTATATAGTATAGAAAAATGACTTAGTTCCCTTGTAACAGTAAATATTGTTGAATTTTAGCTGGGCTAAGAACAAGAATATTGGAGAATTGAATATCTGCTTTTATGGATCCATGAAATTTATTGTTCAGATAGATTATTTTGATTTTTTTTGTGTGTGTTAAACTTAAGCCTCATTAATGTGGAGTTATCTAATTTTAAACAACAATTGATTTTTAAAAGTCATCAGCATTTTTCAATTCAAAACAGCTATAATAGTAAAAATTACAATGTTCATATAATAATTTATCTCCTAAACCTCCAATGTCTACAAAAATATATACTCAACCTGTAATTATAGCAGGGCTATCTCTGGTCAGTTGTAAACTCATCGGTAGTGTCTCTGCAGGTCTAAGAATGAATATATCTTTTGAAAATTATAAATAACATATTTAACATTGGGATAAAACATATATTTTTATATTTCTAAAAGCCTGACACCATGTTAAAAGATGTGTGAGTTGTGGGGTTTGTCTGTTTTTTTTTATTTTTTTATTTTTTTTATTTTTTTCCTTTCCTGGCTTAAATGCAGTATTTCTGGCTTTATTATATAATTTTTATTTATTTCTTTATTTTATTATTATACTTTAGAGACAGGATCTTGTCTGGTACCAAGGCTGGAGTGCAGTGGCACTACTGTAGCTCACTGTGGCTTGGAACAACTGAGCTCAAGCAATCCTGCTGTCTCAGTGTCCTGAGTACCTAGGACTATAGGTATGCACTGCCACATCCAGCTAATGAAAAAAATTGTTTCTTTTTCTGTAGAGATGTGGTCTTTCTATGTTGCCCAAATTGGTTCTGAACTCCTGGACTTAAGTGATCCTCCTGTCTGGGGCTCCCAAAGCAGTCTGTTTGTTTCTTTGTTTGTTGTTGTTGTTTAATAACTAAAAAGGAGCTGCCTAAGTTTCTTCCAAGTCTCAAGGGAAAGTTTTATTGCTGAATAACAAACATTTCAAGTATTAGCCTATAACTATTTCTTCCTTTTTTTTTGTTTTTGAAACAGAGTCTTGCTTTGTCATCTAGGCTGGAGTATAGTGAGGCAATCTATGCTCACTGCAAACTCCAAGTTCCAGGTTCAAGTGATTCTCTTGCCTCAGCCTCCCAAGTAGCTGGGATTACAGGCACCTGCCACACCATGCCTGGCTATAGAACTATTTTTTTAATGCCTTAATTACATAAACTGTTTTAAAATAGTTGTAGCCAAAGATTAAAAAAATTATAGGAGAAAAACTACTGCATTGTATCTGGTAATTAAAGGGTAATGTTAGAAGTATATATTTTAAATCTTTATTAGAAAGCATTTATTGAGTGCTTATGATGCTTTTTCAGAAACGCGTTGTGATGGTTAAGTGTCAGCTTGGCTGGGTTATGTTGCCCAGATGTTTCGTTAAGCACCAGTCTAGTTATTGCTGTGAAGCTATTTTTCAGATATGATTAACATTTAAATCAGTAGACTTTGAGTAAAGCAAATTCCCCTACGTAATGTGGGTGGGTCTCCTATAGTCATTTGAAGGCCTTAAGAGCAAAAACAGGATTCCTGAATAAGGAATTCTCCTTCAGAATGAAATAATAGAAACTCTCCTTGTGTTCTAGCCTGCTGTCCTTTGTAATTTAGACTTAAGGTTGCCACATCAACTCTTACCTGAATTTTTAGCCTTCTGGTCTGCTCTACAGATGACAGGCTTGCCAGCCCCCACAGTCACATGAGCCAATTCCTTAAAACAAATCCGTCTTCAGCAACCTCTCGTCTCTCTTTCTCTCTCTATAACTCCAGCTATCTATGTTAATTTATATGCACACATATATATCCTTTTAATTTTGTTTTTAAAAAAATGCTAACTAATATGCTTACCCAGACATGATTTTCTCCAGACCAATTTCAAGGCTTTTCTCAGCATGTAGGTGTCCTCACATCCAAACTTGCATCGTGAAGGACATGAAGCGGTTTTCTGGAACTGATGATATCACTAAATGTTAGGTAACTGATTTTGGAATGTGAACTTTCTGACTTTTGTTGCTAAATTGAGGGTATTTAGGTGATAGAATCGTGACTGGAGGTTGGCTCATTAGTCATCATGAGAACAGCAGATTTTCTTGGAATTCTATGATGTTAATGGAAAAATCCTTTCAGTTAATTGACTCATCAATGTATCAGGTACAATGCTGGTCATTTAAAAAACTATATCCTTAGTTCTTCCAAAACATGGGATGGGTGGGGTATGGTGGCTCATGCCTGTAATTCCAAAACTTTGGGAGGCTGAGGTGGATGGATCAGGAGTTTGAGACTAGTCTGGCCAACATGGTGAAACCCCGGCTCTACTAGAAATACAAACATTAGCAAGGGCATGGTGGTAGATGCCTGGAATCCTAGTTACTCGGGAGGTTGAGACAAGAATCACTTGTACCCAGGAGGTGGAGGTTGCAGTGAGCCGAGATCATGCCACTGCACCCCAGCCTGGGCTACAGAGTAAGACTTTGACTCAAAAAAGCAAAAAGAAAAAAAAAATGATGGAGTGAAGGTGTGAGCATTGCCATTTTATACGTGTTACTTAACAAAGGTCAAGTGACTGGTTGGTGGTACAGTACAGGAGAGAACATGTAAACCATGTAGACAGACTTGCTCCTAAAACCTGTTCTCATCCATTGCAAAATGTTCACTTGTCATGGTAGTTGAAGAGACACACTGTGTTATGGCAATACAGTTCAATCTACTAGAAAGTCCAGAGATATTGAAAAATTCCTGACTTAAAATGTAGGAAAGTAACTTTTAGATTTCTTTATCTCTGGTGAAAAATGTATAAGCTCAGGTTTCTAAAGGAAAGCAGATTAGTGGTACTAAGCAAAATCAGACTGTGTGCCCAAAAGAAAATAAGGATATTCTGACAGATAAAGGTATTTTGTTTTATATATGTAATGCCATATAAGTACAAATTGTGGTTTTAGAAAGCATAAGTTGAACAATTTCAGAAATTAATTATTTCAGAAATAGCACTTTGTCTCACATTTTTGGTCTGAAACCAGGAATTTTACTTCCCTACAAGCATCTATCATTTGTTCATTCATTCAATATTCAACTCAAATCAAACATTCAAAAATATGTTTTGGAATTATATAGAAGAATTTCTGCTTCTAATTGTGTTTATTTTTCATGCAATAAAAATGTCATCAATTATAAAGTATCAAAAAGAATTAGTCTTACGATCTTTCAGAGAGACACAGATTATATTTCTAGGTGGCTTTGCACTTATTGACTTTATGGATATATACTATGCAATATCTCATAAACTAACAGAATATGCTTTGGGTTTAATCACTTCTAAACTCCATGGCATATGTAAATACTTATAAAAAAAGCATTGGCAACAAAAGCCAAAATAGACAAATGGGACCTAATCAAACTCCACAGCTTCTGCACAGCAAAAGAAACAGTCACTAGAGTGAATCAGCAAACATCAGAATGGGAAAAAATCTTTGCAGTTTACCCATCTGACAAAGGGCTGATATCCAGAATTTACAAAGAACTCAAACAGATTTACAAGAAAAAAACAAATAAACCCATTCAAAAATGGGCAAAGGATATGAACAGACACTTTACAAAAGAAGACATACATGAGGCCAACAAACATATGAAAAAATGCTCATCATCACTGGTCATTAGAGAGATGCAAATCAAAACCACATTGAGATACCATCTCACGCCAGTTAGAATGGCAATCATTAAAAAATCTGGAGACAACAGATGCTGGAGAGGATGCGGAGATATAGGAACACTCTTACACTGTTGGTGGGAGTGTAAATTAGTTCAACCATTATGGAAGACAGTGTGGCGATTCCTCAAGGACCTAGAAATAGAAATTCCATTTGACCCAGCAATCCCATTACTGGGTATATATCCAAAGGACTATAAATCATTCTACTATAAGGACACATGCACATGAATGTTCATTGCAGCACTGTTTACAATAGCAAAGTCCTGGAACCAACCCAAATGCCCATCGATGATAGACTGGACTGGGAAAATGTGGCACATATACACCATGGAATATTATGCAGCAATTAAAAATGATGAGTTTTTGTTTTTTGTAAGGACATGGATGAATCTGGAGAACATGATTCTCAGCAAACTGACACAAGAATAGAAAAGGAAATACCACATATTCTCACTCATAGACGGGTGAGAAAAATGAGAACACATGGACACAGGGAAGGGGGTACTACACACTGGGGTCTATTGGTGGGAATAGGGGAGGGACAGCGGGGGGGTGGAGCTGGGGAGGGATAGCCTGGGGAGAAATGCCAAATGTGGGTTAAGGGGAGGAAGGCAGCAAAACACACTGCCATGTGTGTACCTATGCAACTATCTTGCACGTTCTGCACATGTACCCCAAAACCTAAAATGCAATAAAAATTAAAAAAAAAATGGTTAAAAATTTATACTGGTTTACTTTATATCCATGATTAGTTTATCACCAAGTCCTTGGTTTCATGCTTCTATTACATATTTATTTAAAATCATAGTCACACAAGTCTTTGTACCTCTTGTTGCCTTCTTGGTTATCTGCTTCTAAATTTTTACATAAAGTCTATTGTCATGTCAACCTATTGCATTTATCAAAGACCATTTACTAATCCTAGGTAATAAAAAAATCAGGTATTGACAAATAATCCTTCACGAAGATTTCAGTCTCTCCACTTACATGATATATAAATCTACCAGTTTTGCTCATTGTATTAATTTGCAATAAAACCCAACAATTAGAGGCAATTATTTATTATTTAAAGCAAATTATGAGACCAGACAAAAGATGAAAAGTGAGAAAAAACAGCAAGAAATGCCATAACTTCATCCCTAAGAGTGGCCTATTTTAGATTTATATACACAATTAGCCTGTTTTCCTTATCTTATTCTTTATTTTGCTTAACTCTTTCTTGATAAGGGAATGACTTAGTCACCACTCTTTCTGCTTCCATGTGGCCTCTTTTTAATTCCTTGTCTCTTTATTTTTTATTTTTTTGATGGAGTCTTGTTCTATGACCAGGCTGGAGTGCAGTGGCACGACATTGCCTCATTTCAACCTCCACCTCCTGGATTCAAGCTATTCCTCTACCTCAGCCTCCTAACTAGCTTGGACTACAGGTGCACACCATCATGTCTGGCTAATTTTTTGTATTTTAGTAAAGACAGGGTTTCACCATGTTGACCAGGATGGTCTCAATCTTCTGACCTTGGGATCTGCCTATCTCAGCCTCCCAAAGTGCAGGGATTACAGGCATGAGCTACTGTGCCTGGTCCATCTGTTTCTTAAAAAGAGGATGAGATATTTGACTGGCGTATTGGGGAAACCAAATCAGCCTCTTCCATTGTGGATCCCAGCCTACTTGCAAGATGTAGGGCTTAGTCTAGTCTATTGTCTACCATTCGAGGCCTGTTTTTGAGGATTAGATGTGTTACTGAACAACTGAGCCAGCCAGTCTATTCTTCTAGATCTAAACCTGTGCTTTCCATTAAGCATTAAAATTAATACCCTCAATAAACTCGGTATTGATGGAATGTATCTCAAAATAATAAAAGCTATTTACGACAAACCAACAGCCAATATCATACTGAATGGGCAAAAACTGGAAGCATTCCCTTTGAAATCTGGCACTAAACAAGGATGCCCCCTCTCACCACTCCTATTCAACATAGTACTGGAAGTTCTAGCCAGAGCAATCAGGCAAGAAAAAGAAATAAAGGGTATTCAAATAGGAAAGGTGGAAGCCAAATTGTCTCTATTTGCAGACGACATGATAGTATACCTAGAAGACCCATCACCTCAGCCCAAAAACTCCTGAAACTGATAAGCAACTTCAGCAAAGTCTCAGGATATAAAATCAATGTGCAAAGATCACAAGCATTCCTATACACCAATAACAGACTTAAAGAGAGCCAAATCAAGAATGAACTGCCATTCACAATTGCTACAAAGAGAATAAAATACCTAGGAATACAACTTACAAGGAACGTAAGGGACCTCTTCAAGGAAAACTACAAACCACTGCTCAACAAAATAAGAGAGGACACAAACAGATGGAGAAACATTCCATGTTCATGGTTAGGTAGAATCAATATCGTGAAAATGGCCATACTGCCCAAAGTAATTTACAGACTCAGTGCTATCCCCATCAAGTGACCATTGAATTTCTTCACAGAACTGGAGAAAACCACCTTGAACTTCATATGGAACCAAAAGAGAGCCCGCATAGCCAAGTCAATTCTAAGCAAAAAGAACACAGCAGGAGGCATCACACTACTGGACTTCAAATTATACTACAAGGCTACAGTAATCAAAACAGCATGGTACTGGTACCAAAACGGAGATATAGACCAATGGAACAGAACAGAGGCATCGGAGGCAACACAACTTATCTACAACCATATAATCTTTGATAATCCTGACAAAAACAAGCAATGGGGAAAGGACTCCCTGTTTAATAAATGGCGTTGGGAAAACTGGCTAGCCATGTGCAGAAAGCAGAAACTGGACCCCTTCCTGACACCTTCACTAAAATTAACTCCAGATGGATTAAAGACTTAAACGTAAGACATGGCACCATAAAAACCCTAGAAGAAAATCTAGGCAAAACCATTCAGGACATAGGAGTAGTCAAGGACTTCATGACCAAAACACCAAAAGCATCGTCAACAAAAGCCAAAATAGACAAATGGGACCTAATCAAACTCCACAGCTTCTGCACAGCAAAAGAAACAGTCACTAGAGTGAATCGGCAACCATCAGAATGGGAAAAAGTTTTTGCAGTTAACCCATCTGACAATGGGCTGATATCCAGAATTTACAAAGAACTCAAACAGATTTACAAGAAAAAAACAAGCCCATTCAAAAATGGGCAAAGGATATGAACAGACACTTTACAAAAGAAGACATGCACGAGGCCAACAAACATATGAAAAAATGCTCATCGTCACTGGTCATTAGAGAGATGCAAATCAAAACCACATTGAGATACCATCTCACGCCCGTTAGAATGGCAATCATTAAAAAATCTGGAGACAACAGATGCTGGAGAGGATGTGGAGAAATAGGAACACTTCTACAATGTTGGTGGGAGTGTAAATTAGTTCAACCATTGTGGAAGACAGTGTGGCGATTCCTCAAGGACCTAGAAATAGAAATTCCATTTGACCCAGCAATCCCATTACTAGGTATATATCCAAAGGACTATAAATTGTTCTACTATAAAGACACACGCACACGAATGTTCATTGCAGCACTGTTTACAATAGCAAAGACCTGGAACCAACCCAAATGCCCATCGATGATAGACTGGACTGGGAAAATGTGGCACATATACACCATGGAATATTATGCAGCAATAAAAAATAATGAGTTCGTGTCCTTTGTAGGGACGTGGATGAATCTGGAGAACATGATTCTCAGCAAACTGACACAAGAATAGAAAATGAAATACCACATATTCTCACTCATAGGCAGGTGATGAACAATGAGAACACATGGACACAGGGAAGGGAGCACTACACACTGGGATCTATTGGGAGGAATAGGGGAGGGACAGTGGGTGGGGGAAGTGGGGGAGGGATAGCATGTGGAGAAATGCCAAATGTTGGTGAAGGGGAGGAAGGCAGCAAAACACACTGCCACGTGTTTACCTATGCAACTATCTTGCATGTTCTGCACATGTACCCCAAAACCTAAAATATAATAAAAAATAGTTAATTAAAGTAATGCTGTATTTTGACCTTCATTTTTGTGATTCCTGTGTCTACACCACAATTGATTCTGAATCCAAGTGATTTGTTGTTGCTCCACCAAGTCCCAATATTTTTCTCTTGCATTTTCAGTCTTTACCTTTCCATTGATTCCATCTTCCACTGTCTGCAAATGAAAGTAAGTCTGCTGAAGCTTACTGCTGATCCTGCTCTTTTCCTTCTATCTTTTTCATACCCTTAGCATGAAACCTCTCAAAATGTACTCTGTATTTGTTCTTTTGGTGGTTCCCCCTCCTACTCCTCCAATGTCATTGAAACTACTTTAGGAAAGGCTTTAAACACTATCCAAATCCTGTATCATTTTATTAGTTATCAGCTTCCTAGATAAAAGCAGGTTTAATTTGGTTATAGCCTTTCTGATAGCCAAATGAAAAATAGTATGTTCAATTATATAAGGGTTGTGGTTCTGAGCACTACAGTCTAAAGCCAGATTCCCATTTGCAGCTTTCTGAAGAGATCCCTGAAATGTGATGGACTATGTCTTTGCTTGAGTAAATGGACTAACTCCTAACTCCTTGTAGAGTCTTTTGATAAAGATGAGGAAAAAGCAGTCAGTGAAGGAGATTCTTCATGTGTAGTTTCTTCATTGACATAAGTAAGAGATTAGAATATTGAAAGAACTAGATTTTTAAAAAGGGATGATCAAGTAATTATTCCATAGTCCCTCTCTCTCAGACAGATTTTTCAGATTTTCCTCAGTGAAATAAACAGGAGTATCTTGATTTTGTTCCTCTGAGTAAAGGTAATTTAACATGCTTTAGAATTTCAGAAATGCACATTTCTTTCTAATTCCTCTTGGAATACTTTCTGAATGTTCAGTGATTTGTTTTATGTCTCCAGCACCTCACACTCAAAAAATTCATAGAGAAATTTCACTTGTGTCTCTCTTTATTCTAAAACAGCTTATGTTCACATCTTTAAGGGAAGCATGAAATTTAATATTTCAGTCATTGTTGATGTTCATTCATTTTTTTCCCTATGAAGTGCTAAAAGCACATGCTTGCTTGACAGCTACAGATGTGATGGTTTTGAAAAGGCAGATACTGAGTTTTAAAAAGCTGAGAATTTGGTAGGTGTGAGGGTAATGGAGAATCTTAAATAATTCTTGTCAGGAAGAGGGTAAACCAAGTTAAAAGAAGGTAGTGAGGGATAGCTTAGACCAGCTGCTGTAGCTGAAGTGAAGAAATATTTCTTTCCATGTTTCTGTGGGTGGTTTTTCTAGAGTTCATATTTTGGAGTCTCCATATATTATATGTATGTAAATATGAGGTTGTGGCTATAAGAACAAAACACCGAAGATGTTTATGGGATAACAATGAGTCTGGAGGAGCAAAACGAGAGTCTTGGATGTCATTGGTGGCAGAACTCTCCAGTTTTATGCGGTTTTAGGACCAAACCATATTGGTATGAGCCACATGAATTTGTTTGAATGTCCTGCTACATCTGTCTTGGAAATCTTCAGCAAAGATGAATGTTGAATTGGAGATTCATGGCTATACCACTGTTTGTCTATGACTAAAACAAAAAATGAAGAATATACCTTATTTATACTTAGAAGACATCAAAATTGGACTCATACACAATTTTCTTGAATTTAATGTGATCTTAAATGTTATCTCTTTGATTCTGTGAAACTACAGCAATACCATTTTGACAGGTCTCACAGGAACTCACTAGTTATCCATCTTCCAGTTGCCATACACAAAAAAATGAAATATCCACTGGAAATAAACCTAATCATCTGGTAACATCTTTATTAGAAAAAACCAAACAACTAAACAACTGTTAAAAAAAACACAAAAACTTCAGCTGAATTAAATTTAAAGGAGTTTAATTGAGCAATGAATGATTCATGAATGGAGCAATCCCCAGAATCACAGCAGATTCAGAGAGACTCTAAGGATGCCTCATGAAGGGAACAAATGTATAGACAAAAAAAGGCAAGTGATGTAGAGAAATAGGCAGTGAGGTACAGAAACAGCTGGATTGGTTACACGTTGGCATTTTCCTTATTTGAACACTGTTTGAACACTCAGCAGTCTATGAGTGGTTGAAGTATGGCTGCTGAGATTGGCTAAAACTCAGCTTTTGTTATGGGTACATACTCCTAAGTTAGGTTTTGAATCTTTTCTGCTTACTAAGCTAGATTATAGTTTGTCTGTGGACTCCTTCCCTGGGTGTATTAGTTTGCTTTAATGCAACAAAACCAAAACAATAATAAATAACAGCAGCAAATGTAAATATTCTTAACATTCCCAAAGCTGTTGATATAATTAAATCATCTTATGAAATTATTTAAATTATTGACTGAAGTTGGTGGTTTTTAAAAATAAATGTATCGACTTTGTGGATTCTTCTCTAAAAAAGCAATAGTTTGGCACATTATATTTTCTAAAATGAAACCTTACTCTCTAAGTTGGAGTTTATAACAAAACTGGATTTTGTGTTACTAGTCATACTTCACTGCTTGTTTTGTTTTTTAAATAAATATATTGTCTAGAAGTTGATGGAGTCAAAAGAAAAAGTTGAATGACTAGAGGCAAAACAAATATATTCATCAGATATTATGATATTGCTGTGGGAAAAGGTTTATAATCTATATTTAGGTTTATTTCAACTGGGAAAGAGTGACTGACTATGCTTCTAGATTTCTTCCTACCATAAAGTTTCATAGAAAAAAATAGCAGTTATTTAAATCAATATAACTTGAATCTGATTTCTTTAACTTTATTAATATGTCTCAAGAAAAAGTAAACTATTGACCAATTCTCGGGATATTAATGAGTCTGTTGACAGCAGTCGATTTCAAAACAATTCCAATTCACCCATCAGCCAAATGAGAGGAGCTAATTCAAATACCTTGGTATTTGAGGATTTGGGAAAGATTTGGAAAATTTGATTGAACTTTGTTTCCTTTACCCTTTTCTTATTCTTTAAAGCACTGAAAATTTTTTTGTTAGGTGCCAAATTCTTGGGGAAAATTCACTTTGTATCACACATGCACATGATTTCTAATCAGCTTGAACCCTCTAGGGATTGCAATATTTATAAATAAAAATAAAACCGTTGTTACAGCTCATTCTTCTTTTCCATGATGTGTAACTTTTTGCTTCTTGGCTAGAATTAACAACAATTCACTCAGGCTTCTCTTATGTAACTGTCATTTTATTGAACTGATGGCTCAGAAAGTTTTCCCTTTATGTGGTGAGGTTTAATTCTGTTTGATTAGTTCCTCTGCAAAGATTTCTTGGAGGTTTTGAATGTTCTCCTGTAATCAAAACCTTAAAAAAATTTTGCTGATAAATCACAAAACAGAAATCCAGATTATCAATAAACTATTGAAATAATAAGATTTAATTTTATTCAACATTAGTAATCTTACTATATATTTTGGTGATCAGAGATATAAAATTAAATAAGATCTCTTGGGAATTAAAATTAATTTTTTAAGAGAATCCATTTCTTTTGCAAATAACTCCTCCAGGACAAAATGAAAATGTGGATTTATACTTATTAGGGATTTTAGGAATGTTAAAAGTTATTGTCATTGGCTTCATAGTTTACCAGCTTTCCATAAATAAAATTAACTCTATGGAAGCCAAGATATGGAAATAAAGTCATTTCATATAGTTAAGAACATGGGATCAAGAGTTATAGTCTTGAGGCCTAATTCTGTCTTCATCACTTACCGGCTGTGTGACTTTAGGTACTTTAACTTCCTTGTGTTTCCACTGTTTTTATTCCAAAAAATGGCCTATCTTTTAGAGTTTAATAATTAAATGAGATAATACAGGTTCCTGGAGTATGATAAACCTCAACTGTTATTATTGCATGAAAAGCTAACTGAAATTGTTACTATTTTCAGTAGGTGACATACCAAATTTTTAGCTTTGCCAACATAAGCATAATATATTCATATGGATAGCAATTTATTTTTTCATCTAACCTTCACAATAACTCTGAGTTGTAATAAATATTATCTATTAGACTCCTGATATCTTAGTGCATCATACAATGACTTTATGTCAAGAATATTAGAAATTTTAGTCACAGACAAGCTATAGCTATTCACTGAGCACTACGTATAAAACAATATGTTTTAAAAAGATATTTTAATATCGATTAGGTATTTGAGCACATCCTTTTGCAAAAGCCATTAACACATATATCTTTTTAAATGTCTCAAAGTATTGAGGAGTAGATTAGCCAGTGGGGAGCAACTGGGACAAAATTGTAGGGGAAGCATGTATCCAGATATGTGAACAGGCACATAGAAATAAATCCACTTTTTTTCTCAAGGGCATCGAACAATCTAAGCAGATTCGGGTTTCATATTTGTGGCCTTGAATAATCAAGATCTTGAACCCATTAAGGTGGAAAATGTAGTAAAAGTCAAGGTCTTGGACACATCAAGGTGGAAAATGTACTAAAGACCCTCCCATCATTAAGCTGGGTCATTAAAGAGTTACAAGCTTAGGGCATATGGGAGCTCAGGAGCCAAAAAAAAAAAAAAAAAAAAAAAAGGTAGAAAACAGTTCCTGAAGTTTTGCATTCTCAGAGATGAGTGTTCTCAGTATTCTCAAACTCTGAACTTGAAGTGAAGAATTCTCAGGCCGATAGTGTACCCAGAAGCAAAGCCAAATTATCTTGAGGAGGACAACTTCATCTAGTCCTTAAAGAGTACTGTAAATATTCTTTTTTTAAAATGGACATGTGCTTCTACGACAACTGAGTACACAATAAAACAAAATATCATGAGCAAGAAACAGCAGGAAAAAAAGAAGAAACAAAATATATAGATCTGCATGTATTTCAAATGTAGTGATTACGGATAATAAAACTTCACTATTCTTACTCTTTTAAAGAAATGAAAAAAACTAGCTTTAAAATCTGGAAGAAATGGGAAATATGAAATGAAGCATAGCAGACAGGGAAAAATTCAAATTTAATTTCTGGAAATAACAGAAAAATCTCAATGGTTTGATTGAACAGAATAGTACAATTAAAGAGATAATTAGTAATCTAGGATCTATATCCAGAATGGTGCACATGGAGCCAAAAAAGATGGAAAATATGAAAATGAGGTTAAGAGAAGGAAGTTGTGAATATGCTTCAACATGTTTAATTGGTCTTTAAGAA
This sequence comes from Saguinus oedipus, assembly GCA_031835075.1. Classification (NCBI taxonomy): domain Eukaryota; kingdom Metazoa; phylum Chordata; class Mammalia; order Primates; family Cebidae; genus Saguinus; species Saguinus oedipus. Next base: position 53,020,594 of record CM063186.1, on the reverse strand, counting down.
GAGTAGAAAGAGGAGAAACAGGGGCAAAATATGAAGAATTAGTAGTTAAAATTTTTTCAGACATTATTAAATATGCTTGTTCACAGATTTCAAAAGCCCAGTGAACTCTGAGCAGGAAAAATAGTAAGAAATCTACACTGAGATATATCATATTGCACAGCAGTACATCAAATACCTGAAGGAAGAGCCTCTTAACAGTCAGAGATAAAAGGGAAGGTTTCTTTCAAATGAGTGAGTACTAAGTTTCAGGTTATTTGTCCATAGTCAATGTATAACCCAAAGAAAATTTCCATTATATAATTTTATACTTTGCAAAATAAATTTCAAGGATAAAGACAAAGTTAAAAGAAGCTGAGGGAGGGAGGGAGGGAAGGAGAGAGAGAAGACAACAAAAACTAAAAACTGAAAGAGTGTTTTAAGAGTATACCCTCATTCAGGTAGAGGGACAGAGAGCTCAGATGTAAAGTATGGGAAGCAAGAAAAATGCAATACAAAGCAAGTGGCAAATATGGCTAAATTTAAACCAGAGTTTCTCAAGATCAGTATGATTGACATTTTGAGCCAGGAACTCTCTGCTCTAGGGAGCTGATATGGTTTGGCTCTGTGTCCCCACCCAAGCCTCATCTGGAACTGTAATCCCCATGTGTGGAGTGAGAGACTTGGTGTGAGGTCATTGGATCATGGTGGCAGTTTCCCCCATGATAGTGAGTTCTTATGAGAGCTGAATGGTTTTATAGATGGTGATTTCCCCTGCTCACTCTCTCTCTCCCTTTTCTCTATAAATTACCCAGTCTCTGGTAGTTATTTTTTGCAGTGTGAAAACAGACTAATACAGTAGCTTTCCTGTTTATTGCAAGACATTTAGTAGTATTCTTTTCCTCTCTCACCAGATTCCAGTACCACCTTTTACCCTCAGCTCCCAGATGTAACACCCAATAGTGTCACTGTGCTTTGCCAGATGTTCCTTGAGGTCAGTTTGGAGAACTACTGATGTAAATTTGAGAATCATTCACCAAAACAAATATTTGTTTATGAAACAATAATAAAATGTCATATAGTTAAAAAGATTGAATTAAATTTTCAACAGTAATATAGAAATCAGGAGTGGGAAAGAGATCCAATAGAGGAGGATTAAAAAAAATAAAAATTACCCAAAATAAGGGAAAAAAGGACAGAAAGAAGCAAAACCAGCTGAAGACAGAGAAATTACCAATTAGGATCAGGGACTCAAACCTAAATAGAAGAGTAATAACATTAAAGGAAAATGTAATAATGCTCTTGTTAAAGACAAAATTTTCAGACTAGGCTAACAAATAGAATAAAACTCTAACTATGTCCTGCTAATGACACACGCATCTAAAACCAAAGGAAATAGATCATTTGAAGGTAAAGAAAGAAAGAAAAGATATATCTTAGAAAAAAAAGAAACCAAAGCAGCCTGGGGTAAATATTATCAGACAAAATAGTTTTGAAGCATCATGGATTAATCACCATTTGTCTTGATTGTTTCAAATCTGTGATGCAATGGAAAGAGTTAGCCTTTTATTGTCCTTTCCTGATGTGTTTGTACAGTTTGTTTTGTGCATGAGAAGCCAGAAAAGCAGCACAGCAGAGGAAGAACAGGATTTTACTTTAGCCAGGAGCAAAACTGATAACATTGATGACCACGACACTTGCAGCAAGTCCAACACTGAAATGAACTGGCTTTCATCTTAATGACAGAAATAAAAGCATTTTGGAAAATATGCATAAAAACTTATTGAATGAGGAAACAGGACCCCTGGTTTGCATTGAAATCACTTCTTAATTAAGAAATCATTTATAAAACTGTGTTAAGTAACTTTTAATGACTCTATAATTATGTTCTGTCTTTCCAACTCTCTCTGTTAGCTTTGCCTTTCTCTCTCACACACAATAATAAACAGGAACCAGCATATGGAGACATTTCATACTCCGTTCAGAGGAAATCTGAACCTGTTTAAAAAATTGTTTAGCATAACCCCACAGAATCATCTGCTTAATTTTATTTATTTTGGCAAAGATGCTGTCGCAGATGTTCATGATTAAAAAAGGAAAACAAGTTAGTGGAACAGTAGAAGACTTAAAGTGGAGTAGAGGAACGTCACATGAAGCAAAGAATCCATATAAATTTTATAAGCAAGTTTATTTTTGACCTGGTCATGGGTTAGCAATGTATAGTAGCAACTTGTAAGAGTCAGGTTTCCTTTTAGAAGGCTGAGGTAAATTCACTTAACCCTAATAGAAGCTGTTGAGATAATTGAATAATCTTTTATGGAAGAGAGACAAAATTCCACCTAGGTAAAAAAGCCTTCAAAGAGATGTTCCAGGGGATTTGGGGAAGATAAAAAGCCCAGCCTGCTCTGTTATCACTTTCTCATGCCAGTGTACCTCCAATACAACCTAGGGAATTTGGACCTTGAGGTTATAGGCTCTCTTCACATGAAAATTCTTCATGACCTTGTCAACTCAGAGCAGTATGATAAACAATCCAGAGCTCCTAGGAATGACCATGTTTTAAAAGTACTATAAATACACTCTCTGGTTAATTATTAAGCTCTTAAGGCTGTCTAGTTAGTGAGTGATGAAACTACTAATCTGAAAAGCTCATTCCTATGCAGCTCCAACGCCTCTGAAATTCAACTTCCTTCCTCATACTCATTATTAACAGAGCTTCTCGGTTTCCATCCTGTATTACTGAAACTACATGTTTCTTTATATATCTTCATATTATTTGCATTGCTAATAAGAGCTCTGTGTATATGGGCAGCATTCAAATTGAATGAAAGCATCAAAATGACTTCCTCACATATAAATACAATTTTAATAAGGACCTACCACTGAACATTTCATATAGACTCACATTGTTTTAAAATTTTATTTAGGCTTGTTAAAATGTGCAGTTTCAGTTCTATATTATATTCTATTTTTATTATGCTAGTTTTACCAACAAATATCTTTTTCATTACAAACATTAGCCTTTTAGTTCCTAAAGGAAGTTATTTTCATTGTTATCAGTGCCTTGGACTTTCATTCTCTTCAAACCTCAACTCCCCAAATCTCAACTCAATATTTTTTAAAAAACCTACTTAAGACTAGCTTATATTATATCCAGATACACCAATCCAAGAATGATAATATTAAACAATGTCTTTGTTTTAGAGACTCGTTTCTCCATAGCAGGACTGGTGAATGCATTTGTTAGGCAGAACTTTTCATGTAATGAAATTCACAGTAATGGATCAGGCAACCACTGTTACCATAAGCTACTTCCAGGACATCTTACACTTGTTATATGAAACCAGTCATGATAATGGTTTTTATTTAGATGAATTCTGCTTCTGGGTACAAATATATGTTAAGACTCACAAATATATTCACTCTCTGTCTGATATGAATAGGTTCTGTACATGGTTACCACACTTGTTTTATCTTTACTCAATACCCATATTTATCCTAGCTCTAAAATGATATCCTCTCTCATAAAAGATGATGAATTTTTCACTTATTTGCTCTGAGTTGTCTTTCCAGAAATGGTGATTACTACTGAGCTAATTCTGCTGTTACCACATTATGTAAATGGAATGCTTATATCTTACATTAAAGAAACACTCAAAGTGTTTTGTGTTAGGTGTTAAGTAGTCCTCATACTTGCCTCTATTTGTCTATTTGTCTCACCTTGACATATACATATTGTGTTGTCTAATATTCTTACAGAATGAAAATATTTGTGTGTGTGTGTGTGTGTGTGTGTGTATATATATATTCAAGAATAAGGTGGGTATTCAGAAATGTGACAATAGTATTTCAGAATGCTTGGCAAAAGGCATCTTAGTGATCAACTTTTTATAGGTCTGATGTATGAGTCTCAGACAGAATAGAGATTTGTGTTCGTATTACATTTTTTCTTGATATTCAGATTAATTCATCAAATGCACATACAGTCCTTCCTTTGTTTCACACCCTGTTCTTGGAGGTAGAGGAAAGCATAATCTTTCAAAGGTTGACATTCTAGTGGAGAAGTTAACTGTGTTTATTTGGTTTGATTTCACATATGTGGCTTTTAGACCTTAAGCTTTATGAAAGTAGAAATTCCTGTCTTTGTTTGCTTATGCATCTTGAATATCTACAAATAGGCCTGGAACATAGTATATATAATTGTTCTTTGGTATCCATGGGGGATTGATCCAGGACCCCCACAGGTACCAAAATCTGTGGATGCTCAAGTCTTTTTTTTTTTTTTGAGACGGAGTTTCACTCTTGTTACCCAGGCTAGAGTGCAATGGCGTGATCTTGGCTCACCGCAACCTCCACCTCCTGGATTCAGGCAATTCTCCTGCCTCAGCCTCCTGAGTAGCTGGGATTACAGGCACGCGCCACCATGCCCAGCTAATTTTTTGTATTTTTAGTAGAGATGGGGTTTCACCATGTTGACCAGGACTGTCTCAATCTCTTGACCTCGTGATCCACCTGCCTCGGCCTCCCAAAGTGCTGGGATTACAGGCATGAGCCACCGCACCCGGCCTCAAGTCTTTTATATAACATGACATAGTATTCACATATAGCCTATGCATATTTTCTCATATGCTTTAAATCATCTCTAGATTACTTGTAAAAATATGAGTGCTATATAAGTAATTGCTCTACTATATTGTTTAGGGAATAGTGACCAGGAAAAAAGTGTACGTGTTTAGTACAGACACAACTATCCTTTTTATTCATGAATATTTTCAATCTATTGTTGGTTGAATCCAGGGTAGATTTAATCCCTAGATGAGGAAACTGTGGATATAAAATTCCTATCTCATTTAGTAAATATTCATTGAGTAAAATAACAAACATGTACATACTGAATGTTGTTATTACATATCTTAAGATTAATTATATTGCACATATTACTGAGCTTATTCCTGGGAACATGAGGGTGGCGTGCATTCAGGGAAGGTGCCCCAGCCATGAGTTTAGCCCCATTGAAGGTAGGATTTAGCATTAATTTGAATTGCATGATTCCTAAAGTACTTTAACAGGCATTTTGGCTAACACTCCTAAGTAATTATATACTCTGGATGAAATATATGTAAATTGCATAGATGAAATTTTAACTTCATTATTGCTACTTGAAAATCAAAGCTAATAAAACTATGTCTTTTTTTTTTCCATAGCGTAAGACCAAATGTAGACTTGAAAATTAGTCATGAAACTCCACCAGTGGCACATGTACATTGCGTGAGGGAGGGAGGAGGCAAAAGAGGCTCAAAATATGCCTTGAAATATGTCAGGGTGTCTACAGCACAATACTCTACTAAATGAAAACATTCCAGAAAGTGATTATTCTGTGCCATATCCATAATAAGGATGGAACAAACATGCAAGGCAAAGGGGATAACTTAAAGTTTTTAATTAAAAAGAATTATTTTCCCTGCTATCTTCTCCTCTGGGAAAATAAGTGCAGCCCATTATGGGCAAAGTCAAAATCATAATAAGGAGCCACTACATAGTAAAAAGTTTGCATAATAAGTGCAGAGTATTGTTTCAAGCATTTGAATTGTGTTTTTAAAGTAGAGACAATGGATTAAGAACAGTGTGTGCTACAAAATACAATTCAGAATAGAAAAATACCTCCTCCTCATATATTTCTACATGAAGTTTTACATTAAAATTTCAAAGATGCATTAGAAACGCTTATAAATTGGGAGGTAAAATGACTCTTAATTGCTAAATGAGCTACAGCTCCATTGATAGTATGTGAATAATCATTTTCTGGCTGTACATTTGCTTTCAACAATATCTCATGCAGCAGCTGGAATGACTGCTCATCAATGAGTCGTGTCTGAGTTAGTTACACTCAAGAATGTTCTGAAGTTGTGAAAAATATCACTATGTACTGAGTATGTTGAATTAATCCTGTGACAGATTTCTTTTATCACACATGGAGTGAATGCATTTTTTTCCCTTTTCTCAGTCTGATCTTGATATGAAAAGCATGGTGTATCTCTCCCTAAGACATTTGAGAGGTCATCCATTTCCCATTTATAATACGCACTGAGATGATTTGACAGCAAAAGACAGACACTGCAAAATTTGTTTTTTTCTAAACATTTTTAGCTTTACATTAATATTATAAAAGAGGAATACATTTTAAACATGTTTACAGTGTGTGAGAAGAGTGGAATCCATCACAACACCTCACTAACTAGACTTTCTTCCCCAGAATACAAAGCCAGTAAATGTTTCATGATGCTGTCAGTTTCAGTGAAGTTTGTGGGCACAGCCTGAATACTGACCTCAATAAGGTTATCAGACTTAGCAAATAAAAATACAGGACACCTAGTTAAATTGGAATTTAAGATTAATAATGAATATTTTTTCAGTAAAATGTTTGAAGTACTGACTGGTATTCTGAATATTGCATGAGACATACTAAAAAGTATTCATTTTTTATCTCATATCCAAATGTAACTAGATTTTTTTTTTTGTATTTTATGTGACAACTCTAGAACTGAAATACACAATGAAATAAGCTATTTTCAACAGTATTGATCAGAATGTCTCTCTGGAAGAGAAAGAAAATGCCACATCTGAGAGGCTTCAATGTATGATTGGGTCAGTACCACGGCAAATTAATTGAGACAAAGCTAAGTTTTCCAGAACAAGCTGACTTAGCTCAATATGTATCATTTGCTGTACTGAAAGTCTGCATGCAAGATTCCCCAATGAGTATATATCATTTGCTGGTAAAAATTCATTTCATTCAACAAATATTAATTGAGTATCTACTTTTGCCAAATCTTGTAAAACAGCCTGTGGAGTTTCTTATGAATAAAAGAAAAAAAAACAAAAACAAATTTAGAATTGAGATGCAATCATGTTCCCCATAAACTGACAATGTGGCAATGTTCACACGTATCTTTTCATAACTAAACATGTTGCCTTCTTTCCTCTTCATTGTTGAGTTTGATTTGCATGTTACTCTATGATTTAGCTTCCCATTTGCATGAAAATGACTGAGGTGATAATACTTTCACATCTTACCATGATTATTTTTACTGCCTGAATTTTATTTATCATATTTCTTAGATGATTTTGATTGGATGGTTGTACATGTAAGGTCTTGCTGCACAAATAAACTCCAATTTTCTTAACTATTTTTCTTTATATTAGTAACTTGTGATAACTACTTTACTGAATGTAGAACAAACTTTGAGAAAGATTTTAATTTGCTTGAAATTTTACTCAGAAATATTTAGTCTAATTGACAAGTCAGTTAATATCTGCTTTATTTTTAGAAGAGAAAATATAATCACGGATAGCTAAGAGATTTTCCTCATGTTATTACTTAAATTTTTGTATTCAGATGAAATCATACAGTTTCCTTATAGTTGGCCTTGTAGACCAGCCTACAATCTAGAAATTGGATGACAATTACATTTCATTCATAAAATAGGAATTATTACTGATATATAATGATAATTCATTTTGACTGTTTTTAATTTTTATGACTTCAGCTATGACTTAAATGCCCAATAGAAACTTCAATTTTACCAACATGAAGTGTTGTCTAATAACCGTAGCCCGAACGTACTGCAACTGGAATAAATAGTGTAGAAGCCTTTCATTCAGATCCCTCATTGCATTTATTCTTGGCGATTTTTCTATAAAATTGGCAAATGCACATGTATATTTTTTCTCATTTGGTTTTTATCACCATAACGTTACTTATTTATTTTGTAATGCTTCTTTTTTCTTTTTGAGACAGAATTTCGCTCTTGTTACCCAGGCTGGAGTGCAATGGCGCGATCTCGGCTCACCGCAACCTCAGCCTCCTGGGTTCAGGCAATTCTCCTGCCTCAGCCTCCTGAGTAGCTGGGATTACAGGCATGCGCCACCATGCCCAGCTAATTTTCTTTTTTTTGTATTTTTAGTAGAGACAGAGTTTTACCATGTTTACCAGGATGGTCTCTATCTCTTGACCTCGGATCCACCTGCCTTGGCCTCCCAAAGTGCTGGGATTACAGGCATGAGCCACCGCACCTGGCACACATGTAATACTTCTAATAAAATATTGAATTTTCTTGAAAATGTAGTTCATTTTTATACTTTCTTGAAGCAAAATTTCATTCTATGCATTGCCCTTATACTCATGTTATTCTCTAATGATAGAATCAACAATACACTTAGTGACTTTACATTTAATCAATTATTAATTAATGTACTTTAAATCATTGTTCTGTGAAAGGGAGCAGAGAGTCTCATATGTTGCTTAAGACTGAGTAAAATAAAGAGAAACCTGAAACTTAAAACAATTTTGAGAAGTTTTTGACCCCAAACACTAGCTCAAAAGGATATTAATCCTTTGCTGTGATTTTAAGTAGTGTGGTGCCTAAACATGATAAATGTACTGAGTTTTACAGAGGCACCAGTTAGAGCCAAGATATCTTAATGTACTTTTTGACATCTCAGAGCACACATACGCTATGTGAAGAACTTCTCGTTTTATGCTGTAAATGTAGCCTACCACACAGGCCACTGCTCTTTCCTGTTTAGCACTTTCTTCCAGCCTCTGTTCAAACATGCTCCTTTGTTTTAATCTTTTCTTTCTTAACTATACGTAGACTATGTATTTTTTAACAGTCTTTTATCTATTTTTTTCTCATTCTCATCTTCCGATATCCATTTGAAATAAAGCAGGAAAGGTGTTTATGTCCTTCTCCCAATTCATAACAGTAGTTCTTATGTGAAACTAACCTACCCTCAATATTTTCCCTCAGAGCACTGAATATATCTACACACTCTTAAGTTTATTTTCAGGGAGAGTGAATTGGGGATATGAAAAAAGGAGGTATTTTAATTTTTTCTTAATGTCGATTTAGAGAACATATACTCTGGAGTAATTTTCCCTTTGGGAAATACCACTTAAAGAAGTATGAAAATTAAATCACATAGAACAAATAACTTTTTGCAAGTCACTAAGATGCATGTAACTGTTTCATTTAAAAGGTACTCTCAAAAACAAAAACTCAGAGATTCCTTCTGAATTGAGTGCTTAGAATTTGATGTGACAGCCAATCACAGTGCATGACAATCTTTATCAAACAGTTTAGGTTTTAAAAATGCCATTAGCAGAGGAAAGTCAATTATTTTGATATTGACTTTTTTTTGAAAGTTTTTCGAGATGTTTTTTGAAACTTTTAACTGTTTCTAAACTGTTGAAAATCATACTGAATTCAAGTTAATTTTCCTTAAAACTGTCACTGATATGTTGAAGTCATGTGGATTGAATATCTTTTCTAAATCCAAATTGTCGTGTTCATTTAAATTTAAGACATTTTTAGATGCTCTTTGATTGTATAAGTTCACAAGACTCCTTTCATGATGTTTTGTGATTTCTAAAAATTATCTGTGTAGGAATTTTTAAAAACTTTTATTAAGTTTTAAAACGTATGAAAAATGTAAGATCAAATTTGTGAAATAGATGTAATCAGCATTGTATAAATAATTCAGTCATCACTGGTATATTTAAATTTGTCTTTTTAATTGAGTTGAATTTCATCACATCATATTAATTTTATATCAATTTTCGCTGGAATTATATACATGTCATGGTATTAATTTTTGTGATATAAACAAAATGAATGCTTTAAAATAAGCATTCTTCCAGAAAATAAAACAGGTTTAAGGGATCTCATTACACATATACAGGATACCAAGTATTTGAATACAATACTGATAATTTTAGGTCACATATTTAATGTATATTTAAAATATGTTGATTATAATATTTATGTCCATAGAAAACATTTATTGACATTTTTTAAAAGTAGAATCAGAATTTTGGAATATTGCCAAACAACTTAAGCATAGAATTTTTCTAGGTTTTAATTTTTTCTCTAACTTTTGCACTTGTCTTCTTTCTACACCTCAAATTAAATTCTTTTAGAAATTCATTTTTATTTTGTTTTCCCAAATTATTTAATCTTTTTTTCCATTGAAGTGACAAATTTTCATAATTATGTTCAATCTACTCATGTGTAAGTTAATGTATATGATTATGGTAACAGCTATGAAGAGAATAACAAATGTGTGGAAAACAACTGACTTGGGAGCTGCAACTCAAATGAAGAGGGCAGCAGTCTGCAAGCAAACCAGCCTAGGAAGTGCGATGAGGGAATAGAGAGGAGTGGGAAATGGTTAAATAGAATTATATTAAGAGAGTATCTATTCAATTGGAAAAATTGTAAAGGGAAAAATAAAAATATTATTTTTCAAAAATAAATACTTGATGCTTTTGATATTTCTTTTCAGATGTATATGGGCTGTACTTAGCTGATATTTATTGTGTCTATCTTGTGAAGCATTAGGCTAAATACTTTATCTTATCTAAATCTCAAGAAAACAGAATACGATTCAGGAATGCCTGTTTGAAATCAAATCAAATATTAGCAAAAGTTGTAGTTGAATAATATTTATTCCCTAGAATGAGTACTCAAATTATAGGTGATGACAATGTTTACAGACCAGAATATTTCTTAATAACCCTCATATCTCCAAAAGAAGTTATTAAAAGTAGAGTTACTAGATCAAAGAGAAAAGCTTTTTGTATGCTATTATAGTTACATATTGATATCTTAAGATTATATCCAAAGTTTATTAGAATTATAAGAAAAAATTGATAATCATTTCAATCAATCTGAGCTAGTAAATGAAACTGTAAATATTTTTTGTAGAAGGTTGAAAACCTATAGAAAAAGCATATAAAACAAAATAGAAGGGTTACCTGTAATCCCACCAACTATATATATATGCATGTAACTTCTGGGAATTTTTGTGTCGACAATAAAATATGTTATTTTTTACACCATATATATATATATTCATGCCTGCAAGCATGGGTACATATGTATATATATCTCTGTTTATGCATGTGTATGTATCTAAATTTTTTTAGTAGAACATATTTCTATGCAGATGGCTTTGTTATATCACAGTTACCACTGTTTTGTGTGGCTTGAGAACATGTCTCAATAATACATGGTGTTTCAAAGCTTCAGTTCTGGATTCTGACTGCCTGAGTTGGAGTGCTGGTTCATCTTTTGCTGGTCGTGTGGCCTTGACAAGATAAAGGGTCTTTGAGCTCTCAGATTCTTATTTGCCAATGTGAGAAAAATAGAAATACCTAGCTTATAGATTTCAATAAGATGTTGCATAAGAAATATTTGGTTTAGGAAATATTAAATGGCTTTTCTTAATGGCAACTTAATGAGCCAAGATTATTACAGGTACACAAATACCTTGTCTTTTCACAGAGAATTATTTTATAAGTTAGAGGGCAAATATATACATGACAATACACTAATCTTAAAAGACTGATCATTTGATTTTTATTTATTTATCATTTTATTTATTATACTGTCATTTATATAAAGCAATTAAATCATGAAGGAATAAACTTCACAGTCAACAATAACAAAAAATAACAACCAACTAAATTAAGAAATGGTTTATTAAAAAAATTAAACCATAAATTCTATATGATTTATGTGTACTTACATTTTTCTATGTTATATTTTCTCTAAGAAATATATGCTGCCTATTATGGCAAGATGTTATCTTTAGTATTCGTAATCCGAATTTCCAGAATGTGATCATGGTTTTAAACTGATTACTAAGCCTATGTTGATAGATAATTTAACAGACTAACGAAGCATAAAACATTGTTGATATTTGGCATTCCCAGTCTAACACAGTGGTTAATATTTTACTTACTTACAGGTTTTTCCTGTTCATACTTACTGAGTCCTTTAAATCCCACAATTCAAAGAAATTAATTGACTGAAAGTGTAACTATTTGCAAGCATGTAACTTCTGGGAATTTTTGTGTCGACAATAAAATCTGTTATTTTTTACACCAACTAATATTGTTGGACAAGATTGAGTCATACAATTTCCCCTAATTTTTAAATGTCTCAATAATGTATTACGGAACCAGTAACTCCAGGTATTTCCAAAAATAATGTGGTGAAATCCCCATGGTGGATGACATGCTGAGTTTTCAAATATGACAACAAACAATTCTTTTAATTTCTTCTTCCTCTGTAAGATCATAGCTGAGCATATAACTTACAAGAACATCTTTCTTTTTCCACCTTCATATGCTTCTAAATTTCCTCAGTCCTGTGGGCCCATTGCATCTTCTCACTGTACCTATTCACAAGTGTTACATGGAATAAGATCTGTTAGTTATATTATATAGTACTGAAAATTTCAATAATCTCGACCATAATGATTTCATGTTCAGGGATTCAAACAGTATTTTTTCCTTTGGGTAAAACATCTTCGGGCTGTAGGTATTCTCATGGAATTATCTGGAAGGCTAATGTGGGGATACTATGATCAAAGAGTCAAGTCTCTAAGGCAGTAATGAGCAGGGATGGAAGCCTAATGATAAAGAAGTTTATTTCGAACATGCATCTATCTTTGAGTTCATGTCCTTTGTAGGGACATGGATGAATCTGGAGAACATCATTCTTAGCAAACTGACACAAGAACAGAAAATGAAATACCGCATATTCTCACTCATAGTGGGGTGATGAACAATGAGAACACATGGACACAGGGAAGGGAGTACTACACACTGGGCTCTATTGGGGGGAGCAGGGGAGGGATAGCATGGGGAGAAATGACAAATGTGGGTGAAGGGGTGGAAGGCAGCAAAACACACTGCCATGTGTGTACCTATGCAACTATCTTGCATGTTCTACACATGTACCCCCAAACCTAAAACATAATAAAAAAAATAAAAAATAAATAAAAAAAATACAAAGGAAATAGTGTCATTTAAAAGACATACGATTATCAACATAAAAACCAAACAGTTAATATTTAAGGACTTGTAACTTAATGTAAAAATTTAAAATTGATTAAAAATTAATTTAACAAATAAAATAGTGAAATAAAAAAATCTACTAATTTATATGCTTCTTGAATCCTGAGATATTTTGTCTTTGTGTTATTAATTTATTGCCTGGCCCATAATATCAGCACAATTAATATTTGTTGAATAATTAAATGAGTAAAATTTAATTTTTGAATCCAATTTTTCCCTTGATAAGGAATGAATGCTTTCAATATCCTAACAAATGGGTATTCAAGTTAAATTTAAATTTAGTGTCAGCATGGATATAAATATGGGACCAATAGACACTGTGACTACTAGAGGGTGTAGGGAGGGGTGTGGGTTAAGAAATTTTCTATCAGGTACTATGCTCACTATGGTGGTGATGGATTCCATATTCCAAACTTCAGTATCACACAATGCTCCAATGTAACAAATATGCACATGTGCCCACTGTATATAAAACTAAGTTGAATATGTAGAAAATAATAGTTTCATGAATATTACCATTAAACAATGTGTCCATTTTGTCTTTGGGCACTTGACTCTATTTCCTCCACTATTATCTTGAAGGCCTTAGGCAGGGAATTTAAATGTCTAGAGAATCAGTTTCATTGTCTGTACATTTCAATCACATAATAAATACTTCAAGAGTACTATGAGAATTAAATTATTTAACATGTAGAAAACATTCTAGTATTGTTTTTGGCTCACAATTTGTGCTAAGTTCATTCAATGGCAAATGAGTTATTTTTCCTTTTAATTCAGTTGCTAAAAACAGAGTTTCTATATATTTCTTTTTTAAAATGTTTGTGGGCACATAATAGGCATTTATATTTATGGGGTATGTGAGATGTTTTGATACAGTCATAGAATATGTAATAATTACATCAAGATAAATTAGGTATCCATCATTTCACATTCATCCTTTGTGTTTCAAACAATCCAATTATACTCTTTTAGTTATTTTTAAATGTATACTTACATTATTTTTTACTATAGTCACTCTATTGTGCTAGCAAATACTAGGTCTTATTTATTTTTTTCTATTTTTTATGTGTGTGGACATTAACCATCCCCACTTCTCCCTACTCTCCTGCTACCCTTCCCAGTCTCTGCTAACTATCCTACTCTCTATCTCCATGAGTTCAATTGTTTTAATTTTAGCTTTTGTAAATAAGTGAGAATATGTGAAATTTGTTCTTTTGTGCCTGGATTATTCCACTGAACATAATAGCCTTCATTTCTATGCACATTGTTGCAAATTATGAGATCTGATTCTCTTTATGGCTGAATAGTACTCCATTGTGTATATGTACCACATTTTCTTTTTCCATTCACCTGTTGATAGACACCTAGGTTGCTTCCAAATCTTGGCTATTGTGAATGGTATTGCAATAAACATGAATGCAATTGTTCCTTGGATATAGTAATTTTCTTTCTTTGGAGTATATACTCAACAGTGGAGTTGTTGGATCATATGGTAGCCCTATTTTTGTTTTGTTTTGTTTTGTTTTTTGGGGGGGACTTTCAAACTGTTCTCCATAGTAGTATTACTAATTTACATACCCACCAACAGTGTATGAGAGTTCCCTCTTCTCCATATCCTTGCCAGCATCTGTCATTGCCTGCCTTTTGGATATAAGCCATTTTAACTGGAGTGAAATTATATCTCATTATAGTTTTGATTTGCATTCCTCTGATGATCAGTGATGTTGAACATCCTTTCATATCCTGTTTACTGTTTGATAAATGTCTATTCGAATCTTTTTTTTTTCACTTTTTATTGCATTATTAGGTTGAGCTCCTAATATACATTCTGGATTATTAACTTTTTTGAGATTAGTATTTTGAAAATATTTTCTACCATTCTGTAGGTTATCTCTTCACTTTGTTGATTTTTTTCTTTGCTCTGCAGAAGCTTTTTAACTTGGTGCCATCCCATTTGTCCACTTTTTTTTTTTTTTGAGATGGAGTTTTGCTCTTGTTACCCAGGCTGGAGTGCAATGGCGTGATCTTGGCTCACTGCAACCTCTGCCTCCTGGGTTCAGGCAATTCTCCTGTCTCAGCCTCCTAAATTTAAAGTTTTTATTTGATTTTTATTTTATTTCTGTATATGATGACAGATAATGGTCTAGTTTTATTCTTTTGTATGTGGGTATCCTGTTTGCCCAGCATCATTTATTGAAGAGACTGTCCTTTCTCCGTTATATATTTTGGGCCACATTGGAAAAATGAGTTCACTGTAGATGTACAGATTTACTTCTAGATTCTGTATTCCACTCATCTGTGTCTGTTTTTATGGCCACTTACCATGCTGTTTGGTTACTATAGCCCTGTAGTATAATTTGAAGCTGGATAATATGATTCCTCCAGTTTGTTCTTTTTGATTAGGATAGATTTGTCTATTCTGGATCATCTGTGGTTCCATTGAATTTTACATTTATTTTTCCTATTTTTGTGAAAAATGTCATTGATATTTTGACAGGGGTTGCATTGAGTCTGTAGATCACTTTGGATAGTTTGGACATTTTAACAATGTTGATTCTTCCAATCCATGAACATGGAATACCTTTACATTTTTTCTGTGTCTTCTTCAATTTCTTGCATCGATGTATTATTATTTTATTGCAGAGATCTTTCACTTCTTTAGTGAATTCCTAGGTATTTTATTTGTAGCTATTGTAAATGAAATTACTTTATTGCTTTCTTTATCAGATTGTTTGCTGTAGACATGCAAAGATGTACTAATGTTTGTATATTGATTTTGTATCCTGCAACTTTAGTAAATTTGTTTATCTATCCTAATAGGTTTTTGGTGGTGTCTTCAGGTTTTTTCAAATATAAGATCACATCATCTGCAAACAGGGATAATTTGACTTCTTCCTTTTCTATTTGGATGCCCGTTATTTCTTTCTGTTGTCTGCCTGCTCTAGCTACAACTTCCAGTACTATGTTGAATAAAAATGGTAACATTGGTCATCCTTGTCTTGTTCCAGATATTAGAGAAAGGCTTTCAATGTTCCCCCCATTCTAAATGATGCTAGTTATGAGTCTGTTGTATATGGCTCTTATTATGTGAGATATATTTTTATATCTACTTTTTTGAGAGTTTTTATCATAAAAATATGTCAAATTTTATCAAATTCTTTTTCAGCATCAATTGAAGTCATCATATGGCTTTTCCCCTTCATTCTGTCTCTATGATGTATCACATAGATTGATTTGTGTATGTTCAACCATCTTTGCATCCCAGGGATATATTCCACTTGGTCACGATGAATGACCTTTAATGTGTTGTTGAAATTGCCTTGAGAGTATTTTGTTCAGGATATTTGCATCAATATTCATTAGCGATATTGGCCTGTCATTTTCTTTTTTTGATGTGTCTTTTCTGATTTGGCATCAGGATAATACTGGCTTCACATAATATATTTGGAAGGATTTTTTTCTCCTCTATTTTTGAGAATAATTTGACTAAAGTTTATATATATATGTATGCATGTGTGTGTATATATATATATACACACACACACATATATATATATACACACACACACACATATATATATATATATGTATGTATATATATATATATTTGGACAATGCCATTCTTGAACAATTAATTTTTTTACTTAAGTCTTTTGTTTGCCTTTATTGTTTAAGAAGTTATATGTATCTTTAAATTATCATTAAGAGATGACTTAATTATACAATTTAGTGAATGAGATCTATTTTCTTCTTGAAGAATTTTTGGTGCTTTATTATCTCATGTTCAAATAACCTTGTGATTTCTTTTCACATTACTCTTTACTTGGATCATTTTCTCATGGTCTAACTTCTTTTATTTTTTAAATCCAGATTATATGTGTGTGTGTGTCTGTGTGTGTGTGTCTGTGTGTGTATATATACATATATTTTCAGAAAATATTTGTGAACACTAGAAATTTGAAGCCTAAAATGTTTTATTTTGCCATTTAAAAAAAATTAATCTGGAATTCTAGATTACATCCATTTATTATTTCGAATGTGATGGTTCTAAATCTGATGTCAATCTGATTCTCTTTTCTCTATAAGTTTGTTTTCTCTTGCAATACATTTTATGATTTTCTCTTGATGTTTGGAATTCTGAAACTTCACAATTATGTCTCTGGATTTCATTATTCCTATAATCTATAGTGTCCTTCAATTTAAATATTCTTCTTATAGACTTGTTTTCTATTATTTCTGTAGTTATTTATACTCACCAGTTGTCTCTTTTCTTTCTTATGGTTCTCCAGTAAATATGTGTTATATTTTCTTATCAGTGGTGTTTAAATTTCCTAATATTTTTGATTTTTTAGTGTTTTAAATTTGATATTCCGAAAGATTTCCTTGTCTTTATCATATGAATTATTAATCAAGGACTATCCATTTTATTAAGTATTCCTTTTGATTCTTTTAAAATTAATGTTGGCAACCACACTTTTCATTTATAATAATTATGTTCTTTCATTGTCCTTTTATATGTCAGCTGCTTTTATTTTAGAGATGCATTACTTGCTAAATCTGAGTTTACTACGAAGTATTAAACACATTATTCCTATTTTTTGCAATATCTCTGTTGAAATTTTATAAATGTTGAATCTCAATGTATCTCTCATAACTGTGAATTAGCTTCTATGCTGACTGATCCCTTTGCCATCAGGGTTTGCTTTACAGTTTTGTACCTACAAAACTGTTACCCTAAAGGTCCCCTCCTGTGTGTTCAGAGGCCTGATTGTGAGCTGGTTAAGTTATCAGGCAAGGTTTTGTTTAGATTATGAGACTGTTGAGCATGTAGGCTACAAATACCATAGGATGGTGGATTTAGTTCAGGGGCGGTGTACTTCTATTAATGTTGTTTCAGGTAGAGCTGCTTTTTATTTCCTCACCTCAATAACTAGCTCCATTGAGGAGATTCAGGGCCATCCTCTGCTGTTCTCTCCATCTCTCACCCACTACAGCTGCCATAGTAAGACATCCAGGAGAATCTTCTGCTCAGATTAAAGGTGAGCTCTTCTGCTGGAGAAACATCTATGGTCAGCTGCCCTGCACATGCTGAGGAGCGGGTAGATGCTGAATGACTTAGAAGCTTTGCAAATGGACCTTTACTTAAGTTCTGTTGAGGTCATCTCAAGCTCTTTCCTGATCTCTATAATTAAAACTTTCAAATTTAAAGCCATTATTTTATTTTTTTTAATCATTGAGAAAAGTTTCAATCATGTGCAACCCTCATCCATGCATATATTAAGATGTCATTCCTTTGACCTAGGTTGTCCTTCTGTACAACCCTATCTCCTTAATATTTTCTAAAGTCAATGTTTCTTATCTTCTCATGGCAGAAACTCTTTCAACTTTTAGCAATTCCATGGATTTACTTTTTTTTTGGTAATATGCCTTTGTACTCATTTTAATAGTATATTCAAAAATGATTGTTTTGTATGATATAAAAGGAAAATAAATATTTGATAAATACGATTTAGTTATGAACACAACTTGCAAATGTTGACAGCTGTGTATCAGACAGGTTTTCATTTTTTGGCAGAAAGAGATGGTAATTGAGGAAAGTTTAATAAAAGGTGATTACTTCCAAACCTTTGGACCAAGTACAGGAAAATCAATGTGAGATAGAGTAATCCCATTGGGGTTGGTAAAAATGGGGAACTATTATACCCAAGGCCTTAAGAGGCATTAAAGTGATGAGAAGAATGGCTACTAGAAACCAGCAGATAGTGGATGAAAAGATTGTCTCATAGGAACTGTGGCCTTTGATAGGTACATGAAATCAACCCACAGGAAGAAAAGGGGGAAATAAATATTTATCTCACTCTTTTCCCTTCCTCTGACCTTCTGATGATTCCCATTAACTGAACCCCACTGGGAGCCAGAGGGCAAGAGAACTCACAAATGCCTTTTATGCTGGTTATCCTGTAGGAACACAGGGCAGGGTAAAGGAAGATAGAGAGCAGATCTGAAGGGTCAAATGGGAGGAATCAAGCAAAGCTCACCTTCTGAACTCACTCTGGTGTTTTGTCCAGATGGAATATTATGTTCCCAACATACGTTCCCAGTAGCTGTGTTGCTAACAACGCAGTGAACTTCTCATCTGAAACTTAAAACAGAAGGTGGCACCAGTGTTCTCAGATATGGTAGGAAAGTGAGGAAGAGGGAATGTGAAAAATAATTACAATAACAGTTTCCCACTGCAGTTTCATTTCTGATGCTAGTTATGAAGCCTAAATCGGATCATTATAGCTTCCGTTCTCCACTACCCAGTCTATGTTATTTTGTCTCTGCCAGCAGCTCAGATGAATGGAACTCTTTACTTGCTGTAGTGATCCTGAGTCATCTTGGTCCATGGTGGTTCCTATCTTTACTGGTTTTTTTTTTTTTTTTTTTTATAGCTGACCACGACCCTTAGACAGGAAAGTACTGAGAATTACCCCAGTACATCCTCCTGGGCTCCATGTGTAGGCCTTTTGTCCCTATTGTGTAGCAGAAACTCAAATTCATCTTTGGGAATTGGAATCAGTCACTTCAGTCAATAAGCGACCCCCTTCTCTTTGTGCGGGTTCAATGATATGGGGAGCCCTGAATGGCCAAGAGGAAGTCTCAGCTTGTAACTAAACAGACTATGACTGTGTTTTCTGATGGAAGTATTTCTTTCTTAAGAAATATGACTCCAAACCCATTTAACCAAAGGTTTTAGAGACTGGAAGTAAAAGTATTTTTTCAGTGAGTTATTTTGATGATAGAAGAATGGCTCTCAAATTCATATTTTGGTTCATTTTCCTATAAATTGTGGAAGTGGGAGTGATGGCTCCATATAATAAGAGCTAGTTGAAGTCATATAACTAACTTCCTGTAGGATAAAATTTCAACCAGATTGCTCTCTATTTCATGAATTAATTTAGTTCTTAGTTGGCCATAACATTGTTATATCAAGTCAGCACCTTTTGGGCTTTGGAGCATGTGGTAAGATGAGTAATATTTATGGCTATAGACCCATTGTTTTTTTCCTTCACTTTAGAATACGTCCCCTTTTGGGGGATGTTGTTTGGGTTGGTGATAGACAAAGTTCATAATCAAGACCCTTACAGGGACAGAGCAGAGTAAAGCAGAGAGTGAATGTGTAAGGGAAAAATGGAAAATACTCTAGCATACAAGGAAACTTTACTTGTTGGAAGGAGAAACAAGGAGGAAGAACAAGAGGAAAAATATAAAGAGGAAGACATATGCTGGATAAAGGGTTGATTAGAAAATATTTTGTTAAGGAGAAGAGCAGATAGGTTAGCAGTAAGACAAATTCTTTTGACATTTTTTAAACACTTAGGAAAAAAGGACAACATGGGTTCCACTTAAGAAGCAGATCTAATAATAGACAAACTCTTCTGAACTTCTAAGACAACATGATAGTAACATATCTAACATGAGACCAATATGGTTGTTGCCCTAAAATAGTTCTGTTAGATTGCTGTTATCAAATAAAGTAGTATATCCAAGAAAGTTTCTTCAACTATTTAAAGAATCTGCCATTCAGTCTACTCAGTACCCATCACATGCCATATACTGCCTGATGCTCCTGGTATACAGGAATGAAATACTCTTGTCCTCCAGAAGCTGACAGTTCGATAGGTAAACAGACGTGCAAACCAACACACATAATACAAAGTGTTCATTACTATATCAAAGTTGTGGTGTGAGTAAAGAGGGAAAAAGCTAGCTCAATGTGTTGGGATGGGAAAGGAGGAAGGTCAGGGTGAGCTCAGGACAAGTGTTATATAATATTTGACTCTTGAGGGAAAATGTATTATATGAACGATAAAGGGAGAAAAAATTATGAGCCAAGATAAAAGCAACTGGACTCAAGGGAGGCATGAAATATTTAGGCCAGCAATTCAGCATGACCAACATAGATAATGAGAGAGAGAAAAATGTAGGGTAACAAGCTGTGGAGGAGGGTGGAGGCAGGAGACTGACATAAATTGTCCTTATTACTTCCTTCACTATTATGTAAAATTAAGTGGGATCTGAATGTTCTTAAAATCAATATCTATGACAATCAGGTAAGCCAGATTTATATGTTCCCTCTCATTACATGTTATAATGAAAATAACATTCTGGATCTTACAATAGTTATTATGTTTAAACTCAGGGACCTATTGTTGAAAATAATTTGTGTCATGAGGCCACTAAAAAGTATTAGATGAGTCATTTAGTTTGCTAAAAGCTAAATCATACTATATTCTTAAAAACATAAACTTGTCTGTTGTATTAATTACTGATATAAGTTATTACATGGTTTTTCAAATTGATTATAACTATTTCAAATATATAGCAAATATGAAATTATCTAATATTAAACTGGGTTATTATTTGTTAATAACATCAGTCTAAAATAAGATGTAGAATACCTAAAAAATCTGAGGCAGAAAAAATCTGGAAGATGGTAGGAGAGTTTGAATCTATTTCTAGATTTCTTTATGAAAGTCTTTAAGAATACATGGGTAGTGCTATGAAATTATGAGGTCATTTTCAGTATTAGAAATGTGTAATGTAATTCATTTCTTACCATGATTTAAATTTTTTTTTTCATGTAAGATTTAAAGAGGTAAAGCCAATATGCTTTTGTGGCTAGAATGTTATTGACTATGTGAAAAATAACTAAGCAGTTAATATTACAAAGCTACTTGAAGTTCTTAGAATTTACATTTATCGCTGGCATATTTAACCTACTCACATGACTTAGCTATTTTGAACTTTAGCTTTGATTAATGAATCACTAAGTTTAGTGATGCTTTCTGGCTTCTATTTATGAAATCACAAGGTATGGCAATGATGAACACAACAATTTACACAAAGTATTAAGTTTCAAAGAATTCCACTATGTTGTTTCAATACTTCCACCAACTACTAGCTGCCTTCTCTATCAAGTACTTTGGATCACTGAAGACAAAACTAAAACGTGTCATTTTTGGAGAGACATGTGAAGACTGTTCATAGTTTTTCATGTTTTCATTACAAGAGTGTGAGCAGAGTCCCCAGGGCTTGAGGCTGGGACATTTGGCCACGCTTACATTCTTCAAGACAGCTTGAGAACAAACAGTTCAAGCACAGACATGACATATTCCTAAACTTGATTTGGCAAGGTTGCAGAAATGTTTTTAGCAACTGACGTATTATTTAGTTTTTATTTTTTCTAACACCACTGGTGGCAAAATATGCCCACATAACTGTTCCTTTTTTCCTGATTTAATTTCTTACATATGAAAGTATATTTTATACAGACACAGAGCATGTTCTAATCTACAAGGAGAAACTGTAAACATGACCCTAGTCTAAGAGTTGTGGATTGAGTTTTCTTTTCTTCGGCCTGATACTCTAGTGCCTGAAATAAGAGTTCAAAACATTTTAATACACAGCATTTGTGTATATATTTACACACACATGCACACACTCTGTCTCTCACACACAAAGACAAGAATTCACATATTTGTATACATAGTTAATGAACTTCATTTTCAAATGTTTGCATAAAACAAAAGAGGAACAACGCTTAACTATGCAATTATGAACGTCAGAGGTAATTCTCTTGAAACAATGATTTTCTAAGCCAGTTGTCCATTTAGGGCCTTCTGAATTTAGACATTCTGTATAAGCAGTTTATGTTTTCCTTTTCCTTGTATTGTCTGCTGTTTGTTTCCTTGAGTGATTTTAAAGAGGGAGCCAATGTGATATTAGCTTCTTTTATGAGGCTCTCTTTAACCATTCATTTTCACTCTGTAGCATGTGTGCCACTTGATTTGGATTTCTTTTTTCTGAAAGAAGTTGAGGTATTTATCCTTTTTTTAAAAAAAAATGTAGAAATAAGAGTTTTCTCTAAAAATATTTGATCATAAGTTGTGCCTTAGGAAAAGGCACTATG
The DNA here is from genome assembly GCA_031835075.1 of Saguinus oedipus. Classification (NCBI taxonomy): domain Eukaryota; kingdom Metazoa; phylum Chordata; class Mammalia; order Primates; family Cebidae; genus Saguinus; species Saguinus oedipus. The sequence continues at coordinate 52,997,738 of CM063186.1, read as the reverse complement.
TAACCATTTAGAACATCTTCATCTAATATATGAGGAACATAATGTTTGCAGAGGATTAATTCTTCATTCATAGAGTTTTGTTTAAGAATACTTCTGTATTTTGATAATATGCAAAATTATAACCTCTCAAATTAAAATATTATTTTAAAGTATATGAATCTTATTTTCTGATTAAAATTTCAAGCTTTAGATCTACTTCTTTTCTAATTAACAATGTTATGACATATTATCAGTTTAATAAAACCACAAATAAGCAGCAATAAATAACCATACACATTAGCTGACACTAAAGTGATTTTTAGAAGTACATGTGGGAGAATTACATATAACAACAAATCAACATGTTTCCATTTAAAATTCTTTTGACATCTGGACGCTACAGCAATGTCAAGGTAAAGCTTCAGTATATTTCAGTATCTTTAGCGGTGCTGTAATATGATGGAGTATGAATAGTTTCAATGGTACTAATAGTAATTTAATATGATAGTAGTGATTGGTGAAGAAAAGAGACCTAAGAAATAATATTTCAGTATTTCTTCTGGGACTACTAGAGTAGCTATGACTCACAGTTCTGTCCATTTGCTGCCAGTGTGGAATTTGTGAATTCAATCTCAGCTTTATAAACGCTTTGAACAGAGAGACTAGTAGAGATGGGTGTGCGTGTGTGTTGCTATCACCACTTTGTAGTGCTCTACTTTAAAGCAAGAGCATAGTATAAGGAGAGTTATTCTCTCTGACTCCCATGTTGCTGCCTTCTGGCCGAGTCGGAGGGCTAGTGGCAATGAAGAACATCTGGATGTACTTCAGTGACTTCTGGAATATTCAGCCTCAGTTCTCTCAGTGTCACAGTTCCAAGAGTGAAGCAAGTACTTTGAATGATGTCTGGCAGGCCTTGGGATAAGTTATATAATACATTACGGTTTTTTTTTTTTGTCTTTCAAGCAACAATGTTTAATGAGATTTTTGTCCATTATTTGTTGTCTGTGCAAACTTGAGCTCTTGCCCGACTCCTGGCTGCTGGTTTGGTCCTTTGAATTGTCCTAACCATGCCATGGTGCATTCATTTATGCTTAGTCTCTGGGCCTAGTCTATGAACATTTGTCTCTCTCAGGGGCCAGAGGAATATGTTTGCTCCTACCGTAGCACCAAGGGAAATCCTTTACTTAATCAGATATGTGCTAGAGTCTGGCTCCATTGGAGGTAATTTGGGCATTTATTTTTAAGGGCCAACTTCTAAAACAACCACAATGATTAAATAAATGTGGAGTTTATATAACTGAAAAGTAGTACTGCCACTAAAGAGTTATTTGATAATCATTTATGTTGTGTTTACACATTTTACATATTTCACACACTATAATTAAGAGACTGAATAAAGTCATTTTTTAAAATTCTTTTTTTATTCTTTTCTTTTTTTTAGGACAGGGTTTCATTCTATTGTCCAGGTTGGTGTACAGTGGTGTGATTGTAGCTCACTGCAGCCTCAACCTTTTGGGCTAGTGAGGTAGTGATCTGGTAGTGATCCTCCTAAAAGATGACCTCCTCCTTCCTGATTACTTGGGACTAAAGGCACACACCACCACGCCCAGCTAATTTTTGTAGAGAAGGGGGCTTCCCTATATTGATCAGGCTGGTCTCGAATACCTGGGCTCAAGCCATCTATCTGCTTAGTCTTGCAAAGTGCTGAGATTTCAGGCACAGGCATTAGCCACTATGCCCAGCCCATTTTCCGTAGCAATCAATTCAACATTGGAAAAATGCTATCTCTTGGATGAAACCATCCTGATTATCTATATCTATAATCTAGACAGGTAAAATTTTTTGTATCTCAAAATTTTTGATATTGAATAATTAACTTTTATAAATAACATTTAATGTCTAAATATGACTTTAAATGTACAAATAAGAAAAATAACAACGTATAAAACTTACTATATATATGTACTACTTCCTAAAAATCTACAATTTAGTATGTAGTAGATTTTTTGAGACAATTATACTAATTTGTTTACTTCTCACAACAACCATATGACATAGGCACCCTTGTTATCTAGACTTTACTATTGAGTATTTGAGGCATAGAAAGATGATGTGAACTCCCTTACTTTACCTGTACTGATTTGTTTAATCCTCACAACAGCCATATGATACAGGCATCATCATTATCCACACTTTATTATTGAGTATGTGAGGCATACAAAGATTATGTGAACTTCCCAAATTGCACAGTTAATGAGCTATAGAGCTGCAGTTCCAACCCAGCTTGTTTAGTACCAGTACTGCTGTTTTTAATGACTGTGCTACAATTTCTCACCGCAGAGTGAAGGCTAACATAAAACAGAAATTCAGTACTTGGTAAAAAGTAAATAAAATAGATAAAGTCATTAATATTGATTCTGTCCAAGTTTGACCTTCGAATAATTTAAGCTATATCACACACACACACACACACATGCACACACGTGCACGCACACACACACACAGAGAGAGAGAGAGAGAGAGAGAGAGAGAGAGAGAGAGAGAGAGATGTAATATGGTTCTCAATTATGCAAACAACCTTAAACATCACTAAATATATAGGAAAATAAATTTAGGAAGTAAGACATACTTTGAAATATAAAGACTTGATCTTTGAAAAAGGTGACTGATAATGTTATAAAAGGTAAAAGTAAATAATTCCTTTTTCCTTATTGGTTAATTAACAACTAAAACAATCTAATTCCTACTTGCATACTACTGTAGTTAAGTATGGTCATTTTTGACTTTCAAAGTTGTTCAAACATAGTGGCAAGTGCTCAAAATGTTCATATTCTTTTAAACTCTCTCCATTCATCAACCAAAACTTGATTCACATGTTGTTTTTTATAGAATGCATGTTTCTTAAGTCAAAATAAGTTGGTATTTCTTAATGTGTCAAGTTTAAGTTTCTACATCAAACACAGCTTGAAAATTTTAAAAGCACCTCATAGTAGAAATTAAGACTTAAACACCAGAAGATATTAAATTCAATACTCTGTGGTGTTTCATTTATTTGTAATACACACCAGGCCATTTTTATGTCTTCAGGGTATATCACCTTAGCCCAATGTTCCTTTTTAAAGAAGAAACTTTCCCTTTGTTATTGCAAGGATAAGCAGTTTTTGAGGTAAGTTCTTGGCTGACACACATCTAGGTACATTTATGGAAAGAAATTCAGCATTCAGGCTTTAACTGCTATTTTGAAATTATTTTGCATTTCATAGATAAAATTATTTAAAAATTTATTGTGAGATATATATACAAGATAATAAATATGTACATGAAATTAAGGAAGAAGAATAAAATAAATATTTTATTTCCAATTCAGAAATAAAATTGGAAATTTATTATATTAGTTTATGTGTTGTCAACTTTACTTACATTCAGAATATCTGTGGTTTGCTATCTTGGCTCAATATTCTGCCTTTTAAAATTCAGTCATATTTTTGCATATGAATGAACTTCATTTATTTTTACTGGTAAGTGGTACTTATATGGTTTTGCCACAGATGATTTTATTAAAATATAATGCAGTGTTTATAGTTATTAGATTTCATAAAATAAAATGTGACAGATTTTCTTATCTTTACCTCTGAATACAAATGTACAAGAATTTGTTTTGGATGTATCTTTTTGTACCTGTAAATGAACTCTTTAGCATGGTAAATAACCCAAGGTAGTAATACTTATTACTTTTTAAAACTGGTGTAAATAATTTATACTTACATCAACTGTGGCCAAGAGTTCTTGTTGTTCCACACTCTTATTAAAGTTTGGTACTGGAAGATTTTAAAAAATAATTTGTTACACTGTAAAATAGTTTCTCTTTGCGATTTCAACTTTGTCTGTCTAGTAGTGACATATTATTTTTTATGTGCTTATTGTTAAGAATTTATTCACCTTTTCCAGTCAAAGGTTTCCCATGAAAGATTGACCCAGTGGTCAAAGGTTTACTCTAGGATTTTGGGTTGGGTCTTTTGATATCTTCAACATGAAAGTCCCAGATCACCAAGTGAAACGTTTAGGGCCAGGTGCTATGAAATTGAACCTGTGCAAAGGTGATCAGTGTCAATATCATGTAGACTGTTACAATCCTGAAGAATAATGAAATATAAAAGATCAATCCAAGGGTATCTGAAGTGGTGAATAAAGGGTGTCTAATTCTATGACATCATTTCTATGTGCTGGAGAAACAGATCTATAAATAATGTCCCAACTGGGTCACAATAGAGGTCACTTAAAGATTTCTCAATATGTCCCTCCTCTCATGGCATCGCATGGATTGCACTGGATTTTATTTCAACTGCTGCTGCATTGGCATTAATGCCACTTCTGAATTGGAAATTAAAATGGGCAACCATTGCTTCCTCCAAGCCTTATGCATCTTCTGCCTTTTGTATTTTTGCCAAATGCAAGCTCAGCACAGTCAGTTTCCCTAACACTCTACTCCAAATTAAACTTTCATATGGTTACATTTAACTAAAGGTGGGGATTCTCTGTGTTCTACAGACAGGATGGCTTTCCAAGTGAATGAGTGGTTCTGTCTCACTGGGGTTCCAGGTACCACTAGGGCATGAAAACAACAACAACAACAACAGTAACAACAACTCCTGCTGGCTTAGAGTCTGCCCAATTAGCAGCCCAGTTTTGTGCTTGAAACCTAGGTCCCTGGTAATGTAGGCACAGGAGGGAATCTCCTGGTCTGTGGGAGGCAAAAACTGTGGGAAATATGTGGTATCTGGGCCAGGTAGCACAGTCTCTCACAACTTCCCTTGGCTAGGGAGTTCCCCATCCCCTTTCACTTCAAGTGAGGTAATGCCCCACCCTACTTCTGCTCACCCTCTGTGGGCTGCACTGTCCAGCGAGTCCCAGTGAGATGAACTGGGTACCTCAGTTGGAAATGCAGAAATCACCTACCTTTTGCATTGGTCTCGTTGGGAGCTACCGATGGGGGCTTTTCCTATTTGGCCATCTTGCCAGATCCCAACACAATTTTTAAATTGTGAAACATTTTC